>JAUMJM010000039.1:6589935-7857922 GCA_033558235.1 Neomorphus geoffroyi
GGATTTTCTGAGCCTTGGGGCTCAACCCTGTCACCCAAGCAAAGGCTCCCTGTGTCCCTAGGGGTATCTTACAGCATGGATCGATCTCCTGCTGCGACATCTATGGGGCTCACTGCAGCACTGTGCTTCTAAGAGATACAAACACACGTTCCATCTGTCTGCATGCTAGGTCTCTACGTCGAGCTACAGCACCGTGCAAACCTGCGGAGCAATTCTGCCACTTAAACTCCTGCTTATAAAACTTCTATTTTCAGTTACATAAATTGTGGCGATGGCCATCGCTACTGCAGAGCTGAACTCTCCCCTGCTTGACAGATTGATTCAGAGCACAAGGAGTTCTCCTAAAAAGGAGCATTTTAGTGTCAGACTGAGGTGGGTTTTTTCAGTACACACAAGTGATTAAAAGTTTTAAAGTTAGTAAGCAAGTCTTACTAGCAGGGAATAAGAGAAGAGGGCAAACAAGATAAAGGCATTTTGCAGTCTAATCACACAGCTCCCCAGCTCACAGCTGGAAGTTACTTTGCACCTTTTTTTAAGGCATTTGATACCCGACAGAGTCACACACAATCTGTGACCAGCATTGGCTGTATTTACGCATTCATCCTGCATCCTCTCCGTGCGTAACTTCTATAATGAACACCGACTTTAAATTCTACGCTGTAGCTCTGCCTGCACCTCTACGCATGCGGGTACAGCAGGCTCCTTCATCTCCACCAGCTGCACGCACAGACCAGCCCTGAAACCGGTCTGTTGGAGCCTGCATGTAGTGTCTGCTCCTAATTAGATTGAGATAGGGCACGGATAAAGCCTGAACTTTACCTTTCAGTCCCATGAGAGGCACTGCTGAACAGACCTGCGCTGTACCACTAGCACTACCAGAGCAGCGGAGAGGATACGGGTTGGGAAAGCAGATAGCCCGCCTTCCATTCCTGGGGGAGCACACAGAAAGTGCCACACAGACCCATGGTCCTGAGTGTGCCACAGGCTGTAACGCCAGAAATATCGGTCCTCTTAACACCCTTTGCTAACTTGCATTCACCTTGCACTGCACCAACACTCGAGCCTTCTAATTTGTCATCAGCTTTGGCAATATTCAGGTTTGAAGAGTAGATTCAAGCGGCAAAAGAAAAATCTCAGCAAGGTGGCAGCAAACAGCCAGCCAAAACAAACAAGTTTGGTTTAGAAAACCTCTCTCGTATTCATCTTTCAGAACGGAATTAATCATCACTTCAGCAGTGTGGTCCTCTGGCCTTCCAGGAAATGAATTTATTCCTTAATCTTGCAGCTTTTAAATATTTTTGTTTCTTGCCATTAAAGAATATGAAATATGAAAGCGTTGTGAAGATTGCTTTGCTACTACAAGGACCTACCTCTGTTAAAACTGCACCTAAGTAAGCCAAGATCTGCTCCAAGAGCAGCAACATTCTGACCTGGTATGAAGGCAGTGCACGAGGACAATTGTCACACTAACATATTTATAAGTGCATAAAATATTTATAACACAATTACAAGTGCAATTACTCTGGGTTTATTGAGTAGCAAAATAATGATCATAGAACCATAGAATGGTTTGAGTTGGAAGGGACATTAAAGCCCTTTGTTTCTAAAGGAATGTGGTTTGTGATGCTGGATCAGCAGGCATCAAGCCCTTTCCTGCCGGTGGTGGGAAAAGGGGCTCATTCGTGCTCCTCAGCCCTGTGTTGTGCCTTGGGCTCAGTCAGTGCTATCGACTGCAGCTCCATAAACATCCATTACCCAGGCATTTCATTTGTGGAATTTACAAACAAAAAGACAAATGGCTGTAATAGTGGATTTGTATATTGATCGCATGTTTTATGAGGTATTAATTTACTACAAATTAACAGTAAGATCTGGGAGACGAATTTGAGTCTGACTGAATAATATTACACACGAGTAGGGTTTTTTTGTGACTGCAAAGGAAGTCTTGTGAAATGAGACCAACTATTGACTGTTCATGTGCAATGTAAAGAGTTCTTTCTTAAAGAGCATGTGATTCAAAAAATTTCAGTGCTTAACAGTTGCCCTTTACCATTTTATAGTAATACAGGAGAAAGCACCACAACCAAAATGAGTGTATACCTTAGTGGAAATAATGGGTTAACACAGCCTTGACAGGGCAAGATTTGACCTTCAAAGTCTTTGAAGCTGAATCACAGTGAGCAATCGCTCTGAGACAGCAGGGTCAGATTTCAAGACTGTGTAAAGCTGCTCACCATACCAAAGAGGACTTTAATATTACCTAATAAAGGTCAGATCCCACAGGTCAGGGAGTGCAGGCAAACAGCAGTGCTGATGCAGCGTCCCAGCTTTGAAGTCACGGACCTTACCTTCCCCTTGCTTGCTCTGCCAGGCTGGGTTGGCCTTCCACAAAGTCAGCACCCACCTAAGTAAGAACGGGGACTGAAGGATAAAGGATGCTTAGTTTCAGCCCTGAAGGGCTAAACTCATTTAGGGGAGCGTGAACGCAAACACCAAGCCAAAGCTGGCCTCTGCCACACACCGGAATTCTTCAGCATACCAAATTATTCACACTGAAAAGTAAATGTAACTGGTTGACTCCAAAGGCTCCCATTTATTTCAGCTCGTTGGTTAAATTCATCAAGAAAAAGGAAACAAAGGTATAGCTCTATCTTATCAAAACTGGTGTGTTTTCACCTAGTGCCAAGGCAGCAGGGTCCCCGCCTGTCCCACCAGGGATTGTCAGCCAGGCCACAGTACAAACCTGCTCTTCTTGTCCCCGGGGCCAAGTAAAAAGGGGAAAGAGTGCAGACACTACCTGGAAAATGGTTTCCCAGGGCTATAGGCTTGCCAAGGCAAAAGTCCGTATTCCAAGAACGTATGTGAAGCACATTCGTTAGTTTAATGCAACAACCCAACTTCTGAGACCAGCACACAAGATTTTGGAAAGTCTCCTTATTTATCTTCCACCTCACTTCCACGAGATACAAGCAAAACCACAATTTTCTTATGACCACAGTCAGTCCAGGCTGATTAAAATTAAACATTTATGTAACGGTCTCATGTAAAACCTAGTCGGCGCTGACGTTTACCAGACTTCTCTTTTGATTTCGATGCCATGAGTTAAGAAGATGCTTATCAATTTTGATCCAAAATCAGTAAAAGTACAAATCTTATCACTAGTGCATGAGACGTTACTTAACTGTACGTTCTCGTCAATGAAAACAGTTTGTCAGTGTAAAACACTTACAAAATAATTTGGCTAGGATACTGCAGATTTGGAGCTGGAAAAGAAAACTACTCATAGTTTCATGCAAGGCAATTCCAACACAAGGAAAATTAATGCGCATTGCAGAGGAAAAATTCTTGGATAAGAAGGAGAACTATACTTCAGCTGCTTACAGGCCATAAACAAGATGTTTTATAAAGGCAGCCGAAGAATTACAGTCGGGTCTACTTGAGCGTTAAAGAGAAATCGCCATCAATTGAAAGCTTGATAGCCAAATCCCGACCGCGTTAGGCAGAGTCGTTGGGTGTGTGTAAGGCTTTCCATGCCACCAAGCAGATAACGGATTAACTTAATACTCTCACCAAAAAGTCCTCCTCCTACTGATTTCTCAGTCATTAATCTAGCTGCACGTTTCCCATTCTCCTTGTTCAACGCAAAAGTGCTCTTTAACCTTATAGAAAGAGACATAAGAAATGACCATCATTTAGCAAGCTCAATTTTCATTAAGAAGATATGTTCTCAGCAATGAGCTTTATTTTTTTAATAACAATTTAGATAAGTTTGAATGTCAGTCTTCTACAAAACCCATCCTGCCAAAGCTCAACACCTGGATCAGGCACACAAGGCTATCCCGTTTCGCTGCTGGAGAAGACAACACGCTTTTCATTGCAGTGTTTGCTTTTCAGGAGGTTCTCTTGCCCACTGAAGTAAGGTTTGTGTTTCTGGAATTTCTTTTGCATGTGCCATATGCTCTCGGCATAGAGTAAGTTTGGCATTAAGTATAGTAAATTCTGTGTTACAAACCACTGACAGCACAATAGCGTTGTTTCCTAAGTCGCTGAAGGATGTCTCAGTCAATACAAATGCAAGAAGCAGTTTTGATGCTTTCCTTCATACAAGATGTATCACGCTATAATATTCATCCGTTTAAATGTGCTCAGAAAATTATTCCAGTAAGCAGCACACATAATGTCTTTCAAAACTCAAACAGAAACTAATGTATAAATAGTGAGAGGTGAGAAGAAGTATAGCCAGATGTTCTCCTCGCAAGAGCTCATTCATTTTCTTCTCAATTCTGTTTCCTGCGTATGAGCCAGCCCCAGTCAAACTCCAGCTCCCCTGCTCCAAACACAGCTGACGTTGTTGCTCACAATGAATATGAGGAGGAGAGTGCTGTCACAGCTCAATGCCAGGCTGCAGCTCTCACACACTGCTGTTTAGATTACTACTCAAAAAATACACCAATAGCACCTCCGTGACATACTCAGATCAGAATATATTGCCTAAAATTGGCTTAAAAAATCTTGGATAATGTTCGACATCCATGGCAAATGCCATTTTTCCCATCTGTACTGTTCTGCCCCTTTTCGACAGTGCTCACTGGTGATCCCGTACTGACTTCTTCCTCGCCTTTCCAGTTTACTTGGTTTTAGTAGCCTGTGGACTTCCCTAATGCCATGAGAGGCAATGTCTTCCTCCATTTCTTTCCTGCTGCTCTCACAGAAGAGCTCCTGTACTGATCCCCAGTGCCTGGCAGCCGACAAAGTCCCTGTGCAGGGCAGTAAAGACCCTACGCTGGGCTGCAGCCTCCCAAAGGCGCAGCAGTAACCAGCGGTTGCCACCCCACCTGCAGCAGGCAGCTCCCAGCACACCCCAGGCTGCTGCTGAAGGAGAAAGGACACATCGCCTTAACGGCAAAGCAACACAAGTTGGGTCCTTGAGGGCCATGGGAAGGGGAGGAGGAGACATGAAATGCAGAGGGGAAAAATCCACAATGCCGTCCAGTGACAGCCAAAGAAAGCACAGAAGGTAAAGGTGCAGCAGAAGACTGACACAGCAGAGAGGATGCGAATTCTTGGGACAGAATTTCTACACAGTGATGTCACACAAAACAAAGCTGGATATCCTTGCATATCCTTGGGACAGATTCATGCCCAGTTCAAATAACCTTACTAGAAAGGCACACAGCACTGTGCACAAATCTGTTACTCGTGTGGCACCGGTTACTGTAGGCACAAACAATAACTTGTCCTATGAATGGTAACAGTAGGGCCACACGCTTTCATTTGATGATTTTCATTTCATTTTAAGATGTGCATTATACACAGAGCAACATTTCACAAGAGCACCTACTTTCATAACATCTTTAAAAAGTTCCGGATGCAGATTCTCCCCTTTCAGGCAACTGTTTATACCATTAAAAGGTTTTAAACCCAGAATTGTAGGAGTGATAAACATTTATTTTAGTACTTGGTAATTCAAAACTGCCGTCAAACAACTCTGAGCCTTTTTGCATGCAACCAGCATCCCTACGGTTCACAAAAGCAACACAGAAACAACCAGCACTCGTAGCAACAAGAGAGAAGGAGTTGCTCTTCCATGTGTTTCTCTAAATTGCTTCTTTTTTGGTGCAGGAAGGGGCTGAACAAGTTGCAGGCAGAACTGTGCCCAGCATGACAAGGGGCAGGCATGGCAGCTCTGCCCACGCACCCCCGCCAGCCCTCACTGCCTCCCCGTAACCCCCAGCGCACCCACGTTAGCAACCGCCACCACCTAACGGGGCGCTCCCTCACCACCAGCGTGGCCCAGCGGCAGAGCCAACCCCAGGAATTCCGCCACTGCAGACCCAGGGATTCTGCGTCTGCTGGGCTGAGTCCCACAGGCAGCTCAGAGCAATCACAGCCGGCTCCGGGGTGGGGGACGCAGCTCCCTGAACCCTTGGGCCAAGGCAGGAGAGGACAAAATGTGCAGTGGAGGCTGACTAGCCCTGAAGAGGTACAAGTGCTCTTGCCTTACCCCACCCTCAGTCTTTGGCTCAGCACCAACACCGCCAGCACTCTGGGGATGGTGCTTTAGGACTTTTTGGTGCCTTTGGAAGACAATTGGTCATCTCGGCACAGCACAGACAGACTGGGAATAGGCAATAAAACATAAAACCTGCTCACACGTAAGGGGATCTTTACAAAATTCCAATTACTGCTGGCTTGTTACCTAAGAATCCCTAAGAGGTAAGAGATATTGCTCGCTGTGAGGCCCGGGGTAATGAAATTACAAATTGTTTCATGAGTAAGCATAGTCTGGAAAGCTATGTTTATTTGGCCTACGTACTTGAAACTGTTCAAAAGGTTATTGTCTCGCAAAATCTGGATAAGAAATTACTACTTACGTTTGCCTCTCTCTAACAAGGAGCTACATTCAGGGTCATTCTTAATTCCTCAGCGATCGATTAGAATACTACAAAAACTACTGCAAGGAAGTCTCATTTAAATTCTGCTTTCTGAAGAAATATCAAGCACACGTACAAAAAAAAAAAGAAATACTCTCAGATATATAGTATAAATAAACAGCAAAAGCAATCCCCTTGAGAAACCTGGGGAGCCCAACAGCCTTGTCTTTTCAAGTGGTTAATTAATTTGTACAAGAAAATCCCCATTTTATTCCCATAGCATGCTTTAATTTCGGAATTGAGATCAAATGTTCCTGTTGCAAGCAAAGGATGGAGCAACTTTTCACAATGAGTTTTACCTCTACAAAATAGGTACAGAGGATGGGTTTCCAAAGACATTTTGGCAGGTTAGGTGCTCAACTCTGGTTGAATTTGTTATTTCAACATATAAGATTTAAACTGTCTTGGTAACTAAATCCCATGAAGTTCAGGGTGTTTGAAAACCCCAAACTATGTTCAGTGTCACTGCGGAAAACCTGTCCCACACAGACACTGCCTTTTGGGCTTTCACCAGCAGTGTTGTGCTCTCCCAGTGCAGGAGGGGACACCAACCCTGCCAACACTCACATCCCAGCCAGCTAGGGATGTTTCGTCCTTTTTTTCACATTTTCTTCAGGCATTCTCACCTCCCCTTGGTGCAAACGCTTAACACAATGGATTTCCTTATACAAAACTGCTCCAGCCAACTGCATGAGGAAAAATCCTTGTGCTGCTGCAAGAAGAACTCAGTGTATAAAATTCCCTATCAGCACATGGGAAGTCTGGCTGCATCACTTCATCGCACCAGATGTCGGGAAAACAACCTCACTCTTCAGAGCATATTTAATGAAGGCAAAGCTAGCAAGATGCGAATATACATATTTATGTACATATCTTTTCTATATCTGTTACATGTGTTTGTCCCACCCTGTAATGCTCATCGTCCCTTCTTGTCACGGTCCCTGGGGAGTTGTAGCCTTATCCATAAGATCCCACCGAAGCGTGCTTTGCTATGGGAGCTGTTACCTTCATTTTAGGCGTGATTAAGGAAGACAGAAATCCACCTTCTCAAACACCTCTAATTACTAGGATACTGGGGCTTAAAAAGAAAAGTCCTTGAAAGCTGAACATCACTAAGTTGTTTAGGCTCTTAAAAACCCGTGTGCATCTGGACATGGCAGGGAACGCAGGCAGTTCTTAGCAAAGCATGGTGCACCTTGGCATTCTGCACACCAGGCTTGTGCTTGCACCACTTCACAGACCTTCACATCTGGGAGAAAAGATCCTTTACACTGTTTGCTCTAAGTAAAGATGTTGAGCTCCTGGTTCAATATACAACTACCACCTAAAATACTCTATAATGGTACCAAGCCTGACACAGAAGTATTAATATTAAGCCACAGCTCATGATCTTTGGTTGGTATCTCCACTTGAGCAAGGAGATGCACATGATGATCGGAAGATGGTCTGTGATGATGTGGGCTTGGGCTCATCAGGGGGATTCTTGAAAGAAAGAATAGTTCTCCAAAGTCAGAGCTCGCAGCTCTGAGAGGCACGCTGACGCCCAGCCGGCTGGAAAACCAGCAGCAGCGCTCTGACCTGTAGCAGTTCCCAAAGCAAGAAGCGGTCGCGCAGCAACATGTCCAGAGAGATCACCTAGACGCAAACACCAAACCATCAACAATGACCCCAAAAGTATGCTCCTGGGCAGGGCAAGTCTGGATACTCGAAATGCAGCTGCTGCCTACATGCCCAGGCGGGCAAGTTGGATCAGCCCTCTGGACTGGCGCTCAGATTCCTCCATTGTGACTCTTCAAAGCACTCGATACACGTCTGATGTTGCATCCACCGAGAGCAAGAGCTTGGGGAATGGAAAGCCAGGCCACTCCCGAGATGGGCTGAGAGAGATGGGGTTGTTCAGCCTGGAGAAGAGAAAGCGCCGTGGAGATCTCAGAGCAGCCTCCCAGTCCTGAAAGGGGCTACAGAAAAGCTGGGGACATTCTTTTCAGCAAGGTCTGTTGTGACAGGACAAGGAGTAATGGTTTTAAACTAAGGCAGATTGGACATAAGGAAGAAATTTTTTAGAGTGAGAGTGGTGAAACACTGGCCTAGATTTCCCAGGGAGGGAGTGGAGGCTCCATCCCTGGAACCATTCAGTTCAGGGGCTCTGAGCAACCCGATCTGGTTCAAGGCATTCCTGCTCCTGCAAGGGGATTGGACCGGATGACCAGTAAAGGTCCCTCCCAACCCAACCCATTCTATGGTTCTATGATTCATTCTACCATCCAGTGCCTGGACGTTTGATACCTTTGGCTACTGTTTGAATCTTTCAGAGCCTGCAGACAACCAGACTGAACACACTTCTCCACGTAGTCAAGGCAGGCTTTTGTTCCCCTGTCACCTTTCACCGTTGTGCCACCAGCAGTGTTCAGGGTGTACACACTCAAAGTTATTGGTCTTGTTCACATGGAAAGGGCCAAGAGGCCCCATCCCAGCACAAGTTGTTCCCCTCATCTTGCTGGCCAACCTCAGTCCCCTTACGTGCTTTTAAATACTGGAAGGAAGCAAACAATAAGACGGGGAAACTCAGCTGTGCTGGCTTCTGCACCTTGGGCAGGTTTCCTTCCAAATCCCACATGTAGGGGGGCAGACCCACCTGTGCTTCATCTCACTGTGCTCCACTCAAGCACCAACTTGAAACACCAGGTCCACTGTGGGCAGGGCTGGTTGGCAGTGACCCTGCAGCCCATACCTGCCAGCGGGCCCCAGAGAGGTCACTGCCCAAGCTGCTCAGGGCTTCGCCACCGGCTGGGCCAGAGGAGGCAGACAAGGAGCGGGTAGCAGCCGCTGGCAATGGGGTCACAGCATTGAGGTGAGCAAGGGCAGGGGCCCAGGAAGAGTTTGTGCACTGGAAACTGTGAGAGATCAGCCCCCCACATGTCATACGTGGTGTTATTTAACTAAGAAACTGTTGCATTTTTTCCTTTTCCCTCCTGAACCAGCATCTGGCCACCTAATAGGGTACAAATGCTATTTTTGGCAGAACAGCTACATCTATTTTGCGGTTCTCTCCTAAAAATGCTTCTTAACTTTACAGTATTTTAGTTTTCCTATAAGCATCCCAGCCTGCCTTATGCCTGTTCATGCTGTCCTCCTCTGTAATCTTACTCAGAACTGCAACCACCAAAGGAAGAAGCAAACACTGTGACCTGGGGCCCTAATTCTTCCTGAGTCCCCTGAGGCTTTTTCTCCCTGCACCCCACTCTCCTGAGGTTTAGTTTTGGTCCTCAGTTATCCTAGCTTGAGGGCTCAAAGCCTGATTTCCTCCTGTTGCACAGACAACAAACTAGACAGCAGAGCATAAAGGCAGAGGTAATTCAGGAAATGTGAAAGAACGCTTTACCCCATAGCAAAAAATACATAGCAAATAGAGTTTGTGTTTCTGAAGCACCATCACAGCATTCTGCCACCTCTTATGCATTTTATGGCACCACTAGGAGGGATGAAGGGCTATAGAATCACAAGCTTGGAAGAGACCTCTGAGATCACCGAGTCCAACCGTGCCTGTCTCCCTGCTAAACCATGTCCCTAAGAAACATTTCTTCCCCTTTTTTTAAACCCCCCCAGGGATGGCGACTCCACCCCCTCCCTGGGCAGTTGTGCCAATCCCTGACCACCCTTTCAGGGAAGAAATTCTTCCCAATGTCCAGTCTAAACCTCCCCTGGTGCAACTTGCAGCCATTTCCTCTCGTCCCATCGCTGTCACTTGTGAGCAGAGCCCAGCCCCCACCCCGTCACAGCCTCCTTTCAGGCAGGTGTAGACAGGGATGAGGTCTCCCCTCAGCCTCCTCGTCTCTAAGCTAAACAACCCCAGTTCCCTCAGTCTCTCCTCGTAGGGCCCATTCTCCAGCCCCTCCCCAGCCTCGTTGCCCTTCTCTGGACGCGCTCCAGCCCCTCAAGGTCCTTCTTGGAATGAGGGGCCCAAAACTGACCCCAGCACTCGAGGTGCAGCCTCACCAGCGCTTTCTTCATGAGCCTTAATATCAGCAAACACACAGTAGGATGGTATGGTCGAAGTCTAAAGACAGATGAAAGATGGAATCTTTAGTAGTTACAGAGCCTCCCAGTGCCTCCTACCTGATCAAGATTCACATGCAGTAAATGCCATCCTCACACCCACTGATCTCAGCTAGCAAATACTTCCTTGCTGCAATATACTTCAGTTGGAGAGCAATTATCCTTATCTCTAACAATGACCATGATAAAAGAAGTCACCTGTTGTGGATGAGTTCAAGTGGAAAAACACCTCCTTTCTGAAACACAATTGTTTCAGCTAGACACAAATTACCATTCACCCTGCCAAAACCAGAACGCAAATCATAAAACACTCACAAGGAGGCTGTTCGCTACCTGAGTTACATTTATCCGAGAAACCGCACTCTCCCTGCAGAGTACAGAGAAATGGAAAAAAGTGGGTAAATCATAACAAAACCTGACAGTAAGATCCTTACAGGTGCTTTATTCAACCCTCCTCTGTCCAGGGCATTTTTAAGATGAAGAAATAGAATCATTGAATCATGGAACGGTTTGGGTTGGGACCTTAAAGCCCATCCAGTTCCACCCCTGCCATGGGCAGGGACACCTCCCACTGGGTCAGGGGGCTCCAAGCCCCATCCAACCTGGCCTGGAACCCCTCCAGGGATGGGGCAGCCACCACTGCTTGGGGCAATAGAAAATACAGAAGGTGAAACTCCCTCTGTTTGTTGCTCTTGCAGTAAGTGACAGGATGTGATCAATGTTTGGAAAGAGACTGTATAAAGAGAATAGTCTCCATCAATTGCATCCCTTCCCTTTGTGAAAGAACTTAACACTTTCTCAGCTGAGTAATTACCTCTACTTTACACTTAGCAGTCATTAGCATTTTCCACAGAAGTTTCAATAGGTCTGTATGTTGCTGAAGACTGTTCTCTTTAATCTGTTCTCAGGGTCTATGACAGCTGCACTCACACACAGAGTACAGGAGAGATTCTTCCGCACAGGGAGAGAAACAGGCGCACACAGAGCAGGGACGGCAGAGGCAGAAACCCCTGAGCAGCAGTGCCCATCCATGAAAGCACTGGTTATAGAATAGAATTGCTTGGTTGGAAAAGACCTTTGAGGTCATCGAGTCCAATCACACCTGTCCACTACTAAACCATCCCTGAGCACCTCGGCTGCCCATCCTTAAACCCCTCCAGGGAGGGCAAGTCCACCACCTCCCGGGGCAGCCTGTTCCACTCCCTTTGGGAACATGCTTGACATTAGGAAGAAGTTCTTTACTGAGAGGGTGATTGGCCATTGGAATGCGCTGCCCGGGGAGGTGGTGGAGTCACCATCCCTGGAGGGGTTTAAGGAGAGATTGGATGAGGCACTTAGTGCCATGGTGTAGTTGACAAGTAGGAGTAGGTGTAGGTGTTGGGTCATAGGTTGGACTCGATGATCTCAAAGGTCTTTTCCAACCTTGTAATACTGTGATACTGTGATGCAGCCCTGCAGATGGAGAAATCAGCTCCCTAAAGCCCTGGGTTTACCAGAGGGTTTGCAGCAGGGCTCATTTCTGCAACCCTGGGGGCCACAACTGCTGCTGCCACCCTGGAGAGCCCACAGGGTATGCTTGGCCTCCAACAGGACCCAGACAACCAGCAAGACCCAGACAACCAGCAAAACAGCTTGTCCAGAAAAGCTCAGAGCAGCCAAGAACAGGGAAAATACTCCCCAAAGAAAAGGCAGTTCACTGCAGTCCATGAGTGAAGACATCAAGGCCAACAGCATCCTGGCTTGGATTAGCCACAAGGTGGCCAGCAGGAAGGGAAGGGATTGGCCCCTGCACTCAGTGCTGGTGAGGCCGCACCTCGAATCCTGGGGTCAGGTTTGGGCCCCTCGCTCCAAGAAGGACCCTGAGGCACTGGAGCGCGTCCAGAGAAGGGAGCGGAGCTGGGGAAGGGTCTGGAGCCCAGGGGTTGTGGGAGCGGCTGAGGGCCCTGGGGCTGTTTAGCCTGGAGAAGAGGAGGCTGAGGGGAGACCTCATCGCTCTCTGCAGCTCCTGGAAAGGAGGTTGTGGGGAGGGGGGTGCTGGGCTCTGGTCCCGAGGAACAAGGGATGGGATGAGAGGAAATGGCCTCAAGCTGCACCAGGAGAGGTTCAGATTGGATATTAGGAAACATTTCTTTCCTGGCAGAGTGGTGAAGCCCTGGCAGAGGCTGCCCAGGGCAGTGGGGGAATCTCCATGCCTGGAGGAGTTCAAACAACGTGTGGCTGTGGCAGTTCAGGACATGGCTCGGTAGGCATGGTGGGGTTGGGCTGGTGGATGGACTGAGGTGTTTTCCAACTTTAATGATTCTATGATCCTAAATAGATCATCTTAGCCGGCTGACGCTAAATACAGTGCAATATCACTCCTTCTTGTATATGCTTGTGTCAAACCAGAGCAGCTTCTGAGATGCAGAGTTATTTCAGTCCCCTGGCCCGCAGAGCTCAGCACAATCCCCAGGGACGGCAGCTCTCCCAGGGACCAACCCACAACGCACCAAGAAGGGAAGCTGCACGTGTCAGCCTTACCACTGTACCGAAACACAGAGGAGAAACAAAGCACAAAAGGTGAATGAGATGAAAAAAAACCACCTTTCCTGAGCACTAAAGGACTCCACGCTCTTTCCATGATTAGATTACATATGAGGCATCAGAGATTTAAGAGAGCTACAAAAAAACCCCAAGTAATGAAGCCAAGTTTTAAATCAAAGCCATCAGGGATGCAACCACAGCTAAGCTGGGGTGCCAGGACACAGATAACACAAAGAACAAATGCCATTTAACTCAGATTTAATTTCTAGTGGCAGCAAATATTTCTATGAAGTCTCCTAATCTTTTCTAACTCTGGAGAAAAAGAAAGGCTAAACAAGAATAGAACATCCCTATAGCCACAAAAATTTATCTCTCAGGAACCTAAATAAATCTAGCAATTAAGATAACACATTAATAGCCGTATTGATGAGTTTAAGGAAGGCACATCTAAAGTAAATAAAGAAAATCCACCCTCATACACACATTAGAGATGGCTCACATCGCACCTCAAAGAGCTGGGCAGGACCTGAACCCTGTCCTGGGGCTGCCGGGGGGCCCAGATGCACCCAGAGGTGGGCATCACCCTTGAGGAAGCAGCAAAACCACCTCATGGGTCTTAAAAATGAGGAGGCTGACGTCGTTCACATCACCATGATGGTTCTTGAGGGGAGAAAAAAAAAGTATTTGGCAGTTAAGGTAGATGATGCCACTGCATGAGCCTGGGAAAGCAGGTTGGGAATCACCGGATGCCATTGGACTCCAGATCCCCATAGACAAAATTTATGGGTTCATTCTAGAGCTGAAGCCAAAACTAAATGTTCTCTCAAGTCTGACTAATATCTTCCCTCACCCTCCGTCACTGGCTGAGGAGTCAGAGGTAGAACATACGTGTGGTTTATTACTTGAAACATATGGGTCTGTTCACGAGTCACAAACACATCCATTAAAACAACGATGACGAGAACAAGGTACAGACGGCCGTCCCTAGGCAGCAGCACCGGCACCAGCCACGCCAAGGGAGATTCCTGATTATTGGAGGAGGTCCTGTAATCCCTTTACAGCTTATACAGAGTCGCTTCCACCAGCTACTCCTAACGGGAGCGGCAGAGCGGCCAGGCAGCCGTGGCCCCACTTGCCAGAGGCTGCAGGGTGATGCCAGTGGTGCAGGGACACGGGCGCACACGCCCAGGACGCGCAGCAGCTCTGTGGGAGAGACTCGAAGTGCTGCGAAACACTTCCACCCAACAGGCTTCCTCAAACCCTCTCATTGAAAATTCCAGATGGTCCACCCATCTCTCCTTTTTGGGAGAAAGAAAAGAGCAATTAAATTTCGTACAGATTTCTCAGATCCACATATTCTGCACATTGATGCACAGCTCTGCTCAGATTTCGTGGTGAGCTGCAACAAGTGGCATCTTGGAACCACAAAATGTTTTGGGTTGGAAGGGACTTTAAATCCCATCCAGTGCCACCCCCTGCCACGGGCAGGGACACCTCCCACTGGGTCAGAGGGCTCCAAGCCCCAGTCAACCTGGCCTGGAACACCTCCAGGGATGGGGCAGCCACCACTGCTCTGGGCACCCTGGGCCAGGGCCTCCCCACCCTCACACCAAAACATTTCTCCCTAAGATCTCATCTCAGTCTCCCCTCTTGCAGCTGAAAACCCTTCCCCCTCATCCCATCCCTGCATTCCCTGATCAAGAGCCCCTCCCCAGCTTTCCTGGAGCCCCTTTCAGTACTGGGAGGCTGCTCTAAGCTCTCCCCACAGCCTTCTCCTCTCCAGGCTGAACAACCCCAACTCTCCCAGCCCTCTCTTGTACAGGAGCTGCTCCAGCCCTCAGATCATCTCCGTGGCCTCCTCTGGATTTGCTCCAACAGCTCCCTGTCCTTCCTGTGCTCAGGAATCAAATACAAGGGAAGAGCTTTGGGCTTACGCTGCATGCTAATAGCAGCATAAAATCTGACTGCAGATCAAATTAGTGCACCAGGTGGGCAGATGCTTTTTGCCACTTGCACAGAGCAGATGAACGTGCTATGGACAGATCCTCTTATTCAGGTTACACTAACTTGGAGGATGGAATCCCTTTGCTACTGCCCTAGGATAATCATCCAGTCACCTGCTCAATGCATCTTCCACATAAGAAGTAAAACAAAACAAATAGCCATGAAGAGAAGGTAGCACAGGGGTAAGACTTGGAGCACACTAACAGTCAATTAAATCCCTTTCGGAAGTCACACTTGCTAATGGCATCCCACTGGATGGTACGTTTGCTCAGCTCATTTCCTGATGTCAAGGTGTCATGTTCAAACACTGCTCTCCTGGAGGCTGCTGGGTGTACTGCTGTAACACAGTGAGGTTCTTTGGACAGGACTGTGTTCCAGAGCATTGTTTTGAGGAAATCAAGATCTGACTCAGATTACAGCTGCTAATCACCAATTGCGAAGTCAACATTTACAATAAAAACATAAGTGGAATTGAAAGAAAAAGGTTATGATCTCTGTTCATGGATCTTGTCCATCTGCTCTTTGGTAAACAGTCTTAAGGTGCTGTTTGTGTCGGGACCTTGGGTCTCTGCTGAAAAGCTGCTGCTCTCCTCCTTCCCTCAGACTTCTTGGGTGGATGGACAAGACAGTTCATGGCACGTAAGGGCTTCTTAGGCAACCCAAGAAGAAATATTACAGTCTAGGGAGAAATCAGCATTCTCTACTTAGACTGCAAGTATTATATACCCGAGTATCATGAGAACATTTTGTGCCACATCTTGAAAAAGGAGATATTACTCTTGATTTCATGAAAAATGAATTGGAAATGTGAGCTGTATACGTGCTAATTTATAGCGATGAAGTTTGCATTCATTAGAGTAATGAGCATTGCACAATGTGTATAAGCAGCATTCAGTGCAGATGTCAAGCAGAATCCAGAGGCACAGAGGAAATACGTACATTTGCCACATTTGATCATAGACATCATAAACTTCCAGTCCCCTAAAAACACAAAGCAAGACGCAGTCTTTTTTTCTCCCTACTAGTCCTCAAGGGTATTTGAATGTATCTATCAAGTTCTTGTACTAACGAGCTTAGACAGCCTTTCAGCCATAGGATAAATATTACAACAAGAGCTGTAAATATTTTTGTAGCAGAAGCACAACTGTTTCACTCCCTCCTCCAGCAAAAGACAAAAGCTGCAAATGTGATTACATTCGGTTGGCAACTGAAGGATGCAAGCAGGTAACTAATTAAATCCAGTTCCTTTTGAGTTTCTCTAAAACATATTAGAAATTAAGAGGAAGCAATGGAGGGAAAAGGCTGGATTTTAGCGAATCATCTGAAATTAAGTTAAAACACCACCCGTGGTCTGCAAAATCGAAGCACGGTAGGCGACAGCAAAATGGTATCTACTACGTCAAATGAAACACAAACCGTCTTTGGAAAGAGGTGAAAGAAGATCATGGGAGGTTTGCTTGGTTTCATGCCCATGTGGAAGGGCATGGCAACAAAAGACCTGTGGTTTATGCACCAACATTATTGTGAGTAAATGTTCTCTCAACATCGTTCTTACCTTCTGGCACCTGGGGGTTCGCATGAATAGAGTTGGGATCCCCATCTTCCTCAGGATGGTAACGATAAAGCGACTGTGACTGCTTTGGAGACGACTGAGTACGGTCTTCCTTTAGAGCAACAGGAGGAGAGGTTGTTGCACTGAACTTTACCTTGGGGAAATCGTTTCCCTCGTGCATTTCATGGGAAGATTTTGACCAACTCGGCTCGGTTAAATTCACCTCTTTCAAGCCTAAATGCAAGCTGTTCCCTGGGTCTTCTTTTCTGGCATGCTTTTTCATTTTAGAGTGGGGAACTCTTTCCTGCTCATGCCTCTCTTTGTCCCCTTGCCTTCCCTTTGGTCTCCTCTCCAATTCTTCCAGCTGTTTGGGTGTCTCAGCGGTGCCTGTTGTGTGCTCCGGAGGAGTACTGGTGGTTACCGGTGCCTCCTCATGCATCGTTTGCTGGAGGGATGCTGCAGTGGTCCGGGGCACCCTCTTCCGCTCACTTCTCTCTGTGGCACTGCGAAGCTCAGCGGGGACTTTAGGCACTGGTGTGGTCAGTGGCACAGCTGTTTCCTCGGTGTACGGATCGGCTGGAGCCAACGCTGAAGGAGCAATGCTGGCCGGTAGGTAGTCATAATCCTCACTTTGCTCTTGGCTAATGCTCTCTTGCCCGAGGTGGGATGAATAACTTCTGTATTTCTTTGGAGACTCTACCTGGGCGTTGTCTCCTTCTGGTGCCTCTTGGTCGTAGCTGTACGGATCGTCATAGTGCCTCTCTGGTTCGCTGTCTTCAGCATCAATCGGACTCGCAGTGTTTAAGGCAAACGTGTTACATTCTGGAAGCTGGTAGCACATCAGCTCGCCGCCAGCGTTTGGGCAGTGGCAAACCTTGCAGGGGGGCATGTGGAAGGTGTGCCCCGCTACGTACTTCTGGCCCTCATGGAGGCAACCTATTCTCCCACACTGAGGACAGCCGTCAGCTGGCACCACTGCGTCAATGCAGTTTGGGGGCAGCTCTGGGCACAGCATGAACTGGCAGCTGATCTTGCCACCTCCCTTGGGGCACGAGCACTCAGTGCTTCCGAAGTCCACAAAGTAAGACTGCCCTTCGGGTACTTTGCCGTTGATAAAGCCCACGTTGACGCAGTCGTAGTACTGGTAGCCTTCACATGTGCAGCCATGCTGCAGACACGTGGCACAGCACTCGCCAGGTTCCAGCACGTCCTCGATGCAGTTGTCCAGGGGCTGGCACTCTGCACCCGTGCAGTCCCTCTGTGCACGGGAAATGCCATTCCACAGCAGCACGAGGAGGATGGCATTCAAACAGCTCTGCTGCCGGCTCCAATATCTATCCATAGTCTTCCCCCAAAAATACAGCTCCAGTCCAAACTTGCACATTCAATGGGGTTTCTTCCTAGAAGGCTGTAGATTCAGCTCCAAGTCGGCAGTGTTTTCCCGCGTTACCTTCCCTCATAGATCCTAGAGTTATGAAAGAAAACTCTGTTAAAGTCTATACTCAGCACATATCCTGTTAAACATTAGAGGTCTTTAAAAGTTGGGACCAAATCCAACATCTGGAAACCTAAGTACAAAATTAATCATAATGTCTTCCAAGCATTGTAGGCACTAAGTTTGAAGCCTCATGCTCCCCCCTACCCTCTTTGTGAAAAAGACAGAAAAAGAAAGGAAAAGGAGGTTGTGACTGTTCTCTTGTGAATCTCTTCACAAAATGTGTATATATTTTAATAAAAAGAAGGCCTTTCTACTGCAATGGCTTTTTGTTACTCTTTCTGGCTAAAAAGAGAAAGATTTTTTGGCAGATAAGAAGTAAATACACAGTTCTTCCTCTGCAGATGTAAGTTTAAGATAATTGTTCTTTATGTTTTAATTACAAAGACCCAAATCTCAAAGATCTTTCTTAGACAAAACTTAGCCTAGAGACATGGGAATTTGTCTGTACACATGTTAACTCAAAAGCAGGAGGTTTTTTCTGCCTCCCTCCTCCACTTCACAGTTTTTTGCACTCCAGTCTTTGACATGAGCAGTTATTTTTTTTTTGCCCAGCAGTGCTAAAATAGAACTTCTTTGTCTGTTGCGGTTACTCTGTGGTTAAACGTCGCATTAGCTACCCTGTAATACATATGCGAGGCCGGATCCTTAGCTCTGAGAAGCTGGCACAGTTCAGCAGTGCCTGCAGCGTGCAGACGGATTGACTCTGCCTTCACCAGAGCTGTAGGGGCAGCAGGCGCTTCAACCAGTTGCCACCATCGGCACCCACTTTTCTTTTCAATAACACCAATAATGCTTTTCAGTGAATTACTACACTACAAACAGAAAATATATATACATAGATATAAATGAATTGGCATAACACTTTGTTAGACTGTGTTGAGGAAAAGAAAGTCATTTGCTTTTTAATTGCTAAACCCTTTGACCACAGACAAGCTGAAGTAAACCAGCTTTTGTCCTTCATATCAAAAGCGTGCCAAAAAGCTACACAAGGAACATGGAGCAGAAATTTAAAAAGAGAAGGTTAACCTATAGAATTTTATAGAATTAGTGATCAGATTGTTTTCCCAGAACCCCTCCCATCATCCCAAAAATAAAGACTGTAAACCACTTATCTAGGGGGTAAAATGTACTCACACCACCAAGAACAATAAACCACACACGCAACGGGAATCCTGCCAGCAAATCCATTCAGAAAGATTACTTCTCCCATTCAAACTGGGCTTCCAACGAGGTCTGCTTCGACAGTGCTGGAAAGCGGCCAAGCCGTGGGAAAAGCGTGCCTGTTCTGATAAGATACGGACAAACTGTGCTAAGAGTTTCCACAGTTCTGCCCCAGAATTTGAATTACTTCAGTACATTGTACAGAGTTATAATTCTTCCCAATGCAGGTTTGCTACTACTAATTTGAGTGTATTCATTGAGTGCGCTAAATGATACCGACTGAAGGGAAAATTAAATTGTCCAAAGGTGTAACAATGGCTTGGAAGAACCTCACTTTTCCAGAACTGCTCTCAAAACTAGGATATTTCACATGAAGGAGAATTTTCAATATGAGGTGCTGAAATTAATTCTTCGGAATCCAGCCTGGGAATTAATAATTTATTCTACTTTCAGCAGCTTTTCCAGGCAACCCAAATTTGTAATTATTACATAGGAAACAGTGAATGAAAGGACAATTAAAGATAAGCCGCTTCTGTGAGGGTCCCCCAGCAGGATTTTGTCACCATTCCCTCCCACTGGTACCTCCTGGCTTTAATGCTTCAGCGCACCTAAGTGCCTTGGCCAAACCCTGTGCTTGCCAGAGCGCTGCCAGTGGCTGCTGCCCGCAGCTCAGCCCTGGCCTCGCCTCCCTCTCGCACACCCACGCTTCCCGGGCTCAGAAAGCCCTGGGTCCCCGATGTGGGTGGCACAGCCCCAGGTCTGGCCAGCATCTGCGTGCGCAAAGTGAGGGCAGCGCACTGCCTTGGTAAGCAGTGCCTGCGGGCCACGTAAAGGGCAAGCTCGTGTGCATCGTACACTTCATATCCAAACAGCAACCGCTCACTGCCAGCTGCTGCTGTCCTGGTGCAGGAATCTGTGACAGTCAGAGCACAACACCCCATGAATGGTGTTTGCCTGCCCTGCTTGCACACAAAGGTTTATCAGAACAAGCACTCACTTCTTAGGCATAAACTTGAACTCCCAACAAGCAACCCCCCAATTACCTCATACCCTGAAGCAAGGAGGAAAAAGCCAAGCCTACTTCAGATCCAGCATGCCTGGAAGTTCAAGCACAGCTGAGGGTTTATCGTGGGTCAGTCCTGTTCCCGTGAAGGGAGCTGCTTGCTGCCCTCCCCTGTACATCACCTCCTCTGCTCCACAGAGGTTGTGGTTGTCCAGGTCACTTCCAGCTTTTCCTCTGTTCCCTCTCCTTGCTCCCTTGCATCCCGCCCATGAAGAGGCCCGGAGAGCTTGCAGTCCCTCTCCCACAGCCAGCCCTGTCCCTGCTCCCCGCCTCTCGCCTTCTGCTCAATGCCTCATTCTGTCGCTCTGTATCCTCCCTCTTTTGATCATTACCACATCTCTCAACGTTTGGTTTTCTAACCTACCAACCTCAAACCGATAAGGCTGAAATCCTTACATCCTTATAAACCCTTTTTCTGTTGATAACAGCACAATCTTCCCTATCCCCAGGCTCACCATCCTTCATCAGAGGCTCCTTGTTTCTGGTGCCATGATTCCAACAAAAGTATCTCCATTTATTCCTTTAAACCACTGTTTTTTCCCTGTGCCTGGTTCAGCTGTTCCCCATACCCATCACTCCCACCACCAGCACCCCATAAACTCGCATATCAAAGAAAGTTTCTACTTCAGGCACAGAGAAAACCGGCTTTGAGTGAAGCGCGCAGACACAACTGTTGAGCCCCACTAGAAAATCCACTCCTCCAAACAGAGCGTGTGTGCTCCTGCCGGCCCACACAGCTGAAGTGCAACTGCCTCTTGGTCTCTGCCCTTCCCAGTGCTGAAACCAAGCCCTGGAGAACGCAGTTAATTCCTTGGTATTGACATCAAAAGCTGGAGCTGTGAAATAAAGGTGTCTGTACCAGGAGGGAAAGAAGGCATCATCTCTGGAGGACAGGGGGATTCAATATCCGTAGATATAACTGCAATTATTTGTTTCCATTACCCATTTTAATGCTTCCTTTAATGTCTGTTTTCACAACCGGGACTATACACAAGGGCTTCAGGTAAATGAGAACCAGGTCTTTACTCTCAAATCTGTCCTTCACCCACTCTCATCAAAGTTATTGGCTTTTGTTGCTCAGTTGGGTGGGATGCCACAGCAAATTTAGCCCTGCACAGCTAAAACAGAAGTCTTTCAAAGTCTCTGCTAGATAACCCGTGTCACCTCAGTCCTCACACATTGCTTCATGATCCAGAAGGCTTCAATTTGTGTCCTCTGTGGAGTTTCCTAACCTGTTGTGCCGTGTATTCTGCTCTGCTCTGAGTCAGGTGCTAACCCTGCTGGCTTCGGGGGGTCGTACTGGGCCGCTGCTGAAGCTGCCGTCGCCAGTCCCGGGCACTCAGCACGGCGGGTGAAAGCGCAAGTGCCCAAGCAAGGGAGAGACAATGCTCTGGGTTGGGACTAGGTCCTGCCAAGTCAAGAGAGTAAACCTGTGAGATAAATCAGCAGTAAACAGAGGATGGTCAGATCACAAAGGAGTTCATTATTCCACAGATCCTTCTTCAAAAATGATTCCTAGGAAAGGCAAAGCAAAAACTCATTATGGAAAACCAGCTTAAACAAGTGAGAGACCAAATGAACGTGAACTACAGGCACACATCTTCATGGAAAAGAAAATGAGAGTGTTTCACATTGCAGATTAAACCAGTATCTGTGTGACAGAACGCCCAAGGCTCACAGCAGCAGCCATCAAAATTCTAATTAGCATTGGCTGGAAAACACCATATTCCTGTCTTCTGGCAGGGGAAGTGGGTAAAACCAAACAAGGTTTCCAAATGCTTACTTCAATTCAACTTGGGGCCAACGAGTTATAAATTCTGACATTTTTGCAAAACAATCTACTCTGAGTGATTTACTTCAACCAAAGCCATAACATGAAGTCAAAAGGAAGAATGTCGACTTGATTAAAACAGTTCAGCTGTGTTACTTGCGCATGTTGATGAAACCAGTGTGTTCCCACAGAAGAGCTAGACATTTCAAATGTGCAGCTTCTTTAAGAGGAGTATTTTAGCAGGAGACTTTTTGTTCCACATGGTTTCATTTCAGTGCTGAACCAGAAAGATTATTCTAGGTAAGCATAGGTGACAAGAGGTACTTTCTTTCAAAGGCTTCACATGAACATCTTCTTCCGTGTGAACATCGCGCCAGAACGGCAGAACTGCAGATGTGCAAGTGTGGAAGGGACTGCAGGATCAAGAGCAATCTTTCAAAAGTTCACTGAATAAAAAGAGGCAGCTGTTTATAAACATAAAGCAATAAACAGAATAAATTCAGCCCATTCCAGAGGACAACACCTGCATGACAACCTGCTGACCTCCAGCTTTGACGAAGTACTTGCAATGTAACCAGCTGCAGATCCCTGCAAACAGGTTTAGATAGAACGGTTCTTTTCCCCATCCTACCTCTCAGTTCCTCCCTAAATTGCCCTTTTCGAGGATGTTAAAACCAGAAATGCTGTTTTGATATCCACCTTCTTTTGAACAGCGTGCAGGGCCAGGTGCAAGCCTGACATGGAAGTAGGAGGTGGCAGCCATTTGTGCGATCCCTCCTGTGCCAGGGACTGGGAGCCCTCTCTGTGCCGGGTGCACTGAGGGGTTACTCGGTTTGTCCATTAATCCTCACCACGGGTTCATGCGTAGCAAGGGAGATGTCTGTCTATGCAGGAAGCTGTGGGAAAGCAAACACCGCAGTAGCACTCGTCACCTGCACACAAAGCAAGTTCATCGACCTACTGAGATGTTAGGTAAGGTTCTCCCAGTGCTACCCAGCCCCATTTGTCTCTCAAAGCCCAGGAACCAAACACAGCCTTGGTCAGTCACGCTGAACTTCTCTCTCTGAGAGCACTGGAAAAAGCAGAGCAGCAGGCTGAAGCGCATGAGCACACCCACACCAAACACCACAGCTAACGTATTTCACCAGGCTGCACGTTAGCACCTCTCCCAGCCAGAAGTCTCCAGTCTGTGGCCGCTGCCAGCAGCTCTTAACTGCTTGCAGTCATGGCTGAGACAGAGGAAGAAGGGAGGGGATGGAAGGAAAGAGCCATTTAAAAACAATCCCTTTTAAATACAAGAGAAAATGGAATTTTGTGAGAGACACTTCTTGTCTGAAAACCAGAAAACCCCCTAAGCCCGGTGACTCCTGACTCGGCTGTGCCAGCCAGTGGATTAGTTCTTCCTTTCACACCCTGTCCATCCGGAAACTTGTGATCTCACCAAGTGCTGGAAGGGATTGCTGCTGGCTGTTCCCAACCCATCTCGCTAGCAGAAGTGCTGTTCACCAGGCGGATGAATGAAAAGTGGAGAAGGGTTTCCTTTACTGCTCTTATGTAACATGAAGTGCAGAGAGCAAGTAATTTCTGCTGGCTAATTAATGAAATTTGAGATGCGCTGAAGCCAGCCTTCTCATTCGAGGCATTTGGGTTAGGTAGGAAGAGGAGCAGGATAAACCTCAGTGTAAACCCAAATTCAGTGAGCTGCTTTTTCTTACTGAAAATAAAGCATGAGATGCTTAGTCACTCCAGCGTTGTCAGCACTCCAGTTCTTGGCAAAATCAGCCTGTTTTCCGAAGTCAAAGCTTTTGCAGGCGGTTTTCCTTCACTTTATTTTCAATAGTAAATCAGTTACTGTTAACCTCTTTTTAATGGAAAAGCTTAAAAATGGACATTTGGGAGTCTGGTCGATCATTACTTAATTCAGCAGAGAACTCAAGAGGGGGACAAAAAAGAGACAAGCCGCACGGGATCGAAACTCACGCACTTTCCCCAAAGCGACTCCGACAAGATTTCCCTTCCCAGCAGCAGTGTCCCCAGGCAGAGATGCTCTTGACGCTCTCCAGGACGTTCCCCACGCTCAAATCCAAACAGGAACCTGACACGCTGCCGTAACGGGAAGGCATCACCCCCGGTATTTCAGCTGAAGGAGCCGAGCGTTGGCAGTGGTGGCCAGGCAGCTCTGGGCTGTATTCTTTCAGAATGTGCAGCTTTTGAAGCCATTTTTGAAGTGCTGGAGAGTGAAGGCAGCCTTTTGTTCCAAGGGAATGACAGGGCAGAGGCGAGGAGGAGAGAATCGCGCCTTGGGTCTATCGTGTCAGTGCTCCCCTCACCCCAGCCCAGCACCACAGGGCAGGTACTTGGCTCCCTGCAGAGTGAAATTCTGCGTCATTGGGAGTCGCCACTGCAGCGGATCCCAAGTGACTCAGGGGGAGGATGGCAGCTGCAGAGCAGCGAGAGAAACGACTCACATGGGGGAGAAGAGCGGAACAGAAACAGCGGCCCGCCCAGCGCACGTGGCTGCTCCTCGTCCCAGCCCTGACACGCTGGCAATGGAGCAGCAATGGGGCCGTGCGCGGCCTAGAGCCGCTGAGCACGCCAGGCGCGCTGCCACGGAGTCTGGCAAACCAACCGAGGCTCTGCTTCCCTCAGGATGACGCAAACCCAGTGCCCATGCACTGCAGGCTGGGGATGTGTTGCAGCCAGGGCAGCACCAGGCAGCTCTGCTCCGGAAGGAGCCTAACTCTTTCTTTTCAGTGAAAATAAATGTGTTGGTTATTGATACGTCCTTTTTTTTTTTTTTTAACGTTGTCAAGTTTCAGGTGACTACACACACACCTCAAAAAACACAATTAAATAACCCAGCTATTTCCACGACAGCCAAAAAAATCTGGGAAAAGATTAAAGCCAACTCAGCAACAGCCATTCAAAAACATTTCCCAAGGCACGGCCAACAAAAACTTGTCAAAGCTCATAAGTTATGAACTAATTTGCACAGCGAGAGCTCTTTTGGCAGCAGGCAGGCAGAGCGTGTCCCACAGCTCCACAGCACCTCGAGCAGCCGCACACATTTGGGGACGGCCTCACAGCTCCAGGGATGGCCCTGCCCCAGGTGCCATCAGCAGCACCAGGTCAACACTCTGGCCTCAGGTGATTACTGTAAATACTGGAGCTGCTCTCATGAGTGAAGGAAAGCAGTTTTTCTCAAATACTTAAGGAAAAAAAAAAAAAAAAAAGAGCTTCAGTCTTCCCTTCGCTCTCAGGAAGAAATCTCTGGTTTCTGCAATGGTCCCCATTATTTAGATGCTTCTTTTGTGAGAAAGTGTAAGTAACCCAAGCAGAACCTCCCCCTGCATGGTCTCAAAACCGTGGTCCTCAAAATCATCCTTTCAAGGTCATAGAATCCTAGAATCGTTAATTTTGGAAAAGACCTCTAAGATCATCCAGTCCAATCACCAACATAATACCGACATGTCTAACAAACCATGTCCTGAAGCACCACATCAATATGTTTTTTGAACCCCTCCAGGGATGGTGACTTCAACACTTTTTTGGTGAAGAATTTTTTCCTAATACCCAGCCTAAATCTCGTCTGGCACAACTTGAGGCCCTGGATTACATTTCTCTCTCTCCTCCTTTCTTTCCCTGATCGTCCTGCAGGATACTCCAGCGTTTGCAGGGCTCCCGACTCTCTCTGCGGCCTCAAGGGCAGCGGCACACCAAATGCGAGCATGTTGTTTCCACTCCTCCTGCAATCCTCTCTCCCTGTTTCTTCTTTCCTCGGTGAAAGGACTACAATGCTTCTTAGAAGTTTCTCTAACCAACAGATTCAACCTTTGGGTTTGTTTCTTTCTTAACCCAGACTTGTAATGCACACGAGTCCTGCCAGCACTTTGAATCTCTCTGCCCTAAGCAGTGACAGGTAACACAGATCATCTCCTTGTGTTGGGAAACGTGTTGGCTGGAGCATCTGGGCATTAAAGAGGTGCGCACCGGGATACTATCAACCTAGTTCAGGCAGCCCTTTTGGAACAGTAAAAAAAAACAAAAAAAGCCCCTAAAATACAAATTAGGCAAAAGAAAGTCTAGGATTTAACTGACAGCTTAGCAAGGGGCCTTTCCTGCCCTGTGCCAATCTGGAAATAATTAACTGTTTGCATTGAGGAAGACTGAAGGCAACGCCGTTCTCCACAGTCTCCATGCGAGGCACAATCACTGACCAACGGTTCCTGCATCGCCTGAACTTCAGCCTCAGGACTGAAGTATTTCATTTGAGGCTCTCCAAAGTAACGCAGAGAGGTTTGCTCCAGTCTGCCAATAAATTCCAAACGACTGTCAAAACAAAATGTCAGTACAGCACGTTTGTAGTAAATAACATTTTAGTAAATGCGTCCCGGCCTTGTCATTGTCATGATTAACAGAGAAGTTCTGTCTGCTGATGAGGTGAAAGTAACACGCATCGTACAGTGAACATTTCGTAGTCCCTTACTAATTTGGTTCACAGTTTCTCCATGACTTTTATACTGAGCTCTGTCAACGTACCTCTTTTGATCTACAACACACACAGCTTCTGCCTCCAATCAGGATTTCCCTAGGAGCAGGCTGTGAATCTTGACACATTCCCCTCAAAAGGCACAATGATTTTTCACAATGTACTGAAATCCCCAGAAGGACCCAAGATCAAACTCCTTTTCTTTATGACTCGACAGGATCCAAGTCTGTCCCTCCGGAGAGCAAACATGCTCTCAGTAACCAACTGTAGCAACAAACCAACTCCTTTCACTAGCTGTGCTGTGCTCCACAGCTGAGAAAATACATCTCCCAGCTGCACAACGCACCTATCCGAGACTCACACGGCAATAGGGGAACTTCCACACGCTCACTGTCCTCTCTGTGCTCCAGCTCTTAAAGAAACAACACTTAGAGACAGCACACAAGGCCGTCACCATCACTGTTCCATACAGAGAACACATTCTCTGCCCTATTTCTCTGGATAAAACCTGGGGGAGAATACTGAGGAATGAAGAGTTTGTAGCTTATTGTATCTGCTGGATAAGATGCTAGCTCAGATTTACCCATCACAAGCACATCAGAGCTCCACCTCATTTTTCTAGGAAATAGCTCTGTCTTGAGTCACTGGGATCACATTTTCTTTGTTACAGTTGAGTGTTCTCAGAATTTTTCATTTACGAAATTGTTAGCCCTCTGTGCAGCCCTGAGCACATTATTACTGTTGGAGTCAACCCAGATTTGTTTGTCCTGCCCTTGACAGTGATCTCGAGAGTTTGCTGTGTTCTACTCTGAGCAAAGAGTCTTCCTGTTGGACGGAAGGGACAAGAATATACAGCGCAAGAAGAAATTACTGACCTGACCACTACTTCTACTTATAAAGCCCATCTGGAGTAAGCCCAGCAGGAACCAAAACCTTGGAGCTTCACTGCAGGGCAGGTTGTGTAGGACCTCTGCCAGAGGCCAGTCTGTGCCTGAACCTGCACCCAAGAACCATGGATACAAGATGAAATGGAGGTGTGAAAAATACAAGGGTGGGCACATCTCCAGCAGAAACTCGTACCTCTATCACTACATAGTAAACTCCTTTGCTCTGCCACCGCTCAGACCCATTTCTTGATCTCCCAATCCTACCGTTTTCTACAAGCCAGGAAGAAGGATATAAGGTTTAGAAATCAACTCCATGAAGACACGCTGGGTTACAGATCCAGCCATCTAATTTTGCACTGAAAAATGTTCAGCTAATGAACCCGGTTGAGTAACCACCCAGATATTCTTTGGTGTGAAGAAAAGGCCCTCGGATTTGTTTCAGCACTCACGTAGATGTCCTTTCCCCACCCACACCATGAGACAACAGACTGCAGACAGAGCCTCTCTGTAGTCAGAAGACTGGATGTACCATCAGGCAAATTGCCAGTTATAAATTAATGAAGACCAGAAAAAGCATCAATGGTCATTCCTCAGAAGCAGCTTCCTCTCACACAGTGACAAAAGAAATCCCCTATCGGGGTTATATGCACCAATTAAATTCTTCAGCTGAAGTAGTAAACTATTATTTTAATGGAGGAAAAACTAGAACATTTGGTTAAAATGTTCTCACAGAAATGTTAATTACCGCAGGCACTAAACAAGTGGAAATCAAAGTCTACCATTTGTTGAGCACTTTGAAAAGTTTTAATACAAAAAAAAAAAAAACGTGCTGGAAAGAAACCTTCAATTTTTCCTCATGAATGAAAGCAAATCCCTGTAAATGAAGCTACATCTATCATGGTGCTAATCAGTCAGCAGCCGCAGATGTAACCCATCAATCACAACTGCTCCTGAACAAACCTTCCATAAAAGATAATGGAATTAATTTGGTTTGTTGGATACCAAAACGTGAAAAGATGCCTGCTCTGCTATTTCATCTCAGAGCCGATTTGGAGACAACAATCATGTCAGATGTAACTAATGGAAGCTCCCCTTGCAACGCCGCGCATCTCCCACCCTGTGTTTCTTCTTCACTGATCCTCAGAGACTGTGAAGGGTTGTGTACGAGAAGGTGAAAGCCGCTGAGTTCCACTTCTGGAAAGCAGCCTGTCCTGTGGTTCCTTGGCTGGGCGTGAGGCCGAGGAAGGTTTTGTTCCAGTAAGTCCTTGAGGCGATGGGACAAGGGGGTCAGGGTCCCAGCACACACTGCCTGGGACGCTGTCTTATGCCTGCTGCGGCACTCAGTCACACGAACTACACTTGCTGCTGACCAGGAAGGCGTCTGGCTGTACAGACAGACCGATTCAGCACTCGGTCAGAGAGGACCTGGATGGATGGTGCTTCGAGCCTGATTGATCCTTCAAGGGATGCCAAGGCCAGCAAACCTATCATGTTGACTGAAGACTAACATCTAGATAATTGTTTCAGAGAAGGCATCGCACTAGAGGGTTCTTGGGCACTGGCAGAGGCTGCCCAGGGAGGTGGTGGAGTCACCATCCCCTGAGATGCAGACTGAGGGCAGACATGGTGCTCAGGGATCTGAGTGCACAGGTACGGTTGAACTCGATGATCTCAAAGGTCTTTTCCAACTAAACAATCCTATGATTCTATGCTGGAGAAAGGCTGGTTTGTTTCTTCAGTAATGAGAACTGTTCTCCTCTGGGCAGCAAACTTACGTACAACCAATCTAAAACAGACTTAAAGCTATTTAGAGGCTGTCATAAAATGAAGGCATTGACTGGTATTAGCACTTTGAAACTCATAAAGGCACAATATCTGGTATTAATTGTTGCTGAAAGGTCTCAACATAAACAGATACAGAAACATATAAATACACGCATTTCTTGTACTCCCTGTCATGCGTTTGCTGCCTAAGGAAGGTAAGAGGGATGGACAGCCCTTTTGTCCCCTGCACATGTGGAACCCCAGATCCTGAACTCCTTCCACTGACTTCAGTAGCTTTGGACCAGATCCTGATTGTCCAAGGTGTAACCTTAACTTGGAGGATAATCTCCTGGGGCTGGGAATATTGGGGAGGTTTATATACTGTACAGAATCTCAAACTGCCACACTCAGATCTCACAGTCTGCTGGATGTCTGACTACCTTCAGACAGCGTATGCCCTCAGATGAACATACGTGGTTCTTGCGTCCATAGTGATTTGTGGTTCTGCACCATATTTACCCTACAAACCAGATGACATTAGAAGAGCAAGCCTTGCCTGCTTTGTAAGTTATACATTACAATTTCTGATACCACAGGAAGCTCCTATGGTCTGCTGTGCAAATATGCAACCCCCACTCCTGACTATTTTAAGTTATTGATCAACAACAAATAAAAACAACCCCACGATAACTTGCAATTAAAGGCAGAACAATAAAAATTAGAAATTTCAGCAATCCAGAAATACTAATACTGCAAAATCTGGCTTTGTTCTAATCGGGAACATACTATGTTTTTTAAGATATCTAACAAAATGGCCATTTAAGTGCTGCCCAAAAGAGAACAGGTCTTATTGCTGAGAGAGAATCCAGAGTAATCAACTGAATGCAGCTCTACTTCTGCACTGCAGGTACAGACACTAACATACAAACCTGAGTGAATATTTTCATATGTTACTCTGCAGAGGAGCAGATAATTTAAATAACAAGAATACGTCTTCTCCTTGGCATCTTCTTTTTGTTGAACACACTCACCAGGCAATAAATAAGAGTCTGATTTTCATTAATATGAACAATACTCTGAGAACATTTTCCAACCCCAATCATTCTGTGTTTCTGTACTGTGAGGGTGGGGAGGCCCTGGCCCAGGTTGCCCAGAGCAGTGGTGGCTGCCCCATCCCTGGAGGGGTTCCAGGCCAGGTTGGATGGGGCTTGGAGCCCCCTGATCCAGTGGGAGGTGGAACTGGGTGGGCTTCGAGGTCCCTTCTGACCCAACCCATTCCATGATTCTGTGATTCAGAGAAGGTGGTGTTGACAAGTGAGTAGAATTTGGTTTGATCTTGGCACTTCAAAATACATATGTATGGTTTGGACACTTCTCTCCTGGAAGGGGGGGAATTATTTTATTCTCCAGCTGAACATATCCTACAACTGTAGAGATGATTTATGCAACAGGAAAAACTCATTAATACAACAGATGAATGAGCTGATACTCCCTCCCCTCCACGCTTGTTATGCACAGTCTGCACATGACTGGCAAAAACCATTAGGATGAGAAAGGTGCAAAAGGTAAAGTCTCTCAAAATCTCAAGGACATTCGGTATTAAGACAAATACAAAAAAAACAACAAGGAAAGAAAACCCAAACAATTAAGACCACAACCTATCCTTCACAGTGAATGGAAGGGTATTCCCCCTTTCCGCTCTACTCTCAAATTCCTCTGTTGGTGCCTCCACGAGTGCAGCCCCTGTGGCCGAGCCAACGTGCAGCCGCCCGGCAGAAAGAGGCACCTGCAGAGAGCCTTCCTGTGGCACGACCTTGCCTCACCCCGGAATGATTTTAAACACAGTGGCAGCCCAGTCAGACGTTCACACCCAGCTGACTGGGTTTGGAGGCCGGGAGAGGGAAGATTTTCACCAGATTTCCAAAAACATAAAGGTAATACAATTTTGCAGACTCGCTTCTAAAAGCAAGCTCCTGATACACTGATCTTGGGTATTCAAAGTACAAAGAACCCGACAAAGAGGACCACGCATCTGAATTCTGTAAAGATCTGTGATTCTGTGGTTCTGTTCTACTTCAGTTTTATAGAAGTTTCCTCACCAATGAAGTTTCCTCTACAGTCAGTGGAGAGGCAGGTAGACCTTCAGAGGGAACTAATATCACTGATAATCTGGTTTAGGGTGGATGGATTGCTCCCTAGACGCGAGCTTGGCTTTATGCGCCATGTGGGGACCTCACATGATCAATTACCTTACATGCAGGTAGATAAAGCTGAAGAGCCTGTGATTTTTCAGTTTACAAATGAGAACTCTTACAGGGAATATGAACAGAATTTATAAATTATAAGACGGTGCTAAACTAAAGGGGATACTCATTCACCAAATGCACAAAAACGCAGCGCCCAATGAGGAGAAAGCAATAGTCCCCTGAGAGGCCAAGTGGAAGAACTGCGGCAGAACTGTGAAAAATAATGGGTTCCACCACCCCAGGAGCTCCTGCTCATTTAGAATAAAGGAGAAGGAAAGTGGTGCAGCTTCTCACAATTCTGTCGCTCCTCTGTTGGGCTTGCTAGACTAACTTTTAAGGAGGGCGCAAGATGTGCGTCATGATGGAGACATTCCCCTCAGTTCTGTACAGCTGGATACATTCTACATCCACATGATAAAGACTGTCCGAATCTGGGTCTTCATTGCTACCACCCTATTCTCAGAGAGCCAAAGCTCTACAAATCAAGACAGAACTCTATTGCATGGAGATGATATGAAGACATAGCCAATCTATCTGATTAGAAATGCAACACACTCTTGCTGAGCACAGACTACAGCCAGGATATATTGACTGCGATATATACTGACCACTGCCTTCCAAGCCAACATGGAAAATTTCCCATTTGGGATATTTAGCCAAAATTAACGTGTGCCTGTAAAACAATGTTAAGTGATAGCATTCTGTGTTACCTTCCACACTGCCCCCTCCGCCTACAGGCACTGATTTTCCTTCAGTCGAGGAGTTCAAGTTGTTTGACTCTACGCTGTTTATTTTACAAAAATGCTGTTCCTTTCTTACAGATGGATATGATCTGTTGAAGACCTGGAACATTTTATCCTATAGCAAAACTCATTCAAAACTACCATCTGTTCTTCCTGCAGGGGCACAGAAATGCCAGAAACTGTTTAACATTCCATAAATTAAGACCATATAATGGATAGCTCATTGTTAAAGTGAAGCAAGGAATCATTTGGAACCTGATGACAGACATTTTGCTGGGATTTTGCTTTAAAAATAGTATCCAATGCATTATTTTTGGTTTGTTTCTTTAACAACTTCACACACAGCACTGAATAGTAAAGGCGTGTCACAATCCAGACCATCCTAATGCCTGGCTTCATCCCCAGTTTCATCAGTGTCAGCAGGGTCCTTTCTAATAACTTCAGGGGGAGGCTTGGACTGGGCCAATGGGTTAGAACAGACCCATTGAAAAAAACAGATTCTGTTCTCACTCTATGTGTCTTTTTCTATCTGCATGATTTTCTTCCTAAGACAACAGAATTCAGTCTTCAAGTTTAAGAGACATTAAAATAGGTCTTATTTTATAGAAGTCACACCAATATATTACAGTCACATGCACACACACACAGCTCTCTCCACCTTTCACTTATTGGTAAGAAACCCTAGCCAGAAATGAGCTGCCATTTGCTATTCCTTTCCACATCTAAATGCTAAGACATGCAGATGTATAATCAATAAAAAGCTTGGACATAATTCCTGCTCTGAGTATGTATCATTTGAGTCAACGTGAAACCAGCATTTATTTGTCATTCATACAGAAAAAACACAGATTTTTGTTTTTAAAAACAGTCTACAAAAAAAAAATAATAAAGCAGGCACAAAAGAAATCAATAGCGCTTAATTGGAAAAAAATGGCACTATAAAACCCTCCACCCAAGAGCGGGACTCCAGTGGCACTCCGCCCAGCTCGCCGGGCTTCCCGGAGACAACCAGTCCTCCCAAACATGCAACTCTTGTCACAGGCACCGGGAGCTGCGTGGGAGCTGCGCTCTGGCAGCGCAGTGCAAACGTTACACTGCTTAAATCAGAAAACTGCTACATACCGGTGCGTTTCAAAGGGAAACGGAGAAGGAGATGACACTTAACACACTCTAAGTGGTAAGAATTATCATCTAAAAATTGGGCTATTTAAGCCTATAAAGTTATTACTTAAGGCTATGTATACAGGCATGCACAATTGTTATCGTCTCTTCATGATGCTCTCACACTGCTATAACAAAATTCACAGCATTTTTAGCCCAACCATTACAATTCCCAGAGACGATGCATATATTTTTCCATCACATCAGATCCTGGATGGTGGGGGAAGGGCAGGAGCGGTGGGAAGGGGGGAAATGCAACTTGAGAAGTGGTAAGTGTGTCAAAATCTAAATTACTTGGAGATACTTTGCAGCACAATCATCCTTTATGCTTGTGTAGCTCGGTTCATATGGCTCACATTCAGGCTGTCACACCGAATCACCGCTACTTCTTGACTTACATTAACAAAAACAAACCTAACTTCAGTATCTGAGGTAAAACGCTTCCTCGATTCCCAATCAAAAGGCCAGAAGCAGCGTTAAAAAGAATTGGTTTTTGTAAGAATCTCACGTCTGACGGGACGATACAAAAAAGTTGGTGAGGCTCTGACTCGCAGCACACACATGTGTTGCTGATGAGTATTTTGGAAAAGAATCCGTCCTGCAAAAAGCTTTGTCCACGAGCAGAGTAGACACAGCTTGGGCAGCCTTAACTAACAAAGCCAGCCCACCCCTATCTGCTTCAGCCTTTAAACCGCATCAAACAGGAGAGATTTCACACGAGCTTTCGAGTTGGATGAGCGGTTAGAAAGTACATCTGGAAAACAAAGTACAAACCCAAAGAGAAACACAGCCAGGCACAATCTCTGCAGCTACCGGAACACAAGGCACAAAGCAAAGCCAGCACTCAAACAAAGTTATTTTACACTTCTCCCAGTAAATTTGCAACAAACGTCCGGTTAGGAAGGATTTTTGCTGACCTGTGGATGTGCAGCAATGTAGAGGCAGGGAGTTTTCCGTCACCTTTTGTTCCCAGCCATGTCAGCTGTGCTCTGCTCCAAGTGCTGCTCACACTCCCAAATCCCCTTTTCCAGCTCTATCTTAGGAACTGCCCAGATTTTGCAGTGTAATCTGAGCAGGGAAGTACCATGTGCCTATGATATGGTTAATTCATGCTTTACCCCCCCACCCCTGCAATGCCTAAGGAAGCTGCTTCCCATTTCAAAGCTGTGCCTGCAGCTGCCTGACCCAGGTACGGCCAGAGCGGCTCTGGGGCTGCCTCCTCACCCAAATGGGGCCCTAGAACCACTCGTTCCCACCTACCAGAAGAGGGGACTACAGCCCCCACACCAAAGCGAGCCAACCCTCCTTGCTCAGGACTATCCACCACAGTGCTGAGGCCACTGCCATTCCCATGGGCAATACTAAGGCCGTCCACAAAGGAGGTCCAGTAAGGCCCCTCGAGACCAAATGAATCCTGGGCATCTGGTCCAGGATCTTTGACAATGAAGACATTGGGCTGCAAGACTCCCACCCATTCCTCTCCTCGTGTGCCATCAGCTACGCAAGAAACAACCTCAGTTTTTTCTGTTAACATAAGAAAGCTTTCTGCTACAAAAAAAAAAGTGTCCATAAACTTTTGTCTATTAGTTTTTCTGTTCATATTCTTCTGTTGATACTAACCTGTTTCTGTTTATTATTTGCAATCATCATCATGTCCCATCCCTGGAGGTGTTCAAGGCCAGGTTGGATGTGGCTTTGAGCAACCTCATCCAGTGGAAGGTGTTCCTGCCCATGGCAGGGGGTGGAACCATTCCATGATTCTGTGATTATGTTTAATGATGAGAAGACCACAATTCAGCGAAGAAGAAAAAGCCTCTTCTTCCCTATTTCTGCACAGGGAAGACTTGTGACACTGCTAAACACACATGCACCAGAGAAAGACCAGAGAAGAAGGAACAGAATAGTCCTCAAGTCCTAGCACTCCTGCCTTCCAGCCTCAACCACACCATCAAGTCTTAAGCACTACACAACAAAATTCAGATGATTAATGACTAGCACCAATCTGGTGCAGGCTCTTTGTGATGTTTAGGACTTGAAAAGGGTAAAGTGCAAACCATCAATGGTTGTGCTGCTCCCCAGCTTTCTTGGAAACAAATTCCATGTAATCCCAATGCCAACATCGCCAATGTCTCCAACACTGCTAAATCAAATTACACAGAGGCTGAAGGAGCCCCACCTGGCAAAGAAATCGGACATTTCTTTTTCTCTCTCTGCCAGCCCTGGGCAGATGAGGCAAGAGGCTATAGCTGGTTTTAAACACCTGAGAAAGGGCTACTAACAAGAGATCAAAGGGGAGCAGCTATCAGAGATGTTGGAAAAGGAAGGATCTATACACAATAGAAAAGCTTTGGGGAAATATTAACTCTTGGCCACAGGGCGGCAAAACAATTTCACGCAAGGAACCTGCTTTTTAAATTGTCTGCCTTGTGAGCATCACCTGCAAATACCTTGTATAGGACGTCTAAGGATTGCATCACGCATCTGCAGGGCTCTCCTTTGGATAAACCACTTCATTGTAAAGCAAAGATGCTGGTTGTATCTCCACTGTTGCCTAATTAACTAAAACCAGCTCTGTTTGAAACCAGCATACGTGCAAGGTAAAACTTGAAATAATGTATTATATAGGATGACGTCAGAGAAAAACATACATTCTTCAATGGTGAATTCAACATTTCAGCTCAGAAACTTTATCTTGATCGGTTACAGTGATAATTGCTTATTAAAAAAAAAAAAGGCAACGGAAAGGAAGTGAAGTGAATTCAAAGGCTAAGAATTACAGCTAACAGCCATCTCTCTTGCAGGCTAAGTTCATGTCCACAGCTTGTACCTTCTCCAGGCACAGGCATCATCTTCAGTGCTCTGGGGTCCTCACCCCATTAACAGGGGACTCCATGCTCCGCATCCCTTGCTCGGGTCAGTAACCCCTGGCTTGTGTGCATCTCAGACCCTCGGGTCAGGGCCAGGCGGCGAGGGCTGCGCGGCTCACAACTCCCTGCAGGACGCCGGCTCTTCACTGCTTAACTTCATTAGCCTGCAGAACAGGCTATAATTTGCTGAAAAGATAATTAATCAAATCTTCTTTTTCTCTAAGGCAGTTACTGAACAGCCAATTAAGTATCTCAGTAATTCTGAAATAACAAAGGAACACTCTCCAAGTGACAACCAGCAGCTACTTAACAGCACAAGCTCGCATCACAAAGCCAGGCCAGCAGAAAGGGCAGAATCACAGAATCATGGAATCCTTAAGGTTACAAAAGCCTTCTAAGATCATTCACTCCAACCGTCAGCCCAACCCCACCGTGCCTACTAAACCACACCACGAAGTGCCACGTCTACACACTTATGAGCCCCTCCAGGGATGGAGGCTCCCCCACTGCCCTGGGCAGCCTCTGCCAGGGCTTCACCACTCTTTCTGTAAAGAAATGTTTCCCAATACCCAATCTAAACCTCCCCTGACTCAACTTGAGGCCATTTCCTCTCATCCCATCCCTTGTTCCTTGGGAGCAGAGCCCAGCACCCCCCTCCCCACAGCCTCTTTTCCGGGAGCTGCAGAGAGCGATGAGGTCTCCCCTCAGCCTCCTCTTCTCCAGGCTAAACAGCCCCAGGGCCCTCAGCCGCTCCCACAACCCCTGGGCTCCAGACCCTTCCCCAGCTCCGCTCCCTTCTCTGGACGCGCTCCAGCCCCTCAAGGTCCTTCTTGGAGTGAGGGGCCCAAACCTGACCCCAGGATTCGAGGTGTGGCCTCACCAGCACCGAGTGCAGGGGACGATCCCTTCCCTGCTCCTGCTGCCACCCCATGGCTGAGCCAAGCCAGGATGCTGGTGGCCTTCTTGGCCCCCTGGGCCACTGCTGGCTCATGTTCAGCCGCTGTCGACCAGCACCCCCTGGGCCTTTTGCACTGGGCAGCTTTCCAGTCACTCTTCCCCAAGCCTGGAGAGCTGCATGGAGTTTTTATGTCCCAAGTGTGGGACTCGACACTTGGCCTTGTTGAATCTCATAGAATTGGCCTCAGCCATCGATCCAGGTCCCTGTGCAGATCCTTCCTGTCCTCAGGCAGACCAACACACTTGCCCAATTTGGTTTCACCTGCAAACTGACTCAGTGCCCTCATCCAGGATAAAGACACTGAACAGGACTGGCCCCAACACGGAGCCCTGGGGACACTGCCTGCGAGCAGCCGCCAACTGGATGTAGCTCCATCCACCACAGCTCTCCAGGCCTGGCCACCCTGCCAGTTTGTGACCCAGTGAAGGGTCAGCCTGTCCAAGCCATGACCAGCCAGCTTCTCCAAAAGAATGCCAGGAGAAATGGTGTCAAAGGCCTTTCTGAAGTCCAGGTGGACAATATCCACAGCCTTTCCCTCATCCACTAGGCTTTATGACTAAAAGATATGCAACTAGAACGTCCTTTCACCCACATCGTCCCAAAGCTACCATTTCTTACGCCTCAGAAAGTCCCTCAGAGCTCGCTGGCCCTGCGCTGGTGCTGAGCGTACCACACCTGGGTGCACCACCACCTCCCCTCTTGCTCCCGTGCCTTCACTCTCCTCTGTCGCACACCGGGCTGCACACAACGCCTCTTCCCAGCTGCAGTTCTGCCTCCAGCCCAACCCCTGTGCCCACTGCTGCTCCTCAGGCCTGCAAATGGTGTGGAGGGCCAGCACAGCCATGGACAGGCAACTCCAGCCGGGACGCCGAGGGAGGGGAGAGCACACCAGCATCCGGCTGGGAGAGCCTGGGCACCCACACCCTGCAAGATGAGCAGGGCAGCGACCGTCCAGCTCATGGTTCAGCTCACATCTTTTCCAGACTCCAAATGAATCTGTGAAAGCTTAATTTCGATCATATAAATCAGGATAAGATAAATAAACACAACTTAGAACAGTACCCAGAAAGCAAGGAATGCCATTTTTAAAAGAATGCATAATCTTGTTTTTTGAAGTATTTCTGCAGTGGGAATTGTGCTGGAGCAAAGAATGCAAAACTTAGACAATTCCAAGAGGAGGTCATGTGAAAATACTCTATTTCGAGATTTTTCCAAATCATTAACATTTTGATTCTGAATGCATTTGTAAGAATCTGCCAGCAAACAATTTTTCACTATCAAAAGAGGCAATTTTCTGCAGCTCGTCATTTTTTCAGGTTTTAAAAAAAGGATTTTTTAGAGAACTTATGCCATTTATGTAAAACTTCTGCAATCCACAGTGAGACTGCAGAATTTTTTCAAATAAAAACCAAACCTCTCAAAAAAGAACAAAGAATATCTTTTGTTTCAGACAAAGAATTTCAGGAGAAACCACAAAATGTTCAAGCAAAACATGAAACCTTGGATTTTTCCACCCATATTTCCAGCAGTCTCAGTTTTCCCGTAATTCCAATATCAGTGTCAATCAGCAGGAGAGGGGAGGCTGCTCAGATGGACTACACTCACGCCACAGCTTATAATCGGTTCTAATTGAATGAGGATGAAAAGAGGGTGTAATTTCTTTTTCAACTTAGCTTTTCTATGAGGAAAGGAGACCTACTTAATTTACCCACCAGGAAAAATGCCGCTGAAGAACAACTACAAGAAGCGACTGGCACTATGACCCGGATCCTGGGCTCCGCTCCTCCCCACGGGCTCGCTGCAAACGCCACCTCTGCACCCCATCCTTGTGCCCAAGGTCAGGCACTCTGCGCTCTCAGGGATGTGACCAACGGCAGATGTCGGTTACTCTTTTTAAGTCAGTTTTAGAAGAGCAGGCTTTAAAAGAATGGAAACATTCCATTGTAAATCCATTGGAGATTACTTCATCTAAAGCACGTGCTTACCTGACACTCTTCACCGCCTATTTTAGTGGGGTTTTCCAGTGCAAAGACACCCCCAGCACCTGGAATCTCAGTTCCATGTTAGGGTGTCTCAGTGTCCGGTACCGTGCAATGTCCACCCTTAGAGACAAGCAAACACAACCCACAGAAATCATAGAATCTTTAAGGGAAGTTAAAGATGATCCAGTTCCAATCCCTTGCCACAGGCACAGACGCTTCCCACTAGAATAGGCTGCTAAAGGTCCCGTCCAGCCTGGCCGTGAACACCCCCAGGGAGGTGGGAATCTGCAGGAACGCAGCGTACTGTATGATAAACTTTCAAACCAAACACTAATAAAAATGAAAGGGAAAAACGTAGCCAAGGATCAGAGCTAAACAGGCGAAACTACCTAGTCTAGAGGTACGCTGCACCTTCAAGTTAGGCAGACTCCCAGTACTTAACGGGAGCCTACAGGAGAGCGGGGGAGGGGCTCTGGATCAGGGAGCACATGGACAGGATGAGGGGAATGGTTTTCAGCTGAAAGAGGGGAGACTGAGATGAGATCTTAGGGAGAAATGTTTTGCTGTGAGGGTGGGGAGGCCCTGGCCCAGGGTGCCCAGAGCAGTGGTGGCTGCCCCATCCCTGGAGGGGTTCCAGGCCAGGTTGGATGGGGCTTGGAGCCCCCTGATGCAGTGGGAGGTGTCCCTGCCCATGGCAGGGGGTGGCACTGGGTGGGCTCTGAGGTTCCTTCCAACCCAAACCGTTCTGTGATTCTGTGGTTGAGTTTGTTACTTTTTGCAGGAGGAGAGGTTGTAGGATATGTGTAATTACATACCAGTTAATTTCTTCTTTTCATTAGTGGCATTTTAGCTCATTTTATTTAAATGTAGGAATAAAAGTGATGCACTCAACCTGTTTGATCAGACTGAAGTGACATTATTGCATGTTCATGTTCTTTCACACATCCTAAATAGTCAGACACTTGTGACACCCCAGGGCATAGTATACTACATCAACACTCTGAGAATTCAAAAATTGTAGTACAAACGAAGAGAGACTGCTTATCATGTGCTCTTGCTGTTAATGTCTGCGTTTTAGAAAAGGCCACAAATTATTACAAACACTTTCCACAGTAATATTCCACTGGGTATGCAAGCAGCCATGCCAGGAACCAAATAGCATGTCAGAAAGCAGACTGCATTTTTGGTTTTGCACCGACAGCGAGCTGTAATTTGTCAGAGCACACTGCAGTTCATCTTACTGAGCAGATTCATTTACGCTATTTACCCATTCGGGACCGAGGGGCAATGCCCCCAGTCATAGAGTCATGGGATGGTTTGGGTTGGAAGAGTTCTCAAAGCCCATCCAGTTCCAACCCCTGCCATGGGCAGGGACACCTCCCACTGGGTCAGGGGGCTCCAAGCCCCAGCCAGCCTGGCCTGGAACACCTCCAGGGATGGGGCAGCCACCACTGCTCTGGGCAACCTGGGCCAGGGCCTCCCCACCCTCACAGCAAAACATTTCTCCCTAAGATCTCATCTCAATCTCCCCTCTTGCAGCTGAAAACCCTTCCCCCTCATCCTGTCCCTGCACTCCCTGATCCAGAGCCCCTCCCCAGCTTTCCTGGAGCCCCTTTCAGGACTGGGAGGCTGCTCTAAGGTCTCCCCACAGCCTTCTCCTCTCCAGGCTGAACAACCCCAACTCTCAACCTCTCCTCACACAGGAGCTGCTCCAGCCCTCGGATCATCCCCATGGCCTCCTCTGGACTCGCTCCAACAGCTCCCTGTCCTTCCTGTGCTCAGGACTCCAGAACTGAACGCAGGGCTCCAGGTGGGGTCTCAGCAGAGCGGAGCAGAGGGGCAGAATCCCCTCCCTGGCCCTGCTGGTCCCTCAGCTCTGGCTGCAGCCCAGCACACCATCAATTTGCTCCACACTGTAACAGACTATATCCTTCCCAAGTGGCCATCCACTATTTATTTATTAATCATACTTAGTCTTTCAAGATCATCAGGTCGAGTTATATTGATTGTATAACAGAGCTCCATGCATGATGCCGATTAGATTAGAACAGGAAAACACAACCAACTACCAAATGTACGTTTTCTGCCTATGAAAATCAATTAAGTAATTAATAAGCCTCAACAGGGCTGGCAGAGACACAGGGCAAGCCTCTGCAGCTCAGCAAGATGCTCTCCTGCAGTAATGACTTCATTAGGCTCTAAGTGTGACTATTATCCAGCTGCCTGTCCTTACAGCCAGTAACAGCCCAGCCTCCTTCAGCCTCTCACAGACCTCCCTAATCCACTTCAGGAAGGAGACAAACCCCAAAACCAGCAAGATTATCTTCAATAGTCTGATTAGTGGCTTCAACTAATCCACTTGGTCTTGCCTAAAGCAAATTAGGAAGTGTGGGGTGGTAATTGTGTCCCTGCCCATGGCAGGGCGGTTGGGACTCGATGATCTTTAAGATCCCTTCCAACCCAAACCACTCCATGATTCTAAGTCTGATAGTGCTAAGAAGGGTTGGATATTGGCAGAGATGCCATGAACCGCAGCCTCAAGGGGTTGCAGAAGGCACAAGCTGGGTCAAATAACTCTGCCCAGTAGAGTTGCTACCATCTTCTCCGCCAACTCCATTAAAAGTCAGTAATACATTCCACGAAGCAAAACTATATTAAAAATATAACTGAACTGGGTTTTGGTATCATAACTAAAATCTGGCAGCCTGTTCCCATGCAAAACCCATCAGGAGTGATACATTTCTGGAGGACAGCTGGAACAAATCCATGACATTTAATGACATGAAAAAGCAAACCTTGAGCAAACAACTTTAAATCATTTGAAATACTACTGTGAATAGATGAAACTTCACAGCACTCGCATCTTACAGTAATTAATCATTTCTAAACAGTTGGTTTTAATTCTTAAAAAAAAATCATCATTTGCAGAAATGACTTTTTTCCCCATTCCAGACATGTATTTAAAGTGGCTTTCTCCTGTGAGAAGGTTTCAGGCTGCACAACACTTCAGAATTTTAAATGTATTCTGTCTCTCTCCTTTCTAAACATTCATGACACAGCAAAACAGTACTTTTCCACCTTCCATCTTCATTTTCTTTTGTACAACTGAACTCCAAAGCCCAGCACACAGCACAGAAAACCAAACGTCCTAGAAGCTGTTCCTATAGAACACTTTAATTAGGATCCTCACAGAAACACAGACAGCAAATTGCCTTGTATTATAAAAGGGAATTTGAATCTCATAGGCATCCTCCTTTAAATCTCTGTCCATGCACACATATCCAGTATCACCCTGAATGGTTCACAGATCTTCAGGTGAAAGAGTAAGTCTTGTCCTTCTATGGGTAAAACAACCTTTCATCCGGAACCACGTGGACACCCCATGACAAGTTCATAGAATCATGAATCGTTTGGTTGGAAAAGACCTTTGAGTTTGTTGAGTCCAACCGTACCTGTGCACTGCTAAACCAGATTCCTGAGCACCTCGTCTGCCCAGCTTTTAAAAAACTCCAAGGATGGAGACTCCATCACCTCCCTGGGCAGCCCGCTGGGCTGGTCGCACTCCTGAGGGCTGCTACGGGGCACCAGCGACTGAAATTTCCCAGAAAGAACGATTAATGGGACCTGAGCTAAGAACTGGGGGACAGCCACCAAGCTGAAATGGTTTAGGACAACATGGAATTGAGAGTGAGGGGCACATCTTCAGCTGATTCTGTCTGACAGAGGTGGTTAAGTTGATGCTGGACAAATGGCTCAGCTCTCGGTTTAGTACAGCCTGGAGGACACACAGACAGTCTCTCTTGGGCATGGCTACAGCAGGTGCTGGCAGAGGACCAGCAGCTGGCTGGTAGTCCCCCACCACACGTCTGGCAGAAGGGACAGAGAGAACATTCACTGCGCTACTGCAGACTCAGCTAGTTTAAATCAAATACAAAGGTGGTTTGAGCTACCCTGTCTGACTTTGCAGTGAGGTGGATTAAGAACACCCATAAGACTCCTTCTGCCAGCTCTGTTGGGGATATGATCTTTGCTGAGTATATTTTCTAATTCCAAAAAGGCACGCGTCCATGCCTCAGGAATCGCTTTCTCTCTCTCTCTCTCTCTCCATGACAAGTCTAGACAAAACCACATTAACATCCTCCTCTGACTGCACGCGTACAGGTGTAAGGGGTTAGCAGTTACTAAAAGGTTCTGTGGGCACTGGAAAAAATGAGCTCCTTGTCTCCAAAGTGTGTTCACAGAATAGCGTCAAGACTAAAAACCAGGACTGAACTAAAAGAAATTTCATCCTAAGGAATGATAAATAAACAAAATTAAATCCAACCCAAATAGTCAGGGAAGGGTCTGTGTGGTGAGAAGGGACACTTTTCGAACCTCCACTTCACAAAAAGAAGTGCATGGTGTACTTCTTCATGACGTTTTCTCTTCAGGGTCCCCTAAGCCTGGAGCACCTCCCACCCCCAGAAGCAGCGTTGCCGTCCATCGTGCCTGGGGTTGGACACACAGCGGTGCCACGGTGGGACCACCGACACTGAAGCACTTCTCACACCCCCATCTACCCCCACAGCTCTACAACATCCAATTCCTGGCACCAGCTGGACGGCTCGGCAGTCACTGCCTGTCTTCATTCATGGAAAGGAGCCCACAGTGATGAAAGCCACAGGCTCCAGTGCACCCAGCAATAAATGTCAGTGACAACTCCCACTCAACCATTTACTTCCACAACTGCCCCTGCGCAGGAAGCCTGGAGGTCACATCTGGACAATGAAGTCAGGCTGAGCCGCACGCGTGGATCAGTGACAGCGCTTAAACTTCTCCCTGACGTTGGATTCGATCCACTAAGTTCATTGGCAAACAAGTTAGACAGTATGTCTCTCTCAAAGCAGACCAGAGGATGTAATTAACAGAGCTTAATTTTCATGAATAATATATTAGGTTTTTAACACACAAGAACAAAATGGTACCTTCAAGGGCCTACTCTTGCCCTAACCATGTTCAGCAGAAGGAGTGGATCCAGGCCACAAGTGAGCTGCAATTTCTTCATATCTAAGTGGGATATGTTTGTTTCAACAGCTTGGTTTCACACAAAAACACCACAATAATGTAAACAGGAGAAAACAAACGGCTTTTTGGAAAGCCCCTTTCAAAAGTCTCTTCCTTTTAGCTCCTGGTCTACACAGACATGGAATCAGAAAGAGACCTCTTGGAATATCAAAACCAGGCCCCTTAGAGGCAACTTGTCACTTCCGGCATGAGGAAAGGCTGATACCATGCCAATGAGCTGGAAGGAAATCCAAATTTCTAATGCAAGAGAATGAGGGGAAAAGCTTAACAAAAGTGAATGCATGAGACCAATATCACTCCATCAGAGCCGTATTCCAAACACATGGGCTGCTGGTACATCTAAGAGGAGATAAGAGGCAGAACAAATAAGAGTCAAGGTCCTTTGTGCCTCTAGGGATCTGCATACAGCTTACCGAAGACACACCTCCGTGCAGCCCTGGTACAGTGGAGGAAGAGGAGCTCCCAGCAGGCGCAGCCCTCTCCCAGGGTAGTGTGAGGCCACTTGAGATCATGGTTGCCCCAAGGTCATAGAATTGTAGAATCGCTAAGGTTGGAAAAGACCTCTAAGCTCATCCAGTCCAATCATCAACACAACACCAACATGCCCGCTAAACCATATCCCAAAGTACCACAGCTACAACGCTTTTTGAACGCCTCCAGGGATGGTGACTCCCCCACAGCCCTGGGCAGCCTCTTCCTGTGCTCCACCACTTCTTCAGCGAAGAAATTTTTCCTGATATCCAATCCAAACCTCCCCTGGTGCAACGTGAGGCCATAAGGTTGAAGGCTTAGGGGGAAGCCAGCAGCCCCCAGCACCGCTGGGCCAGCTAGCAGCAGCCTGGTTTCATCAGGGTATGATTCTGGAAAGCCAGCAGGCAGCTGTAGGAAAGCATGTGCCCCTGTAAGTCTTTCAGCAACCACAAACATCTCTGCATAATATAAGGGACACTTCTGGTTTTGCCAGAAGCACTTAAGTCCCACCTCTTGCCCACAAAACAGGGGGAGAAATTCCCAGGCACGGAAAAAGTCCCAAAGAACAGTTTGAAAGAGAAGACCAACACTGCAAACATTTGTCATCTCCCGTAATGAAGGAAAGAAGGCAGAATGAAAGGCACATTTGGCAGTAGGCTTGGTTAGGTTTAGGCAGGATGCAAACTCTAAAGGCACAAGGATGACGAGGAAGGGCAGGCAAAGTAGCTTCCATACCCAGCGGTCTCCGTGCAGGCTTTGACAACTGAGAGACGATACTAAACACTACAGCAACGAGACGAGTAGGAGTAGGTGTAGGTGTTGAGTCACAGGTTGGACTCAATGATCTCAAAGGTCTTTTCCAACCTTATGATACTGAGATACTGTGAGGCCACAAGAGCCCTTGGAGATTTCCACATATACAAAAAAAGGCACGAAGAGCGTGATTTCTAACATGGAGTGAAAGCAGGTCACAGCTTGGAGATGGGATGTAACTCCTCTCTGCTCCTGCAAATCCAGAGGAGCAGACATCCATGGGGCTGGAGCAGTTCCAGCACCCCAGGAATGCCCCAGCACTGTCCCTCATGTTCTGCTGGACAGTTTCTTGTCAACAGAAAATTTGAAGTGAGTCTAATAACAGGGCCAAATCCCAACTGGAGGGACAGCAGTTGAGAAGATGCCATACCCTCACCACTCTGCTGCTCTACAGCAATCCACCACCAGAGCCAAAAGCCAGGCTGGGACAGCTTCATCTTGAGCACACACGGGAGCAAAGCTGCACTCAGGAGCAGCCCAGTGCAAGCTCCTGCGTGTCCACCGGTCTTTCCTGCGTGAACAGATCTTCAGCTATGCTCACCCCCCTCGGGCATGGGGTTGTTGTTGCTCTCCCATGCTGCATGCCTGAGCCGGACAGGTGGAGTCAATCACACTGGAATGTCACCTTCAGTGCCACCAAGCAGCATGGGACTCAGTGCCCATTACTGTGCTACCACTCCATGCACAAAACTGAACAAAGACGGCTTCCTCCAGCTTCAAGACGTTCAGATATATTTAGAAATATCTAGACCCACATGACCACCTAGTGCGTCTGAAGAGGTGTTAAAGGACGGAAGGAAAAGAGCAAGATCTCTCCCATCAAAGAATTAAAAGAAAAGCACTATTCCTGCTATTTAAATACACCACAAGGCTAGTGTTTGCCTGTTCATTATCCCAGTACAGCTTGCGAAGCAGCTTACAGCACTATGCCCAGATCCGCCCAAAAGCAGAACCCCTGAGGAGTGAGTAGAACTGAAACCCTCAGCTGCTTTGCCATCGGATTCTTGTCTTTGCTGGAGAAAGTAAAGCTCCAGCCACAACAGTGAATTCAATAAATCCTGCTCGGAACCTTGCCTGTGAGATGGAATACATGGATACAATTAAAATAAAAGGGCTGTCGAAGGATAAGGCAGCACTAGAAAAGGATTGCCACCACAGCGATGCCAATCAAGGGGGTGATTTTTGGATGATACTTCTATGCCAACACCAACCCTATTATTATATATATATTATTATATATATTATATATATTAATACTATTAACACATCTTCAAAGTGATTCTGAAGGTCCAGCTAACTCCATCTGGGAAAAGAAGCAGTTAAAAGGCCCTTTGTTGGCTTCTATAGACCCCGTCCTGCCATTAGGAGAAAGCCTTTCATATTAAAGAGTTTCATCCCTTCCACTAATTAGGTGTTTCACGTCCAGAAGGCAGCAGTTTCTCAGATGATTTTACATCCATTAAAGGCACAACATAAGCTGTAGTTTTTGTTGTTAAACCACAGCCTAACCCAGTTATAAGTAAAGCCACGTTTCTGGGATGTGCCCACTGCCTCCTTCTGCAATCAAAGGACAAGGATACCTAAAACAAAGATGTCAGGTAACAAAGAGAAGGAAAGAATTGAAATGAGGTGCAGATGGTCTGTTAGAAAACCATAGGGATAGATCTGCTCTCAAGCACCACTTCTTGGCTCATCATCTACAGGTGCAAAGAAACAAAACTCAGTACTAACTCAGCAACAACACAAATTTTCACAGAATCATAAAATCATTAAGGTTGGAAAAGACCTCTAAGATCATCGAGTCCAACCGTCAACACACCAAACACAGCACCACCGTGCCTACTAAACCCTGTCCTGAAGCACCACATCCATGCATTTTTTCAACCCCTCCAGGGATGGAGACTCCCCCACTGCCCTGGGCAGCCTCTGCCAGGGCTTCACCGCTCTTTCATTAATGAAAGTTTCTCAATATCCAATCTAAACCTCCCCTGGTGCAACTCGAGGCCATTTCCTCTCATCCCATCCCTTGTTACTTGGCAGACCAGCACCCACCTCACCACAACCTCTTCTCCGGACTAAATAACCCCAGTCCCTCATCGCTCCTCACACGCTGTAAGACTTTTCCTTCAGTGCTGAAGGCTTAGAGAAAAAAACTCCGCACCAGTGCTTCCCAACTCCAGGGACCTTCCCACAGGTAGTGACCACACACCCGACCCTACCTCCTCCAGCCTTAGCGTGCGCGAGTGGCTCGGCTCTGGGGGACACCCAGGCTCCAGCACAAGCCTTGGAGTAACAAGAGGAAGAGATAAGGGGAGGCGTGGGGGCAGAGAACAGGCTGGCTCTTGCTCAAGCCCTGATCACGCTGGGAGCAGTTTTGCTGCCGGGGGCTGGATTTCTCCTCTGATCCTGCAAATGGGTCCCCTACATTTCCCCACCACGACTGTGCCGGGGCGGCAGCGCGCGAGCATTCGCACCCACCACCCACCCCGAGAACCCAAACACCGCAGCAAAAGCAGGCGGCAAGCACTTTTCTTAGTTATCCCCTCTTCTTTTCTCCTCTTCCTTTCAACTCCCGGCTGGTTTGGTGAAGCTCCCACGAGGCGAGCAAGCCCGCACAGCTTGGCAAACGCCCTGTGGAATACTTTTCCCAGATTTCCCCCCACCTCCGAATGACACTGGGTTTGCAAACACTCCCACCGCCCCGCAGGCTGCTCTCGCCTCCACCCAGGGAGTTGTTTTCAGTAAAGCAACACCCCGAAAGTTCCACAGCAACTTTTTCTTCTCCCCTTTGACCATTTCCCTCTTCAGAGCAACAAAAAACAAAACAAAACAAAACAAAACAAAAAACCGAGAAGGAGAAAGAGAAGAAAACGGCATAAGGAAAGACCGTGGATTTGCCACAGGAGCTGGGAAGGGGGTTTGGGAAAGTTCCACGCACGGAGGGGCTGCGGGAGGCTCTGCTCCCCCCGGGGTGGGGACCGGAACGGAGACCAGGGCAGGAACGGAGATGGGGGATGGGGACCAGGATAGGAACGGGAATGAGACCGGGACGGGAATGAGACCGGGACGGGGACCGGGACGGGGACGGGGACCGGGACGGGCACAGGGACCGGGACGGGGACCGGGTGCGCTCTGCTCCCACCGCACTCACCGCTCCGCTCCGCTGCTCTCGGCGGGGGAAGGGGCTCGGGGACCCCAGGAGGCAGAGGGAGGGGCCGGGAAGCCGCAGGGTGCCCGCCCGAGCCGGCAGCCCCGCTGCAGCCCGCCTGGCTGCCGCCCGCGGGGACAGAGCTCCGCATCCCTGGCTGGACAGACAGACAGACAGGGCAGGGAGCGAGAGGCTGAGAGCAGCCCTGCAGAAAGGGGCTGGGGGTTCTGGTCCCCGGCAAGTTGAACACGAGCCAGCAGTGCCCTGGCAGCCGAGAGGGCAACCGTGTCCTGGGCGCATCCAGCACGGCATCGCCAGCCGGGCCAGGGAGGGGATTGTCCCGCTCTGCTCCGCACTGGGGCGGCCCCACCTTGAGCACTGGGGGAGCTCTGGGGCCACAGGGTAAAAAGGCTCTGAAGCTGCTGGAGAGTGTCCAGAGGAGGGCACGGAGCTGGGGAAGGGTTGAGAGGGGAAGCGTGTGAGGAGCGGCTGAAGGCACTGGGTCTGTTCAGCCTGGAGGAGACTGAGGGGAGACCTCCTCGCGCTCGGCAGCTTCCTCACACGGGGAGGAGGAGGAGCAGGCGCTGAGCTCTTCTCTCTGGACCCGAGGGAATGGCAGGAAGATGCCAGGGGAGGGTTGGGTTGGACATGAGGAGAAGGTTCTTCCCCCAGAGGCTGGTGGAGCACTGGAACAGCTCCCAGGGAAGCAGGCACAGCCTGACAATATTCCAGCAGCATTTGGCCAACACCCTCAGCCCCACGGTGTGAATGTTGGGGTGTCCTGTGCAGGGACAGGAGTTGGACTTCATGGTCCTTGTGGGTCCCTTCCCTGTGTGTGTGATCTCCTGGAGGTTTCAACCGGCATAAAATGTTGGGCAGTGAGAGCCAAGCGTGGGGCAGAACAGCCTCACCTCCTTGGTTTGCCAAGTTAAGCCCACTTGGGCAACAAAAGGTGGCTTCACAGTTGTGCTTAGAAGTGCTGTTAATTCTCTTTTCATCTCACTGCTGCTTGCCAAGAGCCAAACAGCCCCAAACCTACTTCACCGTAACCCACCACAGAAGCATTTGGCAATTCTGATCCCCATCTTCACATCGAGAGGGTCCAGTTGTCATAAATATTACAATGGGAACTCTTCATAGAAACTCATCCTGGTATCAACTGGAGACTCTCCATAGAAATTCATCCTGTTATCAGTTAGAGATAAGTCCTCAGGATGAATGAAGTCACTGCAGCATTATGTCATCTAGTACACATCCCTCAGAGGGGCTCAAGAATAATCTGGGACACCTTTTTCCTGCCAGACAGCAAAGATGAACTTGCAAGTAATGGGGGTTCACTCCAGCACCCTGGCTCAGCCAGAGGGAGCCTGTCGTACGCTGGACAGAAGCTCTGCTTCGGGGCACGAAGCTCAGCTCCCCTCTGCGCTTCTGCCCCTTCAGCACAAGGGGTTTCCAGCCCTCAGCCTGGCTGTGGGGGCAGCCCTGAACCTCTGCAACAAGGCCCTGGGGCAGACAGTGCAAGGAGACGCAGCCGGGCTGTTCTCGTGTTGCAGAGGTCCTCCGTTCCTCCTCTGGTGTTTAGTTGTGGAAGGAAGGGACCAACCAAACATCTGGCTGACGGATGTAGCAGAGCATCCATGGGCTGGCTACTGGCTTTCTCTTTCCCAGCAACCAAGGAATGGAGCAGTAGATACCGTTGTGCTCATAAGTGGTGGCTTGGCCACCTTGTCCTATCACTGTCTCCCTGGGGGAGAGGTTCATCATCACGCCCTCCTCCTCCTGCGCTTCCCTCTCCACCTTGTAGTGAAAGCAGATGAGCCCAGTCTGTTACTGTAAAAACACATTAGTATTGAAGAAACTTTTGGGCTGCCTCTGGCTCTCAGCAACTCCTATTTGAAGGCAAATCTGAAATCTGCACGACACAATATGGTCAGGGAAGAGCAGCAGTGTAAGAATTTCCATTTCTGAATACCATGGTGTCCTGTCTCTGACCCAGCCAGAGCATGGGGAAGGGCGACTGTCTTACTGCGCGATGCCGCAGTCCGTGAGGGAAGGGCAGCGCTGCTGGTTGCTGCCAGACACCTTTAGGGCTACAGCAACTATACAGAATTACTGTGTAACTTGATTTAGAGAGAGAAATGCTATTTACTTTGCGAGGAAACTATCAACCTTCTAAAATGACCCTACATAGTCTTGACTGAAGGGAAAAAAAGGCACAGAAAGAACCCCTCTACCTCCGTGAAGATGCAATGCGAGCACTGCTGCTCTGATGGTAGCATTTGCAATCTCCTTCAGCCATCAGGTGACAGCCCATGAGTGCCACGTGCTGTCACCCAGCTGTGCCATGAACAGTTGGGAAGCAGCAGAGCCAGTGGTAACACTTCATCTGGGCTTTGCCCATCAGGTTTGTGGCTGAGCAGGGGGTGAGCCCCTGTGTGCCAGCTCCAAGCCCTGGAGCCTGAGTCACGCGTGTTTGAGGAGGACCAGGAGGGATCATTGGCACTAACCCCAGGACTGTGATAAATCTAAAGCAGGAATTACAGAGGACTCCCCAGATCACCCCCACAATTTTTGCTGTTAAAGCCAGAATGGTCTCAGCAAGGCAAAATCTGTCGGTGGGGGTAAAATCTCTCATTAGACCAACTGATGCACATGGAAAATACTTAATCTTTCAGACACACAAATCCTTCCTCAGACCTAAGAGAGCGACGCAAGCTGCACTCTGCCTCTGTTAGATCTTCAGTGTGAGGCCTCCTCGCCCTGAAACACCCGTGGACCGTTATCACTGTTCCTGCTCCACCAACACAAGCGACACAGGCAGAGGCAGCAGGAGATCCCGACAATCAGACAGAAATCCTTCTTGCCCCTTGTACAGTAGCATTGCCAATGCCCAGAGCTGAGCGTGTGGCGATGGGGGAGCTCCAGGAGAAAGCATGCCCATGGCCTCGGTGTTTGCTGGTGCACTGTTTGAAGGGGAAGGTGGGGGGTCTCAGTCCGCTGTCCCGTGCCAAGGGCTGTGCTGAAAGGGAGCGATGGCCCTGCCAAGTGTGGAGAACTGACAGAGGGAGCAGGCTCTGCCCTGCTCCGTCGATGATTTCCTGGCATATTACTAGGACAAATCAATTAATCCCCTTACAGACCAGTGTGAAACAGCAATAACAGAGGCAACACAGCCTCAGGGGACCTTAGTGCAGAGGACAAACTCCTCGGCACAGCAGAGCCAACTTCCAGCTCAGCTGTGCTGCACCTCACCCCAACACCACTCATCCAGACAAACTCAGGAAGCTCTAAACCCAAATACAAAGTTAGAGCTCTGCACTGGTGGCCTGTCCTCAGGCAGTGTTTTCACTCAATTTGTCCAAGTGAAAGTATGGCTCAGAGATAGAGTCGGGTTTTTAACATCATAAGATCCCTTAAAATATTTTTGCTTTGACTTCAAGTGACACTGAAGAACTAATACATCCAGGATTTCATAAAGTGAGGCTAAAAGGAAATATCCATCATTTCTGAATGACAAAACTGACAAAGAGAAGGCTGTTTGGGGACTGAGAGGGTAAGGAGGGTCATGGGAATCCACACAAGATACAGAGCAGCCATCACCGTCTGTGGAATTAGCACATACCCACTCAGGGACCAGCTTTGGAAAGTAAAAGTAAGTCTTTGGAACCCTGACTTAAGGAGGAAAATTGTTCTTCAAGGCTTTCATTCAACCACTTTTCACATTTCCAACACTCTAGAAAAAGCTCTGCACCAAAGAGGAAGAAAAGGGTGGTGCTTCCTGCTCCCGAGAGACGGGCGGGAAATCTGGACACATCGAGGAGGTTCTGTATGTGGAGAAGTTAATTCTAGAGAAGCTGAGAAACATAGAAGCTACTAGATCTTTCCCATAAAAAAGTCTCAGGGGAACCAAGTCAGGGGAGAGAAAACATGACAATTCAGAATTCCAGTGCTAACACTGATAAAAAGTCTTTAGTGTTTCCTAAGCAACAATTTTTGAACTGCAGACTAGTGGGAATCACCCCACCAGTGTCCCCCTTACCCCTTTTTTTCTGCTGCTGTAAACTGGAGGAACTCTTTTGCCACATCTGTTCCGTGATTCTCCCTTCCACACGGCTGCAACATTCCCGCTTTAAAGCAGTGCTACTTTGGTTGAAGAACCACAGAGCAGAGCAATTGTCATGCGGGCAGACTCAGACGGAAATATTGCCTCACATGTCCTCATTCAACCACAGCTTTTCAGAGTATGGGGAGATGTCACAAAGCAGCAGAAAACAATGCCTGCTTGGCCAAAGTCAGGCCATTCACCAGCACGCTTTTCGTTGCAGCTGAGAAACACAAATGTACAGCTCACATAGGAGAAGCTTTTAGCAGATGCTGCACCACTTTAAAATACCAGTCAATATTCAAACACATTTCAAAGCAGCGAAAAATTGCAGGATTTCTAGACTAGCCCAATGCAAAGCAATCAGTCACAACGTGTGTCTCTCTGAACCCAGCAGAGGAAAGCTCGTATTGTTCTGGAGATTTCTGATCACCCGGGCTCGCAAAGATTTGCCGTGACCTGCATGGTTGAACTCTGAAGAGTGGAAAGCTAAAAAAACAGCTTGCAAGAGAAGATTCCTGCAGCGCTGGAGAAATGCAGTGTGAGAATTATCTACTTGGACAGTTTAGGGGGAAAACAGCACAACCCTTTCTTTATCATGAGCCAGCTTTTCTGCAGATATTGGGTCCGATTCAGTACTCTGCTATTCCCAGTCGGTGCCCCTGGAGGAGAGAAAGTCATACACAGGAAACAGAGTAAAGCGTAATTCTTCAAGAAAGGAGCAAGTGTGCCCCACCATGACGTGCTCTTCATTTAACGTACAGACAAACCAAGAGCACTTAAAGCAGCATTTGATAATGTTTTCTTTCAAATTCTGACATTTTACTGCAAGTGTCTGAGAAATGCACACAAATAAGATCATAAAATGGTTTTGATTGGAAGGGACCTTAAAGATCATCCAGTTCCAGCCCCTCTGCCATGGGCAGGGACACCTCCCACCAGAACAGGCTACTCAAGGCCCCATCCAACCTGGCCTGGAACACCTCCAGGGATGGGGCAGCCACCACTGCTCTGGGCAACCTGGGCCAGGGCCTCCCCACCCTCATGGCGAAGAATTTCTTCCTAACGTCTAATCTAAATCTCCCCCCTTCCATTTTAAAGACATTCCCCCTCATTCCATCACTGCATGCCCTTGGAAAAAGTCCTTCCCCAGCTCTCTTGTAGGCTCCCCACAAGATCAAAGGGTTCTTCAAGGCAAATGACAGGAAAAAGATCCCTATCTTGGAACACTGCTTGAAACGGTTCTCCAGCTTTTCCACCATCACACTCTGATGCCAGCAAACGCCACCTCATTGATGGGCTTTCGGACTGCAGCTGCTACTGAGACAAATATCATGCTGAGGCGAGTTCTTCCTTGACTCCACAGTCATAGCAACACGCCCTTTTCCAGGACTAGGCAACTTCATTTTTGTCACACAATGTGAAAGCCCAGCCAAGCACATCAGATGCTCTTCAGCTCGGACTGATTTCTGATTATGTAGTAGTGGCTCATATCCCATACAAACGCGCAGCGAGCAGGCGGAGTTGCATTTTAGTCCAGTCACTCCTGTTGGCATCTTCTATTTCTTCCTGGCCATACAGTTCTTTTCACAAGATCTCCTGTACCTGCACATTTTGAGAGCGAGGAATCTGAGGATGCAATTGAACCCATTTTATACTGTTCTCAACTTTGAAAGTTTTCAGCATTAATCTTGAAAGTTTTCAAAATGACAGATGAAGCTTTCGCTCCTCTCGTGGTGGATGAGCTGACTAATACAGACTGTCAAAAGCCAGTTCAGATTTGCTGCAGCAAACTGCATGCAGGTTGTAAACAAAACAAAACAAATACCCAAGATAACAAGGACCGCCAACATGCTGCATCATGTGAAGCTGTCCTCTGAGTAATGCTTCACATCACGATTCTGAAACATGCTCTTAATTTAGGACTAACAGTATTGAAATGTCATTTCAGCAGAACTTTATAAATACTGAAGGTTGCCAACTAGGACCCAGAGCCCATGGGTTCTTTCTGTGTGGGCTCTTTTTGTGGGCGTTTTTGCACCTACACGCAGCTCTCCAAGCGTCAGCAGGGTTCTCTGTGGGTGCAGAGATCTGTCAGCACTGCACCCGGCCTTGCTGGATATAGCAGCAGGTAGGACGCAGGAGAGCAGCCAGGGAGAAAGCTGGGATGCCTACAGGTTGCTAGAAGAAAGTAAGCAAAAGGAAATGGAGGTGTTCAAGGCCAGGGTAGATGAGGCTTTGAGCACCCTCACAGTATCACAAGGCTGGAAAAGACCTTTGAGATCATCGAGTCCAACCTATGACCCAACACCAACTCATCATCTAAACCACGGCACTAAGAGCCTCATCCAATCTCCTCTTAAACACCTCCAGGGACGGTGACTGCACCACCTCCCCGGGCAGCGCATTCCAATGGCCAATCACCCTCTCAGTAAAGAATTTTTTCCTAATATCGAGCCTAAACCTCCCCTGGCGAAGCTTGAGACCGTGTCCTCTTGTTCTGTCACTGGTCACCTGAGAGAAGAGACCAACCCCTGCCTGACTACAGCCTCCTTTCAGGCAGTTTTAGAGAGCAATAAGGTCTCCCCTGAGCCTCCTCTTCTCCAGGCTAAACAACCCCAGCTCCCTCAGTCGCTCCTCACAGGGCTTGTGCTCCAGCCCCTTCCCCATCCTTGTCGCTCTCCTCTGGACGCACTCCAGCATCTCCACATCTTTCTCAAACTGAGGGCCCGGAACTGGACACAGCACTCGAGGTGCGGCCTGACCAGTGCCGAGTATAAGGGGATGATGACCTCTCTAGTCCTGCTGGCCACACTGTTCCTGATGCAGGCCGAGACACCATTGGCCTTCTTTGCCACTTGGGCAACTGCTGGCTCATGTTGAGTTTCCTGTCCACCAGCACTCCCAAGTCCCTTTCTGCCTGACTGCTCTCCAGCCACTCTGTCCCCAGCCCAGAGCTCTGCATGGGATTGTTGTGTCCGAAGTGTAGAACCCGGCATTTGGACTTGTTAAACCTCATCCTCTTGGAATCACTCTAATCCAGAGGAAGGTGTCCCTGCCCATAGGCAGGGGGTTGGAATAGGGTGGGCTTTGGGGCCCCTTGCAACCCGAACCATGCTATGATTCCATGAAGTCTGGCAGCCGGACCGTGAGCAGAGCTGAAATGCCCCATGAAGCCACGCACACTCAACATTGAGAACTGGAGTAGCTCTTTACAAGAACAGCAAAGTCTGGAGTACTCCTTCAGTTTTGTCCCGCCGTGGTGCACAGAACAAACTAATGCCACGAGACAGTGCTTTGTCTGGAGAGCAGGGAGAGACAGGGCAAACAGGTGACATTCCAGAGCTACTCAGGGCAAAGGAGAAATTAAAGATTAGCACTTTTCCCGAAGGACATCGCCCCAGCAACTGGCAGCAGTGAAACCAGCCGAGGGGCTCACAGCAAAGGAAACAGAAGGCAGCAAAGGGCCCTTGTTGGGTAAGAGTGGTCTATTGCTTCTCCAGGTCCAGTTCTGATCCAAGCACAGGGCAGGGGTGCAGAGCGCTCCCAAGGGAGCCGGGCCAGCACAGCTCTGTGCCCCGCGCAGCAGCCCCCGACAGCCCCACAGCCTGGAGGAGGGGCAGCAGCCCCGAGGCAGGGGAGGAGGAGGGATGAAATCGGAGAGGCTGTGAGGGCAGCACCCAGCCCCAGGCGGGGCAGAGCCGAGAACTTTAAGCTCTCCATTAGGTTTGCATGGGGGGGGGGGGGTTAATCCCTTGCCCTTTCAGTGCAAGCAAGGACTTGCTAGGCTTTTAACCTGAATTTTGTCTTCTGTCATTCCTTCACTTGGATATTTAGTTTACATACCTTCCAACTGCTGAATTTTATCTTGCTCATCTTCTACCACCAGGAGCTTTTCCCATTGTCCGCTTATTTTGCTCACAGCAGTGTGAGGGTTCATACTTGTATGGCCACCGTAAAATTAATAGTTCTTCTGTTTGGTTCCAAGACATACTGCAGCAGGAGGTGGGTATTTTGTACTTATCAAAAGGAGTTGCTGCTGCTGGAGTCGGTATCTGCACCTGCACACGGTGCTCCCCAGAACCGCAGATGCGTCTTCGCTGCAGCACGGTCAGCCCGGCAGGCAGTTCCTGTGCACTCGTATTTCTGCTCTTGTAAAATCTGGGGTTCAATCCCAAGTCCACAACATTAGTTCTCTGTATGCTTTTTGCATGCACCAGCCTATGCAGGATCTCCTTTCCAAACTTTCTGGGCCTGAATGCTCCCATCTAGATTCTAATCCCGAGCCCATCATCCCCATAGCATGCTCCATTACCGACCCAAAATGAGAAGATTGCATCTTTGTCCCTAAAAATCTATGATTTCCATTCAGTATTTCTGCTTTTCACTGCATGGGAAGCACCACGTCCCGCGCTTTTCTTTGCCCTCTGGAGTTGCCCACTGCCTTTGTCCTCTCCCCAGGTTACCAGAAAACTGCCAGAAAGATACAGCCCTTCAAAATTAGGCAGAATCAGAACAAAGACCACCTCTGTCTCATCTCTAGCACTCACAAATGCAGAGGGAAACATTGTTTAAAGCCTTCCACAGCTCTACACTCCCCAGCAGCACCTCAAATCCCAGCAGCACTTTACATCACCTCCCTCACTGAGGCTGTTGATTTGGCTTTTGCTCCAGCGACCCGGCACTGCTCAGTCCTCACATCTAACTCACACACAGGAGTCTGTTCTAACCTGCACCTGAATTTGTGTGAGGAACGTGGTTTAAGCCTGGCCACAGTGACACCTGAGACCGCAGCAGAGAGCATCACTGCTGATGAGAGGTCCCCAGGTGAGCCCACAGAGGCACAGACCGGCTGCCCATGAGCCCAGGTCACTGGCAATAACCTCTGCATTTGGGAGGCACAGCAGTTTCCTTTGACAAAGAAGTGCATAAACCCTTATAATCACTTGACACAGATGATTGTTTTCTTCTGGTGGATGGCTCAAATAAAAATATTTGTGTTGAGGCCAAGAATGCCAGGTCCGAGCCCCCGTCACATCCTGCATTCATAATAAATACCTACTATACAAATAAACCACCCGAAGGGTTGTTTCCCCAGATGTCACAAAGCTACCCCCTACACAAGCTGCTGCTTGACACTGCCTGCTATTCCCAAGGACTGGGACAGGCAATTCCTTGCCATGACACCTTTCAGTAGCTTTTACGAGCCGTTACCATTAAAGCACGGGAGAGGCTGCCCGAGCCTGGGTGTGGATCCAGCCCCAAAGGAGCAGAGCTGTGCCTCACTGCCCTCCACCCACACACCAGCATGGGGACAGACAAGGGACAGGCTGCTGGTTTTAACACTAAATCTGTCTTAATCCCACCAGGCAGTGGTGGCTACCACCAGGATACTCATTTTCCATTGTTTTCCCCCCAGAGCTATTCTCTAGCAAAACCATCAGCCTCAGGCTTTCAGCACCTTTATCCACAGAAAACCAACCTTATGTCAAAATGAAGCAGTTGGGTTAGAAACTAAGCTGCTGTTATTTAGAATGCAATTGTCATCGCTGATTTCCTTGCTTATTTTGAAATGCAAATGATCCTAAGAAACAATTAAAGTTGTCTTTTAACTGCTGTGGGAAAAGAGGTGACTGCCACTGAGTGCTGGCAGAGCATCTCTGTCCTCCAGCCAGGGACAAGCCCTCATATTAGAAGCTTCCCCAGCTGGATAAGGTGTGGAGCTAATAAAGACTCGAAACAGCCTGATGATTAGATCTTGGAAAGCTGAAGGCCATGTGAGCCGGTTAGTACCGACTTCTACCATGATGGATGTCTAACAACATGCGAAAGTTATCATCTAGTGAGGCAAAACATCCCTGTTGTTGGGCAGTGCAGACACACAGCCTGCCAACTTCTTAGCAAAACCCTCTCGTGAGCCCCACAGGGACTGTTTGGAGATGTCATCCTGCACAAATGTAACTAGTTCACACAAAATCATCTCAGTTCAAAGTTAAAAAGTAATCCCAATATTACCTGCTCTGGAAAATCCAACAGAGATGTTTCCTTTTCTCTTTTTCCACTGCAGCTCTAGAGCTGGGTCTGTGCAATAGGCATCCACGTGCAACACATCCTTCTTTGCTGGATCTATCGATGCCGCTGAGCAGGGAAGTAACAAGGCTGTAATAAGATGTGGCCCTGGTTAGTTCGCACTCAAAGGCCAACTCATGATTGCCTTGGATGTGGTTCTCCTGTTACTACTGAAGGGAATAGACGACCCTATAAACAGAGAGCAGCAACATCCCTTTCACAGCTGTCTCCAGTTTCTCTCCTGAAATCTGGCTGGGTGTTTTCTTCCAGAACACAGATGTAAACTGTTTAGGGATATCCCTGTATCCCTGTTTCCCCTTAACAATGCTAGAGAGAAAGAAAAATGTGGCCTGTTAGTTTTATAACCATCAGAAAGAAAAGAATAAGTAAATAGGAATAAAAAAATTTCCCTGTACAGTGAGGGTCTGACCTGCAGGAGCCTGGTCTGTTTTTTCAGCACGTGATTTTCTAGGGAAGTGTTGCTCTGAAAAAGTTCTCAGGCAGCAATGGACAGATCCGCAGCTGCCCACACGCCCCACTCCAGTGGCCTCCAGCGCAAGCCACGACGAGCTGTCACAGGGAAAAGAAGGCATCACAGAGGGAAGGTTGTAGGGGGTTTGTTTTAAGATGAGGTCTGTAAACTGGGATTGCCCAAGCACTGGTGTCACTGCTCACTAGAAAGGCCCCACTCACCCATGTTCCCTGCTCACATCCAGGCTTTCCTGAAATAGTCACAGCTGGCCCACGCTTTGCCCTTGCATAGGGGAGGGAAAAATCTGGAGTCCCCACCTGGAGCCTGTGCAAACTTCTGCCACCAAAGCATAAAAATCCAGCTTTCCCTAAGCCAGCCATTGGCAGGAGGTGAGGTGTCTCTGTCCGGCTGCCAAAGGCCCCAAGTGCACAGCAGGCAGGGGAGACCTTGCAGAAGCAGCCCTGTCCTTGCTGGGGTCCATCTTGCCCCAGCACTGCTGCCCGTGGCCAGGCAGGGACAGACCAGGCTCCTGTCAGTCACAGAATCATGGAATGGTTTGGGTGGGAAGGGACCTCAAAGCCCATCCAGTGCCACCCCCTGCCATGGGCAGGGACACCTCCCACTGGATCAGGGGGCTCCAAGCCCCATCCAAGCTGGCCTGGAACACCTCCAGGGATGGGGCAGCCACCACTGCTCTGGGCAACCTGGGCCAGGGCCTCCCCACCCTTGAAGGAGTATGAGGACAAGCTTCTTTGTGGTTCCAGTGCCCCCGCTAGAAAGCCCCACGGCAGGGAGCTTACGGGAGCTTTGAAACAGGCCCTCTGTTACTACACCCTACTTTACGTTGAAAACTTGTCAGCATCGATGGAACAACAGAAAGATAAAGTGAGAGACTTCTGTGTGAAATCTGAAAGGGGCTGTTCCACACCACTCGATAAGCTAGGAAATTCAATTGCTGTATTTTTCAACAATTTTCTCATCCCTGGCACGTCGGGTGGGTGTGAACGCTTTTGAGTTGTTACCACCCCACGGGCTCAGTGTGAGGAAGAGAAGAGTCTAAGCACGACAGCAACCGCAGGCAGGCATCAAAGCAGCTGCAAGGGACAGCGGGCACCAGGCGGTGCGGGATTGCTGCTCGAAGGGAGCCTGCAGTCCCTCAGTCATCGCCTGGGGGGGGGAGAATGTCAAAAACAGAAATACAAATAGCAATGGAAGCAGCAACGTAAACATTTCGCAAGGGAGGTCAGAACTGGTTTATTATTTTTATCAGTTGGATTAGAGTGAAAAATGAGATGTGCTCGGAGTGGTTCCACAAATATCTAGCAGGGCCGTGCTTAGGAGCTGCTAGGCTCGATGCAACACGGGTGCCTGGTAAGTGGTAAATCACCCACGTATTTCCCAGACACGTGAGCTCAGCTTGGAGCGCTACAAGGCTGTTGCAGTACTTCCTTAGCAAGGACAGCTACTTTGATTTTCTCAGCAGCTTTTCCAAGCAGCACTCCTTCCTTTCCCACCTTCTCTCCGAGGGGCTCAGAGGCTGTTGAGCATCTCTAAGCTTACACTTTCCTTGGTGTCCCAGGAGCTGCCTTAGTCACTTAAAGTTTTTGCAAATCTCTATTTCTTTACCTTCAGGGAAGAGAAAAGATGAAACATCTGCTATCCTGACGCTGGCCAAGGTAAAGGCATGCTCCCATTGCACTTTCCCAGGAGATTAGCGGAGATTTCTAAGGACAACTGTCATGGAGCTGAAACTGAAGCTAGAGGTGGCCATCAGACCCGTGTAGCTGCACCATCTCTGCACTGGAGGTTGTCCTGGGCTCCAGGGAGGCATCCCTGCCACCCCAGTGTCACCCAGGGTAGTGGCGGGTCCACATAAGCCTGCATTAAGCTGGAGCATCCAGTGCCTATGGAGGTTGCTGCTCCTCTCCGGCATTTTGCCTGGTCAGTCGAGCAGGACGTGCAGGATGCACATGCGGGACAGGATGCAGGACATCTCAGTGTCCAAGTGCAGCAAGAATATTCATACTTGGTTTCTACGTGGCGGCATTGGATCCAAGACAGCCTGCTCAGAACATGAATGCCTGGAGGCTACAAGTTAACTTCAGGAAACGCTTCCAGCCATCCTTGGTGGCTTTCCCTCTCCAAAGCCTCTGCTTACCACGTCTTACCTGAAAAGTAAAGTGATTATCATCTGAAGTTTCCTTGGTATTTAGCCAGGACTGATGCATTACCAATCAGGTTAGCTATGATATGGAGAATTCTGAATAAAAGCACAGCTCACCTAACCCTCCACTGAAGCTAAAAAGTGTCAGAAAGGATGAAGAATAAATAAGCTCACCATTAAGCTAATGAGACTCATGTGCTTGTGCAGTCAAATAAACGTGAATTAAATATATTGACGAGCCAAACAGCGGGTGAATGAACCACGACAGACCTCCTGAAACCATGTTTAAAATGCAAACATTGATATTTATCACACATTTTTCCCTTATGTAAATCACATCTAAATAAGGCAGTTGGTAGAAGAGAACATGCTTTTGCCTTTGAGCCCATACTCAAACGAATGAAGCGAACCCAACTCAAGAGAATACCTACAGAGTGCTACAATTATGAGAGACTGCAAACAGCTGGGGAGCCACAAACAATCCTTGCCATCGTTGTGGAAGCTGAGCCTGAAAGTAATTTATATCCAAATTTGCACAAATTCATTGCAGGTTTTCTCCTAAAAAATACAAGCTACACAATCTTCTTCCTCCTTTACTGGGTGTAGAAGGGGCAATAGTGACGAGGGATGAGGACAAGGCAGAGGTACTCAGTGCCTTCTTTGCCTCGGTCTTTAATTGCAGGGTGAGATGTTGCAGGGACACTCAGTCCCCTGAGCCGGAAGTCAGTGAGAACAAAGCTCCAACCATTCAAAAGGACTTGGTTAGAGACCTGCTTGGCCAAATAGATGCACATGAATCCATGGGGCCATCCAAGGGTTTTAAGGGAACTGGCAGAGGTTCTCCCCAACCCCCTTTCCCTCATCTCCCAGCAGTCCTGGCTGACTGGGGCAGTGCTGCTGGACTGGAGACTGGTGAGTGTGTTACACCCAGTTACAAGAAGGGTTGGAGGGAGGATCTGGGGAACTCCAGGCCTGTCAGTCTGACCTCGGTACCGGGGAAGGTCATGGAGCAGATCATCGTGAGTGCTATGATACAGAACACACAGGACAATCAGGTGATCAGGCCCAGCCAACATGGGCAGACCAACCTGATCTCCTTCTCTGACAAGGTCACCTGTTTACTGGACTAGGGAAAGGCTGTGGATGTGGGGTACCTGGACTTCAGTAAAGCCTTTGACACCGTTTCTCACAGTGTCCTGCTGGAGAAACTGGCTGCCACATCGGCGTGGACAGGCACAGCCTCTGCTGGGTTAAAAACTGGGTGGATGTTCCGGCCCAAAGGGTTGTGGTCAATGGAATTAAAACCAGTGGGAAACCGGTCACGAGCGGTGTTCCCCAGGGTTCAGTGCTGGGTCCAGTCCTGTCCAACATCTTTATCAATGATCTCAATGAAGGCATCGTGTGCATCCTCAGCAAGTTTGGGGATGACACCAAGCTGGGTGCAAGTGTGGATCTGCTTGAAGGAAGGGAGGCTCTGCAGAGGGATCTGGACAGGCTGGGTCGATGGGCTGAGACCAACGGGATGAGGTGCAACAAGGCCAAGGGCAGAGTCCTCCATTTGGGTCACAACAACCCCGTGCAGCGTTCCAGGCTTGGGGAAGAGTGGCTGGAGAGCTGCCTGGCAGAGAAGGACCTGGGGGTGTTGGTTGACAGTGGCTGAACATGAGCCAGCAGTGGCCCAGGTGGCCAAGAGGGCCAAAGGTATCTTGGCCTGTGTCAGACCCAGCGTGGCCAGCAGGAGCAGGGAGGTGATTGTGCCCCTGTGCTCAGCGCTGGTGAGGCTGCACCTCGAGTGCTGGGGTCAGTTTTGGGCCCCTCACCCCAAGAAGGACATCAAGGGGCTGGAGCACATCCAAAGGCAACGAGGCTGGTGAGGGGCTGGAGAACAAGTCCTACGAGGAGAGACTGAGGCAACTGGGGTTGTTTAGCTTGGAGAAGAGGAGGCTGAGGGGAGACCTCATCCCTGTCTCCAACTGCCTGAAAGGAGGCTGTGACGGGGTGGGTGCTGGGCTCTGCTCACAAGTGACAGCGATGGGACGAGAGGAAATGGCCGCAAATTGCACCAGGGGAGGTTTAGACTGGACATTGGGAAGAATTTCTTCCCTGAAAGGGTGGTCAGGAATTGGCACAGCTGCCCAGGGAGGGGGTGGAGTCACCTTCCCCTCAGGTGTTTAAAAGATGGATGGATGGGTGGATGAGTTCCTTAGGGACAGGGTTTAGTGGGGACACAGGCACGGTTGGACTCGGTGATCTGAGAGGTCTCTTCCAACCTTGTGAGTCTATGATTCTCTTGGGGGAATCCAGAAAGAGTTGCAGTCAGAAAGCACTTGAATACCAGAGAAATTATCCTCTTTCTTCTTTTTTGAGAAACAGCCCATCAGGTTCTATGAGCTTGATGTTACTCTTACAGAAAAGAGAAGAATTTTCCTTCCTTTGCTAAAGATTTGGACTACTTTTTTTTTCGACCTGCTGCCGCTGACATTTAGTGCTTTCCAGGCTGTACAGATCAGCCTATCTTTCTCTGCTAGCGATGTCATTTAATTGGGCAAATTATGTTTTATAAATACTGCTGGCAGAGGACTGTGGGTTTCAGGCTTCCCTCCAGGGAAAATGTGCCAAAATGCATTTCCTTCCCTTTGAAGGTGCCGCTTTGAACCGATGGAGCTACAAACGTATGTTGCGTAGGACAGAGCAGCCCTCCTGCCTTCTGAGATGCGAGGATGGAGCTTGCCATTCTGCTGAGCGTGGTGACTGAATTGGGAATTTGGGGCCAATCCAAAAGGAGATCGGAGAAGAAGCTCTATGCAGTGGCGGCTCTTTGGGCCAAGGAAAAGGGTCTTGATCAATGCTATATTCACACACTTGCAGAGTGGATATCACCTTCCAGGGACTGCACTGGGGACCGGCATGAGCCTGGCATCAGGCAGTCTCCTTGGGACACATTTTGGGCACCACAACATACATGTAACATCCCAGGCATATATTGTACATCTGGTTCACAGGGGCAAGAGGGTGATACTAAATAATGCTTGGCTCGATGGCAGTCAGATATGGGGTTTTATCTACTTTTCTTTTCATATATCTGTTTCTGCCTTGTGCTGATATTCTTTTTTTTCTGATCTCCCTTTCAGGGAGCAGAAATACACCCTTTTCCTTAACTTCCTTTGGACTATTTTCCTGTAAGCAAAACCGCTGTGAATATTCATCACATTTAGTTTAATTCATAGTGCGCTTTCAGATGGAAAACTTAAACAGCCAGCAGGTACCAACCTGCTCTCAGAAACAGACACTTTACCAGTCCAAGCTGTGTGTACCCGACGGATGCACGGCGGCAAAAGATGTCAATGTTTGGAAAAGACACTTATGGCCTTCAACCAAGCACAGATTTTCAAGGAACACAGTTTCAAAATGGTAACTCAAAGTTTGTAGTCTTTCTCTCTGCACCTTGAAGTGGGAAATTAGAGCTTAAAAATGCTGAGAATGGAGCATGGAGAAAGGGAGTGTAGATGTGCTGAAGCTCTGCTAGTTAACATCAGCTCAGGACTTGGCTTTCGGCTTCGATGTATTATCTGATTACATGAATTTGTTGGGTTTGTGGCGTTTGTTTTGTTTTCATCTCCAGGTCTGCTGTTATGGGATTTGACTGCATTGCAACATCTCCAGCCAGAAGGCTGTCACAGAGCCCGCTGACAGAGGTTTTCTCGTGGTCCATATCACAGCTATGACATCACTGAAACATAACCTGGCGTCCGTGGCCTCTCCTCCAGCTGAAGTGTGGCGCTACCACGCACCGGCATCAGCTGCCAGACTATTGCAAGCCACTAATGACAATTTCCTTCCCTCATACCATATTGTAACTGCGTTAACAGGTCACCACTGTAGCTCAAATCTCACTTAGCAGACAAAAGGAGATGATTCTCCTCCAGATTAATTGCATTAAAATGGGGGTGCCATTCCTGATTCATCAGCACGAAAGCGAAGGCTGGTTTTATAACCCGGCATTGGGGAGAATTGCTGTATTTTCCTCTTTCTTCTCAGTAGCCACAAAGGTTTAGTTTGGGAGGAGGTATTAACCACCCTCCCAAGGTGCACCATATGTTTTAGACTTTTTAAATTACTGTAGCCTTTACAATGTCAGATAAATGTCGCACTTAGTGCTTTGTTTTACAATTAAGTCTCTACTTCGGGGAGATTTTAAAAATCTTCTCTCGTCATCTGTGAAGCGTAAAGGAGACCTGCAAATTTACATTACTGTGGGCAAACAACAGTTTTGTTTGGAAAACAAACTTTAAACTGTTATTAGATCAAGATGCTTTTTATTAAATGCTGTGTTGGTGCCATATAATAACAATGTGGGAGATAAAAGACGTTTTCTGACCCTCTTCAGCAGTGCCTTGCATAAGCCAAAGCATCGGTTTATTATTTGAAGATAAAAATCTACACAAAACAAAGAAGACAGTATAAGCTCAGGTCTCCACACGTTTTTAACATCTCAGTATTAAGGGCTAAGCGTGAATTTACAGCTCATGTAGACTTTTGGTAATTGCTGAAGAACTCAGATCTATTCACAGCTCTCTCCCACTCCTCAAACCCACACACACTTTGCGCAAAGTGCTTCAAGCACAGATATGTCTCATCAAAAACCCCCATCATTTCTTAAGTAACAGCGAGCTTACATTTCACCCTTCTGAACCACGTGCAGACACTTATCAAGTTCTACTGGAAAACTTCTAAATGTAAGGCAGTGCTTGGGTGAGGGGATGGAAATGCAGCTTTCTCTGCCTCTGAAGGATCTCCAAGTTGTTCCCAAGCACTGATTAAACAACACAGCTCCCCTGTAAGATTAATGAGGGATTCACCACACCTCGCATGCATCACCTAGGGGTGAAATTCAACAGCAACATGACTAAAGGCAAGCCAGAGCTGCCCACAACGGGAGGTGCAGACTGGTGAGGTCCTGGCTGTTGGGTTGGCTTCCTCTGAAACCACGAGGCGCTCAGCTACTCTCGAAGAAATGTCATGAAGCTTCCTACTAATGGCAGTGATTTCCACCTCTAATGTTTTGTGCTGCTTTATGTAGATGACACTTAAATGGGAAATCTTCATTACCGTTTCCTACTCCTATGGGATCAGCGCTTTCCACTTGTTACAGAAGCTATTAGCATTGCAGTCTCCGAGAACGTTAATTTAATTTAGAGTGCACCTTCAGCAAGTTTGCAGATGACACAAAACTGGGAGGAGTGGACACATTGTAAGGCTGTGCTGCCATTCAGCGAGACCCGGACAGGCTGGAGAGTTGGGTGGCAAGGAACCTAATGAAGTTCAAGGCAAGTGCAGAGTCCTGCCCCTGGGGAGGAACAACCCCTGCACCAGCACAGGTTAGAGGCTGAGCAGCTGGAAAGCAGCTCTGCCAAGAAGGACCTTGAAGTCCTGATAGACAAGTTAGGCATTATCAAGCAATATGCCCTCATGGCCAAGAAGACCAAGAGTATCGTGGCGTGCATAGAGTGGTCAGCAAGGTGAAGGAGGTTTTCCTTCTCTGCTCTGCCCTAGGGAGGCCCCATCTGGAGTCCTGTGTTCAGTTCTGTGCTCCCTAGCTCCAAAAATACAAGGAACCACTGGAGAGAGTCCAGTGGAGGCCACAGAGATGATTAGTGGCCCGAAGCATCTCCTTGTACAAGAGCCTTCTCTTCTCCAGGCTGAACAACCCCAACTCTGTTTTCATCTCCAGAACTACTTTGCATAATACAGAAAGGGAAATAACACGTGAAAAAGGTTAAACAGAAAATTGTTTTTGTTTCAAGAAATCAGCTCCCTAACAAAGAACCATCAGTTTCCAAAAGCAGATATATTGTTTCCTTTCAAATGTCTGCACATAGCCAGCAGGAATATCTAAAATAATCCCACTAAAATAGGGGGCGGAAAAACGGGGAGGGGGAAAAGCATTCTCCAAAATAAAGTATTCTGCATGCAAGGGCAAGTGAAGCTGATAAATTTTACAGCAAAATTGACTTTTTGCTGCAGAATGAATGTCTCCAAGGCCCAAGGATTGCATGGCTCATCCACCTTGTCCTATTCCTTGCTCTCTCCTCCTTCTACTTCTTCCATACCAGAGGCCCCTTCAGAGCCCAAGGAGTTAATGTTAGCAGGAGCTTGTTTCTGACCCGTGCTGAGCGGTCCCAGCGAAACTGGGAGGGTGCTTGAATCTGTTCAGCTCAAGAAGACAATGCAGAATTCTCAGCATTTCTTCACGGGGATGTTTGGGTTTGCATAAATCAATAGCTACATCCTAAGTGGATCCCAGAGACAGAAGCGCTTCACTCTTAGCATGGGTCTAGAGGGAAGACGGGCAACTTCTGTCATCCTGGCCATTGCATTACTGACCTTTATCCAGTTTTCTTTAACCGGATACATAGCCTTTGCTGTTCCTGTAGCATTCAGTGTCCATCTTGGGCTGTCATTTAAAAGATGTTTACCTATAAACCATCCAAGAATGGGTCATTAATGGAGAAAACCGTGAGCTATCACACTATTCATATGTAGATATCTTGGAGAATGAGCTAACTGCGGTAGGGCAGCCTGTCACTGAAAAAGTCACCCTGACAGCCAGGTCACCCACCTGGTGAGAGGTTGAGATGGTTGAGAGGACAGAAGCAACAGGGTGGAGTGTTTGGAAAGTGATAAAAAGAGAGATGCAGTCTCAGCTATCCCCACCATCCCAGACTGAATGAAAAGTGTCCACTGATGGAACGGTTTAGCACTGGGTGCCACCTCTTCCACTGCAAGCGTGGGTCTTCAGGGACCATGGGAGGAGGCATGGGGCAGTGGGAGCCAATGCTCAGCTAGGGCCACCTACCCGCTGGGGTCCATTCTTCTACAATCTACCAATTCCGTGCTCCATCTTAATAGACAACCTTAAAATGCAGGGGATAACGTTATTCGTCCAGAAAAATAACTTAATAAAGCAGTTGGTTGCTGGGACACTCCAAATTTTTCCAGTTCCGGAGCGTTACTCACAACCAGAAGTTTCATGGGAGCTGGGCCGCGAGCAATAAAACAGTAGGTAACATCATTAAGTACCAACGTAGAGAAGAGGGGAAATGAGGCTCACTTGAAATTCTGTTTGCACCTCTGGCATGACAGTAACGAATGCAGTGAAAATGCCAGAGCAGCTCTAAGCCTGGAAAAGAGGAGAATCTCACCAGAATGGCAAAAACTAAAAAGCAGAGCTAATGAATGCAGCTACAGTCCCAATACCAATAGTACTAAGGCAGCATTGTCTTCAAACTCGGGCTTGCAGATAAAGTTAGTAGTGGTTTTGGTTATACGAGGAATGCTGAATAGAGCACTGAATTGGTCTGCTGTGACAACAGAAAATCCTACATAGGAGTTGAGCAATACGAGCATCAACAATGAGGTATTGCAGTGCTGGGCTAATAAAACACGTAGACACCGCAACGCATAACAGAAAATCCAGAGCTCTCAGTCTAAGCCCAACACATCTCTTCTACACTAAACCACCTTGATTTCCTGCCTGCCCTTGCACAGCAGATCTCAGCTAATGGTGCTTTTTGCATCATGGCTTAAACTAAGCAAGCTGTTTTGTGTCTCTTTAACGGAATACAGCCCAATATTCAGAAATGTTCCCTTAATATTTCGAGAATTAATGACGCATGAGTAATGCAGTGGTCTGATCCAAGAAATGTTCCAGTATACTTTCATATTATCGAGTTTTTCCAAACACCTAATTTCACCAACTACCCACAGAACATTGGAAGTGACTCGGCACCATGTGAGGAAGAAGGGACTGCGAGTTTAGAAGTCAAAGCAGCCGAGGCCGATCCAGTCTTGCCAGGGTCTCCTAAGGCACAAGGGAGGGGACTGCGAACAGGCATCTGCAACACTTGCACTCACTGGAGGCTGTACGGCTTCTGCAACTCACTTGAAAAAGTTATTTGCATCAATTTAGGATTTGCAAAGAACGTTTCCCACCGCAGTCAGACAGAAAGCTGTGCAGAGGCGCATCCGCCCCGTGTCTGCAGCACTGTCCCGCAGCACCAGCTGACCATGCAGCGCAGCTCTTCCTCAGAAGTTACAGCCCTGTTTTCTTCTGCGGTGTCAAACCACAGGATTTCTTTTAGCTAAAAGCCTCCTCCTAATCAGCATTTTTTTGGAGTTGAAGGCTTTTTGGAACTCAGACGATCATATGGGGTTGCTTAATGAATTTCATGTTTTGTCTTGCTTCTGCTAGTTGATTTTCTTTAAGATAACATTCATTTCTCGCCTCACTCAACAGGGTTTGTCAGCTATGCAATATCTTAATGTGGTTGTGCTACAGTGTATGGAACTTCCATAAAACCAAAAGCATGGATACAGATACTTGACGTTAAGTCTGATGTGCTTGCTTTGTTGAAGTAACCACAAAAAAGAACCACATTGGTGGTCGGTAGTGGAACACTCTCCAGTTGAGCTGCGTGTCTTTCCCTTCACAACCATTACTCACAGTTGCTAGATTTTAAGCTGAGAGAGAGGAGACTGAGATGAGATCTTAGGGAGAAATGTTTCCTGTGAGGGTGGGGAGGCCCTGGCCCAGGTTGCCCAGAGCAGTGGTGGCTGCCCCATCCCTGGAGGTGTTCCAGACCAGGTTGGCTGGGGCTTGGAGCCCCCTGATCCCGTGGGAGGTGTCCCTGCCCATGGCAGGGGGTGGCACTGGGTGGACTTTGAGGTCCCTTCCAACCCAAACCATTCCATGGTTCTATTATTTTGTGGTGACACCAGCAGTGCCTGTGTGAACTTCTGTGCACATTTCCAAAAGAATGGCCTACTCCAAAATATTGGCAATTTTCTAAGAAGTTTTTCTTGCTGTACTTGAAACGGACCTGCCTGGCACAGCTGGTGGCAGAGCTGGTGGTGGCAGCCACAGAGATGGGGTTGCACAATCCCCCTGTTTCGCAGACCACACCACCAAGACCCTTTGTGCCGCTCGTGGGCTGGATCTGAACTCCTGTCAGTGACCTTGAATGTTTGAATATTTCCAGGAATGGGGCATCCACCACCACTCTGATCACTTTTTTCCAGTGCAGTTCCACTCCACACTTGGACATGTGGGGCCATGTGGGGTTTCACAATGATCTGGAAATCCATGGGAAATGATAATGAATGCACAGATCACAGAGTTGTACTTTTTATCCTTTTAGTTTATGGCTAAGACTACAAAACCAAACCTGGGATCTGAAAGGCAAGCTGGATTCATTCCTTGTCATACCCTAGCAATAAAGATCTGTAGAAAAAAAATGCTGGCTTAACTCTTCTGCCTAATGAAAATCATGCAGTGCTCTGACTCTTGAAGCTCTTCATGCTTAGCAGTTGGGAGGGAGAGGGCACCGCAGGGGCAGGGCAACTAGCACTGAGTGAGACTGTACATTGGAAAATGAGGCGGTGCTTTAAATAATCCTAAATAGCTTTCATACACATCCCTTTCAGGAAAAAAAATAATGAAAAAGTAAAGAAACTCCGCTCTGGTGAGACCCCACCTGGAGCCCTGCGTTCAGTTCTGGAGTCCTGAGCACGGGAAGGACAGGGAGCTGTTGGAGCGAGTCCAGAGGAGGCCACGGAGATGATCCGAGGGCTGGAGCAGCTCCTGTGTGAGGACAGGCTGGGAGAGTTGGGGTTGTTCAGCCTGGAGAAGAGAAGGCTGTGGGGAGACCTTAGAGCAGCTCCCAGTACTGAAAGGGGCTCCAGGAAAGCTGGCGTTACCAGCCCATGAAGCTCTTGAGCTCGTTAAAGTGGATGGGGCTCCAGACTTGTATGCAGGTCTGGCATATGAGATACTGGCCCAGGCTGCCCAGAGGGTGGCTGCCCCATTCCTGGAGCTGTTCAAGGCCAAGTTGGATGGGACTTTGGCCAACCTAAGGTCATCCATTCCAAGCATCAGCCCAATCCCACCGTGCATACTAAACTATGTCCCAAAGTGCCATGGCCACACACTTTTAGAACCCCTCCAATGATGGAGACTCCACCTCTGCCCTGGGCAGCCTCTGCCAGGGCTTCACCATTCTTCTGGTAAAGAAGTTTTTCCTAATATCCAATCTAAACCTCCCCTGGTAGAACCTGAGGCCATTTCCTCTTGTCACATCACTCGGAACTTCATTGTGGAGACCGACTCCCATCTCTCTCCAGCCTCCTTTCCAGGAGCTGCAGAGAGCGATGAGATCACTCCTCAGCCTCTTCTTCTCCAGACTAAACAGCCCCAAGTTCCTCAGCCCGACCTTATGAGACTTGTGCTCCAGGCCCTTCCCTGACCTCATTGCCTTCCTCGTTCTCACCCTGAACCTCAGCCCTCTCTTCTTGACACTCCAGTCTGTCTCGACCTGATTGCAAGTCATTTAATAGATAAAATCCTCTTTCAAACCATTTCTATGGAAGAGAGGTAAATACTGTGGTTCTGTTGCCACGTCCCTTATTCCAACTACCAGACTGTCAGAGCAGTAAATAGGCAAATATTTTGCTTGGCACTCCTGGTTGCAGTAGGAACATTGTTTTGCAAACTGAATTTAATGTCCAGAGCAAAGAAGTTTTTTTATAGTGCACTACAAAGTATACAGGAAAATATGCTCAGTTTTCTGTACCTAGTACCGATAGATTATTACCACAAACCCCACACAAATACTAAACCAATGTGTCAGTTGGTGACACGGCTCCTGTCAGAACAGGGACAAGCTCGTAGCTGCAGTTGGAGTACACATGTAAGAAAAATCACACCTCATTATATTCATTTAATAAGGAGACGAGATTACTTGAACAGATCCTTGAAATGCAAAACAAAACTATCCTTTGTAAGATGAAGATGACAAACAAGGAAATAGCTTTTTTTTAGAGGTGTGCCAAAAAATGCTTAAGCTGCTGTTGTAACCCTGACAGACAGACACAACCGTGTCAACAGTTCCCATAAATCCTTACGCGATGTGAAAAAATGCATGTGATTTATTCTGCTGCTGGAGAGCTGAACAAAACATTGTTCCATCCGTGTCCCAGAGCAGCTGGCCATGCTGTTGTGCAATGGGGGGAGATTTCAGCACACTAGAAACTGGGGACTGGGTTTCTAAAACGTTGGGATTTTCCTCTTCAGGGTTAGACAAAAAATAACGGTCTGTGCTGGTTGGCTTCACAGCTCAGAGACCTTTGCATAGGCTGGAGGTCTGCTCTGGAGAAACGAGAGAGGGGCTGGAGAACAGGTCTTGGGAGGAGCAGCTGAGGGAACTGGGGGTGTTTAGCTTGGAGAAGAGGAGGCTGAGGGGGGACCTCATCCCTGTCTACACCTGCCTGAAAGGAGGCTGTGACGGGGTGGGGGCTGGGCTCTGCTCACAAGTGACAGCGATGGGACGAGAGGAAACGGCTGCAAGTTGCACCTGGGGAGGTTTAGACTGGACATTGGGAACACTTAAAGGATGGTCACACGCTGGCAGAGGCTGCCCGGGGGGGTGATGGAGTCGCCATCCCTGGAGGAGTTTAAAAGACAGGCTGATGAGTTTCTTAGGGACAGGGTTTAGTACTGGACAGGCACAGTTGGACTCGATGATCTCGAAGGTCTTTTCCAACCAGATGATCCTATGATCCTAAGATGTGATGCACTATTTGTTATATCACGCACATACACACATCTTTACTTTTCATTTGGAAATTAAGAGAAACTCTTGGGAGACTTATGAAGCACATGAAGACGTGGATGGTCACGCTACAGACCAACTCTTCATGTACATAAATAACCAGTAGCCAGAGGTGCATTCTTATAGGAAGAAATTTTTTTCACTGAGGGTGGTGAAACACTGGCACAGGTTGCCCAGAGAGGTGGTAGATGCCCCATCCCTGGAAACACTCAAGGTCAGGAGGGGCTCTGAGCAACCTCTTCTAGTTGAAGATGTCCCTGCTCACCGCAGGGGGCGTGAAACTGGATGGCCTTCATGGCCCGTTCCACTCCAAGCTGTTCTATCATTCTATGATTTCATCAGGGCGTCTGTGCACATGGAGCCCTCCCCATCTGCTCCAGTGTCTGTGCAGAGCCCCTCCTGCTCCAGCCAGGCTATGCAGCTCCTCCCAGGAGTGAGGTTCAAAGGCACAATCCTGCTCTCACCCACTGTGAGGATCGTTTCTACATTACTGTAAATACCAGTGGGTTTTCCCAAGATGCAGTGGGGGTCTTCTCATCTGTCCTTTGGTCTAATCGGTCACAGGAGTAAAACTGCCAGTTTAGAGTTGAAGGTAGTTTAGCAAACAGATTAACAACTCATCATCATCATCATCATAACAATAACAACAAAAATAAAAATAAAAATAGACATTTTTTGTTCCTCCATATAAGGTCTTTATTAACAGTTGCGTTTGACAAGACTACTTAGAGCTTTTACTAAGTCCAGGGCTACCAAGTCTAGTTCCCACTTGCAGCTCTCTGCAGGACCTCAGCAATCAGGCTGCTGCTTGGAGCAAACTAGAGAGGAGATTTGTTTGTAAGGCAAAGAACAAGCCAGTGGCAGTTGGTCCAGTAATGGCATTCCCAGAGCTGCCTCCTGCAATCTCATCCCAGCGTTGGAACACGTCCCAACACTTCTGTGCTCAGCTGAGATGTGCTGCTCTGGGACCCCTTCCAGTCCCCCGGAACAGTTCAGGTTCTCATTTCCTCCAAACAATCCCTCTGCTCCTTTTGTGCCCCTTACCTTATTCTCGACAGAGGGACGGATGAAGCTTATCCTTACCAGCTGCTGCCCTGTCAGCCGTCTGCAGGCACCCAGAGCAAGGAGCCAGGCTCTTGGATCTCCTTTCCTTGCACTTTGGCTCCAGCCCTATGGGAGATGATGGGACCTCATTAGACCTGGAGCGTCTCGGGCTTCATTTTGCACCTTACTGTTCTTGCCGCTCAGCTGCTTAGAGCGATTCCGCATGACTGACTCATCAGAACGAGGAACTCCAAAATGTGCTTTGGACACACAGGGCATTTGGCCCTTTGCCTCCCTGCAAGTCTTGGGCACACTCACCTTCCCATATTTTTCTTGCTGCAGGTTGGTTGCATGGTGGCCATCCTGGCCAGGTGGCCTTCATCCTGGGCAATGCTGGGAGGACATGGCCATCACTGTCACCACTGGCTGCTGAAGCAGCCTGTGGCACCAGCACAGCCATATGAATCACGAGTGTCTCCGTGTTCTGCAGCTAGAGGAAATGTTTGTGGCTGCAAAAGATCTAATAGAACTTGACAGAGCATCTTTGGGCTTGGTTTTGCTTATTTCTTCGTGTGGTATATGGAGGAGTACGACGGGAAGGAGGGGGAAGGAGGTGGCTACAGAAAAAGTCTTACCAGACAGCTGATTTGGGATTTTGGAGGCAAGAGGAAGCTGAGGCTTTGCACACAGCACACTCTGAAATTCTTCTTTATCACATTCACATTCCCTGCTAACAAGAGAGGCATTTCTGACACAGCAGTGGCCAACTGGCAGACGCACACGGAGATCAAAGGCTTTCCTGCGGCTCCGTGGCTCTCCAGTGGATTGCTCTCTGCAGGTCAGGCCAATGCTTTGTGCTGAGAATTGTGTGACCCTCCTGAACCTGCTGAATCAGGACCAAAAAAGTGTTTGACCCATCCTTGCATCTGTAAAGTCTACAAAGAGCAAAGCTATTTTCATTAATTGCCAATTGTTTCTCCTGGCAAACTAGTTTTCCTCCCACTTTTATTCACTTAGAAAAAATTACCAAGAACCCATTTACTCCAACACTACAATGGAGCTGACATTCTTAATTTCAGATTCCCATCTGAGCTATCAGATGTCCAGCCTACCTTCTGCTTGGTATCTGAAGTAACTATATTTTTAAAAGATACTGTTTAAACAATGCTTATCAGTCTGTCAGATACAACGCTGTGCTTCAAAGAGAGAGCTGAGGCTCAGTTGTAACAGGGCAAGGTGAGGAAAACCAGTCAAACAAACCCATCTTTCACTTCGAACAAGAGCAGCCTGTTTCTGTGATGGCAGCACAGCTGTTGGTAGGGGACACGATTCTGAAAGCTGATTTTAGCTATATTTGCATCTGGGGCTCTCCAGTCATGGGCTGATCCTGAGCTAAGGCTGCTGCAGCCTCCTGCATCACCAGCTTCAAACTCCCGTTGCGGCTGAGCCCTGGGTTTCACCAGACAGGACAGAATGGAGAGGAAACGCACAACTGAGAAACGTAGGGACTGTGTTTCCTAAGATATGAGCATGGAATGTGTTGGGTGGGAAGGGACCTCAAAGCCCATCCAGTGCCACCCCGTGCCATGGGCAGGGACACCTCCCACTGGATCAGGGGGCTCCAAGCCCCATCCAACCTGGCCTGGAACACCTGCAGGGATGGGGCAGCCACCACTGCTCTGGGCAACCTGGGCCAGGGCCTCCCCACCCTCACAGCAAAACATTGCTCCCTAAGATCTCAGCTCAATCTCCCCTCTTGCAGCTGAAAAGCCTTACCCTTCACCCTGTCCCTTCACCCTGTCTTGATCAGGGGATCAAGAGCCCCTTCCCAGTTTTCCTGGAGCCCCTTTCAGTACTGGAAGGACACTGTGAGGTCTCCCCGCAGCCTTCTCCTCTCCAGGCTGAACAACCCCAACTCCCAGCCTGTCCTCATACGGGAGATGCTCCAGCCCTCGCATCATCTTCATGGCCTGTTTCAATGGGAGCCCAGTCCTGGGACTCATATCTTCCTTCCTAGTTTTCAAAAGTCAGTGCTTTCTGCCTCTCTGATATTTTTGTGCCAATGCAGAAATATAAAAACTTCTGTCGGTTGCTCTAAACCAGAACTCAGTGCTCTGCAGCCTCCCCAGCAGGGACAGTGCCGACTTCTGATCACTTTGAGTTGCAGTCGGATATGTCAATCTGTGAATATGTCTCTTATACAAAATGTGAATTCCCTCTGTTCTTAATTTCATGCTAATTTGTCTTTTTACTTTATATAATGAGTTTCTTTTCATTGCTATTTATGAATTTCAAACATTTGTTCCTTTTTAGTCATCCGTTATGTAGCTGGTTTGTCTTTAGTGAGCATGGAAAGCAGCACAGCCTTTTCCTTGTTGCCTGAGAAACTCATCTAAAAGTTATCATCGAATGAACGTGTCCGCAAGGCCCTCTTTCAGCCCTTACCCCAAAATAACGGAGCGTTGCAAGAGACCGACAGCACCTGCCCAAAATTCACCCTCCCCATCGTTCTCAGGAGGCGAAGGAGACACGGGATGCGCTCGCTCGCTGGAGAGACAGGAGTGGTGCTCAGAAAGGCCTTGTCGTGGTGTCGGGATCAAAGCAGCCCACAGGACGCGCTAACCCACCATATCTCACAGGAATTTTCCTTATCCCCCATCATTTTCCACAGGGTTGAAATCACAACGTTTCGAAGAGTTCGAGTGGAGCAGAAGCCTGTCCCGAAAGCCTCCGAGGCCTTTGAAAGTAAGGGCTCCACACAGCTCAAGGGATTTGTTTTCATTGATTTCTTTGTATTCAGCAGAGCTTTTTTCTTAATATTGTCCACTTCTCAAAGTAATTTCACATAATTACAGGTTGGGTGGTTGTTTTTTTCTCCCTCCCTCACAGGCTGGCTCTGGATTACTGCACTCTTTGCACAGGAAATGCCACCTTCAAAGCTGGCGGAGCAGAGCTTCCCTTGTCCCAGCAACTGGAGTTTAGGGTTTGATTCCAATTTGGTGGATCTGGGGAAAACTTTCCTATTTCCACTTATAAAAACCTGAGGGAATAAAACATGTGTAATTAATAATTGCATACCCTGACACTCCCGGTCAATGTGTCCTCAGCAAGGTAGGCAGGTTGGCACAGATACTGGCGGCTCTTTTGGGGTGGCTGGCTGCTCTTTTCACTGCTTTGTTGATTCAAATGAAGGTCTTGTAAGAAACAGTGACCCAGGATAAGCACACATTCAGAAATGCTGTCTGTTTATGAAATGGCATTTGATATTCCCAAGACATAGGCTCAAAATAATGTGGTTTTTCACTACCCCTTGGTTTTGTCACTGACTGGTAACTGGCATAACAGCAAAATTCTTGTCTCATACATAATATTAGATCAGGATCCATTAGAAAGAACGAAACCTCCCTACAATTTTAAGACCATTGTAAATAGAATTTCCTCAGCATGTTAATTGAGTAATTAAAATAATTCAAATTGGAAACAATAAAATAATCTATAGAGTGTAAGTACATAAAGAATACACAAAAACTTTAATGCAAACCCGGTGTTTTGTTTCACAAACACAGCGCAACAGTTTGTGAGAGCATGTTATGTACATGTGTACCAATCTAACCTACAAATCTTTGGAGACAAAAAGGCATCTACCGGAGCACAGGATAGTGTTTCACCACCTTGGGGCAATATTACATGTTCTTGTCAAGTTTTATATTAAATATATTGTACCTAGGGGATGAGAAAGATGTAAGAGAAAAATTGAGGTGATTAAAAAAAAAAGAAGTTATACACTTTCTTTTGAGTTAGTAGCTCACAAAATGCCTTCAAGGCCTCGACTTTAATTTTGTGATGCAATGCTGAAAGTCCATGCAGCTAACACCCCATCCAGCCCCACTGGTGTTGGAGATCCCGTGGCAGCCTTTACTGGACAAGAGCGGCTCCGGCCTTTCTTTTTTTTCCTCTGCCTTCGTTTTTGTTCTCTTTGCTTCTCCCCTTCCCCAAGCCACAAGATCCTATGCCCTTCAGGCCATCTGGCTGACCCACGCTCGTCCCAGGGCATACGGGAGCTGAACCGCACACACCAACAGCGTCTGTGGCTGGAGAACATGGAAATACGCTGGTCTGCTTCTGCAAGGAGCTCATGGGAATTCAGCCAGGGCCTGAATCACTCACCTAAAATCAAAGCATTAAAAACACATTTAAAAAAAGAAAAAAGGGAGATGGATCTGTTGGAGCGAGTCCAGAGGAGGCCACGGAGATGATCCGAGGGCTGGAGCAGCTCCTGTGTGAGGACAGGCTGGGAGAGTTGGGGTTGTTCAGCCTGGAGAGAAGAAGGCTCTGGGGAGACCTTAGTGCTGAAAGGGGCTCCAGGAAAGCTGGGGAGGGGCTCTGGATCAGAGAGTGCAGGGACAGGACGAGGGGGAAGGGTTTTCATCTGCAAGAGGGGAGATTGAGCTGAGATCTTAGGGGAAATGTTTTGCTGTGAGGGTGGGGAGGCCCTGGCCCAGGGTGCCCAGAGCAGTGGTGGCTGCCCCATCCCTGGAGGTGTTCCAGGCCAGGCTGGATGGGGCTTGGAGCCCCCTGATCCCTAGAGGTCCCTTCCAATCCAAACCTTCCTGTGATTCCATGATAGCAGCACCCAGCTCTCCCATAGCGATTGACAGAGCAGGAGCCCAGCTCGCTCCGAGCAGCTCCCGGTCGTACAGCAGGTGTCGGTAGGAAAGCACTTCACAGAGAGCTTCTCTTGTTGCAGTGTTTCCCCTGACTGTTAGGAGGCCAAGAAGGGCTTTTCCCCTGCAGGTTGTTTCCGCCGCGGGGGCACTCAGAGCTGCCAGGGAACTGCTGCAGCCATCAGTGCTTGGCAAAACAGTCAGGGCACAGGGAAGAACACCCCAGGAGTGATGCCCAGCTCATCTCCGCTCCTGCTAACTCAGGGTCTGCCCTAAGAACAGGACAAGAGGTTTTGTTCTTTTATGGGACTATTACTTCTTTTCAATCATTTCCAATCAAATTATCTAATTGAACTGAATTTAAGTTATACTGGAGGCGTAGTTTTTTGGTTTGTTTTATGAATGCTGTCTAGCCTGTTTCTTTCTCACCTAATGTCACCGCTGCCTCCTGCACACAGACCGGGGGGTCTTGAGTGCTCGCTGGTGCTGTGTCGCATCGGTCGGGTCACAGCTTTAAGGCTCATTCACTCTTCATATACCTCTGCAGCGGTTCTGCAAAGAACCTAGAACAAAGACATTCTCATCCCTTGACTCACTAAACCGCTGAGAAATTAATTCTACCAGATGGATTGCAAAGTGAAGAATTGCCACAGAAAAGAAGTAATTTATGGTTTCCATTAATTCCTGTCACTGACTGCACTAACCAGCATTTATCAGCAAGAGTGAGATGAACAACCAGTCACAGGAATAACAACAAGGGAGGAGGCCCTTGGAATGAAAAGAGGATTATTACTGCTTAAAAATCAAAATTATATTGGCTCCTTCATATGTGATTAGGTGCAGGATTTATAGGAAGCTGTACCCCCTGCAAGAGGGGAGGCTGAGATGGGATCTTAGGCAGAAATGTTTTGCTGTGAGGGTGGGGAGGCCCTGGCCCAGGGTGCCCAGAGCAGCGGTGGCTGCCCCATCCCTGGAGGTGTTCCAGGCCAGGCTGGATGGGGCTTGGAGCCCCCTGATCCAGTGGGAGGTGTCCCTGCCCATGGCAGGGGGTGGCACTGGGTGGGCTTTGAGGTCCCCTCCAGCCCAACCCATCCTGTGATGTAAGTGCTCAAATACACTCCATCGTAATTGTGGGCAACCGTTCCGATGTGTCTGTGCGCTTTGGTGGGCACTGCAAAACTGCGGCTAACGTGAGACGTTCTGCCAAGATTTAAGCAATGAGGAAGAACTGACTTCAACCTTTATTGCCAAAGAGTCATTAATTTGTACAGTTACTGTTGGGATTTTCAATGTGAGAGGTAGATGAAATCCAGCCCTGAGAAAAGCAGAGACAGCAGCAAAGGTCTTCCTGCATTTCCAAACAGCCCAGGTTCCAAGATCTTCCCTCATAAAAGGACATGCTTGAGTTCTGCTGAGCTTGAAGATGCTTTAACGCAGCCCCATGGAACGAAGGGCTTATTTTAGGCCATGAAGGCCCTGCAATGCCCAGCATCCCTCACATCCGAACCACCCAGACTGTGTCCCAGGAGCTCTGCAGAGCCGGGCTCCAAACACACAAACGTGTTTATCCCAGAAGTCCTGGTGACTTCCACAAATTATCCACAAAGGATAGCAATGCAGGTTAAAAGATTGTATCGATAAATATGTTGGTATTAGAGACATATTCCTTGTGGGCTTTTAAAGAATTACAGAGTCCTTCCCTGAACTATGCTTTGTATCGTTTTCATAACAGAATGTAGCTGCCTTAATGAATAGAAGTATCCAAGAATAATTTATTCAGTGACTGAGGGGGGAAGTATCCTCAATGTTATTTATATTCTTTGAAACTGATCTATTGATGAAGGCATTTATTCTTAAAAAATTCTTTCAACAATCACGGTGAAAATAAATCAGATGTGTTATTGGCAATTGTTATTCCACTGATTCTAACTGAGAGCTAAAATGTCCTTTAGCTCTATTCATAGAATCATGGAATGGTTTGGGTTGGAAGGGACCTGAAAACTCAGACAGTCCCAGCCCCTGCCATGGGCAGGGACACCTCCCACTGGATCAGGGGGCTCCAAGCCCCAGCCAACCTGGCCTGGAACCCCTCCAGGGATGGGGCAGCCACCACTGCTCTGGGCACCCTGGGCCAGGGCCTCCCCACCCTCACAGCAAAACATTTCTCCCTAAGATCTCATCTCAATCTCCCCTCTTGCAGCTGAGAACCATTCTCCCTTGTCCTGTCCCTGCACTCCCTGATCCAGAGCCCCTCCCCAGCTTTCCTGGGGCCCCTTTCAGCACCAGAAGTACTGGAAGGCTATTCTAAGGTCTCCCTGGAGCCTTCTCTCAGACTGTTTTCGATGGGAAGTGTTCCAGTCACCTGCTCATCTTCGTGGCCATCCTCTGTACTTGATACATTTTCTATATAAAAGTTCTCAGTGCAGTAATTACCCAGGTACCCATGCCAGAAACAGTTTGGTAGATTTCAGGAGCGATGGGCGCATCAAAAAACACCAATTACACCCAATCTGGCTAAAAATTGCATTGTTTTCCTTGGCGTTTCTACTACTTTCTAGTTATTTTGCATTATTTATTAGAAGTAACGCTCACAGAGAATACCAACAGGAATTTGACAGGAAATTAATGTAGAGACTACCCCAGAGATCTTCGATGTCGCTAAGTCTATTTTTCCTTACCCAGAGTTAATGAATAATCATCTCCTTGGCAATGGTTCCTGGAGTGGAGACTTGTACTTCGGTTCCTGTTAAATATAGAGAAATAGAAGCTGCCAGATAACGCAGGCATCGGGGCGGGAGGGGGGTGGGTTATCTAAAGAAATTTGGTGAGTAAATACTTTCCAATGTAGTGAGTCACTTGCTCCAAACTGTTAGGAATATTAACGTAGCTAACTGCAGCTTTATGTACAAGTAACATGGATTCCTGTTCATTCTAACAACACCTTGATGCCTCTTCCAATCCAAAAGCTGCATTCCCTTCTCCCTCAGCCCTACAACCAATTCATAAATCCAGGGATTTATTTCATTCTTTCTTTCTCAAGTTGCAGCATAACCTCTTTCGTAGATGCTTTCCTGGTATTTCATCACTTAATTTACTGCAGGCACAAAAGGTGAGCCCTGGGAGTCATTTTCCTGTTGCTCTTGCGCTAAGAAGCTGACCTCTGTGGTAACCTCACGGGGAATGAGATTTCCTTGAAAAACCTGAAACTCTGAGCAAGAGCTTAATGCCCTTTAGAAAATTGATTAAATAAACCCCCCTTGCTGATCAGAATAAAATAGAATCATAGAGTTGTTAAAGTTGGAAAAGACCTCTAAGATCATCAAGTTCAACCATTAACACAACACCAACATCCCTACTAAACCATGTCCTGAAGCACCATATCTACACGCTTTTTGAACCCCTCTGGGGGTGGTGATTCCACCACCTCCCTGGGCAGCTTTTTTCAATGCTTCACCACTCTTTCAGTACAGAAATGTTTCCCAATATCCAATCTGAACCTCCCCTGGTGCAACTTGAGGCCGTTTCCTCTCGTCCCATCACCTGTTACTTGGTTAGAGCAACCAGCACCCACCTCCTTTTAGGTAGTTGTAGAGAGCCGTAAGTTTGCCCCTCAGCCTTTTCTTCTCAAGGTTAAACAGCCCCAGGTCCCTCCTCAAAAGACTTCTTCTCCAGTCCCTGCCCCAGCCTTGTTGTCCAGCTGTGGACTGGGGTTGCTGCTCAACGGGGGCTGCTGTGGCTCCTGGAGCAAGCTCAGCTCTCTCCTCCTGGACACGCTTGTTTTGCAGGCCAGGCTGGGCTCGTAACGCGGCAGCCGGTGGCAGTGTGCAACGCGGTGAGACCAGAGACAAATGCGGACTGCGGTGGGAGTCCTGATCCTCATCCCTGCAGTGTGATGGGACCAGGAGGGCACAACAGCCATTTCCAGGATCAGAGCAATCTGTACAGGCTGGTCCATAAATCCTCCCAAAGCAGACAGAGACCTACACAATCACATTTTCATTTCAGCAGCCAAACTACCTACTGAGACAGTAACCAAAGGTCCACAAACCAGTGGATCACAACAAAGATCATATCAAACCTTTCTTTTCCAACTGTCTCTCTCTAAACACTTGTGCCAAAGTAGACCCAAACACTTTTTGCTCTTCAGCTACCTCCAATAAATCACTTTTTCCTTTAGCCTGACCCTCAAGGAGAGCTGGAATAGGCAGAAGAGGATGCTTAGGACCTTGTGTGATAGGAGAATGATCAAAACATAACTTCATAGAAATGCAGAATATTCGGAGTTGGAAGGGACCCACAAGGATCATCGAGTCCAGCTCCTGTCCCTGCACAGGACACCCCAACATTCACACCGTGGGGCTGAGGGTGTTGGCCAAAGGCTTCTGGAATATTGTCAGGCTGTGACTGCTTCCCTGGGAGCTGTTCCAGTGCTCCCCCACCCTCTGGGGGAAGAACCTTCTCCTAACTTCTAGCCTAGCTCTCCTCTGGCCCATCCTCCTGCTGTCCCTCAGCTCCTGTCATTTGTTGCCACGTAGAATGGATCAGTTGAGCATGAGAAGTGCTAAATGTGTGAAACATAAAAGCAGTGCTCCCAGTGAGCTGCTAGAACTAGATCAGATCTTCTGTAAACCTTTTGCATAGATTAGCAGTGCGTGATGTACGACCATTTTCCACTTTTACATGTATTAAAGGATGTGATTTGCTAAAACCCTTGAAATCCTTGTATTTTTAATGCGCAGCAGAAACAAGCTTTTCTTCAATAATTGTTCAGGATTATAGCACTGCCATACAGAGAATTCTATTTACAATTCCCATCTCTATATCCTTCAATGCACTCAAAATTATCAGTTTGAACAAGGACTGCAGCAGCATCAAGTCCCAGAAAACACCACGGAAAGCAAAAAACAAATCTGGAATAGAAAAATAAAATACGAACACAGCTTAAAATGTAGCTGAAAACAATAATCCTGCACGTATGGAGTTGCACTGCTGTCATTAGTGGAACAGGGAGACACTTCGCTCCCATTTGTTTCTGCCCATGCGTGTGGCGTGTGCAGAGTGAAGAGTGGGGCAGCAGCCCCTCCGGACGCAGAGCGATGCAGCGATAGAGCTGGTTTGTGGTGTCATCGAATCATAGAATTGTTTGGTTGGAAAAGACCTTTGAGAACATCAAGTCCGACTGTCCCTGAGCAGGGGACAGCGTGCCCACTGTTGGTACAGGCTGGAGCTGAGCAGGGGACACAAGATGAAGGAATAGCAAATAGTTCCCAGTGAATGCTCTTGCTCAAGCACGCACCACCTTTTTGCAGGATGTGAAAAACAAGTGTGGTTTTGGAGTTGAGCCATCCCTCAAACGCAGCCGTATCTGTAAATTCAGCCCTCTAATGGGGAATAGTGAGAGCAGAAGAAATCAATCGCTCCAGCCTAGTAGGGACAAGTAATCAGCTGTGGGCACTACCCCTTATGTGATAAGCTCTTATTGACGTCGTTAAGTCCGGGTTTGTGTTTGGAGAGTTCAGTGTCCTCCTCAAATAACAGCCAAAATCAAACAAAAAGAGGTAAATGTACAAAAGGATCCAGCTTATCCTGAGGACTCCCATGGGAACCGAAGACCTCTCCGTAATCCAGAGGCCAGCTCTCATCTGCCATCTGCGTTCAGCTTCCATCTCCCTGGGCACAGACTAGGGAACCATCATCCTTGCGATAAGTTAAGATAACAATCTGAATTTGTGCAATGTTTCTCCTGTTTTTCAGACTGCCTTGCAAATATTAGCGAGCTCAGAGCCAAAAGAGTGATGATTTGCAAGGGCTCCAAGACAAGGTTGGTAGAGCTTGTTGAGATGCAGGACATAAGATCCAAATCAAAATGACTCCCTTGTGGTTGCTCCAACCTGACTGAGGACCAAAGCCATCCGTCCTCCCTGCAGTAACACTTATCACTTTAAAAAGCAACTTTGTTTCTAAACTGATTTCAGCAAACCATAGTCATAGAGACATTCTGCCAAAGGGGGGGGCCAGGCAACACCGGTGCACCCTCAGAGAGGGTAGGTGCCTTCCTGAGCAGAAAGCTGGCTGCTGCCCACACCTGCTGCCCAGCCTGTTGGAAGAGGGGCTTGCCTCTCAGTCGCGTCAACTAAACTTCTGCTTGAGGGCAGGAAGGCTCCTCAGAGGCGTCTGAACACGCTGCATCACTGGGCTGCAACCACCAGAACGAGGTTCAACAAGGCTCAGTGCCAAGTCTCCACTCACAACAACCCCATGCAACGCTCCAGGCTTGGGGAAGAGTCCCTGGAAAGCTGCCCAGCAGAAAAGGACCTGGGGGTGTTGGTCAACAGCAGCTGAACATGAGCCAGCAGTGGCCCAGGTGTCCAGGAAGGCCACCAGCATCCTGGCTTGGCTCAGCCATGGGGGGGCAGCAGGGGCAGGGAAGAGATCGTCCCCTGTACTCGGCACTGGGGAGGCTGCACCTCGAATCCTGGGTTCAGTTTGGGGTCCCTTGCTAGAAGAAGGACCCTGAGGCTCTGGAGCGCGTCCAGAGAAGGAAGCGGAGCTGGGGAAGGGTCTGGAGCCCAGGGGTTGTGGGAGCGGCTGAGGGCCCTGGGGCTGTTTAGCCTGGAGAAGAGGAGGCTGAGGGGAGACCTCATCGCTTTCTGCAGCTGCTGGAAAGGAGGCTGTGGGGAGGGGGGTGCTGGGCTCTGCTCCCAAGGAACAAGGGATGGGATGAGAGGAAATGGCCTCAAGTTGTGCCAGGGGAGGTTCAGATTGGATATCAGGAAAAATTTCTTTACTGAAAGGGTTTCTTAGGCACTGGCAAAGGCTGCCCAGGGAAACAGTGAAATCACCATCCCTGGAGGGATTTAAAAACCACGCAGATGAGGTGCTCAGGGGTGGTTTAGTCGTGGACAGGTACAGTTGGACTGGATGATCTTGAAGGTCTTTTTCAACCAAACGATCCTATGATTCTATGAAACCTCGGGAGCCAGTTTATTCTGCAGCAGAGAAACGTGAGGATCTGGGCTTCAGGAGGCTGGCAAGCAGTGCCGAGTTAGGATGCAACCACACCAGGAGGCCTGCTCTGCCCTTGCCTGGCAGTGACTGCTGGCAGCACGGGCAGACACATCAGCCGTACCCATAGACTCCAGCACGGAGCACTGACCACAAAACTTACTTCACTCTAAGCCAAGCCGGGCCATGAGCGGCAACGTCAGAAGAGCAGAAAATCTGCTCCTCCGCCAGTTGCGAGACACGCGGGGCCCCTGAGCGCAGTTTGCATGAGCTGGAGGAACTGATCACCGAGATTGCCCCATCAGCAAACGCTGCAGACTTGACAGAGACACAGCCATCCCTGGGAGCTTAACAACAGAGATGCTCATTTGTTGTAGCACACTGATCACTTCATCTGTGCGTTCCTTTCTGCTAATGCCAAATTTTTGCTAAAGCAGCCTAAGGAATCAGAACACCGAGTGCACAGAAACGCTCTCAAGTAGGCAGGGGTCTGTCTGAATGTGGATCATTCCTCTCTGGTTCAGCTGAAAACACTGACATTTGAAATAATATTTGCATCTTGTAACAGCTCCCTCCATGCCTACAAAGTCCAGGGGACCAAATGGAGACTCTGAAAAAAGCAATTAATTACATAAAGGTGGCACTGGGAAAGCAGGAGGTAGAAAAGTACAGGGAAAAGCAAAGAGTGTATATGATGTAGAATTATTTATTGTTTAATTGATATATGGCAGGATATTGTTCTAATGGTATGAGGGGAGAGAAATAATGATCATTTAACTCATTATTAATGTTCATTTTCTTTTCCAGAATTGCCAGCAGGTTGAGTCAATTATTAAGCGTGACAGTTGGGCTTTAATTTATCAGCTATAGATTCCAGTCACAGCAGTCTAGTTCAATAATTGGGTTTCTTTCTGCTTCATTTTGACTAATGGCATACTTACAACAATTATTAAAATTCATCATAGCACAGAACGAGGCCATTTGAAACCTCACCAAAAATGGCAACCCAGTAGACCTCTGCTCATTGTTTAGAAGCAAATTCAAAAAGGTTATTCAGAAATCATCAAGCAGCTTCTCTGATAACTTTTCAACAGCTACAATGGGAACATGGACATTCGGTGGAAGTTATCAGTGCTTCAGGCAAGCCAAGGCAGGGCCGTAGAATCAAAGAATCATGGAATTGTTAATGCTGGAAAAGACCTCTAAGCTCATCCAGTCCAACCGTCAGCCCAACCCCACTGCATCTGCTAAACCCTGTCCTGAAGTGCCACGGCCACACGTTTTATGAACCCTTCCCGTTATGGAGACTCCCCCACTGCCCTGGGCAGCCTCTTCCAGGGCTTCACCACTCTGCCAGGAAAGAATTTTTCCCTGATATCCAATCTAAACTGCCCTGGTGCAACTTGAGGCCATTTCCTCTCATCCCATCACTTATTACGTAAGAAAAGAGACCAACACCACACAGCGATGAGGTCTCACCTCAGCCTCCTCTTCTCCAGGACAAACAATCCCAGTTCCCTCACCTTCCCCCACAACCCCTGGGCTCCAGACCCTTCCCCAGCTCCGCTCCCTTCTCTGGACGCGCTCCAGCCCCTCAAGGTCCTTCTTGGAGTGAGGGGCCCAAACCTGACCCCAGGATTCGAGGTGCGGCCTCACCAGCACCGAGTGCAGGGGACGATCCCTTCCCTGCCCCTGCTGGCCACAAACAAACAGGCTGCTGTCACCAAGAAAGTTCAGACTTCACAGGAAAATCAACTTCTTTCTGAAAATGCAAACTCACAGGTAATTCCTTAGCTACGGGCAGTTCGTCTCAGCCATGGAATGTCATCGCCAGCTGTGGATGGTTTAACACTATATCAGATTGTTCATCGAGACTCGAGTCTCCCTTCGAACGGCTGTAGGTGCCAAACAAACACAGCTTCTGCCGGGAGGAACCTGAAATCCTCCTTGCTGACCTTGCAGATTCATGTAAAAAAGTTTAACTTCTAACACGAGCACAGCTCTGCATGAACTCCTAGATTTGAGACCTATGGGTATCAAGGCACCCCAGCAGATGTCCTGCACATTCCTGCCGTGCCAGAGAAGGATGTGGTTTACACCAGGACCGACAATTAGGCACGATTTCAAGTGGTGAAAGGTATAATTAATTACAAAAATATAGAATGAAAATAGAAAATTTGAGAAAAGTCTGGTCTTTATAGCCATGGGAAGACGGATGAAACGATGGCAAGCTGCGTACTCACCATCTCTTCCCGTAATCGCACCCTAGGTTTTGAAGAGCCCCAGGGATGATGCAGGCAGCCAAACCACAGTAGACTTGAAATCTGTTCACAAGGGAAAATAAGAACAAAATAATCAAATACGTGGGTAGGCAGAGATCAGTAAAGGCCTCTCTGCTGCAGGAAGCTGCAATAGATGTGTGCTTAAACATGACCCACACAAACCATCACAGGTTCCTCTTGGGCTCGGCTAAGGTGCCAGCCCTGGAAACAAGTCCAGCAGCAGCTCCTGCTCCCAAGGTGGAACTGGGGAAGGCTCGTGCCTGGCCACGGGCTGGCAGCCTTCACTTCCATGTGTTTCTGCAGTAGTAATCCCCTCCATCATGTGCCAATAGAAGGTGCAGGGAGAATATTCCTACTTGCACCTTGAAGCTGAAAAGGGAGCAGTTTGATTCTAATAATAAAAGCACAAGGCTTGATAATGCAGCAAGCCCGAGATGGGTATTTGAGAAAAACTGGAGACTTGGAAAGGTATCGAAGACTTCACAAGACCACGCAGTGACACGCTGCTTGAGAACTGAAGACAAGTCATGAAAAGTGTCATCCTCTGGCCATGATCTAAGAGTCACTAGGAATCACGGAACGGTTTGGGTTGGAAGGGACCTCAAAGCCCACCCAGTGCCACCCCCTGCCATGGGCAGGGACACCTCCCACTGGACCAGGGGGCTCCAAGCCCCATCCAACCTGTCCTGGAACACCTCCAGGGATGGGGCAGCCACCACTGCTCTGGGCAACCTGGGCCAGGGCCTCCCCACCCTCACAGCAAAACATTTCTCCCTAAGATCTCATCTCAGTCTCCCCTCTTGCAGCTGAAAATTGTTCCCCTCATCCTATCCCTGCGCTCCCCAGCCAGCGACTGCCTTAACCTATTTCAGCTCATGTCATCGTCCCTTTAACAGGTCCCAGGTCTGCTGCGTGAGAAAACTTTCATTAGCACGGCTGCCATCAGGCACCCCACAGCCACCCCCTCCCCTCACTGGAAGGGTCCCCTCACTGGCTCTGCCTGGCCCAGGGGTGTCACCTCCTTTATACGCACCTCATAAAAGTGTTATAAACCATCAGCATTATAGCGGTGTTTTTGCATTACTATAAAGTTATGTCACTGCTTCCATAATAAAACCATTTCAGCAGGTTGTAAATCAGGTGTAAAACTCCCTTTGGACTGAAACTTGGCGTGCACGCACATGCAAACACACACAGAGCCTGACTTCTGTGAAGGGGAGAAGTAGGGAGAGGGTTTGCATTATTTCCGAACGCTGGGTTCTCTGCGGGGTTTCTTCATGGGGAGAAGCCTCAGAGCTCCTGCAAGGACAGCGGGGAAGGCAGGGCTGCTGGAGGTGGGATGGAAACAAGACTGTCCTGCACTAATCATTTCCGGACCCCTCCTTCCTCCCTCCCAGCTCTGGAAATGAAAGGGGAAGGAATATTTTTCTGTCTGACATTAATGTCCCTTCTGTGAGGGACATGTTTTCCAAGTTCGCTCTAAAACTGTGAGAGCACAGGGGCACTTCAGGCTCCCCGGCAGGAACTGCAGAGCAGTTTTGGAGGAGGGTTTCTTGCAAGCCCACAGAGACTAAACCCATCCTTGAAACAAGCTTTCCTTCAGATTAGTTTGGATGCACTCAAGCTTCGCCAGGGGAGGTTTAGGCTTGACATTAGGAAAAAGTTCTTCACTGAGAGGGTGATTGGCCATTGGAATGCGCTGCCCGGGGAGGTGGTGGAGTCACCGTCCCTGGAGGGGTTTAAGGAGAGATTGGATGGGGAACTTAGTGCCGGGGTTTAGATGATGAGTAGGTGTGGGTGTTGGGTCATAGGCTGGACTCGGTGATCTCAAAGGTCTTTTCCAACCTTGTGGTACTGTGAGACTGTGAATGTTACTGGGGGATGCGGAGGAGAAATGCCTTTACATAACCAGGACTGCAAAGAGCACAAACACCACTGCCCCCTCCGCGTGAGCATCAGGAGAAGAAATCACACAACTAGAAGCCACATCCAGTGGTGTTTGCACAGGTGGGAACGGGAGGGGAGGATTTAAGAAGCAGAAAGGGAAAGGAAACCTCCTGCTATCTCTTGAAACTTCCCCCAGCGGCTCATTTCAGGGCTGGAGCCCTGCTGCCAGAGCGAGCAGGTAAGTGCAGCAGCGTTAGATCATTCCTAGCTGAAGGTGTTTCGTGTACTCAACCTTTTGTAGTGCAGCAATAAGTACATTCCCTTCACACTTACTTCCCACCCTGAAGTCAATTACAAAAACTAGAGAAAATCCAAAGCACTCATTTGCTGTGACATTTTGTTCCCCCGGTACCACAATGCTCCCCCTTTCTGTCAGCTTTCCTGCGCTTTGCCGGCTTGAAAATCCATGTCTGGCCCATGGGAGGTGAGTCATCTCTCCACAGCTTCCACTGCTGCTGCAGCTCCAGCCCTCCTAGACCTGGATCATGAACACACAGAAGGAAAAAGCATACAGAAAGAACTGTAATAATCTATTACCATATTATGTGGTAATAAAAAATGGAATGTGGTTGATAATAAGGGTACTCTTATTTAATCTCATGCAACCGTATTTAGTGATATTAGTGGTTTGAGCGTTACTATCTATTGACCCAACTAGGAATTATCTGGCTTTCTGGTTACACACATCATTTGAAGCGCATCACAGCTCTGTCTCTTCACGGTACGCGCGGCAGCAGGACCTCAATGACTATTTCGCAGAGCAGATCCTGAGCACAGCAGTTTGATCCGGCTGTGAGCACCGGGCGATCCCAACTTACAAACTTCTGAAGGATAAATTATCAAGAGTATCATTACAGCAGGAACTCGGGTGGTTATCATGAGATAATCATCACACATCTGTATTTACAAGACACTGGGCATGGTCTGGTGCTTTCCATTCCCCAGTGACATGATCTCATAACCGCACGCCCCTGGAGCTGCACCGTGGCTGTGTTAATGGAGCACTTTGTGGTAGGGAAGTAAGCATCTCTGCGCTGGAAGAACATGACATTGGCAGCTTGTAGCCATAGTTTACACAAAACTATTTGTTTCTTGTAAACAGATTCATTTTCCTTCAGTGGTAGGGACCCAGGAGACCGACTGTATAGCAGCAGAACAGAGAGCATCTTCTTGCAGAGCAGTAGCGGGGGAAGGATGGCCCTTCCGGTGTGGGCAGAGTGCTCCCATGATGACTGTTTAAATGAAGACGTGCGGTGAACATGTACAGCTACACTAGGTCACAAAATCTTCTGCCGACTGAACTGAATGAACTTCTGCTGAATGAACTCCCTGCTCTCTGTGTTGCAGAGGTTTCCAGGCATCCTGCCGTGGAGCCGAGCTCCTGCAGGGCGAGTAATTCATGGAATCATAAAATCCTAAGTTTGGAAGAGACCTCTGAGATCACTGAGTCCAACCGTGCCTGTCTCCCCACTAAACCCTGTCCCTAAGGAACTCATCCACCGTCTTTTAAACCCCTCCAGAGATGGTGACTCCACCCCCTCCCTGGGCAGCTGTGCCAATCCCTGAGCACCCTTTCAGGGAAGAAATTCTTCCCAATGTCCAGTCTAATTCTTCCCAAATGGAAGGAGTGCCATGTTGCCCATTCCATGGCTCTGTTTGTAACTGCCTGGTCAATCCTCAGAAGCTACAGCTCTAGCCGTTCTTCTGCCTTCTCCTCATGATTATAAACAGTCCTTTTACGCTCCGCTCAGAGAGACCTTTCGATGCAGACCCATGCATTAACTATGGAAAATACCCATATCCAAACCATCCGACCAATACGGCTGCAGTTCCTGCTCCTCTTCCCGTGTTACACCCCAACGTGGAGCAGGAAGGACAACTCGGCAGCAGCTGAGGATCAACACCACAAATCAAACTCTGTCAGGACTTCAGTCACCTCAGGCAGATACGGGGCTCCACTCAGCCTGCCACGCTGTTCCTCACCAGTGGGCAAGGGCAGTGTCCACCCCCCACCCGTGCACCCAGCTGCACTTCAGCTCCCTCTGATCTAACCAGGTTGGTGTCTTGGAGCAGCAGAGTGAGGACCACCGACCGTCACAGTGTTCAAAGCTGCTGGAAACCTACAGCAACATTTAGGTAACTTCCTACACCAAGCTCCTGGTTTTTGATGATGCTCGTCCTGGTTCGGGCTGGGTGAGCCCAGGCTGCAGGCGCCCACTGAGCAGAGAGGAACCTCCAGGGCCGCTGCCCGAGGGGAAGGAGGAGCCCAGTTCTTCACAGTCCCTGCTGTCTTCTGCCTGCCCTGCAATTAAACACCACAAACCATTCATCTCCCCGCTCACTTCTCATCCCTTGTCCCTCCGCCACCACATCAGCTCCTCGCACTATTTTGGTTCCTCTGGAATCACAGACTTTTCTGTCCCCTTTCCAGGGAAAGCACTGTGGACTCCTTCCCCTTTCTCAATCTTCACACCCGTTCACTCCTTCCACGCGCTGAGAGGTGCATTGGAGGGTGGAGAAGACAGCAGAGAGATGAGGCCACCCGTGTCCTGGGCTGCATCCAGAGCAGAGGGACCAGCAGGGGCAGGGAGGGGATTCTGCCCCTCTGCTCCGCTCTGGGGAGACCCCACCTGGAGCCCTGCGTTCAGTTCTGGAGTCCTGAGCACAGGAAGGACCTGGAGCTGTTGGAGCGAGTCCAGAGGAGGCCACGGAGATGATCCGAGGGCTGGAGCAGCTCCTGTGCGAGGCCAGGCTGGGAGAGTTGGGGGTGTTCAGCCTGGAGAGGAGAAGGCTGTGGGGAGACCACAGAGCAGCTCCCAGGGGAACATGGGGCGCGACAGGGGCTTATATTGGGGACACCGTAGGGGGGATGCAGGGTGTGGTACAGGCTCTGTAAGGGGCACAGAGGGAGCGATAGGGGCTCTATAGGAGGCTCTAAAGGGTACACTGGGCATTATAGGGGCTCCATAGGGGGCTCCATAGTAGGGACACAGGGAGCAGTAAGGGTCTATAGGGGGCTCTATAGCGGGGATACAGGGGCCAACAGCAGCTCTATAGGGTGCACCATAGGGGGAAGGAGGTGCCATAGGGGCTCTATAGGGGGCTTCATAGGAGGGACACAGGGAGCAGTAAGGGTCTATAGGGGGCTCTATAGCGGGGATACAGGGGCCAACAGCGGCTCTATAGGGTGCACCATGGGGGGAAACAGGCTCCATAGGGGCTCTATAGGGGGCTTCATAGGAGGGACACAAGGTGCAATAGGGGCTCTATGGGGGGCTCCATAGAGGGGAACCAGGGCAGGGTGAGGGTCCATAAAGGGGTCCATAAGGGGGAACACAGGGACCAAGAGGGGCTTTATAAGGATGTACTTAGGGGCCACACAGGGTACAACAGTGGCCCTGTAGGGGGTTCCATAGGGGGGACACAGGACATGAGAGCAGCTCTGTAGGGGGCAACATATGGGGCACACAGGGCATGATAGGGTCTTTATATGGGCTTCCATAGAGGGGACGCAAGGTGCGATAGGGGCTCCACAGGGCTCCATAGTTGGGACACACAGCGTGACAGGGGCATTATAGGGGGCTCCATAGAGCAGACACAGTGCGTTATAGGGACTCTGTAGGGGTCTTCATAGTGGGACACAGAGTGTAATATGGGCTCTATAGGGGGCTCGATAGGGGGCACACACGGCACGATAGTGGTTCTCTAGTGGGCTCCATAGTGGGGACACAAGGTGTGATAGGGGCTGTATAGGGGGCTCCATAGGCAGGAGAGAGAGCACAATAGTGGCTCTATAGGGGGTTCTAAATGGGGGATTCAGGGTGTGATAGGAGCTCTACAGGGAGCACCAATGGGAGGGTCACAGCATGTGATAGGGACTCCATAGTGGGCTTCCTAGATGAGACACAGGATGCAATAGGGGATCTATACGGGTTCCATAGCAGAAATACAGGGCACGACAGTCATATCACAGGGGGTTCCATAGGGGCGACACAAGGAGCAATAAGGGCTGTATAGGGGCCTTCATAGAGGGGACACAGGGCACAATAGGTTGTCTATCGTGGACTCCATAGTGGGGACACAGGACATGATATGGTCTCTATAGGGGGCTCCGTAAGTGGGAAAACACAGGGCTTAATAGGGGCTCTACAGAGGGCTCCATAGGAGAGACACAGCGAGAGATATGGGCTCCGTAGTGCACTCCATAGTGGAGACACGGAGTGCGATAGGGGCTCTGTAGGGGGCTCTAAAGTGGGGACACAGGGCATGACTGAGGGTCTATGGGGAGGTCCAACTTGGGAAGACCCAGTGCACGATAGCGGCTCTGTAGGGGTTCTGCAGTTTGGACAGGGCACCATAGGTGCTCTCCAGGGAGCTTCAGCGGGGAGGGACGCAGGGCATGATAGTACTTCTATAGGGGTTCTATAAGGAGGAACACAGGGCTATAAGGGCCGTATAGGGGGCTCCATAGGTGGGACACTGGGAACAGTAGGGGCTCTATAGGGGGCTCCATTGCGTGGACACAGGGTGTGATAAGGGCTGTATAGGGGGTTCCATAGCAGGGTCACAGGGCACGACAGTGGTTCTATAGGGGGGGTAGGTCTACAGGACGCAATAGGTACCCTGTGTCATTGCTGAGTGTCTTGGTGCAAATTCAAGGAATTGTCTCTCACCAGGACATGCTCCCAGCTAAGGAATGGGGACTCATTGACCTGGAGGCCTTTCCATAGAAATGGGAGGACCTGGACCTGCAGGACTGAAGAAGCACAGTGGTGAGAGCATCCAGCCAGCCTGTGGGCGGGCCAAGGCTGGGGTGATGGAAAATCCACAGTGGAAAGGAAACAAAAGAACATCTAGTATTCTGAAATGTGGCTACGGTTTTCCTGTGCACTGTGGCTATGAGTCACCAACAACAGGCTGAGAAACTCCTGTGCTAAGCTGATGTCCATCCCGACCCTGTCAGGCCACAACCTGGGGTCTGAGCCATGGGGTGCAGCTCAGGGAGAGGTCCTGGAGTCAGCTGGGTCCTTCAGGTCAGCTGGGGTCCCCTGGGGCAGAGCAGAGCCCCGCTGTGGGATCCCAACCCCTAAATGCAACACCAGGAGGTTGTTCAGGAGATACATCCCCAATCAAATGGGTGCTACAGAGGTGGCTGCACAAGGGGACATCCAGCAAAGAAGGTCCTGGGGGCACACACACAGTGGCGATCAGTCACCTGTCGCAAGCCTAGTACTGGAATTAGGGGAACAGCAACTGTGTTTTGCCCCAGGCAGCCACGTGTGCTGAGCCAGCCTGGCGTCAGGTCAGGCCAGAAGGAGGAGAGCACAAACAGGTTTTGTCAGGAAGAGGAGAATCCCAAGGCAGGTATTTCAGTAGCAATAGTGATGCTGCTTGCTGCCAATCAGGCACCTTCCCTGAGAAGTCTCTCATTCGTCCACACTGGGAGCAGGACAGGGGTGCAAAGGGGAGCTGCATGCAGAATGGTGTCTGCAAACCCTTCCTTGCCACCATGGCCAAGCACCGGGAAAACAAAGGAAGTAGCAATAAGGCAACAAAATTCCTTGTGGGACCTCACCTGGAGCCCTACATTCAATTCTGGAGTCCTCAGCAGAGGGAGGACATGGATCTATTGGAGAAAGTCCAGAGGAAGCAACAGAGGTGATCCAAGAGCTGGGGAAGCTCCCATATGAGGCCAGGCTGGGAGATCTGGGGTTGTTCAGCCTGGAGACGAGAAGGCTGCGGGGAGACCTTAGAGCAGCTCCCAGTCCTGAAAGGGGCTCCAGGAAAGCTGGGGAGGGGCTCTGGATCAGGGAGTGCAGGGATGGGATGAAGGGGAAGGGTTTTCAGCTGCAAGAGGGGAGATTGAGCTGAGATCTTGGGGAGAAATGTTTTGCTGTGAGGGTGGGGAGGCCCTGGCCCAGGGTGCCCAGAGCAGTGGTGGCTGCCCCATCCCTGGAGGTGTTCCAGGCCAGGTTGGGTGGGGCTTGGAGCCCCCTAACCCAGTGGGAGGTGTCCCTGCCCCTGGCAGGGGGTGGCACTGGGTGGGCTTTGAGGTCCCTTCTGACCCAAACCGTTCTGTGATTCTATGAAGGAGAGAGAATCTCAATATTTACAGTCAAATCTTTGAACAATGCACCACAGTTCTTGTAGTTCGTGTCATCACGCATTGGTGAAAGGCATGAGCACTTGCACGTGGCTGTAGAAGACAGAATGAACAGTGACAGGAGTGAGAAAGCTCAGACAAAATTCATCTCCAGCCCGTGATGAAAAGAAACAAAACCATTTCTCCCACCAGAGATGAAACCAGCATTGCAGAAAACCTGAGCCTGCACTATTTCAGGAGGCTGCCTCCTGCTCCCCAGGAAATTCCAAGACTAGAAAGTTCTCACTCTGACTGCATAACATAGGTGATAAAGGAATGATAAATTTGCATCAAGAGATACATGAGCAGATAAAAGCAGGTATGGCCCAGGCTATTGATCCACGTAGTGAAAACAATTGCCCATAAACAAATCCCACTACCTTACAACCTGTGTTTCAAAAAAAAAGCATGTTTTTTCCCATCAATAATAAATTAAATTTAGGGATAACTCCCAAATGTGGAGGAACACACTAGGAAAAAAACTGTATTGCCTGGGAATCTCAGTCAGGGAAGCTAGGGCCCCACCGGGGTACCCATCGCACAGATTAAGAACTGTACAAGAGCATCAGCAGCGACTTTGCTTCCACCGAATCATAGAAACGGAGAATGGTTTGGGTTGGAAGGGAGTTTTAAAGCCGATCCAGTCCAATGCTGCCGCCATGGGCAGGGACACCCTCCAGTGGGTCAGGTTGCTCAAAGCCCCATCCAGCCTGGCCTTGAACAGGGGGTGAACCCAGGGGTGGATGTACAGTCTGCAAGACAGGCTGACTTCCTGGGTCTCGTCGGTTGGGATACCCGCCGAGAACCTGAGGCACAAACAAGGCCAGATGTGGCAAACAGCCACTTCACTGTGTATTAGAAAAGAGAGCGAGAGGAGGGTAAGAAGAGAGGAGAAAAAGCACGGGGGAGAGTGTGTGAGAGTGGTGAGAGTGACCACTGGCGTTCTGCGATGTCCTGCCGGTCTCACATCCTGGGTCTGTCTCGACAGGAGGCAGTGGTGGTCCAGTCCTGAAGAAGGGCTGCAAGCCCTGCAGGTTCAGCATCCTTTTATATCACCTCTGCTGTGAGGGCCATCCGACCCACTGCCAGGGCGGGTTAGATGGTCCAGTCGAGGGGCATCTGACCCACTGCCAGGGCGGGTTAGATGGTCCAGTCGAGGGCCACCCGACCCACTGCCAGGGCGGGTTAGATGGTCCAGTCGAGGGCCACCCAATCCACTGCCAGGGCGGGTTAGATGGTCCAGTCGAGGGCGACCCGACCCACTGCCAGGGCAGGTTAGATGGTCCAGTCGAGGGCCACCCGACCCACTGCCAGGGCGGGTTAGATGGTCCAGTCGAGGGCCACCCAATCCACTGCCAGGGCAGGTTAGATGGTCCAGTCGGGGGACAACTCCTGACCTCGTGTGCAGGCCACAAGCTGGGAGCTCACGCAGCCTGCATTGCTCTGCCTGTAAGCCAGAGCCCACCCTCCCACCAGTTTGTGCCCAAGCTGCCACAAGCAAAGCTGACGTAGCAGTTCAGGGTCTTATTTTCTCTTTGAGCACTACCGAAAACAACGTTTGAGGTGAACATGAAATCCAACAGTCACAAGTCCACGACTTCTCTGGGCAACCCGGGCCAGTGTAAAAACTTCAGAGCTTGAAGGTCCCTCCCAACCCAAACCATCCCATGATTCTATGAATACAATGTGGCACAAAAGGGGAAACGGAGGCCAGCTCTTCGGTACTGCTTACCTCTGTCTTAACCTTCTTACATATTGCTTTTGCTTAAAAACCCTTCAATGTTTACATATTTTTTCAGGTGGGTGTAAAAGAAGAAAATTACGTGACACCTTTGATGGGAAAGGGAAAAGCCCGAACGCAACCCTGTTGTCCCTGCAAAGAACAAATAAAATGCTTTTGCCTACGAGCTCGGTATGTGAAGCACCACAAGGTTCACGTTTCCTGCCAGAGTTTGATGTCGCCCATCCAGACGAAGGCAAAGTATTTCTCTAATGAAAAACAAACTCAGGAACCCTGAGAAAAACCTGGTTTTAGTTGTAACCAAGGTAAATGCAGACATGAAACACAAAACAGAGTTGAAGTTGGACTTGGCCAAATCACCTGAAAGCAAATGCCTTGCAGTTATTGTGGGCATTGTAATACGCGTTTGTTAACTTTGAAACACATAATGAAAAATGTCTCTTTTCCTAAAAAGACAGCTATATTGTTGTGTAATGAACAGCAGATGTCAAAAAATATTTCAAAGATGTGAAAAAAACCTTAGAGAAACAGCACAAAGTCTATATTTACTGAGTTTGCTGGAGCTGCTCTCGTCTCCCTGACAAACATTTACCCTACATGTGTTGTCACTCGGCTTTAATTTGAGAGCATGGTCCCCGGGAGCTGCCTGCTCTCAAATCAAAGCCAATCATACCTGCCAACTACTAAATCACACCCCTAAGCGCTTCATCTACCCGCCTTTTGAACGCCTCCAGGGATGGGGACTCAACCACCTCCCTGGGCAGCCGTTCCAGTGCCTGAGAACTCTTTTAGTGAAGAGTTTTTTCCTAATGTCCAGTCTGAACCTGCCTTGGTGCAACTTGAGGCCATTTCCTCCTGTCCTACCCCCTGTCACTCGGGAGAAGAGCCCAGCACCCACCTCGCTACAGCCTCCTTTCACTGTAGACAGTGACAAGCTCTTCTCAGCTGCAGGAGATTTCCCTTGGTGCCCCTGGCAGCACAGAACCCATCCTTCTGAGGGGAACTTGCAAGCCAGGTGAGAAGGGAAACTCAAACAATAAAGTCTGCAGCACAATGAAGCCCAGGAGATGCACAGCAGGGCTGCACACTGTGCGCTGGGGATGGGCTTTGGCAGCCTCCCCCGCAGCACCCGTCCTCATCCTCCCTCCTCTGCTGGGACCGGGGCAGGAGCCAGGACTCTCCCACCAGGAGAAAAGGGCTGGATCCTGGTGGGATGTGTCACAGCTTTGGCGTGAGGCACCGCTGCCATGTTACACCGCTGAGGAACCAGCTCATTTTTCAAGTGTTTAAACCACAAAACTGAGTTCAAGTACAATTTTATTAGAGGACAGAATTGCAGCCAACTGTTTATCTGGTGTCTGGCTGATAAAGACTTGGCTGAAACGTATAGAATCTGCCATTAATAAATGCAATTTATGATAGTCTCCAGGAAAGACATGACCCCTGCTGGCTCCATTCATGGTACACTCAGCAGAGGCCAGGGATTTAGTCGCTACAGAGACAAGACTTAATTCATTTCTTGTCTCTAAATGCTGGTGATTTAGGTCAGGCCCAACACAAAAGACTGCGTATAGCTCAAGACTCCACCTCAGAGCTCCCGGCTTTGCTAGCCTGAGCTCGGTTTCTTTGGCACAACCCAAGACCCTGACTTCATAGCTCCAGTGACCCACCGAACACAAACGCTGGCCGCAATAAGCACTCCCCAGCTGCAGGGATAAGCCCTGCACCTGACACGATGGGTGCACGAGCTGAATTTCACACACCAGAAGTGGTCGTGTTGTAGCACAGCGGGACACAGCCCAGAAACACCTTTTCAGAACTGGAAGCATCGAGATCAGAGAAAACCCAGCACATTGTTTAGTGCACAATCCCACGCCACTATCCTTTTTTTTTTTTCCTCTCTGTGCTTTGTTAATTTGGGAGCTGGCCCAGAATGTCTTTGTGCTTTCCCTTTACCCAAATGCCAGCATCCCGGCTCCAGAGGGCGTCTGCTCCATGCTCTCCGCAAGGAGCTGCCGAGCACCTCAGTGCAAAACACTGGGAGGAGAAACAGCACATGCAAGCTGCCAAAAAGCTGAATACGCAGGAAGAGCTTGCATTTCCATTCATGATGCCTGACCAGAACAGAATTAAAGGAAAACAATTTATTTGACTAATGCTGTCATATTTAAATCCAGCTTAAAGGTCCAGATAGCATTGCCTATAAACCATTTAAAATTCACACTTACCATTAACAGAACGGGCACAAATCAGATCCTTGCCTAAACTCTGCATATTTAAGGAGCCTATACTTAAACATGCATATACTTTATAGTTAAAATTCTTCCTTTGAAAAATTCCATAGTCCTAGCTGAAAGCCAAGAGATATTTCAAGTTCTGTGGTGAATGAGATCCAGACACAGGACTGTTTCGCAAAGTATCATCACTGCCAAAAATCTTCAGCCAAAGAAAAATTCCAAGAAAATTATGAGGACCTAAATATCAAAGACTAGGTTCTGCTGTATTCCAAGCAAAAGAGAAATTTATAAGTGTATGGACAAATCACTTAAAAAGTACATGTCAGAAGACATTAAAAGGCAGGTACCTAAAATAATTTCTAAAATATTACTGAATGAGTAATTTTTGGACTGTCTTTTCAGGTTCGAATATAACATTGCTGTGATTTACTGTTAAAAGATCCCAATGTGCTTACTCATTTTAACATGGAATTCAATCATCAGAGTTTAACTCCTCTAGATAATCTGACTCTGCAACAGGGTGAAATTCAAAGGAGACAACGCAAACAACAGCAATCGCTGCACAATTTCACTGAAAGACATTTCAAAACTCATCCAGGTTCTTATCTCTCTCTTCTCTCCACCTACCTTGAACTACCCCAATATGCCCAACAAGACAGGACAAAAATTCCTGGCATCAAAGGTTGTGCCCCTGCTAAAATTTGGCTCCAGGTATAAAGTTATTCAGAAGAAATTTTCCCTGATGGCTCTTGCCAAGTGAGCCAGTTCCCAAGTCCCCTTCCTGATCTGTCCACCCTGCTCCACACCTGATTTCCTAAACACCTTCAGGATCCCCACATCCACCTGCAATGGGCTGTAATTCAAGCCCAAGCATTTCCAACCTGCAGTCCTGCCACTGCTGATCTCCAGAGGGACCTCAGAGCCGGCAGAAAGCTGAGCTAACGCAGCGGCTGGAAACACCAACAGCAGACGAAGCCGAGTGTTCAGGACCTGGGGCCAGTAGCTACAAACCGCATCTGCCCCACAGCAGCGATGGGGACGAAACACATCTACAGAGAGAAGAATTTGGCTCCCTTTGAACCCAAGGCAAAACCTGACCCACTGCACATCTGCTGCTTTCCATGGAACAGTGCTGCTGCCGTGGCGTTTTCTGCCGACACCTCGGCCCCGATGCTGCTCAGCCATCCCCAACCACAGTGAGGCAGGCAGAATATCCAGTGGAAAAATGGGATAGCCCAGAGCCCTGAAGACCCTCCTCGATTTGGCTTTCATACACTGGGGTTCTCAGGTATTGAGGGGTGACTGAGACAACTCTCGGGGGCATCCAAGGCAGAATGGCACAAGCAGCAGGTATTTCTGTGCTAAACCACACAACTGGATGTACCTATTACCATTTTTGCTACCACTGATGAGAACAGATGTTGATTAAAATACAGCAAATATTCCAGTACTGAAGCCATTAGACAGTGACTCAGTGATTTTGTCTGAAGAATAGAAACATGTTACAAGACTTACGTGAACCATAATAGAACCACAGAATCGTAGAATCGTTTGGTTGGAAAATACCTTTGAGACTGTCGAGTCCAACCGTACCTGTCCACAGCTAAACCAGATCCCTGAGCACCTTGTCCACCCATTTTTAAACACCTCCAGAGATGGCGACTCCACCACTGCCCTGAGCAGCCTCTGTGCCTGAGAACCCTTTCAGTAAAGACATTTTTCCTACTATCCAATCTAAACCTTCCCTGGTGCAACCTGAGGCCGTCTCCTCTCACTTGTTCCTTGGGAGCAGAGCCCAGCACCCCCCTCCCCACAACCTCCTTTCCAGGAGCCACAGAGAGCCATGAGGTCTCCCCTCAGCCTCCTCTTCTCCAGGCTAAACAGCCCCAGGTCCCTCAGCCGCTCCCACAACCCCTGGGCTCCAGACCCTTCCCCAGCTCCGCTCCCTTCCCTGGACGCGCTCCAGCCCCTCAATGTCCTTCTTGGAGCGAGGGGCCCAAACCTGACCCCAGGATTCGAGGTGCAATACTCACATATCAAATCATTAAAATGCTTTATAATAGCACTGTGCTTGAAAAAAAAATTGCACAACATCAATAGTGAATACATTTAGTAAAAACAATGCTTGTAAACAACAAGATGGTTAAATCTCCTTCATAGGCTTTTGTCCACATGGCACGGGTGGTTTGCATTCACACACTGCATCCACTCAGCAGGCATCCCTTGGCAAAACAGGTGGGATACCAGCCAGGACTGGTTACGAGAATTACACATTCCAGTAACTCAAAGAGGGACCAAGAACATGTCTGGTTACACACAACACAGATCACTATAAAGAAATGAAACAAGTGCATAAAGGGAAAGAGCCTCCTAAACGACCCAGCCAGCCCCCCCAGGACTCCCCATGTTCGGGGCTGCAGCCCAGCTCCTGCACCACAGCGCAGCCGCGCCGGCCCCTGGACCACTCACTCTGCTCCGGGGGGGCACATCGGCGTTTTACAGCTCATCCATTAAATCGGGCGGCTCTAGGCGCCTTCCCCATTTCTGTTTGTGGGGTGACTGGATTTTCTTTTAATTTTGTGAACATATGCAGAACCTATTGAACGGACCCATTTAAGGCTGCTTTCACCACAGATTTAACCTGAGCTTGCTGCACTCGAGTTACCTCCCGCTGCAGGAGTTGCACTTAAATGAGAGTAGGTACAGCACTGACTATTATTCGAACTGCACAGAGATCGCATTAGCAGCTGTGGAGCCGTACAGCTCAGGCTGTAAGCGGCATCCCCAGAGAGAGGAGCCGGTTCAAGATCAGAAATACAAATAACAGACGGACCTGAGAGGAGTAACACGAGGTAAACCTGCAGGGAAGGCTGCCTCAGCAAAAAATCACCTATTATCTGGTTTGACAGAGTAGAGTTTGATGCAGCCCTACAGCGAGTTGTAAAGACAACCCCAAATCCTCTCCGAATAAAAGTCTTGTTTGTCTCAAGTAACAAAGTGATAGGACAAGAGGGAACGGCCTCAAGTCACACCAGGGGAGGTTTAGATTGGATAGTAGAAAAAACTTCTTCTCCAAAAGGTTTCCCAGGGAGGTGGTGGGGTCTAAAAGACGGGCAGAAGGGGTGCTCGGGGATCTGGTTTAGCAGTGCACAGGTACGGTTGGACTCGATGATCTCAAAGGTCTTTTCCAACCAAGTGATTCCATGATTCTACAAAATGGACACAAATCAATCCACATTTATCATTGCTTCTGTAACTGATTTGGGCCTCCAGCTGTACGAAAGTGAACAGGCTCTACATATTTCCATACACCAACAATTATAAGCTACCCATTCTTGACAATCCCTTTTTCCAAGCAGCATTGTGTTCCGAGCTCCCCTCTTTTTTTACCAGAAGCTTTAGGGCTACAAATCCCAGGCATCTGTCAGTCGGCAACACATTTCCCATCCGAATGTCTTTCAAACTCAAGCCTCAAGAGATCTCAGCACAAAAACGTTTCTTAAAACAACTGAAAAGCGGCTCAGCCTACAAGAAAAGAATTCACCGCAATTATAACAACAGAAATTAATAAAGCTATCAGGCATTTGTAAGTGCCATAGTGCTGGCAGCATTCAGCCAGGAAACGGGCACAGCCACTGTCTGAATAAAGCAAAGAAATGGTTCCTAGGAAGCAAAAACGTGCTGGTTTACCTTGCATCTCCAGCCCCTACCAGTGGTGTTCCCTGGGGTTCAAACACCTGGGCTGCAACGGCCACCGACCTTCAGACAATTCTAGTATTTTTACTCTCTTTTCAGCTCTGTGAGGTTCTTTGCTTTTCCATTATTAATCGAAAAATACCAGATTTTCCATATAAAAGGAGCACCCAGGCTACGCTCCAGGCTTGGGGAAGAGCAGCTGGAAATCTGCCCAGCTGAAAAGGCCCCAGGGAGGTGCTGGCCCACAGCACCTGAACAGGAGCCAGCAGCGGCCCAGGTGTCCAAGAAGGACCCCAGCCCCCTGGCTTGGCTCAGCCATGGGGGGGCAGCAGGAAAAGGGAAGGGATCGTCCCCTGCACTCGGCGCTGGTGAGGCCGCACCTCGAATCCTGGGGTCAGGTTTGGGCCCCTCACTCTAAGAAGGACCCTGAGGGGCTGGAGCGCGTCCAGAGAAGGGAGCGGAGCTGGGGAAGGGTCTGGAGCCCAGGGGTTGTGGGAGCGGCTGAGGGCCCTGGGGCTGTTTAGCCTGGAGAAGAGGAGGCTGAGGGGAGACCTCATCGCTCTCTGCAGCTCCTGGAAAGGAGGTCGTGGGGAGGGGGGTGCTGGGCTCTGCTCCCAAGTGACAAGGGATGGGATGAGAGGAAATGGCCTCAAGTTGCACCAGGGGAGGTTTAGACTGGATATTGGGAAACATTTCTTCACTGACAGAGCGGTGAAGCCCTGGCAGAGGCTGCCTGGGACAGTGATGGAGTCTCCATCCCTGGAGAGGTTCAAAAAACATACGGCCATGGCACTCTGGGACAGGGTTTAGTAGGCACGGTGGCGTTGGGCCAATGGTTGGGATGGATGTTCTTAGAGGTCTTTTCCAACCGTAATGATTCTGTGATTCTATGAACTTAGGATAGGTTGTATTTATTGGGAGCAGATGCTAATATTAATATTCATCAGGGCAGAAGCTGCTGAAGCCCAGCAAGGTGTGTTGCAGACACCAGCAGTTTCGTATGGCACACACGGGTACACCAACTACTGACATCACACAGGAACCGACTGATGATACTTCCAGACTATCCTTTCTCCTCATGGCTATAACACACTTTATCAAAGCTGAATTTACTCTTGGGCACCTCAGTGCTTCACAGTGACTTCACACAGCCAGTTCCGTATCTCAACCCAGGAAATTACCCCTTTGCAGCCCGCAGGGTGGGTGATGTGCAAGGCACAAGAAAATCAGCAGCTCTTGGAAGAGCTGCATTTATCTCAGTCACGAGGGACGACTTCCCAACTCTGTAAGTTCACGATGCAATGGAAATCAGTTGTGGGATTTAACACAAGAATATCTACTACTACATTCAGGTATTCCTTATGGTAATAGCAGCTCTGTGAATGTAATCACAATCCCTGCTGTCACCAGGGGACTCGGGTACAATTAAATACTCTGATCAGGGAACATAGCAGCAAATTCTATCAATTTACCCTGAAGCATCTCTATTTTCTCCCATTTGGCTCCAACTACAGAAAATAATGCTATTTGACAGAGAGCCTACATCTGCAGCTCTTCTGAGATGAAGACAGAAAAAGAATTGTACGTTCTTCCTTCCGTTCCCAGAGGAAGCAAACTCTGCCCCTGACACCTTCACATAGAATCAAGGAATGGTTTGGATTGGAAGGGACATCAAAGCCCAACCAGTTCCACCCCCTTCCGTGGGCAGGGACACCTCCCACTGGGTCAGGGGGCTCCAAGCCCCAGCCAACCTGGCCTTGAACACCTCCAGGGATGGGGCAGCCACCACTGCTCTGGGCAACCTGGGCCAGTGTCTCACATGCCAGACTTGCATACAAGTCTGGAGCCCCACACGCTTTAATGAGCTCAAAAGCATCATGGGCTGGTAAAGCCTGAGATCATCATCACATCAATGCTGCTATCACCAGCCCATCCTTTCAGGAGAATCCCAGACAGGAGAAAGTCACATCTTTCATGCTCCCTCTCAGCTTGCTGGCTTCTGCCTCCTTGTGGAGCTGCTCACAGGACAGCTGTGGGACCTACCTGGGACAGTCCTTGTCAGTGTGCTTCAGACTAAAGGACAAAGTTTACTAAGACTGAAGGAGGCTGTAACAACAATCCTGAGCCTGAATGGTCGGTCACAGATAAGCAGACCCAACCAATGCACAGCTCATAATTTTGCAGAGTCTTCCAAAGCCAACCATATCCTAGGCTGAATCCAAAGCAGAGGGACCAGCAGGGTGAGGGAGGGGATTCTGCTCCTCTATTCTTCTCTCCCAAGACCCCACCTGAGCCCTCAGTTCAGTTCTGGAGTCCTGAGCACAGGAAGGACAAGGCACTGTTGGAGCGAGTCCAGAGGAGGCCACGGGAATGGTCCAAGGGCTGGAGCAGCTCCTGTGTGAGGACAGGCTGGGAGAGCTGTGGTTTTTCAGCCTGGAGAAGAGAAGGCTGTGGGGAGAGCTTAGAGCAGCCTCCCAGTCCTGAAAGGGGCTCCAGGAAAGCTGGGGAGGGGCTCTGGATCAGGGAGTGCAGGGATGGGACGAGAGGGATGGTTTTCAGCTGCAAGAGGGGAGATTGAGATGAGATCTTTGGGAGAAATGTTTTGCTGTGAGGGTGGGGAGGCCCTGGCCCAGGGTGCCCAGAGCAGTGGTGGCTGCCCCATCCCTGGAGGTGTTCCAGGCCAGGTTGGGTGGGGCTTGGAGCCCCCTGACCCAGTGGGAGGTGTCCCTGCCCATGGCAGGGGGTGGCACTGGGTGGGCTTTTGAGGTCCCTTCCGACCCAAACTATTCTGTGGTTCTGGTGTTGCTCTGTTTTCTTCCAGGCACTGGGCAGTGAGATCAGGTATTTGCTTTCTCCTGAGGAGGGGCAGCACAGTCGTCATTCTTTGAGCACCGATTCAGCTCCAAATAGAAGCTGAGCACCGGGGAGCACTGTGGATAATTACAGTGCAAAATAAAACAATAAATCTCATCTGGGATTAAGCTAAACCAACACAAACACAATCCCTGTAATTTTAAACGTGCAATGAATAATTTCCCTAATAATAAAGAGGCAGCGTCCTCTAGTGGTTAAAGCACTGGACATGGGGCTATCAGCCCGCTCTCCGCTCTGCAGATAACATCTGTTTAGCCTTTGGCAACTCACATGGATGAGTTCCATGAAGCCACTGAGGTGCTTAACGTGCCTTTGACCCAACGAGAATACAGAACTAAATGAGCCCAGGGTGCCCAAATATTCTTAGAAACTTGGGTCTCAGCCAATACCTACTGATGCCCTACTTGCAATATTTAGGACTTTTTAGGCCTTTTTAATTCTTTAAAGAAGACATGAAGACACAGAAACACCTCCCAGTGCTTTTAGCATTTCCTTAAGGACAGAATTGGCAGGATATTGAAAATGGCATAGACAACCCTTCCATGGGGCCACATGGAGAAGCTGTTGGGAGGCCCGCAATGTGAAATATTCTATTTCTGCTTCAAAAATTTATCATTAAAAAAATGGACATCAAGCCACTCACTGTGAAGACTCGTGAAATCAGCTTGAACCATGCACATCCTGGAATAAAGGCGGTCTAGGGGGATCCAGCACATCATAGGATCAAAAATACCAAATACCTGAGACTGTGGAACATTAGTACCTCGTTTTACTATAAAATTACTGTATTAACAACATCTTTAGACTGAAATGGTAACAACAGAGGTTTCTTGGCTCCATATGCAAATCACATTCATTTTCAACTGAAAGAACAATCATTAAATAAATTGTTGGACTACCTCTTAATAATTCAATCCAAAACACTGTGCCAATACCAAGAAAGGTTTGTTGTGAGATTGCAGCGATGCCATCAGCCTGGTTTAGACCAGAGAACAAATGCACTGCAAATCTTACCTTCGATCAAGTGAAGCTTTCTGAATTTTCAGCCAAAAAAGTGATATTCCATAAAAAGACCAGGTAGATAGGTCTTAAATACTAGATACGCATTGTCTTTAAACTGAAAGAGAGAAGATTTAGATGGGATCTTAGGAAGAAATGTTTTCCTATGAGAGTGGTGAGGCATCGGCACAGGTTGCCCAGAGCAGTGGTGGCTGCCCCATCCCTGGAGGGGTTCAAGGCCAGGCTGGATGAGGCACCAAAAGATCTTTATTCTCAGGCTTAAGAAGGAAAAATGCCAAGAGCTATAAAGGCAGCAACGATCATTACTAGTGTCTAACTGTAAGGATTCTAAATCCTTATTGCACCTAGCTAGGATTCTGTGCTACTCTCTATGACATATCAAAAGCCCTTCCCAGTTACATCCACTTCTAACGCTACACAGAGCACTCAAGATTCATTCTATGGTAATAGAAGTACCAAGATGTAGTGTAGACGTTTTCTTGCCAAACTTCTGCACAAGACACAGCTGGAAAGGTCCATCACATGCTGAAGAATGTACATCTCAAGCAGTAGAAACAATGATGATACAGCACTGCTCCCCCAGTTACCTCCATACCCTGAAGAAACACGCATGGGTTTGTCCAAGAATAAGCAATGTATACAATTGGCCTCACAGTGCAGCGACCACAAATCCAATTCAGATCCTGGTCAACACTTCTATTTTTCTAGGGCTGTTACAAAGCGTATTTAAAAGAAGAAAAATGCAATTCTCTGATCATTGAATACAGAATCATAGAATGCTTTGGGTAGGAAAGGATATATACAGGTGATCCAGTCCAATCCGCCTTCAGGAACAAGGACATCTTCAACTGGATCAGGTTGCTCAGAGTCCCTTCTAACCCAACCTTGAATGTTTCCAAGGATAGGGCTTCCATTACCTCCCTAGGCAACCCGGAACAGGGCCTCACCACTCTCATTGTGAAAAATTTCTTCCTTATACGCATTATAAATCTGCCCTCCCTTAGTTTAAAACCCTTCCCCCTCATCCCATCCCTGCACTCCCTGATCAAGAGCCCTTCCCCAGCTTTCTCCTTTCAGTACTGGAGGCTGCTCTAAGGTCTCCCCCCAGCCTTCTCCTCTCTAGGCTGAACAACCCCAGCTCTCCCAGCCTGTCCTCACACAGGAGGTTCTCCAGCCCTTGGATCATCTCCGTGGCCTCCCCTGGACTCTCCAACAGCTCCCTGTCCTTCCTGTGCTCAGGACTCCAGAACTGAACACAGGGCTCCAGGTGGGGTCTCCCCAGAGCGGAGCAGAGGGGCAGAATCCCCTCCCTGGCCCTGCTGGTCCCTCTGCTCTGGATGCAGCCCAGGACACGGGTGGTTTCTGGGCTGTGAGTACACATTGTTGGCTCATGTCCAGCTTTCCATCTCTCAGCATCACAAGTCCTTCTCCACAGGGCTGCAGATAACCATTTCCTGGTACCCAGCAGGTTACTTTAAGTCACCTAACTTTTCTCTTCACTGCTTTGACAAAAGTTGAGAGGGAATTTATTTCCCCGATCATCATATGACTAAGTTTAAAGGAAATTTATCATTTGGTTCGAGCAAAGCATTGCTATTTCCTCTATGGAAATGGAAACACTAAATCATACATTTTTCTCACATACCATATTTTGAAAGGTCTGCGTTCTTTCACGTTTCAGGCTCAAATGTTCCCACAACTAAAGCTTATTATAAAAGCATTCAGCTCTTACAGTACTCCCACCTCCACGACCCAGTCAATCCAGTTTTACATGTAGCATTGTCCATCCAAAATAAATAACTTCGCCTCTTCACTGGAGATTTATTATCTTCATGTGCTCATTCCATTGTCAGCCTTGGCAGAGACGTTCAGGTTTAGAATGAAAGACTGAAAAAATTGTCAAACCTTAAATCCCAGTGTTACAAAATTCTATTAAGTAACAGATGGAAAAGATAATTAGCCTACAACTCAACCATCATGTGCTTAATTAGGAGCCCGACTCCTATCAGACATATTCCCTCAGAGACTTTATCTTCATGACACTAATGGCTATTGTTTTCCACCACAGGTCCTTGAGCTGGCAAAATCCAAGGTGATCCCTTCAAATTTGGAAAAGAAACTTCTCTAAATTCAGTGGTTTGCCTACACATTAGCAATTTACAGCCATGAGCTGTGCAGGCGGTTATCTGGGTGGCTAATGGGGCCAGCTCCAGACTCGCCCAGCCAGCCTCTCTGGGCAAGGGAGGAGGAGTTTACACCCTTGGTGACAGCAGAAACTTGAATGCTCATCATGCAGCGCTAAATCAATGTATGTACAATGCACATACCAGCAGCAAGGGCAGATTGCTCTTTCACTTCCACGCAGTCAATATGTGACCAGAGTCTGCTTACGTTGGTAATGAAATACTTAGGGACTTGCGCATCTCTGTCCACATCTGTCTCCACATCTCGGTACTCAGAGATAGGGTTTAGAAGTGGACAGGCACGGTTGGACTCGATGAGCTCAAAGGTCTTTTCCAACCAAATGGTTCTATGATTCACTTAATGAGAACATACTCAAAGTAAGTGTAAACAGATGAAACATCTTTTAACACTCGAATGGCTTCTGAAATTGGTACGTTACTCATACAGGTCAGATCAGTTTTCCTTTGGACAGATCTCTAGCAAAAACCCCCAGTTTCTAGGATTGGTGGCCTCGCTCCCCCTTGATGAGGTATTTACTATAGGGCAAACCGACCAGCTATCAGACATGAACTCCTGCAATGGCTGTACCTTTCCTATCATTTCCGTGATGCTTTGTATTACCAGTCAATTTCAATCAATTTATAAACAGGTAAAGATCAATAATTAGATCTTTTGAAAGGAACTCCCTCACCAGGGGAGGTTTGATTGGATATTAGGAAAACTTTCTTAACTGACGGAGTGGTGAAGCCCTGGCAGAGGCTGCCCAGGGCAGCGGTGAAGTCTCCATCCTTGGAGGGGATCAAAAGCGTGTAGAAGTGGCACTTCATGGTTCACCAGGCACAGTGGGGTTGGGCTGATGGTTGGACTGGATGAGTTTAGAGGTCTTTTCCAACCTTAACAATTATGTGATTCTACGATACTATAAATCACGAGCTGATTTATTCACCTCACATATAAACTATGTGCAGCAGAGGAATCTAACTAAAGCACAGCAGAATACCAGGTACTGGTAGCACGCAAACGTTCAAGGAGAGACTCCCACACACACCATTCTTCCATTTACGTATTAAGTCAGCAAAATGACCTGAATTCTGGTTGACGACACAAACTGTACTGAAGAACAGCTTGAAAACAATCTATATAGAGTGTGAAAGAAAACCATTTCCACAGAGGCAGGGGAAATATCATTATGAAAGCAGCATATTTTTTTCAGATCTACAATTTTATTCTCAATGGAGTCCTTCCAAGGAGCCAAAGGGAGAACTGAGTCGGTCCAATCCCTTCTAAACAGACAAACTGCAAAACAGTTACAGCAGAGGAAGAAAGGGATAAAACATGACCAGAGCCCTAAGTATCAGACACACCAGGAATCCAGTTTAGTAAATTCAGGCTGAGAGAATTGGGGTTGTTCAGCCTGGAGAAGAGAAGACTGCAGGGAGACCTTAGAGCAGCCTCCCAGTACTGAAAGGGGCTCCAGGAAAGCTGGGGAGGGGCTCTGGATCAGGGAGTGCAGGGATAGGGTGAGGGGGAAGGGTTTTCAGCAGAAAGAGGGGAGATTGAGATGAGATCTTAGGGAGAAATGTTTTGCTGTGAGGGTGGGGAGGCCCTGGCCCAGGTTGCCCAGAGCAGTGGTGGCTGCCCCACCCCTGGAGGTGTTCCAGGCCAGGTTGGATGGGGCTTGGAGCCCCCTGATCCAGTGGGAGGTGTCCCTGCCCATGGCAGGGGGTGGCACTGGATGGGCTTTGAGGTCCTTTCCAACCAAAACCAGTCCATGATTCTATGAATATTAACACCAAACCAAAATTAAAATATTTCTTAGCATTTGAACAATCAACTTCAACTCTAAAATAAACTTTATTAGCTACTAGGCTCTGGGTCTTCCCTCCATGAAGGACTGTTGACTTCCCACCTCTAGACAGCACTGATCAGCAGTCACAGATCAAGGATGAGTAAGTGTTGTTATTCTCCCCGAGGTGAACTACCATCAAAATATTTCTGCGTGGATACTACTGTTGCTTCAAACCTTGAACTGCTCCTGAGGACTCAAGTGACCCATGATTCCCTGTATAAACATATAAACCACTACTGAACTTTACAGAAATAGTCTGTTTGGGCATTTTCCAACGTTCCCCAGGGAGCCCTGCCCTGCATCCCCAATGGGATGCCACCTACCTCCCACATGCCACAAGCTGCTCTCCTCACACACTGCAAGCACAGAGTAAGGAAAAGGAGGGGGTGTGCATGGTAGGGAAGGTAACATCATCCAGTGGGGAAGAACGTGCACCACAATGACACCTCTTTACAGACATATGCTAAAACACGATGTCTCCTACACTCTCTAACATTTCAAGCTCCTTGAGCATGCCTCAAAAAGAGAAACAAGCAGCGTTATCTCTGTTGTGTGACCACTACTGATCTCATCATATTCACAGTACAGCAATTTGTTGTGGTTTTTTTCCCTAGCAATAATTCAGCGGTGAAAACTAAACAATATCCAACCCTCTAAACACTGTCCTTGTCGGCAAAATGCACAGTAAACCAGACCCAACTTTGTTAGCAGCAACCTTGACAGTTCTTTACAGGTGTATACAGTCCCCACCTCAGCTGAAATGACACGTTTTAAGGTACAGGTAAAAATCAAAGACTAACTTCTCATTGTTCCATAGAGATGATCAATTCTTACTTCAGCCCCATTTAATGTAGTCAAGACCAAATAACTACACACAGTGCACTTATCTGAATGATTTGTTATTACAGTCAATTTTACTAAAAGAACCAAAAAGATGTAGGGAGCAAGAGATGGTGGATGTTAAGAAATACGGTTTGTAAGGTTTCATTCTCATGCAAAGTCCTTTCCCGGCTAAGGATAAGTTGGGATTGTTCAGCCTGGAGAAGGCTCTAGGGAGACCTTAGAGCAGCCTCCAGGACTGAAAGGGGCTCCAGGAAAGCTGGGGAGGGGCTCTGGATCAGGGAGTGCAGGGACAGGATGAGGGGAAGGGTTTTCAGCTGCAAGAGGGGAGACTGAGACGAGATCTTAGGGAGAAATGTTTTGCTGTGAGGGTGGGGAGGCCCTGGCCCAGGGTGCCCAGAGCAGGGGTGGCTGCCCCATCCCTGGAGGTGTTCCAGGCCAGGTTGGATGGGGCTTGGAGCCCCCTGATCCAGTGGGAGGGGTCCCTGCCCATGGCAGGGGGTGGCACTGGATGAGCTTTGAGGTTCCAACCCAAACCGTTTTGTGATTCTGTGATTCAGAGCGGCTCTAAAGAGACCTTAAGTGTTTTGCCCTGTAGGCAACTAGAAGGGCAAAGCGCACAGCAAAAGCACCAGGGTGCTGTCTAACAGGATGAATTACAGTCTGTCTTAGGAGTCACAAGTGAAAGGAAGGAGACAACTCTTTGCTCTTACAAAGCATTGCAATCTATAAGTCTACCAAATAATGAATTAAAACAAGATGCATCTAAATACAAGACGCATTATTTTAGGTTGGCCTTGAATACAATTTTTTTCCTTGTCTCATTTTTGTTACACCAATCCAACACGCATTTCCAGAGCGAAGAGAATCAGTTCCAGCCAAGCTCATAGGATGGCTACTCCCAACTGCAAAACACAAGAGCTTGGATCTTACTAGTGAAATATACAACCAGCCTTCTATCTGACAACCAAGAGTTTAACTAATGATCTCTAATGCTACTTTTGAAGGATAAATGATTTGGGGAACGTGCCATGGCTCCACAGGCCACTGCACTGGCAGAGCACAAGGTGTGCCTAATATTACAGGCAGTCTTCGCATAATTTTTGTACTTAATTCACTTCCAAACAGAAGTTTAACCTCAGGTAAGCTGAAGGGAGGGAGGTCAGAACTGTCCCGGGCTGGGAAGGTAGAACCACAACCCCATCACGATCATTCCCTATGCCTATTCAATCTTCTCAATCAAAGCAGCACTTCTGTCATATACCAATATTCTGAGTTTAGTTTCAGTGAGTCAGTGCATGCACAGCGGTTTTGCACATTCAAAAGGCTGTAGGAAAGCAGGGCAGGAGTTACTTTGTCCCTAGGATCCTCTACAGGTTGGTACTGTCCTTGCATTGAGTCACTGAGCAAAACTAACCTCCTGTTCTCACTGCCACGGTGAGCCTAAGAGAGAATCAGGACCAGTAACAGCAGTTAGTCCTTCCTACAGCCTACCAACATCTCTTCTCTTTTCAGAAGGAATTAATTCTATTGATCTTTGGTAAAAAAAGTGAGTGGTTGTGGCAAAATTATCTGGATAAAGGATAGAGAAAAGGGAAAATCCAATAAGCACTGGATGGGAAATCTAAGAGATTACCAGAGGTTTCAGTATCAAAGAAAGACTAAGCACCCGAAAATCACACTTATTTGAAATCTCAGCTAAAGGCTGGCAAATATTGAACATTTTACAAGCTTGCCTCTAGAATAGCTGGAAAATATATCACCCGTGCTAAACTCAAGGCAAGTTCAGGACACGACTCCACTTGGGATTAGGAGCTTTGTAACTGCTTCTGACGTGCTCCGCACCCCAGAATTGGCTGAGGGGAATAAGGAAAAGCATCTTGCATTAGGCAAAGATAGCAAGTGAACTTTCTTCTTCACCAAGGAATTGCAGTTTTCTTGAAAGAAGACTGTTTTCAATTATTCCAAAAGCAGCACAGCACACAGCACCAAGACCCTAGACCCTGTAGCTCTCCAAACTCCACAAACTCCTGCAGCTCCTGGCAGCACAGTGTGAGCAAAGCCTGGCTCCAACGTTAGTGGCTTCATAACTCCTGGATTTGTCAGAGCGTGCTCTCCCCAAAGTGGCTGCGTCGCATGTAAGACAATTGTTTTGGACAATTTGTGAAGTACAAGAAATTCCAAAGTGTCACTTCACAGACCACAAAAAACACACAGTGAGCACTGAGAACTGTGTGCCTTGTTGCAAAGGAAGGCAGAAAGACCACTGAGCGACTTACTCGGTAGCAGGAATGGAAGGTACCAGGGAATGGCTTAATCGTCTTCGGGCTCCTCAAGCTGTGAGGAGCAGTAAGGAGCAGGGAAGCTGGGAGCATGGAGATTTATTATTCACTTTATTACCTGCCCCATACATACACAAGAAGCTGCCTATCATTTTCATAACCCCTTTTATTTGTTTGTAATCACAGCTGTTTGACTACAGCATTGCTCAAATTCTTCCTTGTATTCATGACACTGGTCTGGTATTTCACAACACCGGGTGCTAAAGTCAAGTAAACAAACAAGTCACACCTTCAGCATCAGAGACGGATATCACCACCTAAAGCTAAGATTTTGATCAAGAAAGACATTGAGCTGCTGGAGCGCGTCCAGAGGAGGGACCGGAGCTGGGAAGGGTCTGGAGCCCAGGGGTTGTGGGAGCGGCTGAGGGCCCTGGGGCTGTTTAGCCTGGAGAAGAGGAGGCTGAGGGGAGACCTCATCGCTCTCTGCACCTCCCGGAAAGGAGGTTGGAACAAGGGGGGTGCAGGTCTCATCTCACAAGCCACAAGTGATAAGACAAGAGGAAATGGTCTCAGGTTGCACCAGGGGAGGTTTAGATTGGATATTAGGAAAAATCTTTTTACCAGGAGTGGTGAAGCGCTGGCAGAGGCTGCCCAGGGCAGCAGTGGAGTCTCTCAAAACTTCCACGCTCACTTTCAAAGGCAAACACATTTACTCTCAGAGAAGCCATCTGCTGTTAACAAACCTTATAGCGTTCACCCTTAGGAGTCACTGCAGTTTCAGTTACATTTTAACTATGAAAAATGCATCACCTTGTCTTTTCAATAAACCGTTCCAGTCAAAGTTTTTGACAGCCAAGATCCATGGGAAGTGAAAAGTCAGTCAGCATAGTTTGACATCATTTTAATCTCCGCCAAGGGAAAGTAAGATAAACATGTTAACACAAACAGAAAGTGATTGGGGAGAGACCATATGTACTATGAGAGGGGTTTAGTTTATAGAAATGTAATTTATAATATTATAAAAATTACATGAAATAACAACAACATCGCCCAGTAACATCAGACAGTGTAGAAAAAATAACTCTCCACATTAGTTGCACGCTGATGGTCCTTCTAGTAAATTTAAAAGTGCTTTTTACTAACAGTGTTGCAACTCAAGATCAGTGCAATATGTCAGATCCGTTTTAAAGCAGATATTTATAGCATTTGTGCAAGTTCCTACAATTAACAAACCTCATCAATCTAAAAATTAACACTGAGGTAAGTATTCTAATTAGAATTAAACATTCCTTAAATAGCTTACACACCGATTCTACCACAGGGAAAACACTGATGTTCCTTGAGAGGAAGGCTCAAACTTAAACATGAGGCAAAACCTGTACTGCAAATCAGTGAATGCTTGGAAGTTAAAAAGGCTCTTGCAAGAGAAATGGTTTAGTACATTTATGACCCAACTCTACCAACAGTACCTAATGCAAAATACATCAGATTAAACAAACCAAACTTGACCGTTAATGTACTGAATTTGCTTTTGAACACACTGTTTTGTTCCCAGATCCTCCTAGAAGATCCCACACAAAGCCATCACGTTAACTTCATGTAGAAATTTCACTGTATTTATATCTGTAGATGGGAATGATTTGGTTACCAACTCGTCCTGCAGCTCTGAGTACCGTTACTCCTCCAGCACATGAAAAACACAGCACAGGTTGGGATGGAGGTGGGGAGGAGCTGTGATCAAAATTTACTCTTCACTGACTCACAAACAGCTGGCAACAATAACAGCCACCCCATATTTCTACATAATATTTCCTGCAATTCTCAGAACTCTAAAATTAGGTTTCATTTCATTGTAGTTTCTTTTCTCTGTGATTTACGATGCATAGGAACTATTGCCTTTTATATGCAAGCCTCATTGTCATAGAGGCAAAACCCAGACTGTTAGTGCTGAGCCTTCATGGCTCGTTTGCATATGGAGACAAAGGCATTTCATATTTTACTTCTCAAGGTGTTTTTAAGTAGGATTTAAGTTGCTATTAACAACACGAATAAAACATAAATTAATGAACTTCTGTTCCAATAGGCCATGGCTTAAAAACCAACCAACTGAACTGTTATTTATAGTATTGCACTTAAGTTTAGTATTAAAGTGACAGTTCAAGCCTGCACAGAGCTTGTTTTATAACAATATTTCAATAATAAAAACAATAAATAAAATCCAGTATCTAAACCAAAAAATGCCAGTAGGTTTAGTCCACATTTCTCCCGCCACCGTCTGAACTGCACCATCTGAAACAGGGCTGGGCCAGTCTTTGGATACCAACTGCATCGCTCGTTCAACACAACAGACTACCCATAACAATCAAAGCAATTAAAGCTTTCTACAGTAATAGTATAAAGTCAAAGACAGTACCCTTGAGAATATGTCTCAATTAGTTAAAAGGATCGGTTTCCTTTGCTGAAGACAGCTTCAGACGTTAGACCCAGTTATTCCGTGACTGTGTTAGCTCTACTGTGTTACTTTACAGGCAAGTTGGGACTTTTAAGAGTGTTTTATTTTCAAGCTGGCAATGACATGCGGACTTCCTACTCCTAAACTAGGAAGTTGTTTCCTAAAATTTAGTACCTTGTCATTGCAGTGACAAGTCGGTTAAGTCCTCAGCAGAGTCTCTAATCATCTCTTCTACCTTGGGATTTCCAGCTCCACAGGTCACTACCTCCTAGTCAATAAGCCCCAGGCTGTGCAAATTGAGGATGGAATCGGCAATAATCCGCGCCGTCTTCTTCTGGTAGCCTCCAGACGTCACCATCAGGATGGGGATTCTGCGGCTTCTGGCAGCCTTGAACACAACTTCATCTCTTTTCACAATTCCCTGCAAGTTTACAACAGTTACAGGAAAGAAAAAGGGAGAGAGAAAGAAGTGACAAATACAATATTTTAATTACAGCCTATGGTTTACGGATTTATTGTGTGGGATGCTTGATAAGTGATTAAGTCCTACATTTTACAGTATGAATAAAATATAATTTTCAAGTCCCATTAGCAGGTTTACCTGCATAACCATTAAAAAGAAGAAAAACAGGAAAATAAAAATCCTTGACTTGGTTTTAGAGGACAAAAAAGATAAAAGTCTGGAGTACAAATTCCTGCTCAAAGGCCATAAAGTCTAAACTGACTACAAAGTTTAGAAACCTTTACCCCATTTCACAGGTGACTAAGAAAGACTTGCTTTGTCCTCACTCTCTGACAGAAGTTGAGCAATTTGATCAAGATTTCAGAAACCTAAAGAAGCATGAAAAATTCAAATCAGATTAGATATGTGCACAATCACTGCTGCATTATAAGCTTCCAGTTTCTTTAATAAAAGCTAATACTAAAAGAATGCACTGCTGAAGGGGGAGTTGAAGAATGTAAGTAATGCTAAAGCCATAGAAAGGATATAAATTCCAAATAAGCTCTTACTAATAGAGATGGGAATGGATCTAAAAAATAAAGATTGCTGACCAAGAGAGACGGTACTGACATTGAAACCACAGCACAGAAGACTTGGGTTTCAAATAAGTATCACAGTATCACAAGGTTGGAAAAGACCTTTGAGATCATCGAGTCCAACCTATGACCCAACACCTACACCTACTCCTACTTGTCAACTACACCATGGCACTAAGTGCCTCATCCAATCTCTCCTTAAACACCTCCAGGGACGGTGACTCCACCACCTCCCCGGGCAGCGCATTCCAATGGCCAGTCACCCTCTCAGTAAAGAACTTCTTCCTAATGTCGAGCCTAAACCTCCCCTGGCAAAGCTTGAGACCGTGTCCCCTTGTTCTGTCGCCGGTCACCTGAGAGAAGAGACCAACCCCTGCCTGACTACAGCCTCCTTTCAGGCAGTTGTAGAGAGCAATAAGGTCTCCCCTGAGCCTCCTCTTCTCCAGGCTAAACAACCCCAGCTCCCTCAGTCGCTCCTCACAGGGCTTGTGCTCCAGCCCCTTCCCCATCCTCGTTGCTGAGAATTCAGAAATAAGTGAGAACAGAATTAAAATCTACTTGTGGAAAAAGTAAAAGCAGAGCTCCAGAGACACAGGTGACAAATAATCCATTATAGCTCCTCAAAAAAACCAAGACTAACAACATAATAGGTGACAGCTTACAATGGACAGCTCAAAATTTAAATCGCTGCAAAAACTAGAGAAGAGAGAAAGGATATAAATGCAATCATATACAAAAAATTAAAGAAGCAGCAGCAAAAGTGTTACAACAAAATGAATATGCACGACTCAGACTGGTTAGAGGAAGGCTAGAAATACATCAGAAAATATTATCCTGCCATTAAAAAAATTAAACCACAACCAAATGATAAAGAATAAAATTGAAACGTTGCTAAAAACATGTTCTGTAAGTAATGGGTTTTGTATAGCTTGGCACAACTCTGGAAAGGAACCACGGGAGTAAGGAACAACAACCGAAAAACAGGACAAAGGGAACTGAAGCATTATATTAAGGACAGACCCTTAAAGGAAGTAACAGAATAACAGAGTGAGCTCTACGTCCCGGGGGAACCATTGCTGGATGCAGCAAACATCAAACCACACAAGAACTGGAGGGAGCCGCTACTCCCGGGGCCTCATCCCTGCTCCCGCAGTTCCAGCGGCTGCGCCCGGGAGAACCGAGGGGAAAACACATGGGCTGATCCCAGCCGGCACGTGCCACCAAGAAACTGCATCAACCAGAGAGGACAGCCTGACACAGCTCCTGCTTCAACCAAAGGTAAGTGGCACTTACCGGCTACACCTCACATTCACCGCCCACAGCCTCAAGCATCACAGAGCTATCGCTCACAGCACTCTGACAAGGCGGAACTGTGAGCAGAACCAACACCGCAGCAAGACACTAAAATCCAAACGGCATCTGCACTGCAGGACTGAAGAATGGGCTAATGAACCTTGGAGAAATGAGTTCTCCAGGTTCAATGCCTTCAGCTTCGGCATTTCCAACAGGCTGGGATTTCAAGCCTGGTGAAACACGCCATTCACCCCCCCAACCAAAGAGAGCAAAGACAAGAAACCCTGCCCTAAGTTCAGAAAGCAACAGCTTGAGCGACAGAAACCTTTCATCCATCAGGCACCTGAGCCACTGTGCACAGAAACGGCACTCCACATTTCCCCTCTACTTGTGACCAGAACCATTTCACCTCTATCTCCCCCATCTCTACACTTGGTTTCTCTTCCTACACAGCACCAAAAAGCTACAGCAACTCATTTTTCTCGGTGACTAACATTGTTCCTCAAATGGCACATAAAAACGTGAAAATGCACTTCTTAAAGGGTTCTCTGTCAGTAGCTTCCATCTCTTGGTGGTCACTGCTTTCTAAAAAGCTCTGCTCCACCAAATGAGACCTTACAGCTCGGGTCCTACCCTCTCCAAGGTCAAAAAAACCCCAAACCGGAAACCCACAGCTCTTCCTTTCCCCTTAGAGACTTTCACACAGCCATGGAAACAGTTCTGGAGTCCTGAGCACAGGACGCACAGGGAGCTGTCAGAGCCAAGTCCAGAGGAGGCCACGGGGATGATCTGAGGGCTGGAGCAGCTCCTGTACAAGGACAGGCTGGGAGAGTTGGGGTTGTTCAGCCTGGAGAGAAGAAGGCTGCGGGGAGACCTCAGAGCAGCCTCCCAGTACTGAAAGGGGCTCCAGGAAAGCTGGGGAGGGGCTCTGGATCAGGGAGTGCAGGGACAGGATGAGGAGGAAGGGTTTTCAGCTGAGAGAGGGGAGACTGAGATGAGATCTTAGGGAGAAATGTTTTGCTGTGAGGGTGGGGAGGCCCTGGCCCAGGTTGCCCAGAGCAGTGGTGGCTGCCCCATCCCTGGAGGGGTTCCAGGCCAGGTTGGATGGGGCTTGGAGCCCCCTGACCCAGTGGGAGGTGTCCCTGCCCTTGGCAGGGGGTGGCACTGGGTGGGCTTTGAGGTCCCTTCCAACCCAAACCATTCTGTGATTCAGAGCAGCTCCCAACCCATTCCACCTTGGGTCCGTCGAGGAGTTCACAGGCACTCAGAAAGCAATGAAGCCGCTCAGTGCGAAAATACGAACGGGGAGACACACAGGGAAGCAAACAGAGCCCAGCAAGGAACTAGAGCTCTGGGTAAAGGAAACATTTGAGAACTAAAGTACTGCAAGCCAAGATGAAAATTGAACAGACTGAGTGATGGCTCAATAAGAAGGGAATCCAAGGGCTCCCAAACCAAGAGAGTGCTTTACTATATTGAGATGGTGGACACTCAGAGAACCAAATGTGCAAACAGGAGAGACAGAACCGAGGAGCTGTCAGAGAAGGAATCATTAAAAAAGGAAAGAAATGAAATCTGCAGATTCTTGTTTATTTTGAGAAAATTAGACTTGTTATAGCTGGAAGGTGAAGACTTCTACAAAAATGTGATTTATTCTCAGTTTAAGTCTGTTCCCAAACCAGGGAGAAAGCAGGAAAAGTGAACTGAAAAAGGGTAATGATATTTATACAGAAAAGAATGAGGAAAGGCAAAAAAAAAATCTGTTCACTTGCAAAGAATACACAGACAGGCTGCACAAAACTGCTCAAACTGGAAGGTTCCAGGAGAGCAGCTTAAAACGACAGGGAGTGCTACCGAGGAAATGAAGTGTAAAACACCTACTGGGGGCAGGTGACAAAAGAAACACATTGCAAAATGTGTTATGGGAGGGTAGAAGACACAAAGAACGAACCAAACAGGAAAAATAGGAGTCGGGTGAAGTGTAAAAATATAGAGCCCTCCGGTTACTGCCTGGATGTTCAAAACGAGTGTATTTTAGAATGAAGACAAATGCAACTAGAACAGGCACCTGAAGAACAACAGCGTTTAGTTAGGAAGAGCCCATGACACACCTTTGGTGAAAGAGCAAGGGAGATGCATCTATAGGTGTGAACAGCAGGAAAATTCTCTGGTTTAGATGAAGGCACAATGGATAATTTACGTCAGGCCGCACCTCGAGTGCTGTGTCCAGTTCTGGCCCCTCAGTTTAAGAAAGATGTTGAGATGCTGGAGTGTGTCCAGAGGAGAGCGACGAGGATGGGGAAGGGGCTGGAGCACAAGCCCTGTGAGGAGCGACTGAGGGAGCTGGGGTTGTTCAGCCTGGAGAAGAGGAGGCTCAGGGGAGACCTTATTGCTCTCTACAACTGCCTGAAAGGAGGCTGTAGTCAGGCAGGGGTTGGTCTCTTCTCTCAGGTGACCGGTGACAGAACAAGAGGACACGGTCTCAAGCTTTGCCAGGGGAGGTTTAGGCTGGACATTAGGAAGAAGTTCTTTACTGAGAGGGTGATTGGCCATTGGAATGCGCTGCCCGGGGAGGGGGTGGAGTCACCGTCCCTGGAGGTGTTTAAGGAGAGATTGGATGAGGCTCTTAGTGCCATGGTGTAGTTGACGAGTAGGAGTAGGTGTAGGTGTTGGGTCATAGGTTGGACTCGATGATCTCAGAGGTCTTTTCCAACCTTATGATACTGTGTGTGAATAACCCGCCAAAGCCGCTCTCCAGACTGCCTTCAGTGTCTCATAAGGAGGGAAAGGCTGCAGGTATTTCCGTGTGGCACAAACCTGAGGCGAAATAGCAAGTCCTCCCAACGGATCGCCATCCAGAATATCCGTCCCAGCATTATAGACAATGATGTCCGGTTTTAACTCATTTAGCGCTCCTTCCACGTGAGTGTGCACCTTCTGAAGGTATTCAGTGTCCTCTGTACCCCACTCTAACTCCACTTTGCGTTTTATGGCACCTGAAAAATAACAACAAAGCACTTCTATATTACTCAATAAACAAAGCATTGCTTTGAAAGAAAGTGCAAGATTCCTAAAGGGGGCTCCAGGAAAGCTGGGGAGGGACATTTACATGGGCTTGCAGTGATAGGACAAGGGGGAACGGCTTTAAACTGAAAGGGGGAAGATTTAGATTAGACATTAGGAAGAAATTCTTCACAATGAGGGTGGGGAGGCCCTGGCCCAGGGTGCCCAGAGCAGTGGTGGCTGCCCCATCCCTGGAGGTGTTCCAGGCCAGGTTGGATGGGGCTTGGAGCCCCCTGATGCAGTGGGAGGTGTCCCTGCCCATGGCAGGGGGTGACACTGGATGCTCCTTAAGGTCCAACCCAAACCATTCTATGATCTAGGCAAACAAGAGAAAATATAACATCTCTTAAAACCTTATAAACACATTGCATTTTCACAGAACCCTGAATTACCGAAAAATCATTCAACTACTGCTTTTCCCAGCAAGTATAAGCACAATGACCTTGAAAAAATTCCATTGAAGAGAGGAAAATTAGATGCAGGGTAAAGAAAAAAAAAAAGTCTGAGACGAGTGAAAAATGTTATTGAAAAGCAGCTGATCCACATGGTCACTTACCAATCCACAAAGACATCATAAAGAAAATTATTAACTTAAAAGTAACCCAAATAAAAGCATAAGGGAAAGAAAATATTGAATTACTATTGCAGAGGAAACGCTGGGGGAAAACACAAGATGAATATCGCTGAGTAATTAAGATGTTGTATTTTTACCGCAACACTCACAACTTAACAGCAAGGGATCATGAATTTATGTGAACTGCTTTACGAATGTCTAACAAGATTCAGCTTTGCCCCAAGCATTTTCAATTTAATGTTCTTACTCTGTAATCCTACCAGAAGAGAAAATATCTATTCTTAATTTAAATCAAATTATTTCTAATGCTTCTAATAAACCACTGGAAGCAGAAGGGGAGACTTGAGAAAGTAGAGGCAAGAAACCCAAGGTTATGCAGCCTGGCTTTGGGTGCCTTTACAAAGTTATGCGTTAACTCTCAATCTGAATTAATCAATTTGATGTCAGAGGGTGCGATTTCCACCCTATCATTCCCTATGCCTTGAATTAAACAACTTGGAGCTTTAAATCTTAAGTGTGGATTCAGCATAAATGCATTCAGCACAGAATGATACTTATTTATTCTCATGATTGCCGGGTAGGTTTTTTCCCTGCTTTCCATCCTTGTTTAGCATTAGCAAAGCATTCTTTTTCTTTCCTTTCCTTTATTGCATCAACATTCGTTTCAATTCTTGTTCCTTGGTACTATTTCTCCTGAATTCCTTTCTTATTGTTATATAAATGCTCATCTATGTCTGCACAGCTGTGCTCTTCTAAGCGGCACTTAGAGCCTCTTCAGGGGAATGAATTCACTGGCTGGGCAGAGCTTTAGAGGAGGAGGTAAACACATTAGCCTGGGGAACAAGTAAGTATTGTTCTGATGAAAGCTTTATTTAGAAGGCGAGATGTTCGTGAATAAGATTCCACAGATTGTGAATTAGATTCCATGTCTCTGCAGGTCTATTGTCTTCACCTCCTCCACAAACACAGACTTACAGTGCTGAGTTAACACCCAGGTCAGGGACTCCCAAAGGCCCCAAGGTTGGAACAAACACCTTTTGCATTTGACACCCTTCTGTCCATCTCTTGCTAATTAGTGCAAGTCCTTCTACAGCTTTATAAACTGTGAAATGACACCCAGACCAACAGCAAAGACTCAGTAAGGCCAAAACTTTGAGTTTCAGCTGTCAACTTTTTATGCTCATCATTGAGTGAACTAGTCCTTTTCCCCATCCATCTCCTTCCTCTTCCTGAACTTCTGTGTAATTCCAAACTGCTTCCCTCTTAGGGACCCAATATGCTTAGGGCTAAGCATTCGGCAATGTTAGCAAGTCTTTGTTTTGTTTGGTTTTTTCTACTGAAACCCATGGGGAAAAAAAAAGTACAGAACAGACTCTTCTAATAAAACATGGAGAAAATTAGTAGGAAGTCCACAGAGACAGCGATCACTTAGAGTTCACCCTAAGGGCTGAGCCCCCTGATGCAGCGGGAGGTGTCCCTGCCCATGGCCGGGGGTGGAACTGGATGGGCTTTAAGGTCTCTTCCAACCCAAACCATTCTGTGATTCCAGCAGGGAGGGAAAACACGACAGCATTAACACTGTTATACATTACTGTGATCATAGATAATCGTACACTCAGTCAGAAATTTAAAAAACAAATCCAGTTAATATTGCTGCAATCAGTGGCCGAAGAAATTATTTAACAAGACGTTTCGTAATATGAATTTCAATTATACTTACGTTTAGCAAATCCATCCCCTGGATAAATATATCTATTGTACACATCCATAATATATACCCGGTGGTCATCCATAAAGTCTCTCTCATGGCCATTTCCCTGAAAGAAATTTATAGTTAATTATTCTGAGCATGCTAACACAGAATTAAATAATTTGCAAATTCAAGAGTAAGACCTAACATTTCAAACTCCCATGTCATTCTCTTATTTACAGTCTTGAAGGTTACTTTGAGGTACAGAGTTTTGCGCTAGCACTCTGAAGACTGCAGGTATTACCAAAATCAACATCCTTGTATCCCTGTAAAGGTAATTACCACAGATCTCATTGACCGTATAAAAATAATAAAGGAAAATCAGAAGCTAATTGTTTCCAGCAGCATCACAAAAGCAACTGTGGCCACCAAATAAACCTCTCATCTTCTAATTGTGTTAAAAAAAAGTCACTCTCAACTGCTGCAGGGATAGTCATCCTTCCACAAGGGTTAGTGAATAAATAAAGACTACAGCTCTTGTGATAACTCAGGCCTTGGTGGGTTAAGTAGTCCCTGGAGAAATTACCAATGCTAAACAGCCCACATTTTAACAGTGTCTGTTACCAGGAATGCCCATGCACCAAGTGTAAAGATGGATGCTCAAGTGAAAACTCAGACTCTATTTCCTCCTCTCTCATTTCTCAATTTAAAAGGTATTCTTTTGGCTTTTCATTTTTTCCCGCTCAAAAATCATCTTTTAGCAGCAATTATGTAATTCAGGAACATAATTTACATCCCTGGGAAGTGAAGCTGTATTTCTGCTCAAAGAAGAAAGAATCCCTGAGCTAAAGCTCATCAGTGTGTGTGAAAAAGGGAAGGAGAACACCAAAACACCTTTTCTTTGTGCTAAAAAAATGTGGCAACTCCTACTTGGTTCCTCAGCACCTTTGGTCCACAAATAAATAGCTCATGGACAGAGATAAAGGAACAGGAGAGCGTCTGGGTGAACCACTTTCTTGTGGAAGGCGAAACTCGCCAATGCACCAAGAGTTGGAACACTTACAAGATGAGAATATCTGCAGTTAACAAGGATCTGCTGAGCTACCACTTCACACCCCTCTTGTTCCCCATGGAAAGGGAACAAAGGGTGATTTCGCGAGCAGACTGACGGTACCAGTACCACACGGAAAATCAAAATACTTCAAGAAATTATGTTAAAACCAAACCAAAAAAAAAGCACAATCCTCCCCATACCCTGACAGGGAGCGCTGAAGAGAAGCAGGAACACAAACCATTTTTCTATTGCATCATCGGTGTCCTTATTTCATGGAGATTTTAGGACGCCTTACCTTGGAAATAACAAATGACAGGAGATGGAAAACTCGCAGCCATTAGGCTTTCTCCCTGCCACGAAGGTATTTACAAATGGTTTATTTGCACATAATTTATTATCTTCAGTGCTTCAGGTGGGACATAATTTCAGTGCATTAACCGCTTCTCTAAAAATACTCTTTCCCTGCTTTCAGGATTTATTTTGGAAATCCTACGAGAGCTGAGATTTGTTCTCAGTACCCACAGTAAATCACTTGAGCAGGAGAGGAGCGATGTACTCTTTACTTCATTAGCCTGGAGCCAGGCTTCCCATTAAAGCACTGGAGGTCAAATTCATCCCCTGCAGAGGCTGCTGCAGTGACCACGCGTGCTGAACTAACTGTAATTCTGCTTTAAAAGATTTTTGTTTCTTTCGAGATGCTGATCTGTTCTGGGGACTGTCGTGCCTCAGATCAGTATGCAACTCAAAAATATTCTTACATCGAGCCACATGATGGAGCTAAAACTCAGTTTAATTTTATTGGACTGGCTTAACAGCCGTTTGGACCATGAAATAACAAACTAAACTGTCCACCGTTTCCATCATCTATGATTAACTCTGTGTTCTATGATTTGACATTTCATGCTACTACTACATAAAACAGTGCCTATCACGCGCTTTATTCTGAGCAAAATGCCTGCAGCACTGATCACAGGTAAGCTACTCACCTGATGAGCGTCCAGATCAATAATTGTGGCTTTTGACACCCCTTGCACTCTTTCAAATAAGAACTGGACGTCCAAGCAAAGAAAAAGAGGGAGGAAGTTAAGTGACAGCTTAAACCAGTGGCTTGAAGCTTGCACAGCACATAACTGTTCTGATTTCAATGTAGCACATGTCCATTGCATTCACCAAATAAAAAGCTAAATTATCCTAACATATTTAATTACAAAAGCTCTTGGTATTTCACATAGAAAGATCATAGAACCACGGAATAGTTTGGGTTGGAAGGGACCTCAAAGCCCACCCAGTTCCACCCCCTGCCATGGGCAGGGACCCCTCCCACTCCATCAGGGGGCTCCAAGCCCCAGCCAACCTGACCTGGAACAGCTCCAGGGATGGGGCAGCCACCACTGCTCTGGGCACCCTGGGCCAGGGCCTCCCCACCCTCACAGCAAAACATTTCTGCCTAAGATCTCATCTCAATCTAAAACCTAAGAAGACAGTTTTTGTGGTTATATAATAAAAACTCCTATACACCAGACGAAATGTGTGAAACACTGAGTCACCTGTGCAGGTACCTGCTTACCCATAGAGAAGTTGGTGGAGAGAGGGAAGAAGGAGACTTCTACTTATCTCCTTTCTTCCACAAAGTACCAGACACAACAGAAGGTGCCTTTCTGCCACATCCCTCACAAATTGTAAAGCAGACTCCATAACTGAGGCATAAGCCATAAATCCGGCTGTTCAGTCTGGAGAAGAGGAGGCTGAGGGGAGACCTCATCGCTCTCTGCAGCTCCTGGAGAGGAGGTTGTGGGGAGGGGGGTGCTGGGCTCTTCTCTCAGGTACCAAGTAATAGGATGAGAGGAAATGGCCTCAAGTTGTGTCAGGGGAGGTTTAGATTTGAAATTAGGAAACATTTCTTTACAGAAAGAGAGGTGAAGCCCTGGCAGAGGCTGCCCAGGGCAGTGGGGGAGTCTCCACCCCTGGAGGGGTTCGAAAACCATATGTCCGTGGCACTTCAGGACAGGGTTTAGCAGGCACGGTGGGGCTGGGCTGATGGTTGGACTGAATGAGCTTAGAGGTCATTTCCAACCTTGATGATTCTGTGATTCTATTCTAAGTCCAATGGCACGGAATAGTGTGGTGTCCAGGGTAACGAATCCTGCTCTAGAAGCATCAGATGCACACAAGAGTCCCCGGGCTGTCCCAGCATCCCGCGCCAGCCAGGCGGAACAGGACAGGTCCAACGAGGGATTACAAAGCTGATCACGGCATCAGCGCTGCCAGGGCCTGGGGCACGGAGAAAGCAACAGCACCAACCATGGGTTGGGACAGGATGAAGCAAGAGCTGCTTGGGCCCCAAAACATTGAGGAGTTGAATTCACAAGACAAATGATAGCACGGCAGTGAGGAGCTGACTTCACGAGGTACAAAGAACAGCACGAGCTCAGCCCATCAGCAGGAAGGGAGAAACAGTCCTCTGTGATAAGCATGAAATCCACCACTCAGGAAGAGCTGCTGGAGGGACTGCATGCATTAAAGCCACTTTTAGTAACAGAATTCATTACTTATTCCATGTCTGTGAAGAAAATAGTATTTTTTTAATTCTTTGAGTCTTAACTTTGACAAGTTATTATCTTTAATATAGACATAGTCAGACTCAAAGATTTTGCAGCCGTTTTAATTTCTCAATCTGTATTTTAATGATAGGGAAAACAGAACAGTGTGGATTACTTTGCTGCAAATTACCACGTAGAGAAATTAGGATGTTATGTCATATCGTGTGCCACAATCATTACAGCTTTTTGATGTTTGATTATTACAGATACTTTATAAATAGTCTAGTATACAAATATATCACAGCACATTTGATAAAAATAAACCCTAATTGCAGAAGGCTCTTGCTTCAGCCTTTCAACGGCTCAAACCCAAATGCATTCATTCCCTTCAGTGATGATTTTGGAGACATTCACATTTTTATTCATAGATTTTATCTGCTCCGAGCACTGCACAGTGCAGTGAGACTCAGAGAGGATTTCTGCCTCTGCATTCACCTTGATTGTAACCACTGAAACCAACATGGAATTTTCAGTTTCAACTGCGATGCTGGGATAATTATCATTGAGAATATTAGAAGTCAGCCTGGGTTGAGTGGGATTTTTGCAAGGCAACATTATTACTGCAATTGCAGCAGTTTGTATTTACATTCATAATTCTGAACACCACAACTCTTCCCTTCCGCTTGACAATACTGCTTATGTGTTGTGTTCTGTAGCATCAAGTACCACACCATTTTTCTCTTCCTACCCACCTAGCGATGGCTTTATTTTCTCCTACTAAGATATAAATTAGTCCTTACGAAACTATGTGGATTTTTTTTTCCATTTGCACAAACAGCAGAAAACATTAAAGAGTTATGGATCTTCTTACCTTTATAGCCAGTGTGATATCCGCGTATGCACAAAATCCTCCACCTTTGTCACTTGAGCAGTGATGAAAGCCACCTCCTAAACACAAAAACAGTGAAGAGGTGAAAAGCGAGTCGCTAAGGTGCACAGATGATCTTGGCAAAGAGATTACTTATGTGGCAGGCACTTCTCTAGCAAATACCATGCCCAGAGCTGTTCAACCTTACCCAGCAACACAAACCATCTCCTCAGGTTTCCGTACACATCTTAACTGCGGTTGACCAGGGCAGCAGGCAAAGGATCTGCAGATGCCCACACTAAAGGGCTGTCCCTTTCACCCAGCAGCCACCCCAAGAGCCGAGAAATGTCCATACGCGAGCCTGGTGCCTCCCCAACAACACCTCATGAAAGCAGTACTTGTTTCATAGTACTCCCAAATCACATTTTTTGTATAATAAACCACGACTTTTCAGTTTGAAATCCACCACAAGTATCTAAGCAAGAAACTTCACAAGCTCGTGTTATCTATCAGTAAACACGACAGGCTTTGGGCTTTGTTTTTAATGTCTATTTAATTTTTAATATTGGATATTCACTTTGTAGAAGATGTGTAAGAAATAATGGAAAACTCCCAGGACTGATGAGCTCTATGAAAACAACAAGCCAAGTCTTACATGACACAATGTATTGCCTCAAGAGTTTGCTGGTTTGGCATTGCTATTTGCTCAGAGAAGGACAGCAGGTTTATATTAATAATATTCTTCAAAATTCATTCATTCAGGTCTTGTTCAGGAAAAACTGCACAGTCAAAACCAGACACTACCTAGTACAGCCCTGCTCCCCAGTACATCAACCAATCCCTCGATCTGATGCAACGTACAAATCAGCTAATAAGATCTATGAATATTATTTTATAATTTAATAAAAATATTTTATTAAAATATTTAAAACCACTCCAAACATTTTTCCTTAAGTTTTTTGCACTACTTCAATCCACACACTTTTCCTTATCTATGATACCATATCTTTATCCAGTTACCTTTGTCTTCCTTCCAAGTGTTGTATTTCATTATAAAACTGCAATAGGGGTGACCAGGGGAGAAGAAAACAAGTCTGTTACTTCTTCCATTTTTTTTCCTTTAGAATTGATTTGAGTTAAACCCAGTCTGTTACAAACAGAATACACACTGTGCCAAATGGAAATAAGATAACTTTAACCACTCTTTCAAGTATTACTTGAAGTACAGCATTTGTACTTACCTACATTGATCGCCCAGCCTCTCTCAACAGCAAGTTTTCCTGCCTTAAGAAAATCACAGCGAGAACTTCATCAATGAATGAGGCAACGATTTCACTCGGCTTCCACCCCAAAGCAAGCCTCGGCACTCGGAGGCACCCGTGGAGCTCATTCCCAATCACATCTCTGAATACAAACCACACAGAACTAGGGCGGGGGTAGGATGAGGGGGAAGGGTTTTCAGCTAAAAGAGGGGAGACTGAGATGAGATCCTGGGGAGAAATGTTTTGCTGTGAGGGTGGGGAGGCCCTGGCCCAGGGTGCCCAGAGCAGTGGTCGCTGCCCCATCCCTGGAGGTGTTCCAGGCCAGGTTGGATGGGGCTTGGAGCCCCCTGATGCAGTGGGAGGTGTCCCTGCCCACGGCAGGGAACGGGATGATCTTTAAGGTCCCTTTCAATCCAAACCATTCCTTGATTCTAAAACTACCCTCAGCATAAGTAGTTTAATAAATAGTCGATCTCTCATTTGTACTTCATTCCCTGGCAGTCGACCAGACCCCAAACTCCCTGTGCTGGAATGCCAACACCTGGCCAGAAACAGGAAAGGGTAAGGACAAGCACTGGGAAGAGAGAAAAAAGAGCAACAACCCCCAATATCCTCTTTGTTCATGTAAAAATAAAACGCAAGAATCATAGAACGGTTTTACCTGGAAGGGACCTTAAAGAACACCACCTTAAAATCCTGAAAATACAGATCAACATAGTTTCAGCTCAGGATGGGGACTGAAAAACGCTACAGTGAGAAGTGTCGTGTGACTTCTTTTATTTTTTAAATTAACATGCATAGGATGGAATATTATCAATGTTTTTCCTTCCAATACAGACAAATTGCGTTTGTATCTCTTCTTTGAACTCACTGCTGAGAGAAGAGATACGCAAGGCTTAAATTATGACATTTTAATTGAAAAACCTGATTTATTTTGGCCAGGAAGAGTTAAGCAAGTGTTTAACTGCAATATTTCCCAGAAGTCATGTTAAAAAAAAAAAAAAAAAAAAAAGATATTATTAGCTATAATGAAAAAAAAGGAGAGAAAAGGTAAGAACAAATAATTCTTTTCCATAATCATATAAAGAATATATTACATATCATATTTGAAAGGAAGCTGGAACAGTTGAGAATTCTTCATCACCAATATTTATATTCCAACAGTTCTAATTTACTATTAAGAAAACTGCTGGGTAAACATCACCCTGTTATGAATGTGCTAAGTTACAAAAATTAGATGTCGAGGAAAGATTGCAGTTTCTGAACCATAAAGCCCATTAAGTCACAGGGAAAGCACATTATCTGTGATTTAGCATAGTTCCTAGAGATTCCTCACCAAAAAACAATCTTACCATATTGCTATAAAATCCTTAAAAAGTACAGAAACTCAACAGAAATGTTCATGATAAACAGGAGCATCAGGAACAGAAAAAAATTGTACTTCTGACTTGTACTGTACAAATTACCGTCCGATGAATCAAAACTGCTTTTGAAGTACAAGCCTGTCTCCTAATAATGAAAAATAACAGCATATGGAATGAAAATCAATCCAAAAGTGACCAGTGCTGTCAGCCATATTCAGGAGACAGATACAGCCTCCCAGTACTGACAGGGGCTGCAGGAAAGCTGGGGAGGGGCTCTGGATCAGGGAGTGCAGAGACAGGACGAGGGGGAAGGGTTTTCAGCTGCAAGAGGGAAGATTGAGCTGAGATCTTAGGGAGAAATGTTTTGCTGTGAGGGTGGGGAGGCCCTGGCCCAGGGTGCCCAGAGCAGTGGTGGCTGCCCCATCCCTGAAGGGGTTCCAGGCCAGGTTGGCTGGGGCTTGGAGCCCCCTGATCCAGTGGGAGGTGTCCCTGCCCATGGCAGGGGGTGGCACTGGATGGGCTTTGAGGTCCCTCCCAACACAAACTGTTCCCTGATTCTATTACAGACTGGACAGCGCTAGAGAGAAAGAATTCTGGTTTCATGTTGTTCATGCAGTTCTACATACTGAAGCATTTTTGGTTGTCACTCACAGACAAAGAAGTAGCTCCATTCTGTCTCTCTTTGTTCTTTCAGCATCACTCCTGGTGGACTCTCTCTTCAGAGCCATGTTTCTGACAGCAGTCATGCTGGGTTTTGAGGTCAGGGGTTTTGGTCTGCAAGGTCCTGCCTGAGCAGGAACACACAGAGTTTTCTCTTACCACAACCACGCTGTCCTTCTGTGCAGTGATGAGGAGGGTTGAAGGAAATGGTGGAAGAGAAAATTAATTGGGACGAGTCTAGAGTTAGCTAAATACTCTGCCTTTGAAATTTCTTGAGGGTCTTGAACACGTGTATGAAATTTCAGCTTGGCTTGAGGTAGTCAATACTTTTATTATCGTGTAGTTATGTTTATCATTGTGCTTGTGTTCTCTTTAATTCGTCACGGTGTGTTCACTAGTTCTAAATGTGGTCATGTAGCAGACAGACACCGGCTGTCTATGATGCTTCCATATCCCAGAATAACAGCATGGTTTGGGTTGGAAGGGACCTCAAAGCCCATCCTGTTCCAGCCCCTGCCATGGGCAGGGACACCTCCCACTGGATCAGGGGGCTCCAAGCCCCATCCAACCTGGCCTGGATCACCTCCAGGGATGGGGCAGCCATGACTCTTGGTTATTTCAAAGCCTTCATATAAAAAAGCTAAACTACCTCCAGCTTCCCAGCAGTCCACTGAAAGCAAGGTTACTACACAGGCATCAGTAAAACCAGCTTGGGGCCATCTCCAGCTCCTGCAGGGAAACTGCCAGGAGAAAACATTCCCGGTGGTTCACGCAGGTTCTCATGAGGGAGACGCACTGTGTTCCACTTCAACCACCTCCCTCTTTGCCAGCGAATACCTACTGAAGGCGGCAGCACTTTTTGTTAGCCAGCCTGTTACCATAATCCAGTGAGTCTGAAGATTTATCTAGAACCAAGTATGTTCTTCCCAAACTCACACTTCAATTGTCCTTAAAGGCTGCTTTAACATTTTCCCGCAGTTGATCTGGGTTTCTCGTGCTTAGGCAGACTTTCAGCTTCAACAAAAGCATCAGACATCGCTGCACTGTACAAGCATTTCCACACACTCCCTTACCTGATTATTCTTTGACTTTAAAGAAGAAATACATCCAAGAAGACAGAGGAACACAAGAGAACTGAAGTAGAATAAGGAAATGGGAAATGAAATTCTTCTGCACACATCCATATGGATGCCGACACATTTTTAACTCCTCCAAGCACCTCACAGTACCACGAGAGCTACGTTACCCAAATGCTGCGTTCCCCGTTACAGATAATAAAATGCACCAGTTTAGAACACAGCTCAAACAGGATGATAGGCTCCAAACTTTCTGAAGAGCTGTAGATGTTTAACTACCCACGACCAGCGTTTTGGCTATGACAGAGGAAGTTAAGTGATGTTTCTGAATCTTAACAGGAGATATTTAAGCCCAGTCAGAAGTTGTCCAGTTCCCTCTATTCCTTTCTCAGCTACCTTCTAGAAACAAAAAACAATTGGCATGGAGTTAATTTTAGACACACACTTGGAAACCGAGCAGCTGGGTGTGACACAGATTTAACAGTACTGAAATCTTGAAAGAAATTGCCATTTTTTTTCCAATTAAGCTTCAGGTATTGAGTAGTTCTACCATTAAAAAAGTAAATACAGCAGAAAAGCAGGATATTTCATCGTGCCCTAAAATCTGCTAACAACTGGCTCTCCTCTTTCATTTCACATAGTGAAATCCAAGAGGGGTGAAACACAATAGTGCCCAGATCCAGTCCTATACACAAACGATAGTACAGAATCACAGAATCGTTCGGTTGGAAAAGACCTTTTAGATCGAGCCCAACCGCACCTGTCCACTGCTGAACCAGATCCCTGAGCACCTTGCCCATCCATCTTTTAAAACCCTTCAGGGGTGGGGACTCACTGCCCTGGGCAGCCCATAAAGTAGCAACAGTTAATCTCAATATCAGCCCCACGATATTAAAGAACACCTGGAGAACTCCTTCACCAAACTTATGGGCTCACCCACATTATTCCCTTTGGTCAGACTCACACAGATTCAACCTTTTCCATTGTTTCTGAAAAATGTACTGCACTGCTTTTTATGTACTGGTCATAGAAGACCTCTTTATATGATTTGTGTCTTTAATGAATTCTTGACACATTTACAATGTGAACCATTTCAAAGTAAGAAACCTCGATCCCAGTGCAGATGGCCAAGTACCTACACTCCAGCTGACAGGTACCTATTAGCCTGTTTCTGAAAATAATGCCATTACTTCATCATTCATTTATGGCTTCCCAGCCTCTCTCACCTTTAATATCTAGTAGCTGCAATAAACCATATTCTCATATCTGGCACAGGGTAATCTGAAAGGTTTGCCAACCCACAGAAAAGGGTTCTTCAATAACTGGCTTCAAATAGATACAGAAAAAGCAATATGGGATTCTGTCCTTACACACACACCCACTGCAACAGCCACCTTCAGAAAGAGTAGCTAAAATGCAGCAAAGATCTATTTGTACCATAACATTAATGATTTCAGATAGGATTATCTGTCTTACGTTTATGTAACTGTTACAGCTCGGGGCCTGCAAAGAGAGATCGGGACTGTCACCCTCCTCTCCCGCACTGGGCTGTACAGCTCCTGAACTCTAGCTCTAATATGACAAGGAACGATAAAAAGAGCAGAAAACGTTCCATTAGTTACCAGTTTACAATTCTGAAGGCATATCTTCCCCAATACATGGTTTCAATAACTCATTCTTGGCTCCCTCTATCAATTGTTGTCTTTCCTTCTACTTTCTTAGCATCTCTAATGGCAATTCTCCAGCAAAATTAAGTGTCGGGCACATTCTGCAGCCCTGACCAGATCACTCACTCAACTAATTAGATAACTATTCGGTTAAGGTGAAACGGGCCGCTTCTCACTTCAGTTCACTTGAGCTGCTAAAATAGTATTTACAACAGGAAAAAGTAGATAAATTAACTTTAATCATTAAAATGAGCAAGGTGATATGACTTTCAGATTTAAACACTGACCTAGCCTCAAGAGCAACCAAATCATGCATCTCTTCCCATGCAGTACCAAGGCTGTTTGGTAAACGTGCTTTAAAAACAGCCTCTATATTATCAGTTTTGAAACCTCCCATCCCAAGAATTTGCCTGTGTTTGAAAGCTGTCCAAAACTAATTCACTTTCTGTATTTTCCATAAGTCCTGCCACGTTTAGTACCGCTTGCCTTGACTGCCCCTTACTGTCTCTTCTGATTCTGTAAATTATGGACCATGAAATCAGGTACAGCCTTCACCTTGGCAGCTGCTAGAAGTGGTAAATTTTGCTGCTCATGGTTATGACTGTACGCTAATTCCCTTCCCGCTACCGGCCTCCAGGGCTCAAGCCTTCGACCTGTACAAAACATCACAACTCAAGTTTTTTTCAGAATCATAGAATGGTTTGGGTTGGAAGGGACCTCAAAGCCCATCCAGTGCCACCCCCTGCCATGGGCAGGGACACCTCCCACGGGATCAGGGGGCTCCAAGCCCCATCCAGCCTGGCCTGGAACACCTCCAGGGATGGGGCAGCCACCACTGCTCTGGGCACCCTGGGCCAGGGCCTCCCCACCCCCACAGCAAAACATTTCTCCCTAAGATCTCATCTCAATCTCCCCTTTTTGAGGTTAAAACTGTTCCCCCTCATCCTATCCCTGCACTCCCTATTAGAGAGCTTTGTTTTGATCAACAAGTTTCAATACGATACGAGCAAATCAAGAGCACCTTACCATTATGGTTCCTCCTGTCTGCGTTCGGAGAGGTTTCAAGACTCTTCTCTGAACAACGAAATTTGGAAGAAAGGCAACTGGTGGGATTTCGGTGATTGTAGCCACAACAAATGACCACTACAGGAGGTAAAAAAAGTTTCTCATTAATGCAGCCTGTCTTAACAATGCCATTTAGATCTCTCATCAATTGCTATTTACTGAAAAAGAGCTCAAGGGTCCTCTGCAAGATGAGTATTTTTAGATGGAGGTGACCACAACAACCTTTATTGGTAACCCCCAAATAGATTTGTCCTCCAGTTGTTAACTATGACAATCATCACTTTCAACCCCCATCACCAGTTTTGTCAGATTTTAGTACCAAATGGGAATAATTCAGCATTTTTTCAGCAAGTTAGTATTTCAGATAATCTTAACATCCTTGGGACTAGGAGGAACTGTAAATGTCCTTCAGCAGTATTAATAGCAAGCTATACTTGATATATTGTTCAATCTAAAATAGCTTTTCCCATGTCAAGTCAAAAGGATATGCCAAGGGGAAAGGAAAAACAAACAGACAACTCAACTAAGAAGCTCAAATACTTGAGGGAACGCATCGTGCAAATTTTAGCAGGGAGAACTGATTCAAATTTATTTAGCACATTAAACACTTCTGGAAAATGTTTCAAGGAAACGTTTTGTTAAAAAGTCATCATCAAGAATATGATTTGAAGGTTAGAACACATTATATTTGCAATATGTAAATGGGGTTGTTTTTTTTTATGCAAACACATATAGATTACTTCAAAGGATTACTACAAACACTGCTACCAGTGATAACACTTTCTAAATATAGTTGAAAAAGTAAGTGGCAAGCAAGAATCACAGAACCATGGAATGGTTTGGGTTGGAAGGGACCTCAAAGCCCACCCTGTTCCAATCCCGTGCCACGGGCAGGGACACCTCCCACTGGATCAGGGGGCTCTAAGCCCCAGCCAACCTGGCCTGGAACCCCTCCAGGGATGGGGCAGCCACCACTGCTCTGGGCAACCTGGGCCAGGGCCTCCCCACCCTCACAGAAAAACATTTCTCCCTAAGATCTCATCTCAGTCTCCCCTCTTGCAGCTGAAAACCCTTCCTTCTCATCCCATCCCTGCACTCCCTGATCCAGAGCCCCTCCCCAGCTTTCCTGGAGCCCCTTTCAGTGCTGGGAGCTGCTCTAAGCTCTCCCCACAGCCTTCTCTTCTCCAGGCTGAACAACCACAGCTCTCAGCCTGTTCTTGTACGGGAGCTGCTCCAGCTCTCGGATCATCTTCCTGGCCTCCTCTGGGCTCACTCCAACAGTTTCACATATTTTTTAGGTTGGGGACTCCAGAACTGGACACAGGGCTCCAGGTGGGGTCTCAGCAGAGCGGAGCAGAGGGGCAGAATGCCCTCCCTGGCCCTGCTGGTCCCTCTGCTCTGGATGCAGCCCAGGACACCGCTGGCTTATAAAAATGTTTCAAGTGAAATACTTGCATCGTGTGAAACTAGCTTTAACCTCATTGTACTACTTCTTACAGAAGTTTAGAATGCTGATATGCAGGAAATTCATTATTTTATATAACACTAGAAAAAGGCAATAAGTGGAAAAGTACTGCAAGCAAGTTATCTAAGTCCAGTCACTACCTTAGAGAGCTACATTCTTCAAAGGAATAACCCAGGGGGAAATCACCTCAATTCAAAAGGTCAAACTTTGTTGTAAGGACACGTTTCCTAAAGCAGGGAAACTGGGAGACCTTCCCTTCCAACACAGAAGGGGGTTTCCAGTACTGTTTGCTCTCCTTTGTGCACACCATTTTGTTTCTCTCCAACCAACTTCTTTCGAGCAGCTTCCTTACCTGCTGCTATGATACCAAACACCAACTCTTCTTGCAAGCGTATGGAATTTCCTACCAAACCCATGCCCAAACTTTAAATGGGGAATACTCAAGTGATCCATTACTTTAAAAGGCCTAGGCATTCCCAGAAATGCAAGCATCCTTGCAGTCTTCTCCAAGTTGACCGAACATAAAAACAAGCCTTTTATTGGTAGATCTGTATTTTATAGAATCATTAAAGTTGGGAAAGACCTCTAAGCTCATCCAGTCCATCTCTCAGGCCAATCCCACCGTGCCTACTAAACCCTGTCCCCAAACAACACCTCTACACACTTTTTGAACCCCTCCAGGGATGGAGACTCCCCCACTGCCCTGGGCAGCCTCTGCCAGGTCTTCACCACTCTTTCTGTAAAGAAATTTTTCCTAATATCAAATCTAAATCTCCCCTGGCACAACTTGAGGCCATTTCCTCTCATCCCATCACTTGGTACCTGAGAGAAGAGCCCAGCACCCACCTCCCCACAACCTCCTTTCCGGGAGCTGCAGAGAGCGATGAGGTCTCCCCTCAACCTCCTCTTCTCAAGACTGAACAATCCAGATTCCCTCAGCCGTTCCTCATAAGACTTGTGCTCCAGACCCTATCCTATCTGTCTGGGTTTAAAAGAAAAGAGCACAGCAGACTTTGGATACGGCAATACTGAGCCTACCCAGGGCCTTTTCAAGTCTAGCCACATTGGTTTTCGTTTGCAATAAGCACTTTTATCTTTGCTGCTTGGCAGGGATTTGCTAGCATGAGCAATATAACATTTTTCAGTTTCCACAGCTGCAGGAGATATTCTCAAGAAAAGGGCAATGGGAGACACACAGTTAATCACAGCCCAGTGCATGCGGCAATCCTGCTCCTGAACACTGAGACACGAGTTATACAGACAGCTCCCCATGAAGCCATCCTGTAGGTACTAAAAATATTGTTACGGTATTCCAAACCGAGCAAAGTGCATTACACCCTGCTTCAAAGCAGTGATTCAGTAAAAGGAGGTGGGTGGTTCTATGGAATTAAAAGCTCAGTATCAAGAATAGCTCCAATAAGATCAAATCTAATGATGTATGAAATTGCATGTAACTTTATAGCACAGAATGAAGAAGCTAAGAGAACTAAGAAGAGGAGAGTGAAAAAAGTTCACACAAAGAACAGATCCCTCATACAGAAAAAGAAAACATTCCAGAAATGGAAATACAAGGACTCTTTCACTGTGGAAGGGCAAAGATGACTCAAAACAACTTCTTTTGAATTATGAAATGGAGGATTCTTTCTCATACAAATCCCTTCTCTGCCTTCCAAGTAAAGAGTTGCAAAATAAAAGCAATTCCACCTGCACTTACGTACTACCCAGTGCCACCTACAGATGACTGACAGCAACACATCTCATCAGTTTATGTTTTGAAGTTATACTGATATTTTACAACTGCATGTTTCATTTAGAATTACCCAATGAATGATTTTTATCCCTTGTCAATGAGTAATCCTGTATGAGTTGCTATTGGAAATTTTAACACACAGATAACACGCAAGGTTATGCCCCTACATGGATCTTTCAACCCTCTCCTTGCTTCACCAACACAGGCAGTGACTAAGTACAAAGCCAGCACTTCCCCCACAACAGACCGATAACAGAACCCCAACACGCATTCTCCTCTGAGGCTGCAAAAAGCCCAACCCCAGAAAGCAAACCTTGCATTAAAACACATTCAAGTACTCCATTGTAGTGATCTCCAACATAGTTTCAAGTTCAGAATTGTATTTTATAACACCAGAGCAGACCAAAACTTACACTTTTGAAGACTAAAACCTGCTACTACAGAGAATATTATTTACATCTCAAACATTAAAATTTTGCTTAGGTTCATCAAAATACCATTTCAGGTTGCCTACACAACACAGTAGACCCCCTTTCCCCTCCACCCCTCCACTGTATGAATGCCTGACTATTCCTATGTTTTTCTTTCCATATTCTCAATGACAATCATAGAATCATAGGATGGTTTGGGTCAGAAGGACCTTGAAGTCCATCCAGTTCCAATCCCTTGCCATGGGAAGGGACATCTTCCACTAGAATGTTCTTTATGTTATTAAAATATACCATTCTCTAACCTGCAGAAGTTGACTCTATAACAAATTTATTAAGGTATCGGCTGCCTTTGACATGAATTCTAGACAGTTTGCTTGAAAAACACATTAATGAGTACAGCACCTTTAATTTATTAAGGTAGCGTCTCGTGTGAACAACCAAGAGATCTTCTTCAGTAGCTTCCCGCGCCTGCACAATCAAGTCATCTGCAATTAGTTTTTCTTCTGAAACAGGAGAGAAAAATGACAATTGGCATTGTATACCAGGGCTTGACTTCCCATATTCCATCCTGTCCAAAAATATTAATACTTGGATCTTGATGCAGTAGCTTCATCTGTAACACAAATCACCTAAACTTCTGTTTCCTCAGTGTTCACAGACTTTCCAACCGCATACCCTCCACACGTCAGCGGCTAAGGTAATGCACACACCATAAATACTGTTTAAGGAACTTTTTGGAGTGTAATCATGGTAAGCTTGTTTAAACTGGGAGGAAAGATGGGCCGTGAGAGAGACAGATACAAAAGAATCCACAAGACTCCTTACAGTCTAGGTGCTCATACTATCCAATAGTCACCATTCTTAAATGCACTTTAAGAGATCCCACAGTTGATATTAGTACTGAATTCCCTAAATCAGAGAGGAATAAAAGAAAAATCAAAATTCAAAACATAACTGCTGGCATATTCACAGAAATGAACTCTTATGCTCACTTGGGGTATTTCTGTCACACCCCTGCCTTCTTTTAATTTCACAAAATACCAATGACCAGCTATTAATTCTTCCCCTCAGAGACCAAAAGCAACTTTATTTTTATTAGAGCCAGTTACAAAACACCTCTCCAGGATTTCAGGAGGTGATCAAAGCCAACTCACATCCGGATACAAAACACCTCTCCAGGATTTCAGGAGGTGATCAAAGCCAACTCACATCCGGATGTACATGCCAGAAAGCTCAAGTTCAGGTCAGCTGAAGCAGCCAAGCAGTGCAAAAAACAATACTCCTTTGTACAGGATCACTACGATCACAAATATAAGAAATCATTCTGATCCTCCCAGAAAAACTTTGATCCCCAATTGCTGCACAGCAGCAGATTTCCAAGACTGAACCTTGTCCCCTGTCCCATACTTGGAGGAGGAAGAAAAGAGCTCACAAATGTGAGCGATTTGTTCTGAAGTGTTATACAAGAACAGCACCTGTAACAATATTGGTGTTGGCAAGCTTACGTTCCTCCTGACTGAGGGGTGAGAAAGGTTTCATTCATTCGCTGGTGTCGGACAGAAAGCTGAACCGCTAACAGCGAGGAAGGAGAAGGTAAGCACAGAGAGATTTTCACCAGTGATTTTCTAAAAGGCGGTAGGGAAGATGGTAGGGAATGGTGTAGGTCAGTGCTTGCCAGGAGTTGATTCAGGGCCAGAGAAAACCAAGAGTGTCTGGGATATCCCATGGCTTCTTTCTGCTTCAGAAGGCAAGAAGAGCAAAATGAAAAAACTAATTTTCTGTGAAAGACAGTACAGAATGGATACTTCCCCTTGAAAAGAATCATAGAATGGGTTGGGTTGGAAGGGACCTTAAAGGTTGTCCAGTCAAAAGACTATACACAGAGAAGGAGCCTTAGAAAGGCAAAGGTTTAATTCATTAATAAAATGGCCGTGGAATCCCAGACTCAATTACCTTAGGTTGTAGAAGGTAGTTCCAAAACTGAGCCACTAAATGGAACATTAGAATTCCTTTACCCTCAGGTAAACGAACACAAGGCAGCCTAAAGCCAGAAGGGCAATATATAACTGCAGAAGATCATCAGCTGAAGGAGCCATTAGCACCACAGAATGGAAGAGGCCTGGCTCTGGGACCACCTTTGTGTTGCCAAGAAAAAAAAGCCTTTTTTTGGTAATTTGATGAGCAAGCTCGACCTTTAGAAGAAGAAATGCTAAGATTTTATACAGGCCCTGATCCTAACCTTACATTTGTACTTCCTTAATATACTTCTGCCTGTCTTTGAAGGAGAATAAAGAGCACAAAAAACTCTGCCTGTCACCAGGGGCATCTCAAAACTCTTCCAAATGTGATCAGAATGATATCCTGAGGTTGAAAAAGAACAGATTTATACACGCTGCACTTAACTTTCAGCCTCAGAAGCGCCATCAGCCAGTAGACTGCCTGCAGCCAAAGCTGAATAACCAAGCTGCACCCCACAGCAAGCTGGTCATTAACACCTGGCGTTCCATCAGCCCCAAGGAAAGAGCTGGCTCTTGCAACATCAGGTGTAAAGCAGAGGAAGCACAAGGCTACAGGAAGCTGTACACAGTACTCCTACACCCCAATCCAGTTCTTGCAAGCCAAACAGCTAACACAAGAAAGATTTTCCATCCGTAGCTACAAATCCAAAGTCCATGTTCTGTTTTAGGTGCAAGCTTGGCCCTCAAAAGAAAGAAGAAACAGGGATTGAAAAGAGCAGCTATCCTCAAGAGGAATCTTAAAGGAAAAATTGTTCTCATACATCAATCTAGAACTGAAAGTGTCTGAATCATTAAAAACCTGTTGCGCACCAAAAGACATACACAAGGCTCAAGTATTCTGCACCTGCCTCAGGCTACACTGAAAATCAAGATGCTGGTGCTCACTTCAGAGCTGGAAACAGTTCTCAAACCTCCCACGTGAACACTCCTTGTAAAGGCCAAGCAACGAAATTCTGCTCACCTCATGCTTTCATTCAAATTGCAAAGGCCACAAATGGTTTAAGATGGTCTAAGGCATTGCTGTGCTCGTATCTCTCCTTCCTCCTCTTTACTCTGTCTAGTAAAGCTCTGGGCCAGACTGAAATGAACCAACATCACCAACATCGTTACTGCTGCCAGTATCATTCACACCTCTGGGGAGAGCAAATCATTTAATGAGCTTGAATTTGCAATCACTTTTCACAAGTTCCATTGTGCACAGACACCACGACTGAGGCGAAAACAAAACCGTGGGTTTATTTAGTGGGCTAGAAAATACATTTTCAAAGGACTGGGAAACAAAACCTTGAATTAAAAAGCCCTCGCATAGGATGTTTGCTTTAAGATAACAAATTCATCTTTTAAATATTTCATAGACAAGACCTTCAGTGGTATGTACCACAGGGCATCCAACCCACCTCCAAAATCCTACCATCTACTTAATCTGCTAAGATTTAAGTCTGCAAATATATAAGCATACTAAAGCACTCCAAACTAGATTAAAGAGCGCAGCTTAAATCTACACAATGAGCAATGAAGACACACAGCCACTACTATATTGGCAATTATTAACAGAAGTCTGCACTAACTACATAATTCCTGACAGCTTTTGGGCAAATGTTGGTCTAAGAGGAACCTTCTGTCATTTTACCTTTCAAGAAATCGATTACTTTTCCCCATTTCCCCGCATCAAACGGATGCAGTTTCTCAAGCCCCATGAAGGTGATGTTGTAGTCAGGAGAATATACGATCGGCCAGCATGCTGGTGGAGGGGCTTCGTACAGCGCCGTCCGGTGAGGCCTTGAAAAGCAAAAACAAACCAGTCACCATCTTGGCAAATACCAACTGGAGTGTCTTCCACTAAAATCCCAATTTCAGGTCCTTATTATTATCGACTTTACATCAGGAGTGGTTTCTGAAGATATGTTTTCAGCAGTTACCAAAAGAAATAAATGGTTTAACTGCTCTTCAGCACTAGGGTCAAGAGAGCAACAGCCCTCGCTTCCAACCAGAACAGTTACACTCTCGGGCTAAGCAGCAGTGGGGAAAACCACCTAGAGACAGAGAATGGACATTAAAGGGTTACAATACGAACGTCACTGCAGACATTAATTAATGGAAACATTTCATAGAATCGTAGAAAGTCCTGAGTCGGAAGTGACCCACAAGGATCCCTTGTCCCTGCACAGGATATTTGCTTCTCTCCTCTTGTCTATCCAAGCTTACCAAACAGCACCTCTGCCTTGGAAGGTGCATCCAGTCTTACAGCCAACGTAACCTTATACAAACGCCTGACTGGGCTGACATTTCAAAGTCGGTATCAAGTCCCCTTCAACCCAAACCACTCTAGGATTCTGTGACTGCTAGGGTCCTCTCCTGGGAGCAACAGGTTGGTTTTTGACCAGCCGAGCATAGGAAGTTTTGGGTTTGTATCTACCTAGCATCTTCCACACTGTACATTTCACACCTGCTGCCCGAACACATTTGAGTGTTCTCTACATACAGGAGAGGCAGCACAGACGTTCACAGCCCTCCTCCCACAGCCCACTCACAGACCATGGAATCACTGAATCATAGAACGCTTTAGGTTGGAAGGGACGCTTGCTGTTAGAAGAGCCGCGCACAGGAGCAGCGCAGCCTGTTTTGGAAGGCGCATCCAGTGCCACCCCCTGCCATGGGCAGGGACACCTCCCACTGCATCAGGGGGCTCCAAGCTCCAGCCAACCTGGCCTGGAACACCTCCAGGGATGGGGCAGCCACCACTGCTCTGGGCAACCTGGGCCAGGGCCTCCCCACCTGCACAGCAAAACATTTCTCCCCGAGATCTCATCTCAATCTCCCCTCTTTCAGCTGAAAAGCCTTCCCCATCATTTTATTGCTTCAGGTCCTGCTAAAAAGCTTTTCCCGAGCTGGTGAAGGGGCTGGAGACCATTTTTTATGAGGAGCAGCTGAGGGAACTGGGGTTGTTCAGCCTACAGAGGAGGAGGCTGAGGGGAGACCTCATCACTGTCTACAACTGCCTGAAAGGACTTTGTAGCGCGGTGGTTGTTGGGCTCTTCTCCCAAGTAGCAAGGGAGAGGAAGAGAGGAAACAGCCTCAAGTTGCGCCAAGGAGGTTTAGAGTGGCTGTTAGGAAAAACTTCTTCACTGAAAGGGTTCTCAGGCACTGGCAGAGGCTGCTCAGGGAGGTGACTGAGTCACCAGTCACCATCCCAGTGGCTGAGACTATCCTGGATGGGTAGATAAGGTTCTCAGGGATATGGTTTAATAGTGGACAGGTACGGTTGGACTTGATAATCTCAAAGGTCTTTTCCAACCAAGCAATTCTATGATAGACTCATACAATCGTTTGGGCTAGAAGGGACCTCAAAGTCCACCCAGTGCCACCCCCTGCCACGGGCAGGGACACCTCCCACGGGATCAGGGGGCTCCAAGCCCCAGCCAACCTGGCCTGGAACCCCTCCAGGGATGGGGCAGCCACCGCTGCTCTGGGCACCCTGGGCCAGGGCCTCCCCACCCTCACAGCAAAACATTTCTCCCTAAGATCTCACCTCAGTCTCCCCTCCTGCAGCTGAAAACCCTTCCCCTCATCCTGTCCTTGCACTCCCCGATCAAGAGCCCCTCCCCAGCTTCCCTGGAGCCCCCGTCAGTACCGGGAGGCTGCTCTGAGGTCTCCCCGCAGCCTCCTCCCAGCCGGTGCCCGCACAGGAGGTGCCTCAGCCCTCGGACCATGCCCGTGGCCTCCTCTGGGCTCGCTCTAACCGCCCCGTGTCCCGCGCTCGGGGCTCCCCGGCTGTGCCGGTGCCCCGGGCAACGAGCTCCCCCAGGCCTCCCCCGGGGCCCTTTGCCAGGCCACAACGGCAACACCCCAGCCGTCCCTACCGCCCCAGCCCGCCCGCGTCAGCCCGGCACAACCCGCACAACGGCCGAGCCGCAGTCAGCGTCGCTTATCCGTGCAGACCGGACCCGGTACCGGCTCCACGGACATGCCCGGGCCGGTCACCTTTGCGGGGAGCCCCGCCAGGTACTCACATCGCCCCGCGCCCGGCACGCCCCGCGCCCGCACCGCCCCGAGCGGGAGGGGACGGCGGCGGGGGGCGGAGCCAGGGGGTGGGGCGGAGAGAGACTGTGGGCGGAGCCTCGGGACGGGGAGTCAATGGCGACGGAGCCACGCGGAGCCGCGGGGTGGAGGCGGGGGCGGAGCCGCTGGGGAGCGCGGATACACAGGGAGCGGAGACACGGGGCGGGGCCGCGGGGTGGGCGGAGCCGTGCGAGGAGCCACGGGGCCGAGAGCACGGGGCGGCCGGAGCCGCGGGGGGCGGAGTCACAGAAGAGGCGGAGTCGCAGGGTGTGCGGGGCCACGGGGGGCGGAGCTGCGGGGGCATGGGCATGGGGGCGGGGCCAACGCCCGTGACACGGGGGCGGAGCCACTGAGTGGGCGGAGCCACATGAGGCGGGACCACATAGTGTGCGGGGGAAGGATGGGGCGGGGCCATCGGGAGGACACGGGGCGGAGCCACGGGGCGGAGCTGCCAAGACGAGGAGCCAGGAGTGGAGACACAGGAGGCGGAGCGACGGGGACACCTGGGCGGGACAAGGGGGGTGGGCGGAGACAGGGGCGGAGTTGCAGAAGGGACGGAGTCACGGGGGCGGGAGGGCGAAGTGGGCGGGGCCAAGGGGGTCACGGGGCGGAGCCAGGGGCGGTGGCGATACCTAAGGAGCGGGGTGGGCGGGGCCGCGGGGGGCCAGGTGGGCGGGGCGCTGGGTTCTCATTGAGAAACTGGACGGAGGGGTCCCCAGCGGGGCCAGGACCGGGAAACACCGGGAAAACAGCTCTTGTCCTGGAGCCCAGGGGTTGTGGGAGCGGCTGAGGGCCCTGGGGCTGTTTAGCCTGGAGAAGAGGAGGCTGAGGGGAGACCTCATCGCTCTCTGCAGCTCCTGGAAAGGAGGTTGTGGGGAGGGGGGTGCTGGGCTCTGCTCCCAAGGAACAAGGGATGGGATGAGAGGAGATGGCCTCAAGCTGTGCCAGGGGAGGTTTAGGTTGGATATTGGGAAAAAATGTCTTCACTGACAGAGCGGTGAAGCCCTGGCAGAGGCTGCCCAGGGCAGTGGGGGAGTCTCCATCCCTGGAGGGGCTCAACCCGTGGTTGTGGCACTTGGGGACAGGGTGTAGCGGGCACGGCGGTGCTGGGCTGACATTTGGGCTGGATGAGCTTGGAAGTCTTTTCTAACCTCAATGATTCTGTGATTCCATGAAATAGCCCTGGGCAGCAGAGCTCCCAGATGAAGAGTCACCCCAGGAACACCATCCTTAAATTCAGATATGCAAGAAAAATTAGCTAGGTTCAAGTCAAAAGCCAGTTTTTAAGTGTTCTTAACTAATCCTGCTTCAATATACACCAAACGCATTGCTTCAACAGTCAAACAGCTGAATAGATAATCGTGCCGCAATCTGCACAGCTGGATCCACAATCCCATCGTGATTCGTACATCCGAATCCATAATCCCATCGCAATTTGTATGACTGAATCAATAATCTGCCCACAATTCTTACAGATGAATCAATACTCCCACCAGAATTTGTACATCTGAATCTATAATCCCACCGTGATTCATACAGCTGAACCAATAATCCCAGCACTATTCATACAGCTCAATTGATAATCCCACCATGATCGATACAGATCAATCACTTACCCTGTCACGACTCATACATCCGTATCAGTAATCCTGCCAAAATTCCTACAGGTTAATTTATTATCCCACCGCAATTTTTTCAGATGAATCAATAATCCCACTGCAATTTGTACAACTGAATCCATAATCCCATCATGATTCGTGGAGCTGAGTCAATAATCCTGCTGCGATTTGTACATCTGAATTGATTATCCTACAGCAATTTGTACAGCTGAATCGATAATCCTGACGCAGTTCATACATCTGAACTGATAATCCTGTAGTATCGATACAGCTAAATCAAGGATCTCATCACAAAAGCAGCCGAACCACAGCAGCGATGTCGGCCAAACCCCAGATAAGGGGACAGAGCAGCCTTTCCTCCTGAGAAACCAAGGCTTCCAGATAAAAGTCTTAAAAAAAAAAAGCAACTGGTTTTCACTTTGGCATTCATTTGTGATGGATGCCTGGACTTCACCTTGCTATTTATTTGGCAGCAGGAGAGTTATCCTGAGGAAACATTCCATCCTTTGACATTATCTCTTAATTACCATTTCTTTCTGTTCTGGCCCTTCGTGCACTTGTCTCAGCATCACCTCAGCCCATCTTTCTTTTAGTCCATGTTACTGACTATTTAATGCTCAGTGCTTAATTAGAGCTTGAGCATTCCTTGGTTAACTACAAACAAACACAACATGTTGCTATTTCATTTTCATTTAAATTAACTTTTAAACCTAAATTGCAGAGTAGTTTCTGTATTTGTTGGATGCAATAAATTGATTTTCCGTATGCACTTTCCCATTAACCGTTCACATCTATACAGTGATACCTGCATTTCTCCAAACAGGAAGTTTGCTTCGTTATTCCTTTTATCACCACCAAAACCCAAATGAAAATATCTGTTCCTCTGTTCTGGCAGCCATGACATTTGATTCTTTCATTTTCCTCCTCTCATGCCATGATAAATTGGACTCTTACCTGTGGGTGGGTTCCCACCTGGCCCCCAGTAGTGCCCTTCCTTTGCGCCAGTGGCAGAGCCATGCTCTCCTGGAGGCTCCCTATGGAAGCTCAGCGCACATCTCGACTCACGCTGTTCACTCTTGCTGCGCAGAAAATAAATGCTGTCAGGACATGTACTGCCCCTGTGCTCAGCGCTGGTGAGGCCACACCTCGAGTGCTGGGGTCAGTTCTGGCCCCTCACTGCAAGAAGGACCTTGAGGGGCTGGAGCGCGTCCAGAGAAGGCAACGAGGCTGGGGAGGGGCTGGAGAACAAGTCCTACCAGGAGAGACTGAGGGACCTGGGGTTGTTTAGCCTGGAGAAGAGGAGGCTGAGGGGAGAGCTCACCACTGTCTGCAACTGCCTGAAAGGAGGCTGTGACGGGGTGGGGGCTGGGCTCTGCTCACAAGTGACAGCGATGGGACGAGAGGAAATGGCTGCAAGTTGCACCAGGGGAGGTTTAGGCTGAACATTGGGAAGAATTTCTTCCCTGAAACGGTGGTCAGGGATTGGCACAGCTGCCCAGGGAGGGGGTGGAGTCACCATCCCTGGAGGTGTTTCAAAGACGGTAGATGAAAATCTAAGGGACAGAGTTTATTAGGGAAAGAGGCACAGTTGGACTCGATGATCTCGGAGGTCTCTTCCAACCTTGGGATTCTATGATTCTGTGATTCTATGACACACCTATTTCTGTGTAGGACACAACATTTAAGATATGATGAACTAGCAAATATTGTGTGTAGCATGTAATTACCATTTGGGCACTCTGGGATCCTTGTTCCTGATGCTGCCACGGATCTCAGGAGCTGAGCGCCTGAAGCTGCACGTGGGCAGCCCTCACCCTGAGCAGGTACAACCATAGAACTGCAGAACCACAGAATGGGTTGGGCTGGAAGGGACCTCAAAGCCCATCCAGTGCCACCCCCTGCCATGGGCAGGGACACTTCCCACTGGATCAGGGAGCTCCAAGCCCCATCCAACCTGGCCTGGAACACCTCCAGGGATGGGGCAGCCACCACTGCTCTGGGCACCCTGGGCCAGGGCCTCCCCACCCTCACAGCAAAACATTTCTGCCTAAGATCTCATCTCAATCTCCCCTCTTTCAGATCAAAACCCTTCCCCCTTGGCCCATCCCTGCACTCCCAGCTTTTCTGTAGGACTCTTTAAGTACTGGAGGACAGGCACCATACAGGACCAGGTACAGTCCTAACAAACCATACAGGCCATACCATTGTTGTTCAGTCTTATCTTTTTGTGTGAGAAGGTCATTGGCTCCTCAGGAATTAAGCCCAAAATACGCAAGAGAACTTGTGCTGCATTTTGAACATTTCCTAAGCTCCATTTTTCTGCGAGCAGACTTTTCAAGGCAAATGGTCTCAGAAACATTACAGCATTGTAGGAGAAACAAAGCTGAGCAAGTAACAAATTCACATGGTTTGAATGGTGGCGTTGTCCTATATAGAGAAAGGAGTTGGACTCAGTGATTCTTGTGGGTCCCTTCCAACTCAGGACATTCGATGATGCAAAGAACAACATTTTTAGTTCATTAGTCATTCTGAAAAAAAACTTTATTGAAGAAAATCTGGGGCTTCACTTTATCTTTTTACAAATTGCAATAGTTGAAACAAATTGAAATTTGAAAAGGAAAGTCAGCTTGTCCTGAAATTGTATTTCAATACATATAAGTGAAATCTTACTTCAGAATCAAATAATAAACTTTTAAATTAATATGCATTCACCAAATGTCCTGGAATAGCTGAATCCATACTGTTGGCTGAAATATCACAGTACCACAGTATCACAAGGCTGGAAAAGACCTTTGAGATCATCGAGTCCAACCTATGACCCAACACCTACACCTACTCCTACTCGTCAACTACACCATGGCACTAAGGGCCTCATCCAATCTCTCCTTAAACTCCTCCAGGGATGGTGACTCCACCACCTCCCCGGGCAGCGCATTCCAATGGCCAATCACCCTCTCAGTAAAGAACTTCTTCCTAATGTCAAGCCTAAACCTCCCCTGGCGAAACTTGCGACCGTGTCCTCTTGTTCTGCCGCCGGTCACCTGAGAGAAGAGACCAACCCCTGCCTGACTCCAGCCTCCTTTCAGGCAGTTGTAGAGAGCAATAAGGTCTCCCCTGAGCCTCCTCTTCTCCAGGCTAAACAACCCCAGCTCCCTCAGGCGCTCCTCACAGGGCTTGTGCTATATTTTTCCTTCAAAATCTCTGCTGAGCTCTAATCTTCTCTGCACAAACACAAAAGCAGGGCAACAAGCTTAAGTCAGCAGCAAGTATGAGAAGATGACCTAGGTCTCCTAGAATAAAAGCACATACTCATAACAAGCAGAAAATAGTTACAGACCATACAGAACCTACAGCCTTCTCTAAATTTCTTGAAATCCTTCAGAATTAGGTCCCAAATACACCATACAAGTGAGAAAACAGATGAATTACAACGCAGCTCCTGCAGTACAGTGATGTTATTCCTCATCTGATAGCTCTGTTTTCCCAAGACAAAGGAAATGTTTTCTCCTCATGCCATTTTGCTTCTGTTGTGACAAAGTGCAACTTGAATGGATTTGACAATGTTATGGATAATGCTGGGGCCCTCTGGGAAGGGAGTTTATTAATTGCTGCATACTTGAAAGCACAGGCATATCATTGTTATAATAAATAACCAGCAACCTATTAACTCTCAAGGTTTGGCCTGTTTAACGAGCTCTTCGTCATCCAGGAGATCATTTGTCTCACGCTAAAAATCACAAAAAACATCTCTGGGACAAGAGACTTCCTTCCAAAGAGAAATACCTTTTTAGATATTTCCAGTTTGAAGTTTCAGACCACAGTCTTGTCCTCCTGGGTAGCCCCTTTCAGGCTCTCCGTGCAGCTGGTCCTGTGGAGTTTGGAGTGCGGCCCCACCTTGAGCAGTGAATGCACTTTAGGGCAGCACAGGATAAAAAGGGTCTAAAGCTCCTGGAGAGTGTCCAGGGCACGGAGTTGGCGACGGCTTTAGAGGAGAAGCTGTATGAGGAGCGGCTGAAGACACTGGGTCTGTTCAGCCTGGAGGAGACTGAGGGGAGACCTCCTCGCGCTCGGCAGCTTCCTCACACGGGGAGGAGGAGGAGCAGGCGCTGAGCTCTTCTCTCTGGACCCGAGGGAATGGCAGGAAGATGCCAGGGGAGGGTTGGGTTGGACATGAGGAGAAGGTTCTTCCCCCAGAGGCTGGGGGAGCACTGGAACAGCTCCCAGGGAAGCAGTCACAGCCTGACAACATTGCAGAAGCCTTTGGCCAACGCCCTCAGCCCCACGGGGTTGTCGTCAACAACCACAGCCCCATCCACAACAGAACTCGGATCATACGGATCCCAGCAAGGGTTTCTCCAAACCAGGCTTCAAACTCACAAGAGGGACTGAGTTGTGCCTTGAGCCAATGACCACAAAGAAAGCCGTAGTACTTCATTTATTCTCATACACTGTAATTATCTGTAAGTCAGTATCAAAATGGAGAAAACTGCACTGAGTTCACTAAGGTGCTTTCTGAAGCAAGGAAAGCTTTCCAAGAAGTATTTCCTCTGCAGGTCCCTTCAGAGATGCAGCGAGCTACTTACTGGGTGAACAGGGGCACAGGAGAGAAACACAGCTTAGTTAACTAGAAGCACATTCTCTATCATGTCAGATTCGTATCTCAATTCAGTTATATCCATCCTGCGACAGCTCATTCATAAATTTATGTATGGTACATAATTTTGTGGTTCCCTTGCTAATTATACACAACCTGGAGTCTAGTACTCTCTTATCTATCCAGATAAGCAAGGTTGTATATCGCATGTACAGATTTCATAATATTCAGTCCAACAACAACCAGATACACAAAACCTGATAATAATTACCATGTTCAACTGAGCACATTTAGTGGATATTTGCTCTGTTCCGATTTTTAAGTGCTTTGATAATGTGAGACTCACTCATGGGATCATAGAATCATTTGGTTGGAAAAGACCTTTGAGATTGAGTCCAACTGTACCTGTCTTCTGCTAAACCAGATCCCTGAGCACCTCATCTTTTAAATCGTTCAGGGATGGTGACGCCACCACCAGCCTGGGCAGCTGTTCAGTGCCTGAGAAACCTTCCAGTGAAGACATTTTTCCTAATATCTAATCTGAACCTCCCCTGGAACAACTCGAGGCCGTTTCCTCTCATCCCATCCCTTGTCACTTGGGAGCAGAGCCCAGCACCCCCCTCCCCACAATCTCCTTTCAGGGAGCTGCAGAGAGCGATGAGGTCTCCCCTCAGCCTCCTCTTCTCCAGGCTAAACAGCCCCAGGGCCCTCAGCCGCTCCTCATAACACTTGTGCTCCAGACCCTCCACCCGCTCCGTTGGAGGGATATTTAGTCTGTTTATAACACACAAGAAAGTGGCAAAGTAAAACACAGATTTCTGCTCTGTATTTTTCAAGTAGATCCAACAGAAAAACATTCCAGCATCTGGTACTCAGCTGGTGGTAAAAATACAATAAACACTGGCAAAATGTTTAAAAGCATGCTATTCCTTTTACTGCCAGGAAAGACTGAATCTCATGTTGCAGGACATCTTTTTCTTTCTGATGGCCTTGAACACCTTTCTTGTTAACGAGGTAGCAATTGCTACAATTTTCAGTTGTCACAATTTCCTAGTAATTAGTATTGGTATTTCATCAAACTGGGGAAGGAAATGCAGTTTTACAGAATATTTCTAAATGTATCAGTAAGTGTAAAGGAGAATTCGCACTGGAGTAAAGTCTAGGGAGGAACTAAAACGTCCAGTCCAACAGTCTCATGAGAAAAGATTAATGTGAGTCATTGGCACGTCCTTCGTGTGCACCTCGCACGTTTCTGGGCATTACAGCACTCTTTAGAACAGGTCCTGTACAATAAGGAAGGACATTCAAGCTTACGCTACAAAACAAATCCACGTGAAAGTTCAAGTTCCCTTGAAAGAATCTTCCTTATAAAGAGGAGTTAATGTACAAATCTGGTTTAAACATATGAGACCATTTATCTGACTATTACTTTGTCACAGGTTAAAGCCAAGCACATAAAGGATAACCAGGAGCATGAATTTTCTGCTCCCAGTAGCACAGTTATTATTTGCCATGAGTAGGAACGCTTCCCAAGGGACGAGTGGGTTCAGAGGAGGGAGTGAGCTCTGCCTTGTGGGAAAAATCATCCTGGCACAAACCATATCCTCGTATTTCTGTACTGCATTTAGAGTCATAAATTGCAATGTAACGTCTCAAGAGATGTCCTGAAGGATATTGCCACTATTCACCTAAGCAGAGTGAAGAAAAGCAAAGGAACTACAACACTACGAGCCGTTACCAACCAGCCTGGCTTGGTTCCGGGCTCTGTGGGTGTGCTGGGTGCAGAAACGCTCCTTCAGAGCCACAGGCCCTCACATGAAATTCCTCACCGGCACCACGAGGAGTTCACATGGCTGGATAGGGATGACTTGCAATAACTACATTGGATGTTTTATTTGTTCTCAAATATCAGGGCACAACTGAGAGGTGAATTATCAGGTAATTGGCACTCAGACTTTGTTAGGTATCATGAATTATGGGGGGGCTAGGGGTCAGTCAGTGTTTATTGCTAAAGGGAATGGTGATCAAGTCATGGTGATCAAATTCCCTAAGGAACTTCCCAATGGTATTTTAAAATCCATTTTTCAGTCACTTTACGCGACATTTTAAATGAACTGACTTAATTACTATTGATCCAGAATTGCCTATACTGCTCACAGGAATTAAAAGAGTAGACAGGACTCTGCAAGAGCCCTTGCTCTGCTTTGTACCCAGGGAAGGTACAAACTCTTACGGAAACCAGAAGTCTATGAAGTGAAGATAAACCCTACCAGCAAGACAATAATGTGCCAAAGGAGAGCCTGTGTTGGCTTGGTGTAGCTACAGCATGACCCTGGGTTGCTCTGGTGGGTGACATGGGGATCTGGTGAGTGGCCAGCCAGGACCTACCCCAAATCTAGTTGTGACAAATATTGCCACATCACATTCCAACAGGTCGGACATGCTTCGTGTTTGTGTTCCTTACAACAAAATAATGCTTTTTAGTTGCATTGCATTAAAAATTCTTACTGGAGAAGAACGAATATGTGTATATTCATATAAAACGTATAGTAGTATGGGAACAAAGACAGACTTGGTGTACCTGGTGCAATCCCAGCTGAAGGTACACTTGCTTTTTAGAAAGTCTCAAAGCCAGGTATCCTTCATTATGTCCACATGGAAGAGGCCGAGGCCAATTGTATGAGGTTTAACAAGACCTGTAAGTGCTTGTTGACAGCGTCTGAACATGAGCCAGCAGTGGCCCAGGTGTCCAGGAAGGCCCCCAGCCCCCTGACTTGGCTCAGCCCTGGGGGGGCAGCAGGGGCAGGGAAGGGATCGTCCCCTGCACTCGGTGCTGGTGAGGCCGCACCTCGAATCCTGGGGTCAGGTTTGGGCCCCTCACTCCAAGAAGGACCTTGAGGGGCTGGAGCGTGTCCAGAGAAGGGAGCGGAGCTGGGGAAGGGTCTGGAGCCCAGGGGTTGTGGGAGCGGCTGAGGGCCCTGGGGCTGTTTAGCCTGGAGAAGAGGAGGCTGAGGGGAGACCTCATCGCTCTCTGCAGCTCCTGGAAAGGAGGTTGTGGGGAGGTGGGTGCTGGGCTCCGCTCCCAAGGAACAAGGGATGGGATGAGAGGAAATGGCCTCAAGTTGTGCCAGGGAAGGATTAGATTGGATATTGGGAAACATTTCTTTCCTGACAGAGCGGTGAAGCCCTGGCAGAGGCTGCCCAGGGCAGTGGGACAGTTTCCATCCCTGGAGGAGTTCAAAAAAACCTGTGGCTGTGGCATTTGGGGCAGGGTTTAGTACACATGGTGGGGTTGTTCTGGTGTTCGGACTTAATGATCTTACAGGTCTTTTCCAACTTTAACGATTCCATGATTCTATGAAAAATCTGTTTTCCATCTGACCAACACAATCAAAGCAAAACAGAAACATGTTCTTCAACTGTCTCAGCAAAACCCTTAATGTCTAAGGAGCTACACATTCCTTTTTTTTATTCTGCAGGAAGTTATTTTGACAAAGCCCTGCTGATCACACAACGTGATAGTAATAAACCTCCCTCATTTCTAAGGCTAACAGGCTGCTCATCAGTTGAAGTATGTCAATGACCAGCAATTAGCACCCTTCTCATTTAGCTGCAGTGATTACACCAATTCTTGTACTAGTGCTGCATTAATTGCATCTTGATTGGGGTCTGTGGTGATTTAATGCAGCAGCAGCAGGGGGTGGAGGCTTTTCTTACCTCCCTCACCACCAGAAAAGCTGAAAAAATCACTAAAACAGGTAAGGCAAATGAGCTCCCTACCCTCTGACCTGCTGTGTGTCACATGCTTCCACTTCTTCTTCCCACTCAGTCCTTCTCTCACATCAGTGATATTAATGGGACTATTTGCTGCTCTCTCAATTTAACTATTCTTTCTTTTTTTTAATGGGGACTCACTTCAAGGTGAGAAAGTCCTGATGGATCAGCCTGGTCTTTACTAGTGGTCTTTTTCATCTTTGTAAAATCCATATATCCCTGGGTTATACAGCTACAATGAGGGAAACAAGCAGGTCCAGCAAGTGGATTCTTCCCCTTTTCTCTGCTGTGGTGAGACCTCTTCTGGAGCCCTGTGTTCAGTTCTGGAGCCCTCAGCACAGGGAGCTGTTGGAGTGAGTCCAGCGGAGGCCACGGAGATGATCCGAGGGCTGCAGCACCTCCTGTACGAGGACAGGCTGGGAGAGTTGGGGTTGTTCAGCTTGGACAAGAGAAGGCTTGCGGGGAGACCTTCCCAGTACAGAAAGGGGCTCCAGGAAAGCTCGGGAGGGGCTCTGGATCAGGGAGTGCAGGGATAGGACCTGGCTTTAAGTCAAAAGAGGGGAGATTGAGATGAGATTTTAGGAAGAAATTCTTTCCTGTGAGGGTGGGGAGGCCCTGGCCCAGGTTGCCCAGAGCAGTGGTGGCTGCCCCATCCCTGGAGGTGTTCCAGGCCAGGTTGGATGGGGCTTGGAGCCCCCTGATCCAGTGGGAGGTGCCCCAGCCCATGGCAGGGGGTGGAACTTGGATGGGCTTTCAGGTCGCTCCCAAACCAAACCATTCTATGAGTCTGTGGCAAAATCCCCTAAATGGACTTGGCAGAGCCCCAGACTTTCCAACTTCACATCTATGTGAGAAACTGTTACAGCTGAGTATGGCTGAACCAAGACATGCAATGAAGTCTGTTTTTTGGGGCTCTCTCCATTTAAAAGCAGCATTAACCCTGCCTCTAAAACTGAGTTTTTTATAAATTGGGACCAAAGCTTCTCACAAATGCTCACTAATAATGTGCTATGTATTTAAGGGGTGCCTGAGGTTGGCATTTTGTGGTTGGTGTTACAGAATTGTTTATACATAACATTAACGGAAGTGAAATCTAAACATATCAACATCAGAAATCCTCAAGTATGCCCCCAAACCAAGGCATTTCAAATAAAAATCTATTTGTGAACTGTGCATCAGGGGCTGAGTTATCCACTGGGGTATTTAGTATTGTTAACAACACTGCTCCTACGATTGTTACCAGTACAACTTGCCTGGCTTGCAGAAACTTGGATAGCAGTTCACTAGTGGTGGCTCTTGTGGATGCAAAAGAAAATGAAACTAATTGTTCTCCAGTCAATGGTTTGATTCTTTACCTAAAGAGTGGCGAAGCATTGGAAGAGGCTGCCAGGGACAGCGGTGGAGTGTCCATCCCTGGAGTGGTTAAAAAGTTGTGTAGGCGCAGCACTTCAGGACAGGGTTTAGCAGGCACAGTGGGGTTGGGCTGATGATTGGACTGGATGATCTTGGAGGTCTTTTCCAATCTCAATGATTTTATGTGCAGTGAATAAGGCTTCAGGGCACATGCTTGAATAACGAGGGGCACATTTAGGCTTGAGGTGAGCTGACAGATATTTCAAATTACGAATTATTAGAAACAAGTTCCCTATTAATTGCTAGCTCCAGAAACAGAAGATTGTGAGTTATTCTGGCTGAGTTTGAAATAAGCTACACATAACACCAGCGCAGATTGATGCTGTCTCCTGGCAGTGCACTGTGCTTTAGGTTTCCCCCATCTTTCTCTGTCCCTGGAGCACCTGGGCAGAGCCGATGGACCAGCAGTAATGTAGTCAAGCATAGGTGCTGTTCATTCCTATCTGGTTTTAGCGACGCACACACTAACGTGACCTCTCTAGAGAAGGTTCCTCCTTCCTGGTGTCTGCCTTGGACCACTGGGCAGTTGACCCACTTTGTTAATTGTTAGACAATTTTGCTCTTTCTACAAACTGAGCTGCAAAAGATAGCTGGGAGAAAGGGAAGGAGGAAAAGGAGTGACAGTTCCCAGCAAACACAAAATTTAGGGTACCTTTCATTTTTCAATATGTGATATAAAAGCTGTTGGGTCAAAAATTAAATCCTTACGCTTTACAAAAGGGTACTCCAGCAGTTTGCCAAGTCTACCTGTTTATTTCAACTGCACTGCTAAGCCAAGTACACCCGTTTGTAATACCATACCTAAAGTGTAATTAACATCATTCATTCATTATGATTTTATAATAGCATACCAGGAATTTACCTATCAGGTAAAAAGGCAATGCAGATGAAGATTAAATGATGAACAGCAGCAAAACGCAAACACATAATGTACGTAAGTACATAATTGGATATAATCACTGGCCAGGAATAAATTCAGGTCACCAGTCTGAACTAGGAGGGCAGAGAAGCTCTGGTTTGGGAATGATGTGTGGTCCCAGTTGTCTCTAGTGTGTTAAAAGACAGAACTCCTTTTTTTATTTTCCATTGATGTAGAGAGAACATTAAACCCCATCTATTTTCTGCTTGTCAGTTGATTGAAGTCCCCTCTGAAAGACAAGTAGGTTTATCTGGTTCAAAAGAGACCTTGCTTGGCCTGCTAAGGCAGCAAAGTTTTCCTTTAGCTTTGGTCTCCACCCACACTGACCCATGCCAGCGGAAAGGAATGTGGAGTCCAGAGCAGAATTCAGGACATTTGCAAAATGCCAACACTTTGCTGTTGCCAAATGGAAGCGAATGTGAACTGCAGGCCACAGATCCGCTTCAGATACGCTCATCTCAGTTTATGGCAAGAGATGCAATTTAAATAACAATTCAGAATCATAGAATCGCAAGGTTAGAAAACACCTTTGAGATCATCAAGTCCAGCCGCACCTGTCCACTACTAAACCCTATCCCTGAAAACCTTGTCTGCCCATCTTTGAAATGCATCAAGGGGATGGTGACTCCACCGCTTCCCTGGGCAGCCTCTGCCAGTGCCCGAGAACCCTTTTGGTGAAGAAATTTTTCCTGATGTCTAATCTGAACCTTCCCTGGCACAACTTGAGGCCATTTCCTCTCATAATGGATTCGGAGAGTCATAGAATCAAAGAATCATCTGTTTGGAAAAGACCTTTGAGATCATTGAGTCCACCCTATCACTGTCACTTGGGAGAAGACCCCAGCCCCCACCCCGTCACAGCCTCCTTTCAGGCAGTTGTAGACAGGGATGAGGTCTCCCCTCAGCCTCCTCTTCTCCAGGCTAAACAACCCCAGCTCCCTCAGTCTCTCCTCGTAAGATTTGTCCTCCAGCCCCTCACCAGCTCTGTTCCCTTCTCTGGATGTGATCCAGCCCCTCATGTCCTTCTTGTAGTGAGAGGCCCAAAACTGAAGCCAGGATATGAGTTCTCACCAGCGCACAAGGATGAGTACCTGCTTTAATCTGCTGAGGGCAGAGCTCCTGTAATTACAGTGATGTATTTTTTTAAAGAATCTGGAAAGTCAATAAAATACATAGATCCTTTTACTGATGGGTTTTGCACTGAAGCAGTACCTTGTTCTCTACCAAACTGTTTTTAATTAAACTATGTCTTATACAAGAATATCTAGGATTAAGAAAGAACACGGTTAAGTGACTGGTATTGTTTAATATCTGAATTCTGAAGCAAATGTTCTTTGCAAATATAGTACTTACATACACACAGAGTCCCGCAATATAACTCACCTGCAAGATGAAAATCAGGCATAAGTTGAAAAGAAAAAGTCTTTTCATCAACTTAAATATTTCCAAAACCTTAGGCCTTCATACAACATACTATTGGGAACCTCTGTGTACTTTGATTTGATAAACACAGAGCTAAAATTGGCACCCGTGTAATTAATTTATGCTATTGCATAAAAATATGGGGAGAATAATTCACAAAGTGAAATTATGTGCTGCAGAGTTGCTTTAAGTCTTTATAGAACCATAGAATGTCCTGAGTTGGGAGGGACTCCCAAGGACCATTGAGTCCAGCTCCTGTCCCTGCACAGGACACCCCAACATTCACACCGTGGGGCTGAGGGCGTTGGCCAAAGGCTTCTGCAATATTGTCAGGCTGTGACTGCTTCCCTGGGAGCTGTTCCAGTGCTTCACCAGCCTCTGGGGGAAGAACCTTCTCCTCATGTCCAACCCAACCCTCCCCTGGCATCTTCCTGCCATTCCCTCGGGTCCAGAGAGAAGAGCTCAGCGCCTGCTCCTCCTCCTCCCCGTGTGAGGAAGCTGCCGAGCGCGAGGAGGTCTCCCCTCACTCTCCTCCAGGCTGAACAGACCCAGTGCCTTCAGCTGCTCCTAACATGGCTTCTCCTCTAAACCCTTCCCCAACTCCGTGCCCTCCTCTGGACACTCTCCAGTAGCTTTAGATCATTTTTATACCGTGGTGCTCCAAACTGCACCCAGTGCTCGGGGTGGGGTATTTCAGATTCCAAGTTTATTAAGACAGCATGGTGCTTTTGGGGGCTCTTATTTGTAATGCTTAAAGAATTTGACAAATTCTTGACTGTGAAATAAGGCAATATTGGGCTATATGGAGCTTCTTCTAATTTCATTCATTCATAACTCGTTGCAAACTTCTTACATGAGAGAAGCAAGAACAAATGTTAGTCCACTGCTACTAAAATAAGCCAAAATGTTAAAGTTGCATGAAAACCTTTTCCAGTTCCACTAAAGAAAAATACAACTTGTGATTTTAGCTGGAGCAGAGTTCATCTTACAAAAATATTTAGTCTGGTAGGATTACTGTTGCTTACAGCGTAACTAACCTTGGCTCTAACCTCAGCATGTGTAATGCTAACAAACTTATAAGTTGATCTTCCCGTCTTTTCATCCCTTTATTAGTATGCTTGTTGTGCAGAGCACTGATCTGAGACAGCAAGAACTTACTCAAAGAGAACCAAAACCAATAAGAAAAGCAAATGGGGGAAAAGGAGAATACAAATGTGTCTCCAGGATCCCAAGAGAAAACATTTATAAAGGACATAAAAAATGGTGTCATCGAGATGCCTGCTTGTTAGGAGAAATAAAACAGAAGATTGATGTTGGTGCGCTCAGGGTGATCATAAATGAATAAAAGCAGACTGATGACATCTTGTAGAAAGCAGATCTTCTCTTGATAAATTGACAGAAGTACAATCAAGAGAGTATCACCAAGCGGCACCGAGCTTGATAATGAAAAGCAAAGGGAGGCAAACCATCTTCAGAGATGCCCACGCAACCCAGCATGTGTTCTAACAATGGGTTTCCAGCTTCTTGTCAGAAAGAAAATACCTTGAAGATGGATTTAGGAATTATTAGAGACACGGCCCTCTCCTATCATATCTCATATGAGATAGAATATCCTTACCTTAATGTGAAGGTTAAAGTAAAAGTGGAACTAATATTTTTTTTCACCGTATTGTGGGTCTTTCCTATGCTGCATTTTTGTATTATAACACCTTATTTAGATTTTGACTGCTTCTGGGCATCGAGAAGGGTTTTTAATTGTGCTGGGTGCTCTGTTTCCCTCAGCAGTTAGTGGTAAGTCAGAACGGGGCCATGCTCCTTTTCATTCTAACGTGCTCTACCCTGCATTTGTCAATGTCTGAACTCCATCAACCATTATGCTGCCAATTTGTCTAGTTCTGTTTCCATGAAGTTCATCACAGCCTTCTCTTACAAAGACTTACACTAAATAATTTTGTCATCTGCAAATCCTGCTGACCTATTTTTTTTGTTCTACCCCTCAATTCTGCCTTTCTGGATAATTAATGAATGTATTAAATACTCACTACAGTACAGATCCTTGGGACATACTCATATTAACCTCCTACTGAACTGAATGCTGACAGCCTAATGAATTTAATTCTCTGCATAAAAACAACAGTGTTGATGGTGAAAAACAGAATGACTTGCGCTTTATCCCTAATCTGAAGGGAAAACAAACCCCAACCACCCAAAACTCTGCAAATACCTATATTGACCTTTATGGGACTGGTGAAACAAAAAGATTCCTGAAGGCAAAACCAGTTTAAAAAAATAAGAATCATAGAATGGTTTGGAAAGGACCTTAAAGATCAGACAGTTCCAACCCCCCTGCCAGGGGGCACGGACATCCAGTGGATCAGGGGGCTCAAGGGGGCATCCAACCTGGCCTTGAACACCTCCAGGGATGGGGCAGCCACTACTGCTCTGGGCCAGGGCCTCACCACCCTCATTGTGAAGAATTTCTTCCTAATGTCTAATCTAAAGCTTTCCTCTTCCAATTTAAATCCATTTCCCCTTGTCCTGTCACTACTTGCCCTTGTAAAAAGCCTCTCCCCAGCTTTCCTGGAGCCCCTTTCAGAACTGGGAGGCTGCTCTAGGCTCTCCCCACAGCCTTCTCTTCTCCAGGCTGAACAACCCCAGCTCTCCCAGCCTGTCCTCATAGCAGGGGGGCTCCAGCCCTCGGATCATCTCCGTGGCCTCCTCTGGACCCGTTCTTACAGTTCCACATCCTTATGTTGAGAATTCCAGAGCTGGACACATGACTCCAGGTGGCCTCTTACCAGAGTGGAGCAGAGGGGCAGAATCCCCTCCCTCTCCCTGCTGGCCCCACTGCTTTGGGTGTAGCCAAGGACACAGTTGGTCTTCTGGGCTACAAGTGCACATTGCCAGCTCATGTTGAGCTTCTCATCAATCAGCACCCCAAGTCCTTCTCCGCAGGGCTGCTCTCAATCATATCATCCCCTTGTCTGTATTGAAACTGTGGACTGTCTCAACCCAGGTGTAGGATCTTGTACCTGGCCTTGTTGAACCTCATGAGGTTCACACAGCCCCACTTCTCCAGCTTGTTCTGGTCCCTTCAGATGACATCCCGTCCTTGTGGTTTGACAACTGCACCGCTCAGCTGTGGCGTCACCCGCAAACTTGCTGAGGGTGCACTCAATCTCACTGTCTATATCATCAATGAAAATATTAAACAGCCCTGGTCCCAGTACAGACCCCTGAGGGACACCGTTTTTCACGGGTCTCCATATGGACGTTGAACCGTTGGCCACTCCTCTCTGAATGTGACCATCCAACCAATTCCTTTTCCACTGATCAGTCCACCCATCAAATCCACATCCCTCCAATTTAGAGAGAAGGATGTTGTGGGGGACTGTGTCAAAGGCTTTGCAGAAGTCCAGATAGATGACATCTCTCATTTTTCCAGTGTCCACTGATGTGGTCACCCCATCATAGAAAGCCACTAGGCTGGTGAGGCAGGAATTGCCCTTGGAGAAGCCATGTTGGCTGTCTTGAACCACCTCCCTGTTCTCCATGTGCCTTGGCATAGCTTCTAGGAGTTCCATGATCTTCCTAGACACAGAGGCGAGGCTGGCAGGTCGGTAGTTCCCTTTTTTAAAACGAGCACAATGTTGGCATTTTTTTCCAAGAGGAACTACCCTCTCTGTACGCCTGTTTCTCTTGCTGTTTACAGCATCACTGAGCTATCAAACACTACCTTAAGCATTTTTTTCCCCCTATGAAATTGTTAAAAGTGCCTTGGCTAGAATATCCTTGGAATGTCAGAACTTGTTTAGGTATTTGATCCAGAGAGGACAAGGTATAAAACTTTGAGCTAATCAAGCCTAAAGAAAAAGATGAACAAAATGAACTAAACTGATGACTGCTACAGCTCTAATCATGTTGGCAGGACGTGCTTCCTTGCCAAAATCGGTTAGCTTTTCCTAGATATCAGAAGATGTCTGGCATGTCTCTGACACTTGGATACATTATCTGTAGCGGGCATTCCTGTAAGCAAAAAATGTGTTAGGAACAAACATCACCAAGGCACGCAAAAAGGGACAGTTTCTTAGAGTTCTGCGACTGTTAAAAACTACTGTATTAAAACGTAGGTGTGTTATAGAGTTATTTCTGAAACTATTATATGTCAGCATGTAAAAAAGTGTATAATTTATAAGCAGCTTTAAAATACCCACTAATGTGTCTTCCAAGTACAAATCCTGTTGTTTGAACTTTGTACCAAAAACGAGTTAGAACACTGCAAAAATAGTAATGAATATTCACATGCTCTTGAAATGAACCTCCTTCATTCACGACTATTTTGAGAGATCAAATTTTATTAGCACAGAAGTTCACAAAAACTATATAGGTGTAATAACGCACTTTAATTATCAACATTTTAATAACCTGTATTTGTGGGCTAATAGCCCTTTTCATAGGAAGCCATAAAGTTTGCTGGGAAAGGTGCCTTCTCTTACTAGTTTTCAGTACAGGTTCCAGTCAAAATGGATTCCTTTGCTTAGGTTAGAAGATTTTATGAAATGCCTGAAGGCAGTTACAGGGTCCCTAATGTGTGATCACAGAATCCCAGAATTATTTGGGTTTTAAGGAACCTCAAAGCCCATCCAGTTCCAACCCTCCTGCCATGGGCAGGGACACGTCTCACCAGACCAGGCTGCTAAAGGGGACATCCACAGCTTCCCTGAGCAACTTGTTCCAGTGTTTCACCACCCTCATCATGAAGAGCCCGTGGTTGGCTGAGAAATTTCTGCTGAAGCTTTAACTAAAAGAGGAGCATTCGGCCTTTTAAGCCCTATTGGATGTTGCATCATTAGGTACACACTCATATTTAACCTTCTGGATCTCCATCTTTAGAAACTAAGACCCATTGCAAGCATAAATTAGGGTCCTAAACCTAAATGAAGGTCTGTGTGACCAGACTAGACTGTACTTCCAGGGGTCATGTCAGAGTAGGGCAGCGTTCAGTGTGTCGTAATTGTTCGCCATACATCCACCATGGCGATTCATGATGTTTGTTCAGTGGAACATCAGACCAGATGGTAAAGTCAGATTCAGCGTACTCAGATTTGTACAGGTTAGCAAGCGCAGGGGCTGTGTGCAAGGTTTTCAGGTGCCCAGCAAGAGCTAATGCTACTGTCCTGTCTGAAGAGAGTCCCAGTCAGCCTTCAAGCTCCACCCAAATTGCATTTTCAGACAGAATATGGACCAGCTGGGAAACCCAAACATACAGTAGACAGGGATACTGAACGTTAAGAATGGAATTTCTAGCATAATCTCAGATGTCTTTCATGGGTTTTAGTTGCAGGTCTGCAAAACAGTGAAGCACAAGGTACCGGGGATAAAGTGGCATTGTAAGATAAAGGGCAAAAGTGAAACAAAGGCGTGCATGTAATGAGGAGAAGTCTGAGTCAACACAGAACAAACCCCAAAGCAGTTAAAAGATGTCTGTGTGCGGAGCCGGCCACAAGCAGCACAGTTCAGACCTCTAGCCAAAGGCTAGGGAGTTTAGCCTGCTGTGCCACACTTTGCAAGCCTGGGCACAATTTTACTCACTCAAGCTGTGTTGGTGTTGCTGGGAGCAGACCTTGATTTGCCAAGAATCTGAATGTATTTTAAAATTACAAGAGGCCTTTAAAATCTCTGCCCAGTGCCTCACTGTCTGCAGTGAATTTGTATCAGTGATATTGTATTTAGCTCTTTTGTTACAAAACTGCAGTTGCAAATTCACATTGAAGAGAACTTTTTTACTTCATGAACGATCCTTTGTTCAGTGGTAAATATTCCATTCCCCAAGGTAAGCTGACCGGTAGGGGGCCAACCTAGAAAGGTGACCCTGTAAGGAATTAAGGAGACAAAACAGAAATCAGTTCAGTCCGCTGCAACGTGTACATGATGTTATACTCTCTTATATATTGCAGCACCTCCGGCTTTTCTACTATCATTTTACTGCAGAAAGTGAAATCTCCTTTGGAAGGACTCATTACTAATAGAATTTGTGTTGGGTTTCTTCAAGGTCAGCAAGAGGTGCTGAAATTATTGTACTTATGTATGTATTAGAATGGAAAAAATAGAATTTATTTTGAATAAATTGTAATTTTACGGTTGAAATGCACACTACATACTGCCAGTACAGAGGGAGAAACGCAGAGAAAGTCTGGCAGCTTTGTTGCCCTCTAGATCATTGTCAGTGCTGGGATAAGTATGGTCGGAAGGGAATGGGGAAAACGGAATGGATGATGGAATTTTATGAATTGTCCCATGTTGGTGTTTAAAGCATAAAAAATAAACCAATTCAGAACAGTGTTAACGTTTCAAGACTCACAATTATTGTACTTGATGCCCTACTTAAAATTTGAGGCATACATATCATAATTTGAAACCAAGTAACCTTGAACAGATCATAAATCACTTTCATCGGTACTATTAATGAAGTCATTAAACGTATTCACAAGCCTATTTATAAATGGTATTAATTTAAGACTACTGTGTTTTCTTCAATGTATTCTGATGTATTTAAAGTGGAAACAAAGGTGGGGATTTTTGTTTGTTTGTTTGTTCCTTGTCTCTTTCTTGTGGATCCTCATCACTCACGCACTCGCTCAGTCATTCAGTGAATAGCTCGTTAATATGATTTCTACCCGCGTATAAAGGCACCCAGCAAAAGCACAATTATGCAACACTTTGAAAAGATGGCTATAAATAACCTCCTCTAATAACCATAAATTTACATTAGAAAGGTAGATAAATGCTGAAGTGAAAAATGTATATTTTTATCTGATATTACTGTTTCATAATCCCAGTATTATCAAACTCAATCTGAATAACTGAGTAAGGTCTTGGGGTTTTATACCATCTGGGAAAGTCTTGCATATCAAATGGATTTGTATGATAGGAGTAGAGATTTAAAAAGAGCGACATTTCTCCTTTGGGACTCAATCTTACATACCTGGTGCACATTAAAAACTCCCAGTGACATCCCTGGCAGATGAGACCACGGAAAGTATGGCAGGTTTGGGCCTTATTTTACTGATTTTTGTAAGCGTAAGCGCTCCTGTCTGAGAAATTTGAAGGAAATCAACCTTGATGGAATTTTAAATTCTCCTTCCTTGTTACCGTTAATGAGCTGACTTAATTTTAGAAATTTAGTGAATTTATGCCTTCCTTTGGCTAAACATCTCCTTTTGGAAGTAAAATACTGGCAGGCCTAACCAAAGCATTCAGTTTTATAGATGCTATCGATCCATCATTACCTCTGTGCAGAAGGGTTGTAAGGCTGAGAGGATGCTCTCATAAAATCTTCACTAAGCATATGGAAATACAGGCAGTCTAACCCAGCAAATGGGACGTGGTATCTCTGCTAGCAGAGAAAGTGATAAAGAAATAACTGAAAAAGGAATGTTGTTTTATGCATTCTTAAGTCTACAATACCTACTTTAATGAAGTGTAACATCCCCTCTTAGAATTCGATCTCTGTGGGCAGGCAGGAGCAGCTGAACAGACACACAATGCCAACCTCTCCCATGCACTTCTGGTGGCAGGAACAATGCCTAATTAACGAGTTTTGCCAGCCAAGCTCAGCAGCTGTGTACATTTGTACGTATGCAAGATCTTCCATTAGATTTTTAAATAAAGGATGGCTTTAACCACATGCTCAAATACAATGATCTGCTAATTCCCACAAGCCGTTTTCCAGCGCCAAGGGACACCAGTTGCAACCCTGTTCCTGTGTTGACTGTTTATAAATATCCTTCCATGTATTGGACTACTTTAAATACTTATTTGACTTATGTTTCTTTGGTGGAGATGTTTTGCAGGGTGCACGTCAGCTACAGGGTGGAACCAGACAGGAGACTAAGCAGGAAAACAGTAGGGCAATGGAAGCCATACAGCTGGTCAGCCAGGAAACACGGGTAGAGCACGGGTTGGCAGCAGCGACGGGTAAGACAGACACAAAGTGGGCAGCAGCAGTGTTGTAAGATGCAGTCCAACAGGGAGAAAGAAAACCGATCATCGTTCCCAGCGATTTTTGCAGGATACTGTTTTACTCTTCGGTTTAAACACAGACAGCATCAGACAGAAATAAAGGCCCACCACTGTTTTCCTTACCTTAAGTAACTATTCCCAGACCACTTTCTTTCTCCAAGGCTATTAACGTGCCCTTTCATCTCTGCTCAGCCTGGTGGAGGCAGCTCCCCATCTCTCCTCAACCAGAGCTTCATCCCTAGAGGAACAGTCTTTTCATTAAATGTGTTACTGTTATTTGCCAGTCACTCTTTAGCCTTTAAATCAAATACCATTTTATTTGAGAGCTTCATGAGCGTGATAGCACACAATATTCTTCATCGTTCTGCTGTGTGAACCCTGTTTCTTCCACTTTAATGAAACTGTTCTCACAATTAAATTGTACTCAATGCATTTAGCTGCTGATAGGACACAGAGCTGGCCCTACACTGTTAACACGTGAGTACAGAATTACCTGCCACGGTTATGGCTGGAACTCTCTTGAGTCAGCTTCAGCTGGTACAATTTAAAATAATATCCCACGTGTTATTGCTTTATCATTTTGCTGTCATTTCACCTTCTAAGTTGTATTATTCAGACTTGGAATATTTGGGGGGAGATGGTTTTGGATTTTTGGTTGGAGTATTTTTGTTTTAGTTTATTTTGGGCTTTTTTGAGGAGCATTTTTAAAGATTTTAAATTATTCAGAGATTTTGAAATAAGAAATGCCTGGAAACAAAATTGTGTCCCTTAGCCAATTTTTTTTTTTAGAATTTTTTTTTTCTTGAATGAACTCTAGGAACCTGAGGTTTTCTTCATTTAAAACCCATCAAGAAACTCAGGCCTCAATCCAGGAAAGCACATATGTATGACTTTAGTATTACATACCTGCTCAGTACTCCTACTAAGTCAGTTCAGCTCTCCTGAACTTGATAAGCCCCACAAGTCATGGGACTCACATACTGTGTAAATCTGAGGGCTGGGGATTCACTGATGCAGTTCAAAAGGAAGACAGGTAAACAGGCACCATCACTGTTGTGGCACTCAAATACTGCCATTTTTTGAGCAAGGATTTTAAATTATTTTACTGTGAACAGATCACCTCATGATACACTGATACAGGGTTTTTCTAGCTTTATAAAAACACCTCATCTGGAGCCCTGTGTTCAGTTCTGGAGTCCTCAGCACAGGAAGGACGTGGATATACTGCAGTGAGTCCAGAGGAAACCAAGGAGATGATCTGAGGGCTGGAGCACCTCCTGTACGAGGACAGGCTGGGAGAGTTGGGGTTGTTCAGCCTGGAGAGGAGAAGGCTGTGGGGAGACCTTAGAGCAGCCTCCCAGTGCTGAAAGGGGCTCCAGGAAAGCTGGGGAAGGGCTCTGGATCAGGGAGGGCAGGGACAGGACGAGGGGGAAGGGTTTTCAGCTGCAAGAGGGGAGACTGAGCTGAGATCTGAGGGAGAAATGTTTTGGTGTGAGGGTGGGGAGGCCCTGGCCCAGGGTGCCCAGAGCAGTGGTGGCTGCCCCATCCCTGGAGGTGTTCCAGGCCAGGTTGGATGGGGCTTGGAGCCCCCGATCCAGTGGAAGGTGTCCCTGCCCATGGCAGGGGGTGGCACTGGATGAGCTTTGAGGTCCCTTCCAATCATTCGATGATTATATCATCTCTCCTGCCTCTGGAACATCTCTGCCGCAGACTCCTGCTGCCTGCTCTGGTTCTGAGCCAACACATTGAGGCAACACATGGCAGGGGGTTGGAACTGGCTGGACTTTGAGGTCCCTTCACACTCAAACCGTTCTATAATTCATATGGTCTAATCCAAGTACATCTCCTTGCTTCCTTGGGAGTGTTTTCAAATCTTCAGACCAGCCAAGTGAGTTTGTTAAACCTCTCAGTAATTCTCCCCCTTTTATTTTCATATTTCAGTAGAAACATTATCAGCACCTGGTGTTTTGTTATTTACTGTGTACTTTGATTGCCCCTCACATCTCTTTAAAACATAATTCTTCAACAAATTGCTCAGCTGCTTGGAGAACAACCATGTATTGTTTGTCTTTATCCCTCTCTCAGTTAAGCAGCTCATTAAAGCACTCCCTCTATTGTTCTACAATTGCATTCTTTGTGACTAAGAAATTTCCATTTTTGTTCTTTATCAGACTGACTCAGGTGTACATTGATACGCATGTAAAATTGTTTCATGTTCCTAACGTGTATATCCTGCTCCAGTTCTCCGCCATGCCAGCTAAGCACCCCACCACCTGGAGGTATTTTTCCGTTCTTTGTGGTGTCGTTTTAGTCTGAGAGGGATGTACTGATTCTATACTGGTCTCATCATTGCAGTATGGAAAAAGAAAGCAGAGCACAGCAGGAACAATGCAAAGTCAACCCATTATGTTACCAACTTCTCACAGAGCATGCAGTCGCATGGTCCGTCTCCCAGTGAGTCTTCGCAGTGCTGCAGTGCATGACTTTCAATTTCAGTAAGCAGAAAAGTCCCTTCATAATTTTACTGTGCAACAGAAACTGCAGAGTTGCTCATCAATATCTCCTGCCTTATTCTACGCTGACAATTTCTTAGCACACTTCTGAGTATGCACTGAAAGATATGTCAGACATTTAATTGCTGTACTTAGCTGTCACGTTTCATCAAAAAGCTCTGAAGTGGTGCACTTTGCTGTTCTTTATGAAAATCACTCAAATCTATTTGAGAACAACAAAAATTTTCCAGTAACATACTGAATACTCATCACCAGACACTGCAGATGAAAGAAGCAAAGACGTACTGAGACTGCAAAACTTTTAAACTTCCTAACTTTTAAAATGATATAGACGTTTTCTCACCTCATTCACAGCACAGGATGCAAGATACTATCTACTTATCTACTCGGTTGTAGTTACACTAACTGTAGACACATTGTACTGATGTAAATGTGGGCTATTTTATCACATTCCTCCCCAATGACTGAGTCGTTACTGAACTTGTCTTCTTAAGGTGCCAAACCAAAACCAAACCCCCTCTGTATTTTGGGGATCAATTTAAACTGTAGTGGCTTGATTTTCCAGAGCTTTTAAAACCATGTATGTTTCTGGGGTCAGCTCCCAGCGACTTAAATTGCAGCTGTAAAATTCAGCCCTTCTCTAAATCAGACCACACAATTTGAAGATGTGCATTAAGGAAATGGGGATTACATACAAACAGAAGCTGCAATGAGAAGTCAACTGCCCAGCAGCAGAGTCCTCTGGGATACAAAATGGAATAGCCTTGCTGAGGTAATGATAAATAAAACACTAGGTGAATAAATATTGGGGAGAAAATGCTCCTAGGTAAATAAAAAGGTCAGAAAGTTTACTAGCTTCTATGCCACCTCAATTAGAACTGAGTAAACTCTCAGGTGGTGTCCCTGGAGAGCATCTGATCTTGGGCAGAATTCAAACAGCTTTAAAGATAATTCCCCTTCTTAAAGTCCCTTTTCTCACTGAATAGGTCATGACAGGCAGATCCTCCACACAATAACTTCATCCACTAAATAGCTTTGATTAATTCCAGGAGCATGACCTTTCCTAGGCACCAAGAATGGTGAAGAAATCCTACCATTACACATATGCTGCTATGATGACATATATAAACGCAAGCTGTCAACAAGCTTGTCAACAAATTAAGATTGCAATACCAGCCTGACTTTTGACTTAGAAAATATAATGGTCTTTCAAGGGTACTTTTAGTAGTGGTCAAAGTTTCTAAACGAGCAAATTAATAAATTCCATCCTACAAAACCACATTTATCCTTGCATAAATCACCAGTTCATTTAAATCTTCAGCAAAAAATATCTGTAACAAAGTGAACCGAGACGTAGAATTACAGAATCGTAGGAAGTCCTGAGTTGAAAGGGACTCACAAGGATCATTGAATCCAACTCCTGTCCCTGCACAGGACACCCCAACATTCACACCGTATGGCTGAGGGTGCTGGCCAAAGGCTTCTGGAAAATTGTCAGGCTGTGGCTCCCTGGGGAGCCACTACCAAGGCCAATCACTGCCAGGAGGTAAAACATATATTTTGCAAAATATTTACAAAATAAAGAGTAAAAAAATAATTAAATTGAGACTTGTGGTTCCTGAATTCCCTTCCAGGGTCTGAACACCCTGAAATGGTTACAGTTCTGTCAGTGCTTGTTAAAACTTCCCCCCTTTTCTTCCCTCTTCCTACGTTGTCCTACTTCCCAGGCTGTTCTACCACATTTCTGAGCAATAGAGAGGAAAAGGCTGAGCTTGTGTTAGGCTGCGGATGAACTCTGGCTGCTCACCAGGTTCCTTGGAGGAGCTCCAGGCTGCTCAGCCCCAAACTCCTTGCGGTATTCACCTGCTCACCTACCACCAGTTCCTCCTCTCGGCTTCTTCACCTTTTTCTGCATTTCCATCTGAATAACAGAATCATATAACAGACTCATAGAATCGCTAAGATTGGGAAAGACCTCTAAGACCATCAAGTCCAACCATCAACACACCAACATCCCCACTAAACCATGTCCCCAAATGCCACGTCTACAGGGTTTTTTTAGCCCCTCCAGGGATGGAGACTCCCCCACTCACCGCTCTGTCAGTGAAGACATTTTTCCCAATATCCAATGTATACCTCCCCTGGCATATCTTGAGGCCATTTCCTCTCATCCCATCCCTTGTTCCTTGGGAGCAGAGCCCAGCACCCACCTCCCCACGACCTCCTTTCCAGGAGCCACAGAGAGCCATGAGGTCTCCCCTCAGCCTCCTCTTCTCCAGGCTAAACAGCCCCAGGGCCCTCAGCCGCTCCCACAACCCCTGGGCTCCAGACCCTTCCCCAGCTTCGCTCCCTTCTCTGGACGCGCTCCAGCCCCTCAAGGTCCTTCTTGGAGTGAGGGCCCAAACCTGACCCCAGGATTCGAGGTGCGGCCTCACCAGCACCGAGTGCAGGGGACGATCCCTTCCCTGCCCCGGCTGCCCCCCCAAGGCTGAGCCAAGTCAGGGGGCTGGTGCTGGGCCCACACCCCGCTTGCCCTGCTCCTCTGCCCCCCGGGCTGGGGCTGCCCCGCCCCCCAGTTCCCCCCTCACTGCTCCCCTCTCGGTTGCCTCCCCCCCCGACCCCGCGCCCCCTCATTGCCCTCCCCTCCCCAGTGTCCCCTCTCCCCGGTCGCCCTGCCCCCCACGGTGCCTCTCTCCCCAGGTTGCCCTTTCCCCCAAGCTACCCCCCGCCCCGGATCGCCCTGCCCCCGATCGCCCTTTCTCCGCCCCGGTCGCCCGCCCGCCCCGTGCGGTCCCCGCCCCTCCGGCCGTTGCCCGCGCCGAGCATGGCTCCCCCGGCGCCGCGGGCGCTGCTGCTGCTGCTCTCCCTGCACCTCGCCGCCCCCTCCAAGCTCAACATCCCCAAGGTGCTGCTGCCCTTCACCCGCGCCACCCGCGTCAACTTCTCGCTGGCGGCCAGCGCGGGCTGCTACCGCTGGTGAGTGCGGCCGGGCATGGCGGCAGCGCCGCGGGGCAGGCGGGGCCGGGCGGGAGCGCCCGCCGCCACAGCCCCGAGGGGACGGCCCGGCGCTGCGGGAGCGCCCGACACGGCCCCATCGCCCTGTGCCCCGTACCCGTGTGTGCCCCTCTGCTGCCCCGTCGCCCTGTGCCCCGTACCCGTGTGTCCCTCTGCTGCCCTGTCACCCTGTGCCCCGTACCCGTGTGCCCCTCTGCTGCCCCGTCGCCCTGTGCCCCGTACCCGTGTGCCCCTCTGCTGCCCTGTCACCCCGTGCCCCGTGTGCCTCTCCTGCTTCTCAGTCGTCCTGTACTCCATGTGCTCACCCTGCTTCACCGTGCACGCCATGTGTGCCCGCCCTGCTTCCCCATGTGCCCCGTGTACCCATGTGCTTCCCTGTGTACCCTACATGTGTCCACCGTGCTTCCCCATTGACCTGTACCCCAAGTGCGCACTCTGCTTCACCATCGGCCCGTACCCCATGTACCCATGTGCCTGCCCTGTTTAACCATGTACTCCATGTGTGCCCACTCTGCTTCCGCTTCTAACCCCGCGGGTGCTCACCCTGCTTCCCCATGCTGCCCCATGTGCCCACCCTTCTTCACCTTGTACCTGACATGTGTCTGCCCTGCTTCCCCATATACCCCGTGTAGCCGCCCTGTTTCTCCATGTACCCTACATGTGCCCGCCCTGCTTCCGCATGTACCCCACGTGTGCCCACCCTGCTTCCTCACGTACCGCATGTGTGCCCACCATGCTTCTCCATGTATCCACTCTGCTCCCCCACGCGTGCCTGCTCTGACTCCACACATGCCCTGTGTGCTCACCCTGCTGCCCCAAATACCCATGGTGCCACTCCACACATGCCTGCCCCATGTATGTGGGGCCAGCACACAGGGCTCGTGCTTGCACTGCTGGTGTAGAGGTAGCCCTTCCCTCGCTGTGGTCAGTGATGGAGGAGTTACGGCTTTGTGTTCAGGATGTGGATGTACAGGAGTTGTGGCCAAATTGAGAGCCTCTTAGTGCTGAATGCGTCACCTGAGGACAAGGAAGTCAAGTTTTAAAAGAATAAAGCTTTCCTGGTTTTTCTTTGGAGGTCTTGGTGCTGAGCACGTGGGAGATCCTTGAAGGTTTTCTGTGTAGGAGCCCCCATCCCGCTCGGGCAGGGGAGGCCAGGCTGGCAGGAAGCAGGTCTGGCTCGTGGTGAGCTCTGGAAGCTAAAGGCGAGTGCCAGTGTTTGCGCAGGCTGTGAAACTGTGTCACAGCCTTCACATTAAACGAGTGTTACCAACTTGTCCTTCCTTTTGACACACCGGAATTGTAATTTGGATCAGTAATGAGCAGGCGGTTCCCACCTGACAGAAATGTGGCAGTCGAGTTATGTTTGGGCTGATAACTTCCATGTGTGCCAGATGGACGTGTAGCAGTTTTCTGCTGTTATATTGTGGCTGGCAGTCACTGAAATATGTCTCGCAGGGTGATGTTTTTGCTCTGTATTGGTTTATTTACCTGATGGTCTTACACTTCTCATCACAGGGCTGATTACAAGCCTTTGATCTGTGAGAGTTTACACGTCGAGGGTGTTTGTGCACAAGAGCAGTAATTGGAGTTTCTCCAAAAGTTGACTGAAAGGAAGTTACTGGATGGGTTGCTTGTCATGTAATTTAATGATTCGATGGTTCAATGAAGGTGTCCCTGCCCATGGATGATACCTAAGCTCCTTTCCAACCCAAACCATTCTATAATTCTGTGGTTAATTTTTATATGGACTGTTTTAGTGAAAATCCCAAAGGTATGAGGTTTTCTCTTCTTCCTTTCTCTAATCTTTAAAGGTAACTGAATCTTCAAAAGGATTTGGGTTATGTAGTAAAGTACATTGTACGGAGCTGAAAAACAAACTCATAAAAAAATACATAGCTGTCACACTTGGGACATGGTTTAGTAGGCACGGTGGTGTTGTGCTAACAGTTGGACAGGATGATCTCAGAGGTCTTTTCCAACCTTAACGATTCTGTCATTTGACGTGTTTCTGAAGGTGTTTGTACGCAGATCAGATGCCGTTATATTTGTGCCAGTCACCAGAAATGGGTGGTTTCCCTCGTGCAGATAGGCACCAACATGCTATTCCATCTTCCCTCTCCCTGCCCTTCAGACATTAATTTTGGTTGAGAATTAAGGAAACTGTACAGGGTGTGTCCTCATTTTCTGTACTGGGGTTGTAGATGTGTATTTATTCACTTCTGCTTTGCAGGGACTGGCAGGATGTGGGTGGTGAAACTCCGCGTGTGCTTACAAAACGATCAGAAGAAAGCAGTAGCTGTGTCTTGTGTGTGACCAAGCAGAAGCAGTGGTGCTGGTCGCGATGCTTGGAGCATGTCTGCATCTGCCACTCCTTCCTTCTACATCCCTGCCTCTGCAGGCCTGGAGCTGCAGGGGGTCAGAAAGAAGGGTACTTTGGAGGGGCAGGCGGCTCCACAGCTGCTTGCCGATGGGTTTCCTGTCAATGCCGTCAGTAAGCGCTGTGACTGGAGGGAGGCTGTTGAACTGAAGGAGTTAGGAAGTACCGATGTAAAGTCTTCAGAAGTAGTGGCTGTGCCTCACCCAGGATTTGTAAAATGATGGGTGGGTTGCATGCACCAAAGCAGGAGTTTGGAACGGAAATGATGAGATCCAGGCCCTCCGTGTTGGTGAGGGTTCTGTGGCTGTGTAACCCGGGTGATTGTGAGGTTAGAGGTAGCGTGTGGAAGCTGGTCTCGTCTTACAGCAGCATCTGTCTTCAAAAGACATCCTTTGGGGAGTTGAAGGACTGCATTACTCATCTCAAACATTCAGAATTCATACCCAAGTGTCCAGTTTCTTGAAAAACTGGTCTGTGGCATGTTGTGACCTTATTCCTTTCCAGTTTTCCTTTGAGGCTTGAAGTTTACTTCTGAAAACAGGAGATACTCAAAGGTATTGTAGTGGTGTCTGAGAATGCCAGTGATTCAAAAGGAAAAGGTCAAACTTTATCATCATCTCAGCAGATTAGGAGCAATGATAGTTACAAGCATGGCTTTAACGTATTTTCTGATTTTCAAGATGCTTGTGGCCTTCTGGAGTTTGGGTTGTGTTTATGTTAAATTATTTTTTTCCTAAAGCTTTGTTTTTGAAGCGTACAGTCTTTCCATCTGTAAATACTGTACAGGGTTCTATCTTCTGGGGTAAAACAGTCTGTGTGGATCTATTTAGCATTTAAATTACATCTGTATTTATCTTTTTAATTACCTTACTCCAGAATTTACACCTGGAAGAATGAAAGCATCCAGAAGCAGAGTTCTCTCCTTGAAATCTGCTTTAACAATCTACCTGCATTTTTGGGGGGAGAGGGGAACACACAAACCAAAAAAAACCCCCACATTTTCCCCCAAGGTACATCACAGCACAGGGTATTTATAGCAGAAATTGTCTGTAGCATATAAATATGCTTACATGTCTGTAACATTATTATTTCATGTCTTGTAGAATTGAGAGACATGGTGAGACAGTTTAGGCTCAAGAATCAGCTTTGAGAAATACAATTGATTGAATTTGAACCATGAGCCATTGAAATCAGAGCATTTGCTTTGAAAGGTTACAGCAACTCTTCAAAAGGGACAATGGTGTTTGTTGCAAATATAATGCAGGAGAGTCTGTTGCCTCCTGAAACAGAAGGGTTTGTGTGTGCTACTGAAGCCATCACCTTAGGAGGTTACACAAAGCTAATTGCCAGTGCAGAGGAGCTGGTGGCAGCACTCTGGAGTGAGAGATCCGATGGCTGAGTGGTGGTGGAGCTGTGTTGGAGCACAGGTACCTCCAGAGAACCCAGCCCTTATGCCCAGCAGTGCCGCTGCAGTAGATGGCCAGCAGGGCTCATTTCCGAGCTCCTTATCTAGCCGTGCTTCTGATACTGGGTTGTAAATCAGTCTTATCGCTCCATGGGACGCATGTGGTGGCTTGTGTGTTTTAGAAATTTACATCAAATAGAGGGTTGCTATCGACATCTGTTGCTTTTCCACAAGGCTGACAGTCCCGTCTCTGATATTCTGGGGGGTTTGTTGTTGCCATTTCTGGCATTACCTGGTTTACCATCCGTCTAAACAACCCTGTCTTTGACTCTCACAATGTCTTGTGTTAATTTCCATGTAATAAAATGACATCTTAAAGAATGATTGTTATCCCCTGCTGTCCTTACCCCTTCTTTGGTTCTCACCTGCTCTACATTTCGTACTTACAAGGCCGTTGTGGCAGGCAGCGGGACACTCTCTCTGGGAGGTGCCTGCACTGCAGCCTGCAGGGTACACTGAGCTTTCCCCGCGTGGCTTCAAGGTGCTGTAGAATCCAGAATGAGCTCAGAGTTGGGTTGCGATCTCTTTGTTGGTAAAGTGGGACGGGCTGGGCTGCCGTGCCTTAGATCTGCACTACCTCAATGTGTTGGCTCAGAACCAGAGCAGGCAGCAGGAGTCTGCGGCAGAGATGTTCCAGAGGCAGGAGAGGTGATATAATCATAGGGTTGGAAGGGACCTCAAAGCCCATCCAGTTCCAACCCCTGCCATGGGCAGGGACACCTCCCACTGGATCAGAGGGCTCCAAGCCCCATCCAACCTGGCCTGGAACACCTCCAGGGATGGGGCAGCCACCACTGCTCTGGGCAACCTGGGCCAGGGCCCCCCCTCCCTCACAGCAAAACATTTCTGCCTAAGATCTCATCTCAATCTCCCATCTTTCAGCTGAAACTGTTTCCCCTCATCCCATCCCTGCACTCCCTGACCAAGAGCCCCTCCCCAGCTTTCCTGGAGCCCCTTTCAGGCTCTCTCAGCCTGTCTTCCTATTGGAGGTGCTCCAGCCCTCGGATCGTCTCCATGGCCTCCTCTGGACTTGCTCCAACAGAATAATATAATAATAAAAAATAATATTTTAAAATAATCATTTTTTTCCCTCTTAGACAATGTGTCGACCTGGTTTACTGTTGAAAAATACTTTTTCTGAGTCTGAGCGTAACCTACCTGGGAAGGAGGACAGAAGGAGTAGGGATGGTTGTTGATTTTGGGCAGCTTTCATTGCTGAACATCCGTATAATATTTTAAGACTTTTGCCGTCTCTGGATGTGGGTGTCACTGTAGTAACTGAAGCTTTAAAGTTGTCTACATGTGAGAAGGTTTAACAGAGTGGATACTTTGAAACAGTGGAAAATGTGGCATTGCTGTTTTGAAGGTGAACTGCCATTTTCTATTTTCTAATTTGAGTTTCGGCAAAGGTGATTTTAGAACTAGGTGTGTGGGCCAGCCTTCATTTTGTGCATTCTCTTAGCTGGAAGGTGACTAGCAGAGGGATAGTGCAGCATGCTGTTCTCCTTGCTGCAGCTAGAAAAGGTACCAAGATAAGTGCTTATGGTAAAATGCATTTGGCTACCAATTGATTTGACAAAATATCCAAGTTACAGTTGGGCATCTGGGTTGGGTTTTGAGAACAATTGCCACTGGCTTAACTCTGCTTCCTTTGAAGTTACTGGGCATGCCAGCTGATCAGGACTGTAAAATCCCATGAGCAAAAGCTTCATCCTTGGCTCATTCCATGGTGCGTGATGTTTCTGTTTGCTTTTAAAGCAGAACTGGATGGAGGATTTTTTTGCAGGTTGTTTTTTTTTCTAGTGCAATAAGAAACATCCCAGGAGAGACCTGAGTGAACAAGAGAGAGAATCTGTCACTGTGTTGTTAAAAATCCTTAAGAGTTGAGGGCACTCTGCCAGGCTCCCTCTGTGTTTTCTTTGGAATGGATTCAGTTCCCATGTCCGTGGTTCTCTGGGAGTCTGGTTTTTAATCACACAACTGCAGTTGTGGAGGTGCTGATCTGGCTCTTGTGTCTCTTTTCATTTTTGTATGTCAACAGTATTAGTCCCCAGAGTCACCAGAAATAAAGCACTGAATGTGTTGGTCGATCCCATCGTACCAAACTCTTGGAAAACTTTACTGTCCAGTTTCGCTCTGGCGATGTTTCTGCCCACATGCCTGGTACAAATTCTAAAAACTTAGATAACTGACAGTTGTGGTGTGTCTCCATGGAGGTGGAGTTTTGCCAATTTAGTGAGTTGGGTTTAGTCTGAAGAGCCGACAAACCCATACCAAATGCTGAAGCAATAAGAATCGAGAGGCTGTTGCTGGAGGGAGGGAGAGAGTAATGTTTGCCCGGCCTTTAAAGCAGCTGATAAATAAATTAAGCATAATCCTTGCAGTATTCACGTGTGGTATTACCGAGCACTGGATTAAAACACTGCAGGCGTATGTTTGGGTAGCTCTGGAGATACAATCTTGGCACATGGTCCTGTGTCCTGGGAAGGCAAAAATCATGAGCGGGATGGCAATCAGCAGGAGGACTGGTGGGGTGTGTTCCCAGTGTCATCGGTGCCTCAGCAAGCAGCATCTTATTCTGCAGGGAATACGTATTGGGACTGTTGTTAGCTCTTTTTCTCACCTCCGCAATCTTCGTTCTAGTGTTTCCTCCCCTGCCTTGCTCGCCGACGGCTGCTGGCGTGGGGTCGAGAGCCAGTGCCAGAAATACCTCCCATTGCTGGCTTCTCGGGAGCTAATTTTGACCTCTGACAAGCCTAGCTCTCGGTATCACACACCAACATGCTGCCCGAGAGCTGCTGTAATTGGAAGGTGATATGAATTGCAGTCTTCGATATAATTTTAAAGCAGAAGTTTCCCTTTCTTGTCCACGTAGGATGCAGTGGTGATCCCTGCGTGTGTCGCAGCAGAGCAGTGCCTTAGCCCTTCTGCACGTGAGCCAGCGCCGGGTATAGCTGTCAGCGGATACTGAGAGATCATAAATATTTCATATGTTATGGTGTAACAAACAATTGCTTTTTTAATATAAATTGATAGTAAACAAAGCCTCAGAAAGGCCTTGCTTCACCTGCTCTGTTCAGGGAATCGCTTAAAGTAGCAGACACCTATTGGTGATAAAACTAAATATGTATTTGTAAAAAATTCAGCTGATATTCTGCCTCCCATTTTAAACTACTGTTAGAGTCCACATAATGGCTAATCTCAGGTTTCCTGCTCCAATGACAACTAAGGGTTAACCAGCATTTATCTGTAAAAGTTTAAAAGTTCCTTTAGAACTGTGGAGTATGTGTAAGTGTACCATTAAAATTTAATGCAAACTCTTAGTCTGAAAAATACCCTGTAATTAGGTTCGGTTTTACAACGCTGCTATTAGTGCAAACTGTAGTGGTTCTGTATTGCAATACCTACCCGTATATTAAAAGAACAAATACAAAACATGGTGACACCCCCGTTGTGTTGTAAACACTATTTCAGATTTTAAGCAAAACCCACAAATTAATAAAAAAAATCTGATGGCAGAGAATATTAAGTAATGTAAAGAACTAAATAATGAAGTCAATTTTATATATTTAAAAATGCCTGCATGCATATTAAGTTAGATCCACATGCTCAGCTTAAAAAAACCTGCCAGCCAAGTACCAGAGAAGCCTTACTGGTTGTGAATACTAACATTGTGTAAAGAAACTTGCTAAATGCTGGAAAACTGTGTCATGGTTGCCTGAGAAGCTACAGAATAACAGGAAAATAACTAAATGTTCACTCTGAAATTAATCACTGTATGGTGAAGGTAAAGGTACTGCTGGCATGGTAAATAAATCCCATTATATTAGAAACAGAATAAGCCTGAGTATTAAAAACACTCTCATATCTATGTACATTGCTTAGGTATCTAGAATAGAATGGTTCTCAGGTTGAAGCTTCTAATTGCTGCTTAAACTGTCCAGCGCTTATACTGCTCTAGGTGGTTTCTTCCTCGACCGGATCCAGTATTTTGAAATTCCTGTGCTAATGGTTGCTACGGTTGTATCAAGTCCTTGACTTGAGGATGCTGATTGATGAGAAGCTTGACATGAGGCAGCAACAAGCACTCACAGCCCAGAAGGCAAACCCTGTCCTGGGCTGCATCCAAAGCAGTGGGGCCATCAGGGCCAGGGAGGGGATTCTGCCCCTCTGCTCCGCTCTGAGGAGACCCCACCTGGAGCCCTGTGTTCAGTTCTGGAATCCCCAACATAAGAAGGATGTGGAACTGTAAGAACAGGTCCAGAGGAGGCCACGGAGATGATCCGAGGGTTGGGCCTCCCTGCTGTGAGGACAGGCTGGGAGAGCTGGGATTGTTCAGCCTGGAGAAGAGAAGGCTGTGGGGAGAGCCTAGAGCAGCCTCCCAGTACTGAAAGGGGCTCCAGGAAAGCTGGGGAGGGGCTCTTTACAAGGGCCTGGAGTGATAAGACGAGGGAGAATGGCTTTAAATTGGAAGGGGGAAGATTTAGATCAGACATTAGGAAGAAATTCTTCACAATGAGGGTGGGGAGGCCCTGGCACAGGTTGCCAGGTTGGATGGGGCTTTGAGCAGCCAGGTCCAGTGGGAGCTGTCCCTGCCCATGGCAGGGGAGGCTGGAAGTGGATGAGCTTTGAGGTCCATTCCAAGTCAAACCATGCTATGATTCTGTGATCCTTTAAAACTAGGCTTTGTGGAAGCGGAATATTGTTGGGAGGAAACCGATATTATGAATTAATAATTCATTGAATTAATGAATTTTGCTCAACAAAATTACCACACTGCTGTGCTGTGTCCAGGGATCCTGTATATCACTGTCAGCGGACATGATTAATGATGTTCTGAATGGGCTTATGTGCCTTGGGGTTTGAGGCTTTTGAGGCCTCGTGGCTTGGGCAGTAAACTGTGATAACATCCAGACCTATATCATAGAATGATGGACTGGTTTGGCTTGGAAGGGACTCAAAGCTCACCCAGTTCCATTTCCCTCCCTGGCAGCCAAGAGGACAACCGTGTCCTGGGCGCATCCAGCACGGCATCGCCAGCCGGGCCAGGGAGGGGATTGTCCCGCTCTGCTCCGCACTGGGGCGGCCCCACCTTGAGCACTGGCGGAGCTCTGGGGCCACAGGGTAAAAAGGCTCTGAAGCTGCTGGAGAGTGTCCAGAGGAGGGCACGGAGCTGGGGAAGGGTTGAGAGGGGAAGCGTGTGAGGAGCGGCTGAAGGCACTGGGTCTGTTCAGCCTGGAGGAGACTGAGGGGAGACCTCCTCGCGCTCGGCAGCTTCCTCACACGGGGAGGAGGAGGAGCAGGCGCTGAGCTCTTCTTTCTGGTGACCAATGACAGGACCTGAGGGAATAGCAGGAAGATGCCAGGGGAGAGTTAGTTTGAACATAAGGAACAACTCCCCATGGAAGCAGTCATGATGCCAAGCCTGACAATATTCCAGAAGCCTTTGGCCAACACCTTCAGCCTCACGGTGTGAATGTTGAGGTGTCCTGTGCAGGGGCAGGAGTTGGACTCCAGTGATCCTCGTGGGTCCTTTCCAGCTCAGGAATTCCTGTGATTCTATGACACCTTCTAGTGGATCAGGTTGCTTAAAACCCCATCCAACCTGGCCTTGAGCACCTCCAGGGATGGGGCAGCCACCACTTCTCTGGGCAACCTGGGCCAGGGCCTCCGCACCTTCACAGCAAACTTCTGAAGATTTCATCTCAGTCTTCCCTCTCTCATCTGAAAACCCTTCCCTCATGTCCTGTCCCTGCACTTCCTGGATGTAGGAAACCAGAAGGCTGACACACGTGTGTTTCTGTTCAATGTGAAGTTTCCGTGATGCTGGCTGCCTTAGCGACCGCTTTGCACCACAGGGAGCTGGGGGCTTTTGTGGCTGGGGTTTTTTTTCTACAGAATTGTGCTTTTCAGGGTTTAGGGTTGAAATCAGGACTTGCAATTTCATTCCAGTGGTGAGAACCAGATTGGTCCCTGCTCAGCTGGACTGCAGCTGTTTATTCTAAGATAACTGAAAATACCAAAATATGGTATTTTGGGAAAATGGATACAATTTTATTAGCAAGAAACGTTTTCTGTGCTGTCTTGGATTGAGCGGTTCTGCCAGTAAGAGAAGTAGGCAAAGCCTGTACCTGGGGAAAGGGGCACGCTTGGTGCTGCTGGTTGTCTGGAGTTTCCACCCAACTCCCTGCTGAGTGAGCGCGTTTTTCCCATAGATTATGTGACGGCGTGTTTGAACACCCTCTGGACGAAAGCTCTGCAACAGTCCGGCTTCTCCAGCTTTACCAGGTAGCGAGGGAGCACCCAGGTGAGATTAGATCTGTCAGACAGCGTAACCGTTTCGTCAGAAGTGCTGTCAGCATCGCAGAGAAGCAGCTCATGAACGACGTTGTCATCAGTGCTCTCTGTCATTTCAATCCTTCAAAGGGCCCTTGTGAAGGAGCTTTGGCTCAGGATCCCTGAGCAAACAGCAGGGCCTATTTCAGGCATTTAATTCATTAGCAGCTTAAGTGAGCTGTGGTCCCAGCCGGCTGCGGTTCTCGCCCTGCAGTCGCTCCTGCAGGTCGGCACGAGCAAGGAGCCGAGCAGAGCGGCACTGACCCAGTTCTCCAGAGCAGTTACACAGCAGCTCGTCCCAGTTCAGAGCGAGAATGGTCTAACTGTTTGCAAGAGGTGTGTTTGGCTTGGATATTGCAGTTGCTTTGAACATTCCATGTTCAGGCCCCAGTGTTTACTGTTGCTGTCTCAAATTTAATCTCAAGAGGTTTATTTTTTAATAACTTTTAAACTTTTTTTTTTTCCACCCATCTTGACATTTCTGGCACACGGGAAGTGAGGACTGGGCTCCGTGTCTACGGGGAGCTTCCCACAGGCTTATTCCTGGAGCAGTTGTGTTTACAGAAGCCATACAAGTCAGAGCAGGAAGCAACAGATGCATCATTTTTCAGGTTAAAAGTCCATGTAGGCTTACTTTTCACCAAAGATGATTACGCAGCTTTGCATGTTTTACACAGCATTACTTCAGCTAAACAGACTAAATCCTTTTCATTTCTTGCTTAAAAAACGTTGTTTCTCACTTGTTCGGAGCCTCTGCCATAGCAGATGTACAGAGTCATGATGTTCTGTCATCAGGGAAAGTTTGGAAGTGTTCCAGTTTCCTCAGACCTTTGTTTCACCCATGTTTTGGCAACACAATTACAAGTGGCGAATGAAGCTTTAACTAAAAATAATTTACTTTCTACTTCGATGTTCTGTATGTGGCTTTGCTTGTTCCACACCTCTAAGCTAAGCAATAGCCAGGCCAAAGGCTTTGTAACTTCATTGAGTAGCTGGGTGTAGCTCTGAGCTGACAGAACTGCATTCAGCAGTGAGTGTGCCACGGTAGAGAGAGCTCTGTGTTTGTCTGCCCGGGCTCCGGTGGGCTCCTGGTCTGCGCTTTCCCCCTTCCTCAGCCTGCGCTCCCGTCTGCTGTCGCCCTCCAGGAGCTGTTGCAATCCAGCTCTTATGCAAGTCAGGTTCTGACCATGGAGCAGGTCTCGTAAATTATTTGGGTGGCTTTTAAACCAGACATTTGCTTTCACTCTAGCAGTAACTTAAACCCTGCTAACACAACCCAATGATCTCGTAGGTCTTCCACCAGGCCGGAGGTTGCGAGCATCGAGCCAGCAGATCAGGATGAGCGCAAGTGTTCGCAGAAGGCGATTGTGCAGGCGCGGTCCTCACAGCCCACTCGTCTGACAAGTATCATCTTTGCTGAAGATATAAGTAAGTTTTACCTTTTCTGTACACACTGCTGCTTGTTTGTGGGCATCTTGGCATCCTCCAGAAACAAAGTAGGGACTTAAAAGTGCACAAAATGAGACATTTCCATTCATATGCATAGTCATTGCAGACTCTCCATGGGCATGATTTTTATGTTCTGTTTGTTGAAGGTCTCAAATAAATGTTCATGATACATCAAGGAAAATGAGTAGTTTGTTTTTAAAAAACAAATAAAGAGGTGAGGGTGACTGAAAATCCTTTCAGTACATATTTTTTTATAAGGCAAATGCAGATGTTTTGTGTTTAGAAAGCTGGAAATTGCCTTTGTGTCTGTTATACAATATATCTGGTTAGTTTTATAATGACATATAAACAAAAGCAAGTGGCCAAGTCACTACATCAAGCAGTCACTAAACCAAGCAGTTTATAGGAGTTTGTGCTCTCTGGGTCAAAGTCATTCCGTTCTTTAGGACATGGGCCTTGACTGACAGTTGCGCTGTTCAAACTCTTAGTATGTACTCAGAGGCAGCGCTTCTGTAACTGTTGGCATTCACGCTTTAGTAAGAGTTATTCTAAAGTTCAATGAGGAAAGGAACTGCTTTTCTTGCTTGCTTAGCCACAGTCACCATTTGACCAACAGTTCCTTATTTAGGGTCACGACCTAGTTTCAGTTCCTTCGATGTCAGTGTCTTTGTTGCTGGCTTAAATTTGAGGTGTCTTTTGTGTTATTGATGCTCCTCATGAGCACATGCAGGGTTGCTGATTTCAGGTACTCTTTCTGGTGTCTTTTCAAGTGACTGGACAAGTGCTTCGTTGTGACGCTATAGTTGATATAATTCATGACATCCAGATTGTGTCCACAACAAGAGAACTCTATCTTGAAGATTCACCACTGGAGCTAAAAATTCAAGCTTTGGATTCTGAAGGTAAGAGATTTACCAGCAGGAGATAAAATCGGCATTGAAACCCTTATTTGTCTGATGCGTGCACTGATTTTACTTGTGACGCAATTGAACGTTAGAAGCCAAGCCGAGAAGTGTAAAGGGAGCCCTCTGTGTAATACATTTAGTACGCTGTTGGTTTTGTGTATGTGTAAAATCTACAGACCACCTGAACAGGAAAATCAAACACTGCTTGGTTTTCAACAGCTTCTGCTTGCTTTTTTTCCTTATTTTGCCAGGAAACTTAACTCTAGCTCTAATGATGTTTTTAAACATTAGAATTTAAAATAAAGGTGTCAACTCTTAACAGTTCTGTCTGCAGGCCAGGCATAACAATGTAATGGCAGAAGTCCTAGCTCTTGTCCTGTTGAAATGTCCCACCAGGACTTAACTGGACTGAGCAAGGTTGCACAGGAATGTGAAGCAGTCTGTTCTTTCTTTTTCTTCTTTGTCTTCATTTTTCTTTTGAGTTGAGATAATCTAAAGAATTTTGCAAAAGTACATTTTGTCTGGGTCCAATCAGACATCCAATGGGATGTTCAGAGATGGTGTTGAAGACCAACCTGTTGTTGCTAGGATTAGTATTCCCTAATTATTATAGAAACACTGTACCAAAACAGGTACCATTCAGGCTCACAGAAGTCAGTGTATTTGTGCTGAATGCACAATAATTTAATAGGAGCAGAAAGCTTCTGCTTTTCATGCTGTTTGTGGTAAGAATTTCATACTTTCATCTCAGCAATCAGTTCTTATGAACACATCAGCATTCACCCGAACCAAGGGTTTTCAGGACAGCTACTGGGCTGAAAGGAAATGATATGTAAAGCAGCTATAAAAGGTCGAATTGTTTGTTTTGGATAGTTAATGGCCCATCCTGCCTTTGTTTGTACAAACCATGAATGACAGGTTATGTACAGGAATATGTTAATAATAAAAAGGAATTTAATTTTCTTATACAATGTGTGATCCTGGATCCTTGGCTTGGTGTTTCTGCAAACTCTCAAGCATGCTCAGTGGACAAATGTGCCTTGGAAGCTGCACAAGTCAGATTCTGAACAGGAGCAGTGGGTCAAATCCCACAGAGAACGTTTAGTCAGCATGACTGAAGAGTTCAGCACAGGAAGCACATGGATCCGTTAGAGTGAGTCCAGAGGAGGCCATGAAGATGATCCAAAGGCTGGAGCACCTCCTATCCAAGGACAGGCTGAGAGCGTTGGGGTTGTTCAGCCTGGAGAAGAGAAGGCTCTGGGAGACCTCAGAGCAGCTTCCCAGTACTGAAAGAGGCTCCAGGAAAGCTGGGGAGGGGCTCTTGATCAGGGAGTGCAGGGACAGGATGAGGGGGAACGATTTTCAACTGCAAGAGGGGAGTTTGAGCTGAGATCTTAGGGAGCAATGTTTTGCTGTGAGGGTGGGGAGGCCCTGGCCCAGGTTGCCCAGAGCAGTGGTGGCTGCCCCATCCTTGGAGGTGTTCCAGGCCAGGTTGGCTGGGGCTTGGAGCCCCCTGATCCCGTGGGAGGTGTCCCTGCCCATGGCAGGGGAGTAGAGCTGGTTGGGCTTTGAGGTCCCTTCCAACCCAAACCATTCTAGGATTCTACGATTCTGTTAATAAGCCACTCGAAATATAAATTTGATCCCCAAGTACTGCTTTTCAAAGGTTACTAATGCAGGAGAGGAAGATGATAATGAATGTTTTGGCCGCATGAAGTGTAAAATGTGGAGAGGAAAAGAAGTCAAACTGTACATTGTTTTATTTGTTCAAGTGAATAAATTTTATTATGACTTAACTAGTGGTGCATTAAATAAGAAAAAGTCTTAAAGACCTGAGTTTGCTTTTCTTTGACTATGAGTGTGCAAGGGACACTGGCTTCCTGCCCCGGTGATGGAGCAGAGCACACCAAGACATCTTTCCTTGTTTCCTGGGATTTGCCCCAGCCTTGCCAGTGAGAGGCATCCCAGAGGGACAGCCTGGGCTGGGTTAGGGCAGTGGAGCACAAGACAGTGCCTGCATTGACATCCGAGGAGCCTGGGAGGGTAACATTACAGCTGCTGTGCAGCTCCTGTGCCAGCTGAGTGATCTGCAGGGAAGGACAAAGGCTCCTTACAGCTCCTCTGTGTTTACAGTTAGTGGTTTACAGTTTTATAGAAAAGTGCTGCTCAGTTTGAGTTCTCTGGGTCAAGATTTTGTTCCTGTTGTGGGTGAATCATGGTTGTATTCAGAAACAAAGCGATAGATGTGAAAAGTGCAGTTTGTCAGTGCTGTGGACTCAAGTTACCCAAATGGCATCTCAGATCCATGGGTTTCAAAATGAAAGGTTGTTTAGCAGATGGGTTTGGTGTTCCTGCTAATATCCAATATTTAGTGGATATTAGCAAGGTTGGATATATGGCGAGGCCCAGTATTAATTGGATATTAGTGGGGGTTTTGTGGGCAAAGCGGGAAGGAGGCAGTGGGTGCCAAGGATCTTTTAGGGGCTGGGAAGTGGAGGATCGGTGCTGCCACCTGTGCCCGCCCAGTGGGCTTTGTGAAATACATAAAGTATCCCATGGTGTTACCAACTATCAGTAGAAAAGACAGCTGAAGATCTTGAATTTGCCAAAGTCAGTAAAGCAAGGTAGATTGTGATTTGTAACTAAGTACAAGTAGGTATTTACTGTAAAATCCCTCTTTTTGCTATAAGATAGAGATTTTTTCCCCTAGAAAAAAGTCACAGTTTATGTTCCAGGAAGGCTCTATGCTTGTTATTTATTTTTGTTTTAATCTGACTGATTTCTAGGAAACACTTTCAGCACATTGGCAGGGTTGGTCTTTGACTGGACAATTGTAAAAGACACGGAGGCTGATGGCTTCTCGGATTCCCACAATGCGTTGCGGTAGGTTCATTTACTTTGTTCTCTGGAGTCTCATGTCCGTTAGGTTTGATGTGTTTAAGTATTTCCTCCCATCTGGGCAGTTTGCTGAGCTGATGCATAAAATAATGCTTGCAGGTCAATTGTCCCAGGGTTGGTTTTAAGTACATACTCAGCAGCCTGGGCATTCTTATCCCTGTTCAAATTAACAACTGATAGTGTTAATGAGCAGCCAAAGTTACTCTAACTTAGCAACTAGAAATAAATAGATGCGGTTGTTGATCTTCCTGAAACGTCTTGTGCAAAAGAAAGAGCAAAAGGAATATTGACCCATAAGGCTCTTACCTCAGGATTTCAGCAGAGGTTTTTAAAATTATTTTTTTAAAGGAAAAAGTCCTTTTCCCTTTCAACAAGGAGCTCTCTGGACTTGAAGAGTTTTGGGTTTCAGTCAACACCTAGTTCTGGCATTGAAATAGTTCTCAAACCAGCTAACTTTTAAACTGGAATACACCGAATGTCTGCCTGTACGCCATGTACAGCTCATAAGGCCAGGTGAAATAATTCAATGGAAGGTATTCCATGAAGGTATCCAATATGTTGTCCATCAAACAAAGCAATTAATGGAAAGCATGTGCTTGATAAAAAAGCCGTAGTGCTTGGCTGATTGTCTATACTATCTCAAAAAGTAAGCTGACAGGAATTTAGAAGTGCTGTATTTTGTAGAAACTTCTGTTCAAAGGTCTTGAAAGTGATCTCGCCTCACTAAGGCAAGAAGTGTTTTTCAGCATTCTGATGTAACAGGAATTCCCTCCATTTAATGGTGGTGGAGTTCTTGCCAAAAAGTCAGAAAATTCATCTGTGGCAGGGATAGGAAAAGAATCCAAACTGCAAACTCTGTTTTGGTGGTGGTGGTTTTTTATTTTATTAAGCATTTGCTCTGTACTTCTCCAGTGGTGACTTCATTGTTCTGCTCTTCAGTGGCTTTGAACAGCAGTTTGAGTTTCCATCCTTATTAAATTCACCAGAACTGAAGGTGACTTAGCAGTGCCTTGTGTGGGATATTTTTCCAGTTGGACTCCAAGAGTCCTTGCACTGACACCAGTTGGTGTCAACGCACCGAGATCCTGTAAGTTAGCGTATCACACAGTTACTCATCACCTTAAACGCCACGGTGAATCTTGACTTCACTCAGCGTGAGTGCTGGTATGAAAAATGCCTCCCTGATATGCTGGGTTTTGACCAGCAAACACCTGAAATGTGACATTTTCTCACAAAACAGTTTACAGACACTTCATAGAATCCTGGAATGGTTTGGGTTGGAGGGGACTTCAAAGCCCATCCAGTGCCACCCCCTGCCATGGCAGGGACCCCTCCCACTGGGTCAGGGGGCTCCAAGCCCCATCCAACCTGGCCTGGAACCCCTCCAGGGATGGGGCAGCCACCACTGCTCTGGGCAACCTGGGCCAAGGCCTCACTCACATTTTTGAGTACAGCTCTAGTCAAAACTTCCCTGGTGTGTAGCGGGCTTGTAAGATGAAATGAATTCAAACTTGTGCACCGTAGGCTTCAGTTACTTGGGTAAACAATTTCCAGCAAGATGCAGGTAGTTTGCGGAACATAATTTGGGACATAATATCTTCCCTTAAAGAACTTGGCTGTAGCCATGATTCTAAGATTAGAATGTGGGGAATGGGGTTCTTTTTTTAGAAGGCAGAATGGTTAACAGTTACCATGCATCCTCAAACCTGTATTGCAGATACATTGGAATTGGGGTAAGAGTAGCAAACGAGCCTCTCTGCTCTTCGGGAATCACAGGCTCCTGTATTGCAGCCTTTGGAAAGCAGACACACAGCATTACCTGCGGCAAATCTGTTCAGCCCGTAATACACTTGAAGCTTCGGGTGTGAGCACGTGGCCTCTCTAAAATGGGAACCAGACAGGGCACTGACTGCTCAGTGGGACTTGGCGTCCAAGTCCGAGTCCATACGGAGATTTTTGTTTCAATATAAGTATTAGCTAGAGATAGGATTTTAGCCAAACTGATATTGATAAATCCTCTGCTATTAGCACAGCTCTGAGAACATAATGGTTCTAATGATATTACAGCTTTGAAAAAGAAATTATGAACTGCTGTGAGTACATTAATATTCATAACTGTTCTCAGCATGGCTTTGCTGATTTGACTGTGGCAGTGCACACAAAGCCACGCAGATCATATGTGTGCAGAAGCTGGCAACCTTTAAAACACGGTCGTCACTCAATTTCTGTGCTGTCATTTACCCATTCGTGGCAAATTCTTTTCCTCTCACTTGTCACATCTCACTGAAATTTCTAACTTACTGCGAGTGTTCTGCTCGTAGATTTTCCCCAGTCATTTATCAAATGCATCCTAGCTCCTTCGTATGGGTCAAAGTTATGTTCTGGTTTGTTAAGCTGGTGCTTTTAAAAACATAACCTTTGGGTCTGTCACATGGGTTTCACAATAATCTAGAGAGTTTTTGCAGCGTGCACCTACTGTGAAAACTGGAGGGATCATTACAGACACCATGTGCCATCCTCCGATATGTCTTTAAAGCCCACAAACAAGCTTCAGACAAACCTTTATCAGTCACTGAAAGCAGCTGCAAGTATCTTGAAGAACAAGTAAAATTTGGATATCTGGTCCCAGGCAGACATCTGAAATTTGCTTAAAAATGGAAATGACTGGGCATAGGTGGTGGTGATGTTTCTCTGTGGTTTCGCAATGACCTGTTAACAATTTCTTATTTGCCATTTCAGTATACTGAAATTCTCAGAATCCACTTATATTCCACCTTCCTATATATCAGAGATGGAAAAAGTTGCCAAGCAAGGGGATACCATTTTGGTGTCTGGAATGAAAACAGGGAGCTCTAAATTAAAAGCAAGAATACAGGAAAGCGTCTATAAGGTAAGAACTTACTTTCGGGTTTTTTGTGTTAATTGTTTAGTCTTACAGTCCGATGTTGCAGGAATGCTGTCGGTTTGCCCAGCTGTGTTGTTCCCATTGCGGATGTCGGTGCTGCATCTCTGTCTGTCTGTGTTGACTCTGTAGCCCAGGTCAGAAAAGACAGCAGTGCTGCTCTTGGTCGCCCTGCGAGGGCTGGAGTTTGGCGCAGTTGCCTTGGTTCAGTTCCCTAAGCCAGGACGAGGAGTGTCATATGAGTCTGTAGTTAGTATCTAATTCTGCCTCATTAGATTCCGGTCTCTAAGGAAGGGCTTTGGGATCAGGATGTCAGTGCTACAAGAGCATTAAACTGCAGTGTTGGCAGTCTTCCCAGCTGCTATGTAGATCCATGCTGCTCCTTTCTTTGCAGCTTGAGGTGGCTTGAGTTTTTCGTTTACCTCTGGTAACAGAATTGTGTTTTCTGTAGAATTTACAAACGCTCAAGAGAGTTTTTGTAGGTTGTTGCTTAGAGGAGTGCTTGGCATTGTGCTAGCATCAACGTAGTACTGCACCTTAAAATATTCTTGTATGAAAGGGTGGGGGTTCTGGAGTTCCTCTCGTATCTGCAGACTCGTATCTTTGGCACACTTGTGTTTTTACACATTGTACTTCATGTTTTCCTTTCAGAGGAATTGCCTTGGACTTTCTAAGCCATACCTGTAAAAGTTGTTCTATGAAAGTATTATCTAACTGTATGTAATACCAGTAACGTCGCGCAGGTAAAAGGACGTGTTAAGGACTGTGGGTTTGTTGGAGTTCTACCTGTGATAATTGTGTTGGATGTAGTTGTTCTACATTATAGCCATATTTTTTTTCTTAAGTGATTGTAGCTTGGTTGGTTTTCTGTTTGAATATTTATTTTCTGGAATCAGTTTTGAGCTGCTACTGTGAGTGAAATTGAAATAATATTGTTCTGTCTGCACTTTTTATGGCTTTCTGGTTAGTCGTTTCTTTAAAACTCTCACTGCTGCCAGACTGCGCATTTTCAGTGAGCATCCCTCAAACACCTGTACTAGAATTTATACAATTGGCAGTTGTATTCCTGATATAACGGCCCAATGAGTTTGATACGGATTCCTCAGGGAAATTCTAAAGGATATGTCGTATGGAGATGCCATGGTAGGGAAAAGTCAATTTTTACATGTCTGAGTCATGACTGTGCATCTCTCAAACTTTTCTGTATTCTCCAGAAAACTGAACTGAAATTATGTCCATGTAGACTTGATCTGTTTTCCTTCAGCCTTGCACAGTGTGCACAGAGCAGATCTCCACACCATCCATTATCCCCCACTTTTCCCTGTTCTAACTAAATTTGAGATGATAATTAAGAGCCAGTTACAGCAAGGAATAATTTTCACTTACAGATTTTAAGTTATTGCTGCGTTATCTCTTTCAAACAAATGAACTGCTTTAAGTGTGGTTCCCTTTTCTTTTTTCCCCCCTCTATCAATAGCATGTGCATCCTGCAGAAGTCAGATTGCTTATTTTGGAAAACATCCTATTAAATCCAGCGTCTGATGTTTATCTACTGGTAGGAACATCAATTCGGTACAGAGTTCAAAAAATACGGCAAGGGAAGATTACAGGTTTGTCCTGGGTTTGCTTTTGTTTTAGTGCTTTGTGTGGATTTTTAACTGCTGAGAAATTTTGTGTTCGAACTGTTTTGTTAATGTTTCACACCATCTTTCTAAATCACACGATGTTACAGCTGTTTAGTTTTTTCCTCTCAAAAAATTGTGCCTGTGAAGGATATATCGATGTTCTTGCAGATTTGTCAGGAACAGGAAGGTAAGGGGAACTTAGAAGAGGAGCTAACACTGATTTTTTATGTAGTCGTTGGTTTCACATTGACTAAGAAGCTCTGTCTGACTTTCTTAGTTAAATTTAGATTAGGAATTTGATTTGACCACTTTTGAGGCTGGGAACGGGTTGGATGTTGGATCTAAACAGTGGGATGATATTAGTTGGAAATTGCAGCTTGAAAGAAATTAAAGTTAGTAGAGAAGCTCGGTTTGTGTCTGTGTGTTGCTGTAGTCTCAGAAATGCTCTTTCTGCAAGACATTACAAATAGTGATTTGATGTGTGCACTAGGCATCAATAAAAATTAATCAGCAGTAATTAGCAGCGTCCAAACATGGACACAGTTGATTTTATTGTTTCATATGTTATCTCGTTTTATGTACAGAATTAACGATGCCGTCTGATCAGTACGAACTGCAGCTGCAGAACAACGAACTTGATCCTGAGGGAGATTCGTCTCGGCCTGTTGCCAAGTTGGACCAGGCAACATCAGTTGTAACTGCATTGCAGCAGGGACAAACTAACCTCATACTTGGGCACAAGAGTATCCTTCCTGAGTGATGCTTCTCCATCCAGATCTTTGTGGCAGGAGACAAACTTCCCACCCTTTTCAGCACAAACAGATAAAATTATTCAGATTTGTACCAGTAGTCTTGAAAATTGGGAGCACCTGGTGGAGCCACAGAAAGCAGCAGTGCTGTGAGTTCCGTCTCAACAGAGCTGCCCGATGCCTGGAAGTATTCTAAGAAATTAAATTGATAAAAGACCAATTAAATGATGTCTGTTCCCCTCAGTCAATGTGGAAATGTGGTGGGGCTTTATTTAATGTTTATATTTAAAGCATTATATCTTCTAGTGGAATCTCTCTGAAATGCTCACTTTCTTTCAGGATAGTGGGGTAACATTTCTTTTCAGTTTACAATTAACTTTAAATATTCAGAAAGGCACAAGGGACTCCAAGAACCCACTGATCTTTACTTGATTTTCATCAAAACTTTTCTGTTCCTTTACTGAGCCTTCAGGTATCCACATGCAGGGGGTTTCCAGGCTGCCAAACAGCACCATCTATGTTGTAAACCCTGGGTATTTAGGTTGGTATTGGCTGCAGTCTTCCTGATTGCTTAATATAATTTCTTGCCTTGTTTTTGTGTTGGCATTTTTCTGTGTATTTACATGCTTCTGTTCGTTGTTACCGCTCCTAGAAAAGTAATTTTATTTATAGAAGTAGCTCAATGTGGACTAGATGTAGTCATTTATTTATGTTCTTTCAGCTCTGTATTCAGCAGCTTAAAGCAAGGAAGGTGCATCTTCAGAAGCAAAGTGCTTGTGTCCGTTATGTAAAGATGCCGTTGATTTGTGCTGTTCAACATTTCCTCTTTTGCAGGATTTACAGTTCATCCAGGTGACAGATGGGTCCTGGAAACAGGCAGATTTTATGAAATTACAATTGAAGTATATGATAAATCAAGCAATAAGGTGTATTTATCTGATGTAAGTTGACATGTTGATATACTTCTGAGTGTCTGTCTCCTCAATCCTGGCTTTCTTCGAAAGTAGTTGAGCAGTTTTTTATTTACAGTGGGTTGGGACATTTCAGAGCAAGTTGTTTCTTGCCTCTTCCATTTTTCCTTTTGTTTTATTGTTGGGGGTTTTTTAATGATAAAGCACTGGGTGCTTGATTATGGGGAAAGCTTAGGTGATTCGCTAGCATTGAAACACTTCACTGTTTAGTCATTAAATAAGATTAATTCTGGGGTTTATGTACAAGAGATTCATTGCTTTAAAAAAAAGTGAGATTTAAGTAGTTTATTTGCAAGCAGAAGAAAATTATTAAATTATTGCTTATCAAAGTATCAAATTCATGTCAATGTTAATTTGTTTGCACTTACCTGCTTCTTGGGATACAGATTTGAGCTTCAGCTACACAGAACGAGAGGAAATGGCCTCAAGTTGCACCAGAGGAGGATCAGATTAGATATTAGGAAGAATTCCTTCACTGAAAGGGTTTCTTAGGCACTGGCAGAGGCTGCCCAGGGGTTGAGTCTCCATCCCTGGAGGTGTTTAAACAGGTACATGAGGTGCTCAGGGATAGTTTAGTAGCGAACAGGTATGGTTGGACTCGGGGACCTCAGAGGTATTTTCCAACCAAACAATTCTATGATTCTGTGATCTCAGAAATGTGCTATTGGGGCAGTGTATTTGTAAGTTCTTCCCCTTTTGCGTTCAGGGATGACAATCTTAAGAAATATGTGAATTATTTAGTTATATGAATACTGGAACTCTTAATGGGAAATTACATGTAGAAAAGTAAATATGTCCCATTGGGTTAATGCTGTGTCTAAAAGATATCATAGAATCATGGAGTGGTTTGGGTTGGAAGGGACCTCAAAGCCCATCCAGTTCCAACCCCTGCCATGGGCAGGGACATCTTCCATGGGATCAGGTTGCTCAAAACCCCATCTAACCTGGCCTTGAACCCCTCCAGGGATGGGGCAGCCACCACTGCTCTTGTTGGAAGACTGAAACTTTTATAGAGAAAAATCCTCATTCCCTACCAGATAGATTTCTCTCGACTGTGTTATTAAAGAATTGCTTTTTGTCATTGATCTGTTGCTGATATGTTTATTGCTGTCAGTTACCTGTGGCAATATATATTGAATGTTCTGGTTTTAGAATATCAGAATTAATACACAGCTGTCCAAGGAGTATTTTGAGGTGCTGAAGTCATCTCTGAATGGATCATATCATTATGTGAAAGCAATAAAGAAAGGTCAGACCGTCATTGATGCTGCACTGACATCAGTAGTAGATCAGGTATGTTTTTATAACAACTCTTCTGCTTTACTGGTAGCCCTAAAACTAATTAACTTGTGCATTAGTGATTTAATAGTGACATAGTAAAAGGAAATCTGAGCAGTACAAGGGTCTAAGCTGTCTGTTTAAACAGATTGAGAACCAAATTCTAAAAGCCTTACTTCAGGAAAACTGTCAATTAAGTCAACAGAGGATTTTCTTAAATAAAGACTGTGGGATTTCACTGCCGAGTATGTGGCAAACGCCTGTTAAGCTCATGGTGCACAGCACTGATTTCTTTTTCCATAGCAGATACTTATGTGGGCACTTATCGTTTCCTTGTGCTGGTGCAAAGGTCCTCTCACATTCTCTGAGTGGATTGTACAATTTATTGTAGTAGGATCACCAGTCCCATACCCTGGCCTTGTTCTGCATTCAGTTACATTTGGAGAGTTTTCTGTCGTTTGGTAAGTGATGTGAAATGCTGGAATGAAAATCTGCCAAATGTATCAGCCTGCACATTTCTTCCCATTAATGTTAATTAACGTTCCGCTGGTCAGGCAGGCTGCTGAATGTATGGCTAACGAGGGCACGTGGTGTGCAAGTGGTTTGCTTCTGCTTGGAACTTGGGAAAATTCAACACTTCAGCCCATTTGCTGTGAAATCGTTTCAGTTATTCCTTGAGTAGAATTTAGTGGATCCTTGTGTATGATAAGCCATGGTCATTCTGTGTCTCAGAGAGGTACTGTGGGATGTAATGAGATCTGCTGAGAGCTGTTAAAATTTTCCTTCAGGGCTCCAGTAGGAAACAGAATGTTGTGCCAGAGGGTTATGGCATTACAATCCCAGCAAAGCTGTCAGGGACAATGTTTTGGGATGGGTTGGGGAATGGGTCTTTTAGACTGTTTCATCTTCACCTGCTGCAGAGTAGAATGAGCAAAGAGTACATGCTGGTGTGGAGTGACCAAATCAGGTCTCCAGACTAGATACCAAAACTAGGAGTGAAAGAGTAGATTTCTTATTGCTGTTTGTAATTTAAATTAATGTGGACACCTGTATCTCCATGGTAATACTGCTCATTTAATACAGTGGCACACTTTGCTGTGATGAGCTGATGATTTGCTCACACGTAACACTTCCTAAATGACCCTAAGTAGTTGCTTTCCTTTCTCTGAGATGTTTTCAACAACAACTTTGTGCTTAAGAACTAAACATTATTCCTAGAAAGTACTGTGGTGTCACTTACAATAACTGTGCTGTTGCTTTTTGTAGGATGGAGGTGTTCATACATTGCCAGTTCCGGTGCGAAACCAGCAAGATATTGAAATATATGTTCCTATAGTTCTTTCACCCAGCATTTTGACGTTTCCTTGGCAGCCAAAAGCAGGAGTCTACCAGTACACCATACAGGTATGTCAAAGAGGTATCTAATCACGGTATTGCCCAAGCGAGCACGATGAGGCCTCTAACTACTTACATAGAGTTGACTTGGGATACGTCAGGCACAGTGATATCCGAAACCTTATTTGGAGGAATTGAGTTGGATGTTAGTTGTAGAAGTAAATATGTAGTTAAAAAAAGCATACAAAACCCCCCAACAAGCAAAAACCCCCAACAAACTTGCCTCCTGTCTTTCATTCACTTCCTCACTCCCTCCTGCGTGCATCACACACACAGGCACAGACAGGTTTGGAATTGCAGAAAACATGCCAGGTACAAAGCTTAATAGTGATAATCAGAGGCTGCCATTCATGCCAAGGGATGGAAGTGCAGAATCATAGAATCTTTAAGGTTGGAAAAGACCTCTAAAATCATCCAGTCCAACCATCAGCCCAACACCACTGTGCCTACTAAACCATGAATTGCTGTGTGAAGTGACTGCAAAAAGGGGATGACAAGATCACTGAGCAGTGCCCTGTCAACCTCTAACATCAGAGTTCTTCACTCGCTACACATATTATGCTTCCAATGAAAAGGAAAGGGAAAGGCATGTTTAATTTACAGTGTGCCCTTCTAAAGGGACGTTTTTCTTACATTTCTTATGTGTCTTTGCTCCCATGCTGCTAACCCTTCCATACAATTCATGAAGCAAATGGCTTGTCTTCCAGTAACCTGAGTGTAGCCTGACTGGAGAAAGGAACATTGTACTTTCCCAGCCAGGACTCTCACCCCAGTACCACCATACCCAGATCCTGTGCTCGGATTTCATCTGCCTCTCCCATCTACCATGAAGTGGTGCTGAGTTTTGGGTCTCTCTTCAAATAACTGGTATATAGAAAGAAGGAGAATCACGAAGATAAGGCTGGAGCACCTCCTGTACGAGGACAGGCTGGGAGAGTTGGGGTTGTTCAGCCTGGAGAAGAGAAGGCTCCAGAGCAGCCTCCCAGTACTGAAAGGGGCTCCAGGAAAGCTGGGGATGGGCTCTGGATCAGGGAGTGCAGGGATGGGATGAGGAGGAAGGGTTTTCTGCTGCAAGAGAGGAGATTGAGGTGAGATCTTAGGGAGAAATGTTTTGCTGTGAGGATGGGGAGGCCCTGGCCCAGGGTGCCCAGAGCAGTGGTGGCTGCCCCATCCCTGGAGGTGTTCCAGGCCAGGTTGGCTGGGGCTTGGAGCCCCCTGATCCAGTGGGAGGTGTCCCTGCCCATGGCAGGGGGCTTGGAATGGGTGGAGTTTCAGGTCCCTTCCAACCCAAACCATTACATAATTCTGTGATTCAATAACACGTGGTGTCTTAAGTAACTGAATCGGTCTCAGAGGGATAAATCCAAAGTTAATGCCATTGTGTTTAGCTCTGTCGTCTTTGTTTTTAATTTCTTTGGAGTTAGTTGGTTTGGTTCATGCTATACCCAACCACACCAGCAGCGTGTGGTAAAAATTCTTAGTACAAATATGCTTTCTCAGTACTTCATTGTAACTTCTGCTCATGCCCAGGATGGGAAAGTTAATGTAGTTTTCTGTTTCCCACCAGTTCTTTTCTCATCTTGCCTTATCTTGCACATATCATCAGTTACCTCGCTAGAGAACAGTCCTTTGTGTTACTCTGAGAATTTGCATCAGTGTTCTTACTTTACAGTGATTTTTTATTTCATTAAAAACATAAAAACTTTTTTTTCTCTCAACATCTCAGTCATTTTGCATTTACTGAAAATAAGAACATTTTCCCTGTCTGGCATTCGACACCACCAGTGGTTGTTTACAGTAGCACACAGCTTGACTGTTGTTCCCGCCTGTGGATTCGTGTTTGCCTCCTACTCGATAGTTTTTGAGTCAGACTCTTTTAAATTGGTGAATAGGCTTTTTCTGACAATAAATTGAAAAGAATTTTTGGCTCGAGCCAAATTCTGTTTGTAGCTGAAGTAACTCTTTCCAGATGGTATCAGAATGACTTTTAGGTTTTACTTTGTCAGCTGACTGGGTTTATGTTGGTTGCTTTGATCATATTAGTGCTAATAAGACGGCTTCTTTTGCCAGGAAGAAAGCAAAGAAGGGTGTTTACTTCCTTCCTTCCAGACATTAGGGAAGAGTAGTGCCATCTTTGTAAAGTTAAGAACGTGGAGGTTATTGTTTTCTAGTGAGGGCATCACCCTCACTGGTAACAGTTTGTGGAGTTCAGCTGACAGGCTGTGGATAATGATTAGATTGAAGCGGAAGGTGTTTTACTCTTTCCCTCCTAAGTGCAAACTGCCTGCTAGAGAGAGAAGTGTGGTAGCACGTCTGGTTTGCATGGCAAGGAGCTGTGACTCCATAGAATCATCAAGAATTAGGTATTTCCATTTTATGTTTTCTGTTCATTTCCCTGTTTTAATTGAAAATATCTTTAAAAAATAATCTGAAGTTCTTTAACCATTTCTCACACACCCCGTGCATCTCCTTCTGCTGCTCACCGTTACTCATTTATCCCTTAGTCTCTGGTGCTCTTTCTGTAATATCTATGATATCAAGTAACTAGTTCTTACCTTTCTGTAGAATAATTCCACTTACTCAAGCTCTTCTCCTTCTGAAACAACCCTTCAATTGCTGGCAGCTCCAGGAAAAGGACGGGTGTTTCTTTCTGGTTGGTTTGGGTTTTGTTTATGGGAATCTGCACGTAAGCCTGGCAGTTAGTGACTCCATGGAACGCCACTGCAGGAGTGCAGCCTGCGCCTTTCGCACACCCTTGCAGTGCTCGTGGCAAGAGTGGGCAGGTTCCACACGTGCCCATTGCTCCTTCCATGACTGATGAATTGCTGGAGCAGTGCGTTGTTAAATGCCTCAGGGAGACAGGCCGATTTTCAGCATAAAAATAAAGAAGTAATGCCAAGAAGAGAGTGAATTCTTTTCTTTTTTCCCCTCGTGCCTCCCACCTTCTTTTCTCTTCCCTTCAGTTCCCTTAACAATTCCTAATGAAAGAAGCCAGCAGGTACGATGTGTGAGGTTACCAGCTCTGAGACCCCAAATCAGCACTTTGGCCATTAGCAACAGAGAAACAGTGGGAGTTTCCAGAAGTAGGATAATCCCACGTGCCAGGCTTTTGGAGTGCCCATTTGTGAAATGCTTTGCTGACTCTGAATTCTACCTGTCACTGGGAGTTGTGAGCATTGCACTTCTGCAACTGGGAAGGAGGTGTTTGTCTTAGCAGTGCTGGTGAGCACATAGGATACGTGGATGAAGAGAGCTCAAATTAAGATGAATGAAGGGGTTGTCATCTTCTCATCTCTTACGTGACCTTGCTTGTTTGAAAATTCTGAGGTGTTATTTGTATTTCCTCAATAATAGCATTGTTGTTGCTCTGTGTGTCCCTGGTTTTCATGCCAGGTTTGACATCTAAGGAAGGCAGGAAACATATACTTTATACTTTAAAGATTTTCTTTCTGTATTTTAGGCTCATGGTGGAAGTGGCAATTTCAGCTGGTCCTATTCAAACCAGGCAGTTGCTACAGTGACAGTCAAAGGAGTAATGACAACTGGAAGCGATATCGGCATCAGCGTGATTCAGGCAATTGATGTTCAGAATCCATTGCACTATGGAGAAATGAAGGTAAAACTCTTTTTCTCTTTTTTTCCCTGGCCACTCTTGATTATGGCTTCTAGAAACGGTGAGAAGCTGAGAATGTCATAGGCATTCCCCTTCCCAAAACGTTCCCAAGAGATTTCCCTGCCTGCCCCGTGGCAGGTTAAGTGATCGGAGTTTGGACTTGTGCGCTTTCAAGCTCTCTCTGCTGTATTAACTTTTAGTCCTCTTCCTGATCTCCTTGGCAAGTCTTCTTTCCTTGTTGAAAATTTTGAGTGCAAGAATGAACTAGAACTGCCTGGAGAAGTGGCTGCAGTGCTATAACGAATCCAGATACCAAAGCTGGCCAAGAAAATAATCATCTTTTATGAAATGGAAACAAAAAATACACCTCCCAAGAAGGGTTTTGCTGTCTGTGAGCGAATCATGCCCTGTTCTTCGCATTTGGTCGGGGTGATGAGTGTGTGGTGTGGAGTGAAGAAAATACAGGAATCTGTGCAATGGCCCCGCGGGAAAGAGCATGCAAAGATAAGTGAAAAGGCTGCTCTGGTGTCACGGTTTAGCTCCAGCCCAGTCAATTTCAGGAGCTAAAACCAAGCAGTCTGGGCTCGCAGATCCCTTCCCTTGCCCCCAGGGAAAGTGTGGGAGGAAAAAGACTTGTAGGTTGGAAACTAAAACTACAGCTTTAATGAAATAATAACAAGGTCCTAACTAGACGTCGACCATCACAGAAGAAGCACGAGACTCTCGTGATCTCTGTTTTATATGCGTGTGACATATATGGGTTGGAGTACTGTGTTGGTCACTTTGGGGTCACCTGTCCACCCCTCCCTGCAGCTGCGACCTTTTTTCACCAGCTCGAGGATGGCCTTGGTTTCTGTAGGAATAAGCATAAACGTTGGCCTTTCTGCATCCTCGTGCCCCGTGTGATCACTTCTAGAAAGTATCTGAAAAACATTCAGAAAATGTCGTTACTTAGACAAGACTTGGAGTCAGAAAACTGACTCTAATTTAGCTCAAACCACAACATCTGGTTAACACCGATTAACACCATAAAGCTACAATCTCTAGAATGTTACTCATTTGGAAATACCTACTTGGATGCAAATAACTTTTCTTAATGAAAGCTGTGCCAGTGCTCATTGTCTCTGCCAAGATGACAAGAACTGTCAGAGCTGTGAGATAGAATCTTAGAATCTCTTAGGTTGAAAAAGACTTTTAAGATCATCAAGTGCTACCGTTAACCCAGCAATGCCAATTTCACCTCTAAACCATGTCCCTAAGCACCGCATCCACACATCCTTTAAATCCCTCCAGGGATGGGGACTCCTCCAGTTCCTAGATGCTGAAACTGAGCAGTGCTGTGGTGTACGGTCACTGCTGGGAAGCAGTGCTGCTCTGCTGCCTTCGCACATCCAGGCATTTTAATCTGTGCTTTAATGCTGTATCGTTGGCAAGGAGCTAAGCACCGGTGTGCAGGCCTGACAGAGAAGAGGAAATTTGCTCCTGACTTGGGAAAAAATGACAGAGAGAGAGTGCTGAGCACGTGTGACTGGCCTGGAAGGCAGCGGCTGTCGTTGTTTAACTGCACAGTCATGAATGAAAGAGGTTTGTTTATGTCAAGCAGATGCTGTTGAGCCTGGCATTCCTAAAGGCAACTCTTGTTTCTGAGGGAGCATAGAAACTGATTTAGGAAGCGTGTCTTGAAAGCCCTGGGGCAGTGCCCCTTCCGTACCCTGGGCAGTGCACCTTCCGTACCCTGGGGCAGTGCCCCTTCCGTACCCTGGGCAGTGCACCTTCCGTACCCTGGGCATTGCCCCTTCCATACCCTGGGCACTGCACCTTCCGTACCCTGGGCATTGCCCCTTCCGTACCCTGGGGCAGTGCCCCTTCCGCACCCTGGGCATTGCACCTTCCGTACCCTGGGGCAGTGCCCCTTCCGCACCCTGGGCATTGCACCTTCCGTACCCTGGGGCAGTGCCCCTTCCGTACCCTGGGCACTGCCCCTTCTGTACCCTGGGCGTTGCCCCTTCCGTACCCTGGGGCAGTGCCCCTTCCGCACCCTGGGCATTGCACCTTCCGTACCCTGGGGCAGTGCCTCTTCCATACCCTGGGCAGTGCCTCTTCCATACCCTGGGGCAGTGCCCCTTCCGTACCCTGGGCAGTGCACCTTCCGTACCCTGGGCAGCACACGTTCCATACCCTGGGCAGCGCACCTTCTGTACCCTGGGGCAGTGCCCCTTCCGTACCCTGGGCAGTGCACCTTCCGTACCCTGGGCATTGCCCCTTCCGTACCCTGGGGCAGTGCCCCTTCCGTACTCTGGGCATTGCACCTTCCGTACCCTGGGGCAGTGCCCCTTCCGTACTCTGGGCACTGCACCTTCCGTACCCTGGGCATTGCACCTTCCATACCCTGGGCAGTGCCCCTTCCGTACCCTGGGCATTGCACCTTCCATACCCTGGGCAGTGCACCTTCCGTACTCTGGGCATTGCACCTTCCATACCCTGGGCATTGCACCTTCCGTACCCTGGGGCAGTGCCTCTTCCATACCCTGGGCAGTGCCCCTTCTGTACTCTGGGCATTGCACCTTCCATACCCTGGGCATTGCACCTTCCATACCCTGGGCATTGCCCCTTCTGTACACTGGGGCAGTGCCCCTTCCGTACCCTGGGCACTGCACCTTCCGTACCCTGGGGCAGTGCCCCTTCCGTACCCTGGGCACTGCACCTTCCGTACCCTGGGGCATTGCACCTTCCGTACCCTGGGCACTGCACCTTCCGTACCCTGGGGCAGTGCCTCTTCCATACCCTGGGCACTGCACCTTCCATACCCTGGGCATTGCACCTTCCGTACTCTGGGCATTGCCCCTTCCGTACCCTGGGGCAGTGCCCCTTCCGTACTCTGGGCACTGCACCTTCTATACCCTGGGCACTGCACCTTCCTTCCAGGACAGGTGCCTGTAGAGCAGCAGCTGGTGGGGAAGAAGCCAATTGCATGGAATAGCCGTGCGTTGGCTTTGCAGGAGAGTGCCCGGCTTTAAGCACTGCCATGTGCAGCACTGCTGTGATCGCTGAGCGGCACCGCTGGGACACCAGAGGCCCTTGTGACAAAAGTGTTAAAAACCGTGTGCGGCCAATACTGCCAACTCTGTCCCATAATGAAGAGCGAGCTAAGTAGGCAGGTACATTTCTGCTCTCTTCTTTTTACTATGTGTGTTTTGGAAAGCTGTTTCTAACCAAATCTTACTCTGAGCAGCTGCATCTACTGATGCTGGGGTTCTGAGGGGCAAATTGGCTTGGGTTTTGTGCTCAGGTTATTTGTATGAATTCTACAAAACGAATTTGAGAAGTACTAAACTTCATGCTTAAAATAATGACATAAATTAAAATTCATGCAGAATTTAGTTTCCAGACTTGCTCTAGAGCTATTCTCCAGTCAACCCAGGGTGCTGCTTAACAGCAGGAGACACAGGAACGGACTTTCAGTTGTAACTTCTTATCCTCAAACATAAGTCAAAGCCTGAAGACAGAATAACTACTTCTCTCCGTATAAGCTTTCGGAGCAGTGTATTGCACAATCTGAATAGGTTATTTTTGAATGCCTTTGTTCTGTGTTAGGGATTGCGTTCTTTGTAGAATAACTCTGAAAGAGTTTTACTTACTGACCTCAGTGAGCAAATTTTAGGGATGGTTAACTGTGTTCCGCAAGGATTATGGTTTTAACTCTGTACCACATGGTTCAATATTCTATCGTGAAGCCATTTGCAGGTGGTTAGGAAGTTAAGGTATAGCAAATGAAAAGCTTTGATCACCCCAATTGTTATGAAATAGGCAGTCAATCTGTGGCAGATTCTTTAACATGAATGGAAAAAATAGCAAATCAGAATAACAAATGATACAGTTAAGGCTTGTTCATCAACGTACCGGCTGTGGTAGCTTGGAAGATCTATTTCTGCTGGTCTTATTTCTGAAAGTAATATTTTCATTTTCAAAGTCTCTCTCACATAAAGATTACTGTTGAAGCAGAAGGTTGTTAGATTGGGCAGTAGATTGTCTGGTCACTTATTTTGGATTTCTCACATATTATTGTAGGGAAGCGTTGAGCCCTGGGCATCTTTAAAAAAGGGAAAAAAGCCATTGGGGAAACATTTGGGCCATTAGTGCCCCTAACTTCTTCATACCAGCTGCTGTGAGTGATGGAGGCTGGAGGGCCTTGTGCACTGCGTGGGGTCTGGCTCAAATACTGACGCGGTGGAAGCCAAAGTTGGACACTAAATCTGTCCCAGTGGGTGATGATACCTCCTGGAGATATTTCACAACTTAGTCCACATGTTATAATCAGCAAAGCAGAAGACAGAACTGTAGAAGTAGCGGTAAAACGATCACCAAACTGGTGTGAACTTGGACTGCTACGGGAATAGTAGCAAGCTTTTCCTGGCCCTTTCTGAGCAGGTAAACACAAAAGCCATGTTGAATCTGGGACGAATTGTTTCCAGCCATCAGGAGGAAATCAGCAGCTGGGAGAACTGTACAGGAGGGATAATTAAAATAAGATGAGCGTGTTGCAGTCTGATTTTCTTTGTTTTTCTGGTACCATTTTGTGGAGTTGTGATCATACATCTCTGTCCTGTGTTTCTTTCCTCCTTCAGGTGTACGTAACTGAACCTAGCGGGATGGAGTTCACACCATGTCGAGTTGAAGCACGTGTTGGCCAAATATTGGAGCTGCCCCTGAGGATTACTGGCCTAACGAACACTGAAACGGGCGAGACAGTCCCACTGACCGACTGCTCGCACTTTGATCTCGTGGTGGAAGTAGAAAACCGTGGTGTGTTCAGGCCACTTCAAGGTGATTTGACCTCCTCCCTGTTCTGAAAGTTAGAATAAGGTGTTGCTAAGTCACACGTCTTCTTTAACTCACTGTTTCAGTTGCTGCGTGCAGCGGTCCCAGACGTACTTATCTTTAGAAGTGGGGATCAGAGCAGTTATATTTTGAGGATGTGTTTACTTTTTTTATGCAGAACTTTCCTTTGATGTTTTTGATGTTTTTAGGAACTCCGAAAGCATTTTGGCAATTATTTTATGGGATGGTGTATAGTGTCCCATATGCCTTTCTACTGATTGTTTTTGTCACGCTTCTGTAACAAAGCTGATGGGTTTTTTCATAAGAGGGGTCCACATATATTGTGTTTTGAGGTAGCATTGGAAAACTAGCAAGAACGCTAAGATTAATAACTGCTTTGCCTAGATCGCCCGGCGGCACTTTCAGTTCTACAAAGACAGCATTCATTTGCTTACAAGGAACTGAGATAATCAAATGCCTGAGTTTGCCCAAGCTCTGTCACTGTTAAGCTCATTGGTTTAAAAAGTGCCTCTTGTCGTGTTTATTAAGAACATGGAGGTTTCATGTTGTTTTCCAAGATTGACATTGTTGTTGCTGGTCTAAGTGGACAGGGAACGACGTGCTTGTTCCTATGTTTACTGAATTCAGTACATTACTCAGATGTACCATTAATTTTTTGCAAGTTACTTATATGAAAGCTCTTTCCTGTGCTGTTGAGCCACTAAAACCAAACCTGCATTGTCCCATCAGTTTGCCTGAGAGGCAGGCATGTGAAATGGCACTGCAGTATGCTGTTTGTTTCCAAAAAAGAAAAAAGAAACCCCTCCCAAACCCCAGGATGTCCTCTAAGTAGGCAGGGAGATCTCCTGAAAATACCCTACCTTCAGCTGGAGAAATGATGCATTGCCTACAGCTCAGGTTGTTCTGTGCAGGAAGGCTCGTCTGAGCAGTGTGACTTACTCGTGCTTAATTACAAGCCAGTTTCATTTAGAACAGAAGGTGAAAATAGTAAGAGATAGACGTTTGTACCAGAGTAGACTGAAGTCTCATTTAGGACAGTGTGAAAATAGAGAAGTTTGTGAGACGTGGATACTCGAGTAAGTGTTGGGCTGGGATGAAAGGCGATAGTGAACATTTTTACCCATTTGGTTGGAGAACACAACTCTACTTCTGGTGGAAATGCTTTTATTGAGAAAAGCCATATTGAATTTGCATTAAAATGCCCGAGCGTTTCTCTCCAAATATGCAGTTATGTATTTTTAATTTATCTGACAGGAAGGCTTAAGCCAACTGCTGGTTTTTGCAGTGGAGTCAGAGTGAAAGCTGAAACTCAAGGATACACAATGCTTGTTGTTAGTTACACCCACGGTCACGTCCGCCTCAGTGCTAGCATCACCATTGCTGCTTATCTGCCATTAAAGGTAAGTGTTCTCGCTGTTCCTTTGCTTAAAATACTTCTAAATGACAAATGGCAAGTTGATATTATGGAGTGAGTATGTTTAAAAAAGTGAGGTGGGTGATTGATTGACTGATTGATTGACGTGAAAAATTATGGGCTATTTTGGGGAATTGTGTTTTAACCCTTCCTCTGTGGATCTTTTGTGTAGTAGCATGGACATCGCAAGCCAACTGTCGAGGAGGGAGTCGTGCGATAGCAAACTTCACAGACTGTTGTAACTTCTGAGGTGGAAAGTGGGCTGGATATCCATGCCAGGTTTCAGACCTTTGGCATAAGTCAGTTTCTGGCACCTGAAGAAATGTGTGGGGCAGGAATAGGAGTCAGCTGTCATCGAGTGAGGATGTGTATCTTGTTTTGCACAGCACGTCTGAGTGGGGAAGTGATGTTTCAGTAGACTGTAGATGGGTTGAAAATCATGTGAGTCTCAAACAATTTGTTTCTTGTCTGTCCATTTTAACTGGATAATGAGTGGTCTAATAAGGTGTGAGGGGGCAGTCACAATTCTGTGTCCCCAATGGAAGATGAAAATAGGCGCAGCTTGTGATTTCGCCTTTCATAGTATATGAACTGGTTTGTGCAAGACAAGAAAGCTGGTCTGCCTGTACGGCAGCGAAAATGTGTGCTTTTTCCCTAGAAATGGGAGAAACATAAGGTTCAACAAGGCCAAGTGCAAGGTCCTACGCCTGGGTTGGGGCAACCCGTGATATCAATACAGGTTGGGAAACGATGTGATTGAGAGCAGCCCTGCGGAGAAGAGGGTGCTGATTGATGAGAAGCTTGACATGAGGCGGCAATGTGTGCTCACAGCCCAGAAGCCAACCCTGTCCTGGGCTGCATCCAAAGAAGCGTCACCAGCAGGGAGAGGGAGGGGATTCTTCCCTTTGCTCCACTCTTGTGAGAATTGTGTCCAGTTCTGGAATTCCCAACTTAAGAAGGATATGGAACTGTTAGAACATGTCCAGAGGAAGCTATGAGGATGATCCGAGGTCTGGAGCCCCTCTGCTATGAGGATAGGCTGAGAGAGTTGGGGTTGTTCAGCCTGGAGAAGAAGGCTCTTGGGGGGACCTCATAGCAGCCTCCCAGTACCTGAAGGGAGCTACATGAAATCTGGGGAGGGGCTCTTTACAAGGGCCTGGAGTGACAGGAGGAGGGTGAACAGCTTTAAACTCTAAGAGGGGAGATTTAGATCAGACAATAGGAAAGAATTCTTCATGATGAGGGTGGGGAGGCCCTGGCCCAGGGTGCCCAGAGCAGTGGTGGCTGCCCCATCCCTGGAGGTGTTCCAGGCCAGGTTGGCTGGGGCTTGGAGCCCCCTGACCCAGTGGGAGGTGTCCCTGCCCATGGCAGGGAGTGGCTTTAAAGTCCCTTCCAGCCTAAACCATTCTGTGATGCTGGGGTACCTAACAGAGCCAGTAACTGGTGACAAGGAGGTTAAATAAAGTACACTTAAAAAAGATAAATCTGTGCTTAGAGATCACAGTGAAGAACTTCTTTTTCTTTGAAGTGTAGAACACATTTTTTTCCCTCCTTTCTGTAGAATGAAATATTTATGATACCCAGAAATGGAAGGCAGCATTTTTCTGTCAGATATCTATTTAAAAAAACAAAACAAAACCCACAAAAACAACCCATAAAAAGTGGAGAAAGATAAACAGGAGTCAAAGGGCAGGCAGACTAAATCTCATAGTTTTCCGGGTTTTTTTCTCCTTTCTATTACAAATATAACAAGGGAGTAAGTGGGAGGAAAGAGGAATGTTTATGCCAACTCTTCCCATGCTTTCTCTCTCTTCCTAATTGTGGAAATGCAAAATGCACTTGTGGAAAGAACTGAATCATCCTTTGTGTTAGCTGCTGTTTCTTTCTTACTCAACTCCTGAGTAATAGAATGTTGGGGAGCACAAGCTAGAAATGGTTATTGTGTATTAAAATGTCGGGTTAATTTCTGTGATGATAAATGGCACAGGCTCTCATGGTGATGCACATCAGTGTAGAATTTATCGTAGAGTAAAACCTGTGTAGGAGAATAATTATGCACTGAACTGTGCTGGAGAGAGCACAGCCAAGTGAAATGGTTTTAAAGAGTAAAATTTGTCATTATTTCATTAATTTAAAGTACCATCTATATAAAAAAATGTAGTAGAATAATATCTCTCTGATGTACTCAGGGTCTTTCGATGTAACTCTTCATTTAAGAGATGTGATTGGAATGTACTTAAAACTTTTCTTTGGATCCATGGGTTCCACTGAATATAATGCAACTGGGTAAAATTCTTCTAGGTGATGCAATGAATTCACTACGGCTCTGTTCTTACGTGACCTTGCTTACAAAGCACTGTGGGAAAGTTCACAGGCTAATCAGAGTAACAAAGTTAGGTCTTCTATTGTGAAGGAAGTTTCTTTTTCAAAGTATAACCAAACCATGTGTAAATAGCATCATTACTTTATTATTATCGTTTATTACAGACTATTGATCCTCCGTCTGTTGCCTTAGTGACGTTGGGTTCCTCCAAAGATATGTTGTTTGAAGGGGGACCTAGACCATGGGTACAAGAACCTTCCAAGTTCTTCAGGAACATCACTGCTGAGGATGCAGCAAGTGTTGATCTGTTTTTATTTGGACATCCCACGTCTCGAAATAACATCCAGCATTGGCTTAGAGTGTCTTGCAAACGCCTGGGAGAGCAAGTAAGTGCTAAGCCAAAGGAGAACAGGCTTTGGACAGGTTTGTGGTACCACAGACCTTTTATATAACAAGTGTTTTTTATAAGAAGTCAGTAAAGAACTTGGTTAAGTGTGTTGTTTATGCATTGTGATGGTGGTAGTGGTTGGAGAGTGACCATTTATAACATAGTTATAAAGCGGTTTATGATGGGTTTATTGCAGTATGAAGCCAAGGCAGAGAAACTTTCTGTTGTGGAATGCATCAAACAGATCCTCATAAGCGCAGCTTCAGTTTGCACGAATAGGATCATGGCAGAAGCAGTAAACTGACTTCTCTGTCTGACCTACTCCTCTTAACCAAGTTACCTTCCAGTGTAATTCTGTTTATTCAAACCAATGACAGCCAGATGAATTTACTGCTCTGGTATTTGTGCAGTCTCTGTGATAGTGGCTGCAGTAATTTTCCACCTGGTCTTGTTTTCTCCAACATGCAGAAGCGATTTATCCTGCTTTATTCATCCTGGCCAGTTTATAAAGCATTTAGCTTTGATTTAATGTTTCTCTCCTGTAATTCTGCGAAGTCTAAGCAATTCGATTTAATTGATAAATTGTTTAACTGATTTTTCAGTGGACACCGCAAAGTGTAGCTGTTTCTTAAGTGCAGATTCAGAAAGGAACAGTGGTGTGGTGGTGTCTCTGGTTGTGCATGCATCGACTGTCTGTCCTCGGTATTGTCCAGAACAGGTCCAGCACCTGCATGGTTCTGGCGACTGCATGGGTGGAACAGGGCAGGTATCCAGAACAACCTCACCCTGCTGGGATAGCCTTTCTGTGTTTGCACCCACTTGGTTTTGTTGAGGGCTAAAAAGGAATGTAAAACAAAATGTAAGGTGTTTTTAAACAGTATGAAGTGACTGTAAATATTGTCTTTGGCCATTCTGTTCTCACTCTGCACGAAAAACACTTATCTGATGGCTTTTTAAGTTACAAAAGATTTGCTGTTGAATCAAGTTTGATAGCAATAAACATGAATACCTAGGAGAAGCTCCCAAGAATAGAACTTTGATAACGGTGCATATTTCAAGGACAGTTCTATATCTCTTTTTAAGTCTTCCTGTTTCTTGATAGAGCTGTCAGTCACCACGAGTCATGTTCTCACTTGTTCATTCTGCCATCAGTGTGCCACAGATCTGTGCGATGGAATATGCCTGGTCTCCGTAGTCCTATTCTCTTTCCTCACTTGCCTGTTTTTCTGATTGTACAGGTCATTGCCTTAACGGTTGGGAACAGCCCCACAATGACCAACCCTTTTCCAGCGGTTGAACCTGCTGTTGTCAAGTTCATCTGTGCTGTCCCTTCACGACTTACTTTGACTCCTGTGTATGGAAGTCCTCAGCTGGATCTCTCCTGCCCTTTGCTGCAACAAAACAAGCAGGTGGTAAGTCTGAGAAGTGACAGGGAGAGAATGTGTTCGTGCGGCTTCAAAAGCAGTGCTCGGACCCTCCACATAAAGCACCTGCCTTGCTGCAGGGGTGGCAGTAACTGATGGTGTGGGCTGCGCCGGTGTCATTGTCTGCTTTGGCAGAGAGTGACTGTTTCTAAGGAAAGTACTTTTTCCTAGTATTTTACTATACACTCTTTATTACATAAGAGCACGTTTGTGTTTGTGTGTGTCTTATGAGTAAAGGCACAAAGACTACAGACATGAAGATTCCTATGTAAGCACAGCCGGTGAGTGCTGTTCAGTGATGTCAGATGTGCTCGGCTTTGCAAACCGGAGTCACAATGAGTGCACAGTGCAGATGTGTAGGTTACCAAGCAGAAAGAACTTTCTTCTGCAGCCCAGTGAGTGCTGTCGTGTCGTCTGCTGAGTAAACCCTGTGTTTTGTCATCTTAATATTACTGGGCAAATATTAAAGCCATCCTGCTTTTGTAAGCCTGCGACGTGTATTGAGTTGTTGAAACATTTTAAGTAACTTCTCTGCAATAACAGGACGAGAAGGAGATTTTTGCATATTATTGGTCACTTCAGAGTTGATCTGTTTCTCCAGCTCTGTTACGCGTCAGTTAGACTCCACCAGTACCCTGCTATAGCTAATGCATCGCACAAGGTGAACACTACAATTTTGAGCAGTGTCTTCTGCTCACTAGCAGTATTTTTCATTATTTATTTGAATACCAAAGTTGACATAGTTGAACTGTGGGGTTCAGTTTTTTTGTTTTAAGGTTATTGACTGGCTACCCACCCCCCCACACTTCCACCCCCAAGCTTGCAGTTGAAGTACAACTTAATGACTGGGCATTGATGGCTCATTTTAATGAACATTACTCATGTAATTAAGTGCTACAATAAATAAAATGAAAGTCGGCATAAATTTTTTTTTCAGTCATTAAAAGAATCCTCTTGCATCTGTTCCGTTCAAAGTATTCATTCTTTTTCAGGTTCCTGCTTCAAATTATCGCAATCCAGTATTGGATTTGGTTGCGTATGACCAACAGGGCAGTAAATTTGATAATTTCAGTTCTCTCAGTATTACCTGGGAATCAACAAAAGTGTCCTTAGCTAATACTACGCCTGATGTGCCGATGGAGCTGACTCTGAAAGAAGATGGAAATGGTCAAAAGAAAATGCACGGTACGAATTAGTTTAAATGGGCATTTCATTATTTGAAGAAGGTCAGGATTAAATCAATTTGGTAATGTCTGAGCTTGATTAAAGAAATTCCTGTAATCTGCAGTCATATTTCAGCTTATCTTCAATGTGCATTTTAAGTGTGCGTTGCTTAAAAACAAAAACAAAAGACCCAAACCCAACACCTAGAACCTTTCTTGAGAGAGGTTTGTTTAGAAAAAGAATGGAAGAGGTTAGCAGTGTATATTTAATTTTTTTTCTTCCCTATAATCAATTTTATTTGATTTTTTGTTTGGTTCTAGGCTTACAAACTGTTCTAGTTTATTGTCAGTCTGGAACAACTGCCATCTCTGCAACTGCGACAGGATACCAGCAATCCCATCTCAAGGCAGCGAAAGTGAAAATTCTGGTTTGTTGTTGCTGTTTTCTTGCTGATATTTAACGTATTGTGTTCCTATGTATTTATTTCCTCTGTGCATAGGAATGTAAAATAAGGCAGGTGCTTATCTGATTCTAAAGACAGATTCATTTCACATCATTTTTGCAATCTTCATGGCTTTTCCTGCCTTCTGCTGCACTACGTGCTGCTGTCCGTACCAAATACAGCCGGGCCCTTTTGGTTGAGGGGTTTGGGTTTTTCTTTATTAAACCACCCGGCCAAGGGGATTACGAAGAATTGTCTCAGTTGGTTTTGTTTTGATTTCAGTTTTTTAATGAATTGGTGCATCTCTGCTGCTTGTCCTTCACAAAAGCAACCATGTGCTTTGAGCAGCCAGCACTGGGGAAGGGAAATGTGTTAATTCCACGGTAAAACTGGGTAGAAAGGTTCTGCATGAGCAAAGCAAAAGCTGGCAGGTATCCTCGTGTGGACCACATGTAAAATCTGGGCTCTGAGGCATTGATCTTATAGAAGGCAGAGGCTACTCCTTTGTGCAGCGCCAGCTGTAAGCCTGGGCTCTGATTTTGCAAGTCGTCAGCCACTGCCTGGAATACTTGAGTTTGTAGATGTTTAACATAGGGATGAACAACAGTAAAATGCAGTGATGAGGAGCAAAGGCGGCAGATAGATGTAAACGGATGGCAATTTTCTATTTATGTTGCTTTAAGTGAATATAAAGGCAAATTGCAGCCTACAGAACAACCTGATATGAGTAGGAGCCAACCCTCAAAATGTCCTGCTTCGCTAAATTGAAATGCTGTTTAGTTATGTTAAGTAACATTTAAGTGGGTTTTGACTCTATGCAGTTATGAATCGTGTACCATGACTGTAGATTTGAGACCCAGAGTAAAATATGGAGCTGGATATTACAGTATTTTTCATTCAGAGCAGGTAACAGATGGGCAGTAAGAACGTGAAATGTTCTATGATCCAGACTTCCATCAGTATGTCCAAGGTTTGGCGTCTGGATGGTGAATTTCTTTGGGATAATCTGTATTGCTGGTTGGTTCTTGGCTTTTCAGTGAGGAATCCAGTCTGCTCTTGTTGGGGAGCATGGTGTAGATGCATTTCTACTGAAGAATTTGACTATAACTTAGTCAAAATTACTAGATTAGAGACAGAGTTACTTTGCCACCTAAGCCCTATGAAGAGCGACTGAGGGAGCTGGGGGCGTTCAGCCTGAAGAAGAGCTGGCTGAAGAAGAGGAGGCTCAGGGGAGACCTTATTGCTCTCTACAACTGCCTAAAGGGAGGTTGTAGTGAGGCAGGGGTTGGTCTCTTCTCTCAGGTGACCGGTGACACAAGAGGACACGGTCTCAAGCTTTGCCAGGGGAGGTTTAGGCTTGACATTAGGAAGAAGTTCTTTACTGAGAGGGTGATTGGCCATTGGAATGCGCTGCCCGGGGAGGTGGTTCAGTCACCGTCCCTGGAGGGGTTTAAGGAGAGATTGGATGAGGCACTTAGTGCCATGGTGTAGTTGACGAGTAGGAGTAGGTGTTGGTGTTGGGTCATAGGTTGGACTCGATAATCTCAAAGGTCTTTTCCAACCTTATGATACTGTGGTACTGTGATATTTGTTTCTGTATCATTTTTTCTCTTAAGAAAATTGAGATATAATAAGAATACTTGGTGTTCTGCAGTAATTTTGTAATTAGCTCTATTAAATCAATATTCAATATTCAATATTTCTTACATTTAGAGATAACCAGAAAAGTGAATTCTTTAATCTTTGCCTTGAGTTCGTAGAAGTTTGTTGTGTGGGATGCGTACATGTAAAATGGCACCGAAGTGCTCTTAAGTTCTAGTCTCTGTATTTAAGTTTGTGAGGAGTCTTTTTGATGGCTGAAGATCAGTTGTAGATGTCACTTCCGCTGCAGCTACATAGGCTCATGTGTTGTTCCTTTACATTAGGTAATTTTTCTGCCTTATTCAAACACCTTAGAAATGGACTGCTCTGTTCTGCTTTTGAACCCATTCATGCTTCTTGCTGACAGACAAGAAATCAAATAAAAATTTAATAGATGGTATATTACGATATCTTGGTCATTGTTCCATGTTTCAGTGGAGCATCCTGTTATGTCATTAGGGAAAGATGATATCCTTTCTACGTCAAGGAAATAATTCTGCTAATTAGGTGAAATGGGTACATAATACTAACTTCCTCTACAAACATTTTTCCTGCCTAAGCTAATGTTGTTACATGTGAATGATTAAACTTGCAGCTGGTCCAGTGTTTATGTACTTACATTTAAGGAAGAATTTCTTTTGGTGGCCTGATAGGAAGAATCCTAAAAGATGAGCTTGAAGTAGAAGGAAAGATTCTTTCTCTAGGCTTTTTCGTTTTACGTGAACTTATGACCTGTCTCTGAGTGAACGTCCTGTGTGTGTGCCAGACTTGGTTAGGTGGTCCTGCTGTGCCTTTGCTCTTTTGTCTCCATCAGAGATGCAGTATCTGGCAGGTGTCCTGTACAAGCCCTTACCTGGAGGAGCGAGCTAACAGCTGAGCCAAGTACTAGGTCTTGTGGACACTATTAACCCAAACTTCTCCAGCTCTGGCTCTTTGTTCATTTGCATTAAGTATCTTTCCCTGCATATACAGGACACCTGCACTCTTTTTTGACTCTTGGAGTTTGATAGAATTAATAACTAGAATTGTATCTTGCAGCGTGAACACCTTCTACAAGTGTCTGCCACTGTTGAACTGATACTCGTGGAAGATGTAAAAGTGAGCCCTGCTAATGTCTCCATCTACAATCACCCTGACATACAGGTAAGGAATTATTCTGCTACTTCCTCTCAGTACTGAAAGGGCTCCAGGAAAGCTGGGGAGGGGCTCTGGATCAGGGAGTGCAGAGATGGGATGAGGGGAATGATTTTCAGCTGCAAGAGGAGAGATTGAGACGAGATCTTAGGGAGAAATGTTTTGCTGTGAGGGTGGGGAGGCCCTGGCCCAGGTTGCCCAGAGCAGTGGTGGCTGCCCCATCCCTGGAGGTGTTCCAGGCCAGGTTGGATGGGGCTTGGAGCCCCCTGACCCAGTGGGAGGTGTCCCTGCCCCTGGCCAGGGGTGGCACTGGATGGGCTTTGAGGTCCCTTCCAACCCAAACCATTCCAGGATTCTATGAAGTGTCTGTAAACTGTTTTGTGAGAAAATGCCACATTTCAGGTGTTTGCTGGTCAAAACCCAGCATATCAGGGAGGCATTTTTCATACCAGCACTCACGCTGAGTGAAGTCAAGATTCACCGTGGCGTTTAAGGTGATGAGTAACTGTGTGATACGCTAACTTACAGGATCTCGGTGCGTTGACACCAACTGGTGTCAGTGCAAGGACTCTTGGAGTCCAACTGGAAAAATATCCCACACAAGGCACTGCTAAGTCACCTTCAGTTCTGGTGAATTTAATAAGGATGGAAACTCAAACTGCTGTTCAAAGCCACTGAAGAGCAGAACAATGAAGTCCGGCCCATGGCTGGGATTTGAAACTGGATGGGCTGTGAGTTCCTTCATGACCCAAACCATTCCATGGTTCTGTGATTCTACAATACTTTCTAAATGCAGGAAGAAAGCATAAAAAATTATATATTGGGGGTAAGGGTACCGGTTTTAGGAAGATACAACCTACTTCTGGATGCTTTTCTGATTTTTCAGGTAGAACTTTTCATCAAAGAAGGTTCTGGCTATTTTTTCATCAATACCAGTGTTGCAAATGTTGTAAGAGTGACTTATGAGGAAACAGAAGGTGTTGCGTTGGTGAGTACAGTGTTTGGGGTTTTTTCTGTATTTCTGGCACTCTGACTCATTCTGCAGTTCCATCGCTATTGGGAGTTTTCCAGTAGGCAAGGGTAGAGAGGCAATAACCGCATCTGGGATGTGTCTGCCAGTCACAGTCAAGCTTCAGGCAGGGGCTCTTTGCACTGGTGGTTTCAGATGTAGGAGGCTTTCGCTGCAGTTGTGATGCACGTACATACTCTGCACAAGGTAAAAGCCAGCACCAAGTTATTCTTCACCCGTAACACTATGGTAGTAAAGTGTTCTCGATTCCTTAAACACAAGATGAAATATAATGTGACATAATTATTCAGACATGTTATACAAATATGAATTGGTTTCTGTAATAGAATAGTAATGAAATATTTATTTTAGCCCAGTACTGAGACATTCAAGTTCTTCTTCCAATGTTAATTCAGGATATTTTACTGTCACAGTATTTCATCCTGATTTTGTGATTAAGTATCTGTAAAGCAGTTTATCTCTGATTGCCCTATCACATTTTTAATGCACAACTGAACTACGGTTATACTTGACTACATTCAGACCTGGGATATGAGATGCGTTGTAGAGTGAATGATAATCAAACTATCTATTTGCGTTGTAGCTTTCATTAAAGAAGGATTGGAAGTGGTTCAAGTTGTTTTAAAGAGTAGTCTCTACAAATTTATAATTTACTGATTTATAATAAATAACATTGATAAAGTTAGGAAATAATGAGGATTAATGTGGACTTTTTTCATTGCTGAGAATATGGAAAGTATTGGTGAAACATTCTGTCTCAAACTGTTGGAAGTGTAAGGTAAAGTGGGAATATTTTTTCCAACACTCTGTGCCAGTTAGGGACAGAGGTGGGGAAAAACTCGAAGAGATGAGCTTATTTTTGTGGATTGTACAGTGGTTTAACTCTTCGTAGTTCGCCAGTCAGATCTCCCTCTTGGGTTTAGCGGGGCTTTAACTGGTGTACACACACTAATTTCAGAATAGAGCAGTGAACTTTAGTGGAACAAAGCCAGCAAGACAGGCTTTGTGAAGTACAAAAAGAGATTTATTTTAATTACCTGTCAGATTAAAGGTGAGATTTTAAGGTGTTTGAAAACCACTGGCGGGGGGAACCTGCAACATTAACTCCCACTTCTTAGAAGTTTATTAGTCCTGCGTGCTATGCTGGAGTTAAATCCCAGCATTGCCTCTGGGTTTTTCTTTCTGTGGGAGCCAGCAGGACACTCTGAGGAGAACATCAGCAAGTTCCAGTCTGTGCCGGGATGGTGGCATGGCAGGGAGCAGCGGAGCCGAGCTGGTACAGGATGGTTTGCCAATGTAGCTAGTGCGGTGGTTCTCAGACCATTTGCTGGGTGCTCAGGATAAATCCTATGCTTCGTACCCTCTTCTTGACACAGCAGCTTTTCTGGAGGTAGCAGGGAGGGGAGAATGAACAGTGGCAAGCAGTGACACGCACTGTGTACTGGGGAGCTGTGGGACACCTGGTAGGAGATGAGAACAGAGAGGTTGCTGGGACCAAACAGTTTTCCTAAGTTCATAGAACCATAGAATGTCCTGAGCTGGAAGGGACCCACAAGGGTCATTGAGTCCAACTCCTGTCCCTGCACAGGACACCCCAACATTCACCCCGTGGGGCTGAGGGTGTTGGCCAAAGGCTTCTGCAATATTGTCAGGCTGTGACTGCTTCCCTGGGAGCTGTTCTAGTGCTTCACCACCCTCTGGGGGAAGAACCTTCTCCTCATGTCCAACCCAGCCCTCCCCTGGCATCTTCCTGCTGTTCCCTTGGGTCCTGTCATTGGTGACCAGAGAGAAGAGCTCAGCGCCTGCTCCTCCTCCTCCCCGTGTGAGGAATCTGCCGAGCGCGAGGAGGTCTCCCCTCAGTCTGCTTTTCTCCAGGCTGAACAGACCCAGTGCCTTCAGCCGCTCCTCACACGGCTTCTCCTCTAAACCCTGCACCAACTCTGTGCCCTCCTCTGGACACTCTCCAGTAGCTTTAGAACCTGCTTTCCCTTTCATCCCTCTGCTCTGGTACCTCCTTTTCTCCGGTCTCCCAGCTCCATCACGTCCTCCCTTGGTCGTGCAGCTGCCTCCTCCTGCCCACAGCCCATCTCTGCTTTCCACGGCTGTGTGTCAATACATGCTCTCAACACCTGTACTAACTGCTTGCTTTGGGAACTGCTGCCATTCTGAGAGCTGATATCTACTAAAACTTGATGTTCCTTTCTGTTTGGGGGCAAAAGCAGGAGTGATGCCCTCAAAGAAGAAAATGTCAAGTCTTCCCACTGCGTTTACTCCTCATGCTTGTAGTGCTGCCAAGGAATGCTGTGGGTTGTAATAAATTCCTTTGAAGTGGGGGCCTTGCTTTCCACCAGCCCTTGTTTGGGAGTTCACCTTCGTAAGCCAGATGAGCGTCCCTGGAGGTGCACCATCCCTGGAGGTGTTTAAAAGGAGATTGGATGGGGCACTTAGTGCCGTGGTTTAGATGATGAGTAGGTGTTGGTGTTGGGTCATAGGCTGGACTCGATGATCTCAAAGGTCTTTTCCAGCCTTGTGATACTGTGACTCTGTGAGCGCGCTGACGGCGGCACCAGCAGAGGGACGGCACCTGGGAAGGTGCAGAGAATAGCTGGGAGTGTCCCCCGGGTGCGTGGCCGGGCAGGCAAGCTGCACGAGGACTGCAAAGGCGTTGTGAGCAAAGTGTGGCTGTGAAGCCTTGAGAAAGTGTGTGGAGGGGCCTTAGGGATTGGTGCTTGGTTCTGAGGGCTTTTATTTGTAGGCACAGGTCTGTTTTTTCAGCGTTTGATTCTCGCTGTGTTCTGGGAAGTGTAATGTGTACATAAGTATAAAAATTAATAAAACAATAGCAATGTTTGTATCACAGAAATTATTTTTCAATTGCCCTCTTGCTTGGGAAGATCTACCACCAGATTTGGGCTATTCTTTCAGATTATAAGCAATAACCGTAAAGTATGACTCTTGTAGGAAGCAATGCCAGTGCTTTATAAACAGTCTCTCTCCCTAAGGGGTTTTTTTCCCCCTTACCATTTTGGTTTTCACTCCACTTAAGAAAATTTTCATTGCTCTGAATGATTTGTGGTGGGATCTTTGTCCTTCTGGTGGCAGGAGGTGAAGAACAGGACGCAGGACTGCTTCTAGATTAGGATAGGTTGAATCAATTGCTGCCCAGAGGCCATTTGCTCCATGCTATGATACTTTTTACATACGTTTTGCAGCATTATTTTTACTTTAGTGTAAGTTTCCATGTCTCGGGCTTGGAAACTTCTGCATCCAACCACATCTGCCCTGAAAGTGATAGAAGTGTTGTCCTGTGACTGACAAATGAAAATAAGTGCTGTAATAGAATTTTCTTTTGGCATTGCAGGTGCATCCTCTGCTTCCAGGAACAGTGACTGTAATGATTCACGACTTGTGTTTGGCTTTCCCTGCACCGGCTAAAGCTGAAATTTATGTATCTGCTATACAGGAACTGTACGTCCGAGTTGTTGACAAGGTTAGTGGCTTTGGAACCAGCATTGTAAGCTGATTCCTTGTGCTGGTCCCGAACATAAAGGTGAGACCTGGACAAGATGACACAAGAGCCCTCTGCCGCAGCTCTGTGACCTCTGAGAAACTCAGATCTCCCTGTGTTTCTGCTTCTCCCTCCCAGATTCATACTTTAAGATACAAGTCTTTCAGAGTATGCAGTGTCTCTTACTTCATGTTCTATGTGGCAGCAACCTCAACTTTTGCATGTACACAGCAACATTACTTCATAACTTATACAAACACACTAATTTACATCTCCTGTTGTTTAAAGTGCATGAGAGCAATTTTCTAGGAGTAGCTTTTGCCCCAGGGTCGTTTTCCGTACGTTGTGTTTTTAAAATGAAAAAATCCCAACTCATTTTACTTGCCAGCTTGGGTGCATCTTACACAAAATAAGTGTTGATATTTCTGGATGTTTTAATTATGCCCTTGCCAGCTGAAAGACCTGAATTCATTTATTTAATTTGACACTAACCATAACTGGCAGGGATTCTTCTTTAAAATCAGTGCTAATCTAACCGTGGAGCTTTATAGCTAATACCCTACTGAAAGCGTAATACAAAATAAACCAGAAACTTTTATGCTAATAAATGAGAACAGTTTAAATGAAAAATGCTGCATGTGACTGTGTTTCAGGTGGAGATTGGAAAAACCGTTAAAGCTTATGTCAGAGTTCTGGATGACTCCAAGAAACCTTTTCCAGCAAAATACTTCCCTGTCATGGATCTAAAGCTAAGGGCAGCGTCTCAAATTGTTTCACTTGTGTGAGTTAATATTTTTTTTTAATTAATCTGCGAATTGGTTATAGATAGAATAAACAAAAAATGAGTGTAGGTATTGGCTTGGAGGCATAATAGCATACAATGACCAAGGTTTCCTTTATTTATTTTTGTAAAGTTTTAATTACTTGTTAAATGGCAAAAAAATGGTTATTTGTTAGGCAGATTGCCTAAACTTACAGTCTAAATCTTATTGACTGGTGAATGAGCCTGTCTTTGTATGCTATAATATTTCATGGAGCCTGATGCATCTTGGAAGGCAGTGGCTTGGCAGATAATGTCAGGTGAAGATCTCTGTTTGTGAAGACGTATCTGATGTTATCAAACTCACTGTCTGTTACTTAACCTTTTAGAAACAGATAGGTTGAATCATCCTATTGCCTCGAAGCTCCTTATTCTCCAGACTCTAAGCACAATGATTAAAATCACAGAAAAAAGGGGGTTTAGACTGTTGGTTTTTAGTGTTGAGATAATCAGTAAAGAGTGTTCTGCTTCGTGTGGGGGTTTGCCTGCGCCACGCGGTGCTGCTTGGCTCTATCTGTCCCGCTCCATTAGAGGCAAGGCATGGAGTCAAGCCTTGTGCCACCATTGTCCATAGCGGTCATATCGTCAGTGGGCTCCCTGGCGGAGTTTTGGTCCGTACCAACTGACACTCTGGTTTCATTTGCATGGCAGGCTTTTCATTTTAAGGTAAAACAAAGGCCATAAAGAGCCATTCCATGACGTTTTACGTAGAAATATGATGGTTACGTTCATTTCACTTAAGACATGGTCACTTAGCAGTTCTGTCACAAGAAAGACTGTGCGCAAAGTAAGTCCTTTTGCATCTGTTATTCATGTAATTCATCCAGTGAACTTCTCTATTTTAACGTGCTTTTTCGCTCCAGCCCGCTCAGTGAAGCTCTTGATGACCACACTGCTGCTTTTCTCGTGCATGGGATGGCCATCGGACAGACCAGTCTCATGGCAACTGTTGCTGACAAAAGAGGACAAAGGATCAACTCTGCTCCACAACAGATTGAAGTAAATAGTTTCAGATAAAATATGTCCATAAACAAAGTTTCTGTTACGATAGCACACAACAGTAGATTGTAGTTAATTTATAGTGTAGTTGATAATTTGCCAGAAAAATAGATTATTCTGTCCCAAAGTTATCCGAATGGTAGTTTGTTTCAAATTTCATGGTGGTTTTTAACTGTTAAGTTTCTGCATACTCAATTTACTGCAATTAAGCAAGTGAAGACCCAGTTTTACACTTATATGTACTGGTTTGTGACATAAATTATCTGATAGAAATAGCATGAACATAAGCATTCATATCTCTGCTTTTAGGTCTTTCCCCCATTTAGGCTACTGCCAAGGAAAGTGACGCTAATTATTGGGGCCATGGTACAGGTAAGGCATCTTCTTATGTATTTTATTTCTTCTGTAATTTCTGTTTTAAGATAAACGTATATAACTTAATTTTCAAGAGTATTCAGCTTGGCAGTTTAGCTGCATTCACACTGATTGCTTCTCCTCACAGGAATATTTTCATTCTTGAGCCACCTTCCTTTTTACCGTATTACCAGATCAAAGAGTTTGTATTTATTTGTGTCAAGGGAGTGTCAGCTTTTCCAGTGTAAAATACCAGCACAGCATTAATAAATCTGTCCCCTCTGTGAAATTCAGCATAGTGGGCTAGTTCTACAAACAGACACAGAGCAGCGCGGTAGCACGTGCAGAGAGGAGAAAGTGAGGTACATTGTTCTCAAACATTCTAGGCTGTCTTGTAGCATCAACCTATTGCATTATACGAAGAGTACGCTCTGCTTTTGTGCTTAGCTCACATATTTCCCAATCTAACATCATCGAAGGACCAGTGTGCAGGAGACATAAGCCCTGAGATGCCCTGGGAAAGGTTCAGACAGCCTTTTCTTACTGAAGACGTTGTGGTGCTGAGCAGGGAAGGGGTGTGCCCTGTAACAGTGACCCATCAGATTTTTGTTCTGGTTAATTTTAGTTTTTCTGTGTGTTGTTAATTGTAGATCACTTCAGAAGGAGGCCCTCAACCTCAATCCAACATAATTTTCTCCATCAGCGATGAGAAGATTGCATCAGTGAACAGCACCGGCCTTGTCAGAGGAATGATGGTTGGGAATGGAGCGGTAACAGGAGTGGTGCAAGCCGTTGATGTAGAGACAGGGAAGCTTGTTGTGGTGTCTCAGGTAATGCTCTATAATGGTCTTTGGGGCTGAAGGAAGCTCTCTAATTCATGGCTTTTCCTCAAAAGGGACAAAGTCTTTTTTCCATTAGTAATGTTGTCCTGTGCATTATCCTTTTTCCTTAAGGAGATGGAAAATCCATGTTTCTTACTCCCTGACCTGTGAACGTGTGCATGGTGCTGGCACTGGTGATACTTCCAACAGAAAGCTAAACCTTTCTGTACCTCAAAGTTCTACTAATAAGCCAGGGAGACTTTCTAAATGGTCCGTTAAGTACCTTAGAATTTATTAGTAAATGTAGAAAAGTCCAAAGCCTTTCTAAAATAGCAGAAGGTTGTCCCTGCCTTCATCACCGTACAGTTCAGCAACATTCTATGTCAATAGAAGTCAGAAGGCAACTGCTGTCAAAGAAGTGTGTTGTTTCTTAAGCTATAGGCAGGCTGTGGTCTGGTTCCACGCTGCAGTTTGAATCCTTCTATGAAGTTCAAGCAGTGAATCCCTGGTGTTCTGTTGGAAGCTCTGTCCATGTAATTTCCTGCTAGCCCAGTGTAAGGGAGGTGTTGAGTAGGGCTATAAGGGAGCGCAAGTCCCTGGCGTTTGCAAGAACAGCAAAACTTGGGCCAAATCTTAGGGTTCTTCATTTGAGGTCAAGGCAGGACAGGTGCTGCACACCACAAAGTTCTGCTGCTTGAAAGGGATCACTACAGGCCAAGGGGAGACAAAGTCATCTGAAAAAATAGATATCTCTATCTGTCTGTGCTTTGTAGTGCGGGGGCAGCAGCCTGTCCTGGTGCTCTGGCAGGAAACAGAACTTTGAAAGCTAAATCTGCTGCCCAGTGAGGTCCAGGTCTGACCTTTCCTCCCCAGTGTACACTAGAAATAAAATCTATTAGGAACATCAGCATATGTGAAGAGGAGACTTCAGAGTATCATTTTATTCTTCATTGTCCTGTTTGCTCCTTACCATTCTCATTTCTTTTTTATTCTCTCGATGTCCTTTACCACCTGGGATTATTCATCCCTGGTCTCATAGGGAGCCCTTGCTGTCGGTTACCTCTAGGCTCCATCATTCGTGCCATCAGTAATTCTGATCAGAGCTTTTTTTTTCTAATTTAGGTGGCATTTTTATTGTAAATAATATCTGTTTTCTGTGATAAGTCCCATGCAGATCACTTGGGCAATAATGATTAGATAAGGGCAAAATAGTGCTTAGATCCTGAAAGTGAAATCTAGTTCGTGTTTGACAATATCTTCTCTTCCTCAATTTTAGGACAAAGTGGAAGTTGAAGTAGTACAGCTGACAGCTGTTAGAATTCGTGCACCAATCACGCGGATGAAAACCGGTACACAGGTCAGTTTATTTGTCATTAGCTTTTATTGCCTTAAAATTTTGACCTGCAACTGTGACCGTTCTGATTAGGTCATCTGATAACACCACTTGAACTCCCGGGGTGGTCGCCTGCTCTGAGGGGTCCCACTGCTGCTGCAGGAATGGGTGGAGAAGCTCCAGAGCCCAACATATTGAAACAGAAATCGAAACAAGTTTACCTTGTACACCAGCCCGATTGTCAGAAATTCAGGCCATCCTGAAGAAGTATCATTTAATATGGATAAGGGTTTTCTCATCTTCATTCGCTTAGAATCACAAAATGTCCTGAGTTGGAAGGGACTCACAAGGATCAGTGAGTCCAGCATTCACACTGAGGGCTTCTAGAATATTGTCAGGCTTGACACCGTGACTGCTTCCCTGCGGAGCTGTTCCAGCACCCCACCACTCTCTTGGTGAAGAGAAGTAGTTGCATTGAACACTTTCCTCCTGTATGTTACAAATCTACTGTTTGTCTGCCATGTCCAGAACAGCAGATACTGTTCAAATTATCTTTTAATAAGTATTTTTTAAGATGGTATTTCTTCGTTTAGTTACTCATTCCAGAATGGGTAGTGGTTCTAGCTCATGGGTCCTAGGTGAATGAATTACTTTGAAGATCAAAAATAAAAAGTTGAAGATCCCTGGTTTGTGTTCATATGTTAAGTTGTCTTAATTTGGAGAACTGGAGAGGGAAGGCTGATGTCCAGAGCAGAGCTGATCAGTGAGATCATCTATACAAAGATGTAGAAAAGGTACAAGTGCATGACTTGACTAAGATGAAGTGATTTGATGCTGCAAATGGGACAAATGAATTATTGAACTCATTGGAAAACTGGTGTTTATTTTAGTAGAGCGTGTAGCAAATGAGAATGTACTAAAAAGTACTTTTTACAAGTTGCTGGTTGTTTGAGTCTTCTGCGTGATACATCCTTGCCATATATACAGCAGCCAAATCATTTTCTTCCTAAGAAATGCCTCTCTTGATCAATGAATTGTAAATTGAATTATGTTTGCTCTGTGCAGGTTTGGTTGGCATCCTAGAATTACCTAAGAAAGTTGGTTTCTGTGTTTGTAGATGCCAGTTTATGTGATGGGCATCACCAGCAGTCAGACGCCTTTTTCATTTGGCAATGCGGTACCAGGGTTAACGTTCCACTGGTCTGTCACAAAGAGGGATGTTCTGGATATCAAGACAAGACACAGTGAGGTAAAGTGTGTGTCTTTATGGCTACTTGCATGTTTGTGTGTCCTGGGAAAAGGAAACAGCCCTATAATGGGAATTGAGAAGATATTGTTCCTTCCTCTTACTCCAATTCAAAGAGCCATTGTCAGCGTTGGGTGTGGGTTTTCCTCTGTATCAACGTCAACTCTTCCCATGACTAAAATTTCAATCACTCTCTCCTGTCCAAGGCTTATTTTCAGCTTCCTGCAAAATATAACTTTGCAATGGATGTTTACGGTAGAGTAAAGGGAAAAACGGGCCTGAAAGTTGTTGTGGAGGTCCTTGATCCTGCAGCCAACCAGTTTTATAACACGGCAAGAGAACTGTCTGATGAAATCCAAATTCAGGTATGACCGTGTTCCTCACAGCTGATGTTTTAATATCTATTTTAGAGCTGAATTAAACTCTGTATTTGAAGTCAGGAGTTTGAAATGCAAAGAAGTAGTTCCAGCTTTGATTGATCTTTGAGCCCTTACTCTAGCTTGTATAATGTTCTGCTGTTTGGAAAGCTCCCAGTTCCCAGGTGTTGGCAAGGTTTGCACTGAGCAGTCACACACTGCCGTGATGACGGAATGAAATTCAGGAGTTGGTTGTTGCAGACCACCTGAAATTAAGGTGACCTCTGTCTTATGGATAAACAGTGTTAGAGCTGTAAAAGAACTCTGCTGCTGCAGTTCACCCCCGCACAACAGTACTTCATGTTTATAGCCCTTGTCAGATGTGGCTGTGCACGCGTGGTAATTTGGATCGAGGATCAGCTTCTGAAATGGGTCCTCTGCTTGTTCCCACTTACTGTGCTTGGGGGAGCAGCTTCAAAGTGTGTGAACTGGATGCCTTTAGATGGAACAAAGCTGGAAACTGTGCTTGAGGAGTGTGCATCATGGGCGTTCGGTTCGTGGGCTCAGATTTCAGGTAAAGGAACTTGGGTGAATGTGGGCTCTCCAACACTGTTTTGCTTGACAGATGTGCTCCTGTTCTCATACTGCTCCATAGTATAACTATAGCCAAAGAAAGGAGTGCTCCTCAGAGTAACTCGTAGAAGACACTGCCTATCCTGTTCTCAAATATTCATGTTTAATTTTCATTTTTTTACCGTCTATATTATAGATGATTAAAAAAAAGTGTATAGTTTTATTTGGGTTTTTTGTTTTAATGGTGGAATAAATGACTTGGTGTACACAACAGTAGACTAAGATGCTGTTTATTTCCCAGGTGTTTGACAAACTTCATCTAGTCACTCCCGAAGAAGAAGCAGAGCAGATCTTAATGTCACCAAATTCCTTTATTAAGCTCCAGACGAACAGGTTAGTGATCACTTTTCATTCTGTGGTTTGTGTGAGCAGTTTATCACAATGGTAAAGCAATTTGGTTGGAAGCCAGCTGTTTCAGTCCCTTGAAAAGGACAGCCCAGTACATCCGTTTAGTGCACAACTTCTCTGGTGGTTCGTCATGGCTTACCTGCACTCTTGGGCTCTGTCAAATCTTGTATTAGTTAGATTGTAGCTGGGAAATTTGTTCAACTTTTAGCTCCTTTTTCTGAAAGATGCTGAGCCATTTAAAGCAGCAACGTGCTTCCACTGGAGTTTTTATGGGCAGTCAGGGCTTTATGGAATGTAATCCTCTATTTCTTATGCAGAGGCTGTGTCTGGATTTTGAGATTAAAATGTCCTTTCCAAATGAGAAGTCCTTTTTATAGAATCTGTTTTCAAAGTCTGATTTTTTAGGCTTGAAAGATGGTTTTCCTAGCATAAGAACATGCAGGTGTGGATAACAGGACATCTCCTGGGCTTGGGACTTTAGATGCAGTTCCTTTTTAAGGGGAAGGAATCCTTATTTTCGCTGGAGCTTCAGTGACCGTGTTCTTTCTGCACCTGCTTTTGAAATAGTTCTGTTGGAGCCCTGCCATTTGTAGTCACTTCCTGATGTTTTGTTCCCTCTTCTGAGCAGTTTCTCTGATTAATTAATTGTTAAGTTGCTATCAGTTTATACATTTCTTTGTCCCACTCTTCACTGTTCATTGTGGGAGCCCCTGTGACTGAACTGAACAACCAAACCCAGTTACACTACTGCCAAGAAAAGGGCAACTAAAATCCAGCTGCAGTGTTTTTTTCCTAGGATAATATCGAGTACTTCTATCTCAGCGGAGGAGCTCAGGAGAAAGAAAAATGCATTTACAGAACTTTTAGAAGATGTGATGAGTAATACTTAAAAGTAGCTAATGTCTCAGAACACCCACTAATTACAGTTTGTGTACTGGCTTACTTTATTAATATGCAGATACTGTGGTGAGAGTTATTCCAAAAATTAACGTTGTCTACAAAGCTATTTCCCGGAAACTGATGAGATCCTGTTAATCGAGTCAAGCAGCGGCCCTGGCAGATTAATATCCCTCTAAATATTATTTACAGGAGATGATAGCAGAAGCTGCATGTTGTAGCCTTAGCCATTTTTGATTTGGAATCAGGTTTGTGTCAGTGAGTGGTGACACTGCAGAACAGTGGATGAAAACTAGATTTAAATATGTGCCTAAACACAGATAAGGCTTCTTCCAAGTGAGCTTGAATCAGAACTTAAACTTTTCTTTCTTAGGTTAGAGCACAGGCTTTTCTGCTTTTGTTTGTAGTCACATGGAAAAAATACATACCAAAAAGCAATCGTTTAGATTTGCATAACATACTGGTGTAAACTTGATTTGATTTGTTTAACGGGGTCCCCTGTGTGTTTGTTTTTCCATTTTTGTTTGCTCTCTGAAGAGACCCAGTGGCTTCCCTGAGTTACCGTGTCCTGGACGGACCAGACAAAGTTCCTGTTGTAAAAATTGATGAGAGAGGTTTCCTCAGCTCTGGGTCTTTGATAGGATCCTCAGTCATTGAAGTGATTTCGCAAGAATCGTTTGGGATCAACCAGACCATCGTAGCTGCTGTTAAGGTAGTATAATCTCTTTCTTCGCAGTTTGCTGTTGGTAGTACATGTTTAATGCTGCGACAGGGATGGTTAACTGCACGTTTTGAACCTCACTTCTGAAAAATGTGAAGTATCACAGTATCACAGTATCATAAGGTTGGAAAAGACCTTTGAGATCATTGAGTCCAACCAGTGACCCAACACCTACACCTACTCCTACTTGTCAACTACACCATGGCACTAAGAGCCTCATCCAATCTCTCCTTAAACACCTCCAGGGACGGTGACTCCACCACCTCCCCGGGCAGCGCATTCCAATGGCCAGTCACCCTCTCAGTGAAGAACTTCTTCCTAATGTCAAGCCTAAACCTTCCCTGGCGAAGCTTGAGACCGTGTCCTCTTGTTCTGTCACCGGTCACCTGAGAGAAGAGACCAACCCCTGCCTGACTACAACCTCCTTTTGGGAGTTGTAGAGAGCAATGAGTTCTCCCCTGAGCATCCTCTTCTCCAGGCTGAACAACCCCAGCTCCCTCAGTCGCTCCTCACAGGGCTTGTGCTCCAGCCCCTTCCCCATCCTCGTCGCTCTCCTCTGGACACACTCCAGCATCTCAACATCCTTCTTAAACTGAGGGGCCCAGAACTGGACACAGCACTTGCGGTGCGGCCTGACCAGTGCCGAGTATAAGGGGATGATGACCTCTCTAGTCCTGCTGGCCACACTGTTCCTGATGCAGGCCAAGATACCGTTGGCCTTCTTGGCCACTTGGGCACACTGCTGGCTCATGTTGAGTTTCCTGTCCACCAGCACTCCCAAGCCCCTTTCCGTCTGACTGAGAAGTTTACACTAAAGAAGTTTAGTGTACTAAACTGGATGGATAAACATTAAATCATAGAATCATAGAATCATAGAATAGTTTGGGTTGGAAAGGACCTTAAAGATCATCCTGTTCTCACCCCCCTGCCATGGGTAGGGGCACCTCCCAGCAAATCTTAAATCCCAGGAAATTCTTCAGTTCAGTACATTTTACAAAAAGGCCTTTATGTGCACACCTTGAACTTTAAAAAAAAAAAGTTTGTCCTAAAACTCTCTTAGAAGGCTGAATATTACAGAAATTCAAATGAAAAAAGCTGTTGATTTCATAAACCTGTATTTTGCGGTGTGTGAAAAAGTTAAGGATCACCTGGAGTGATGGAGGTAAGTGTGGCACCTGTTGTGGAGTGATACCTATTTTCAAGGTATTAGCGGTGTAACTGTAGAGGGCCCCAAAATTTCCTTTTCTTTGCTGTTTCCCGGCAGTTCGGCTGTTACATATAATGAGAATCTCTGTACATGAGAGCCTTATCTTCTCAAATGTAGTAATTCAGCTTATATTGCCTGTGTTTGGAGAGCTGGCAAGGGGGATGTCCAAGGCCACCCCGTGTGCCCGACCTGCACTGAAGTGTGGATGCTTCAGGGAAGGACGAATCTGTAGCAGAACTCAGCGGTTTGTTTCCAGACTAATGAAACACCTTTCTTTCTCAAAACTGTTGGTTGAATGCTGTTATGTGAAGTCTCACTGCTTGGGCATAAGGACCCTTCATTCCTGGTCAAACATCCTCGTGCCAAGAACTTTCTACATTTGGCAATCCAAGCCTTGGGATACCCACTGCTCCGCTTCCTCTTATCCCTTTTTACTCTGTCAGCATCTTTCCTGTCCCAACTAAAGAAGAAAGACGCATAATTGAGTACTAATATGAAATTCTTTGTAAGTTTAATGATTATGATCACTGTGAAGTGGCTCGGTGGTTTTTTTCTGGTTTAAAGTTTGTTTTTTACCATAATGTTCAGCTTTGTCCGTAGGACAGCGCGTCTGTCTGCCTGGGTGGAGAATGGAACGAGAAATGTGACTTAGTTTCACAAATGCCACTCCTGCTGCGAGGCAGCGGCAGTGAATTTCTACAGCTCTGTTAGAGACGACCTTGTTTGTTCCCTTCACTGCTGGATCCAGCGAGTGAAAGACACGGCAGGAGTTTGGGGTTGGCTCAGATGACACCTAGTCAGCACCTGGTGGTACTGAAGTCAGATTCCCTCTTTGTGTGTTCCTTCCACAAACAGGCTGTCGCACGGCTGTGCACTATATTAAGCTTGTGAGCTCTTTGTAGTTGGAACCATCTCAGTTCAGCATCTTCTACAGCTGATTTGTTTTCCTGTGCTTATTAGGACTATACTACTTTTATGTAACTGATATTGTGAGCTCTCACAAACCCCGTGAGGTGATCCAGTACTGCTGCCTTCATTTTCTGGGTAGAGAACTGAGAGTCTGAGTGCTTTTGCTGAAGGTCATGTAGAAAAACGTGTGACAGAGCAGGAGATGAGTTCGAATCTGTTGTGTCATTCGAAAGCAGAGCTCTCTCCTTCACGCTGTCCTTCCTTTCATAAGTTCTTGTTTCATCTATTTACAACTGTACACAATTAAGAACCAAACTGCTGCAGCAGCATCACGTAACGCTTAGACCTTCAACTTTGCTCAAACAAGGCTACCTTATGTAAGCCAAGGAGGGCGGTGGAAGTACGGTGTGACAGCGTGCTTAGCACGGAAGCAAGCCAAGCACTTGCCTGTACCAGCTGTGTCCAACAGAATATTTTTGTAAAATAAAAAAAACCCAGTTTAAAACCTGTGATGCTTTAACACTAAATAGCTGTTTTCATCAATATTAAATTTAGCCATTGTCCCTTGTGGGACAGTTTCTGAGACTTTAGAGTAAAGCAAGCTTGAAAATCTGTCAGGGAACCTGCATTTATGTTAGCTTATAACTTCAGCTAGCTGGGCAGATGACTGTATGCACTGAGATTTTCAGTGATTATATCAGCCCGGGGAGCAGACAGTTACATTTACTGATATTCTAGGGACTTTTTTTTCAGGCTCACCATGCAGTTTGCTTGAGGCCGAATTTGTCCTTTCCTTTTTAAGTTTTGACATGTACATTTTCAGATTGCAGAGTTTTACATTTTAGCTGAGCCTCTTATGTCATAAAAAAGGGATTTTCCTACAAGATAAGCTTGAGGGCTGCTTTTAAAATAGTTTCCTCTATATATTTGAGGAGTTTTGCTTTATCTATCCTTCCATTATTTATTTTCCAACAGCCACAGCAGAAAGAACAGATACAGTTCAGAGGGTGGCCTGGCTGCAGCATCACACCGCCCGCAGCGCCCAGCGTGCTCAGCGCTGGTCAGGAAAACCATCCAGGCACGCAGCTCAAGAGGAAAGACCGAGAGTGTTGTTCCTTCCCACCTCTGGGAGCCCTGTTAGCCCACCACAGGCCTGTTTGAGGGGCAGCAGTTTGTAGTGGATGTGATTTTATTTGACCAGGATCACTAGGGAACAGCTTCACAGCTTTTGCTCGTTTCTTCCTCTGGGCAAACCTTTGCTGAGACAGAGCCAGGGCTGTTAAGAACCGCCTGTATCATCTTGGCTTTCTCACCTGGTGCAAGGGAACCAGAGAAAGGGTGACCATTTCATCCCTTACTCCCACATACATTGCAAGTGACTCCTGTTCTAGTAACTAGGGAATTAATTATACTTTTTACTTCAAGAATTGCTGGGAGAGAAGTCTAGGGGAAACTTGTTCCCTTGTATATCCAGGGAGTTTTTAACAATATTAATTTATGAGGTAATAATATAGTTTCTGAAGTCTGTGATGTGTGTTTCTACATCATTATTGCTTGCTTCCATTTCCTAGAATCATAGAATGGTTTGGGCTGGGAGGGACGATTAAAGCCCATCCAGTCCAACCCCAGTGCAGAGCAGGGCCATCTTTAACAAGATGAGGTTGCTCAGAGCCCTGGCCTTGAACATCTCCAGGGATGGGGCATCCATGACCTTTCTGGGCAACCTGTGCCAGTGCTCACCACCCTCAGCATGAAAAGTGTCTTCCTTCTGTCTAGCTAGATCGACCTTCTTTTAGTTCAACCACTACCCCTCCTCCCAGTGCTAGTAGAGAAGAATACTGAGAAATATCCGAAGTGAGAATGTGAAGAGGATGGAGCCAGGTTCTTCTCGGTGGTGCTCAGTGACAGAGCACACAAATTGAAACACATGAAATTGTGTGAACATAGGAATGCGCTTTTTTACTGTGGTGGCTGTTGAACACTGGCCCAGACTGCAGAGAGAGATTGTGGTGTCTTCATCCTGGGAGATGCTCCAGACCCAACTGTATGTGATCCTGGGGAAGTGGCATAGGCTGAGCTTGAGCAGGGGTATCTGGACTGGACAAGCTCTGGAGGCCCCCTTAAGCTCAGCTACTCTGATTCTACGAACCACACAAACTGGTAATGAAAGTGCTGCGTCTCAGTACTGCTTTTCACTGCTGATGTTTTTGCAGGTCTACCCCATCTCATACCTAAGAATCTCCATGAGTCCAACTCTGCACATGCAAAAGAAAGCAGCATTATTGGCTCTTCCACTGGGAGTGACACTGACATTTACAGTCAATTTTCACGATAACTCTGGAGACACTTTTCATTCGTATAATTCTGTGCTCAACTTTGCAACAAACAGGTGGGTGTCTATCATGAGTGTTAATTACACAGGGAAAAAAAGGCCGAATTGATATAACCTTGGCACAGCCAGGAACAAAGATTGTTCCAAACAGACTGGGAGAGTTGGGGTTGTTCAGCCTGGAGAAGAGAAGGCTGTGGGGAGAGCTTAGAGCAGCCTCCCAGTACTGAAAGGGGCTCCAGGAAGGCTGGGGAGGGGCTCTGGATCAGGGAGTGCAGGGACAGGGTGAGGGGAAGGGTTTTCAGCTGCAAGAGGGGAGACTGAGATGAGATCTTAGGGAGAAATGTTTTGCTGTGAGGGTGGGGAGGCCCTGGCCCAGGGTGCCCAGAGCAGTGGTGACTGCCCCATCCCTGGAGGTGTTCCAGGCCAGGTTGGATGGGGCTTGGAGCCCCCTGATGCAGTGGGAGGTGTCCCTGCCCATGGCAGGGGGTGGCACTGGATGGGCTTCAAGGTCCCTCCCAACCCAAACCGTTCCATGATGCTATGAAGTGGAAGGTACAGCTTGGACTGCGAGGGGCAAAGAAAGGATGTTGTCTCTGAGGTATTCGGAGACACATTAGCAGAAAGAATAGTTCCAGTTAGCAATCGATATTCTCTAGCGGATGGAAAGTTCTCCAGATAAGCGTGATCACTAGCAGGGCCTGCTGGGGTACGTTTCTGCTGTAAGTGACTCTCAAACGTCCGATTGCATACCTCGGCGGCCGCTATAACCACTTGATCTTGCTGGCATTTGCCTCATCCAGCCTCCTTTCTCCCAGCGCTTTGTTACACTGACTCACTTCAGGCTTATGTAAGATGGTGAACGTTCTGGATCAGGGACTGTCGCTTCAGATATGCTCGTACAGCCTTTGCATGGCACAGCCAGGCCTCAGAAGGACTTTTGGTCTCTGCCTCAAAGAATAACAAATATAAAACAGTTTTCTGTGGTCATCAGGAAATGATCACTAACTCCATTAATAGCGCATCGCTTGTTTTTTGCAGAGCACCTTGCAGTTACGACGCAGTGATAATGATTGAAAGATAAAGAAAGGGGGGGTTAAATGCAAGATTTTCTCTTTTCTCCTACCTAAATGATCAGCAGAACAGAGATCCCTGAGATAACATCACCCTAGCTTCTGGGATAGACCTAACAGAGCTGCTTCACCATAGGGTTAATGATTGGCCCTTGAGAGAAGAGCACTGCCCTTGGGCGCAGCCCGGTGCCCACCCAGCCCTGCTGCTGCCAGGGCCTGCGCTGTCCCTGCGTGCTGCCACCAGGTTGCTCAGCGGGTCAGGCCGCTTGGGAATATGGAATTTTGGTAAACAGCAGAAAGAGTCAATGTGATTTGGCTTTGTAAAATTATGGCTGGAAAGCTGCAGATTGGTATTTAAATTTCATACAGTCATAGAATCAAGGAATAGTTTGGGTTGGAAGGGAACTCAAAGGGAACTCAACCCCCCTGCCATGGGCAGGGACACCTCCCACTGGATCAGCCCTAGCCAACCTGGCCTGGAACACCTCCAGGGATGGGGCAGCCACCACTGCTCTGGGCACCCTGGGCCAGGGCCTCCCCACCCTCACACCAAAACATTTCTCCCTAAGATCTCATCTCAGTCTCCCCTCTTGCAGCTGAAAACCCTTTCCCCTTGTCCTCTCCCTGCACTCCCTGATCAAGAGCTCCTCCCCAGCTTTCCTAGAGCCCCTCATGCTCTTATGTCCTCACTGTCCTCATATGGGAGGTGGTCCCACCCCATATCATCTCCGTGGCCTCCTCTGGACTCGCTCCAACAGCTCCCTGTCCTTCCTGTGCTCAGGACTCCAGAACTGAACACTGGACTCCAGTATTTCTTTGCTTCTTAACTCCCTGAGAAAAGAGACTGCTTGCCTCATTCTAAAGTTCGGGAAGTAGTTCTCATACATAACTATGACCTCAATATTTCATAACGATGTGACAACTGAAATTTGCTTCAGTAGCACCAAAATATTTTTTATGTTTTCCTTATTTGTCCAGAATTCATTAGAAGATAACCTTCCCTGAGAACAAGAAGTCAACCATCTAAAAAGGGTTCAATACCTACTGTTTATTGTGGAGATAATGCCATTAGCAAACTTGCCTTAATATAAAACTATTTCTTTTTGTCTGTAGAGATGACTTTGTGCAGATTGGGAAAGGAGCCACAAACAACACCTTTGTAATCCGGACTGTAAACATAGGTTTGACCTTGCTTAAAGTGTGGGATGCAGAACAGAGTGGAATTGCAGACTACATCCCTCTTCCTGTGCAACATGCCATTTTCCCTGAGCTCACAGATGTGGTGGTCGGTGATGTCCTCTGCTTGAATACTTCGCTGATGAGCCAAGAAGGTAAGCAGCACGGCAGTGCTGGGGGTTTGCAGCTGTACAGTTTGACATCAGTGTGACTCTGTCTCGTTCTCAAGAAAACGAAATGCATAATTTATGATGTTTGTTCAGAATCAAATGTCACTGTTCTTGTTAATGATAAAAATAGGTTTGATCAACTCCTCTAATTTTAATTGTACCAAGCAATATGTTGCTTGTATTGAGCTCATGAGTATCAGACTTCAGACATTTCCATTCCGTTATCTTGAAAGGCTTATTTTTTGCAGGAATCATGCAGAGTCAGAACTGTCTGACTTATCATAGAATTGTTTGGTTGGAAATCACCTTTGAGATCATCAAGTCCAACCATACTTGTCCACTACTAAACCAGATCCCCAAACACCTCATCTGCCCATCTTTTAAACCCTTCAAGGGATGGTGACTCAGCCATCTCCCTGGGCAGCTGTTCCAGCACCTGAGAAGCCTTTCAGTGAAGGCATTTATCCGAGTATCCAATCTGGCACAACTTGAGGCCATTAACTGACTTCAGTCACTGTACTTGATTCTTCTGATTAAGGGGCTTTTGTCAGAGTAACTGCAAGTGGCTTTGGTGTTGGGCTGCCAGCCTTCTGCCACCTGAGACCCTAAAATCAAGTTCTGGTAAATTGGGAAGTGGGTGCGCCCGTGCACTGGGTATGCACTGGCAAACACCAACGCGGTCAGAAAATGCTGCAGCCAGTGGAGATTTATTGACCACTGTCCAAACAATGTGTCTTCTCAGGGCTGCCAGGCACATGGAGCTCCTCAGCGAGTAATGTTCTGCAAGTCGACTCCAAGACTGGCGTGGCAGTGGCAAGGGACTCTGGCGTTGTCACTGTCTATTATGAGATTCCTGGATTACTTAAAACATACAGAGAGGTGAGGCACTGATAAATCCTACCAGAACTGCTGGTGTTGCTGTCCTTCGGTTGGACCCTCACCAAAAATGTATTCTGTGATTTTGCTTTTTGGTTAGAAATATTTAGAGCCATTCTTGTTAAAGGAAAATATATTAGAATTACAAATGCTTGGAAAGTATTTGGTATGTGTCCAAACACGTCATGGGTTTTTTGATCATCTGTGTTAAGGAGGAAAACTTAGCATAATAGATTCTGGGTTTAGCCTATTACTGTTCTTACATTGTACATTTTGATTCCTTTGCTTGGCTAAGTTGTTTCCAGATGCTAAAGAGTTTTTTAATATGGCTGCTTGTATGGAGGAAGCTTTGCTGCAGGATAAGATGCCAGCAAGAACTTTCTGCAGTGTTGTAGTGTCTTACTATGTATTGGTGATCAGAACTACTCAATTAAATGATTTTGTGTAGCGACAGTGCAGATGTACGGTCCACACAATTCACTGTATCAGCTACCACAGGCACTAGATACTCTTTTTAAATTCAACTTAGACATAGAGCGTTGTGCCTATTTACTTATGGGGGTTGGGTAAAAAGGAAAAAAGGGTTTACTGGTTTAAATTGCCTTGAAAGGCAGCTTCTAAAATGGGAGAAATACAGGATTTCTTCTGAGACCCCACCTGGAGTACTGTGTCCAATTCTGGAATCCCCAGCATAGGAAGGATATGGAGCTGTTGGAGTGAGTCCAGAGAAGGCCATGAAGACGATTCAAGGGCTGGAGCACCTTCTGTAGGAGGACAGGTTGAGAGAGTTGGGGTTGTTCAGCCTGGAGAAGAGAAGGCTGTGGGGAGAGCTTAGAGCAGCCTCCCAGTACTGAAAGGGGCTGCAGGAAGGCTGGGGAGGGGCTCTGGATCAGGGAGTGCAGGGACAGGGTGAGGGGAAGGGTTTTCAGCTGCAAGAGGGGAGACTGAGATGAGATCTTGGGGAGAAATGTTTTGCTGTGAGGGTGGGGAGGCCCTGGCCCAGGGTGCCCAGAGCAGTGGTGGCTGCCCCATCCCTGGAGGTGTTCCAGGCCAGGTTGGCTGGGGCTTGGAGCCCCCTGATCCAGTGGGAGGTGTCCCTGCCCATGGCAGGGGGTGGCACTGGATGGGCTTTGAGGTCCCTTCCAACACAAACAATTCCATGATTCAATGATTTCTTATAAAGAGAAACATGACATCTTGTAGCCTTCTCTTCTGTTGGGATGAGTGTGTTTCACAATCAATCCCGTCTGGTTTTGCCTCAACTTCTATTTGTTGAAACAGTTTTTGGTAAACAATCTTTTTGGCAGATTGTGATTACAACACCTCAGAGGACCACAGCGATGCACCTAAGTGGAGTGAAAAGAAGCTTACAAGGAGTTGAAGCCTCAAAAGTGATAGTTTCAATTGGGGAAAGAAACAGCAATTTGAAAGGTATGACGACGAGATGTCTTGCTGCTAACGGTTTGTTGCATGTTTGTATATTCACGATAGGTAGGTTTGGGTTGGGTTTGGGTTTTTTCTGTTTAAGCATCTGTGAAGCTGATGTAGCCAGATCTCTGAATCTCCGCGAACCCCTCTGGCCCTTCCAGAACCCCAGGAGCTCTAGAAGAATCTTGGGGCTATGTTACGGAATTTGGAGGGTATTCTGTTAAGATTTTGAAACTAATAAAATCACTAGATAATAGAAGTGTCATTTTTGATCATATCAGAAAACAGTTACAAGGCAATCAGCTGATTTGTTTGTGTTTGTATTTAATCCCAGGTGCTTTCTGAAACTTACTAGTTTTTCTTACTAAGTGTTTAAAGTAGTTGCCACCCTTAAATCATTTACAGAAATTATCAGTAATTAGAATCAATACAAATATCAAGCATTGTATTGTGTTCTCTGTTTAGTAAGCTGTATTTTGTTTGATTATGATTCCTTTCTAGGTTTTAGCTTAACACTTCGCACTTGTTTAAATAGTATTTTGATTGTGCCTTATGTAAATCATTAGCCTTCCAAAAGAGTATCTTGCCAGATACTAAAATACAAATCAAGACTCCCAGGATAACTTATTCAACAGACAGATCTGAGCTGAAAATTCTCTCTCATTCATTCTTCCCTGTAAATAAATCGCTCCTGTCAGAAAACCCCATGACATAAAATTTTCATCTGCCATTTCTTTGGGATGAGACCTGCGATAGGACAGCTGGCTGTGATTCCCAGCTACTTTGAGATCATCGTAACCGTGTAAAACTATTTCAGAAAGGGGCAGAATAACCTGATATTTGAAGCCATGGTTTTGCTTTAAATTAATTAAAATCTAATTAGTTATAATTTTCTTTTCTAACTAATTGATTAGGTATTATTTTTTCTTCCCCTTAGGGGTGTGCTTGCCTGCTCAGATTGAAGCCATCACTGAATTGCAGCCACAGTCCATTATCAGTTGCCATCTAGATTTTAACAGTGATGTGTTTGACTTCCCAGCACGTGATATTTTCGTAGCAGAACCTGGATTTGATGCAATTTCAGGTAAGAAGAGACAAGATACCACACGACAGGCAGATGTCCTGTGCTTTACTCCAGATGCCCTTGGACCCAGCAGATTTCCTCTGAAGCCTCTGAGCTTTGCTGTGTGGGGTCTCAGGTTTCAATGAGTTATTAGCGAGTGTTCTCCTCTTTTAAGGCCAGGGTTTTCTGTGTGTGGCAAAGCCATGGAGTTGTTTCCAGAGGAAGCCAGAAATCAGTAGCTGCCCATTTCACATGCTTTTCACAGAGGAAATGGCCTCAAGTTGCAACAGAGAAGGTTCAGATTAGATATTGGGAGAAATTTCTCCACTGAAAGGGTTCTCAGGCACAGAGGTTGCCCAGGGAGGTGGTGGAGTCTCCATCCCCAGAGGGATTTAAAAGATGGACAGACGAGGTGGTCAGGGATCTGGTTTAGCAGTGCACAGGTATGGTTGGACTCAGTGATCTCAAAGGTCTTTTCCAACCAAATGATTCTATGATTCTATGTTTATTTTAGCTGGAGGGTGAAACAACCTTTGATATCTCAAATTCAGGTCCAGCTTTCGCCCGTTACTGCTCTGTGTTGGTAGGTGTGCAGGCAGTGCCGTGGGTCCTGCAGGCAGAAGTGAGAACATCAGCGTCGCGCACTGGAGTCGCACACTTTATAGAGCTGGTGAATGCCATCTTTTACTCCAGCTGCACCGTACCAAAAGTGGATTGCCTTGTGTATAACAACTTTGAAAAGAATATCAGGCCCTGTATTTGTTAAACTAAGGAAGCGAACCCCTTCCTCCTTCAGCTGGTGCGAGCGAGCACCTGGTGATAAGTATTCCCAGACGGTGTTGTCTCTGCAGCTGTAAACATCTAATGGCTTTTAGGTGTTTAGTTACCACACATCGGTGCCTTTAGTGTATACTTGAATACAATGGAAGTTGAGACTTAGCGATAAGAGAGGCAATCATGAGTTTTAGTTGTGTACCAAGAATCTTTAGATTTCACTAAATTACGCTCTACAAATAATCTTTGTGTTTGATACTGACGTTCTACAAGCCCTGCCACTGTAGTCATTGCCGTGTAACTAACCTCGGTGACTAAAATGAGGAAAATAGCCTAAATGTGAAAATATGATGTCAGTTATTCATGCTGAATTCTTTGTATTCTGGAATTTATCTTGGTTTCAGACCTTCCTGCACAACCCAAATGCTGTCATTTCTTATGAAAGGTAGAATTCTTACGTATCTCCAAAACAACATGAAAGGGGAGTTAGAAGTAGGGGAAATTACCAGATACTGTGAAGATGGAAATAACAACGTGATAGTCAACAACATGTGTTAGTGTTTCATAACTATAATGTGATTTAAAAAACAGCCAGAACACTGTGAACTGCATGGAAATAACATTAATTGTCCATTAAATTGCATAAGGTATAGTCCCTGCCTCTGTTACTTTGTTAGGGAAAGAAAATAAGGGAAAATACGTACCTAGCAAGTTCTGCTTGTTACTTGTGTTTTGTATCTTCCATACTGGGGGAATTTTTTACTTTCTTTTTTGCCAATAATAGACAAAGAGGTCCCATAAGAGGCTAGAAACATGGTGAATATATGACCTTTAAAGAAGCTTTTATAAATATTAAATCATCTCTCCCCAGAACTGATGATGGTGGTGGTAACTGGCTGAAATTTTAACATTAGATGAATAGAAAGCGAAATCAAATGCTAAGTTTTGTTTTCAGTCAAGCCTTTCTATCTATTAATATCTATTTCTATCAATATTTCTATCAATATCAAATATCAATGTTAGATTCAATGCGGAATTGAATCTCAGCGGCATATTAAAATAAAACGTGACTGGAAAGTACCTTTTTACTGTTTTGATCATGATGTTTAGTTTGGGACAAGAAAGATCTTCCGTTTAGTACTGGGATTGTGATGGTGGGAGCAGCAGACACGCTGCCCCATTCACCTGCACACACTGGATATTCCTGTTGGTTGAATTTGACCGCCTCTTTTAGCTGCTCTTTGAAGATGTCACAGAGATTGGCACGGACAAAACCCCATAAAGATGAGCAATTAACAGCCAAACTGCTTTTGTTTCTGTAGGACATTACACCTGCTCCATCATGATGCACAGGCTCACTGACAAGCAGCTGAAGCAGCTCAGTGTGAGTGAAACTGCGCTCAGAGTGACGGCTTCGATCCAAGGCAGCCACTTCTCTGGGGAGCAGATCAGCACCGAGGTGCCATTCAACCCTGGGTTTTATGCTGACCAAACAGAAATGCTTTTAAGTAACCATTACACAAGCTCTGATGTGAAAATCTTTGGTGCCACTGAAATTCTTGACACCCTGGAGGTAAGTGTGTTGCTGGACAGTAGTACAACACAGATGAAAGCATTTCGAAGTGTTACGGGCAGCTTTCTAAACAAAGGCACCCTGTGCACCTCTACAGCATCAAGATTGTTCCAGAGATGATTTGGAAATGCTCATCTTGGAATGTGTTCCTCCCAGTTTTCCCTTTTGTTTTGGGGTAGTAGAAACAGGTCAGGCTTGCCAGTGCTCTGGATGGGATGTGATAACCAGCTTGCAGGCAGGGAGGGAGAAAATCTGCCTGGTCGCTAGTGGAGAAGGAGGTCCTTGCCCATAGTTCTTACTCTTTTCACTCCCCAGTAAGGGATGCTTTGATTTTTGCCTCTTTGGGTTTAGCCCAGATCCACAGAAATGGCAGCTAATAGGGCACCCTAACAGTAAACAGGGGTGAAGCGCTGCAGGTCTCACTGTGAAGTTACAACCAAGTCCGACTCCGTGTCTGAGCTGCTCTGTGCCTGTGGAATACCCTGTTTCCAGCACGGGGCCTGGAAGATGAGTAGGTGTGTGCTTTCTCAAGCAGTCTGTTTCAGGTTGCTTTTTTCCCTTGGCAGGTGAAATGTGGGTCACCAGCAGTGAAGGTGTTTCAGAAAGAGAAGTCCTATGGGCTGCCTAGTTATGTAGTCTACACCGTTAGTCTGTCTGATCCAAGAGTTTCAAGCCAAGGATCCTTATCAACCACTCTGACAGTCTCCAGTCCAATGACTGACCAGTCCATCACCATCCCAGTAACAGTGATTTACTTGGCTGACAGAACCAGCGCACCAGTGAGACGTAAGTTTGTCTCTAGACTTAATAAGCCAGAATAAACTTCTAACTTCCGTTAATGTTCGTGAGATTATAACGTTTGGTGTGTTAATGTCTGGGCTGGCAACTGATGTTCTCTTTGACATGTAGGCTGCTCACTGTGACCAGAAGACTTGAATACAGTTGCTCATTATGACAGAAGCTGAACATATTTTCCTGTTGGGTCAGCCCAAAATACTCTGTTGAAGTTGGCGTAAATATCCCGGTGCTGAAGTGTCTGAAACTAATTTTTTTTCTCTGCTTGCTCTCAAGCAGGCCTTGTTATTTTGCAAACAGCCCAGCATTTTGGGGCTGAGAAAGTAAAGGACTTGCTTAAGACATTATGTATCAACTGAATTTAAAGACTGCATTGGAAACAGTCACTAGAATCAAAGTTGTGTCATCTAAGTTGATTACACTTATTTGCTATAAGTAAAAACCTTCTTCTAGTTATTTCAGTTTGAGTTAAAAACTATTAACTCTTAAAGCAGATTGGAGAGGATGCTCTTTTAACTCAGTATTGTCTGCTCTTAATCGATTCTACAGATGGAGCCAGTCTGTTCCAGCACTTTCTGGATTCCTATCAAGTCGTGTTCTTCACGCTTTTTGCACTATTAGCAGGGACAGCTGTTATGATTATAGGTAAGAGAATGAAAGATTGCAGAAGTATTTTTTTCCATAACTTGTTGTAATACATCAGCTGTAAGGTATAAAGGCATAATTTCCGTGTGAAATGATTTTGTTGTCTTGTTGGTGGTGGTTTGGGGATTTGTTTTTTACAATGTTTTCGCAACCTATCTTGCAGTTTTCTCACCGAAAGAGCAGCCCAGTCATCCAGCGTTTACCCTAAGGATGTCTCCTCAACACAGCCTTAACAGTAAGCAGCTGTTACCCAGTTACAAGTGAATTAATTGATTAGTCTAGCGATGGCGTTGAGTTGGATGTATGGAGGGATGACTATGGGAAATCCTATGTACTGAAGGATATCGCAGTGAGCGCTGCGCCACGTCACAGGAAGTTTGCTCCCTTTGCTTTGCTCCCCCACCTCCCCTTCACCCATTGCAAATTCTTTTGAAACTCCTGGCCAGCTTCACCACATTGGAAATAGGGAACTGGTTAAAAGAATTCATGCAAGTCACCAGATGGGTAGAGGAGAGAGATGCAGAGTTTTGCTCTTGCTGAGGAAAAGCAGAGCAGAGCTGAGCTGAGGCTGGATCCTCAGTTCCTGTGGCATCAGGTTGTGCTGTGAGCTGCCGTGAGCTGGGGCTGTTGTAGGAGACGGGCAAGGGCGAATGTTCAGGGACAAAGGATGCAAGCTTGTAGAAGACAGCTGTGTTGCTCAGGGAACAGTTTGTTCCTTCACTGCTTTTGATGTCATGTTTTATCTATTTATATTAGGACATAAGGAAGAATTTCTTCCCTGAAAGGGTGGTCAGGGATTGGCACAGCTGCCCAGGGAGGGGGTGGAGTCACCATCCCTGGAGGGGTTTAAAAGACGGGTGGATGAGTTCCTTAGGGACAGGGTTTAGTAGGGAGACAGGTACGGTTGGACTTCATGATCTCAGAGGTCTCTTCCAACCTTAGGATTCTATGATTCTATTTTTTCACATCATATTTACTCCTGTTTTACCCATTTGCAGTGGCTATTAAAACAAAATTCACGCGATTATAGATGTATTCAAGTTACGGTGAGCTGCAGTCCTCTTTGACCATTCAGATAAAATAAGGCAAATTCAAGATGAAAGTTATTCGCTGAGATGCTTAAAGAGCAGACTTAATCTGTTCTTTAATTAAAGTCTTTAATAGGAAGACCTACAAAATTCTGATGCCCATAGGTGCCTTTTCAACAGGCAATCAGCTAACAGGATTATTTCACTCTGAATGGATCGTTAGACCGCCGTGCCAGGTGTTCCAGCAGATGATCGACTGCTGTTAGTTGTTTCTTACTGCTTCCACCATTCCTGAGTGTGATTGGTTTTTTTTTTCCTTTTCCCCTGTGCTTTAGGTTCCTCTGCATCACCGGGGCTTTCCTTCAGTCCTCAATCCCCGAGCAGGAACACGAGCCCATCATCCACGCTCTGGAGCACTGATTATGGCTCCCATTAGAGACAGTAGGACTCCTTTTCATGCACTAGGGCTGGAAAATACGAAGTCAGTGCCTTGAACAATAGCAAATCTAAGAACTTTCACAGTTGCAATATAAGTCATCTCTTGAACATAGCTAGCTTCATCATTGTGTTTTGTTTTTTTCTATTTAGAGCTACTGAAAGGGGTTTTTTATGTCGGTGCTTCAGTTCTCTAGAACGTATTTTGCCTGCTGTTTCCTGCTCACTTGGCAAGGGTGGCTGGACAGAAAGTGGTGGTTTTGCTGAGCGAGCTTTCTTGCACTCTACAAGCAACTGGAAGTTATGTCTGTGTGACAGTGACAAAAAAATGTATTTACTTTTTGTAACGTAACTTTATTTCTAATGAACTTTTATAAAAAGGGAAATAGAAAAACAGGTCAAATATGAGATATGAGCCAAAAATATGAAGGATTGTATATTTCACAGAATTAGTTTTTTATTTTGAGTTCCAAAGCCTCAGGAATGTACTGCACTGATAAGTGTTCTTAGTTTAGCCTTACAATGTGATTCATCACTGTGATTTGCTATTTTAACATTAGGAATGCTGGAACAACTGTGGATAACAACTGTGGAGGTTATTTTCCAACAACAAAGAAAGAAAAACAAAGCTATCTCAGCGCAGCTTTTTGGGTACAACTGCAGTATTCCTTTCATGTTACTGTAAGCACTTTTTTGGGCTGGGAATGTGAAAGCATGTGCCTTCTAAGAGGACCTTTCTTCTGGTAGTAAATATTCTTAATCGAAAGCATTTTTCTTACCTGTGTTCTGCTATAAATATAATGCATTTGTATAGCTCATTTCATACACAGAAGTACCTCAATAGAAACTGAGCCCCCTTTTATTACCACTGGTCACCTGGTGCACTGGAAAGTGAGTGGCTTATTTCCCACTTGCAGTGAGTGAGCCTTTTGTGTGGGTTCAGTCCGCCTGTCTCTGGTGTGTTCGCGTGCAACCTGATACCACCACACCCAGAGTCTTCATTTAAACTGTACAGTAAGAGGCGACTGGTATGAGCAGACTCTGGGATATCGGTACCGTGATATCCTGCTAATAAGTGCTCGTTCCTAAGTCTGTAAAACACAGTTAAATTGTTAAAGTATTAACCTGGAGGTTTGTTGGTTGGCTTTTTGGGTTTCTTCTGAAGTGGCTGAGACACACAGATATAAAATGCACAATTCTGGGTACGCCAGGAAGTACCCTGCTAAACCAGGCAGGTGGGCACTGCGTGCTCGGATGGTTTGCTCCCCAAACCAGATGGCAGTAAGGTGTGCTGACCTGAACTCATCTCCAAACTGATTTGAAACAGATGAGAAGGAAAACTCAGTTCCAATTCTTAGTCCTAAAGTACCGAGAAAAAAAAAGCCCTGAGAATAGAAAAAAAAAAAAAGTCTCTCTGTTGGAATCCTTTATTTTGAGGATTTCAATTACAGTAACTTTTCAGCCATAAGCAGTATTTTGCAGCTATTGGGTAAGGGCTTTGTTTACACGTGACAAGCATCGCAGTTTGAACTGTGCTGTGTGCACTCTCCTGAGCACTGCGTGAAAGTCGTGGCAGTTGTTCTGTTTCAAAGAACAAAACATTTCATGCAAAATACCTTGTGTGCAGAACTATGCGGGCAAGTAGTCAGAGGAATGGACTGCAGACAGTTTTGGTTTCAGGCAGTGTTACAACAAAGCGACGTTGTTACTCGTTATTGTATTGAGTCTTGTGTAATTTTTGGCTGGGTTTGGGGAAGTTGTGCCTTACATGCTGGTACTACTTAAAATTGACAATTTGGATGTAAATAATTTGTATCTGTGTTATTTAATAAAGCTTTGTAAGATCCCTTTAGTGTGCTGTTGAATTTGCTTGTGTTTTGGTTATCCAGAGTTTAGCGCTGGACTGTGTTATTTGTCCTTCACTTCCTACAGCCCCCGAGTATTTGCAGTCGTGATTTTACGTTCTTGATTTTCACTTTTGTTGACAATGTAATTTTTTAAAATATTTTGACAATCTTTCATCTAGCATTTGTTGTGGGGGGTTGTTCCCAGTTTTCACTAAGCACCTTTGTTTCCTGCTGAAGTCAGTGGCGGCTGGAGAAGCTGCACTTTGTTGTCCTGGTTTGTTCAAACTTCCCACTTGGTTTACTTGGGTTTTTCAGGAAAGACCACATCTTTCTCCCGTTCCTTTAAGAGAAAAATGAATATCTCGGTGCTACTGCGATGAGCATTTCAGAAATGCTTACAGGAAAGGTTTTACTTTCCTCCTCCTTTTCTTTCCTGTTCAGCCTCGCAGTCTGGCACTGAATGTTCTGAATAATGAGCTGCTCCGAGTGGTGGGAGTACTCTGGCAAATGCCCACTGTTTATTTCCCCTCTTTATGGGAGGAGTCGCAGTCTCCTGGCGTGCATCTTCATGAACCATCATTTACCATGAGCTAGAGCTGGAGGGGAGTTAAAGACAAATCGTGTATGAAACCGGGAGCTGGGGTGGTTCGGGAACTGACCGCTGGATGCAGTAGGGACGCTTTAGCCTTTCGGAGTTGGAGTGGTCCCTTGGGTGACTGCTGGTGACTGATCCCCCTGACGGCTGGGGATCCCTGCTGGCTGGGATCTGGGGATATAAATTTTTATGAGTGTGTTGCTGCCAATGTAAAGATCAATTCTTTCTTTTAATTGGCAAAGTTTGGGATTTTTGCATTTAGTGCCATTTTTTTTCCCTCTGTTCACTGACTGCTTGTTCCTGAGGGTTTGCTCCCCCGAGCAGAGGCAGGGCTGCTGGGAATGTGTGTATGGTAAGTTCACTGTCTCACATGAGTTGACTTCTATTGCTCAGTTCATTGGGTAACAAAACCATCGGTACCACGCTCAGACCCAGGTCATTGACCTGTCACATTCAGCAAGAGATTTGTCTTTGCTCCTCAGTAGAAACAGGATTTAGTGTGTGCTGGCAATGTTCATCACATCGTGTTGGTGCTTGGACACGAAGGTTTTCTCTTTAATGGGCTGACTATAAAAAAGCAAAGCCAGTCTGTGAGCAGTGAAATCACTGAGCTAATGCCTTGGGCTGTCCTTGGGTTTCCCATCTCCAGATATCCAGCCAGGAGGGCTCCATGGCAGAAACTGCCTATGTTACACCAATACCATGGGGTCTGCTTGGGGAACAGTCTTTCCCTTCACAATTGCGAATACTTACATTGAAAAACCAATTCCAAGACTTGTTTTCCCTTCAGAAAATGGCAGCAGACACTGACACTGAGGTGGTGACTTGCACAGCCACTCCCGCTGCCGAGGGTGGGAGTACAGTGGGCCTTGGGGAGGAGGGGAAAAAAGAGTTCTACCCTGTACTTAGGTGTTTTTTAATCCATGCAAACATGGAGTGTTGCCAACTTGAATGAGAAAACTCATCTAAAAGGCACGGTTGTGTTCAGTGATTTTGTGTCCACAAGGATTAGGAAAGAAAAGGAAATTTCATCTTTAAAATAAATTATAATGAAATCCTAGTGGGGTTGTGGCGTCTGCACAGGAGGAGTCCATCCCTGAAGGGGAAGGAGATGTCGTGCTAACGAAGCGGGCGGTGATGGCTGAATTGTGGTTGGCAGATGTTCAGGTCCTTGGAAGGAGGGAAGCACTGGGGAGACATTTTATAATCATGTTATCATACTGGAGTGGAACAGAAAAATAAGGGTACTCATTAGCATTGGAGTGCTATTACTGTTCCTGAAATACCTTTTTCTGCTAATTAAAGTTAGCCTGGGGTCTCTTGTGCCTCTCTGAGGCAGAACTATGGAATGAAAATCTGAGTCAGTCTCATGCTTTTTAGCGAAGTGGCTTGGGTTGCTCTCCTGGTTACTGTCCCGTCGCTGGGAGGGTGGCGGTGGGCATAAACCATCCCTTGTTCACGAGGGCTTCATGACCTGCACAGTTCCCTTACGTAGTTCCTGTCAGGTGAGGGGGTTAGAGGGGAAGCGGTGTTTTCCATGGCTGCAGACAGGGTTGGTTGGAGCAGCCTGGAAGGCGCAGGGTGTGCATGCGCGCATCCCACAGCGGCCAAGGCAGGGCCTTGCCTGCACGGGGCAGGGGGTGGAGAGCCTGGGTGCTGTTTGAGGTTGTCTTCCCGCCTGTCTAACAGCCGTGCTGCAAGGAATAATGGAATTAGATTGGCCAGACTGGATTCATACTGGGCCTGAGCCAGTCTGCTCTAATCTGACATCCCCAACGCCGCCTAATCATCATCTCCCGTCCCCCCCTAAACACTAGACAGGTACTGAATAAAACATGGAGCAGCCTTTCGAGCGAAGCGTTCTTCCTGGGGAGAGCCAGGACTACCGTGTGGTGCTCAAGGAGAAGGTTTTCCTCGCAGAATATCTGCTGACTTCTGTCCTTTATGTGAGAACTTAAGAGTTCCCCCAACATTAATCCAACCTCTTCACCAATCACTGCCTTTGCTGCAAGGTAAGATTTGCTGGGCCCCTCAGTTTGAGAAAGATGTGGAGATGCTGGAGTGCGTCCAGAGGAGAGCGACGAGGATGGGGAAGGGGCTGGAGCACAAGCCCTGTGAGGAGCGACTGAGGGAGCTGGGGTTGTTCAGCCTGGAGAAGAGGAGGCTCAGGGGAGAACTCATTGCTCTCTACAACTGCCTGAAAGGAGGCTGTAGTCAGGCAGGGGTTGGTCTCTTCTCTCAGGTGACCGGCGACAGAACAAGAGGACACGGTCTCAAGCTTTGCCAGGGGAGGTTTAGGCTTGACATTAGGAAGAAGTTCTTTACTGAGAGGGTGATTGGCCATTGGAATGCGCTGCCCGGGGAGGTGGTGGAGTCACCATCCCTGGAGGTGTTTAAGGAGAGATTGGATGAGGCACTTAGTGCCGTGGTTTAGATGATGAGTTGGTGTTGGGTCATAGGTTGGACTCAATGATCTCAAAGGTCCTTTCCAGCCTTGTAATACTGCGATACCGTGATAATAGTGCGATTCTCTTCCCTATTTGTTTGCTGGTTTGTGGATTCCTGAGGTACCTACATTCACAAACATCCTCTAAGGATTTCTTAGCACAGCACTCTGAGAAGCATGGGGCGGCCTCCTCCCAGTTTCCCGTTGGAGGTGCAGCAGGAGGGGAGCACAGGGCTCCAGCTCTCATCTCGGGCAGGAGGGCTCCCCAGGGAAAGCAGACAGGCAGTATCTGCTGGAATTGTGGTTTGTGCTGTAGGCAGCCCTGGCCGTGTGCATCAGTTTGGGCCAATTCCTCAGCCAGTGTTGTCAATAGAGATTCCTGTTTCTTGGAAGGCTCTGCCCTACTGTTGTAACAGGCTGAGCACAAATGGGGCTCCTGAATGAATGCCAGGGGAAGAGTCTTTAGAAAGAAATAATTTAAAACACATAAATCTTGAAGGTCAGGCCTTGCTTTTTGAGGTGCTCTCTGTTCTGCTGCTGCCACAGGCAGGGGTTGGTGGCTCCCCGGAGGTACTCGCAGCCCCTCAAAGCGTAGCGTAACAAATCGGTGTGGATGCCATGGATGGAGAACTGTGTCTCTGAGTAAACAATTGCTGCTGTGTCCGTGTTTGTGCGGCGCAGCCCTGTGTGGGCACCTGGCCTGACTCTGCGTGGCACCAGAGCTGGCTGTGCCAGCACCCATCGGCCGCTGCTTTCCTTACGCATCTTGGCCTGCCCTTGCAGGATGTCTGCAGAGATCCTCCACCAGCAGCACCCCTCGCGGGCATAGCAACCTGTTCAAGAGGGACTGGGCTACGGGGTTGTTCAGCAGCATCTTTGTGGCTGTTTCTGTGACGGCAGCTGGCACTGCGTGAGGCTGTCTCATTGTTTCCCTGTAACTGCGATGAAAACACCCTGAGGTAGGAGCTCTGGGGATAGTGTGCGATTGACAGGCAAGTCAAGTGCCCTCAAATGAATTCCTGTTCTTTTAAATGCTTTTCATGGTAAGGCAGCCAGAAGTTTGATTAATGGGTTTATCTTTAGGTACCTGTGTTAGTCATAGACTCATGGAATGTCCTGAGCTGGAAGGGACCCATGAGGACCATTGAGTCCAACTCCTGTCCCTGCACAGGACACCCCAACATTCACCCCGTGGGGCTGAGGGCGTTGGCCAAAGGCTTCTGCAATATTGTCAGGCTGTGACTGCTTCCCTGGGAGCTGTTCCAGTGCTCCCCCAGCCTCTGGGGGAAGAACCTTCTCCTCATGTCCAACCCAACCCTCCCCTGGCATCTTCCTGCCATTGCCTCGGGTCCAGAGAGAAGAGCTCAGCGCCTGCTCCTCCTCCTCCCCGTGTGAGGAAGCTGCTGAGCGTGATGAGGTCTCCCCTCAGTCTCCTCCAGGCTAAACTTCAGCTCTGCATGTTTTGAGTGATATGATTAAAACCAGTCCTTTTCAGCTCTTTCTTTGTTGTCTCAGTTACAAGTTTAAGGTCATAGCTGGCCTGAAACCTTAATCTGACCTTCTCCGCAGCACAGGCCCTCTACTTTCCCCTTGTAAGACGTGCTTCAACTTCTAAGCTGGAAAAAAAGACATTTAGTAACTAATGGTTATCTGACTTAAAGTCTTCAGGTGACATTACAGCTTCTGAATGTTGTTTTGTTGGCAAAATTCAAAACTTGTGCTTTCTTCTGCATTTGAATGCATCTATGTCCACTTTTCAGCTGTTCACTACAATGAGACAATGTGTGTTTAAAAGACGAGTAGGTGTTTGAAAGGCGGGTGGCTGAGTTCCTTAGGGACAGGGTTTAATAAGGGACAGGTACGGTTGGTCTTGGTGACCTCAGAGGTCTCTTCCAACCTTGTGATTCTATGATTCTATGACAACTTCTCTGTGTAAATTAGGAACACAATTTGGCGATGCAGTTGCTCAGGTTCTTCCCTTGAAACTGGCAAAGTTAAAACTAGAATGGGAGATGGATTTTTCTGTTCGATTCATATTTATTGTATTTCATCGAATCAAACATGTACACTGTGTCTGCTAAATGGAAACCGGCAACTGCACCCCGCAATCTGTTCAGGAATTATGGCAAAGCAGACCCCAAAGTGGTGAAATGGAGACAGCACGCGGAACCGCGAAACAAGGCACAGCGCTGAATTGCGATGACATTATAAATGGTAGGAAATAGCTTATTAATACAGAGAGCTCCAGAGCAGCCCACCTGCAGCGGGAAACAGTGCCCGAGACAAAAATAGCTGTGAAGAGAGAAAGGACACCGATAGGAGGGAAAAGATGGAAAATGGCTTCCTGACGGGAAATTCACAGCTCAGATACAAGGAGGGATGAATTTAACTCGAAAGAGGGGAGATTGAGGTGAGATCTTGGGCAGAAACGTTTTGGTGTGAGGGTGGGGAGGCCCTGTCCCAGGTTGCCCAGAGCAGTGGTGGCTGCCCCATCCCTGGAGGGGTTCCAGGCCAGGTTGGCTGGGGCTTGGAGCCCTCTGATCCGGTGGGAGGTGTCCCTGCCCATGGCAGGGGGTTGGAAGTGCAGAATTATCGAGATAACTCTGAAAATTGAAATAGAATTTACTGATAAACAACCTCTGAAGTTCTGGAACGAGTTTAAATAGTTGTTCTGTATCACACGTATTCAGCTTTGGAAGAGGCAAGAGGTGGGAGATGCTTTTGTCTTTTGTGGCATACGCTTTGCTTAGAAAATAGAATCCATTAAGTAGTAAGGAGCTGCCGTTAGTAGCAAAATAGTGAAAATTGTCATGTTTTACTCCAAAGGAAGGGAAAAAACTCATTTTCTAAAGTAATAACTTGTAATTTGACAGCATGAATCACTCGTGTTATTGTGAGTGAGTCATAAATAGAAGAGTCACTAAAAGAGTTATTTTTCAGAATATATTAAGGTAACAGAGAAACTACCTCTCACAAAGGGCTGCTAATAAGGCACCAATCCATTGGACAGTCTTTGGAAAGATGATTTGAAATATTGAACAAATTTGCTCATTAAAAGTGCTATTTTTGCGAACTTCTGCTATTTTAAAAATAAAGGCTGTTTACAATGGGTTTTCTTCTGTAAAAGCCAATTAACCTGCCTTTAATGGAAGCAGGATCAAACCTGTAATTAGAAAAGCACTTAGAAGCCTTGGTTTGAGTGTTGTGGTGCAGCTTCTACCAACAGAGATCCACACGTGAACTCCTGTGCCACGTCAAGTTTGATTCGAATTACTGTGAGCACAAACATAGCTATTAAAGAGAATTCGGTCTCATTACTTCCTGATTGTTCCTTCGTGTGTTTGATGTTTTGCCCTGATGTGGGGGGAAATGGAATCGGGGGAAACTTCACAGCAACAGCGGTGGTAATTCTAGCCTGGTTCTCTAAAGGAAGGAGGCATTTTCAGGCACACTGTCCCTGGGTGTGTTTGCTGCCAGTTACTGTGTTAATTTGGAGCCTGATCCCGACCAATTTACATCATAGAATGGATGGCTAAAGGACAATTAAGTTGCCGTGAGTTTTGCAAAACTTAATCCTTGTGTAAAGAAAACTTTATAATTCTCTTTTTAATGCTGTGTGTAAACTCATATTTGTGACCTTCTGGGTAACCCATAAAGATGCAGGCCCTTATGGATTGTAGAATCATGGAATGGTTTGGGTTGGAAGGGACCTCACAGCCCACCCAGTGCCACCCCCTGCCATGGGCAGGGACACCTCCCACTGGATCAGGGGGCTCCAAGCCCCATCCAACCTGGCCTGGAACACCTCCAGGGATGGGGCAGCCACCACTGCTCTGGGCAACCTGGGCCAGGGCCTCCCCACCCTCACAGCAAAACATTTCTCCCTAAGATCTCATCTCAATCTCCCCTCTTCCAATTGAAAACCCTTCCCCCTCCCCTACCCCTGCACTCCCTGATCCAGAGCCCCTCCCCAGCTTTCCTGGAGCCCCTTTCAGTACTGGGAGGGTACCAGTTTTCCAATGTGCTCCCCTCGTGCTGCGTGCACAGAACAGTCATTTGCGACCTTCTCTTCCGCAGGATCTGCCTCAGGGTAAGCGTGGCCGTAACCAATAAAGCTGTGTAGGAACTGGGTGGTTGGAGTACTCCGCCAACATGTAGCACGGGTTTCCAGGCTGAGGCAGTGCTTCCCACCTCTATTTGGACAGCACCCAGGAATGTAGGCGGGAGGAGGAGGAATGGGCTGATCTCGGACAAGGTCTGTGTATGCTCTTGTGATACCAAGAGCTTTATACCTTCATTGGTTGCTTCAGATACGGTCAGTGTCCTTCACAATTCACATGCTGGCCTAGCTGACTTCCACTTGATTGGAAACGTTGGGTTTGTATTCTCTTCTGAAGAATGATTGCGGTAAGTTGGATGATAATTTGGTTCCTTATTTAGTGGCACTTTGTATTGCATGTATGTAAACAAATTATTTATCAGAGACACCAGGAAAATGGTACAGTTCTAAGAAGGTTCAGCAGCAGGATGACCTTAATTGTAAAACACTTACCTACCAGCTACGTGACTAAAGCCGTGCTCTGAAGAGCTCTGGATCTACCTGCTTCAGCTGAACCAGGGGGATTTCTCAGAGGCAAGGTTTCTGCCCCATCTGCCTCAGTGGAGGCTGCCCCATCCCTGGAGGTGTTCCAGGCCAGGTTGGATGGGGCTTGGAGCCCCCTGACCCAGTGGGAGGTGTCCCTGCCCCTGGCAGGGGGTGGCACTGGGTGGGCTTTGAGATCCCTTCCAACACAAACCATTCCATGATTCTTTGCATTCTAGAGGATAACAGAAAACTTGGGAACTGCTATTGGTTCCCATAACCAAAGCAGCAAGGGTGTGAACCTGACCACAAAGAGGTCAAAGTCAGCAGCTTAAGCTGTGACTGACCGAGTAAGGTCCTGAACACGTTCCGACTGTGGTCACCTGCTGCCTATGTGCACAAACCTTTCATCCGCTGAACAGGCTGCAGTCCGTGTACAGAGCTAGAACTCAAGATGTAACGTGAAGGTCTGCACGTACGTTATTCCCTCCATATTTTTGTCTTCAGAAGTCTCTGTCTTTCATCGTGACTTGCTCCTTGGGTTTGAAGCTCATGGCCAGATCCTGGAGTTAATCTGGGGTTTTGTTCCATCACTAGGTTAATATTTTATTTTATGCTGATTAAGATTGGCCAATAGAAATAAATAACTTTCCATTCTAGCACAGTAAGTATCTCTTAGGGAGAAAAAAGCAGTCTTGTGTCCTGAGCATCTGCCCCCAGCTGGTTCATTCTCGCTGCCAACTGTTTCTTGCATGAGAGGAAAACAAACAAAATAACCAAACAAAGGAATATCAGCAAGTACCCAAACACTGAAGGGTAAACATCCTCCTCAGAATGCCAGGATCTGATTCCAAATAAGCAGCTGAATTGAAGGATTATTTTGATAGCGTTGTAGAAATATTGGTCTACTGGAGATGTTTGAAGGTCAAGAGTATTTGGGGATCTCGCTGGTGTTGGGTTGGTTTTTTTTTGTTGGCTGCCTACTTAGTTGTGAGTGTGCTGCCTTCATAGAACACCAGCTCCAACACGCTGGGACTCTCATAACCTGTATGTGACACAGGTCAGTACCATCACTGTGCTTTCCATATTCTACCAGTACTACAAGAATGTGAATATATGTGATTTTCCTTTGCCTCTCTGGTATGAGATTCCTCCTCCTTCAACAGGAAGAGACCAAGGAAGTGAGATATTGAGGAAGCAGGGCTTAGTTGCTACCACTCTAACATGAATGTAATTTAGACCTCAGAGCAGCCTCCCAGGACCGAAAGGGGCTCCAGGGAAGCTGGGGAGGGGCTCTGGATCAGGGAGCGCAGGGACTGGATGAGGAGAGAGTGAGATGAGATCTTAGGTAGAAATGTTTTGCTGTGAGGGTGGGGAGGCCCTGGCCCAGGGTGCCCAGAGCAGTGGTGGCTGCCCCATCCCTGGAGGTGTTCCAGGCCAGGCTGGATGGGGCTTGGAGCCCCCTGATCCAGTGGGAGGTGTCCCTGCCCATGGCAGGGGTGGAACTGGATGGGCTGTGAGGTCCCTTCCAACCCGAACTATTCCATGGTTCTATGGTAAATCATAATACAACAATTTCAGTTTTCTTCCACCTTTACTGAGTCTGCTTCTAAAAGCAGCCGAGTGTGGATCACTCTTTGGTTTGGTGTCATTTTTCAATTTAGGGTTGTGTACAAAATACGAACATTAAGAACAAGATAAGGGCAGCATTGGGCATGGTGCTGAGATTTAAGGTCACAGAATGCTGTAATGTACAAACCCAATTAAACCACACAGGCTTTGTGAACTCTGCTGTGAAAAACAATACCTTGGATATCAAAACTTTCCTCCCGTCCTTCAGTTGAGACTGTGGCAGTTACAGATACGATTCAAAGGAGCAGACAGTCATGCAGGACCTTGGATGTTCTGTGCCGGGCTCACATATTCCCCCATGTCACAAACTACAAAGATCTGTGAATGCAGATTTTTTTTTTTCTCCAAGAACGTACTGTAGTTCCTTGAACATAAAGCTCAGAGTTCTATTTTCTGTCTTAGTTCCACTGCTGAGTGCAGGGATCCCATCACTGAAGCCGCTGGTTTGCTTCTGCCCCTGCTAATGTTGCAGCATTTGGCTTGCCGGACACACTCAGAATTGGTGGGATTTTTAAGTGTTGACAATGAAAAATGTTGAAATTTATTTCCATTTTTAAAAAGAAATTCTGTAAAATAGGAACCTGAATTTATTGATTTATTTGTTTATTAGCTGATCTATTTCTGGACAAGTTGAATCAGTTTTGGGCCCCTCACTCGAAGAAGGACCTTGAGGCACTGGAGCGCGTCCAGAGAAGGGACGGAGCTGGGAAGGGTCTGGAGCCCAGGGGTTGTGGGAGCGGCTGAGGGCCCTGGGGCTGTTTAGCCTGGAGAAGAGGAGGCTGAGGGGAGACCTCATCGCTCTCTGCAGCTCCTGGAAAGGAGGTTGTGGGAAGGTGGGTGCTGGGCTCTGCTCCCAAGGAACAAGGGATGGGACGAGGGGAAATGGCCCCAAGTTGCACCAGGGGAGGGTTAGATTGGGTGTTAAGGAAAATTTCTTTATGGAAGGAGAGGTGAAGCATTGGTTCTGCACTGCGTCCTGAGCAGAGAAATGACAGGTTACTGATATTTTTTCCTCTAGCTTTTGTTAAACTGATATGAGGCAAATATTTAAAGTGTGTTTTGGCATAGCGTCAGCCCTTCCCTATTACCAACACGCCTCATTTAACCAGGCTGAGCAATTCGTGCTGAATGGATTGAATGTCATCAACTTCCTGACAGTGTGCAAAGACCTTCTGCTTGCTTCCCATCCCCCACTGCCATTCCTTACCTGGGTACGGGGTATTTGGCAATAGAAATTATTTAATATAGCTGTAGCCAGATGTCTGTGTCGCGCGGTGTTGGTGTCACCCTGATTGAATTCCGGGCTTTCTCACCAGAAGCTGGTGTTCTTCACGGAGGGTTCAGAACACTTTTCGTCAGAGCAACTCTGAGCAATCCATTTTAAATCATAAAAATAGGAAAACTGGCCTAGGCAACTTGTTTGTTCTGTGTGAGGCTCTTCGTAATGTGTAGTTGGAACTATAAATCAAAGGTTTGTCAACACCTGTCAAGGTCAGGCAGGATGGGGCTCTGAGCAACCTGATCTGGTTAACGATGTCCCTGCTTCTGCAGGGGGGTCGGACTGGATGACCTGTAAAGGACCCTTCCAACCCAAACCATGCTATGATTCTGTGACTAAGAAGGCAAACCCAGCTCCCCCAGCTGTTCCGCAGGTGGGTTCCTGCCAGAACACATGGGTATTGTTTAAGGACACGCACTAGAGAACGAAACAGCATCAGAAGAAGGTAATTCAGCCTTTCTGGTTTGCTTAATTGTAATGGACAAAGGTACCAATATGTGTGTAAATGAGACTTCTACGCCTCCAAATCTTTTCTGTTCAATGTATCCATCCATTTCAAACAGAACAAAACCAGAAAAAATCCCCCAAGCCCCTCCACAAACAAGCAAAACCAAACAAAAATCCCCAACCAAAACTATAATGGAATTAAAGCTGGAAGACTGTATCACAGTATCACAGTATCACAAGGTTGGAAAAGACCTCTGAGATCATCGAGTCCAACCTATGACCCAACACCTACACCTACTCCTACTTGTCAACTACACCCTGGCACTAAGAGCCTCATCCAATCTCTCCTTAAACCCCTCCAGGGACGGTGACTCCACCACGTCCCCGGGCAGCGCATTCCAATGGCCAATCACCCTCTCAGTGAAGAACTTCTGGTGAGGTTCCACTTAAAACAAGCAAACTCCAGCCTTTTACAAAGCAGCACTACCCATCAGCTTAGATCCTCGTATGCCGTCAACACTACAGCAAGTGTGCTAACTTTGCGTAGAGAATATGTATCATAGACTTGACCTGGAATCCGAAAGTCAAACCATGCTCTTTTCAGCTGGTGGGTGTTTCTTCCAAACTTTAATGAGTAAATGTAATTTTAACGAGCTTATTTCATAGCCCATCTATTTTTAAAGGAATTGTAGTTGCTTGATGCTTAAAAATCATGTGTAACTGTTGTGTAATTCAAATGTAGTTAACAATTCTATTGAAATGGAAGTGGAATCTAACGCCACTCAATTCATTGCAGCCATGTAGGCTCCAGAAGTCAGTGGTGGTGTTAATGATCACAGAATCATAGAACGTCCTGAGTTGGAAGGGACTCACAAGCTTGAAGGTATGGTAAGTCAGACTCCTGTCCCTGCACAGGACACCCCAACATTCACCCCGTGGGGCTGAGGGTGTTGGCCAAAGGCTTCTGCAATATTGTCAGGCTGTGACTGCTTCCCTGGGAGCTGTTCCAGTGCTCCCCCAGCCTCTGGGGGAAGAACCTTCTCCTCATGTCCAACCCAACCCTCCCCTGGCAGCTTCCTGCCATTCCCTGGAGTCTTATCATTGATCACCAAATTACAATGTCATCTATATTAAAATTAACAATATTGCCAGTTCAGCATGAAAATTATTTTTGTAGCAGTCACTAAATGTAATTTACCTGCACGCAATTTTGTGCTTTCATTTTTTTTATTTCAGATTTTTTTGAAATTTCAGGAATATTATCTCCATCTTAAGATTTTTGCTTCCAATATTGACTGTCTGGAATTCTTTTCAACAGTTTATTCTTTTTGGTTAAACACATGTTAGCAAGTATATTCCTGGGAAAAGCACACGGCACTTTCAGTCCTCCGTAACACAATATATTTTGCTCCTAGGAAGAAGTTCTAATAAACGGACAAACATTTTATTTCTTATGCCCACTGAGGGAAGTAAGCACATCTAAATCCTGCAAAAGGAAAGAGACCCTTTGAGATAGGGAGGGTAAATGGAAGACTGAGATTTCCCACTGCAGGCAGGTGTGTTGAAATTCAATGTTTACACGGTTGGGGTGTGTGATGGAAACAGGGGAAGGACTTGCGTGGTTGGGTCGTTGCGATTAACACAGTGAAGGAAATAACAGTGACAAATGGATGTGAAACCCCGTGGAGGGCTCCTTCAGAGCAGCAATCCTGCCTCTCCGTGACTTGGCACATCTCCTGCCTGGTCTTACTGAAGCTCCTGTTCCCCGCGGTGCTGTGTCAGTCCGCTTCGAACCATCACATTAGATGAGTAAGACTTTCACTGGCCTTTACTTGGAAATTATAAGTGTTTCTCTCCCATTTCCCTTTCCTCTTGCCAACCCGCAGTCGGGAAGAACTGCTCTCTCTCCTGCTCACTGTGAGATTTGCTGCTGTGATTTTATTGTTAATATCAAATAATTGATATTATATGTACTTAGTAATAGAGGTTCAATTCCGGTGTGAAAGCTGTGTATTGTGAAAAACAAAGCTCAGGCTCTTCAAAGACAGAGCTGCCTTTTTTGTTGTTGTTGTTGAGTTTGGGGTATTTTTAGTTGGGTTTGGAGGTTTTTGGCTTTGTTTTGGTTTTGGGGGGTTTAGTTTGGGTTGTTTTAGTTTTTGGGGGAGGGTTTCAGTTTTTATTTAAGGTAATATAAAGCTGAATGCTTATTGGAACAGTTGTTAGTTGGGAATACTCCCAATCCGTGTTGAGTCTCCTGGCTTATATGTCATCATAGATCACGTGAGCCATAATTAGGTACCTAAGAGATGAGATGAGGTTTTAGCACATAATTCAAGTAAACATTTTCCTTAATTTATTAAATTTGATTTATAACAATGTTGAAATAACAATGCTGGTCAACAAGATGAATTTCATGTTCTATGTCATCTAATCTTACTTCATGCATCAGGCAAGAGAAGGACCTACCATAAATGTATTTCACTTTGTCGTCAAAGAGTCTAAGCCTGTCACACTTCTGAGGTGGTTCTGATTGTGAAGTCTGTGATAATGCTCCTGTCCTGGGTTCAAGGGAAACACCATGTGCCAAGAAGGAATTTACTCTCCCTTAACAAGGCCAGGTGAGACTGAACAATATAATTCCCATTATTAAAATAAGTTTACGTCTTAATTTTGAAATCGTTTAAAACATCAGTATCCTCGCGTCCATCGCTACATGTACCTCGTCTGTCACATTGCTCCTGTCTGAAATATTAGTCCAAAGTACTTTCTGTGTACAGCCGCCAGCCTGGAATGAAACCCTGTGCACTGCCTTCAGTCCCTCCTCCAGTGACGCTACTGTCTGTACCAACCAGGCCTGAGGCCGGTCGGTCCCCTGGCAGTCTGACGGCTGGTGCTGCTGCCGCCACCGTTCCAGGCCACATCCCCCCCCCGGGGAACGGCCACTCTGAATCACAGTGCAAGCTTTGTGTAGCTGCTCCTCGTGTTTTCTCATTATCTGAAATAATTACACCGGCAAAGCAACCACTTACCAAGTCATGGGGCTGATGCAAGAAGAGGTCTTGTTCCTCGAGACGTGTTGGAAGTAGGGTGAAAATACATCAGCTGTTTTCAACAGCCAAGAGGCATCAGAAGTAGAAGCCCAGTTGCAGCAGGGAGTCGCAGAGGCAGGTGTGTGCAGGAAGCACCGGACAGGGAAATGCCGGGCGGAGGGGCAAGGCGGTGTGCTTGGCCGTTTGGAGAGGACACTAAGCCGTAGTTTTGAATGGCTCTGGAATAAGAGACTATGAGTCTCCATCCTTGGAAGTGTTCAAAAAACGTGTGGCTGTGGCACTTCAGGGCATGGTTTAGCAGGCACGGTGGTGTTGGGCTGATGGTTGGACTGGATGAGCTTGGAGGTCTTTTCCAAGCTTAATGATTCTGTGTGTCTATGAATATCAGATATTTGGAATCTGTGAACTTTAATTACATAACTTACCTAAAAATGTGGTGTATCAGGACACTTTGACGTGAACTGTCGTCCTTCAGAACTAAGCAGGATTTTGCATCGGTCATACTTAGGCCTCCTACCTGAAGTCAACATCCTTGCACAAAGACACCTGCATCCTTTTGTGCGTTGCTCTTGATGTCTGTCAGCAGCACTCTCGCCTCTCTCTTGGCATGTGAGCTGGTTTAGCAATGGATGAAAACCTGATTCCCAACCCTGTGAGCTCAGGGCTTCCTGGCAAATAATGTTTAATTTGGGTAATAATACACTTGCAAACCACGAATGATGGCTTCACATTCTTCAGATTTATTAAAGTATCGCTGCAGGCTTGTTCAACAGCTCCATCTTGTCATTTAGGCACCAATAAATGAGCTTAGCATTTTGCCAGAGGAAGCTTGCCGTACCACTCGGCTGTTGTCTTTCTGCTGACTCACTCGGTGCCTGTAAGTGGAGTTATTTTGGTACGGTTGGACTGTGTACCGTGATGTACACATATTTTCGTGAAATCTGTCAAATGTCATTTTCAAGTCATTAAATGTGCTCTGCAACAAAGCAGGCACAGTTACAGAGCCGTGTGCCTTTTGAGAATGCGGTTGTGAATGTGTCAATTCATTCTGGCTTTTGCATGCGGGTTTAGCTTTGAATAGCATCCTGCTGTTATCATTTGTGATCGCTATCAGGAACAAAATCCCTTTGGTTTCAGCAAGAAAATAAACCAGTTTATATATAGAATCCACCGTTGAAGAGGACCTTAAATATTTATTTCTCACTCTTCTTCCTAAATAATCCTCAAGGTGAAGCCTTTCTTCTAAAGAAACAACCCCAGCAGTAAAAGCCAGGTCTTCAGGCAGTCGTAGTTTTACAAGTGAAAGGCAGCAGCAAAAAGCAAGCTGTTAATGTTACTCATCTGGCCTCACCTTGCATCAGGGGAGGTTCAGATTAGATAACAGGAAACACTTCTTCACTTGAAAGCATTCTCAGGCACTGGAATGGGCTGCCCAGGGATTTGATTGAGTCCCCCTCCCTGGAGGGATTTTAAAGATGGGTACATGAGGTGCTCAGGGATCTGGTTCAGCAGTGGAAAGGTTCAGCTGGACTCGATCTCAAAGGTCTTTTCCAACCAAACGATTCTACGATTCTGTAACCAAAATAAAAGGTTGTTGCTATTCCACACGCAGAAGCGATGTCTTTGTGTCAGTAAGACGAGCTTTGTGTTGATCCCAGGGGCAACTGGCGTTAACCAGAAGTGGTATTTTTAAAACCAGTAGTCTGGGCTTTGAAGTTTCGTACTGGCAGACCACTCACAAGAACCAGTTTCTCCGCAGGACTGGGTAAACCATTCGTTAAAGCATGAATGTCTGGTTGTGCGGGTGACATTTTTAAAAATAAGCTTCAACGAGAGAAAGCCAAGCTTTCTGCCTCTTCCCTTACCATAAGAAGACTGTAAGGCTTCTAGAGAACTGGAACAGTTCCAGTTAATGCTAATGAGCCAAAATTTAGAAATAGTTGGAATTAATCTTTGCTGAGAGGGAAAGGACGCATTCTCCTAAGGAAAGTCCTTAAAGAATTGCTGTTTAGGTAAAAGTAATGTATGAGACAGCAAAAACCTTTGAAAGTAAACTAAATTTACAGCTTCTCAGAAGCAGCTTCATAAGCCCAGGAGAAGGTGCTGGGCAACGCGTTCAAATGAAATACAGAGAAGGAGGAGACAGTTTTTACTTGGTGAGGAGGTTTGCATAGCACGGTGAGACTAGCAAAGGAAATAATGTTAACAGTCTTCATTTCCCATTTTTATGACAGCCTGAGGGGAGACCTCATTGCCCCGTACAGCTGCCTGAAAGGAGGTCGTGGTGAGGTGGGTGCTGGGCTCTGCTCCCAAGGAACAAGGGATGGGATGAGAGGAAATGGCCTCAAGTTGTGCCAGGGGAGGTTTAGACTGGATATCAGGAAAAATGTCTTCACTGACAGAGCGGTGAAGCCCTGGCAGAGGCTGCCCGGGTCAGTGAGGGAGTCTCCATCCCTGGAGGGGCTCAGAAAATGTGTGGATGTGGCACTTGGGGACAGGGTTTAGTAGGCATGGGGCGGGGGTTGGGCTGGATGAGCTTAGGGGTCTTTACCTTAGTGCTTCTGTGAGTCTCTCTGTGGAATAAAACACCGGGAAGAGGTGGCAAGGAGGGAGAGGAAGGTTTCTTCTAAGTGGTTTATTGTGAAAACTGGAAGGTGTCTTCTAGGCCGTCTTCCTTTCAGGTCACTGTTATATCTTTGTGTGAGCCAAGAGCATTTGTTTTGCTGCTGGAATTTGGCCATAAATTTTCTTTGACACCGAGTCTCATGCATTGCCCCGTTCAGTTGTGCTTCAGGAGTTCTCCAGTTATCGCTACAGGTTTCTCTCATCCTATCTGCACGGATAGACAGGACGGCACTAAGTTGGCTATTAATTTTTTAGGTTGTTTCATTCCAGATAGATAAAATATTTAAAGTGAATACTTTTTCCAGCACCTGCAGCTGCTCTGAAGCACGGCAAGGTCTACACAACTAAACTCAAGCAGCAGGGAGAGCTGCAATCTGAAAATATTTTCAGTGTCAGTGAGCTTCAGGAATTCTGTTGTTCTGTGAGAACCGGTAATTTCTAAGTCACTGTTCTGTGGATACTTCAGGTTGGGTACATATTTTAAAGCTGTACTTGTACCTCTTATGAGTAACTGAGTAATCACCTATTTATATTAATTCATTTGTTGTCTTGATTAGCCTGTTGCTCAGGCTTTTAATTCCAGATACCCTTCAGTTGCCTTAGTGTATGGGCTTTCCGATAAGCTCTTAGCATGTACTGCTCAGGCACCGCTTGCTGTCGTAAACTTCTAGCAGCAATTTTGCACTGATTTTGGGTAATGTTTTCTTTTATGTTTTGGAGTTCAGATGTTACAGTCTAGAAGTAACAAATTGCCTCTAGAAATCTGTGCTTTCTTTATAAGCGACGGGATTGTGGGAAGTGCCGTATTATAGAATCATAGAATTGTTTGGTTGGAAAAGACCTCTGAGATCATGGTGTCCAACCATACCTGTCCACTACTAAACCAGATCCCTGAGCACCCCGTCTGCCTGCCTTTTAAACCCCTCCATGGATGGGGACTCCCCCACCTCACAGTGCAGCCTCTGCCAGTGCCTGAGAAATTTTTCCAGTGAAGAAATTTTTTCCTAATATCCAATCTAAACCTCCCCTGGAGGAACCTGAAGCCATTTCCTCTCGTCCCATCACTTGTTACTTGGGCAAAGAGACCAGAACCCACCTCCACAACCTCCTTTCAGGCAGTTGTCAACAGTGATGAGGTCAACCTCCTTTTCTCTAGGCTAAACAACCCCAGTTCTCTCAGCTGCTCCTCATAAGATTTGTTCTCCAGACCCTTCCCCAGCTCCGCTCCCTTCTCCGGACGTGCTCCAGCCCCTCAAGGTCCTGAGAGGCCCAAAACTGACCCCAGGATTTGAGGTGCAGCTTCACCAACACTGAGTGCAGGGGACGATCCCTTCCCTGCTCCTGCTGCCCCCCCATGGCTGAGCCAAGCTGGGATGCTGGTGGCCTTCCTGGACACCTGGGCCACTGCTGGCTCATGTTCAGCTGCTGTCGACCAACACCAACAGGTCTGTCTCTGCCATGCAACTTTCCAGCCACTCTTCCCCAAGCCTGGAGCTTTGAATGGGGTTGTTGTGACCGGAGTACAGGACCCGGCACTTGGTTTTGTTGAACCTCATTCTGTTGGTTGCAGCCCACCCAAGTGATATCTAGGGTAGCCGATAAAATTGTGGCTCCAACAGGAGGATCGTGTGGATCCCACAGAGACTGGATCCTGTTATTTAGTGATTCTCCAACTGCTCTAATGCAAATGGTTGGGAAGAAAATTTTGTCTTTTTTATCAGCATGCCTTGATTAGCATGACTATGCAAATCTGTGGAGGCATTTGGTGACTAAGTTTCATTATATGGATTTACGTGTGCAAAAGGACAAGTCCATTCCTGGCATAGTGGCGCCTTGATTGCCTGCAGCTGCTGAATTTGCATGTGCCTTGGGTCGTGGTCACTTTTAAATATGCAAAAGCAGTTATTTGAAGTTCATAAATAGATTCTAATTTTCCATTTAATGGAAAACTATTAGAACATGAAACCATGAGCATTCATTTAACGAGTAGTTACAGTGAGCAAGGACCCATGTCTTAGGCATTAATGCATGTTTCATTTCCCTCCATTACAACATGGCTCTTGACATCCGTTCTCTTGGCTTACCAAGCTTGTACAGCTGTGAGGCAGTGTTACCCTTGATTAAATTTACACAAAGGTGTCTCCAAGAAAAACAACTAGATTTACCTCCCAATCCATCCCAGAATTGATTCTTTCTCCTTCCCTTATTGCTATGTTACCTTTTCCAGACCATCATTTTGCTACTGTTTGATACTACTGCCTCTAAGCCCACCCAGTGCCACCCCCTGCCATGGGCAGGGACACCTCCCACTGGGTCAGGGGGCTCCAAGCCCCATCCAACCTGGCCTGGAACACCTCCAGGGATGGGGCAGCCACCACTGCTCTGGGCAACCTGGGCCAGGGCCTCCCCGCCCTCACAGGAAAAAATGTCTTCCTAATATCTAATCTAAATATCCTCTCTTTCAGCTTAAAACTGTTCCTCCTCATCCTATCAAACTTCTCAGCTGAGGATTATTTGTTCGGGTTTTTTGTGGAGAAGAAAGTAGAACAGAAAAAAGGAGAAGAATGGTTGTTTCTGGAGCCCATAGCACTATCTTAGTCCTTTGTGTAGAACTGTAAAGGATTTTGAACTCTACTGTTGAGAATCCACATGTGATGTAAAGCAGAACCATTAACCTCATCTTGTCACTGGGAAAGCTGAAGTATACAGAGAAATTATTTGCTCAAGGACCCTCTTGGCCCATGGCAGAGCTGAAAACAAAACCTGTGTCTGATTCAAGTTTAGGAAAAGTTTCTCTACTGAAACAGTGGTGAAGCCCTGGCAGAGGCTGCCCAGGGCAGTGGGGGAGTCTCCATCCCTGGAGGGGTTCAAAAATGTGTAGAAATGGCACTTTAGGTTGTGGTTCAGTAGGCACGGTGGTGTCGATCATTGGTCTTGATGATCTTAGAGGTTATTTCCAACCTTAACGATTCTATGATTGATTGCTCAGTCCATGACCCGTCACACTGATGAGAGGGTACACGGACCACACCGACAAAGTTGGTAGCCAAATAGTGACGTAGTGTGACAGGCAGCGCTCCAGCTCGCGGGGTTGCTAGCTTTCCAGAAAAAGTGCTAAGCCTGCAATGCTAAGAGATAACAGCTACCGAGGAACCTTGCTGCGACTCAATGGTCAAACCAGCATCTGTTTTAAACTTTGCAATAACAAGACAACGACTACCACTGCTTTCCAGCACATCTGAACATTTCAATCAGTCAAAATTCCCCTTTCCTAACAACTGGTGGGGCATGAGAAGAGCAATGTAGGGCTCAAAAAGACAAGAAACTTGTTGGGTTTTGATGATCCGCACTGCTTAAGCACGTGAGCACATCGCTGCTGGGCATCGTGCATTGTTTACTGCAGCTCAGCCAGGCTCACCAGGAGGGCGATGCCATCAGCCCAGGGCAGTGTTTCTGCAGCTGACGTGTCGGCGCTGGGTGTGGAGGTTGGTGTTTTATAGCAAAGAGACGCTCTTGGCATCGCATTTAGAAGTGTTTTACTGTTAATACAATCTAACGCGTTACACCGCCTTGGGAATACGATCCCACCGTGTACATTGCAGCAGCAGCACTATGTATTTCAACTGAAAATGTTTCTTAATCTCACGTGGGACAGTCTTGGCAATGATATTTGCGTACTGAGCTATGTAAGTATCAAAACTTTTTATCTAGGATAAAATTCATTTCTCTTTTCTTCTTCCACATTTATTTAGAATTTGCCAGTGGAAAAAAGAAAAAAAGAAACCAAAAGTGTTGTGCCTGATTCATCAAAGAACCTAAATATGAATCTAAAATTATGCCTAGCTAATTAATTCCACTTAAAGTTGTTCTACTCCACTTTTTTACCATACTGCTGCTATGTACCAGATCAGGGCTTTGAGGAAAGAAAGAGATCCATATGGAAATTATTTAACTGCATCAAATTTCAGCCTGTGATTCAAAAGCCTCCTGCTATGTTCAAAGCCCCAACAACAAAGCTTTTTTTCAAATAATTAGTTGGTGTGTACATATTCCTGAAGGATTTTGAGATGTTTAATCCAGCAGAAAATTGCTGTCTCGTGGACAAGAGGGAAAAAGCATGACAATTTTATTATTATTTTTAAAAATGTAGGCAATTATAACTAGACAAGAATAAAGCAGTGTAGTTAAGTAATGAGAGGAATGGAACTACTCAAAGCTTGCTGTGTAGCGACCACTGATGTCATCAAAACATAGTACTTCTCCTGTTATATTTAGGCAGGAAAATAATTTGTTTAAACAGTGGGTTTTCTATAGAATTACAGAATCATGGACCGGTTTGGGTTGGAAGGGACCTCAAAGCCCACCCAGTGCCACCCCCGGCCATGGGCAGGGACACCTCCCACTGGGTCAGGGGGCTCCAAGCCCCAGCCAACCTGGCCTGGAACACCTCCAGGGATGGGGCAGACACCACTGCTCTGGGCACCCTGGGCCAGGGCCTCCCCACCCTCACAGCAAAACATTTCTCCCTAAGATCTCATCTCAGTCTCCCCTCTTGCAGCTGAAAACCATTCCCCCACTCGTACCATCCCTGCACTCCCTGATCCAGAGCCCCTCCCCAGCTTTCCTGGAGCCCCTGTCAGGACTGGGAGCTGCTCTAAGGTCTCCCCACAGCCTTCTCCTCTCCAGGCTGAACAACCCCAACTCTCCCAGCCTGTCCTCACACAGGAGCTGCTCCAGCCCTCGGATCATCCCCGTGGCCTCCTCTGGACTCGCTCCAACAGCTCCCTGTGCGTCCTGTGCTCAGGACTCCAGAACTGAACGCAGGGCTCCAGGTGGGGTCTCAGCAGAGCGGAGCAGAGGGGCAGAATCCCCTCCCTGGCCCTGCTGGTCCCTCTGCTCTGCATGCAGCCCAGGACACCATTGGTTTCTGGGCTGGAGCAGCACTTTGCCGGCTCATGCTGAGCTTCTCATGTCCCAACACCCCCAGTTCTCCTCTGGGCTGCTCCCAATCCATTCTCTGCCCAGCCTGTGTATTCTTCCCATAAGTAGTCACTGAAATGATGGTGCTTGGTTGTGAAGGGGTGGGCACGCTCCCAGGGCTGGCAGTGATCTGCAGAGTGGCTCTGTAGCTGTTCCTTGGAGCCCGGCTGAGTAAGTAAGGCTTTGCTGCTCCTGGTCCTGGGAGATGCCATCTAGACAAGGATTCTGGCTAGAGTGCTCCCTCCCAACGTCAGATTATTTTCTGGGCCGTAGCACACTGGGGTTGAGCGCGTGTGCGCACACACACCAGGAGAGGGAGGAGGTCCTCCAGATGGAGATTACTTCAGGCCACTGTGTGGCCCAGAAAATCACAGCAAGCACTGCAGTTACATAAGGGTTCGGTGACCTAACGTCGTGTCGTTGCTGCAGTGATCTAGACAGGATGAGGGGTGCGGAGTTTTGTGTTCTGTCTGTGGATTTTTTTGTCCCCATTTGGATGAAAGGAGAACACTAAAGCAGTAAAAAACCCACGGGGAAATCTAGGAATGGTAAGAATGTAAAGATTTCAGCAGCATTGTCTGTACGATCAAGTGTCTGCCCAGAGGGGAGAACGAGAATTAAAGTGAATCCAAAGTGTCTGGTGGGTTCAGTGCTATGAAGAAATCTATCAAGGGTGTAATTGGAGTGGTTTCCTCAATGAAGTTTGTTTAGAAAATGAGATGTAGGTAAAGAATTTCCAGCTACTCCACATTCAAGCCTCTGTTCCACTTGCTGAGTGCACAGGCTGATGCTGGAAGTGCGCAGCTTTCCCATCAGAATGAAGGGGACTGTGGAAAGGAGTAGGAGGACGGGCCACAGCACCTGGGCGCTGAATTCACTGCTGAGAAAGGTATTGTTTGCTGTCACAGAACAACCCCGCGTCAGCTCTCCGATAAAATTCTTGTGGAAACTAATGCAAACTGAAACGCAAAATTCTTCCCAGAACAGGGCAAACACGTGTAGCATTATTTAAGACTGGTCCATCTACAAGGGGATGTCTCCCCCGTCTACTCAGTTGGGTTTATATAATATATAAATTAATATAACAAATTAATAGCATGTGAATAATATTACCTGCAGAGTTGTTCAATTGTGATTTAACTCTTTGGGGTTTTTTCTCTGCCGGCGAATCTCCCAACCTTCTGGGGATGACTTTAGCTTTTTGGTAAGTTAGTTGTACTGAGGACGTTTTCATGCACGCCATTCGAGCGCGCAGTGACAGTCACCAGTGCAAGGACCCATTCCTGCTTGCTGTGGTACAGCCCATGCCAATAAAATCTGATACTCACCTTAATCAGCCTGGCATCTTGGGCAGAAATTATCCCCTGCCTCTTTCCAACCAGAGTTCAGATCAGCTGAGTAAACAGGCAAGGAACAAATTGCCCTCATTACAAGGTATTTAGAATGCTAGCAAGATGGATGGGTATTTGATGTTCTTCAGAATTATTCTGATTAATCAGTATATTGTGCCTTTTTTTCAAAGGTAAAGAAAGTTCAGGCTCTGCAGATGCCCACGTCGAGTCAGCACCCTGAGTGGGGCTTGATGTACACTCTGAAATGCTTTGAAACCTGGTGAAGAGCGCTATGAAAGAACCAGGTGGTGATCATTGCATGAGAGCTCTATTTGTATGGTATCATTTCATTCCATTTGAGAAGGGATTTGTATCCTCTTCAGAACGTTAAAGCCAAAGTACATGTCAGCAGTCTCACCTCCACAGTGCTGCTACATCAGGTTCTTATTTTGAATGGCCTTTCTTCTACTTATTCAGGATTAATGTAACATAACCTTCACTGTTTTTCCCTGTTGTTTTGCATTTATCTTCCTTTTCAGGAGCCATGACCTTCTGATTGAGGTTCCAAAATAATCATTTTAGATAATCTAGGCTAGACTATATCTGGCAGGAAGATGCCAGGGGAGGGTTGGGTTGGGCATGAGGAGAAGGTTCTTCCCCCAGAGGGTGGGGGAGCACTGGAACAGCTCCCAGGGAAGCAGTCACAGCCTGACAATATTGCAGAAGCCTTTGGCCAACACCCTCAGCCCCACGGGGTGAATGTTGGGGTGTCCTGTGCAGGGACAGGAGCTGGACTCGAAGATCCTTGTGGGTCCCTTTCAACTCAGGCCATTCTATGGTTCTGTATCTGAAAACTACAACTATAGGGACCAGAAATAGTAGTTTTGTCCCCCTTGCCATGCAGATGAGGATAAGGTAAACCTAGACTGTTCTTGATGTTTTATTTAATCTCAGTCTTAAAGCCTCCATTGAAGGAGTGTCTGCAGTCCTCTTTGGTTGTACTGGAGCTCTCCAAAGGCAGCCTCTTCAAATGCTGCAGTTCCTGATATCTTGAATCACAGCCTTTAGCCTGAAGAGTGACTCCCAGATGTTGCTTCACAAGCAGTGTGCTTGTTGGCTGACGTATCGGACACCGCGCAGCGCACGCGGTGAGCTGGATTTTACCCAGGCATGCTCTGTGCTAGGCAGAGGCACTTAGGATGTCCCAGATTTCCTCAAATCTTAAAGCATCCCTTGCTCTGCTTATGTTATGGTTGAACAGGTGGGGAAAAGTGGTGTGGGTTTCTGGTTTTGGAGGGGCTTTTTTTGCCTAGTACTCAGCTTGTATTTCCTCCTCTGCAATTTAAAGCTGACCTCTGGCCTCAGGTTGTTCCAGGGCAGGTTTAGATTGGATATTAGGAAAAATTTCTTCACTGAAAGGGTTCTCAGGCACTGGAAATATTTGAGTCACTGTGCCTGGAGGTATTAAATAGGCGCTCAGAGATATGGTTTAGTAGTGGACAGGTAGTGTTGGACTTGATGATCTCAAAGGTCTTTTCCAACCAAATGATTCCATGATCCTATGATTTTTCTGTTCTCCTCAGCTGTCAGGTCAATATTGCCTTTACTGCACTGCTTGGAAGACTGACTTACTTGTTCTTCTCCCTTCTTGCAATAAACAAAACTATTTCCTTTGGTTAAAGTTCTAAGCAGTGCATGTTTTCTCCTCCATTTATCATTCCCTCTCTAATCTTTACTTGCTTTCAAAGCGTGCAGCCCGAACCTAGATACAGCACCCCAAATGAGATCTTACCTGCACAAAGCAAAGATGGAATAATTACCTTCTCTTTCTTGTGTACAGACCTTCTCTGAACACATCCTGCTGTCAGATGCTTTCCTCTGAGCTGCCAGAAACTCCAGATGTATCTTTCTCCACAGTATTCTGTGAAGACTTACTCATCATTTGGTATTTCCTTTTGCAATATTTCTCGTCCTTCTGCAGAGAGTTTTATTTTATTAATATTAAAACATCTGCGATAGATGAAATAAAACATCATTATCTCACTAATAGCTCAGTACAGGGCTAGAAAGCAAAGTGATGAGGGCAGCTGCCCAGAATTCAAGGGGTTTCTCAGACAGGGAGAGCAGATTTATTTCAGGCATCCGTGAGGGATTTCCTCAGCAATGTGGAACTGCCAATCCATGAGCTTTGTTCCTGTGCTCCAGTCCTACCACTACGCCCACACAGCTCAGGTGGCGGCTTAAAAGAGGTGGAATTTCTTTCTGTGTAGCCCCCTCATTCATTGCTCTAAATGTATTCATTAAACGGTCGTACATCTATCAACGTGGAACCAGGGCTTGCTTTGATTAGAAAACAGAAGTGTGCTTTTGTTCCAGTGAGGCTCCTCTTCCCCCACCGCCTGCGGTTCAAAGTGCCGCAAAGATGAGAAACCCTCCACGTGTCCCAGCCTTTGCACAGTGCGTCCCCCGCCATCCCCGTGAGAAGAATGAAGAAAACAAACATATTTAGCCAAGAGCCAGTCTTACCAACAGCTTATTCTCACCTGCCCCTGCAGTTTCCCTTTTGTTCCAACCATTTAAAGCAGCCACAGGTCGGAAGCGAAGCTACTGAGTGGAGCCGGAGAGGCTTTGTAACCTGCTGCTGCTGTTCTAGCAGCCCGTTTCTCCAGTGTGACCTGGAAGCACGGAGTCATTTCCTTCCTTTACAGCACCATAAATCTGGAGTTACAGCTCTCGGATAAAAGACCAGGGATTCTTTTGGGCTTTGTATTTGGAAATACAGTCAAAATAAAATTAAGCAAAACCCAACCAAACAACCAAATCAAACCTGGACGGCGCACAGCAAGATCTAAAAGCTGCAGGAAGGAGGAGGCCAAAGGGAAGAACAACTGCAAAACTGGCCCAAACCATACATTTTCTATGTCTGTTTTGAAGTATTAATAGACAATATATTCATACGATCTGAGCGTGTGTGTGTATGTATAAACACGTGTGTATTTGTCACATTTGTTGTGTTCTCAGACTAGAAGGTACCTGTGGAGTCACTGCACCAACTGTATTCCGTATCATCCCTTTTCCAAAGGGAACATAAAGCAAACGTAAGGAAAGAAAGAAACAAATTGCCAGATGTCATAACAAATATGTATTATTCCAGTGACTTAATTAACTATGAGATACACTTTAGGATTTGATTATTTCTTTATATCAACACAATGAAAAGTCATAAGTATCAGTAACAGTTCTTACTGCATATATATATGTATTTTTCTCACTTTACATCCCTGGAGGTGTTCCAGGCCAGGTTTGCTGGGGCTTGGAGCCCCCCGGTCCAGTGGGAGGTGTCCCTGCCCATGGCAGGGGGTGGGACTGGATGGGCTTTGAGGTCCCTTCCAACCCAAAATGTTCTATTATTCTATGATTTCTTTAATGTAAGCCACAAAAAACATAGCACATCTAGAAACAAACGTGTTAATTCTAAGGGAAGGGTTTGGGATACAAAAACTCTAGAAGATAATATAGGGCTGCAGATGCTGTCTGTTTCTTTTGATATCAAACCCAATAATAGTTCAATGACATGGCTTGGGTGCTTAAAGCCATCAGCAGTCTTTAGGATTACTTTTGTTTCCATAGGCTTGAAGAACAGTGTATTTTATAATTTACCATCTCTAAGGTAGCAATGCCATCTGATTTTTCTTCTCTTATTTGAGGAGGAACAGGAAATTTGGGGGGCGACCTAGAAGATGAATATGGAGCTGGGAGTCAAATCCCAGTTTTACTTCTTCATCCATGGACTTCCAGAATGATACGTGGACAAAGTGGTTGTACCTTTGTCAGTATTTAGAATAGGAATCAAAATTTCCAGTTGCATACTCGTTTTCTTTGTTTCTTTTTTTAAATTCCCTTCTTCTTTTCATCTTTTCTTCTTTGTTTCTGAATTTGGAAAAGGAGTCATCTTAGTGGTAAGAAAACCAAGGACCGCCCAGTCCTGAATTGCTAATTGTAAACACTGATTTCTTTATTTGCTTGTGTTTCAAACACTGTCTGAGTGCAGGGCTGGTGCACTTGAGGGGGGGTTTTTGGCTCCTGTGGAGCAGCAGGCATGCCCCCCCATCTGACAGGACAGGAGCCCCCGCAGGGTTCAGGCAGAGGTTCCGCTGAGAAGCTGCAACTCAGTGCATCTGACATCTGCTTTGTCATTGGCTGTGTCCAAAATAAATCCTGCATTTAACTTTACCTCGAGAGATTCGTCGGTCTCCTGTCTGCCAATAAATTTAAAGAACCCTTTTTCCCTCTTTTTGGCTGTGCTGGTCAGGGTGGGCCCTAATGCTAATTTTAACGTCTGGTCATCAGCGTTGTTGCCTTCTCAGAATTTCCCCTATGCTGCATTTCTGGTTTTCCCCTGTTGCTGTGCATCCCTACTATTTTCAGTTGCCACTTAAGTGTTTTGTTCATGATTCTGTCTTCCATCCTTCAGAAATCTCCCTGCACATTATAATTTTATTGTAGATAATAACAGCCCATCCCTGACATTTCCTTAACATCCGTGTCTCATAAAAAACCCAGTGACTGTGTGAACACCCTGCCTGCCTCCTTCTTTCAGGTACAGTAAGCATAAACACTGGCCATACACTGGGACATTTCATATCAATTATTAAACTTTCATGGCTCTTACCTTTCTGTTTTTCAGAGCATAGCGCTTACGGGCTTTGCAACCAAGGGCCTGGAATTTGTTTTTACAGTTGTGATGTAGAAAATGAGAGTGCCATGCTCCCTTGCCCACTGTGCCCTTTAGAAGTAGAATAAAGCATGTTTTCAGAGATGGAAGTGGGTTTCATTTTCTGATATGCACTCTGATATTGAATATATAATAACATATAATAATGTACGTTGCATGTTCGGCCTGGAGAAGAGAAGGCTGTGGGGAGACCTCAGAGCAGCTCCCAGTGCTGAAAGGGGCTCCAGGAAAGCTGGGGAGGGGCTCTGGATCAGGGAGTGCAGAGACGGGATGAGGGGGAAGGGTTTTCTGCTGCAAGAGGGGAGATTGAGCTGAGATCTTAGGGAGAAATGTTTTGCTGTGAGGGTGGGGAGGCCCTGGCCCAGGGTGCCCAGAGCAGTGGTGGCTGCCCCATCCCTGGAGGTGTTCCAGGCCAGGTTGGATGGGGCTTGGAGCCCCCTGATCCAGTGGGAGGTGTCCCTGCCCATGGCAGGGGGTGGCACTGGATGGGCTTTGAGGTCCCTTCCAAGCCAAACCATCCCATGACTCTGCTGCAGCACAGAGGATCAACCAACTGGCCTGAATTATCTGCAGTCCTGTCCAAAGCTGCTGGAGTTCTAGTTCACTGCTCACTGGAATCAATGACTGTGTTTTCACTGGTTCAGGTTTAGTTATGTTCAATTAAAATGTAATCCTGTCCATGCTCATTTTCAGATGTTTATCCAGATATTTCCTTAACATATTTTCGTGGGGTCTTATATTTCCTGTGTTTTGATTTTGGGTGTAAATGTTGTGTTCTTTGGTTTTGACTAATTTTTCTTCTGTGTCAGAGCGGTGGAAGTTTCTCACTGACCTCACCTTCCTAATGAACGGCACCGTATCTTTTGAAATGCATGGCTTGCCTTGATAGCAGCGTATCAGGGAATGTCAAGAATATAAAAAATGACAGCACTATTCTGCTGCGCATCGAACAACAGACTGGGAAATAAATCACCAAGAGGAATTTAAATAAAACTTTTCAGCGCGGCAGTTAAGACAGAAAGCATCGAGAGGAAGGGAAACCCATTCTGCCTGGTAGAATCCTCCTTAATGAAAATTGCTGATTCACATTCAGTGAGCAGACAGCTGCAAAGATTTAAGGCATTAAACCTCCCCAGCTGTTAATCACCCTCCAGCTGCCACTCAGTGCCTGGGGAGCAGAGTGAGCTGGCGCAGTGCAGGCTGTGCCCAGGCTTCAGAAACTCGCAGCCCGACTTTTCCAAGCAAATTCACCGTTGTCAGTGATTTGAATGAATATTCAGCACCTCCGTGAGCAAACCTTCTAATCTGTTGGGAGACATTGGTACTAGCAATGGAGCAGGGCAGATAAGCAGGTCTCAGGGGGATCTCAAAGACCACAGCAACATCAGGTAAAACTCTAGATTGGCTTTTTTTTATATGAAAGGGATTACATCCACACTGGGGAGCCTGGGGTGCGGGGCCAAGCCTGGGGGTGTTCTCCTGCCTTCCCCAATCCAGTGTTGGGGGTGACACCCGCGAGGGGAGACCTCATCACTGTCTACAACTATCTGAAAGGAGCTTGCAGTGAGGTGGGTGTTGGGCTCTTCTCACAAATAACAAGGGATGAGAGGAAATGGCTTCAAGTTGTGCCAGGGGAGGTTTAGACTGAATATTAGGAAACATTTCTTCACTGAAAGGGTTCTCAGGCACTGGCAGAGGCTGCTCGGGGAAGTGATTCAGTCACCCTCCCTGGGAGGATTTAAAAGATGGGTAGATGAGGTGCTCAGGCACCTGGTTTAGTAGTGGACAGGTATGGTTGGACAATAAGATCTCAAAGGTCTTTTTCCAACCAAACAATTCTATGATTTTATTTTTCACTTCCTCTTTTGGTATAAATAGGTAGAAAATCTATGCTGGATGCAGGAGTGAACTTCTGTGTTCTTTGGCTCTTTAACGTATTTTGGGCTTAAAATTCACTAGAAACACTCCATAGAGACTTTTGCATACTACTTCTTTATTTGATTCCATAATTCTTAGTTTTCTTTACATGTAGAAGTATAGAGACAGGGGAACTCCCTCCGAAAGAGGGTCATTTGGAGTATTGGATCTCAAATGAGTCAGTCACACACTGACCAAAAGGTAAGAGGATGGTCAAGTCGTACTTCAAGGGCAAAGGCCAAAATCCACAGCCGTTGCAAACTTGTATTTTAGTCAAACTCTTTCAATGAAGCCTCTCACTAGCTGGTAATCTGCTTCCTATCACAGCAGACTGACTTCACTTACAGAGTGAGCTTAAAGTTCATGCTAATTAAAAAAACATTACCAGGGAAGGTCCCTAATACTTGGTTTCATCCTTCCTAAATTCAGTGAGGGTTTTAATGTAACCCTATGGTGCAGAAGATAACACTTCCCAAATCCACCAGACAGGATTCTGAGCCAAAGGCCAGTTTTTTCAAATGACTTGTACCAAAACTATCCAATCCCAAAGCAGAAGCAGCAGTGAGCATAGGGTCATGACAAGGTGGCAAGCATGGTTCTTCCAAATGGCTGTCAGCAGAAATAGAATAACTAAAAAAGGTGTTAAATTGTTGTTTCTTCAAATAGGAGTTTGGGCAGAAGTTTTAGTAAAGAAAGGTTACTGTGAGAAGCTCGAGTTCTTTAGGCATTGAGTCTTTGAGAGCAAGTTGAAGAAAAGATTCCTGTTACAAAGAAGAAAATGCAGGGAAATTGCTCTTACAGGGAAGCAGAGGATACGGCCTTTCTGACCTGCACCGCAGTCCTGCTAACATGAGAAGGGCAAAGGGTACTTGACAACTGTGATACAAGCTATAAATACTGCACCTCCCAGTGCTGAAAGGGGCTGCAGGAAAGCTGGGGAGGGGCTCTTGATCAGGGAGTGCAGGGGTAGGATGAGGGGGAAGGGTTTTCAGCTGAGAGAGGGGAGATTGAGATGAAATGTGAGGAAGAAATGTTCTCCCGTTGAGGGTGGGGAGGCCCTGGCCCAGGGTGCCCAGAGCAGTGGTGGCTGCCCCATCCCTGGAGGTGTTCCAGGCCAGGTTGGATGGGGCTTGGAGCCCCATGGGAGGTGTCCCTGCCCATGGCACGGGGTGGCACTGGATGGGCTTTGAGGTCCCTTCCAACCCAAGCCATTCTATGATTCTACCTGAGTATTCTAAATTTTAGTTCGTGTCGGGCTGCTCGTTTGTTGGTTGCTCCTGAAAACAGGAGTCAGCAGCAAACACTGTTCCCTTGCCAACAAATATCTTCAATGGGGTAGGAACAAATCATAGAACTGAGAACAGAACAGGGACCCAAATTTTACCAGCTACCGTGTCTCTCTCTGTGACTGTCACCTGCTTTGCAGTTTGGGAACTTCGCTGTGATGACAATCCTCTGCCCATAATGAGGGAGAGTTCAGTGCTCCTCATACGTTGCTCTCTGTGGAGAGAGCTGGCAGCTGGCCACACTGCTCTCCTACCGTACAGAGCCAAGGCAAAAACCTGAAATTATGCCAGTTCCTGCTTTAGTTTTGTGCGCTTTTTTTCCCTGCAAGTGCTGTGCTAACCGCATTTTAAGCTGTCTTTTGTATTGTATTAAAAATACACTGGAATTATGGAGATGGATCTAAACACCTGCTTCTGAGCACCAGAGCCAAAGCATTTCACAAACCAGCCGCAAGTCCTCAATCCCACGAGCACTGAGCATGGGACCTGCTCTGCCCTGTTCCCTGAGACTGGCTCTGTGCTGCGCGCTTGCGTCAAAGGAATCCCTTCTTGCACGCCTGACAGAAGGACCTACAGCGCAGAGAAACGCCAGGCGCATTCGTGAGCCTGTAGATGCGACAGAGAAAGGAGACACCATTGGGCTGAGGTTTCTGCTTGCACTGAGCGAGAACAAACATATGTTCATATAGAATGTGCTTGCAGCCTATGAGAGAATGAAATTAACAGGTGCTGTCTCTGTGCTCCTTGACTCAATACAGAGTGACATTTCTTCAATCATGGAATGGTCCGCTATTCTCTGTTATTGTGGGCCAAGTAGAAAACCCAATTTCAGAGGGCTTGCCCTTGTGGTTTTCTTTTGTGCTGCTGCTCTGAAAATAACACTAGTCTGCTTTCAAACAGCTGCATATACTTGATAGCCGTTCGAATTTGAGGTAGGTATAGAAGTCCTGTAGAGGAAAATCATGGAATCATAAAATTATAGAATCATTGAGGTTGGAAAAGACCTCCAAGCTTGTCCAGTCCAACCATCAGCCCAACCCCACCGTGCCTGCTAAACCAGGTCCCAAAGTGCCATGGCTACACGCTTTTCAAACCCCTCCAGAGATGGAGACTCCACCATTTCCCTGGGCAGCCTCTGCCAGGGCTTCACCGCTCTGTCAGTAGAGAGATTTCTCCTGATGTCCAGTCTGAATATCCTCTCATCCTATCGCCCATTCCTTGGGAGAAGAGACCAACACCCACCTCGTTGCAACCTCCTTTCAGTTTATATACTTGTCTCCATATATGTGCTATATACTGGCCCTTTGTGGAAGCTGTGGCAAGGCGGATAGTGAGTGCTTTGGGGGTCAAATTGCAGGAACAGTTTTTCAGAGCTTTATTGAAAATTATTTTTCCAGCCAATACTGCCTTAAGAATTTTTTAGAAGCGTTCAAGCTTTGTACTCTACCAAGAGATAGTAAAATAGGAAGGCATGAAATAGGGATTTCAAACAACATCACTTCATCTGTTCAATCTATTTTTTCCAGGAGTTACAGTGCCTCTAACCAGCCTGCATCACACTCGTGTAATTGCTACCTTTGATAGTGGTGTCAGGGGGAAACTGGTTTTTTAAAGAATGCTGTAAATAACCGCAGCTACAAGTGAATCCAGGCATTGTGATACTCAGTGTTGCATTTTCAAACTAATCTGTTGCTCCAGAAACTAAAATTCTAGCACTTCTGTTGCTGGTACGGGACAGCTGTGCCTTGCAGTAAGTGGTACGATGAGTGGGAGATGCCTCAGCTAAGCAACAGGACACGGCAGTGATGTCAAATCCTGTCCATTGCTAGGATTTAGTGTCAAAATGTTCTGTGTCCATACAGGTTTCACAGGCCTTCGCCTCTTGAAAAGAAAGAGGCCTCATTATAACTCAGTGGGCAGTAGAAAGCTAGGAAATGGATCAGATATTTCAGGCTGATAAGGTCATCTGGTTGAAGAAGAAGAATACATAAACTTTCTGGACAACCTCATCCAACACTGGGCATGTTGAAAGCCTTGCTAGGGTCAAGGTAAATGGCATAGAATCATAGAATGATTTGGCTTGGAAGGAACCTTAGGGTCCATCCAGTGCCACCCCCTGCCATGGAGGATCCCACTGGGTCAGGGGGCTCCAAGCCCCATCCAACCTGGCCTGGAACACCTCCAGGGATGGGGCAGCCACCACTCCTCTGGGCAACCTGGGCCAGGGTCTCCCCACCCTCACAGCAAAACATTTCTCCCTAAGATCTCATCTCAATCTCCCCTCTTGCAGCTGAAAACTGTTCCCCCTCGTCCTGTCCCTGCACTCAAGAGCCCCTCCCCAGCTTTCCTGGAGCTCCTTTCAGTACCGGGAGGCTGCTCTAAGGTCTCCCTGGAGCCTTCTCTTCTCCAGGCTGAACAACCCCAACTCTCCCAGCCTGGCCTTGTACAGGAAGTGCTCCAGCCCTTGGATCATCTTCATGGCCTCCTCTGGACTTACTCTGACAGATCCATGGTCTTCCTGTGCTGAGAACTCTAGACGTGAATGCAGGACTCCAGGTGAGGTCTTGAGAGCGGAGTAGAGGGGCAGAATCCCCCACCTCAACCTGCTGCTCACACTCCTTTTGATGCAGCCTGCTGCTCTTCTCTTGTATGTTAATTGCTTACTCAGTAAAGAAAACTATAATGATTTTACAGAATTAGAGTATTGTTGTTTGTAATGACAAATATTTTAATGAATCACTGACAGCTCCTGGCAGACAGGTTTTGGCTGTGCTTTTTAGTGAGCACCAGCAGAGGAAAGGGAAAAAAATGGTCAATTAAAACCCAACCAGACAAAAAGGCAGTCGTTTCATGGAAGATTGCTTAGAATATTATGAACCGTAACATGAGTAATACTGGCACAAAGCTCACACTTAGCTCTTGATTTCAGACAATCCAAGAGGCAAGGTCTATTTTGAGGGAAACTTAGAGTTTAGCTCTCTCATCTGTTCATAGAAATGTTGCTTTTCCACAAATGCATTCAAGTTCAGCGAGCTGAAGAAGAGGATGATGCTCAATCAATGTAGGGATCAGGCCAGTAATGTGGATGCTGGTTCTTGCTTCAAGGACCGGTTAAATAGCTGCTGAATTTAATGCAATACTCAATTTCTGTGAGTTGTGCAATAGGTATTTGAGTTGCATAGTTCTGTCAACTTAGGATATTTCTGGGTCTGCAGTGGAGGCAGAATTTTGACAGTATGTTACTTTAAAAAAGCAAAAGAAGAGTTGCCTGGGTGAAACAAAGTTTGAGGATCATATTCTTGAAATTATGCATTTAAATTAATCCTAAATTCCAGTCTAGACCCACAGTTAATTCCTGAAGTTTTCATCCCCTTGGACACAATTGCTCTACAACTACCTGAAACGAGGTTGTGGTGAGGTGGGTGAGGTGGGATCTCTTCAATCAAGTTACAAGTGATAGAATGAGAGGAAATGACCTCAACTTGTGCCAGGGGAGGTTTAGATTTCATACTAGGGAAAATTTCTTGACTGAAAGAGTAGAGAAGCGTTGGAAGAAGCTGCCCATGGTAGTGATGGAATCACCATCCCTGGAGGGCTTCAAAAATCATGTGGCCGTGGCAGTGGGGGACATGGTCTAGTAGACATGGTGGTGTTGGGCTGATGGCTGGACTGGATTATCTTGGAGGTCTTTTCCAATGTTAATGATTCTGTGATTCTCTGACTTTCCCCAAAGATAGAAAATAGCAGAAACTTGACAATGAATTATGATGAGGAACTTGGATCTACAGGAGCTGTATAATTGCCTCGTGGAGTCTACAGAAGGTTGCGCTGTATAAAGAGAACAGAGGCAGAAACGCTGTTGTCTTATGTTTTCGTTCATTATGGAAAAAGAAAGATGTCATGATGGCAATGGAGAACAAAAGCCCTTGCCTGACACTCGTGTTGGGTTTCCAGTGCTGACCTTCAGCACACCTTTGAGCAGTGATACTGGTTCTCTTTTTCCACCCCCAGTTTGATCAGATAGCAGCTCTGTGTGCATTTCCTAGCACAACGTATTCCAAATGAAACCGAGCTACCTTGTCATGTGGCTTTGTGGCTCCTTGTTAATGCTCAGTGCTAATTAGTGGCTTTCCATTCCTTCCTAGCTTTAATATAGTCCTCACCCTAATGTGTAAAACCCTCTGTCCTTTTCTCTAGTAGCTCCTGCACAGTTCTTAAATACGCAACTACGAAACAGAGAACCCTTCTAACCCCCATCAGCAATTCGCCAACTTACACACAACAACAAAGCACAGCTGTTGCAATTCCATAGCAAAATACCTTCAAAAATCATTTTTTTAATATGAATATAGGAATTAGTTTGTGTTCAGCATGTACAAGCATAAATTCATGTATTACCAATGATTATCTAGGGGATGAAGGATAACTCAACTATTTTAAAATTCAGGATGTTGTTCAATAGAGGAAAAGGAAAGGTCCCTCCTCACTTTGAAGTTTTGATTTTATGAGGTGGGAGGACAACAGTGTGAATACAGATTTGACTTTCTAGTTAGGTGATTTGTGTTAAACTGAACTGCATTTAATAACTTCAGATACATAAAGGAATTCAAAATTAAAACGAGGAATTAATTGAACAGGCTTTTGTCACTAGAGGCCATAAAAAGTGCGAAGGTTAATGGCATGGGAAACAAGGGTCTTCCCACCCTGATTAAACCAAGTCCTCTCCCAGGCTGTTTCCTGTTCTCCATGGGGCATCGGCACTTTCACTGCGCTCTGCCAAGGTTACTTTCTTTGTTCTTTATTGCCCTTTGTGATAAAAATATCACACTAGCCTTGTATATGCAAAGCTCCTGATAAATGCCCTCTGATTGTTTGGTGCACAAGGAATGGAGAATTAAGGCTTGGGTCCTAAAAGCTGCAGATAGTGGCACCTGGCATTTATACCCAAGGCAGCTGGCTGATCTGCTGCTCCTGCCTTTAGTATGGATCACGCATGTTAATGTCCCAGTCCATTATAAATACCTTCAAAAAGAGAGATGTGTTGGATAGAATTATAGAACATCCCGAGTTGAGGAGACTCTCAAGGATCATTGAGTCCAACTCCTGTCCCTGCACAGGACACCCCAATGTTCTCCTGTTGAGGGTGGAGAGGTCCTGGCCCAGGTTGCCCAGAGCAGTGGTGGCTGCCCCATCCCTGGAGGTGTTCCAGGCCAGGTTGGCTGGGGCTTGGAGCCCCCTGACCCAGTGGGAGGCGTCCCTGCCTATAGTGGGAGAATGGACTTGGATGAGCTTTGAGTTCCCTTCCCACCCAAACTGTTCCATAGTTCTCTGATTCTCTTAGAGAGGAATTAATATCCAAAGTATCTGAAGCAATCTATAGTGGAATGACACCACAAGTGCTCAGGAATCATGAATAAAAAAACCATAATACAATTGGTAATGGCAAGCTAAGCACTTTTTTTTCCACAAAAATCTCAAAATAAAGTCCTATGCATTTGTACTTTTGAAAGCCTTTCCAGATGAGTTTCTAAGGCAGTGATGAATGAACACATTACAATATTTTTTTAAACCAACCTATTCTTGATGAGGTTCTTCTGGACTGCAGAACCGGGGAGATGAGCCTATATGGTAAGGGAAGTTTTATTTGACTAAGCTGATTTCTTTATTGGCATTCTTGCATGAATGGAGACTGGATAACACGAACATGTCTTCTGAGCCAGCTGCTTCTTGCTTGTCTCCTACAAGTCATTAAATAATGCAATAAATAAATGCAGACATCTGCAGGTATCGGCTTTATGTTTTAAGAATGAAAAATTTTCAAACTCTATTCAGAAAGTGGTGAAAATCAAGAGTGCTTTTATGAAGGAATAGTTAGCATTTGTGGAGCACTTCCTGTCAAAATGTACAGTTTCCCAGAAGAAATGGAATGAGGGAAATGAAGCATGGCAGAATTCTCCACCTTTGAACGACAAATTTGGAGCATCCTTTAGCATGTGATGTAACTGATGAGAGCAGGGTTGCTGATGATTATAAATACAAGTGGTTAACAGGGTCCTTTACTATTACACTTGACCATTCAAGCATATTTTATTAACCCTCTATAAGCCAGGAATGAAATGTATCCTTCTTTCCTATTTCTTCAAGGTATTCCAGTTCCTTAAATCTCCCTTGGATTTCCGAAATGCCTGTTGGTAATCCTTTCCTCTGCCTAAGAGGAAACCTGACTGCTGTGCAAGGTTCATGTGCTACAGCCACATGTTTTGAGAGACAGCTCAAAAGGAAGGGGTGTGTGCTTGTGCTTTTGAAAGTCTTCGCAGAGGAGTTTCTGATGCAGCGGTGAATGAACACATCCTCGGTGTTTTTCTGCATTTAAAAAATCAGTTGTCAGTTTTTCATGATCTTGCGTACGAAGCACACGGAGACAGGTACAAAACACAGTGTATTAAGTGTTCCCATGAGATGACAGCAAGAGAAATAGAAAGAGGATTACTGTTCTTACTGGAGCAAAAGCACCCTCAGTGTCTGCAGTTTACTTGACCCGAACGAAAGGATTTGACATTCCTTTCCTGCCCCCACTCCCCTCCAAGGTTTGCATATCCTTTAACTGGGAGGGTTTGATGTTGCACTAATGGTCTCTGCCAGATTTCTTTCTAGAGGGCATTACTCTGTTTCCATGGTTTTCTTTGAGCTTATTGCAATTCTCCACGACAGAAAGTCTTTCTTTTGTACGATTTGTACAGCACGTTGCACAGGGGCATCTGCTCTGCGAGGAGGATTCCTAGGCACATGGAATGAATAAGGAAAAACAACTGGGAGTAGAGCTGTCTGAATCGAATAAAGATTGCTGCTGCTGCCCAATCGCTGATATCCTTGTCGAGGTCCTGGGACAAGACCTAGGGTCTCATGCCCAGCAGTTGATGCAAGGCATCAGGCGTTGTTCCATAAAAGGCATGAAGTCAGGAGCACATAAAACTAAGAAGATGTCTATGAAACATAGGTCTTTGAAAGGTTATATCAAGGCTTTCTGCATAGGAGGAAGACATCATCCCTGGAGGTGTTCAAGAAGTGTGTGGTCGTGGCACTGGGGGACATGGTTTGGTAGATGCAGTGGGGTCGGGCTGGTGGTTGGACTGGGTGAGATTAGTGGTCTTTTCCAACCTGAATGATTCTATGATTCTATGGTTCTAAGACATCCCGGGCTGACAGGTCTCATGGACGCTCGTTGCAAATACAAACTGAGGCAGCACTGGACAAGCAGAAATCATTTCCTGCCGTTCCCATTCCCTCTGTTTCACTTCACCTTACTCTGCTCTGTTCTTTCACGACATACTTTATTGCATCTAAGTCAGAACAAGTCAAGTGAGAGCAGTACCTTTACTCCAGATGGAAAAGAGAGATTTGTTCTACAAGCTTTGTCATCTGGAAGAACTCGCAGTTTTCTTTGATAACAAATATTACACAGAGCAAGAGAAAATCTGCCAACCGTGACAGAGACTGAAAGCTGTTACTAACGTGGGCAGTTGATCAGTGACAAGTTATGAAGAGAACTAAACGCAAGTGCTGTGGCCCACTGCATGTGAACTCAAAACGTGATAGACAGCTAAAATCCACCTGATTTATAAAGATTTAAAGCAATGTATTAGAAACTGAAATAATAAAATTGATTCATTCTAGGCCTTATTGGAATGCAGGGTATCTTAGGGAACAAACTAGAATGGACCAGGTGCAAACATCTCACGGGTATGGCTTCTCTATTTTGTGAAAATGTTTCGTAGGGCTTGTCAAGACATAATTTTATGTCATTAGAGTTATTCTTTCTTTGTACATAATGAGAAATAATGGATATCAGAGAAAATGGTTGGAATAGAAAAGAATATTTCAGCAGAGAGGGACCTGCTACGATCATCTAGTCCAACTGCCTGACCCATTCGGGGCTGACCAGAATTTAAAACATGTTACTAAGGGTGTTCAACTGTCCCTTAATCACTGACACGCTTGAGGCGTCGACCACCTCTCTAGGACGAGTTCCAGTGTTTAACTGGTAAAGAAATGTTTCCTGATGCCCAATCTAAACTTCCCCTGGATGCATCTATGTCCTATAGAGGATAGGCAGTATTTTTGGTTAGAGTGGTATGGCTGGAAATGGTTAACAAGTTCTTCCGGTTGGAAGTGGAGATGGAGTTGTCCTATTTGGTGCTGACTTTTGCTTTTATGTTGCCCAGCCGGTGGAGGCTTGTTACCCTCCGTCTGCTTCCCTCAGGAGGCGAAAGAAGCTTACAAAATTAGAAGAGCAAAAGACAATTTTCATGAAGAATTCCATTCGTAAAGAGCATACTTAAGTCAGGGGACGGAGATGGCTAAATGCAGAGGAACAGATCTGCTGATAGTGCGCCCTTTAGACAGAAACCTTCTTTTCACAAAACACTTCGCTTGTGAAAGTGAAGTACAGCTTCCGTAAGAGTGCTAGGAAACCTGCAGCAGGATTGAGGCAGCTCATCCAAAGTCTTGCCCCATAGCATCAGGTTGGACTTGATGATCTCAGAGGTCTTTTCCAACCTTATGATACTGTGATACCGTGATCAATAACAAAAATGCAAATGGATAAATGCATTGAACATGCATTGTTCTTCACAGAGACCGTGCACCACATGCAGTTTGATGTTCTTAAGTACAAATTCCCTTTTAATTATAACCGTTCCGTAACAGTTACGTCTGGAACAGAGAGTACTGGGAAATGACCACAAGGGATATCTCATCAAACATGAAAGAGAGGACCCAAGCTTAGGGGCAGTGGGAGTAAAGCAGTAAAGTTATCAAAACAAAAGCATTTCAGAAGAACACACTTGGAGCTTTGATCTCTGTTTCTGTTTGTCCTTGCTGATCCGTGCTACAGGTGGGAAGAGCCCAGTTTGCCTTCATCCCTGGCCCTCTATCCACCCAGCCTGAAGCTTGTTGTTTCAGTGTAGGCATATTTGCACATACGGTGCTGCTGAATATCATTATCCTGAATTTTTATACAATTTCAGTAAGGAGAAGCCTCTAATTGCTTGTTGTGGAAGATGCAGCCTCTGGTACAGAGAAAATAATGTGTATATGGGCAGGAAAAGCTGCAGCATCATCACATTTTGGTGCTTTGGTCAGTAAGGTTATTTAAAGTCCCAGGAAAAAACTTAATCCTGAAGTCCAGCATCAGCAAGGGTACCACTGTGGATTTCTTGACTCTGTCTGGTAGCCAGTAGAAGAGTCCTCTGATTATCAGTGTTAAAACCAGCATTGACAGCAGAATGCAGCTGTTGCATTAGACTTCTTACAGTGAGTCACTGGACAGTTCTTTAAATTGGAAAGAACCTTAAATTAATAATTGCTTTGGCTTTATCCAGAAGGGAACTGTATTTCATTCTTTCCCAGTACCTGACCAGGCAGTCAATAATTACATTAATAATGTTATCTCCAGTATTAATGAATGTTTTCCCTAACTAATATCACTAACTCGCATGCATCTGGTATAATCTGTGCTTTCAGGGCTTTTTATTGATCACATGTATGGGTTTGACTTTCCTTTGATTATTCCTGATCCCTTAGACATAAAATCTTTCTTGGAAGGCAAACCACGGGTTAAATTGTTTCACTGTTTTTTAGCAACAATGGCAAGTTATAATCCCAGCCAACAATGCGAGCCTGTTGGCTCCGAACCTCCCACTGATCTCTGCTAGCAAGAGTGAGGCTGTTGTAGCTGTAAAATATCGCAGTGCATTACATGGTGCTCCCAACAGTCCGCTTCAGGCGTATAAGCAAGCCATGGGTTTCATATAAGCTATTCCAAACTTTCTTGGAATCTTCATATTTTTGAGATTTCTTTTTCTTTTAATAAAGGAACTGCTACGATAGCTGGTTATTAAACCATTATTTAACTGGCTACAACAAGCTATTTCCTTTTCACTTGAGCTTTCATGGACTTTCTTATCTTGGTGATTTGTAACACGTTTGGGTTTAATGATGATATTTGTCATGAACTTGTCACCTTTTGTTCAAGAGTTTTTCCTTTGTAGCTATCCAAGATTTTCAGAGCATTTGCTGAAATGTGAGACTGAAATTCAAATTACTTCAATGCCTTTTATAGACCTGGTAGGTATTAATTATGTTTCTTAATTGCCTTTTCCAGTACTTAGGCATTTCATAGAGAGAGAAATAGATATTTCAGTATGTCTTGTTTATACCACACACTTTGTTGAGAGATGGAAAATTTCTTTTTTCATAGGAACTAAATTTTTATTGAAGTCATTAAAAACATTAATTTTTGATCAAAAAAGCTACACCTAGCCCTTCCAGTTCTGAAATGCTGTCACTTTGTCTCATGAGAGTTACAGATCTTGCCTCACAACTGCCTGCACTCCCACAGGGGCTGACTGACTCTGGGCACCAGGAGACCCTGTCATGCTGTGATCCCAATGCCCTTTCTTATAAGTTGATTTCTATAAACAGTGCTCATATCCATTAAAAAATCTTCTTCTTCCAGCTTGTTCGTCTACATGAGCGAAGCTATGTAGTCAAATCAGTATGCTGTATCTCCATTTCCATGGCAGCCAGCTTGCTCTCTGTCTTGATTACTATTTACGTATTACATTTGATAAAGCGTGTTACAGCTGAGCAAATACTTCCCAAGCTTAACTTCTACAACCAGTCTAGTAACATTTTCTTCTTGCAGACTGTGGTTTGAGTGTACTTAACATCGTTCTACAAACTGATTCTACTTATTCCAAGGAGAAACCGTTTCTTCCAGCAAATCTAATATTTTCTGGCTGAAAGAATGCACGAACATTTTTATCTCAACAGTGAAATTCTCCTGCTTTCTGGGCTTTCATTTCTGTGAACAGTTGTGCCAGTAAATAAGAGTGTTCATGCAGAATCAAGCAGTCCTTTTTGGAGATTTCAGTAGAAGATGGTCTCAGGGGCCATCAGTGATTCCTCTACGTCTGCTACACTTAAGAGCAGAAAGTAAGGAATCAAGGTTATGTTTCCCACAGACCAAAGACCTAGGTCAGTATTTGAGTGGTGACTTTCAAACAGCATTACTGTAATTATTCCTTTTTCCACCCTTTGTGTTCACCATCCTTCTTCAGCTCCGATATCTCTCGCTGCCTACTTTCTCTTTGAGCTATAGCTGAAAAATGGTGGTAGATGCTGTTTGAGGCATTTCAGGATATTGGCTTTCACAGGCTTTGAAAACAATGATGTCCTGAATTCAGAATGAATGAGCACTACTGCCTTCATTTACACTTGGGAGAAGTCCAGTGCAAAAGGAGCTGGGGGTGCTGGCCCACAGCAGCTGAACATGAGCCAGCAGTGGCCCAGGGGACCAAGAAGGCCCCCAGCACCCTGGCTTGGCTCAGCCATGGGGTGGCAGCAGGGGCAGGGAAGGGATCGTCCCCTGCACTCGGTGCTGGTGAGGCCACACCTCAAATCTTGGGTTCAGATTTGGGCTCCTCATTACAAGAAAGACCTTGAGGGGCTGCGGCACATCCAGAGGAGGGGAACAGAGCTGGTGGAGCCTTATGAGAAATGGCTGAGGGCCCTGGGGCTGTTTAGCCTGGAGAAGAGGAGGCTGAGGGGAGACCTCATCGCTCTCTGCAGCTCCTGGAAAAGAGGTTGTGGGGAGGGGGGTGCTGGCCTCTCCAATCAAGTGACAAGTGTAGGACAAGAGGAAACGGCCTCAAGTTGCACCAGGGGAGCTTTTGATTGGATAGCAAGAAAAATTTCTCTACTGACAGAGTCGTGAAACCCTGGCAGAAGCTGCCCAGAGCAGTGAGGGAGGCTCCTTCCCTGGACATGTTCAAAAAACATACAGAGGTGGCACTTCAGGACATGGTTTAGCAGCCACAGTGGGGTTATGTTGATGGTTGGACTGGATGAACTCGGAGTTCTTTTCTAACCTTAACAATGTCTTTAAATCGTTACCTTATGAGAACCCACCAGCTAAATTCCTGTCCAACGTGAAGAGAAAGAAAAGTGAGATGTCATTAAGAATTAGACAAGGAAGACTTTAATCTGCAGTGATTTGTGACATAAATGACCCAACCTCTATCTGTGGATTCACATCAGAGACTTAAACACAACATGCTCACATCCATCTCAGCACTCTCATGCAGTTCTCAAGTGAGTATCGGTCTTTCACTGGAAAATCTAGATAAACGTTTGTTGTGTAATGGAACATCCACAATTTTCACTGAAGGAGAAGGACTACATTTAGACAAACATGCTTTGTGCAAGATCTTGATTCAACACAGATTGTAAATTAAATGTGAATCTTATTTCTTTAAAAGGAATGGCCCAAATTCCATGATTTTCCTTGGGAATTACCTCTTTCCCTGCCACCCTACTTTCCATGAAAAATATTAAAGTCCCAGCTTCATCCTGTTGAGAAGAAGGAGAATGTTCAGGATCAGGGGAAAAGTAATGGATTTTGGAGCCAGGGTGGGGAGTATATTTGCCATCAACTCAACATGAAATTCAAATAGAAACTGATTAAGTAAAAAGTTTAAACTACCTTTGGAGAAAGCCAAAACTAGGAATCAGTGAAAAGGGAAGCAAGTTCAGTACCACAGATTGGATATGTTTTCAGAATTTTTAATCATGTCCAAATAATTCTTATGACAAACTCTGTGGAGCCCCCAGAGACTGCTACCCAGGCCCTTCATGCCTCTGCACCAGGGAGCATGACACAGTTGGGCATGAAAGCAGCCACGGAGGCATCACGAAGACTCGACCCTGCCTGATGATCTCTATTCAGCTATAACTTCCCCACCTCCCAGTGCCTCACTGCAGAAGGGAAATAACAGTTATATTCATTTACTGATAATTCAGGAAGCTGTGGAAACTTAAACCCAGGCATCCTGAGGCTCAGAACATCCTTCCTCTCCAGATATCGTAGTTCAAATGTGGTGCCAAAGACGGAAGAAAGCAAAACTCCATCTTCTTCTTTAAAAAAACAGGAAAAGTGGGCTTCCCTATATCATCATCCATGCTTCTTGTCTTGCTGGAGAGCAAATTAGCTTTTCTGTGTTGGTTTTACTTTGTCTCTCCACATGACAGCTGGAAATCCTGGAAAGGCTGACCTAAATCTATGGAGAAAGAACTGATAAACATGTGGGTTTGCTTCTAACAGATATGAGTAGTTTCATTATTTTATGGGATGCTGATAGCCTGCCAGTGGAAAATGTATGCTTTGACAGTCTGGATATGATTTATCTTCACATGAAACCTGGCATGGATTTCCAAAACACTTTTAGTTCATGATAATGTATTTTTTATTCTACTTCCTTCCATTGTTATACAGAAAAAATCACCTGAGGAGTGGCTACAAAACACAGCATTAAAAGTTCTCAAAAATAACTGCTACTACGCACAAGTTAAAAAAAAAAATTATGAGTTGCCACATGTTGGAAATACTCATTTTACACATGTTCATCAAATAAATTGCAGTGAAACCACAAACTCTGCATTGCTCACTTGAGCCATGAAGAGCAGATTACTCAGTGATGTTCAGGATTAGAAATCACCAAGTGTTCTTCCAGTTTCTGGCTTTGATAGCTGAGGAGTTTTAAAGAGAATAATAAAAGCTGAAGAATTAATTAATTCAGTTTTAATTAATTAAGAAAACACTACTATATTAAAAAAAAAAAACAACAACGAAGTATCTGAATTCTCAGCATTTTAATTGCCAGAGGGATGATTATGATGACCCAGAAGCTTTAAACTTCTAAGGAAAGAGGAGTATTCTTTAAAATCATTTCCCATTTGCTGGATGATGGTAGTTGCTACTGAAGTGCAGAAAAGTCAACACAGAATGGGTTGGGTTGGCTGGGACTTCAAAGCCCACCCAGTGCCACCCTTGCCATGGGCAGGGACACCCACTGGATCAGGGGGCTCCAAGCCCCATCCAACCTGGCCTGGAACACCTCCAGGGATGGGGCAGCCACCACTGCTCTGGGCAACCTGGGCCAGGGCCTCCCCACCCTCACAGCAAAACATTTCTTCCTCAGATCTCATCTCAGTCTCCCCTCTCTCAGCTTAAAAATGTCCCACTTCATCCTGTCCCTGCCCTCCCTGATCAAGAGCCTCTCCCCAGCTTTCCTGGAGCCCCTTTCAGGACTGGAGGCTGCTCTAAGCTCTCCCCACAGCCTTCTCTTCTCCAGGCTGAACAACCCCAGCTCTCTCATGAGCAGAAATTAAGTAACGCCTCATCCATCCCAAGTTCTTTGGTGAAAAGGCTTTTTGAACATTTGTAGAATTCAAAACTTTTTTTAATTTATCTTTTTTTTTTTTTTTCAGCCAAGCATAAACTTTGGAATGACACAAGAAAATACAGTGTACGAGCAACCTGCAAGCCAGGATTCCCTACGCTAACATTTTGACACGTTGACTGAAAGGGACTGCAGAACCACTATATGTCACTGCCTTAGCGAAGGAAGGTAGCTTTACAGTTAATAGGTAGAAAGAGCTAGAAAATAGTAGCTCTGACATCTGACTGTGATAAACTACAAGAAATATAAAGTACAATCACTGAGTCCTATCTCAAGCAAAATTCTTTTTGAAGCCATAGGCACTGGTGGTTGGTAAAAATGGATAATTGTAATGCCAGGTCCAATAGCATTCATTATGTTATCTACTACATTAATTCCCTGACAGATATTTAATGGGATTAAAGCTGTCTTCTGCTCTGGATTTATATAGCACTGTGAGGGCATAAACTTCATTAAAGCTCCATGTAATAGGTATTTGAATCCTGGCTAGAAAGTCTCACTTTAAAACATTCACATCAGTTTTACATACTCTGTTTTATTCCCATTCGATCATCACTTCCCCAAATCAGTTCCCATTAATGTAGTATTTTTATTCACTTCCCTCAGCTTCAGCAACTTCTAAGGTTCCCATTTCAGCAACCCCACACTCACATTCAAATCACATGCTTTACACAGATCCGTACAGGAATTATTCCATGCCAAGCAAGGAGCTGCACTTCCTCGGTAACTGGTAAAATCAATGGGACTTGGCATATTCAGTGCAAAAAGGGACTCTGTTTCTCACAGGCTTACATCCATATAACAGCTCCTGTCTGTGCACAGGTTTGTGGAATGGTAAGTATGCACCACATATGGATTTTCATTTAAAATTCAGAAATAGGAAGGAAAGCTTACCTCTACTCATTTTCTGCTTGAGTCAGCGAAATACAGTATTCATTTAAGAAAAGATACGTATTTCCCTGCTCTTTATTTTGTTCTACAAAATTAATAAATGCATCTACTACGATTCTCATCTAATTGCAACCAGGCAAGGCAGCATCTCTCCCTTAGGCCACTCTGTAACCCAGTGTGCTTTGCGGGATACAGTACAATCGCACGGCCTTTTGCAAACAGATGTTAACTTCTCTGCCCATGCTTCGAGCCAAAAAGAAACAAATGAGCTTGTATTCAGAAGCTGGATGTAAATATTCAACAGATGCTTTAGTACTTGGAGGACAAACTCACACTTATGTGCTATTTGAGCAAACTCGCGTGGTAAAATCAATGTATAATTAATTGATTTGCTGACTCAAAACTGAAGTGCTGATTTGAATAGCCCACAGTTATGTACGTTATTTGCTACCAGCTGTAGTCATAAATGAAATTAGTTTGGCACATATATTGATATATGTTATTTATAATCAGATCGGATGCTGTAATATGTGCTCGGCTTCCGTAAAGCATTAATAACCTTCGCACTCCTGGGCCTGTGGAGATCGACAAGGCCAAGTGCAAGGTCCTGCACCTGGGTCGGGGCAATCCCAAGCACAACACAGGCTGGGCAGAGAATGGACTGGGAGCAGCCCAGAGGAGAAGGACTGGGGGTGCTGGGGGAGGAGAAGCTCAACATGAGCTGGCAACGTGCACCCGTGTCCTGGGCTGCATCCAGAGCAGAGGGACCAGCAGGGCCAGGAAGGGGATTCTGCCCCTCTGCTCCGCTCTGCTGAGACCCCACCTGGAGCCCTGCGTTCAGTTCTGGAGTCCTGAGCACGGGAAGGACAGGGAGCTGTTGGAGAGCGTCCAGAGGAGGCCACAGGGATGATCCAAGGGCTGGAGCAGCTCCTGTGTGAGGACAGGCTGAGAGAGTTGGGGTTGTTCTGCCTGGAGAAGAGCAGGCTGTGGGGAGACCTTAGAGCAGCCTCCCAGTGCTGAAAGGAGCTCCAGGAAAGCTGGGGAGAGGCTCTTGGTGAGGGAGTGCAAGGATAGGACGAGGGGGAACAGTTTTCAGCTGCAAGAGGGGAGATTGAGATGAGATCTCAGGGAGAAATGTTTTGGTGTGAGGGTGGGGAGGCCCTGGCCCAGGGTGCCCAGAGCAGTGGTGGCTGCCCCATCCCTGGAGGTGTTCCAGGTCAGGTTGGATGGGGCTTGGAGCCCCCTGATCCCGTGGGAGGTGTCCCTGCCCATGGCAGGGGGTGGCACTGGGTGGGCTTTGAGGTTCCTTCAACCGAAACCATTCCACATTTCTTTCTTTCACACCTTGTTTTAAGTGTCTTCTCAGTGTCACCCTTACCTTTAGACGAATTCTTGCTGATGCCCTTTGAGTGGACGGAACATGCACCTTCACTGTAGATGGTGTAAGCATAGAGGAACCTTCAGTGATCCCACTGAAATACAGCCATACAGGTAACCGCTGTGTTACTACTATGTAATTGCCAGAACCACATACAGCACCAGATGAAGTGACATCACCATGGTTTTCAAGGTTCAGAGCATTTTTTTAAATTTAAATGCAGAGCATAAGCTCCAAATGCACCGGGCTTCACAACATTTGTAATAACGCTGTCAAAGCGCTCTCTAAACTATTTTATGAACCATGAGAACATTTTAATCTGTTGGCATTTTCTTAATGAAGACAGTATTGCTGCTGCCCGAAACAGCAGTGTTATGTTAGTCAAGTATCTGTGTGATGTATAAATTATGGCATCTATATTATAAATAGAAGTTTGGATTATGCATTGATGAATAAACCTGCGTGCATTTAATTTAAATGGATGATCAGAATTTTTTTGTAAATTAATATCTATCTTTCTAGGAAATCTGCATTATGTTTAATTACATTTCTCAAAGCATGTTACCTGAGTGTGTATCTGTTAGTGTGTATCTGTTCAAAAAATCAGCATTTCCTATCACAATGCAGCCTTTGAAAATATCAACTGTAAACCCCAATTTTTTTAAGATAACCGCTTGCTTGAAGTTCTAAGAAAGGCTGTTTAGATCAAAATGGGTTTTTTACCTGTCTGTATCCAACTGCACTGTGCAACCAGTTCTTTTTCTGTGACTGCATATGCCAGTGGTGAGAGAGATGCAGTTGCTCACACAGATTACACATACAAAAGATAATGTCTTTCAGGATCTTGCACTTTTTCCCCGCTAAACTCACATAAACAGTCCATATTCCCACGCAAATACATTTACTGCTGACACCAGGGAGAGGAATTGTTCTGCAGAGGATCAAGTTTTCATGCTTTTAAAAGGGGGTAAGAGCTCTTATATAGGTCATTTTAGCATCACAGAATAATCACAGAGTCACAGAATGGGTTGGGTTGGAAGGGACCTCACAGACCATCCAGTGCCACCCCCTGCCATGGGCAGGGACACCTCCCACTGGGTCAGGGGGCTCCAAACCCCATCCAACCTGGCCTTGAACACCTCCAGGGATGGGGCAGCCACCGCTGCTCTGGGCAACCTGGGCCAGGGCCTCCCCACCCTCACAGCAAAACATTTCTCCCTAAGATCTCAGCTCAATCTCCTCTCTCTCAGCTTAAAAATGTCCCACTTCATCCTGTCTCTGCACTCCCTGACCAAGAGCCCCCTCCCCCCCCCAGCTTTCCTCCCCACAGCCTTCTCTTCTCCAGGCTGAACAACCCCAGCTCTCCCAGCCTGGCCTTGTACAGGAGCTGCTCCAGCCCTTGGATCATCCCCGTGGCCTCCTCTGGACTCCAACAGCTCCCTGTCCTTCCTGTGCTCAGGACAGATCCATGTACAGAACTAATTTAAAATACACCTCCAGTTGCTATGGACATAGCAGTGCATCCACACAGCACATATTGAGGGGTGGTGGGTAAAACCACCTCTTTAACCATTCATAGTAGAACTGAGAAATTATCCCGTGGCCTCATAGTTGAAAGGCGGCTCATAAAGGCAGTTGCTTCTTACAGTGTAACAAATGCAACCTAAAGTCAACTGAAAAGACTGATAGCTTATTATTTTACTACTAATATCCATGTGTGGTGTTCAAGGCCAGGTTGGCTGGGTCTTTGAGCACCCTGATTGAATGGAAGGTGTCCCTGTCCATGGCAGGAGGGTTGGAACTGGATGATCATTAGGATCAGCAGCTTCAAGATCTGAAGTTACAAGACAGTAACCTTGTATTAAAACCGAGTTCCATTTCACGACAGTAAAAATCAGTGAGAGTTTGGAGATTTTAAGATACTGAAGACAAACGAAGGCAGCAGAAGGAAAAGTAACTTAGATTCTTAGTCTTTAATCAGTCTTAAATGTGCTCTGGAGGTACCTGAACAGATGTGGTTGTTAAGCGCTCTGTATCAACAGTTCTGCTCAGCAGTTAAAATACTCCCAGGGAACCACTTCGGAGCTAACCGATGCGGTGTCCCTCCTAATAGCAGACGAGGGCTGGAAAACAATAGCAAATATGTGTTCCTTGCTCAAGTGCTGAAAGGAGATGATTCCTTAGTTCCCTGCTCTCAGACATCAGGTTTAGGCTGCCCACGTCTCCATGCCAGGTTTCCTCAAGGTCTAAGTTAGGCTCCGTGGCACATGCAATCATGGGCTCTTGGTGTGCCAAGAACAAAGACCTTCCCAAGTGCTGCAGTGGTTACCGCTACAGAAACCGCAACTGTTTGTCTCTAGGAAGCTCCAGAGCACAGAGCACAGACAACAAGAATCCTCGCCATGTGCTGGTGACTGGGCAGGAGTGAAACAAAGACGGTGCAGCTCATGTCCCTTTCCCAGACAGTGCCTCAGAAATGTGGCAGGAGTCTGGATCTGAAGCTCCTGGGTTTTTTGGGGGGGGAAATTTCAAACCCATCATGTTTCTGGAGAAAACCTCAATGGACTATACTGCCATTTCCTTGTGTTGAACTAATACTTGTATCTTATTCTTTTCTCTGCCACGGGGATTTATCCCCTCCTGCGCTCAATCCTTCGTATTATTGCTGTTGCTGATTGTGTGTAGGCGTTCTCATTAGCACAGTGCAAACACTATTTCCTCTTTGCACTGCAGCTTGTTGACTTTCTTAGCTGTAATCTAGAAAATCAGTACACTATTACAAATAAACTATTGGTTTACTTTATTATTACTGAATTAGAAACCAAAACTGTTGAAGAAATGGGAGAACTAGATGATTTAATTTTTCCCTCCATTTGTTTTTTTTTTTCTTTTATTCTTCATTTAAATTTTTAATCTAAATTTGGGTTCATTTAGTGGATGTTTCCTCATCTTATCAAAGTAAGCCCTGCAACAGTGCTTTTCCACCATTTTAATGCTTCCATCTCAAATCCTTGCCACTTCTCTCTCAAATAATTTTCACAGAATCACAGAATGGGTTGGGTTCAAGTGACCTCCAAGCCCTCTGCCACGGGCAGGGACACCTCCCACGGGATCAGGGGGCTCCAAGCCCCATCCAACCTGGCCTGGAACACCTCCAGGGATGGGGCAGCCACCACTGCTCTGGGCAACCTGGGCCAGGGCCTCCCCACCCTCACAGCAAAACATTTCTTCCTAAGACCTTATCTAAATCCCACCTCTCAAGCCTGTCAAGTTCCCTCTGGATGGCATCCCTTCCCTCCCGTGTGTCGACCGCACCACACAGCTTGGTGTTGTCAGCAACCTTGCCAATTTTTGTCCAGCGGCCAAGAGGAACAGGCTCCATGCGCTGCTGGGGGATCCTGGATCCCAGTTTCAGAGCTGTGGTTGCATGCAGCCAGTTTTACTATGCCCAAACTTGCTTCCACGTCATTGTCCTCAGCCTCAACCCCAACATGAGGGATGACGCATGGCAAAGTTACATGGCTATTGAAATGATTGAATTGGGATCTGAGTTGGTGATGCTGTAGCAGGCACCAAGACTGTTAAAGCTCCATTGGTGCATCCAGGAGAGTGATGGATTACAGTGCCACATGCCACCTCTCCATGCCCTCCCTGACTCAGAGTGCATTTTTAGCAGCTAGAGCTGACCTCTGAGCAGGTTGTTTGCCAGCCTGACTGCCCTCTAACAGCTTGCCCTGTTTGACTGAGTCAGTGACACCAAATGACCAAGAGCTGAGCTGGGAAGGCTGCTGGATGTTTTCTGTATCGAGTATCGGACAAGAAGACCCTCCTCAAAAGCCGCTCTGCTGTATGGTTGATTCATGTTCTTTACACTTGACAGTACCTGTTGACGCTTACGTATGTGAATGATTCAACTAAATGTGCTCTCCTCCCTCTCACTTATCACTGCATTGAAATTGGACGTTCCGCATGTGAAAATTACAGGTTACTGTGCGCCGTGTTCAAAAGGGTGATTCACACAACAGCATAACAAGCAATTGTTGCTGGCATCTAGGGATGACTTCATCTCTTGCTGTTGTTTCAGCAACAGAAAGAAGCTTCATCTAGAATGGGTTTCTGACCCTTCACATAGATTTTTTTTTTTTTAATCCTTTACTTAGAATCATAGAATCGTTTGATTGGAAAAGACCTTTGAGATCATTGAGTCCATCTGTACCTGTCCACTGCTAAACCAGATCCCTGAGCATCTCATCTACTTGTCTTTTAAATTCTTCCAGGGATGGAGGCTTCACCACTGCCCTGGGCAGCCTCTACCGGTGCCTGAGAACCCTTTCGGTAAAGAAATTTTTCCTACTACCCAATCTGAACCTCCCTGGTGCAATTTGAGGCCATTTCCTCTCATCCTATGCCTTGTCACTTGGGAGAAGAGCCCAGTACCCACCTTGCTACAACCTCCTTTCAGGCAGTTGTAGATAGTGCTGAGGTCTCCCCTCAGCCTCCTTTCCTCCAGGCTAAACAACCCCAGATCCCTCAGCTAGTCCTCGTAAGACTTGTCCTCCAGCCCCTTCCCCAGCTCCGTTACCCTCCTCCAGACACACTCCAGCTCCTCAATGACCTTTTCTTGTAGCGAGAGGCCCAAAACTGAAGCCAGGATTTGAGGTGCTTCATACTTGTCCATGATCAATCTCTTTTTGGTTGTTTTTAATCCTTAAGAGCATGAGAGTAAGAAATGGGTTGCACCTTCAGTTTTCACCAAATGCTGGAGGTCCCTTTTCTCTTGCTTCCTTTGCTGTCCTTGGGCCAGACAGCAGCGTACTGAGCCACTTTTGCAGACAGCTTTTCGGTGCGCTGTGGAATGGTAGGAGATGATATATCCTAGCAATAGGGTCAGCCACACCGCTGAAAGACAGCGTGTACAAGCTGCACCCTGTCTTAACCAGTCAGCAACCAGAGGGAGACCAGCAGAGGCAAATTGAGGTGGTGGGGTGGTTCCCTCTGCTGTGGCACAACAGCAGAAAAATTTACTTAGGGCTTAGTTTGAGTCAGGGCTGGAAACACAGACAGTCAGAGGACCAACCGCCTGACTTTCACCCCTATTTGCTGCAGGGCAGAGATACTGCAGGTACAGTTAGGCGTGACCATCAGCAGCCAACTTTCCAGAAAAAAATCTGCTTGATGAAATATGCTTAACAGTGATTCTCGAGATGAAATGTTTCCAGCTAGAATAGGGCTTTTTCAATTAAAAATTAGGTTATCTTCTTAGTGAGGCATTAATTAGTGCCCTGAATACTTTGCAGGGATTATTTGTATGGGTGTTTACTTATCAGCTGAGTTTTTACAGGCATTCAAGCAGCTCCTTGTGAGAACTGTAATCCAACACCAAACGCTGTTTCTTAGTCAGCAACTCTGCTTCAGGAACCGACATCCGGAGACAAGGATAGAAAGCAAATCCACCTTATTATTCAGTTCTCTCCTCTCCAAAGGATTTCATAACAGATGTAACGCTGCCACACAGCATATGTCTTCTCCAGTCTGAACATGTCCATAGTAAGAAAAGAGCATGGAACCTGTGTTTCAGATCCATGTGGCTGATATTGGCCAAAATATATATTGCTGAGGAAAACCATGTTTTCAGATATGCACAGACTTATGACAGAGGTCATGATACCTCAAGAAAACCTCCTCACGAAAAGAAGTCTTGGAAAAGATGAAGCTCCAATAGTTTCTCCAAGGATTTTTCACCTTTTCATGAACGTCACAGTAACCATAGTTCAAGCATGAAATCTATTAAAGTCTGGGCTACAAAAATAGACGTTTCTCCCTGTGAGGCTGCACCAAGAAGTCCATTGGCAAAAATTCCCGGGTGGAAGTGGCTTCAGTAAATGACAGGGAAGTGAAACAAGTTAAATATTTTTTTTTCCCTCTTAATTTATTTTCAAGATGAAATTGGGAATTATTACACTCCTACCTGGACTAAGATGAACTTTATCTTGGTATGACAACCAGTTGTGGACCAAGTACGTAGGATCATAGAATGATCTGGGCTGAAAGGGACCTCAAAGCCCATGCAGTTGCCACCCCCTGCCATGGGCAGGGACACCTCCCACTGGGTCAGGGGGCTCCAAGCCCCATCCAACCTGGCCTGGAACACCTCCAGGGATGGGGCAGCCACCACTGCTCTGGGCACCCTGGGCCAGGGCCTCCCCACCCTCACAGCAAAACATTTCTGCCTAAGATCTCATCTCAATCTCCCCTCTCTCAGCTTAAAAATGTCCCACTTCATCCTATCTCTGCACTCCCTGATCCAGAGCCCCTCCCCAGCTTTCCTGGAGCCCCTTTCAGTGCTGGGAGGCTGCTCTGAGGTCTCCCCCCAGCCTTCTCTTCTCCAGGCTGAACAACCCCAACTCTCTCAGCCTGTCCTCGGACAGGAGCTGCTCCAGCCCTTGGATCGTCAGTTATATTTTCTCTCCAAGTTTTCCAGTCTTTGAGGGAATTTTTTCCACCTAGAGTGATCCTTGTGTTCTAAGATAGACTCAGTAACACACATCTCCTCATGAGAATTGCATGGCTAAATCCCTTCCCATTCCACTGAAAATTTACCCCTTAGGAATGCCGTAAAACTTTCTGTGTAGATTTAATTTATTTCTGCCACCAGATGGCACTTGTAGTGGGCTTATGTTGGGAAAATAAGTGTGCAAGCTCTCTAAAGCAAAGCATTAAAATCAATTTAAAGGCAGAATGTTGTTTACAAACAAGGATTTTGCATAACGGGGCTGCTTTCCTTGCCAGTTGGATTCTGTAAGAACTGATATGCAGTGTTTCATCAAGCAGCCTATTTACTTTCTTCTTTGTAGAAGGAATGATATGTATGTGCAGACTTTGTCAAGAATCCTTCATAATTTTGCCCTGAAACAGTGTGAGATGAAGAGCAGAGTGCTGGAATTGCAGTTTTGCTGACCTTGAGTTCACAACGTGATGCTGTAACTGCTCCAAGGTGGAATCCAATTGATGAATAATGTCCTCAGCACCTTTCTGAGGAGACATAAAAAGGCAAAGAAGATATTAAAAAAGGGGAAGGGGAACGGGAAGGGGAAGGGGAAAGGGAAGAAGAGGAAAGCAGAGACAAGAAGAGGAAAGGAAAAGGGAAGAGGGGAAAAGAAGAAGGAAAAAGGAAAAAAAAAGTCCTATCTCAGATTACAGCTGTGGCTGCAGCAAGAACAAGGGCTTTGTCTACTTCACTTTTTGAGTTTGACTATTTTAGACATAAACCCCTTTTTGTCAGGCATTCTCTGAAATGATAATGGATGAGAAAGCGAAGGCCTGAATGGTGTCATAAGCTTTTGCTTATGACCCAGCCTCAAGGAAGATGTTTGCTGTAGGGAAATGCTCCATGCTTGCCTTTCTAGCATATATGGCAGATGTAGGGGCTGGGATTCAGGGACTTTAATGGGGAAAAGAACCTAACAGGCAATAACAGCACAGAAGCCAAAAGGGAAGGCATTGAAACCTGACTGCAGCTGTAGCTACATCTTTTTGAAAGCCCTTATGTTCCCAAGGACTGGATTTATTTCATTCTACATCAGAAATTCCTGGAGATCTATTTTAAATGTCAATCTACAGCTAGCATCAAAAACATGACTAAGCCATGGTTTTTTGACAGAGAAGTTTTGAAAAACCTTAGCTGGAAACTGATTTTTTTTGCAATGTGAAAGAGAAAGGCAGAATGTTCCCAGGCCAAATATTTGAGTAATGGAAGAACTATCACAGAAACACAGAGTGTTTTGAAATGGAAGCGACTCCAAACCCCATCCATTCCCACCCCCTGCCATGGGCAGGGACACCTCCCACTGGGTCAGGGGGCTCCAAGCCCCATCCAACCTGGCCTGGAACACCTCCAGGGATGGGGCAGCCACCACTGCTCTGGGCACCCTGGGCCAGGGCCTCCCCACCCTCACAGCAAAACATTTCTCTCTAAGATCTCATCTCAATCTCCCTTCTTGCAGCTGAAAACTATGTTTCTCAACAGATCTGAGTAATACAAATCCAGGTATGACATAATTTCTTTACAGTGCTTTTTGGAAAACATCTTACTCAGGCAAAAGATAGACCCAAATGTTAATAATTCATCTTTTTCCTCTATTAATTCAGCAACTAAATGCAGTAAGAGACTTTTAAAACGCCTGGATCACTGACAGGGAAAACAAAGCTCACAATTGACTATCCTGTATTCCTCAAAGACAGGTTTCAAGATCACTCACCCCAAAGTATTAGATTAGTGCCACTTCTGTGCTTCAATAAAGAGCTACTCACATGAATTAATTCAAGATACAGAGGATAGTTTTTGATTACATGGGGCTATGAAATACAAAGCTTAGTACAACAATAAGCTTTATATGAAGATTTGGATTAGTTGTCCATAGAGGAAATGGATCAGATTGATCACATAATTCAAAATGTACCTTCTCTACTAAGAAAGTAGTAGCATTGCCAAAGTTGGAAATTTACTTAGAAAATTAAGTCTCTCAAACACACTGAATCAAAACATATATAAAGAAAATGGAATTAATTCTTATGCCCATTCCAGCAGATGGGGGAGGGAGGTTTAAAAAGCTCACATACTTCTTCAGTTCAAGTCCTCCCCTTGTGGCTGAAGCCCGAGGCACGCACGCTGAGGCAGGGAACCACAGGTCCTGCAGCTTTGGCTGAGGTGTGGACCTGCCTACAAACTTAGACTTGAGACTGGTTTCTTCTTTCCTATTATTTGGGTCCTTATGAACCTTTGCAGCTATGTTAACTGTCTGGGATTTTGTAAACCAACATTTTCAGTTGTTCATAGCTTTTGCCTGACTTGAACAAAGGACACCTTTAAGGAGACTCACTAATGCCCAGGCACTATATTTCTATGCATTCTTCTCCCTGTGCCTGGCATGTCAGTAAAAGTCTCCAAAGCTGCCAAAGATTAAAAAAAGAGGGCATATGCACTGTCGCAGAACCCTTAAGATTGGAAAAGACCTCCAAGATCATCCAGTCCAACCATCTGCCCAACATCACCGTGCCTACTAAAACATGTCCCAAAGTGCCACAGCTACACTTTGTTTCAACGCCTCCAGGGATGGAGACTCCCCCACTGCCCTGAGCAGCCTCTGCCAATGCTTCACCATTCTTTCAGTAAAGAAATTTTTCCTAATATCCAATCTAAACCTCCTGTGGTACAACTTAAGGTAATTTCCTCTTGTCCCCGAGAGTCTGCATGAAACAGACTTACAAAAAAACAGCCAGTTCTTTTTTATTACATTTCAAGAATTTACACTCTCATCTCCTCATTGTAGAAGCAGCACATTCCTTTTTTACTTTTCCTTTTGAGTAGAATTCTAATTCATCTTTAGAGTGAATTAAGTTACTTCTGCCTTCAGATGCTCATTGACAGGGTCAGTTCTGGAAGTTCCCTTGTCTTGGAAAAACTGTTCCCTCTGCTAGTCTGTAATCCCCCACATAAGTGTTCCTGGAACATTTTGCTGCCACAATATTTTGTCATTCCATATGGCAGATTTTCGGTCTGTGATAGAGCCTCCTCTTGAGGGATGGTTCAGTCCTAAAAAAACCCCAACCCTTCCAAAAGTAAGTACATCTCTTTTTTTTGTTAAATTTCAGCTGGAAGAACCTAGCTGGAAAAGCTTCCAGAAGATACGGTGTTTTCCTCCAATGTCTAAGAAGGGAGAGGGATCAATGCTTTTCAGGAGTACTGAGCCAAGCGTGGCCTTCATTCAGATCATTCATACTCAGTGGTACGACACCTATGCAGAGACAGGGGATGCACTATCACAGAATGGCCTGAGCTGGAAGGGACCCACGAGGATCATGAAGTCCAACTCCTGTCCCTGCACAGGACACCCCAACATTCACCCTGTGGGGCTGAGGGCGTTGGCCAAAGGCTTCTGGAACATTGTCAGACTTGGTGCCATGACTGCTTCCCTGGGCAGCTGTTCCAGCACTCCACCACCCTCTGAGGGAAGAAACTTTTCCTAATACATTCATGTGAAGCATTTTAATTATGAGTTTTCAATAGTAAGAGGGAACATGCAGCAAAAGTTGCATAGTCCATAGGCACAGTGTACCCTTGAGACACGCGTGCCCCAAGGACTCACAATGTTTCAGAGCCTTTGCTTATACAAGACTAGGTTCCATTGCAAGAGTAGCAAAAAGGAAATAATTTTTAAAAATGCGGGGGGTTTGCAACTATTTAGCAATTACTACGCAGCAAAGATATTTTTTCATGTAAGCTTTGACAGAAATAACTCCCTTATCTTTAAACCTCCATAGAGATCAATAGAGCTTAACTACATTGCTCTAGGGCTTCTCGATGCAGCTGCAGTGCAAATGCTCATAAAATGGACAGAGGCTGTTGAGTTACAAATATCAGTTTGAAGATCAAGTGATAAAGTACTTCCCAAGACTTCCAGGCTGAAATTGCAAATAACAGACGGTTGCTAATGACACAGTCCAGCATCAACACATTTCACCCCCTCCTATGTTCTTCTGAACAGTATGAAAGAGAAGGGATAAGAAGAGGTTGATCCTGTCTGACCTTAGCATTTTCTTGCTCAGTTTTTCATTTCCTGACTTTGAATCTCTCCCTAAAAGACATCTTGAGGTTTAGCACTGTTTATTTGGACAAGAAGCAATTGAAATAGATTTGTCCATATTGTGCTGTATTTTCTTTTTTGGAAAAGGATAGAAGAGTTCCCAGTCTGAATTTGCAAATCTATTTTTAAGTACTGCTGCAAATAAAATGAAAGAACTTAAATTTCCCTCAGCTGTTGTCAGTGATAAAGCTAGGGGATGATTTTTACTGCTTGTTTACAAATGAAAGGTTATTTCTCCTTCTCCTCACACATATACACACACACAGTCTTGGACAGCAATATATTACCAGTTCCTCCCTGGAAAAAAAAGTAAATGGTACAAAAATCTGAACAAATGAGTGAAAATAGGGTGAGCCAAAGCAAACATAGACTCTTGCATTAGTACATATGTATCTTAATGACCACAGGATCAAAACCGGCCTAATTTTCTCACAGCATAAAAACAACTGACAGGCAGATAGTTTCCCATTTTCACTTTTTTACATGTTTCTCCATTGATCTCTAGAGTCATAGAATGTCCTGAGCTGGAAGGGACCCACAAGGATCCTTGAGTCCAACTCCTGTCCCTGCACAGGACACCCCAACATTCACACCGTGGGGCTGAGGGCGTTGGCCAAAGGCTTCTGGAATATTGTCAGGCTGTGACTGCTTCCCTGGGAGCTGTTCCAGTGCTCCCCCACCCTCTGGGGGAAGAACCTTCTCCTCATGTCCAACCCAACCTTCTCCTGACATCTTCCTGCCATTCCCTCAGGTCCTGTCATTGGTCACCAGGATGGAGACAAAGAGTAACACAGTCTGTAAATAATCCTGTAGTTGAGGTAAGCAATACACCCTCCAGGTAAAATGGCCACTTCTCTTCCCCCTTCAATACTGAACAGTAATAAGCTATCCTATGTTTGCTATAGGTCCAGATTTTAAAGAGACTCTTTTTTTCTCTTGCACATACACAGCTAATTTTTGTCATGGAAGCTCATTTTAAATCACAGAATCATGGTCTTGGTTTGAAGGGACCTCAAAGCCCACCCAGTGCCACCCCCTGCCATGGGCAGGGACACCTCCCACTGGGTCAGGGGGCTCCAAGCCCCATCCAACCTGGCCTGGAACCCCTCCAGGGATGGGGCAGCCACCACTGCTCTGGGCAACCTGGGCCAGGGCCTCCCCACCCTCACACCAAAACATTTCTGCCTAAGATCTCATCTCAGTCTCCTCTCTCTCAGCTTAAAAATGTCCCACTTCATCCCATCCCTGCACTCCCTGATCCAGAGCCCCTCCCCAACTTTCCTGCAGCCCCTTTCAGTACTGGGAGCTGCTCTAAGGTCTCCCCACAGCCTTCTCCTCTCCAGGCTGAACAACCCCACCTCTCCCAGCCTGTCCTCGTACAGGAGCTGCTCCAGCCCTCGGATCACCTCACTACGGAGCACAACAGTCTAAATCTCGCTACAGAGGACAATGCCAAGATCCACGTGCTGTGCCTTTGGTTGCTCTAGAGCTGCAAATACTGCGCAGCTGGCACCGCAGGAGTGGAGAAGCACACCGCTGCTGGTTCCTCCCTGCTGGGGCTGGAGACAGGCCTCCCCAGTACACTTCACCCTGCAAACTTAACAGCGTTCTCCAGGATCTTTTCCTTCTGCCAGTTTGTTAGTGGAACAGCATTTGTAGCCTCAAGATACGCTTCAGAGACAGATTAGAGCATCCATTCTGCAGATACGAAGATGGACTGTTGTTGCCTTTATGACAGAGTCTGGAGATGAACTTGAGATTAGTGGTTCTCAGTAGCAACCTATAATTATTTGCTAGTGACCTGTTTAGTTAATGACTGCCTAAATTAACATTGCACATTTCTAGCTGCTAACATACGTTAAAGAATAAAATGTTACATTTATGTACTTTAACCTTGACAGCAGATAGCGTAGCTGTCCTCAGGATGCCGTACAATGAGTAAAAGTAGGTGAAATGGTCCACTTCATTATTAAAACCGATCAGATGTGCATAACAGCATACTCAGTTAAAAGGTGTTCTGGGCTGAAAGGATTGGGGACCCAAGGCTTTATTTTTATATGTTGCTGAAATTCATATGAAATGAGTAAACAGGCTTTTCTCCTCCGAGTTTTGTTGATGACAAGGATTCACTTGAACAACCCAAACAAAAAACCTATTGTAAAGAGCAGTAATGGATTAGGTCTCTGCCATAATCTTAATTTTCAGTTGTTTTTAGTGTTTCCTATCTGCAGGTCTTAATTGAATAGCAGCTGGTTTAAACCTTTTCTAAGGATACAAGGTTCCAAATGAGAATGGCTATGAGACATGGAGACAGATACTACCTAAAAGGACAGGCAAGGCGGAACTTTTGAGCATTCAGAAGTTATTAAACGCTGTAATTAGGATTATCCATGCAACAAATTCTTCTTTTTGATCATATACATATATATTATAGTATGTCCTACTTACAAATTACTTGAAATTTTATCCATTGGATTCAAATGGAATGGGCAGAACATATATTGGAAATACCATTCAGTACTGATTTTTCAGGCTGTTTCCCCATTTTAAATTTTTTTTACTATTTCAACTTCACTTTTAAGGCAGAATTATTTTCCTAATGTAAAAAATATCACTATGCCATCTAAGTGAGTTTCTGTTCACAGCATCCTAGCAACATGCTAATTACAGATGTGAAATGAGAAGAAGAAATTAATGACAAAAATCATTAGTTTTCATCAATTTAAGTGTCCAATTTACGCAGCCTGTGGTAAAAGAAATACATATTTCTGAGAACTTCATGTTTTACCACAGTTGTTTCTTCCGTTTTTTCTCTAATTTCTGTTTTTGTGGATGTTTTAAAAAAGAAAAAAATATCTGATTTTCAAGCTTTCTCATAATCTTATTCTGAAAAGCAGTGCTTTCTGAAATGTGCCAAGATCATTGAGTCTGCAGAATATGGCAAGCACAGAAAACCCAACTCCAACCAATTAAAGTATAGAAAAATATTAGAATGGAAATGTATGCAATCAAAATGGAATGTGACATCTTAAAATGGAAAAGGATGGGTGAATTTAACTTGGGCAGCATAAGGAACTATTCTTTTAAGTAATGTTTTTAAAAAACAAACACACAAAAAACCTCCAACACTTTATTACAAGCAAGTTTGCTCTTTAAGTTCTTACCCAGAACAGACTTCAAGGAAATTCTAGGTTTGGTTTTTTTTTAAATTGAAATGCTGGTATTTGATGTCATGTATGATATTTTACATCTTTATAAACTTGAAAAAGCTGCATATTGCAATGAAATCATATAATCACAAGAAGAGGTGATGAAACATTTAAACGGATATTTTAGCATCTGATATTTCCTCTTGCTTTCAGTGAATTCATAAAGCTGTAATTTGGGAAGGGTTTTATTTATTTACTTTCCTCTTTCAGTATTCAGCTTCATAACCTGATGTCTAAGTTTCTTTTGTCCCTGCCAATAAGTCTGCGCTGTTCATCTTCATCTAATTTGAAGTATTTTCTTCTGGCACTTATCTGCTCTTGAAACCAGGTACTTGATATTGTAGCATATATTTTTCTCCTTCAGTCACAGTTTATCCTACAACTTAAAATATTATCTTTTAATGAAAGCTGTTCTTTGTTCCAGCTCTGATTTGGCTTGAATCTCCCTTTAAGTACCAAGAAACGATTTTCTGCCCCATTTATAAAAGAACTTGTTTATTTAGCAGAGGAACAATTAGAGCTATACTCAAAATTTCATTATATTTATTGCTAAATTAGAGCTATAAGTTCAATTCAGTCCCGTTTTTAAAATTACTAACAACTTTCACAGCAAAATTCTTTCTGGATTGAAGTTGCTTTGTTTGGTTTCACCCTGAAAGATTATTTTGAGTAGAAAAAAACAGTCCCAAAGCTGTTCTTAAGTCCTGTTCTCAATATCTCTGCTTGTGAGCTTGTTTGCTCTTAGAACTGGTCATGTAGATCCTGGTGATGAACATAACTGGGAAGTGCTGAGTAGCTCAAGGTAGATTTACAGTGCAACGAGAAGTCGTGTTTGTCTGGCACCGCATCAGAAATAAATGTATATGGGTGAGTTCCTATCTCTCCTGGCTTAGCTGATAAGCACTGCCCTGGTGCAGCAGGAGATGGTGACAGGTGCCTTCACAGCCCTTTTGCAGAAGCAGGCACGCTGCTTTTCTTGCAGTGACCGTATTTCCTAAGGCCCTTGCACTGCTTAACTCCAAGGGCTTATGAAGTGGTTTGCAGCTCCTCCACAGTCACACCGGGTGCTGTGTCTGCAGGAGCTCCACATGGTTTTGCTCCTCATCCTCCCACTGTGCCAGACCACAGATCTGTCCCACAGCCCACAGCACCGGCACGCACATCCCAGCACACAGCGAGCCTTGCAGTCGGTGCCACGTGCATGGTGCCATATCACACTCCCCAAGAAAAACTGAACCACCTCTCTAAACAGCACACTTCCTTTTGTAAGCCCATCACTCATTTTTCCTCTTTCTCCAAAGAAGCAAAATATACGAGTTATGTATCTGTTATATTAGAGTTGCACAATACGTTACATTAACAGCACTGTTTATTTTACAGGACACACAGACATAGTCCTCTCCCACAGAGTCTGCACAATATTTTTTGCCTACTAACATTGCTTTCCAAAGCAAGATGCAGAGAGAGAATTCACAGAAACTAACAAAAATATACCAAAGAAATATATTTATGAGAGGCCCATTAGAGTTAAAGACTTGGAACCAAGTTAGGTACTCAGATGGATTAGCTCTGGCCCAATTTCTGCAGGCAAACTTCCAGATTAAGCTACATAATCTGGAAGAGCCAATTTATCATTTCTCTCACAAATCAAAAGGCAGTACACACAAACAGTAATGATTGCTACAGTCGGAATCAGAACTCCCGAAATGAAAAGTGAACTTTCTACTGCCTTGTGAGTATGCCTTAAAATACGGTCTGTAATTGTGACGCTTAGCTTCTGATATTTCAAATAGTTCATAAGCTGGTTGGGTGAAAACATAGTCTCAAGTTGCACCAGGGGAGGTTTAGATTGGATGTTAGGAAAAATTTCTTCACTGACAGAGCAGTGACGCCCTGGCAGAGGCTGCCCAGGGCAGTGGGGGAGCCACCATCCCCGGAGAGGTTCAAAAGCCTGTAGACGTGGAGATTCAGGACATGATTTAGTAGGCATGGTGGTGGTGTGTTGACGATTGGACTGGATCATCTTAGAGGTCTTTTCCAACTTTAACAATTCTATGATTCTATGATAATTGCTGCAGTACTGTCAGAGCTGTACAGGCACCACGTGGTGATGTAAGTAGTGCTCTTGAATAGAGTGCAGAAAACCAGGGTTGACCTTATCGCTGCTCAAGTGTCCTCCCTTTACAGAAGAGGGATTGAGGTGCATAGATCAAGTTTCAATGTATTTCAGTTATCTAAGAAAAAGTTCAACAGTATTATAATCACATTATCACCAAAAGGATTTCTGGTAGGAAAAGGCATAAGGAAGTTTAGTCCTTGCAAACACAAATGAGATGATACACTGGCAAGAGGAAGATGTCAAGCTTTAAGAGTGGGTTATAACCAGGAGAAAAGAAGAACAAGTCAGAAACACCACAGTTTCTGTAAGATTTCAGGTTGTTAAGTTTGTGTTGCTTTCTTTTTTCTGTCGTCCTAATACCTCACATCAGGCCCCAACCTCATGGGCAGCACATGGCAATGCCCAGGTCAGCACCGTGATTTCCTTTGTCTTCCTTCTCCAGGGAATCTCTAACGTGTGTGGCAAGCATGCTACAAAGAATGTGGATTCCTCTAGCATTGCTCAGCTGATTCCCCATGCTTGGCCCACTGGAGATGGACGAGCACCTCTGGGTGCATGGTGGGTACGCCGTTACGTGGTAAGGAACATGAATGTCCCGTATTAGGACACAGGAAACATGGTGTGAAAGAGCCTGGTACTGACATATAAACTCTAATAACAGGATAAACTCTAATAGCAGGATAAAATTCCCTAATGTCTAAACACAACGCAGTTAAAACCAAGGAAAGAGGGAGAGGACTGAAGCAGGGAGAGACTGAGAGAGAGAAGTGTAAGCAAGAAAGAAGTAGCTTCCAGAAGAATTTTTTAAGAGAGATGGAGGGCAGAGTTAAGATTGAGCACAAATCCCTGCATGACTTCTGGGTCCTTGGTTTTTATATTTCACTGACCTAATTAATTTTCCATGGAAAATATGTATCCAAGGCTTTTCTGACTTGGAAAAAAACCCTTCAGCTGTTTGCCCTTTCTTGGCCCCACCAAACCACTTCTGAAATAGTCACATTTTATGTTTATGCTTAGTTTTTATGCAGTACAATGAAGTTAAAACTGACCAAACAGCCAAGTTAGACAGGTACGTAGCAAGCACAAGAGGAGCCAGGCTTTTGGAATGGGACGGGCAAACACGCCTGTACTCTACTGGGCATCTAACTGCATAGGGAGTCCTGCAAGCAGAGAGGTCTTTGGACCCCAGTCCCAACGTTGGAAACAATACTCCTGTACTCACTAATGGTCCTCTGCAGGGTATCAATTCGCCAGAAAATACCAACACTTGAGACATGCTAAAATTAAGGCCATCCTCAGTTTATTTCCAAAATGTGATGAGCTATAATAATAAATTAGAAAGAGAATCCCACTTACTGAACAAGCAACATTTCCATTCATATTTAAATCTTCCCTGGCACTTTCCTAGGTAAGAACTAACCATGTGCTTATAAAAATGGACAGTCGGAGGTAAGGCGTTAGCAAGTAATAAGAATGCTTTTTTCACAATTTTCATATTTAAAAAGGTTAGGCTTGATGTCACTTAATTTTCTAACTGAGCAAATCTGAACAAGCTGGATCTGCTTTCACAATCTGTGGCTTATACACAGACAGAGATTGAATATATGATTGATTTCATGAATATGCTTATCTTCTAAGTTTATCTCTTCTTGTTAATTTACGGAGGGTGACGAAGCATTCAGGCCCTTGGAGGCTCACAGAAACAATCCCTCAGGCACAGAATACTCCTTCCTGCTCCTTAACGCCGAGTGCCAGCGGCACACAAACCGCACCAGCAACAGGGTCCAGGAAGTCAGGTGCCAACCTGAGGGCATTTCTGCAGGTCTGCTGTATTTTTCAGTCTAATTAATAGTTTTCTGGAAAGAGTGTTCCCAGAAGGTTTTATTTTTTCCATGCCGTCTATGGGGTGGGAAGGCCCTGGCCCAGGGTGCCCAGAGCAGTGGTGGCTGCCCCATCCCTGGAGGTGTTCCAGGCCAGGCTGGCTGGGGCTTGGAGCCCCCTGATCCAGTGGGAGGTGTTCCTGCCCATGGCAGGGGGTGGCACTGGGTGGGCTTTGAGGTCCCTTCCAACCAAAACCATTCCATGATTCTATGATTCTGACTGGCAGGTCAAGTTCATTGTCCCATTACTGGTATCCTCTCAAAACACCCTTCCAAACCAAACCAGACAAAAAGGAGAAGCCACCCCTTCACGAGCTATTACTGCTCCGTTAGCTTATCTAAGCCTGCGAGCCAGTGAACAAGAGATAGCTTTGCCATTGAGGAACTGAAGCTTTTTCTCACCATCTGCAAAAGGAAGAAGGAAAGCAACTGTGCTTAAAGCAGCTGATGCCTCTTCAGCAGTGTTGCACAGGTCCCGTGAACTCAGTCATTTCTACCTAGGGAGGCATCTCTCAAACAGATCCTGGCTGGACTAACTAACTGCTCCTGCCCCACTTCATGTGTCCCTTCTGTGAAATGCTTAATAAGGTTTTACTCTCTGCAAATACATTAGTGAGTTTTGAGTTTCTTACTTTGCATTTTATTTTGCATGCAAGAACTTGCTTGATTTATTGATGTAACCCTGACAAACATTCTGGCTGCCTCAAACACTGTTACACGACGCAGGCTGCCTCCGTGAGACACTGTGATACACATTTCTTTCTACAAAGAGCAGAGTAACTGCTCTTCAGCAAATACATTCTGAACCAAGAATATTGTGAAAAAAATATTTTCACCAATTCTAATCACAGAATCATGGAACGGTTTGGGTTGGGAGGGACCTTAAAGCCCATCCAGTTCCAACCCCCTGCCACAGGCAGGGGATATCTTCCACTGGGTCAGGGGGCTCCAAGCCCCATCCAACCTGGCCTTGAACACGTCCAGGGATGGGGCAGCCACCACTGCTCTGGGCTAACGAAAAATACTGATCAAATTATTGGAAAAGAAGCTTGGCCTTTTCAAAGGGCACCTAAAGACTTTTCTGTGAATTCATGATCCCCACTAGGACTGGGAATGAGTCTTTCATGCTTCAGGCACTTCAATAGTCACCACAGCCCTTTCCTGCATGTGTCCAGAGCAAAAGTAACAGTGTGCCATTAACTTATTTCTACCTAAAATCAGCACCCACTGCCAGGTCAATCACTGCCTTTCCAAACTTTATCCTCCCCTCGTGGCCCTTTTCACCACATTGACAGTGAGAGGCAGAGCGAGAGAAGCTGGGATATCCACCCTCCATTTTGGAGCTCCATGCGAAAGCTTCAGCCCCTCTCACCAAGGCCGGACAGGGAGAGCCCAGACACCCGAGGCTCTCTTAGCCCCACATCCTCTTGCTCTGCCCAAACAGCCGGACTCCAAAGGCACCCTGGCAAGAGCTGGTAAGAGCCGAGTCCACAAGCAAGGGTCTGTGCTTCAGTGACAGCAGAAACAAGGGCTGGAAGGAAACGTCACTAATGGAAAACTTGCAAAGTTTAAAGGTGAAAACGCAGAAAAATGAGGAAAAAAATAAGGAGACAGAGAGGAAGGGAGGAGTAAAGCATGTCTTCACCTTCCTATCTTCTTCCTGCAGTATCTCCCTCCGTTTCCCTTTCCTATTCCTGGTTTTCACGAGCATTCCCAACACGCACCCGCTTGGGATGATACAGGACCCAAACCTCAGCTCGAGGCACCCTTTGGAGGAAGAGACGCTGCACCCAGGGCTTCGGAGCACCCAGGCTGCCGGTGGGACAGCGTGGGGGGGTCGTTGCTGGCGGGGGGGGGGTGGGACAGCGTGGGGGTCCCACTGCCAGGTGGGGTGCAGCGCGGGGGTCCTGCTGCTGAGAGTGGGGTGCAGCTCGGGGGTCCTGCTGCTGGTGGTGTGGATGCAGTGCAAGGGGTCGCACTGCTGGGGGGGTGCAGCTCAGGGGTCCCGCTGCTGTGGGGGAGGGGGGCAATGGCAGGGTCCTGCTGCCTGCATGCGGTGCAGTGTGGGGGTCCCGCTGCCGGCGCGGGGGGCTGAGGCAGGGCTCCCGCTCCCCGTGGGGCACTCTCCCATTGCCGGGGGAAGAGTCGGCGTGGGGACCCCACTTCCCGGCGCGGAGGGGGGGCAGCATGGGCGTCCCGCTGTCAGGGGGTGGGGTGGGGGGCGAGGCAGAGGTCCCGCCGCTGGCGGTGATGGGGGTGGTGCAGGGGTGCCATTCCCCGTGGGGCAGCGGGGAGGCCGCGCGGGGGAGAGGGGAGCAGCACGGGGGTCCCGCTGCCGGGGGGGGTCGCAGCGCGGATATGCCCGCGGGAGCGCTGCAGGGTCCCCCCGGCCGCGGGCGCTACCGGAACGGCCCCTGCTGCTCGCAGGGCGCCAGGGAGCGGCGCTGCTCCGAGACCGGTCCCGCCGCCCGCGGCCCCTCCGGGGTCTGCGCCGCGGCCCCGGCGCTGCTCCCGAGCCCCCCCCCGCCCCCCGGCTGCACTCCGCCCGCTCCAGGATTTGTCCCCCCGCCCTGCCGAGGCGGGATGTGCTGAGACCCCCGCCCGCCCCAGGGCTACCCCCGCTGCCCCCCCATCACTGCCCCAGCGGCTCCCCCCGTTGCTGCCCCCCCTCACCCCCCCGCCTCTCCTGGGGCTTTCCTCGCTGCCCCGGCCTCCTCCTGGCGCCGAGGCGGGATGCGCCGAGCCCCCCGCCCGCCCCGGGACTCCCCGTGCTGCCCCCGGGGCTCCCCCCGCCCGCTCCAGGTTCCCCCCGCTGCCCCCTCCCCCCCACTCGCCGAGGCGGGACGCGCCGGGCCCCCCTCAGGCGCGGCCGCGCTCCCTCAGGCGCCCCCCCCCCGGCAGCCGCTCCGGCGGGCGGGCGGGTGCCCGTGCCCAGGCGGCGGGCGGGCGCTCGGCGGGGGCGGGACGGGGCCGCGGCGGCCCCCGCGGCTCTGCCCTCGCCCGGCGGCGCCGGGGAAGCCGCGCTCCGCAATGGCGGCGGCTCCCGGTGCCCGGCGCGCGCCGCGGCTCTAGCGGGGCGGCTTCCCGGCGGGGGGATTCATCCTCCCCTCCTCTCGCTTCAAGTTCCCAGCGGAGCGGCCGCCCGCGCCCCGCACCTGCCGGGGAGGCCATGGAGAGCCCCGGCGAGAACCCCAGCAGGGCGGCCGAGTACCTGAAGGAGCTGAACAGGATCATCGAGACGCAGCAGGAGCTGCTGGAGAAGCAGAAGCGGAGGATCGACGAGCTGGAGCAGCAAGTGGCCAAGTTGTACCACGAAAACGCCTGCCTGCAGGACGAGCATCACCGGCACCTGGCCACATGCCGGCTGCAGCCCGGCGGCCCCCCCGCCTGCTCGGGGGTGCTCAGCGCCATCCAGGAGAGCGCCCAGCACGAAAAGTAAGCGCTGCCCGGGCTCCTTCGCTCTCGTTCCGAGGAGGGGGTTGATGTTAGCGCGGCTTCCCTGCCATTCTCGTTCCCTGTCCTCGGTTCGAGCCCTGGGAGGGAGCGAGCGTGTGTGCCGGGGGGCAGCGAGCCCTTCCCCAGCAGCCCGGGGGGGCTCAGCCGCTGCCCCCTCAGCCGCGCGCGGTGCCTCCCGCCGCTGCTCCAGCCGGGACCTCGCGAGCTGCGGGCCCGGGAGGGGGCCAAGGAGGGCAGTGGGGGGGCTGCCCGCCCGCTGTGCTGGCGACTTCTTGGCGCTCCCCTCCGCGCCCGGGGGTTGATGCCCGGGGTAGGGTTGGGATGCTCGGGAAGAGGATGCACCGAGGGGGATGCTCGGGACACGGCGACCCCCGCGCTCAGAGGGATGCTCGGGGGGATGCTCGGAGCACGCCGCGCTCGGGAGGATGCTGAGGTGGGGATGCTCCGGGCACGCTGCCCCCATGCTGGGGGAGATCCCCGGAGGGGATGCTCGGGGTGGAATGCGGATCCTAAGGGGGGATGCTTCGAGGACGCCGCTCCCGTGTTCAGGGGGATGGTCGGAGGGTTATGCTCGTGTGCTCCTTGCACGCCGTTCCCCGTGCTCGGGGGGGATGGCCAGGGCGGAAGTTCGAGGGGGATACTTGGGGCATGCCGCGTCCCGGGGGGATGATCGGGAGAGGGGAGATGCTTCGGAGCTGCCGCCCCCCGCAGTCAGAGGGATGCTCGGGGCGCGGGTGCTCGAGGAAAGATGCTCCGGGCACACCACGCCCGGAGGGATGCTCGGGAGGGAGGATGATCGTGGGAGGATGCTCCGGGCACGCCTTTCTCCCGGTGGAGCAGCAGGGACGGAGCCGAGCTCTGCCCATCCACCTGGGGCCGGAGCGGGTCCCGCGGGTGCCTGGGAGCCGCTGAGTCCCTCGAGGGTTGCGGTGTGCCCTGGAGAGCCGCGCTGTCCCCGCTAAGGACGGTGACCCGGCGAGGGGTCAGTAAACATTGGCCGCTCGCCACGGCGGGTGCCAGCTTGCCCGTTCCGGGGACGCGGCCGCTCCCTCGCTCCCAGCCCTTGCATCTATTTCCAGCCTCTATAATCTGTAATTAATCGTGGGCTTCTTTACAGAAGCGCACGGAAAGCTGCTTAATTGCGCGCGATTCTTAAGTAACAGGAATTCAAGAATAGCAATAACTAAAGTCGGAGCGCGTCCCCGGCGTGTTTCTACTTATGGCACAGTGTTTCAGACTTAGTTTTGACTTGAGCGGAGTGGGAAAACACGCGTCATGTCCCGAGCCCCCGTCGCTGCTCTGACACAGCACACAGGGCTGTCCGCGCGCCGGGCGCTGCCATCCCAGAGTTCCTGAGGGAGCACCGGGCTCCAGGGCTTCCCGCTGCGCCGAGCCCGAGGACAGCAGAGCCCAGTGACCCCCGAGCCCGGGCACCCTCCCTGCAGCAGAGTCCGGGGACACCCGAGCCCAGGGACCCCCACCCACCATCGGAAACGGTGGGCAAGCAGGGCTGGGAGCTGCTCGCCAGGCTGGAGTGAGGGCTGGCGTGGGGGGCTCCTGCCGGGACAGACCTGCGGAGCCCCATCCAGCCCAGGGCTTGGGGGTCCCTCTCAAGGCGACATCTCCCTGCTCGGGGGAAGCACTGTGGGGAAGGGTCCCTGGCAATGATGCCTGGAGTCTCCCCTCATCCCTCCATCTCTTGTTGCAGGTGCTGCTGTTTCGGGAGTCCCAAAATTGGGGTGCTCTGAAACAGCCTTTACCGTTGTGGAGGTTGAAGGAGACCCAGAAGGGGTGATTAAATCACTTGGTGCCCCCTTTACCTGCTTCTGTTTCCTAAATGCCTCATACCCGTCTGGTGTAGCAGAGTGGGAAGGGAAACAGCTCTTCCTCTCTGGGTCCCTTCTTGCTGTGAGCACCAACACTCTGGGGGTTCTGAGGCAATACTGAGGTAATAATTTTAGGCCTTTCTTAATAAACAGAGATATCTCCGCAAAAACTAAGCACATAGCTCCTTAAACAGACTGGAGAGCATATGCTGTCATTTAACAATCAGTCCCACGAGGAGAAAGAGCTATTTCCAGAAAGTACGGAATATTGACACAAATTCTACCCCATGCATCCGTGTCCAGTACCCGACGACTTTTTGTGGCTCTGCTTCTAGTAAAAGACATCAACCCAGCTATCTTGTCCCATTTGTCTCTCACAAACGACATTACTAAAAATTGTACAAATGGCTTGCCTTGTTTGATAATATTTCTCCTTTCCAGCCCAAGACTCATTTGCAGAGCTCTCTTTGGGAACGCAGCTCTGGGGACTCAGAGGCTTTTAAGTCTCTTAAGTGGATTTGATGCTGGGATCAGGATTAATCTGGGATATTTATGGCAGAGTTGTATTGCTTTGAGGCATAGCCTGCAGGGCTTAGAGGGGAAGCTGGGAGCCAGTCCTGGGCTGGGCCTTTGCCCCCAGGGATCTCGGTGGGCAGTCAGATTTTTGGGGCTTCCCTCATCGGAGGAATGCTACCCCCTTGAATCATCCCCCTGCTTTTGTAGGAAGCAATCCTATTCCCTTCTCCAGGAGTCCCTGCCTCCGTGGCTGGGTGGATCTTGCTGTGGCTGCTGAGGCTCCAGCTGCCTGGGAGCTAGGACGAGGAGCCAGCCACAGGAGCAGTTTCCTCTCTGGCTCCGCAAGAAAGACTGAGGGAGTCTCCAACTTGGTAAATGGAAAATACCCTTGCTTTAAAGTCTTCTCCCATTGCTGCAGTTATCTTGGCTTTCTGAAAACCTAACCTGCAGAATCTGAATGCCTGTAGCTTCCCATTCAGAGCGCAGTCTCCCCAAAATTGTCACATGCACCTTGTATCTGTTCAGGTGGGGAATAAGGATCCCTTCTTTGCTGAAGTTTAGCAGTGCTTGCTTTTGGGTTTCTGGTGTTACAAGAGAGGCAGGGTGTGAGGTGGGACATCCACCTTGTTGCCTCGTGCCTCCCGTGCACAGACTGCTATGTGCTCAGGTACCAGTGGTGATCATTGCTCTTCCTTACCTTCATTACTTAAAAGCTAAAATCACTGCAGTCCTTGTTAAAGGAAACTGGGCTGCTCTTAGTCAATACTTGAAGAAATCAGTACTTTTTGGAAGTCATCTGTAGTGCTCCTACCTTGAGACATGAATCACTTTTTCTAACCTGCTTGGGCTCCTCTCCACAGCAGTTCAACCCCTTTAAGTAGATGTGGGTCACTGACACTATAGTGTCACAGCAGCTGTGTCATGTTACCAGGTGGTCGTTAACTTGTGTGATACGAATGGAAGCATGAAGATGTTATACAAGATAATATGGTTATCATTATCTCTTTATTTAATAAGGGAGATTTAAAAAACAAAAGCAACAAAAAAATCCATAAGTCTTGAAACTTTCCAACTCTTAAAATAGGAAGAAGATGCAGCTGAAGGCTGCGTAAATAATTTGGAAGAGCTGGCATGTTTGTAGAAATTCTTTATCTTGATTTCTTGTGAGATGGGGAACTGTGGATGAGCTCTGGCATAAACTTCTGGAATCAACCCCCCCACCAGTCCGGTAAGGTAAAAATATTGTGGTTTGTGTCCTGCCAAAAAAGGACCAAAGTAGAAAGAAAGTGTCTTTTGTGTAGGGAGGGAAGAACGGAGGGATGGATTAGCAAGGCAGATGTGCTCCTTATGTCACAAGGAGGATACCAAAAAAGATTTGAGTGCTATTTCACTTCATTTTGTAGTAATTTACTAAGCGTAAATCAGCCTTTAAATCCACAAGTGGAGTTGAGGATAATTAGTTGATTACAAGGCTTTGTTTGATGTAATGAATCAGCATGTTAAAGATAACAATAGGTATTTAACTCATTAAGTTGCATAAGACTAATTTTCAGTTAATCCATTCCATTTAACATTGAAGAAAGCAGCAAGAACTTCTAAAGCTGAGATCCTCAGTGTAAGGGATATTCAATAGGTCCATTTTGCTAATGCAAATATGTTAAACCAAACAGATGAGTATTCTCAGATCTCTACAAGTACGATTTTCCCAGCTCTGGAAATGCCATGCTGGCATGTTACCAGCTTAGGGAGTGGCATTTGTACTTAACCTAATCAAATTAGAAACTGTGCTGCTTTTCCACTGAGAAAGTGCCTGGTAAGAGTTTGAGCAGGAGGTAGGGAGGAATTGTCTGTGAAGACAGAATAGTCTTAGAGGGCTGTTATTTGCAGCTCAGTCGGAATTCTGCACCTGGCCTCACTGATTTGTTTTTAAATGAATCCAGGACTGGCTTTGTTCTCTGGGGAAAAACCAGTCAATTCAGAGCTTTAAGAAACCCTCGCTGTGTTTCGGAGATGCTCTCTGCCTCGGCTGAGGTGTACTTAGTGCAATCTAGTAAGTGGAAGTTGTTGCTCTGGTGACAGTCACATGTGGAGGCTGCTTCATGCCCTACATAAAACGAGCTTGTGGCTTTGCATGTCGCTGTTGGCACTGTGCGCTGCCCTTGCACACAGCCTCAGCAGGAAGCCAGAGATTGCATTAGTGTAGAGACCAGGCTGGCTTTTTTTTTTTCCCCCTCCAGAGATGTCCTTTATGGAGACAGACTGTGCATATGACGTAAATCATATTTCCTTGCCTCTGCTGCGCTTGAACAGCAGCTTATTTTTGTTTGCTTTGGTGAGGTAGAGGTATCCAGTATCTATTAAAGTACGCTCATGCTTGGGCAGGATTTTGCTTTCTTGCCCACAAAGATGCAGATGAATGCTTTTGGTCCTTTTTCTCAGTCAGCTGTATATGAAAGTGTGATTTGTGACTGATAGCCTTGCTGGGAGAACTCTGCAGTAGAAGCGCAGTTATTATTAAAAGATGCACCTCTACCTCTTCAGTTTGTTTTGCTTATGGAGAATATATTTACACAGAAAGCATACTTTGTGTCCAAAATTGACACTTTAGTGCTGCACTATATGTTCTGTCAGTCCTGTAGCAGACAAGCGATGGTGTAATTCTGAGGCTGGGCAGAATGTAAATTCTCATCTTCAAATAACTTAAACCTGTTCTGCTCATTTTGTTTTCAATGCATAACTGGAACAGTAGAACTACTGAGCTATGAGGGCAAGGATTTGACACTGAAGGGAGTGCTTTTGCTTTTGAAGCACTCATTTCAGCATCATTAGTGTGATTTGTACATCAGCAGAAGAGTGAGCATCTCTTAGAAGAGGCATTTGTTGTTCTGGCAGATTGTAGGAAATCAATAGTGGGAAGATGTGTAATAAGGCATGAACTTGCTAACTAAACTCAGCTAAATTATTTTGGATCTCTGTTGAAATATTGGCAAATTCTTGTACTTAATATCTGCTATGTGTTAAGCTATATGACGCCACGTAAAGACAAATTCGTTTGAAAACTGATGGGTACTGTAAAACTAATAGGACAAAGTATAAAGGGGGAGGGAGGGGGCAAAACCCACACTGATGACAAAATGGTATGCTGGTACCCAGAAAGCTCCTGGGAAATCAGAGGAGGGAGAGAAAATATGGTCTATAAAGGCGACAGCGAAAATAGATGCTATTTTGGGAGAGGAAAACCAATGCAGCAGAAAGTAACCCATGCTATAACATAATGAGTTTCGAGATGGTTTCAAAACTTGAAATGAAGTAAATCTGTCCCATTTAAAGCAGAGCAGGCCTAAAGAATTATAAGCATGGAGCGAATCTGAAATCCTTCGCTAACGAAGCCTTCTATTCTGCTGACACAGAACATGACTTCTGAGATTCCTAACTTTGGAGTTCTTGTGTTATGAACTTTAAGAACAAAGTACGTTTTCGTGCTAGTTAGTGCTTTGATGTTCTTCTTTATGAATTCACTGTCAAGGAAATGGAAATGCCCTTCCAGAAATCTGCACGTGGAAAGTATTTGGCAATGTGCTTGGGTCCTAGGTCCCCAGCAAGCAAATGAGAGCTGCTGTAGTGACCGTGGGTCAAGTGTATGTCTGAAGGTCCCCTTTCCTCTCCTCCAAAACACTCACTCCAGAGCCAGCCATGCTCTCTATACATTCATGCTCCTAGGTCACCAGCAGCATGCTGATTGTTCTCCATTTGTCATGCTTGGTGTGGGTCAATCCTAAAAATTAGTGTATTCTCCAATGTAGGAATTCCCACTTGTCAAAAAAGTACATTTTTACATTTTTGAATGATACTAGAGGGATGACACTGAACAACTACCTAGAAACATGGGATTAGGAGGAGCAGGAACAGATCTGTTCTTCACAAATATGCCAAGCACAGCGCTTTTGAAGAGTTTACCTTCCTGTTGAGTGAGGAATGCTGAACTTTGTCCTCATCCACTTAAAGTAACAGACTTCTGGGACAATGCGAAGTATAGACGTACACATTTCTGAATCTGATTTGCAGTCTTGTTGGCCTGGTTATTTCCACGAATCTCCGTAAGTCCTTAGGGAAGGTATCTTCTGGCAGTAACACACTCAAAGAAGTAGCTGTAGGAAGACCTTCTTCAATGGCAGATCACAGAAGCTATGAGGAAAAAAGAACAAGATATTTGAAGGTGTTTTCTTGCAGCATACTGATAGAAGGAGTAAATTATTAAAATAGTAAATTATTAAATGCTTCTTGCAAGTAGCATCTCAAAGCCTAATTTGATTTTTTTTACATCCAGTAAAACTGAATGGCTTTTATTCATGTGCTGGTCAGTGATGTTAAACCGGAACTGCTGTGCTGGGTTCTGTTTTGCATGCCAGATCGTGGTCATAAGATCCTGAGTTTCCACAGAGCGGTTGCAGAAGTACATGGGTTCCTCCAGGACTTTCTTAAGGGCATGAAGCTGGCTAGGAAGAACCATACCTGCTTCCTCTTCACTATCAATTTTGATACTATTTAATTTTGTATGGTACAGTTGAGCAGACCTACAAGGCATCAGAGTACAGTGAATTTCACCTGAGTATATGGCTGATTTAGGATTACAATCCCTAATATGGTAAGAGTTATCCATAGGCAGCCTGTGAGTTGTGTTTATTATTTAGAGCCGTCTTGTGTCTGAGGGCTCCTGCTTTCTGCACATGCAGGTGGCAAGGAGGTCATCTCATGCTGCTCCACTGAGGGGGTGGGTGGGAAGCTTCTTAGGTAAGTGGATTTTGCAGGACAGAAGTACTTCCTGATATGCAGCCCACACTTGGCATTATTCTAATTTGATCCTATCGTTCCTACTCATATCGTCTCTATTATGTTAATTCCACCTTTTTTGTGTTTTGCAGCCTGCAGATACTTTTAGGCTGTTCTTGCCAGAGCTCCTGTCTTTCATCTTAGTGCAGTGAGCCTGTGAATGAGGCTGTCATAATTTCCTTCTGCCTGTTTCCCTGCCTAATTGTACTATTTTTCTCAGCAGAATTGTTGAATTAGTTAGTCAGTCTGAGCGGGATTTGGTACAGTATAGCAGCAGGATTTAAAGAGATAGGATATGCATGCTCTGCTGGATTTTAGGTCTTTGGTAGCTCTGCCCTATATGGGCTGGATTTTTTCTGCCCCTTTTGTTTGAGGGGTCCTCTGTGGAGTCCTTATTTCTTTGGAATACCAGAATTCCCAGCTCCTGGAGCTTACAGTGTTACAAAGGAAGAAATGCTGGTTTGTGGTGGCTGGGAACGTGGATAGGAATTTGTTCTGCGTTCGTGGTCATTGCGCTGTTGTTGTGATTAAGGACAGAAGTAGGAGTAAGAGGTGTTTCTTTAGTCCCATCTGGTGACCTGTTGTTTGCCCTTGGCAAAACGAAGCACTGATAATGTTTGCTGTTGTACAGATGGGCAAATCAATGTTAAAGTTAACGGTCATCTCTTAATAGTCTGTTCAGAGATCTAGGTGGAAAATGATTGCATTAAATCTTAGAATGGTTTAGTTTGGAAGGGGTCCATAAATCCCACCCAGTCCAGCCCCCCTGCCATGGGCAGGGACACCTCCCACGGGATCAGGGGGCTCCAAGCCCCATCCAACCTGGCCTGGAACACCTCCAGGGATGGGGCAGCCACCACTGCTCTGGGCACCCTGGGCCAGGGCCTCCCCACCCTCACAGCAAAACCTTTCTCCCTAAGATCTCATCTCAATCTCCCCTCTTGCATCTGAAACCGTTCCCCTCGTCCTGTCCTTGCACTCCCTCATCAAGAGCCCCTCCCCAGCTTTCCTGGAGCCCCTTTCAGTACTGGGAGGCTGCTCTAAGGTCTCCCTGGAGCCTTCTCTTCTCCAGGCTGAACAACCCCAGCTCTCTCAGTCTGTCCCTATATCACACTTGAGACAAGTTTTTTTAAATTCTAGGTCCCTTCATGGCTATGTGCCAACTTCCTTGTTTTTAAAGATGTTATTTGAATGGATAGCATAAGGAAAAACTAATCATGTTGCTTCAAAGTGGCCAAAATTTTTCTACAGGGTGAAGGCTGTAAAGCAGAACAGCTTTCACAACAGATTGAGATAACCTGAGTCTTGTGTTGTTCAGGCGTCGAGGTATGTACATGTATCTTTTAGTTTATCAAAGGATGTAATTCTGGATGGAGTCTCGCCCCTCCCCAGCCCAAAATAGCAGCAGTTTCGTCTCAGGGACTTTTGCTCCCTCTCCTGGTTTGATTTTAAACTGCGTATCAGTGCCGTACCAGAACGTAAATGGTTTTATAGATACATATAGTGTAGAATTGGCTTCGGGTGGCAGCATCTGTGCTGCTTCTGCATCCCTTCAAAGCATTAGAAACACTACTGTTAATGTGGCTGCGGAGTCTTTGTGAGTTAAGCTTTTTCTCTTCTAGTCTTAAAGCGCAGAGGGTAAAATTTCTTTTCAAATAGTACCATTTTAAAATACTCAGGAAAGAAATCACTGCTGTAAGGCATCTGTGCAGACTGAATGAGTCTTACTGCTGTGCTAGATAAGAAAAATACTGCTGCTGAGTAGCTCTCTCTTGCAATTGATTGGAACATAATATACATTATTTGCATGTTAATAACATTCCTAGTCAGACTTCCCCGACAAACACGAGTAGAGACAAAGACATATGTGTAATACATCTTTTACAGCACCACAGTAATTCAGAATTACTAATGGCACTTTATTCTGTATAATTGGTCAAATAAAGCAGCGGAAGGAAGGTGGCGAAGCAATCCTCCTGTCCTTTTTCAAAACGTAAGGTGCAGCTGGGAGATGATGTTTGTCAGGGTTTCTCCATCTTTGCTGGATTTCTGCTACCTGAAAATGACTGCAGGGGATGTGGGGCACTCATGTAGGAGCTTTAAGGACTTGGTTTGGGCACTGGAGTATGTAGCTAGAGGGGGAACAGTCTGAAGTTCTGTTAACAAGTCAAGCTTGCCAAACAGTGAGCGCCTACCTCAGGCAGTGGGAACTGGCTGTGCCCACCTCTGCCAACTGATTTCTACTCAGACAGTTTTCTAACAGGTTGGACTGTCAAATGGAACTTGGTCGTCATGGTAAAAGGGACGGACTCCGAGTCGTGGAGGGTGTTGGCCTGGAACACTTATGAATAACTTTAGGGCTAATGAAGCCCCTTCCCTACAGAATGTGAACCACCATCTTCTGGACATACTTTCACAGATGTGTTTGCAAGGAAGAGAAGAACTCGACTATTTATGTCTCGTTTTGGTTTTCCTAGTGGCTTCTAGCTGTTTTCTGTCCACTTTAACAGTGCTGTTTGCTGTGAAGATGACTTATTAGTCCCGTGACTTAGTTTCTACAGCTGTACCTCTTTGCATTCCTGTTATCTGATATATCTAAAGTTTAGGTGTAAATAAATGCCATTAAGTCTGTGTCTGTTGAAATGACACTATTGGTCAAGGTGAGGTGATGACCCACTTCTTGGACTTTGTACTCATGTGCATTTGCAGTAGCACTTGAAGCTGTCATTTCAGAATCCTGGAGCACAACAGCTTTTAGCAATGGACTGCACACTCTTGGATCAGTAGACCTCAGTGCCTCATTGGGGCTGGTTACAGATAAGAAATGGGATGTTTTAATAATACAAGGTGAATGTGACCTCTGTTCACTTGACTAATCTAGGTTGTGTCTGTTTCAGAGGTTCACTGCAGCAACATTCTGTTTTTCATTGACTTTCTGTGGTTGTAATTGTTCTCTGCTCATGCTTGGGGAATATAAAATCTTCCGTTTGGTTGTCTTCTGGGCAGTGGTAATGATCCTGGAAATACAGTAAAGTGTCAACGATGTATGTGAGATTCCAGATAAATGGTTGTCTTCCCATTCAGGTTCAAGCACATCACATCACTCTGCAATTTCGATCTCTTAGCATGGCTTTTCTGATTTTAGAAACTTGTGTTTCACAAGAATGAAGAATTTTTTACAAACCAAAAGCAAGTAAAAATCACTTCTAATATAATGTGTAACACTATTCTTCTAAAGTGGTTTCTTGGTATGACAGACACATAACAGCATTGAACCTTAAAGGCTTCTAGGAATTTCGTGTGCACTCAAGCCTGTTGCAGAGTAACTATTTTGTCTGTTGTGTGGATGCACTCTTTGATACTGTGTTGACAGCTACACTGTATAGGTGTCACTTGTGCTCTCTACATGTAATTGAGGTAAATGGTCTGAGTCTTTGGTCCTTGTGACTGCTCCAGGCCATGTACAGTTGCCATGCATTGTGTGTCCAGGGAAGGCTGCAAACAGGCATTAATCTCCCACCCTGCAATGCAGCTGGGTTGTTGTAATTGTGCTAAATTCAGAGGGACGACTTAGCAATTCTGGTCACGATAGCTGCAGTGGAGGGATTGCAGAGAGCCGAGCTATCATTCTTCTTCATTCTTGCTGCTTACCTTGCTACATTCACTTAATCTTCCTTTTGCCAGTGATTTCAAAGCAGAAACTGGTCCAGACTACATCCTGCTTGATAATCTTTTGTTCCCTTTAAAGTTTCCTTAGTGAAGCAGACATGTATTCCTCCAGAAATTTAAGCATTGTAGTTCAAATGCAACCAACTTGGTATATTGTCATTTTAAGTCTTTGGCTGAGTGTTGGGATCCACTGGCGCTGTGGGCTCCAAGGTGTACGTGTGTGGTGTGCTGTATATACACACAACATCTTTGTCTTGCTTTAGATTGTGCAACGGTATCCTTTGTTCATGAGTGGATAGGGCCATTGATATTAAAGGTCCTATGGTGACAGAAGAAAAGGATTCCTAGTTGTAGGAACAGCCCTTTGGATTTTTGCTGCGTACGAGGAGTTACAATTAATGGCTCCTTGTTGTGGAGAATAAGCATATTTTGACTTTTTTCTTATATTCCATATTTATATATAGACCCATAGCAGAAGCATTTGATTTATCTTGTTTTCAAGTTGGGGCAATGTGTGTGTACTTTGAAGAACATTCACATTAATCTGTTGTTTTAAAATTTCTACTTAGCCTTCTGCTTGGTTGAGGCAGGACTGAGGATGGTGATTCATAAACTGCAATTGTGAATTTGTTAGTAAAGTTTACTATTAAAACCAAACATTTTTGGTGTTTGTCTTAATTGATTAAAAAGATAGATATGGCCTCTGCTGTCTTGTGTATTAGTTCATGCACATAACTTAGCCAACAGTGTGGCGCCATGGAAGTTAGCGGGCTCTAATTGAGAAAAAGTAAAATGGTTATGTCCAGCCCGCCCTTCCTTTATGAAGTAAATAGCTGGGAGGATTTCCCTCTTCAGAGAGTGTATTCTCTTCTTATGTTGATCTCCCTGATTTAGAGACCTGAAGAGTGAAGTATTTATATGCAGAGGGTAGAGCTGGATTTAATGCAAATGAACTCTCTGAGTTTGAATAAGGTAAAATCTATATTCAGCTTTCAGGCTTGATTCTGTTTTAAGGTTTTAATTGTGTCCACCACTTCTTGAGTTCTTGAGGTTGTCATGTGTACAGAGAATGAATTTGTCTTGCAGAAGGAAGAAAAATGACTTTTTTTCTAATTTGAATCAGGTTGTAACGCTAGTGTGTTTGGAGTTGTGGGCTTAGGGCTGTAGTAATCAAGTATTTGGAGAAGGAAGCACCAATGGTGGAAGGGAGGAGAACCCTCTGAGAGCTATGTGCAGTATTGGAAACTTGAGTATTTTACTCTAGTGTAACGAAATCTGCTAGTAAATCATGTACCAATCTGGTTTGCCTCCTGAGTGAGCAGTGCATAGTCTGAGTCTTGTGTCTGTACTCCTATAAGACTGTCATTGTTTTAAGCAACTTTTTGCTATATGAACATTTTTAAAAAGTAGATGCTTCCCAGGTTTGTAAGAAATGATCAGAAGTGATGTATTTTCTTAAGCTGTTTCATGAGTCATCTTGCTGTGAATGAAGGCAATCATTAAATCTCTTTAAACGAGGTGGAGAGTCCCTTTTAGATAATGTTATTTAATTAAGAATATAGTTTGCTTATAATAAGTGATGCAATGAACCTTGATACTACCAACACATTAACTAACTTTACAAAGGTAACTGACACAGGTCACTGGAGCTTTGTTTAATATTATAGCTCATCCAGAGTTGGTAATTCTGTCAGTCTTCATACACTGTGTTAATGTGTGCTCTTGTATTCTGACTGAACAAATATATTATGTAGAAGTGACTTTCTGGCAGCCTGCAGCTGTAATAATAAATCTTAAGTAAAACTGGTGTGATAGGATTTGTAATTTTTGTGGTGAAACTGGTCCATAGCAGACTGACCAGTAATCCCAACTGGAGGGGAGATTCTTCTGGCTGGTTCCTCCGAGGAACATTTGTGAACTGTAACCAGCTTAATACTACATACATTTTGAACCAAGCCCTTCAAGTGTACTTCTGGATTGTTTGGTTTATAATTTAATATAGAATTCAAAAAAACTCTGTGAAACAGTTCTCTCCTGTTTTGATAGATCGATTGCCACGCTGAGTGCAAAATGTCCAAGTTGGTGGCTTTCTTGTTGAAACTGTTTTAGCAAAGGAACTAAAAGTACCATGTAGAGACAAATAACCAATTTGTAAGTCATCATACTCCTCGGTAGCTGAAATGCCAACAAAATATCTCATATGTGTGTCACCTGCTCAGCCAGGCACAGGATTTTCCCTTTATTCCTCGGGCTCAGCTGAATGGATGGTTCTGGTGGTGGAGAGTTAGCTGGGCAAAACTCTCATTCAGGCAGAAATGATTACTGGTAGTGATCTCTTAGCTGTTATAGATCTACTTCTTTTCCAGATAATGGGATTCTTTCAAGAAGTCTGTCTTAATAATTGATGTCCATTATATTCTGTAATCTTTGCCAATTAAAAACCTTTTTTTCTTTTAAGGAAGAGGAAGTAGCAGAGAAGACTCGTGTGCTGCCTGTGGTTTTCCAGCAATTTATCAGATAGGGATTTTAGTTGAATTTGAATTCTTTGTCAAAAACAAAGATTTCTTTTATACTTTAAGCTAAGCAGGTTGTTTCCACTTCCAAAGAGTAATGGCAGTGTAAGGTAGCTTATCTCCACATATTGGGTAGATTCCTGGGAGATGAAAATACTTCAATCTCTAATTAGAAGTTTGACTTATTACAACTTAGCCTTCTGTTTCAAATAAGTAGTCACATCTGGGATGTGGTGATAATAGCCAGAATAAACTGCAATGCTTTGAGGATTATGAAGCTTGTGATGCTGTCAAAGCAGATAAGTTGTTCTCTTCTCTCTTGGCTAATTTTGTATTTAATATAAAGTGTGGAGGTAGTGTGGCTCTCCAATACACTTGAGAAAATGTAGTGAATGAAGAATGGTTGAACATATTAGCTGAGGCTTTGCAGTGTGAGACCTCCTATATGATAATTGTTCTTTGAATTTAAAATCTTCTTTACAGTTGGTAAATTCCATTGATATTTGCCAGACACAGATGAGTGAATTGGGCTTAAGTATCTTTGCAAGGACATGTTTAATGTCACGGGTCCTACCTCCTCTTCCAGACCAAGTGTATCTGAAAAACAACATCCTTTTCCAAACTGGGATACAGGGCAGCAGGATGACCTCTTGCCTGTGTGGGCTGAGATCCTGGTTAGCGTACAGCAGGTGGGCAGGAAGACTTGATGGAGCGAGTTTGAAACTAACAAAAGAGAAGGAGGTGAAATACAAGAGGATTAAAATTAGATGAATCACTGAAACAAACCTTTGATAGGAATTCTGATCCCAGTACAGGATTATCTGAGCAGATGCGGCATCAAAGAGTTTCACTGACTCTACTAAAATAAATAACTCCTGTTGACTTACTCAGGCACGCAGACTACAGGATAGCAGCTCCAAGGTCACTCCAAATGCACGTGTGTCTTGTTCTTGGGTTACTTGGGTGCTAGCAGAGGGAAGCTAAACAGAGTGGGGCTTCTGCTGGAGACAGCTGTGTTTTATCCCGTTATCTACCATTGTCTTTACCCAGGTATGCAGGTAGTTCATATGAAGCATATGAATACCCTTGCCCACCAGATAAGGTGCCTTGTGCTTGAGGACTTGATGAGCGCTACCTTGTTGTCCTGGTGGCTGTAAAAAGGCAGAAAATGCCCCACTTTCCAGATGCTCAGTTTTGTCATTTGCTGCTTGATCTTTCTTATGTCTCCTGCTGAGGCTGTTCTTTAGTATGCTAGTGAGGAGGGCATTCTGTGTGTTTGATGCAGTTCTGGTAAACATTTGACTGCTAATCAAGTCCTGTAATTTTGTTTATAATATTCTTGCAGGAATGGGATGGAGTTGGCAAGCAAGCTGGGTTCCGTGGTGCCAATCCCCTGTGTGTATCTGTATTTTGACGAGGCGGAGGGGCTAGGTACTAGCAATTGAACACCCTCGGCACACGGATACGTAGCAAAAGTATGTTGTTCCTCAGTGTAAAAAAATGCTGTCTCAAAATATCACATCCCCAAAGAGTGCGAGTAGAAGACTAAATTATTTATCCACTTAATTTATGATCTGCTATATTTAGACAGCATGTGACTTTATTCTTGTTTTGCGTTTTTCTTTATACTGGCCAGTCTGTCTGAAAGGCGAGGGCTCTTTCTGTAAATCCTGGTGCTTTTGAGGCACAGTTTTCCCATTCAAAGGAGAACTCATTTTTGATGTTCTGTTGTAGTTGGAGAGCTGCGCTTCTTGGAGGCTTGCTTCTGTGCTTACTCTGCTTAGCTCTTCTACAGATATTCCCTCCCAGATTTAACTTTCTGCATTTGCCTGGCTTTCTTAAGCTCTCTGGAGTTTATATTCAGGGTCCATCTGTTATCTTGGCCCCACATGATAGTTTTATATGGGCTTGTTTCTTTTCACTTCCTCCATGTGCATGTGAGTTGTTTAGATTTATTTCCAAACTTAACACCAATACCTAATTCTTTGATGTTGTACTGCCCACAGAGCTGCAGATATTTTTATTTGAATGTGACCAGTAATCCACTGGTAAGCATCAAAGTCAGTGTTGAAGACTTCCTGTTGGTAAAATAGGATTATGAACATCAAAAGGTAGCTACACAGCACAAACTTATGAACTATTAATAATGTTATTCCTGTCTACAGCAGTTGCTTTTGGATTTGCTCTGGGAAAAGGGCTGTTATGGAGGTGGCTGAGTTATCTTCTGCACTTTTGACAGTGTTGTTCTTCATAATGCAGACTTTGAGCTGAATTAATACGTTGTTTTAGTAAGAAGGCAGACTGAAAAACCTAGCCCAGCTCACTAACTTGCTTTGATAGCAAGAAGAAAAGTTTCCCTCCACAAAATTAATATGGGTAATAACTTCCACTGTAGAAAACTTCCATTCCATTTACCTGCTAGTTTTTCTTGGAAAAAAACCCTAACCAAACCAAAAGAACTAAAAAAAAAAATTCTGTGATTCTTGTAGATTTCACAACTTGTGCCTCAGTCAACCAAACACAGCAAAACAACCACTGATGTCCTTTTGTCCTTCCTCATCCAATACAATATTCTGTTGTGGCACAACTGGAGCTGCACTAAATACAGCACAGATAGTACAGAAGGGAAAATGGAGGTATCTCTGTGTTAGACGGCTCTCCCTGATTTTCAAGAGGATTGCTTTTTCCCATCTTATCCCTCTGTGCACTTACTGCTAATACAACCTCTCTGACTAAAGAGGAAGAAGCTCATTCAAGGAAACTGTTGGGTGGCTAAGAAGGTGTTGAGAAATAACTTTTTACTATGTAGGGGCTGGCGCAGCTCCTGTACGAGGCCAGGCTGAGAGAGTTGAGGTTGTTCAGCCTGGAGAAGAGAAGGCTGCAGGGAGACCTTAGAGCAGCTCCCAATACTGAAAAGGGGCTCCAGGAAAGCTGGGGAGGGGCTCTGGATCAGGGAGTGCAGGGGTAGGACAAGGGGGGAAGGGTTTTCAGCTGCAAGAGGGGAGGCAGAGATGAGATCTTAGGGAGAAATGTTTTGCTGTGAGGATGGGGAGGCCCTGGCCCAGGGTGCCCAGAGCAGTGGTGGCTGCCCCATCCCTGGAGGTGTTCCAGGCCAGGTTGGATGGGGCTTAGAGCCCCCTGATCCCATGGGAGATGTCCCTGCCCATGGCAGGGAGTGGCACTGGATGGGCTTTATGGTTCCTTGCAACCCAAACCATTCCATGATTCCATGATTCTATGAATTGCTGTCTGATCTCTTATTTATGATTAAGCAAATGGATCAACCGGAAGTGCTAAGAAATGTGACAGCTTTATGTCTGGACTCTGAGTAGCTGGTGCTGCTGACAAAGCAACGGTGAATGTCTGAAAATTGTTCAGTCTGTATTTTGTTTATTGCTTGAGCTGCCCATAGAAGTGGATTAGTGAGTAGCCAAAAGTGTCATCCGGCAACTGGCTTATTTGATTTACTGCTTTTCATGCTGTATTCTGTTTACCACCATTTTCAGGCATGTGCGTTTGGGATCCAAGCATCAGGTGATAAAGGTTTAAATGCTGAATGCATGTAAATGTAGCTAGCAGGGACTTCACCATTGTTTCGGGTGGAATTTTGCTATTCACATGTCAAGAGTGCTGGCTAAATCCAAGATTCATGAAGGTAGGTGTAGAAAACCTAGTTTCAGTACGAGTGCTTTTTACTGAAGCCATCTGTTGTTGAATCTTTGGCATTAATGAGAAACTTGCTCTTTATGTAAGAAAGGAAGGAAAATCCTTGCAGAACAGTCAACCTAGAAAACATAACACCTCCCCCTCTCTCCTCTCCTCCCTCCCTCCAGAAAGGGATTTGGAGAACCTAACCACAAACACTACATGGAGTGCAATTAAGAGGTGTCTGTGACTAAATGTCTCGTCTTGCTTAGAAAACATTCCCCAATATTTTTAATCCAAAGTCAGGATTGCTACTGTGTTCCTGTTGTCGCTACTGAAAAGTGTGTTTCAAGAACAGGACGTGATGATCAGATGGTCTGTCGACAGTTATTTAAAAAGTGGGCTCCCAGCCTTTACAGATTCTGAGGATGTTAGATCATTCCTGTTCTGTATCCATCTCAGAACAGCTGATGGTGTTGAAAAAGTTCCTGAATTTCCTGAGGGATGGGGTCAGCTTGTCTAAAAATGCTTTTAGTTTCTGGCCAGCTGGTATTTAGCAGACTTGCCTATAGTGATAATCTTAGTCAGTATAATGTGTAACTGACGAGTCTCGAGGTGAATACTTAGAATTAAAATCCAGTTCAGTACTTATAAAATCAGGGTGAGGGAAGGGATTCTGCCCCTCTATTCCACTCTTGTGAGACCTCACCTGGAGTCTTGCATTCAGTTCTGGAGTCCTGAGCACAATAAAAACATGGATCTGTTGGAGGGAGTCCAGAGGAGGCCACAGAGATGATCTGAGGGCTGGAGCAGCTCCTGTGTGAGGTCAGGCTGGGAGCGTTGGGGTTGTTCAGCCTGGAGAAGAGAAGGCTGCGGGGAGACCTTAGAGCAGCCTCTCAGTCCTGAAAGGGGCTCCAGGAAAGCTCTTGATCCGCAATTGCAGGGACAAGACCAGGGGGAATAGTTTTCGGCTGCAAGAGGGGAGATTGAGATGAGATCTTAGGCAGAAATGTTTTGCTGTGAGGATGGGGAGGCCCTGGCCCAGGTTGCCCAGAGCAGTGGTGGCTGCCCCATCCCTGGAGGTGTTCCAGGCCAGGTTGGCTGGGGCTTGGAGCCCCCTGACCCAGTGGGAGGTGTCCCTGCCCTTGGCAGGGGGTGGCACTGGATGGGCTTTAAAGGTCCTTTCCAGCCCAGATCATTCTATGATTCTATAAGATTGAAAGAGTAGGCTTGGTAAGGAAGAAAATTTAAGATCTCTTTGCCAAACAAATTCAAAGATCACGTACTTAATTATTGAGGAGGGAAGTTCAGGCTGGAGATCATGATAAAATTACAAGAGACGGTAAGCACTGAAGAGCAAGGAGTAGTCTGCATAAGGATGTATTTTTATCTCCATTATTATGGAAATCTTCAGTGATGGAAAATGGGCACCGAAGAACTCAGTAAACATAAGCATTGTGTCTCCAGACTTTAGAGTATGAATAGTTTGTGCATTCCTGACATTTGTTTGCTTAGGTGGCTGTTTCAGAGTCATCTCTGGGTGCTTGGTGCTGTATGATGCCTGAACTCCAATTTCCTGAAGCATCGAGTGAGATCGTTTAAACCTGCTGCAGGTGGCATCGCTTCTCAGCTAAGAGTCTGTACAGTAAGCTGAATTCACCTGTTCAAGCAGCATGCCCTTTTCTTGGTGGAAATATGAAGCAAAATTCAAGCTGAAAGATAAAGGTATAACTTGCAATTTCACCAGCTTTAATGGATTTCCAAATGTGATTTCATTATCTTGATAACTTCATGTGGAGTTGGAGCTTGGTTGTAGTTTTCAAAATCCTTGAGGTTAGCTTTTGCTGTTGTGCTTTTCATCCTGCTCATAGGAAGGCTGGCAAACTGAACACACTTTAAAACTAGTGTGAGTACTAGAGCAGCTGTCTGATATATGAATCCATGCTTTACAGGTTCCAAGGCTCTGTGTGTTTTTTGAGGACAGGTCGTGTACAGGTGCCTGACTCCCAAGCACGTCGATTGGTGTGTTTATCACATGTTGATCGTGATTTTTTTCTATGGGGAGGATTACTTTTCCCAAGGCTTCTGCTTTACCTGTGTCTAAACTGTCTCTGTGCATTCGTTACTTCTGCTGATTGCAACCAAAGTTTAGCCAGGTATGGTTTCAGACAACTATCGTCAGGCTTTCTATGTCAATAGTGAATCAGTGTTCTTCCACTTTTATTTTCTTTAATGTGCCTTCAGTCTTCTCCCAAGTAACAAGTGATAGGATGAGAGGAAATGGCCTCAAGATGCATCAGGGGAAGTTTAGATTGGGTAAGAGGAAAAATTTCTTCACTGAAAGAATGGTGAAGCATTGGAAGAGGCAGTGGTGGAGTCTCCATCCCTGGAGGGGTTCATAAAATGTGTAGATGTGGCACTTTGGGACGTGGTTTAGTAGACATGGTGGTGTTGGGCTGATGGTTGGACTGGATGATCTTAGAGGTCTTTTCCAACCTCAATGATTCTATGATTCTATGACTCAAATGAGTTACAAGCAGGTATTCTTGTTGCCAGTAGGTGTGAAGAAGTGATCTCCTTTCTGTATTGAAATTTAATCTTTTTTTATAGACTCCATTACTCTCATACAAGTACTGGGCCAGATAACATCTGCTTTTCAAACCTAATAAAGTAAGGACACTTTGGTCTGTTTTTTAATTTCTTCTGACAATATCAGATGTGAACTGATGACTTGGGTTTAAAAGGTTAATGCATTGCATTCTTCATGTAATCTCTCCTTAATCTTTTTGAAATGATCATACATTGATGCAGTCCCTCAGGTGTGGTTATGTTTTAAAGGTGTAACAATATAAACCAAAGTATAGGAGATGATCACTGTGTAGAAATTTAATATAGTGGAAAAGCTGTAGTGTCCTTGCTAATGTTTTTGCTCATCCCTTTAGTTATCCATTATATGGACAACTTAGTCTGATATTTTGCAATCTGTTTGGTGCATGTATTAGCATAATTTTGCTGGACTTGTACAATTACTAATAAAAATGATACATCTGTAATACCCTTGTCAGTAATTGTAGAATAAATATAGGAGCTTGTATTGTGTAGAAGTTGACTTTTTTTTTGATTTGGAAGAGATTACAGTTAGTTTAACCCAGTAAACTTGAAATACACTTTTGATATTGAACTAATGATTCTTCTGTCGTCATCTGTGTGTTCCAGTTGATAATCAGCTCGTGCTTTTATGTGCCTTTTTATAGATAAGCTTCCCATTTCCAGATCGTGTGGTTTGGGTCCATGCAGTGTAACCTGTCTTGGTAAATCGACTTAACTCTAGTCTAGCTTGTACAACACAGAATGATAATAGATTTCAGATTTAATAATACTAAAACATATAAAGTCCTGGGAAGCTTCAAACCATCAACCTTTGCAGATGGTTTTGTTAGACTTGTAATTGATGGTTGAGGTAATTAGTGCGTACTGTAGGGGAGGGCATGATTTTGAGTTTTGTGGATAGATCAACAGGCTGAACGTCAGCAGCATAAAATTTCTTGTTGAGAGGGTTCACAAGCATGATAAAGAGCCCCTCCCCAGATTTCTTAAAGGAGGCTCCAGAAAAGCAGGGGGGGGGGCTCATTGTTAGATAGGGCAGGGACAGGACGAGGGGGAATGGTTTTGAGCTGCAAGAGGGGAGATTTAAATGAGACATTAAGAAGCAATGTTTTCCTGTGAGGGGGGGAGGGCCCTGGCCCAGGGTGCCCAGAGCAGTGGTGGCTGCCCCATCCCTGGAGGTGTTCAAGGCCAGATTGGATGGGGCTTGGAGCCCCCTGATCCAGTGGGAGGGGTCCCTGCCCATGGTAGGGGTTGGAACTGGATGGGCTTTAAAGATCTGTTCCAACTCGATCCATTCTGTGGTCCTGGAGCTTAGCAGTAATGTGTTCTTAATGCAAAGCAGCAATGCATAGTTTTGCTTGGAGAGGAATTTTAAGAGTAATGTCATGATTTCCTTCATTGTAACTTACAGCAAGAATTGCAGATGGGGAACTGGAGAGCTGTTCGTGAATAATACAGCAGGCGTTTATCTTTGATGTAGAAGTGAGATTCTAGCACAGCTACATGCACAATAGATGTTTAAGAGTAATCCGGTATTAACGCTTGCATATGAAATGTATTTAGGAACCCACTTTGTCTTTGAAATCGGGATGGCGTTTGAATAATTTAATACACTGTGAAATGGATAACTGAGGGCTGTTTTACTCTGCTGGAGATGGTTTCCTGTGGAGCAAAATGCTCCAAAGGTGGGGATGACCTTACAGGTCCTCTGTATTTGTTTTAGAATTGAGTATAACTGCTTTTGGCTTTAAAGGAGCTGAGACTTGAGTTACAGGCTGTAAGTTCAAGTGTGGGTTATTAGGAATAAATGCTTCTGTGCAGTTACTTCTGTGCAGTTTGATTCTTACTGTTTGATTTCTCTCTTATCAGATTCAGTTGAAGCTTAGCATCAAGCAGGACTAAGCTCTGCTAATCCTTCAAAATTGTGTTAACTTAAAATCATAGAATGGTTTGGGTTGGAGGGACCTCAAAGGTCATCCAGTTCCACCCCCTGCCATGGGCAGGGACACCTTCCATTGGATCAGGTTGCTCAAAGCCCCATCCAACCTCGTCCTGAACACCTGCAGGGATGGGGCAGCCACCACTGCTCTGGGCAACCTGTTGCAGTGTTAAACACCAGTCCCAGTGCAGAGCCCTGTGGAACGTCACTCCTCACTGATCTCCCCTTGGATGCTGAGCCATTGACCACAATTCTCTGAGTGAAACTAGCCAGTCAGTTCCTTATCCACCAAGTGGTCCATCTGTCAAATCCATCTCTCTCAATGTAGAGACCAGAATGTCATGCGGGATGGTGTCAAATGCTTTGCACTTCAAGCGCCCAAGTAGTTAATGAAGTTGGTGGGGCTGCTGGTAGCAGTGCGTTAAGGGTTTTGCTGAGTTTAGATGTGCATTTTCTGGGGATAGCCAAGAAATTAATCTGTGTGCCTAAAGGTGTGCCTGTGAAGACTCCTCTGCACCTCTTTTCCCTTCCTGTGTAGAGCACGCAGCATACGTGCAGCATGCCGATGTCACCCAAATGCAGGCAGTCTAGGACTGAAGGGAAAAAAACAGAACAATTGTAAAGAGCTTCCAGTATCTCCATTCTGTTCCGACTGAATCTCTTTGCAGCCTCTGGCTGAACCTTCGTGGCTGTGGAGAGAAGCCAGTCTGTGGCCAGGAGGGAAGCCAAAGCCAGCTGGCGAGGGGAGACGCTGGCAGCTGGGGGACGTGTTTTAGAGTAATTGTGTGGGGAGCGTTCAGTACACGCACTTACAGATTTTCCTGGCCATGCTTGTCGCTTCAGTACATCATTGATGGAAAGAAAAGAACTAGATAATAAAAGTAATCTGCAATACAGACATTTAGGAAGCTGAGGAATCCAGTCGTGTTCCAAAGTACCAAGTGAAGGATCGAGTCTGAGTATGGTGTAAAAAACGAGTGAAGAAGTGAACTGGAGGGGTTAATCTTTGTCAAATCACACAATATTCAGTATTTGAACTCTCACCTGCTGCAGTCCTGTTTCAGGATTCCAGCTTTTAGTTAGAGGTGATGGTATTTTTAAGCTGTCTCTGGCACTTGCTAACTTTTAATGCTCTATGGGAAGAATGTTTGGCTTGTAGTCAAGTGCCAGAAGTGATAGACTGGTCCATATTTTTGGTTGCAAAGGAGAATAATTTGCTGAATTTTTTGCCAAAAACCTGACACATTAAGGGCAGGAGTGTGAGGAAAAGAGCTCAGTATAATCAATTTGTAAAGAAGCTCATTTCCTCACTGCAACAGATAGTGCTCTTTAAATTTAGGCACAGTAGATAGATTCTGCAGAAACCTCATGGTTAGTGCATTTTTAGGAATCAGTAAATCTTTACCAGCAGCACAAGCAACAACAGCATTTACAACTGAAATACAAGTGAAGTCCTTAATGTGACAGCACTGGAGATTCATTTTTATTTGTTGAGATAGTAGCTGACTATGTAATAAAATTTTGTTCTTTATCAGATACAAATGTTTAGTTTGTAGCGTTTTTTCCTGTCTCTTTTCCCTTTCTTCTCACCCTGGGATGTAAGGCACACGTTAACACTTAGTAGGCTTTGGAGCAGACCTGGAGTACCCCGGTGTTCAAGGATCTCCAAGCAGTTTATAATCTAAGCATTATCCAGGTTACATCAATCAGTGTTTCTCAGCACTCCCAGATGCCGTGTAGTGACGAGCTACTTCTGTTATATCACCAGTGTGACCCATTTTTAACGTTCTCCATTTAGCTTCCAGCAAGGCTCAGGCCACCAGTGTAAAGTTATTTAAATGATCTTATTTAAACTTGTGCAAAGCTCTGAAAAAATGCTTCTCATACGGTGAGAATAATTAAATTGACATAACTTTGATTCAAGTAAAACCAGGGTAATTCATATTGCTATGATTGTTGTTAATAGTGAAGTTAATGTGATGCTTAGGGCATTAATATTGTAATCACAGCTTGAAGCGTACGTATGTGTGTACGTGTATACATATGACTGACTATGTCAGAGTTGTGTCTAAATTAAGCGTGGCTGATCTCATTTGTTCAAGATCAGGCTCCATGTCTGAAGGCTGCTCCTTTCAGAGAAACTGAAGAGAATGAGAACTAGAAGCAATATTGCAAAACCTAACCCAAACCACTCTCTCAATGTAAAGTTCTGTTTAATCTTGAAACCCTATAGTAATTGTTTTATTTGTAAGCAGTCGTTGCTGATACCAAACCAACAGTGATGTCTCCTTACATGGTTTATTCAACTGTTTAGAAGTAAATACTGGTATTTCCAACAGATGCAAGCTTCCTGTTAGACCAGGCAAAATTAACTTCACAGTATGGATTCTTGAGGTGATGTGGGGGAGGAAAGAATAACTTTTGGGTTTGACGATTTTAGAGGTCTTTTCCAACCTTAGTGATTCACTAAAAAATTACTTTTGTGCTTTAAATGACTTATTTTTCAGTATTCCTTGTATAATTATAGCCTAACTGATTTTATAAACTAGGATTGGGGTTTTTAACTTAAAATTGGACGCATTTGAAGCAATTTAAATTTTCCAGATGTAATCCATTTCTGTTAATACAGGTATAGTTTAAATGGGTAGTGGAGTCAAAATGGCACTTGAAATACCAGTAGGTGCTGTAACTCCTCCAGACCTTTGGAGTAGGAAAAAATACCTTCGCTGAGGCATCGTGTATGAACAGATGGGAAAGGTCTGGGTCCAGAATGTGCTTCTGCCCCTTTCAGTCTTGATCCATTCTGTGGTTCTCTTAGGCAGTGGTTTTCCTCATCCAGGTAGGTCCCCATATCCATAGGAACAGAGTGCCTTTGGAATATTTTTCTGAAAGGAAGAGATGTTTTACAGCAGTTTCTTTTCTGCCTTAGTGTGTGGGGAGAAATACCTTGACTTGTTTGTGTTTCATTGTACGTGAATAAATGTCTGCCCGGCAGGAGGCGTGTAGAAAATAATTTGGAAGACAGCTAAAGACGAGAGTTTGGTGTTAATTTCTAAAAACTGCTGGTTCTCTGGCTCATTTTTGTTCTTCTCAAGTGAATTTTGTGTCTCAATTCGGTTGATTTGAGAACAGTCTGTGGCGTTCTCCGGGTGCAACTCTGTGGATGACAGCTCAATTGCTGCCGTGCGGCTCATGTGTGCGTGAGCGTTGCCAACAGAGCGGGGACCACGGTGCCTCTCCTGATGTTGGGACCTTCCTAGCTAGCTCGGACTTCTAACTTCTAGTCTCTGCAGTAAGCTAAACACTGCAAACCTTCTGAACTTGCCCGAGGGGCGTGAGCATATCTATGCAAACCAACCTCTGGTTTATTCACTTTTATACATAAAAACAGGTGTGTCCCCTGTCCCTTTTGCTGGTACTGTGGGGCTGAGGAAACCCCAGGCTCCACAAGAAATTCAGTGCTTGCACAGTACTTTAAGAATACAAGCTGCTTGGAACAACCCATACGTGTTCTTCTGGTGCTGCTTCTAACTGAGCTGTGGGAAGAAGTGGGCAGTGTAGCTGCCTCCTCTGCATATAGACCTAAATTGGCAGCTTCACGCAAGTTTTGACTAATCCATTGGATGTACAAGCAAGGACTATGGTCATGGATGAATTTTGTATGCCTGGGTCTTCAGTTTTGATGTCCTAGATGGGCAAGGACAACTGCCTATAATGATGACCTATGTGTCTTGAATGATATGCAAAGTTAGATCCATTCTCCATTATCAGTACTTCCAAAGGTCCTGTGTTTTCTTCTGAAGTAGGAAGTGAAATGCGTGCAGGATTATGGTCATGGAAATCGTACGTGCATACTTATAAAAAAGTATGTTAGCATTCTGCTCTAACTTAAATTTTGATTGGATATTAGGAAAAAATTCTTTACGGGAAGAGTGGTGAAGCCCTGGCAGAGACTGCCCAGGAGGGGTTCAAAAAATGTGTAGATGTGGCACTTTAGGACGTGGTGTAGCAGGCCCGGGGGGGGGTTGGGCTGGTGGTTGGACTGGATGAGCTTAGAGGGCTTTTCCAACCTTAATGATTCTGTGATTCTGTGACTCAGGATTCCCCTTCCCTCTCCCTCATGCCTTTCCCCTCGTGCTTCTGGGATGAACAGAACATAATATGCCACTGAATTAGCTATCTCCGTGTAAGCTTTTACTTAAAAATCCCATTTTAAAGCCCTGCCTTTTTATGTGGTACCTGAGGCTATTTGTTGAAGTGTGTACTTTGTATCTTCATTCCAGAGGAGTATTTCACTTCGTCCTTTCTTTGAGGAATCTTCATTTGCCAGCTGATGCGAGTTCACTGCTATGCCAGGTCATTTTGCAAATTCACTGCAGATGAGGCAGGAAATAATCTGTTCCCTTTACTGTACTCTTTTTGGAAAGGCTTGCCTGTATCTTTAGCAGTATCTGCTGTCTTTGTGCCCTTAGGTAACCCCTGTACCATTTGTCCATGTAGTTTTGTTTGGTGCGTAAATGTCGGTGTCAAACTGAAGGATGCGTGGCTCTGAAACAGAGCTCTTCGAGTGGAATTTAGGTGAGAATAATTGCAAGACTTTTAATAAATATAATGACCACCCTGGATTGAAAACTTTTCCATGGGGAGAGTAGCACACTCCCTGTGAGCAGGTGTGCGTCCATATAAATACATAGGTAGGAACATAAACAATTAAGCAGTCTCACTTGTTAGAAATCTTAGTTTGATTTTCCTAATAGCTAGATACAATTTTTTTTGCTAGAATGCCTGTGCTGAGGCTGAAAGGATGTATCGCTGCTAGAGCAGCTCAGAGCTGGATTAACTTCAAACCTCTAAAAATAGCTTGCAAGCCATCAAAGGCAAAAATGCTTTTTCCTCTAGTGAGTCATGTATTCCAAAGGGAGGGCACATGAAAATTAATCTGTGCTGCCTTCTCGGTGGACTCTTGCAGAAAACTGGCTAAACAATAGGGCACAACACTACTGTACACTTTGAATAAGTGGAATTTCTGCAGCAGTATTACAGCATAATACACAGCAAATGAGGTTTTAAATCTGATTATATTAAAATGAAATACTACAAGAAATTCTTCTGCTTCTAAATACTTTTCTCCCCAGGCTTCTAAGGTTGTATTTGAGAGACAGTTATGTCCTAATATTTCACCATTTGAATGACTACGAATAGATTGAATTTATCTTTTTTTTCTGCAATCCTTCTCCTGTGCTTCAGCTTTTGTAATGACGCCTTTTGTACAGCTGGTCATTAGTGATCTCCGATATTGGTGAACTTCAATAGCATCTGGAGCTGAGCAGGCTGTCGCAGTTCTGCTCTTGCTGATATGTAACAGGAAGGGCTGTTAACTTGCTCAAATGTTGACTCTTCCTTCCTTTATTCCAGCATGATAAAGCAAGACTGTCTTGGCATTTTTTGGCACTATGACAACTTTTTAGCAGTGCTTCTCCTGTTGTTGATGATTTGTGAAAATTTGAACTTGAGCTCTCTTTAAGCAGTGTTACACTTTTTGGTATTTTTTCTGGAATAGTAATACCAGCAGATAAGTAGCTTGCATAGGGAGTCACTTTTTCTTATCCGAATGTTGTTTACAGTTTCTTATTAAACCATAATGTTCTGGGTTGGAGGAGACCCACAAGGATCATTGAGTCCAACTCCTGTCCCTGCACAGGACACCCCAACATTCACCCCGTGGGGCTGAGGGTGTTGGCCAAAGGCTTCTGCAATATTGTCAGGCTGTGACTGCTTCCCTGGGGAGCTGTTCCAGTGCTCCCCCAGCCTCTGGGGGAAGAACCTTCTCCTCATGTCCAACCCAACCCTCCCCTGGCATCTTCCTGCCATTCCCTAGGGGCCAGAGAGAAGATCTCAGCGCCTGCTCCTCCTCCTCCCCTTGTGAGGAAGCTGCAGAGTGCAATGAGATCTCCCCTCAGACTCCTCCAGCTGAACAGACCCAGTGACTTCAGCCTCTCCTCTCAACCCTTCCCCAACTCTGTGCCCTCCTCTGGACACTCTCCAGTTGTACTGTTATACGCACTACAGGTTATGTATATATGTAGTATAGGTCATCCTATGGGTATGTGTGAATGGGATAAACTAGCAAGTTACGCTTCGGAGTTCTGGCTTTTTCTTGGAAAAGCTATAAAGAAGTAGAGTAGACAAATGGAGAGTTAACTGTGCTATCAAAAATACAAATGTGCAGCTGTAGTCTGAAAACTGCTGCTTTGATGGCTGGAAGGGCTGATTCTCACTTGTCAGACTAGAAGAAGCGGAATTGCTGTTGATGACTGCTTTTAGGAACATGAACAGCAGAGGTGTTTAAAAGCACTTAGAGCACACTTAGCATCTACAGGAAGTGTGGTTAATCTTAACAGAATGAAAGTGGATATTCCCATCTGTACGTATTTGATAATGTCCTGATCTCTTCAAATGCAGTTGGTATGAACTCAGCCACTGTCCCTGTCAGCAATGGTGTGAAAGCATGCGTTGGCTACCTATCTAAAAATAAACCCAATGGCCCTGTTAGTGGTTTGGAAAGTCTTTGTTCTTTCTGGGCTGGGTAAGAACCTCATAACTCTGGAGTAGATCTTTTTACAGCTACTAGAAGTGAGAACACAGGAATACCATAATGAAGAAGGAACTACTTCTAAACATGTATTTTTGGTTAAAAGGGCTGAGAGTAGCTGGTGATTGAGACAAGTTCTGTTGGAACGCCCTGATGTCTGCTGGAAGGAATGGTTGCTGCGAGTCACTGCAAACTTGAGCTGCTCTTTCATTTACGTGTTTGGTAGATGGAGTGACTATGGAAAAAACCAAAAGACTTCTATTTCAGAAAATGTTCTGAAACGTGTTTTAGACATGGGTAGGGGTTTGCCATGCTTATTTTTGACTTTTTATATCTATGCAGAAGCAAAAATGCTAATAATAAAAATCAGTTTTTAAGGGTTGTTACTGCAAATGTTCTTTAGGCATTGGTCGTAACTGCTGTGTGTGGTGTCACATAGATTTTAGCTTAAAGCTCTTCCCGTGCTTCTGTGACTCATCTTCAGCACAAAATGAACTGATTCTCTCCTCTGTGCTGTCAAGAGTGATCGGAATGGAAGAGGAATTCTCTTCTATCTTAACATAAATGGGAAGATATGTTAAGCCAGCAATCTTATTTTCACACTGAATTTAATCCAATAAAACCTGTTATAGTCATGGAGTTTTCTGGTTGTTTTTTCTAAGGGCTTGGATTTCTGTTTTCTTGTGCATTGTTCTCTGCTTCATTGAAGTTTTTCTTACTTGAGAAGGTGAAAAGGTGTGTAATTTTTTCAGCCCACGTGGTGGTCCAAATTTATAGAATCATAGAATGGTTCGGACTGGAAGGGACCTCAGAGCCCATCCAGTTCCACGGCCCTGCCATGGGCAGGGACACCTCCCACTGGATCAAACCTGGCCTTGAATGTTTCCAGGGATAGGGTTTACACTACTTCTCTGGGTAACCTGTGCCAGTGTTCCAGTACTCTCACTGTAAAAAATTTCTTCCTTATACCCAGTCCACGTCTCCCCTCCCGTAGTTTAAAACCACTACCCCGTGCCCTGTTCTTGCATTCTCGGATCAAGAGCCCCTCCCCAGCTTTCCTGGAGCCCCTTTCAGGACTGGGAGGCTGCTCTGACGTCTCCCCACAGCCTTCTCCTCTCCAGGCTGAACAACCCCAGCTCTCCCAGCCTGGCCTCGTACAGGAGGTGCTCCAGCCCTCGGATCATCTCCATGGCCTCCTCTGGGCTCACTCCAACTGGTCTGTGTCTTTCCTGTGTTAAATGCAAGCAATTGTAAAACTAAACGTGCAACACCTGTGCATGTGTGGCTTTTCAACCTTCCATAGAGAAGCTTGATGGGGAACACTTGGTGCCGTGTCTTCCTTTGGAAGGTGTTGATCAACTTGTTTTTTTATTCTTCCTGCTATAAGCTTTCAAAGCTTGTGTTGACTATTTCTAAATAGATAGATTTCCCTTCTCTGACTTCATTTTAGAACTTAATTTAAAAGCCCATATTTTTAAAGCCATAAAGAAATTGGTTATCTGATCAAGCTATGTTTCATGCAACTACTCTTTTGCTGAAGAGCAGCAGACTTCATTTATTTCCAAGCTTTATTTTTCAAATACCTGTTTTTTAGCAAGTGGTGCTGTTTGTCAGTGTAAGAGCATTTGGTTTCTGTAGGGGAAACTTACTTACAGTTCTTCTCATCCCAGTTACCCATTGACTCTGTTTGCCTTTAGCTGACCTTGCCTGTCTTTAAGAAATGTGTCAACAGAAGTGACATTGGTAACTGAAACTCAGAGACGCTGTCATGTGAGAAGCAAGATAATGTCAATTCATTGTTAATATGGAACCAGCTGTGAGCTCTTGGCCTGTGTTTTTAAGTTTGCAGTGTACACGTTGTATGCAAGTTACAAGAACCTATAGTCTTCGAAACACCTTTATTGCAATTGCGCTGTATCTTAAACAGCGAAGACAAGAAACTTGTTTTCTTGAGGCTAAGCTCTCAGATACTGAAAATACCAGTTTTACCCAGTTTGAATGTATAAGGCGAGGGAAAAGTAAACAAGTTCTGCAGTTTGTCTGGATCCTACGCACATCTTCAACCTTTGGATTCTCAACTGAGTGTTTTTTCCCAGTTCTTAATCTACCCATTTCTTCTTAAACTAAAGGAGCTCTCATAGGAAACATCCTTAAGTTATCTGTGTGGATCATCCGTCAGTTGAAGCAGAGCAACTGCAGACACTTCCAGGTTTGGCACCACATTTGGAGCTGCTCTGTCTCCATGAGGAGGAGAGGTGTTACCTACCAAGTAAGCGGTGGGTGTATAATTGAAGACTTGGCAGCTTAGTTTGACTGGATAAGCATATTTCATATTTTTGAAGTGTCTGCTGAGCTGCTGGCAATTGCTGCTCCTTCTGTGGAGCATTTTGGCCTCTGGTGGTGTTTTCTTTGTGTGTGTATTCAGTTAATTAGAAATACCTTTTGTTCGTTGATCTTTATTGATAAAACTGCCGTAACATGGGGGACGGGGAAGAGGAAGGGAACTCGAATGCAGAGCTATTAGTGGGGCTATTAAAGAGAATACAAAACTGCCAGAGGTAGGAGGAAAATAGGTCTGTCTTAACCATAATCTCTAACTTGTGAGACTAAATTTAACCATCAGTAAAACTGAAAGAGCAAATCTTAAACAATTACTTCTTGAATCATCTGTCTGGGGGCAGCAACCTGATGTCAATGACATATGGAGATAAAAACTGGTTTATATAATTGGTACTTATTTATACTATAGTAGTAAATTATATTATATAATTTATATAATAATTTGTATAATTAGCAACAATTTAGGTAATTAATATAAATGTTAATATGAAATTCAGAGGGTAAAAATTAGATGCTTAATAACACACTGATAATAAACACTGTAAATATAATTCCACAGAATTATCCCTTAGGATTAGATAGGTGATGTCTGAAGTCTGACTATGTCAATGTACCGTGGACATCTGAGAACTTGGGATTTCTGGCTTTTTTGGGGGAAGTCATGTGCCTTTAGCCTCACTTGTTTAGCAACCTAACAGTCTGAGGTATTTGTTTTTGAATTCTCTGAATGGATTATTTGTTCTTGTTTTAATTTTCATGAGTAAAGATGTGTCAAATTAAAACAAACCAAACGACACCCACACTCGTACGTGCTTTGGAGGGATGTTAAATTAATGCCTGCTAAACATGTCTAGACAATAACAGGAACTTGGTAGTAATTAATGCGCAATTGAAACCAAGCAATTGAGCATTTAGTAGTGTCACAGACTCATAAAATTCTACCAAACCACATTTAGAATATACTTTGGAGACTCAAACTCTAGGTTTTCATAATATGAAAACTGGACTGTTAGGACTTTTGGTACCTACCTGGCAGCCCTTAAAGGAATTCACCTAATGCTGTTTGTTGCTAGAAGTAATGGATGGGGTTTGGGGAGCTGAAACTATTTTAATCTTCGAAGTAGACTATTTGGGCTCTGTCATGGGCTTCACTGATGCCTTATGGGTAGCTTAAACTCAAAGTTCTCCCATAGGACAGATATCTGAGTGTTTGCAGTGATTGTACTGGTTGTGGTCAGGACTCCCTTGTGGAAAATTCTAGCTAAAAAAAAATGTATGGAGTATTACAGAACTTCTGATACTTTCAAGTATGAATATAATGCAACTATCTCAATAAAGATGAAAAGAAGGGGAGAGAGAATGGTCTTAGCAGAGTGAGAGGACACTGAAAAGTTTTTTACTGAGAAACCCCCTTTTGAGACATTCAGTGCCTGTGGGAGTGGCCTGTCACTGCTGGGTTAGTATTCATCTCTTTCAGTGCAGCATCTTCTGTGCTGCATATGGAGGAGCTGATTAATCCAGTGCTGGTGGCCTTCTGTGGCTTGAATTAAGATCAGTCAACCTAATTAGTGTCAATTGGAAACATGAAGGTGGATGTTATCTAGGAGAGAAATAGCCTTCCTGGCCCCATAGCTGAAATCTGTCATGTTGAATATTGGGTGGAAAATTTTTCTTAAGCACTAGGTGCTTTTGATCCATCTGCCATATTTTTCAAAAGCAATTTCATAGCTGGAACAGATTTCAGTTAAGTCATTCCTGAAATACATTTCTCTTGAGTTTTTGCTAGGAGGAGATGGCACATTTGGAGTAGACAGATGTTAATTCAATATTCTTACTTTTTTAATTCACACATGCCTGTTTGTTGCGTGTCCGTCTTGGATGGAACAATTTATGAGCACACACACTGGATGGTAACTAAACCACAAAAAGGCCATTCAGCAGCACTTCTGATGTGACAGGGAAACAGATTTAATTCTTGTTCTTGATGTTAGGTTACCTCATTGCCTCTGCAAATTACTGTCGTTTGTAGGGCTGTGTTGTTGGCAAGGGCTGGGATTGTGGTGATCATCCTTCTCCAAGACCAGAGGCTGTTCTCTCTAGAAATACGTATTTAGCTCTTGTGCTCGAATCTGTTTTCTCACAGGTATGCTTTTTTCTTGTGTTTTAAAAAGTAGATGAAAGCAGGGATCATGGATTTTGAAATTAAATATAGTATGCATTGTCTGCTAGAAAAATTATTTTACTGCTCATTTAAAACAATCTCTTTATCAGGTTAATTCACTGTATTGGTGGGGAAATAATAAGGGAATGGTTTTTTCCCACCTTTCTCAGCAGACTGAAAGGCAACTTTGTATAATTTTCCAAGCAAAATGAGTTCCTGATGAAATAACAGAATATCTCTTTGAAAATCTGCTTTGGACTACAGAGGAATATTTGGATTTCTCACTTGGTCCTGTTTTAAAACGGACAGTGGAGACTTGGAATAACTAAAACATATATTTTAAAAAAATCTGGGACTTCCAAAGAGCATTTCTTGCATTTTTTTGGTTTTGCTCGGAAGAAAAACACATATTATAAAGAAACTCAAAACCTGAACTAGTATTGTAACTTTCTTTCACCTCTGAAATACAGATTTCACCCCTTAGTGATGTGCCAAGCAGTGTAGTATTATTCAGGAGCCAGGAGTTCCTGACACTAAACTGGAGAGGACTGGAAGCTGGATCAGGCCCTGTTCCACAGGTTCCAAAAGCTTCAGTTTCTCTTCCTTCACTCTGCCGTATCAGTTGTTGTTGCCTTCCTGCTGATAAATCTTCGCTGCGGTGACTAAGGTGTGGGAAGCTGCTTACTATTTATAGCTGCTCTTGTTTAATCCAGTGTTTTCACAGCACACAGGACAGTGGCTCCAAGCTTTCTGCTAGTGGTGTGATCGATATTGCTCCTCATTAGCTTTGCCATCTCATTCTCTGCTTCTTGAGAGTGCCTGCCAGCTGTGAAGATCCATCTGGATTGGGCACCTGCTCTTATTTTTGCTTCTACTGCTGCTACCTAAAGGCTTAACAACTTTGTGGCTCCGCACCGCTCACCAGAAATGCTTGGCTTCGAGTATTGAAAAATGCGTTGAGAAAAAAAAATGTTGATTCATTTTGACAATTTTCAAAAGAAAACTGCTGTCTTTTTGCTTCTACTTTTGGGATTGTTTATTCAGTTTTTGAGAGATATTGAATCAGAACTGCTGGATATTTTTGTAGCCCAATACAGTCTAATAAACCATATGGCCCCTTGTGAGACTTCAGAACAGCATCTCTTCAGCAAGTGATTGAGATGAGCTCTAGTGGAGCGCTGGTTTTGCATCTCATTGACAGTGTACCAGACAGTGGCCTGGCTGAGCAGGAAAAAATTCGGATTCCCAGTTGCTTCCTTGCATGAAATGAATTCATAATGCTGATAGGCAGGGAGAGCTGCCCTAGAAGCATCCGTTCCAAGAGCCAGGCAGAGCGAGGTGCTCCCTTTGAACCGCATACGCACCGTGGGGCCGGGATCATTGGCCATCTGGGGCTGGGTGGGCTTCGGTGCTCTTTCATTCCGTTCAGACTTGTGTTTAGCTGCACAGTAACGTGAATGCTGAAGGGAGAGACTGTAATATTTGTTTATTTATTCCTCCCAAAAATCTACGATGCAATCAGCATGCTGTTCCAAATGCTCTGTGGTTATCTGCTGCTTCTTTGTGTAAGTCACCATTAATCTGAAGGTGTGTGGTAGCCAGTGCGTCACCTCAAGAAAGGCTTAGTTTTTCCTTTTTGCCCTAGGAATATTAGATGACTAAAAGGAGCATGGAAACTTGGATGTCTTTACTGTTGCTGTACAGAGATATGTGGTATAATTTTTAGTGTTTTGTAGAAACCATTCTATAGAAAGAAAGTTTAGTGATAACTCAATCAGATTGCATAGCTGGGATGCAAATTGGAATATAACTTTATAGCAGTAAGTACTAATTATGTAGATAATCAATGCAAGGCCTTTTTACTGTCCATATTGCATTAAATCTGCTTGATAGAAAGCTAATCTCTTTAACGGATCAGTGTGATTAATACTTGGTCATAGGACAAATGCTGCTTTTGTAATCTGAAGTGCTTGAAAAACAAAATGAGAAGTCTTGATGGGGTCAGTGGTTGCCATAAGCCTGTGTCTCACGTAGAATGATTGTTTTCTGTGATAATAATTAATTAACTGTTTAAGCTATGGAAGACATTCATATTATTGACACTGATGTATGTATGAGCTGAATTTTTAATTAAGTAGATGGGCTGGCTGTGGTGATAAATCAGTCTTTAATTTTACATGTTAAGTTTGTACTTAGAATTATATAGGTAGTTTTAGAAGCATAAGAAGATTTACATACTCATTTTAAAACATCCGTTTCAATACTAATAGTTGTTCGTATGCACATTTGCCTACCAGCTTCTCCTGTCCCTACAGTCACACAGTTGCTGTCTTCCTATCAAATGTTTGAAAGAATGTGGGGAGGAGTAAACACAGAAACGTGGCCAGAGGCTGGGCATGCCGTGCTGAGAAGCATCTGGGCAAAAGAGAATGAAGTGCCTTTGCATCTTGCTTTGGTATCATGGTCCTGTACAGATCTTCTCCGGTGAGCACGATGTGCAGCGTGTTTCGCCCATCATCTCCTCTGTTATCGTATAGACATTCCCCCTTTCTCTGCTGAGAAAACTTGTTTTATAGTTATTTGCTGCTGGAGAAACATGAAAAAATAATAAAACTGAATTATTTCTCAAAAGAAAAAAAATCCCTTTTGGCATTTCAAATGAAAATTGTTTAAATCTTGAGCATCAATCTAAACTGATGTTTTATTTGAAATGTTCTACACTGTGATAAATAATTTCTGTACTGCTGTATTGCTGGGTTTAGTTATGGTATTGAGAGAAAACAAAACAGAAAATTGCTCTGCTGTGGAAGTTGAGAGAACATTATTCACAGCTGTAGCAAACTCCCTTAAGTACTTGCAGCAAAAAGCCACCAACCTTGGATTGTTCTGATCTGGACCACTGGCAATGTTGGGTGGATCCTGTAGGCAGGATGCACAGATTACAGGTGACAAATCATATGCCAAGATGCTAATATCTTGGAAATGATGACTGTGCACTTGGTTTCAGTAGGAAATGAATCAGCCTGAAGTTAGAGAGAATCCAGAGGAGGCCACGGAGATGATCCGAGGGCTGGAGAACCTCCTGTACGGGGACAGGTTGAGAGAGTTGGGGTTGTTCAGCTTGGAGAGGAGAAGGCTCTGGGGAGAGCTTAGAGCAGCTCCCAGCACTGAAAGGGGCTGCAGGAAAGCTGGTAGAGGCTCTTGGTGAGGGAGGGCAGGGATAGGATGAGGGGGAAGGGTTTTCAGCTGCAAGAGGGGAGACTGAGATGATATCTTAGGGAGAAATGTTTTGCTGTGAGGGTGGGGAGGCCCTGGCCCAGGTTGCCCAGAGCAGTGGTGGCTGCCCCATCCCTGGAGGGGTTCCAGGCCAGGTTGGCTGGGGCTTGGAGCCCCCTGACCCAGTGGGAGGTGTCCCTGCCCATGGCAGGGGGTGGCACTGGGTGGGCTGTGAGAACTTCTTATCAAAACCTTTCTGTGATTCTGAGTTTCTGTATTTTGTTTCTTTATCACATCAAATAATAGAGATTAAAGACAAAATGCCCTGTGAAAGACTTCTTTTTCCCTTATCCTCACCAGGTGGATTTGGTTTCCTTACTATGCTAAATAGTGACTATTCTAAGGTCTTTTTGCACTGACATAGTTAGGTGATTCCATTTGAGGTTTGAGCAGTCAGATGTGGAAACATTTTCCATACAGCTACAGGTGGAAGTTTGCTGTTTGCCTTTTTGGTATGATTTTGTGTCTAGATATGAAAAATTGCTCTCTGCATGTATATGCATGCACACCCCATATATGATATATAATTGATCATCTTTATGTGTGGACACATGCATTGTTAGATTGTATTGAAAGTTTTGAATGTGAGTGTTCAAATTAGTGATTAAGTTCATCTGGGTCTCATACTAAATGGATACAGAGGCATTTAGGCCTTCAGGCAGGAACAGGAGAGTTTCACTGTTACAGGTTAATGGAAAATTGATAGCTAAGACCCTGCTACGCGCAGAACAATTTCCCTGATGATCTGGTAGCAGACTTGCTCTGTGAAATGCATTTTTGAAATATGGAATAGAAAGAAATAGAATGTAAAGTAGAAACAGGGAGAAGTTACCAAAAAGATTCACCTCATCAATGTAAGTCACCAGTTTGAGACACACTAGGCTAGAACTTAAATGAACTCTTAGTATAAGGTTCAGTGTTTTCCAGTGCATCTGGTGTTCTTTCCATGAATCAAATGTACTTACAGGCTGCATCGGATGACACCAGCAAGTAAAAGTCTTGTTTAGCTTCACCTCTGGAGCTGAGTGGTGTAACACCCTCTTGCTCTTTGTGTGTGGGCTTAGAAGTTAACCTGGTCTTATCAATTACGTTATTTGAAAGGGGCAGCTTAGCATTTGTACAGGTTTGTGAGTTGTCTTTCAGTTGACTTACAGAGTCCAACTGTGAGAAAATGCAAAGTTATCTCTTGTTCAGCTCCTCCACAGTAGGTGATGTGTGCATCCTCTCCTTGTTTCCTGTCTAGAACTGCCTCTACTGTGTCATCAGCTTTGTGACCAGAGCTGGAGGGGAAAAGAAAACCCAAACAAGCCAGTATTTCCATAAGACTGTCTCTGGCCTATGTCAGTTGATGCCATTGACTTGAGATGGAAACAAAAACGGCTTGATACACTTCAGTCTGTGCTCATCTGACTACGATACACCAAATGTAGCTAAACGCTGCACAGTGAAGAGCTTTCCTGTTTGTGCACGTGAGGCTTGTGGCTGGGTCAGATGGGTGCTCAGACCTCCTAGGATCTTTAGAACAGCAGTGTCAATCATTTCTAATGATAAAGATCATGAAGGAGTAGAAATATTTCTGTAGCAGGTGGAATGATGCTCTTCCTTTCTATTTGGAGGGGGAAACAATGCTTCCATTTGTTAACTTTGCATGAAACTAGGACTGCTACTTGTTTGTGCTTGGTATAGTGTCTTCACTGAACTCCAGTATCAATAAAAATAACTGTTGGTTTGTACTTTGAAAGCACAGAAGTCTTATAGTGGCAAATGTACAACATTGATTGGAAAGAAACTGCCCTTTTTTTGTGGATGCAAAGGGAACTGTTCTGTTGTAACTTGATCGTTACTTTTGGCTGGTCCACATGATAAGAGTATGATAGTGCTGTATTCCTACCATGGCACCTTCTAGGTCTGTAAAATTGAACAGGCCTGGAGTATTTTGCTTTTATAGTCACCCTGTGAATTTTATGCTACCCAGAACATGCTGTGCATGGTTCTTTAACACTGTTTTGGAGAGAAATACTTCATTCCAGCAGAAAATGCCTTATGGTAGTTCTGGAGAATGAGGTGAAAGGGAACATCTGGGTCGGTTCAACTTGTAAGACATCAATTAACTCTGTGGGTTGAATTTTCTTCTTTTTCTGTCCATCTAAGCAAGCAGCTTTGACGTATTTTAGATTAAAACATGTTTAAAAACCCAACCCCAACCCTTTCTTGTGCACAGAATAAGAATAGAAAAGAGTCATGAAACTTTCGGATTTGACATCTTCCCATTGCTTCAGGAGACATTTTACCTAAAGGGATGCAATGGAAGACATGGTTATTTTCTTGATGTTGCTATACAGTCTGGTTCTGGACAACATCTTGCAACTCCTTTCCCCAAGAAATCCATCTGCAGAAGAGACAACTCTGCTTACTGTAGGAGATGGGAAGCACTTTGATTTATAAGTGATGAGTTCTTGATCACATATTGACATATTGATCTCCACCAACCATACAGCTACAGTATTAACCTGAGATGAAGGGGGATTTTATGTTGCACAGAATATAGCACAGTCAGCACTGAAATGTAAGATGTAGGCAACTTCTTTCTTCTTGCCATTGGCATATATGTGGGCTATGAACCCTAGGGTTTTGCGTTGGTTGCGATTATTAACAAATATACTTAATGTCCATTACAGACTTGGGGAAGAGTGTCTGGAGAGCTGCCTGGCAGAAGAGGACCTGGGGGTGTTGGTTGACAGCGGCTGAACATGAGCCAGCAGTGGCCCAGGTGGCCAAGAGGGCCAGTAACATCTTGGCCTGTGTCAGCCCCAGTGTGGCAGCAGGAGCAGGGAGGTGATTGTGCCCCTGTGCTCAGCGCTGGTGAGGCCCCACCTCGAGTGCTGGGGTCAGTTTTGGGCCCCTCACCCCAAGAAGGCCCTTGAGGGGCTGGAGCGCGTTCAGAGAAGGGCAACAAGGCTGGGAAGGGGCTGGAGAACAAGTGCTGCGAGGAGAGACTGATGGAATTTGGGTTGTTTAGCTTAGAGGAGGCTGAGGGGAGACCTCATCCCTGTCTGCAACTGCCTGAAAGGAGGCTGTGACGGGGTGGGGGATGGGCTCTGCTCACAAGTGACAGTGATGGGACGAGAGGAAATGGCCACAAGTTGCACCAGGGGAGGTTTAGACTGGACATTGGGAAGAATTTCTTCCCTGAAAGGGTGGTCAGGCATTGGCTCAGCTGCCCAGGGAGGGGATGGAGTTGCCATCCCTGGAGGTGTTTCAAAGACAGGTGGCTGAGTTTCTTAGGGACAGGGTTTAGTAGGGAGACAGGCACGGTTGGACTTGGTGATCTCAGAGGTCTCTTCCAACCTTATGATTCTATGATTCTATGATTACTATGAGCTGCCCAGCTCAGCTGTTATTAATCCTTCTTGATTGTCCCTATCATTTATCTCTGCTTTAAATTGACTTATTTTTGTCATATAAATAAAATCACAAAACATAGACTATTGTGGAAGGGTATGTACATGTAATTTGGCTGTCACAGTTTGAAAGTATTGGTCAATGTCTTAGAATTAACTCAATAGATTAACTTACCCAAAGTAATACATAACACTGGTCTAGGAATTAAAGCCCACAAAGGTACATTCCTTGCGTAGTCCCTGTTCAGACCACCTGGCTCCCCACTCTCTACTAGAGCTTCCTGTTTTACCCTGGAGTGAGGTGGATATTGGTGTCTTCTCCCGAGGAACAGGAGATGGGACAAGAGGAAATGGCCTCAAGTTGCGCTAGGGGAGGATTAGAATGGATATTATGAAAAATGCCTCCACTGAAAGGGTCCTTAGGCACTGGAACAATCTGCTCAGGGAAGTAGTGGAGTCACCATCCCTGAAGGGATTTAAAAGATGGGTAAATGAGGTGCTCAGGGATCTGGTTTAGTAGTGGACAGGTACGATTGGACTCAGTGATCTCAGTGGTCTTCCAACCAAATGATTCTATGATTCTGTTTGGTATTTGGGTGAAGAACCTAGAAACAGAGTGACCTCAAAGCTGTAATACTGGAGGAGATGCCCTTCCCTTAACCTTTATCATCAAAGTCTCTTCTCCCTTCAGTTTATGTGTTCTCCTGTGTCATTTCCTTGCTTCAAGAATGTACCTTTCTGCTGTTGAGCAGCTGCAATGCAATATTTATTTAGTATAGAAGGCACTCGTGTGCATAGTGCTGATGAAACAAGCACTAAACCAGTGGAAAAGCTATTTTCAAATGCAAAACCATGCCATTTCTTTCAAATATCAGAAGGTTTTAGCCTCTCGTGAAGACTACTTAGTTCTAAAACCACCAATACAATGGCATTTTTTGTGAAACCTGTCATAAATGTCCAAAAATAAAGCATTTTTGTGTAACTTACACAATGCAAATGGAAACCTTGGCTATTGTGTTTCTGTCTGTGACTCAGACCTGTAATAAATTGTGCTACAACAAATTGTTCTCATTAGCTTTCTTTGTGTTGGAATTTCCTTTGTCTTTGCTAGTAGGTAAATTTCCTTTGCTGATGGGAGAAAAATGCGTAGGATCTGGTTCAGTGAGGTACTTCAGCATCTGTCTTCACCTTCCATCATGCAAGACATTCATCTGGAAGGACTGCGGCTCTCGTCAGGTCTGTGCCGCCCTGAATCTCAGCTCCACGCAGCGACCCAGAGGCTAAATCGCTCTTCAAACAAGAAAGACTGCAGGGGAGAATATGACTGTGCTTTGCTGTGCTTGAGTATCAAATGGATGATTAAGATAGAATTACTGAGGTTTGGGTTTGTTTTCTTCTCTGCAAGTATGCAAAATCATGCCTCAATTCTTTCACTTAAGCTAAAGTTTGTTGCAAAATAGAGAAATACTTTTGTGTTTGACATAAACTGATGAAGTTCTGGCAGTGCCATTGCTTTAAGCAACAATTTAACTTTTGTATACTGTTTTTCATTGCCTAGGCCTAAACAAAGATCTCTGTAAACCATGTCAGTGTGTGTGGGAAGGCAGTTTCTGATGTTCAGAGACCCTTTTCGTAGGGGAGACCACTAACAAACTTTAGTTCTTCAGCTTCACCTCTCCCTTTTCCCTACACAGTAGTAAAATGGAACAACTCATGAGCCAGACTGGACTAACCATTGGTAGGAGTCTGTCTCAAACTTGAAATGGAACATGACATGTATTTATACAAATACTCAATAGAAAATAATCTGTGATTCTAGGTGATCTTAATTGAATATAAAATCCCTGTATTCGGCAGCAGCATTGCCCTTCTCTAAGGGCAGCAGTGGTGCCTCGCATCACTCTTCAGAACATCCAGAGGGAGTTTCCTCTCACTTTGCTCTTCTTCCGTGCCCCACGACAATAGTCACCTGAACCATGCATTTTCAACTCAGCCACCAGTTACTGTACAGGAAGTCTACAAGCTGGAACTGGCTGTTAGCAACCAGCTAGAGGAATGCTGGATGCTGCGCTCACCATTACTCTAACAGGAATCGTTTTGATTATAATGATTTTCTTTCTTCATCAGTACATTTATTTGATATAGGTCTTCTGGTTAATGTGACTGTTGTTAAGGAAGCACACTTGAACATAGAATCGGAGAACCATTAAGGTTGAAATAGACCTCTAAGCTCATCCAACCCAACCATCAGCCCAACCCCATCGTGTCTGCTAAACCCTGTCCCCAAGTGCCACGGTCACGCATTTTTTGAACCCCTCCAGGGATGGAGACTCCCCCACTGCCCTGGGCAGCCTCTGCCAGGGCTTCACCGCTCTGTCAGTGAAGACATTTTTCCTAACATCCAATCTAAACTTCCCCTGGTGCGACTTGAGGCCATGTCCTCTCATCCTGTCACTTGTTCCTTTGGAGAAGAGACATTTCATTACATTAAAAAACGCAACCCAAAAGCCCAGCATGTGCAGGGTGCTCGTCTCCACGACCTGCAAAGCACTGAATGCTGCAGATGATGCACCGCGGTAGGGACACGCTGCTAGTGATGCAAAGGATACCTTGGCAAAGCCACTGGCCTTGTGGCATTTAGTCAGATTTGCGTTGCTGATAAGCAAAGACTTATCAGAGAAGATACTGGCACCCCGTGCTAGCAACTGTCATAAATTCATCCAGTTCTTGCCGAGACACTAGTGTTTCTGGCAGCAGAATGAGAAGGAATCGGAGGAGGAAAGATGTCAGAGACCGATGTCTGTACTTTTGGGGGAAACATAATGACAGGAAAAGATAAAACTGCATGATGGGAAATTTCTATCGTGTTCTTAATTTCTCTTTCAGCAGGGGAATTTTTAATAACTAACTTTCTGGTGAGGACTGTGGCTGGCTGCTTTGGGAAGCCTGTTCATGTGGAATGTTCTCGTCATGCTTGAGTGTTAGTGGGTTCAATTGACTTCCTTAAATTTCTTAATGTGGAAAAACCCCCACACCATAGTAATCAAACTGTGTTTTGCATTTGTGTTAGAAGGTCAAAGCGTGAGAAGCTGTTCTTAAATGTTTTAAATTTTGGGGCAGTAGCTGCTAAGTTAGAGGCCTGGAGGGTTCCCTTTTCTGGAATAAGGAGGCTTTTTCTTTTAAAGATCTCTTGTTTGGCAACTCTGTTGAAGCTTCGTGTGCTGTGTTTGGGTTTTTGTTTCAGTATTTTTGATTTTATTCTGTATTCTTTTTATGCTTTTGAGGAATAGCATGTTTTAGGATTTAGCAGCTCAAGCAGTTCACCTTCCCGTTAGAGTTGTATTCGCCTTCACATAATCTCGAGTGTTTTAAAATTAACTGTCTGCAAGTTGGTCAGGAACAAACTATGACATGCACGCTGCATTGTTGCATTGTCTTTACTTCTCAATTTGGGGTTCTGGAAACAAGTTCTTAAAAAAAGTTAATATAGTCTTTGGAGAGATACTGCTTTTTCTGACCACATTGCTGTGTGCAGAACAGGGCTGGCGCTTGGGTTTAGATTTTTTTTTCCAGTCCTGAATCTGTGCAAAGTGATGAGTGCTGTGACTTTTTAAGCTGCATAGGAACACAGTCTAAGATATGGGTGGAAACAGAAGCCCCTAGAAAAGGCTATAGCTGTAGGAATTGGATATTGGTCTAACACTGAGAAGAGGGGCTCACAGTTTTCCAAGGAGAGCTGCTGCAGACATAAGATGCTTTCTTTATACTGTGGAAATTGCAATTGAAGTATTAGGCTTAGGCTGAAGCAGAAGAACTTAGTTTAAACAGCTCTTACAGTGCAGTTTTTAAGCCCTAGAGCATAGTGCTTTTATTGACCTATTTCAGTAGTGTATTGTGTGTTTTTAACCTATTGAAATAAAATATAAAATTAGTACCCCTGATTTTGAAAGTGTATATATATAGCCTACCTCTTACTCCAGTCCTGAACTAAATTGTCTAAGAGAGTCACAGAATATTCTAAACACAAATACTAACTATTACTTCTGCAGCATGCAGCGTGTTCAAATTGTTTTGACTGCAACAGTTCGATAGTATTTGAATTGGCAACTTTGTAAGTCAATATGAGGTGTATGCACTACACATAATTCAACTGATGGATTAATTTTGCTAGTCTGTAAAGGCTTCATCCTCTCAAGGCTTCAATTCAATGTTCTTACTGTTTGACACCCCCCAAAAAAGACAGTTACTCTAGTTGGCACTTCTGCAGAAGCATCGAGTGGTAATGTTCTTTTTTAATCCTGTGTAATCAAACTATGAGTTAATTGATGCAATGCCATGCGTGTGTTATGTAAGGCAGTTTCTTTTCGGCAACTCGAAGTCTCTGGTACTTCTCAGCTTCTGTAGACCCAGTTGTCTTCCTTCAATATGAAGAGTAAATAGGCCGGCAAGAGGCCCCTGTCCAAGGCCATGAAGCTGAGAAAAGGTCTGAAGCACAAGCCTTATTCGGGGCAGCTGAGGGCCCTGGGGCTGTTTAGCCTGGAGAAGAGGAGGCTGAGGGGAGACCTCATCGCTCTCTGCAGCTCCCGGAAAGGAGGTTGTGGGGAGGGGGGTGCTCTGCTCCTAAGTAACAGCAGATGGGACAACAGGAAATGGCCTCAAGTTGTGCCAGGGAAGGTTCACATTGGAGATGAGGAAACATTTCTTCACTGACAGAGTGGTGAAGCCCTGGCAGAGGCTGCCCAGGGCAGTGGGGGAGTCTCCATCCTTGGAGGGGCACAAAAAACCTGTAGCCTTGGCACTTCGGGACATCTTGGCAGGTAAGGAGCATTATGTGTATTTCTACAAGTATTAACTATCACAGCAACAGTTTGATAAACTTTTTTTTTTGTTAGAACTACTTATTATTTGACGTAAGCAGATAAGAGACGAGGCTTTATAAGTTAATTTGATATGAGCACTTCTGAAAAACACAACAAACACTGCCTTGTGCACCCCAATGACCACAATAGTTATTGCTCCATCTGTAGCATAGACTTATTCCAAATGTTAGAGACTGTAGAATATCTCGGTGCTGGGAACATTTGCTATATAAGTGATGCATGGACCTGCTAGACCGAAGTATAGAAAAGCTCTCTTGTCACAGAAAACATTTTAGATTATATATCCCAGCATGGTTGTTAAAAGATACAGGTTTGGATATGTATTAAAAATTTACAGTGTGTTGGAATTACTTTTTTTCCAGTAGACGGGAAATTCTTTAGGAAAAGTGCAGTAAAGAAAAAATTTATCTTGCAGTTCAGATTGCTTGAAGATTACCCTATCTAGAACAAATTTTTATGTAGCAAGTCTTCACATACCTAACTTTCTGCAAGATAATTATCTTAAGTCGACTACCTCTGAATATAGAATATATTTTGACTCATACCTGCATTGTACGGCTCCAGGTTATGAAGAAAAACTATCTACATATCGCCCAACTCTTAAAAATTTTAAGTACTGTGTGAAAAAATCCAATAAACTGTATGCACAATATTTTTGACAGAATTGAGATATCCCAAGAGTTGATTTTCCTTGTAGAAATGCAGGGACTAAAACAATCTATTGAGCACTAGCACAAAATACAGAACATTTATTGGTAGACCTCTGGGATGAGAGCTCTCAGAAGACTCTTGAGGGTTCACCAATAAAAAGAAATATTTTAAGAGGTCACTGAGGCCAAGAAACTGAACAGTTTCCTCTTGATTTTTATTTAAATGAAGAAGTAGTAGACAATGGAAGGGAAAACAGTGGGTTGATTTAGAAAATAATAAATACAGGGATAGCTTGATCACAAAGCTGACTGTTAAAAGTTGTTCTGGAATACTTATAACAACTTCCATGAAAGTAATTGCTGACAAAGACTGCATTTTCTCAGCCATAAAGCAAAGCTGTTGAGGCAGGATAGGACAGGAAGGACAGGGATCTGTTGGAGTGAATCCAGAGGGGGGCACGGAGATGATCCGAGGGCTGGAGCAGCTCCTGTGTGAGGACAGGCTGGGAGAGTTGGGTTTGTTCAGCCTGGAGAAGAGAAGGCTGTGGGGAGACCTTAGAGCAGCCTCCAGTACTGAAAGGGGCTCCAGGAAAGCTGGGGAGGGGCTCTTGATCAGGGAGTGCAGGGATGGGGTGAGGAAAGGGTTTTCAGCTGCAAGAGGGGAGATTGAGATGAGATCTTAGGGAGAAATGTTTTGCTGTGAAGGTGGGGAGGCCCTGGCCCAGGGTGCCCAGAGCAGTGGTGGCTGCCCCATCCCTAGAGGTGTTCCAGGCCAGGTTGGATGGGGCTTGGAGCCCCCTGATCCAGTGGGAGGTGTCCCTGCCCATGGCAGGGGGTGGCACTGGATGGGCTTTGAGGTCCCTTCCAACCCAAACCATTCTGATTCCTTTGACCTCTGTTGCTCTTACAAAGCAGCTGAACCATCTGTGTAAGTTATAGTGTGTTGCAAGAGAGAAAGCTTTTTGCATTGATGAATGAACAAAGGGCTGAATGAACACGGGCAACTCCTATAAAACCACTGCTGTAGCATGCAAAGTTCAAAAGCAGATTTATTCTAATACCAGCAAATACTCTGTGTATGAAAATGAAAAAGCACGCTAAAAATAGGAGAGCCAAACAAGATGAAAATAACTTGTGGGTTTCTGGGTAGGTGAGCAGTTGGCGTGATTGAATGGAGAAGTTTATGTAAGGAAAAATAGTTCTAGTAAGATGGCAAAAATGCAAGTATTAAAAATAAGCTTTAGAAACTAACCTGCTGCAGCTTCGCGGTGTGTATGTGTAGGTTAGAAATGCTCTTACATTTCACATACCTTCTGCTCATTCTTGTTTACACTTCGTAGTTGGAAAGAGCAATACTTAAGTTTTTAGTTGCCCCTGCCTGTCCACAGAGAAGTCTCAGCAATGCTGTGACATAGGAGCACGTGCCAGAACATCCACGTCGCGGAACAATTCTCAAACATGATTATTTTAGTGGGGAAAATTTTCTTCTGGATTTGTTCAGATTTTTATCCTGCCAATTACAAAATAGTTGGACTGTGGAAATCCTGACTAGTGCATGAATAGCCAAATTAAATATGAACCTGAAGAATCGAGGAATGTTACAGTTTCCTTCTCGTTCCCTTTTGAAAAACACAACTGGGTGTACAACATTGCTTCCGAGATTTAAAGGCTCGCTTTCACACAGTAGAGTTCCGGGAGCGTGACAGTGTATTTCTGAGCAGAAGCGTGCTGGAGTTTGGGGTTGTCTGCTTCAATAACAAGGTAACGTGAAGGTGCTACCCGTAGTTGTGGAGTTAAATGCTCAGCTTATTTTCAGTTGGTTTGTACCTATTGTCAGTTGGTGTTTAGGTAAAAACTATAAATTCATCCACAGATTAACATGTCTGAAATGATAAAATACAAATGTCTGCCACAGAAGTAAAATCAGGCATTTTTTGCTCTTTGTACATCTTTTTGGGGCACAGGACTGACAGAATTTTATCCCAAGCTACTGACAACTTGTTTGGGTAGAAAAACATCCGGACTGAACTTTAGGCATTTTTTATATAGCTGTTAATGATCATTTTCCATGGTGACTGTATTCACTTTCTGATTTTTTGCGAACAGTGTTAGAGCTGGGGTGTCTCTGTATGGAGAAGCTGTTTTAGGACTGAGTTTTGTATCCTTTTGAGTGTGTGCGTTTGCACTTCGTGATAGTGGAATTGCAAAGCCAGTAAATGTTTTGAGGCCTGTTAACCCAAGTGAGAAAATACCCTGCTTGTGGAGGTATCCAGAACATTTGAAATAAAGACTTGCTGGCCAAATCAGAAGATATATGAGAAAGTGAGAATAGCTTTTGGATTTTAATTTCCCCTCCAAAAAATAACCCCTTGCTCACCAAAGGAACAGTCTTGATCAAGTTCATTTTGATCCTGTATAAAATCTTGAATGCACATCACACTTCTACCTGGTGTGCATAACTCTGAAGTAGTTCAGATCCTTCATTCTGTCTTCAAAACAAGAATTAAGGATGATCGAAGTGTGACTGGAGCTGGAGCATGGGTATGGTATCCCATCTATGCAAACCTGACCTGGGGATGGCAGCAGCAACTGGCATGGCCACGTGTTTGAGATTTGTTCTCACTACACCAAGTGATGGGTTTTGTTCTTATTCCTAGCACGTTTAGAGAAACCGCTCACATCTTTCCATGAAAAGTGCTGCAGTAGCAATTAGGTGAAAAACTCCAAAGTGGAAATTTAGGAATTAGATACCGAAAGGACTTCCCGTACTAAAAATGATGGATTTTTGCCTTTACTAATGCTGTCTTTTACCTCATGCCATAATCTGAACTGTCATCCAAGTATTAACGTATCTTCTTCAAGCTTTTTGCTTTGGTGGATGTATCTGTATAAAGGCACTATTGACTGAATACTTCCCAGAAACATCTTGAACAGCGATCTTGTCTTTCTGTCTCTTGGAAGTATCTTATCTGAAAAAGTGTGATCAAATCTCTCAGTGTTGTCTGTGCAAACTGATAGAGCGAATCCTGGGATCCAGACCCAGCCAGCTTGAACTGGCTCTGTCTTGACAACGTTCTCCTTGCTCTAATTTTCGTGGAGAAAATAAGTTCAAGCTGTTAGATGGTTTTTAGACTAAAATAGAATTTGTGACTTTAGAAGTTAGAGAACAGAAAGGCAGAAATATGACTTAACCCCTTCCACACGCACTCTTGGCAGTCCCAGCCTAGTTTTAGACTTGTCACAGTGAAATCTTTATTCTCCTCTGTCTCTGGGACATTTTTTGTGGCTTGCTTTTTCTCTGAGCTGTCTGTAGGTTTTTAATATGGCAACTGAACAACAAATGAAAGATAGATACAAGAAGGTGTGGTAAGAGGGATGTCACCCACTAGCTAGATATTAATTTGTTCATATTTTTGCTTGCATGAATTAAAAAATGAGTCTTTAAATACTGTGAATTTGAGATCAACACTTAATATAATATCTTGTCTCTTTGTAAAAAATCTATAGTATTATGACTACGTGACAAATCATGATGAATACAATCCTCTTACTGCTTCCTCTGTAGGGTAAGAGCAACTGAGCACAATTATAAATTTAGAATTTAACAAGACACTGGTATATGTTGAGATTCATTTATGCACATTTAATTGAAAGCAGAAATGATCAGCAAATGTCAATGTAATGACCTGTACTAACCTGGACATGGTTGACTAACAAAATTATGCCTTGTCACTAGTGGTATGTGTTAATTTTATTATTTGCCTATGAATAATCTTATTCATTAGGTCTGAAGGCAGTACCATGCAGTGATCGGCGTGTGTTCTTAGCCACGGCACGCAGCTCTGCGAATTAGCTTACTGGAAACAAACAGAAGCACTTCAGTCTTTTATACGCAGGAAGTTTAAATGTCAGGAATGAAATCATCAAGCTTAATAACACTGTAGGTGTACATCACAAGATTATCTTTGATAAAAGAGTAGAGAAAATAAGCATTCAAGCCATTATATTCATTTTCTGTGGAAATGACAAGAAGTATACATCATGTTTGTTATCTGCCCACAGGGATCTGCCCCGTCCTTTCCTTTCTATTTGCTGTAAATACTTGTAACAAGTGTGGAAGCAGGTGAAAAAATATTGTGCTGTAGATTCTATTTAAATGTTCTCATATTTCACAAAAATCTGTTTAGCTCTGCTAAACATAACCCCGACTCAGTATCCACTTTCTCAAGGTTCTGTCAGCCCATCTAGAAAACCCAGCTGTGATAAATGCCTGCTAGTTTGTGGTGCTGCTCCTGCCAAGGACTGAGCTGGTGGCTGCCTGTGCTGGGCAGGTAAAGCTGATGTGGGCGATGCTGCAGATCTTGGCGTATTTCTGCAATGAGATCTTACCTTGGTATTTGCTCAAGTGAAAGCAGCAATAAGCAGAAGAGCAAGGCTGCCTCAGAGGGTCTCTCTCAGATGTGCGAACGGCCAATTAAACCACCACCACCAAACCCCACAGTATTAATATATGCTTTCAATTGTAGTCACTGGTATTGCTTCTTTTCAGTGCCATAGCAGTGCTTCCGTAACCTTCCATAGGTGATGCAGAACAATGGAAGGCAAGTTACTTGTTCGTTTCTTTCATTTTTCTTGCTTTTCAAGTTTCTGTCATTGTTTGAGAAAAAGGATCAAAATATTATGGCGCATTTGTGTAATTTTCTCAAGCAGCTAATAGTAATGTTTGACTGTTTTTCCCAGTTTATAGTTACATTCAGTAAAATATAAACCCAACCTTATTTTAGAATGTTTGGTTGTGAGCACACATACAACATCTGGCATTGTCTTTCGCATTGTATATGCTCTTTCTCAAGGGCTCTTACCACAGGGCTGCAAAATGCTCAGAGGAGTCCTCACCCTTTCCAGAAGTCTGTGGTGATCTGCTCGATAACCGCACTGTGTGCATAGTGCTTTGTAGGGATTTTGCTTTTCTTGAGGTGTCTCCTTCTGAGACACAAGTGATGCGTTAAGAAGCAAAGGTTTGCTGTGTAGAACAATGCACTTGGCTCCTCAGCTTCTCCCGTACATACTTTACCTATGTTGGCTGGCTTGAATATCTCACTTGCTGTGCTGTCCCATGTGTTTGCTTATGTTTTCATAGTAGATTTAGGACAGATGAAGATAAATTGCCTGAATTGGTGTTTCAGTTAATCTACAAGCAAAAGTTGTTGCATACGTTCTGGTGCAGACAGCAGGTGTGACTGCTTCCCTCTCTGCTAGAGTACTCTTAATGTTAATTGGGTCTTGCTTTCAGACTATTGGGTTTCAAGTGAGTTTTAGGAGGTGGAGACAAAGCTTCACACTCTGTCTATGGACTGCTGGTTTTATACTGTATTACTTCTTCAAACATAAAATCTTTAATGAAGTCTCCTCTTTCTGTCTTGGTTTGCATTATCTAATACTGTCTAGGCTTTGAGAAATGGAATTTCCCTATTCTGATGTCTAATATATTGCAGTTTAAATGTTCTCTGTAAATTGAGTATTCTCTTAGAACCTGGAACTGAGACTAATTATGTCCAGCCTTTTTAACCTTCCACTTATTACTAAGAGATAACATGTACAGGTTTAACACTTCCACATGGAAATTTCCATGCACGGTATCCCAGAAAGGAAGCAATCCCTAGTAAGTGATGCAACAAGTAGTATGTGTTACCACTTTAAAAATATGTGGTATTAACTTGTTTAACTGATTAAGGTAATCATTGCGTTTTCAAAGTGCGTTCTTGCACTTTGTGCTTATATCTGTCGAGTTGAAATGAGAGAAAATGAATGAATGCATGAAAATTGCTCTCTCCTGTAGACACAACACAAATCTGTGGTGCTATCTGTGAAAAGACAGAGACAGTTACTGTTGGTCTGTGGACAGGAAAAAACCAAACTAGCTGAGCTGCTGAAGGTGGAAAAACATACGCTATGCGTATGGTGGAAAAAATATTTTTGGTCAAAAGTAGTATCTGTCATCTAATTAATTTTTATTGAACTTTATATTTTCTGAATAAAATTCATCATGTTCAAAGTCTGTATGCTTGATGCTTATAACATAAGCTCCCCTCAGCTCTTCCCTGGGCTTTCCATGTATGGTGAAACATTAAGTATTGGCAGGAAGCAAATTGCTGTGTAAAGCTTTTGAGCTCGCTGAAGTAAACTACAATACTAATGTAAGAAGGAAGATTTCCATCTTGCTGGAAAAAGACCTAAATTTACTGTGGTCTCTCAACATCAAGAGGGGAGATGTGGGGAGATGTTAGAGCAGCCTCCCAGTACTGGAAGAGGCTCCAGGAAAGCTGGGAAAGGGCTCTTGATCGGGGAGTGCAGGGGTAGGACAAGGGGGAAGGGTTTGCAGCTGCAAGAGGGGAGACTGAGATGAGATCTCAGGGAGAAATGTTTTGCTGTGAGGGTGGGGAGGCCCTGGCCCAGGTTGCCCAGAGCAGTGGTGGCTGCCCCATCCCTGGAGGTGTTCCAGGCCAGGTTGGATGGGGCTTGGAGCCCCCTGATGCAGTGGGAGGTGTCCCTGCCCATGGCAGGGGGTGGCACTGGATGGGCTTTGAGGTCCCTTCCAACCAAACCCGTTCTGTGATTCTGTGATAGGTGTGATGATATACTAAAATAAGGCTTTCTATAGGAATTTATCTTCCGAGTTAACTTTGTTTTTACTACCAAAAGCTTTAACTTCAACATTTAAAATTTTAGGTTTGATTACACTTCTAGGAGTGGCTTTGAACAGTGTGGTAAACATCAGTAGGACGGGGGGTTTGTGCCTGGGCTATGCTGATTTTGGATTCTGCAAACTTTTGTAGCCTTATAAACAAGTAGAGAAATCAGTATTTCTTGCTGTAGTGTAGTGGCTACACTAAACTTGTCTTAAACAGTTGATTTGGTTCATATAATCTAATAACAAAACTCCTGTAGTAGTCAAGCTTCCATAATGAAGTTTTTGTAATAGAAGAACTCCTAAGTGTTAATGCTTTACTGACATGTAGAGCTATAGAATTCAGAAGAATCTGTTCCATCAGTAATAACTGGTCATTTTGCAGAGTTTCCTTGGAGAATTTAAAGAAAAAGAAATTTTAGTGACAACTGTGGAACGGGATGAACTATTGATGAGATATCATTAATATCGTCTTTGGACAAGCTAAATGCTGAATTTGTGAGAGTGTTGTCATGTTAGCGATGCAGTTCACCCTGAGGATATTGAAACCAAAATTGAAGGCTGGATAAAGTACCACATGGCTAATGGGGGCAAAAAATAAATCAATGTAACTTAAAAGGCAAATGAGCACCATGCATAGGACATTCAGCCCTGGGAAGTTTGGTGTGAATAGCTAAAATAAAAATAGCCCAGTGACAAATCGTATGGATTGCTTGTTTTGTTTCCCAGGTGGGATGACTTGGCTGCTGGCTCACAGCTGCAGCCCAGCTCCTCCAGAGGAATCGCTGCGCGGCAGGACAAACACCGCAGTGAAGATATCTTTGTCCCTTTAGCCTTCCTAGGGAGTGCGTTATGACAAATACGGATGTTTGCAGGAAGGGAAAACTATCTCTGCAGTTCAAGGCACATTCTCAGGAAATATTGGCTCGTAGGAGTTGATGCAGCGTGCCCAGCCAAGTGTATCAAATTGAACAAACTGCTGCTTCTGAACTAGTGCTTGGGAATACCATTTCCTCATCTTCAGCCTTCTCACCAGAAGTAAGTAGTATAAAGAGGATGAAAGGTGATCCTAGTGAGGTGCGTATGTGTATAGTGTGCGCTTTTCTGCACAAAAGTAACAGGCACCAGATGTCCTCTAAATCCTATGTTAAGGGATTTATTATGCTATTAAGTTTAGTTCCATCTGGATATTTCTTAGAATCATAGAATCATAGAATGGTTTGGGTTGGAAGGGACCTCGAAGCCCATCCAGTTTCAAAACCCCTGACATGGGCAGGGACACCTCCCACTGGATCAAGGTGCTCCTCATCCATTCCTCATTTGTAATTCTTTTGAAGAAGCTTGTATGTACTTCTCAGTTTCACATTGAAAAAAATCTACCCCTAAGGGGCATACCTCCTAAATTTCTTCTCATTGTAGCTCAAGGAATTGTAACAATGAAGATGCAGCAGAAAAGCCTTCATTTGCCCAAGGAAAGACCAAGTGTTCTTAGTAGAAGTGATTCCTTTTGTGCTGATATAGCCATGGGAATCACCATGTCCTTGTTGCTCTTTTCTTTCGCTAACTGAAGTTATATTGCTGTAGTTGATAGTGGCCTAACATGTATCGATACAGAAATCTTGATATGAAGAGCAGGACAGACTTGCACTACACAAACATCCTGTCTCCTGCCATCTCACCACTTCTGTGGTTCTGCAGCAAAATTTGCTGCTGTACAAATGCCTGGATGCCTAATCTTTTCTAAAACCTGAAAAATGGTGATTATCCAAAGTAGGAATTGTACTGAAAATACCTTAGTTGCATGACCCTTGAGTTGATCTGGAATTGTAAAGGTCTCCCTAAACAACCGTTTGTGGAGTAGAAACTTTGTAGAGCTTGGGTAAAGCTGAAGTTGGTTCTACCCCTACTCTTTTTCCCCTCCCACTGCTGTTTTGTTTTGTACCAATGTGCTGTTAACCTGAACACAGTGGGATAGGTTGCTGAGTGAGGAGCGGGTCCTGTTTTGCGTTATTGCTGCACCTTACAGGGCAAAAAGAGACAAAAAGAGCAAAGGAACTGTTAAAGACAGTATTTGGGGCTGGAAGTACAGGGCAAAGGCCTTAAATGCGTGTTCATAAATCAGCAGAAAGGAGGTTGAGAATGCTGGAATGCAGGCACAGTCTGGCTTTGTTGCAGAAAACTGTGAAAAGTTAGGTGAATGTCCAGAGGTCACCTGGACTTTCCGGCAGTGAGTGAGCAGTGGGAATCTTCACATTATCTCAGCACAGCAAGCAAGGGCAAAAGGAGGTGAGCAAAGATAGTGAGGAGGCCAAATGACATCTGTGATATTTTCAGTTGTGAGATACTAAGGTTTAAACATCCTGGAGCTGCAGAGCTCTGGAATGAATGCTGCTTGTAAGAAGTGAATGCCGAGATGAAATGTATTGGCAGTAAAAATAATAATGAGAATGTCACTGTGGCAGTAGTCTTCCTTGTGCGATAAACTGGGCTTCTGTATCCCTCTAGGTAGGGAATATAAGCAAAGTTATTGCATGAGCCAGCAGCTGGCTCTTTGTTTAATTTTCAATCCTGCCATCTGCTTGCTGTGCCAAAGGAACCAGAGTGCAAGTCATGGTCCTCGTGGGCACTGGGGCTTGGATCCTTTGATCTAAAGTGGTGGAGCTGTAGTGGGGCACATGGGACCTGTAGCCATGTGCATCAACTCAATAACATAATGCTTAATGAAGTCCTGATGTCCCCATGTTCTTCAAAAGGTTCTCCTTCCCTTTCTCCTTCCTTTTCTCCTTCCAGGTAAAAGGTTATAAAATGTTTTTTAGCAGTAAAAGTAGTAACTTCATAGGCACAGAACCATGATTGTGTTTTTGCTACAGGCAAATGGATACGTACGTGGTTTGCTTTCACTTAAGGTAATATCCTACTAAAAAGCAGGATTGAAATGTGTTGCTGTGACCAGTGACAGAAAATGTGATTTAGTTTTGCAATGCTGTGAGGGTTTAAAAACAAGAATAACTAAAAAATCCCCAGACCTCCAACAAGAACAAAACCAAACTCCTAAGACTCTTTGGTTGTGTCTATGGCAGTAGATGTGGTCGGAGAGGGCTTTGTTCTAAAGTATCACAACCTTATGATACTGTGATAAAGAAAAAAAAAATAGCATGTATCAGGGTTGAGAGGCAATTGAAAATACTAATGGATGATCTCAGGGAGAAGCAGGTGAAGTTGATAGTACAGGATCTCTGAGAGTGTTTTGGGTAACACTTACGGAGGATAAAGAAGTAATTTGAAATTATCACCTGAAGATGCACCAGGGGAGGTTTACATTGGATATTAGGAAAAATTTCTCTACTGAAAGAGTGGTGAAGCCCTGACAGAGGCTGCCCAGGGCAGTGGGGGAGTCTCCATCCCTGGAGGGGTCCAGAAAACCATGTAGCTGTGGCACTTGGGGACAGGGTTTAGCAGGCACTGGGGGGGTTGGGCTGATGGTTGGAGTGGATGAGCTTAGAGGTCTTTTCCAACCTTTATGATTCTATGATTCAACTGCTTCTAAAAGCTGAACAAATTAGTCATTAAAACTGTCCCTGAAAGTTGCAATCATACTGAAGCTTGCATTTGAGGGACTGATTTTAAGATAGGAAAAAAATAATCCACAAACCGTGCCAAACATTGCCCACCCCTTCACCCCTCCAAAAAACCACCACCATTTACCATGGAAAAAATCCCCTAAAATCCAACATCTACAAACTCCCAAAATCAAACAAATGAACCCACCACCCAAATGTTTCAGACCTTTCTCAGAAGAACTAGACTCTGTTGCTCCATCCAGTGCCAAAATCATTTCAAGAGGTTGAAACCTCAATGCCCTGAGAAGGGCATTGTATATTGGGATGGCTCAGCCAATAACCAGTGCAGGTTTTAGGACAGACGGAAACTGACCAGAAAACCAGAAGCTGGGAGTACAGCTGTTGTAATTGAAACCGAGGCTTCCAAGTAGCTAAAAAGAAGATGAAATTCCTTTCTATGGGATTTTCTTTTACAGTAGCACACTTTTTAATTTCTGTGTGCGAAGACTTAATAGGTACAAATTAGAGTGCTTCTAGTTAACTGAGTAGATGAGATGAAACAAGTTAAGACTTAAATTCCATTCTTTATGCCTTCTGTCTAACGATTTACAGTACCAGAATATAGACTTGGGTTTGTCTTCCTCTTTTCAGGTTTTCTAATTTAGTCTTAATTGGTGGAAAGGGTTATATTGATGGCAACAAAACTAAGGTTGCAATTGATACAACTGTGTGGCTGCTGAAATTGGGTTGACATCAGGGGCAGATTAAGATGGTTAGTTAGCAAGGAATCATCAGGACTGATCTTAGGGATGTTTTCCAACCTTAATGATTCTATGATTCAATCTACCAAAAATGATAGGGAAGGTTGAACTTCTCTTGCGTGGTGACATGCAAGTGTTTTGTGTCTTCAAATGTCTTCACATTTGGCATCACCCCAAATACTGCCAGTGTAGGCTACAAGGTTAATCCAGAGGTTAAGTATGTTAAGGGTTTAATGCTTCTCTTGCATCTTAGTGTGGAATCTACTTTGTGCTCTAAAAGCACCGTTTGTTTTTTTTTTCTAAAAGATAACTTTGCCATTTTCATGATAAATCACTTGGTGTTCTAATAATGTGTGTGGAATTTAATGTGCAGGTGCCTCTTTTAAACTAAGACTTAAGTATAATTTCCACCGAAAATTTTATCCATAAAATTCTTTGGTTTAAATTACATAGAGAGTTTCCAGATGCTGGATTTTGATTTGTAATTATTGTTGGATCAATGGCCAAACAAATTCCTGCGATGGAAGGCTGACACCAAGTATGTCTCCGTAAGTTTTATGCTTGTTCTTTCTCTATAGAATAAACATAGCGAGATCTTGTCGTATATGAAAGATAAATGTAGAGATATAATGGCCTCCCAGGCCTGAGGATTAAAGACATAAATTCTGTGTGTAGAAAATTGCTCATTCTTGTTGAAGGCTTCTTGGCTGCTCACTCTAACTCTAACTAATCCACATGTGTATCTAAAATACATTTTGACAACAACCCTCTGCAGACATCATTTTATTAAGGAAAATACAAATACTTGATACAAATGAAAGATGAAGCTTGATCTCAGCATTTTCTGAATGTTTATGGCTGATGGTTGTATGTTTAGAGGCTAAATCCACTATAATATCTTCATCTTCTGAGTAGCCTTTAGCTGCCGTTAGGCAAGGACCTCTATAAAGGAGTGTTTTAATTGGAGCCACGACTGTTGAAAAGCCATACTTTGCATCTTGTTGTTTTAAATATAGGATAAAAGGATGCACTCCTTAGGTAAACTCCAATTTTAAAGAGACTTTTCTTTCTTTGTAAGACCTTACCTATAAATGGAAAGACAATCAGAAATAATCCTGTCTAGTGGCTTTCCTTAGGATCACTCTTAATTTAAGCTAGAATAATGCCTTCTGTAGATACATTGAATTCAGAGGAACACTGTGTGCTGATGCTTCTTGGTGCTTCTCCATACTTCTGCAAAAAAGTTTGTCTTCCACTTGCTCGTAAGGCAAAGGTGGTCACAACATCATTGAACTTGTTTAGAGATTTCTGATACCCAGATACATCTTAAAAATTTACTATGCACGTCTGGATTGTTTCTGGGGTTAAGTCGCATTCTCACATCCTCAGCTATTAAACAAAATGATCTAACTCAATTAACTGAGCTGTAAAGAAGCACCTAAATGAGTTTTGATTGTGTTGTGACTGGCTCCTGAGCTGTGGCAGGGACAGCCAAGTCTGCAGTTCAGAGGTGAAACAGTGAGTGGTTTGAAAAGTGTCAGCAGGGGGAACTGGCTCCTTTGGAAAAAGATACATGTAATAAGAATGAGATGTTTTTCAAACAGAGTTGAAGCAGATGCACCATTTCGGTTTAGTAATAGTAGTTGTTTTCTTGTAAACAATTACAAATAACAAACAATTGAGCAGCAAGGGGGGTTGCAAACAGGTAAAATGGTTTTGAGAGATCATAAACCCAACATATTTTAGTCTGTTAGGTCTTCAGTTTCAAGTCTTTATTATTGTGATGCTGACATTAAGAACACCCCTCACTTATCAAAGGAAAATATTTTCTTGCCTTCCATATGGCACTTTGGCAATATCCTGACTGAGATCATGAATTGGCTTCGCTTCAGAGTTTGATTGCTCAGTCTCGTGAGACAGGTATTGGTGCTGGACTTCACATAAAGCAAGTGGGAACTGCAGAGCCTTTTTAGCACCGTGCCCCATTGCTCTGGAGACAAGAGTTCCATGAAGTCCTTACTGCTACCTGCTGCAGGCAAGGGGTATGGGAAACTTCTGTAAACAAAGCTTCCCCTCTCCCTGTTTTGCTTGGCTGTTTTTTGTTCCACAAGTGGTTCTCTGTCCTGCTCTCTAGTACAGATAACGGGATTGCATTTGGAATAGCCTGGCTGCGTGGATGTCACTGCCTGGGAACAGTGGTGCTTTGTGGCATCTTGAGGCGCACATGAGAGGGAGGGCTTTATCCTCTGGCTTAATTGCTTCCTCTTCCAGAAGTCGACAGAATCATAGAATCAGAATGTCCTGAGTTGGTAGGGACACTCAAGGATCATTGAGTCCAGCTCCTGTCCCTGCACAGGACACCCCAACATTCACACCGTGGGGCTGAGGGCGTTGGCCAAAGGCTTCTGGAATATTGTTCCATTGTTCCTGTTCCAGTGCTCTACCACCCTCTGGGGGAAGAACCTGTTCCTAATGTCCAATCTAACCGTCCCCTGGCATCTTCCTGCCATTCCCTTGGGTCCTGTCGTTGGTGGCCAGAGAGAAGAGCTCAGCACCTGCTCCTCCTCCTCCCCTTGTGAGGAGGCTGTAAAGTGCGATGAAGGCTCCCCTCAGTGCAGCAAAAATTTAGAACAGATATGAAATAATATTTCTCAGTTGCTTTGTGTTCAGGCCACTGCAACTTCAGTCTGCACACAGCTGCATTCATGTGAACCTTGAGAAGAAGGAATTACACCTCCCTTTCCCTCACCCCAGGTAGCATGAATGCTTGTATGTGGAAGATAACGGTATCTCTCCAGTTAGCTGGATGTGCCCTGAGGTAGTTGCCACTGTATGCTGTTTTATGTGCATTTACCTGTTTTTCTTAAGTTTTCAGGTACAGGAAGCTGTGCCAGGCTGTCCAGGTGGTGGTATGATGTAGCATCTGCCCTGTGTGGGTCTGTATTTGCATGCTGGAGGAAACGTGTTCCTCTGCCTCTCGCGGAGCGGACAGATGGGATCTGTAACCTTGATGGGAAGCACGCAGCACAGCCTGCCGAGAAGCTTGCGTTGGCTGAAAGCATGAGGCTTTGTATCCTGTCCATTGCTTCAAACTATTTTCAGACATTAAGGGAAAAGAGGACTTAGGTTAGTCAAAAATGCATCCTAGATGAGCCAGGTGAGCGCGGAGAGGGTATGTCCAGCCCAGCAGCTGGCTAAGGTGAAGCTCAGTAGCGTGTGCAACAGCGTGATGGCTGGGCAATGAAATCAAGCTGATCATTTTACACATCTCTCATCAGAGGCTGCTGAGAGCTTGGAATAGACTTTTCTTGGACAGCAGTGACTGTAGACAGTCCAGGAATAGATATAACAAGCTCTTTATGGAGACCATATGCCACTAGCTGCATTTCCCTGGTATTTATCATAGAATATAGTGAATTATCTATGGGAGGGAAAATATCTGCCGCTTCTCAGGGACTGAGACACATGGCTGCTTGGGTTTAACAGTTTTCCTTTAAAGGACAGAAATGGCATCTACTACCTAAAGAAGTGGCTGTTTTCAGTGTTCCTGTCCAAACTCGAGAGTTGGGTTTTTTTAACATGATTGCTACTATTGAAATGTTTGTGTGTGTGTGCCACCTCTGTAAGAACTGAAGAGGTTTAGGAGTCATTGCCAAGCCAGCAGGTCAAGGAAAGTGATTCTGCCACTCTACTCTGCTCTCGTGAGACGTCATCTAGAGCCCTGCATTCAGTTCTGGAGTCCTGAGCACAGGAAGGACCTGGAGCTGTTGGAGCGAGTCCAGAGGAGGCCACGGAGATGATCTGAGGGCTGGAGCACCTCCTGTGTGAGGACAGGCTGGGAGAGTTGGGGTTGTTCAGCCTGGAGAAGAGAAGGCTCTGAGGAGACCTTAGAGCAGCTCCCGGTACTGAAAGGGGCTCCAAGAAAGCTGGGGAGGGGATCTTGATCCGAGAATGCAAGAACAGGACACAGGGTAATGGTTTAAAACTAAGGGGGGGGGATTTAGACTGGGTATAAGGAAGAATTATTTTACAGTGAGAGTACTGGAACACTGGCACAGGTTGGCTAGAGAAGCAGGGGAAGTCCTATCCTGGAAACATTCAACACCAGCTTGGCTCGGGCTTGGAGCTCCCTGACCCAGTGGGAGGTGTCCCTGCCCATGGCAGGAGGTGGCACTGGATGGGCTTTAAGGTCCCTTCCAACCCAAAGCATTCTGTGATTCTGTGCCACTTAAGCACTGCATTACAAGGGCTGCTGTGGAGGGGTGGTACTTAGGGTGGAGGTCTCCCCCACAGGTACGAGTGCGAACTGGCAGACATTTGAAGGCTCCACATAGTCGATCTGTATAAATACCCAGGCATCTGCAATCTTGTACTCACTTAAGATAGCTAAAAAATAAGTTACTTTCTTAAATAGCAATTGGAGAAGATATAGGACAAAAGAATGTGGTTAGTTATGTTCTTTGTGAAGGAGTTGGCTGTTTCAGCAAACGTAGTTAGTTGGTGTTTGTAGCTCTAATATCCAGTCAATTTGGTAAATTCATCAACTAAGTCCATTTTAAGCAGGCAGTTGTATGCTGTGCTTTATACAGACCTCTTTCTCGTTACACCTCCTTCCTCCCTAGCACAGTAGAGTTCATGGCACTGCTTTATATCGATGTACTTGGAGAGCATTGCCATGACCCATAATTCTCTGTTCATGAGTAAGAAGTACCCTGGGTTGGTGTCCTGGTTTCCACTGGAGCAGAGTGCATGATCCTTCTGGTATCTGGCAAAATGCTGTGGTTGGATTTAGGATGAGGCTAAAGTTGAGAATGCACTAATGTTTTCACTGTTCCAAGCAATGCTTACACCATCAGGGACCTTTCTGCTCCTCACAGCGCCCGACCAGTGAGCAGGCTGGGGGTGCACAAGGAGTTGGAAGGGAACACGGCCGGGACAGTTGACTCCAACTAATCAAAGGGACATTCCACACCATATGTTGTCATGCTTAGTGTATAAAGCTGGAGGGAGTTGGCCGGTGGCAGGCAGTGACTGCTGCTCAGGGACAGGCTGGGCACGGTTGGTGGTGAGCAATTGTCTTTCATTTCCATCACCTTTCTTGAGTTTTATTTCTTTCTCTTCCTTTTTAAAAAAAAATACCTTTTAATTTCATCATTATTCTTGTTGTTGTTATTATTATTTCTGTTGTTAAATTGTTCTTAGCTCAACCCACAAGTTTTATTACTTTTACTCTTCTGATTCTCTCCTCCATCCCACCAATGTGGGAGGGGGAGTGAGCAAGGGCTGAGTTACCGGCTGGGGTTAAACCATCGCAGTTGGCCGTAGGGGAACAGTTCCAGCAGCATAACTGACAATATAACCTTGTTGCTGTGGAATACAGTGGGAATTAAGCACCTGCTGTCACGTTTATAAAATTTCAAAATGATGCCTGAAAATACTTTTTATGTAACTTCCATTAGCTCTTGCAGCTAGCAATTCATACGTTTCTCCTTGTGTTAATTCACAGTGCCATTTCACGTGGGAGGTGAGGTACTTCCATGCGTGATCTGAAATGAGATCTAGTAGTATCAATTTAGATGATTATGGATAGTTCTGGAGGTGTTTAAAAGACGAGTAGATGAGTTTCTCAGGGATTTGGTTTAGTAGTGGACACGTACGGTAGGACTTGATGGTTTCAAAGGTCTTTTTCAACCAGGTGGTTCTATGATTCCATGATTCTGATAGGAGTTTTAAGCCCAAAGGACTTCAGTTTTTCACTTTCAACAATGGGAGACCATGTGTGCATTCTTCCTGCTTTTCCACAATCAGACTGTATTTGTGGTGGTTCTGAGGGTACCAATACACAGCATGGATAGGGAGTGGGATGATGCACAGTGGAGTGAATGAGGTGTCAAGCACAGTAAAACATGGAGTACTATCAAAAATACTTTTTTTCCTGTGTCTTGATGTGACCAAGAGTCCTGAGGCCTCAGCATGAGGCTGGTACCACTGTAACTCAGGGAGTTTCTCGGAAGGGTATGCATCCCATGATGGATTTGGTTTAGTTATGTTGACGGAAAGATGTCTCTTCACTTTGACAGCAGAAGCACTGTAATATAATAATACAGAAAATTGAGGCACCGTATTGGAAAAGAGCTGCTCGCTTTCTAGAGACGATGCAAAGCTGTACATCTTTGTAAGAATATCACGAGTAAAATATAAACTGACACTATTGAAAGTGCCAATAGAAATGCATTTATAAAGTTCTGAGCTACAATTCTATCAAATAATATGGGGATGTCAGCTTTTACTGATACTTCTGTCTTGGTTCTCATCTCTGACAGAATAAAACATCCTTCTGTAAGTACCATGCTGGTATAACTGATACAGCCAGTACAACTGATGTTCAGTAGAGGTACAGTTCTGCATCATTTGCCTACTGCTGCTATCATAGTGGAACTCAAGATTTGTATCCAATGTGGAGTAAGAGGAGCATCATCCTTACTAGAAATTGCTTGTTTATTGCAATACAGATGATATGGTGCAAAAAACAGATTTATGATACTAGAAACCGGAGAGGGCATTTTGGAAAATTGCTTCTACCAAGTATTGAGTTTTGGCTAAGAGCAAGAATAGAAAAGTGAAACAACTAATCTGATTTTAATTTATAGTGTTGCTGCAGAACATGAGAAATGCATCCCTTCTGTTTGTTATATACAATGAAACTTGTGTGTTTTTAAAAAAATGCCTCAGGACTGCACGTATCTCTGGAACGCTCACACTCATCTTTTAGGTAAGAGCATCCCCTGGCAGAGGGGCAGAGGTTTTTGCTGCAAATTTCACTGACCCCGGCTGTGAGGTGTGCCTTTCCTGGGGGCTTCCATGATGACATTTTTAACCACCTGCCTCAGGAAGACACACTCATGGGCAATTTTTAACTTCCCAGTGGGAGAACTAAGTGACTGGGTGGACCAAAGCAACTGGGGAGCGTCTCCTGCCTTGCAGGCTGTGTGATCCTGCTATCAAACCGTGGAGGGAGCCAGACCTCAAACCTACCTACTGTGTGAATTACTTTGCATTTTACTGTAGTGCAGTTTCGTTCCATCACCTGTTTTATTTTCACTTAAAAGGATTTATCAGACATGCTGTTAATGGGGCGGCAGCATGAGCCTGAAGGATTTGGGGCAGCAATTGTGAAGGCTATCTGAAGCGCTCGAGGGGAAGTGTTACAGCTCTCTAATTGAAAAAAGGAAAATATCTCATAAATATTGACCTTGTGCTATCTTTCAAAACGACGTGATGGTCGGGACTGTGGGCATCTCTTAATGACAGACTCCATGCAGGCTGACTGAGGTGCGAGTCTCCTTGCCAGTCGGGTGTGATCCCAGCTGGATAGCAGGCGACCCCCTGGCACTTCCAGGGAGCGTGAGGTGTCCGGCAGCTGGCGTGGCTGGGACCGATTGCTGCTTGTGAACAGGACGTGCATCCAAAATACCTCCCTTCACACAGGCTACAGGGCAGGGATGAATAAATGCTCATCCCTGTCATTGCAGGTCTGAGTCAGCTTTGAATCAATGACTTTGGCTGCTTCTGTGGTGTTGCCAGTTTGGGGTTGTGGGCTCGGGAAAGATGGACTGTGCAAGAACTGCTGGGTTATCTTTACATGTTTCCCTGTCCAGACTCCCCAGTGGGTGTAGTCCTCTTTGTAAGAGGTACAGCTCTCCCTTACAGGTCCCTGCCTGTAAGCTGTCTGCATGCTTTAAGGAGTTATTGTAATAATCAGAGGCTTCTGAAATAAGGGATGTGTAGGCGAGGAACCTTCCACTGTAGAGGTAATGTTGTATTTCCAAATGTATGCAGTAACACCAAACCCACTGTGGCACTGAAGCAGATGACATATTAGTTAGCCGGTGCGCTTTACAGTACAGATTCTGCTGTCTTCCCTCACACGTGCCCACAGGTTAGTGTTGCATGTGTGCTTCAGCAGGCAGGAAAGGTTTGCAACTGATCACTCCGTAGTTTCCTTCTGAATAAGTGCTGGATCAAGGCACATCTCAGATGATGCACGTACGGAGGGTGTGGGGTTCCAGTAAGGTGAGCAGTTCTGCCTCAAGGTGAACTACACCTTCTCTGAGATGGAGCCGTTGAGTGAGGTGCTGGCTTTCTAATCAGATGAGACCTGTGTGAGAAAACCTTGGCCACTGCAGACCTGCCAGTGTCTTCAGTGGTTTCGGTGTGTTGCGTGCTGCTGGCAATAGAATTGCCATTGTAGTTTTAGTGCTGGTTTTTGGATGGTGCTAATTACTGCCGTCCTTCTCCTGTTCAGTTCCTTTATGCGTGAGGGTGGAAGAGATGGATGTGGAGGTGCTGTGACAACTTATGTTGTCTTGTGTGAAGAGTTTGCCCTGGCAATATGTCTAGTCATTTGGGAGGGGAAGCAACGATGGTGAAGATAGAGTGCTGGGTTTGAAGGCTGTTGTGTTCCAGCCCTTAAGTTTGCTGAGTGTCACTACATCGAATGCTTTATGTTCACTAAAATCAAACTTCATGTATTTCTATTCTATTAGGTAAATACTTTTTCTGGCTTGTGACATTGGGACACTTCTAGCAGTGATGTGATGTGAGACTGTTATAATTCCTTTCCAGGAAGAACTTCTGTATGCTATTTCTTGTGTTCCTTGTGCAGGTGACTCGATTTAAGCACAGCTCTGACGAGTGAACTACTGCAAAACCTTGACTGGCACTGCAACAGGAAAGCGCAGTTTATGCTTTTGACGTCTTGGAGCTTCCCTTTATTCTGACTTCACCCATCTCCTTCCAAAGTTTGCTTGTTTCTAGCAGCATCTTATCTGTTCCTAACCCTAACGTGCATCATTACTAACAGGCCCCTCACTACACGAAGGACCTTGAGGGGCTGGAGCGTGTGCAGAGAAGGCAACGAGGCTGGGGAGGGGCTGGAGAACAAGTCCTACGAGGAAAGACTGAGGGACCTGGGGTTGTTTAGCTTGGAGAAGAGGAGGCTGAGGGGAGACCTCATCCCTGTCTACAACAGCCTGAAAGGAGGCTGTGACGGGGTGGGGGCTGGGCTCTGCTCACAAGTGACAGCGATGGGACGAGAGGAAATGGCTGCAAGTTGTGCCAGGGGAGGTTTGGACTGGACATTGGGAAGAATTTCTTCACTGAGAGAGTGGTCAGGGATTGGCACGGCTGCCCAGGGAGGGGGTGGAGTTGCTGTCCTTAGAGGTGTTTAAAGGACAGATGGATGAGTTCCATAGGGTCAGGGTTTAGTAGGGAGACAGGCGCAGTTGGACTCAGAGGTCTCTTCCAACCTAGTGATTCTATGATTCTATGATCATGTGTGACTTGTCTGATGAACCTTTGGAAAGAAACTTTGCGTTCTGCAGAAAGCTTTTAGAGAGTGGTGCGGTGCTGAATCGGATGGAAGTGCTGCATTCAAGGTGGCTGTTAGACTTTCTCATATTATTTGGAAAAGAATAGAAAGACTATTAGGATATTACTGTCATCAAATAATCCATGAAAATAGCGTTTTTCCTGCTGTGCAGGACAGTTTTTAATCTCAGTATTAAATCAAAATGCAATGCAGCAATCGTACTTCTGTAATTCATTTCTTCTTCCTATTACTGCCTTGATGGGCAGCCCAAGAGCCTGTTTCTGCCGTGAGTGCTCATTCCTTCATTCTGTTCTGCATAATAACAGAATCCTGCTGAAAAGTCTATAATTAGTGGTGAAATGAATACTTTTTCTCATCCTGAAAATTACCTTCTTAAAATACGACTGTCTGAACAGATCTTACTATACTTTATCACTTTTTTTAAGAGTCTCCAGCCCAGTAGAATTTTTCTATCCTGTGTGTTATACAAACTCTAGCAAACTTAGCCGTCTTTTGGAAAGCAAAATCTCCCTCCCATATGTCTGTGTTACTGGGCATATTGTTTTGTACGTTGCTGGCAATGCATTGACGCTAATCCAGAGCTTCTTAGCAGGAGGGCGAGGGCAGGACAGGAAGCGCGCGTGCCTCGGAGCTCAGGGAGGCTTTGGATACCCCATACACTGGATGTGCAGCAAGCAGGCTCGCTCTTTCCAGGCTCCTGGAATTAGAACATTTCTTTACTTAACAGGGTATTGCACATCCGTTGTGATCCACAGGGGCACGTAGCATCATTCAGACACAGTAGGCTAAAATATAAATCCTGGGAAGCTCTAATAACCTTTAGATGGGGCTGGAAGTGTCCTGGCAGCATCTCCCTTGTTTTGAATCGCTGCTCAGAGCATACACCCAATAGAACCTTGATGCTGAAGCGTGCTAATGCCCACTCGTGATATCAGTAATATTGATTATGTGGCCATTATTGAATTCTCCCTGGAGCTTTTTTTTCTTGAAGGTGATTTGTTCGTCTGCGTTACAAGCGCTGAAAGACTTTACATACAACCAAAGGACAACCTGTCATGGATGTGGCTTTCTTGATGCAAGATTTCTTGATGCAGAGCATCAAATGCTCTGGTCCTCATATTGCTCTGCAAAGATTTGGTTCAATCTCTTCCTCTTGTTAAAAAAATGAAATGAGGATGCTCTTTAATTTATGGCTGCTGCATGCTCGTACCTGCACCGGGGCTCCAAAAATCGGTTGAAAAAGTAAAATTCTTTCTTGTGTCTTGTGAGATGATGTATAGTATTTCAGGTGGAGTATGATTGTTTAGTGTGGAAATTTGATGTGCTGTTATAAATTTTGACTTTTAGCCAGTTTTTGTATTCTGGAGGAACTGACCTCTCTGAGTAGGTAAGGAGATAGGACTTGGCTTATCACCACGTGGACTGGTGTGACGCTGTGAAACTGTGTTCAAGTCCTGTTCCCTTTGGGGGTTTTCCAGTAAGATTTCAGTTCTGCTTTGGGCTGGTTTTCAACCCTGCCTTGTGAAGCAAAACTTTTGCATCGTGAGCAATATATATATTTTTGTAGAACATTACCATAACTCTACCCATTGCCCAAGCAAAGTATCTGCTAAGCCTGAAGTTGGAGCTGCATTTACGTACATCAGTCTGTACTGTGTGCCCTGATGGGTAAGAAGAATATTTTATTTTGAAAATCATAGAATGATGGAATGGTTGGTTTGGAAGGGATCTTAAATCCAGTTCAACCTCCTTGCCATGGACAGAGACACCTTCCACTGGACCAGGGGGCTCCAAGTGAACACTGGAAACCAGCCAGAGATGAGAGGAGAAATCTTGGAGAAAGGTGCATGACTTGTGTCATATAACTTATATTCCATATATTCCATTTATATATCTGTTTCATTTAAACTAAATCACTGTAGCACAGAAGATATCCAATATAATGTAGCTTTTTCTTCCTTTAAGGTCCACCTTAAAAGAAATAATGCAATATATTGCCAAAATTTTTTTCATCTTTCTCCTTATTTCAGCAGTGATGGTATCATTTCTGTGGGTAAAAGGAAAACAGTAATCCAGAGCCCAGCACATGCTTACAGCATAAGCAGAAACATTAAATATTGATCCAAAATCCTGGTTTTAAAGAATGCTTAAATAAAACCTAATGCTTTATTTCAAACTACAATAGCAGATTTTTTCAGTAGTGTGTTCATTCAGCCCTGCAAATCAATTACTCATTCCCTGAGTAAAATCAACCACCTCTGACTATCTTTTCAGAATTTACTCCAGTAAATTTTAGCCTTGAGAATGCAAATTTAGCAGTTGCAAAATTGAGCAGCTTTTTTACCTTTTGGGGATCCTGAAAACAAAGAAGGGCGGTGGTCAGTCTTCCCCCGTTGTTAGCTGTGCTGAGTTGGAGGATGATGAGCGTGGGGGAGCAGTTGATTCCAGCCGTGGTGCACTGGGCAGACCCTGGCAACGAGACCCCCGACCCAACCTTTACCTTTCCACTTTCCTCGCCTAAAACACCTTGCTTAAAACGCGTCTTGAGTTTTAGTGAGAATGATAGTGAGTTGATGGAAGGGTGATCTGGAAGGGCTTGTTGCTGCTTCCCGTGATCCCGGAACACTTTCAGCTCTCAACAACATTTTCTCTGTTCAGATGGTTCCAATGCTTTTGTTATTCTAGTTGAGAGGAAAGGCAGAAAATGAAGACATTCAAAATCCAGTTGTCTCGGCTGTATTTGAAAACTCGATAGTACAAGCAATTACACAGAACATGTTTTTCAATTTTAGGGCTTCTGTTCTTCAAGATGTAATTTGCTGAAAACTGAGTGTGGGAAGGTGTCAGTTAAACATTTTATTCATTAATTTTTTCATTACTCATGGGGATGCACAGGTGAATTCAATTCTCTTCCTTCTCTTGTGTTCCCATAACTTTCAAGGATCAGGTAATTTTGTAGAAAAAACTGCTTTGAAGTTACCTTCTCTCTACCAGAACACACGTGGATCTAAAACTTAACCAATTAAAGTGACCAGACAGACTTAAACAAATGAGAATCATAGAATGGGTTGGAAGGGACTTCAGAGCCCATCCAGTGCCACCCCCTGCCATGGGCAGGGACACCTCCCATGGGATCAGGAGGCTTCAAGCCCCATCCAACCTGGCCTGGAACCCCTCCAGGGATGGGGCAGCCACCGCTGCTCTGGGCAACCTGGGCCAGGGCCTCCCCACCCTCACATGAAAAAGACTCATGAATTAACACTGTGTCAGCTTAAATTCGTGAAGCTGCAGCCTGGCGCTAGGATTTAGCCCTGTGCCACCTCTTTCCTCACCTCTGTTCTGAACTATCTTCTATGTGTTAAAAGGTGTGCATGAAGATGGGTGTGGGACTGCTGACGTTGTTAGGGTGGGGTGCCAGGACAGAAATTCAAACCACTTCTGAGCCTTGCGCGTGCATCTATGTGAAAATGTTTTGAGTAAAGTAACAGAGCTGGAAGTAAAGCCTCTTGGTATCAGATCCTGCCTTCATTAACAAGAACTGACAAAGTGTTATTTCTTAAATATTTATTTAAGAACCTTTCTGGGTATGGATTTATGGGCCTGTTTTTACATTCTGTATTGTTTTGTAAAATCTTTTTAATATGCGGTAAAATAAATCATGTGATAAGAGATAATGGTGCCAGTAACAGCCCTTACGAAGATCAAGAGTGTTCTTTGGTTGGGTGGGTGCTGCTGTGGGTACACAAAATGCTGCTGTACATTTTTATAATGGTGGAAGATTCCATTAAATGAAAGCTGTACTTCTCATAAGTGAAGGGCAGGTTTGATTTTTCTTCACCTCAAGTAAAAAGATGGTTGTAACAATTTCAGAAAAGTCATTTTTTGAAACAGAGTTAAGCTCTACTGTGAACCTTCTCGTGTCTGCCGGGTGTTCAGATTGAGAGATTGTGCAGTACCGCTACTTGCGGCATTTCTCTTGCCAGACAGAAGTTGATTCCCTTTGCTCTGGGCAGCAGAATTCCTACTATGCTAATTTCTCTTCTGTTTTTAAGTATTCTCTGATGTTAGCTGTCAGGAGCATCAACTGATTCCTATTTGTAGGTATTCCTGGCCGCCTTCCTGTAACCCAGCCCCAGCCCGCTGAGTTACGGCACGCTTGAGTGTCCTGTGGGGCAAGAGACCAAGTTCTTATTTTCTTCTTCCCTCTCAACTTGTGCTTTTAAAATCGTCCAGACTTCTTTGAGCGTGAAGACAATAAAGATAACATTAGAGCGTGTAATGAAGGGTGGAGAAAAAATGTCAGGTTTTGCTACCTATTTCTACAATAGATTCTGAAAATTAGATTTCAGTTCTGTTTACTTTCTGGTGTGAGACTTATGAAACTTTTCTAGCTATAACTTTTTCTACTGCCTTTAGCATAATATTCAGGCTGTTATTAGAGAAGGAAGTCGTTCTAGTAAGAAATCTGTCTTTTTTCCTTTTTTTTCCCCCTCTGGTCAACCAGGGAAGACTCTTTAGTTCCTAAAGAAATACCCTTGTCTTTAATCTTGAGGAGGCAAATTTGGTGCCAGCTTGTTAAGTGCTAGAGTTTGCAAGTTCATATCTATCACGTTTTTGTTTAGGTCCTTGGTAAGATTATGGCATGGAAGTGGTGTTTTGAGGCTCTGTTTTGCTCTGGAATCTGCTGCTTTGCTTCATATGTTTGATTCTCTTTTTTTGCAGAGCCTGACATCTTTAAGGTTTCTGTAGCACTGAGGCTGGATTGTTCTGGAGTGAGGAAGGAAGAGAACTGGGCAAATGGCTGTGTGTTTTCTTCTGGGTTTTGTGTTTGTTCGTGAAATGCTGGGAGTGCCCAGAGGAGGGAAACGAGGCTGGGGAGCATGAGTCTTCTGAGGAGCGGCTGTAGGAACTGGATTGTTTAGTCTGGAGCAGGGGAGGCTGAGGGGCAACCCTATTGCTCTCTACAACTACCTAAAAGGAGGTTGTGGTGAGGTGGGTGCTGGGCTCTTCTCTGGATTAACACTGATAGGATGGGAGGAGATGGCCTCAAGCTGCACCAGGGGAGGTTTAGATTGGATATTGGGAAAAATGTTTTCACTGGCAGAGTGGTGAAGCCCTGGCAGAGGCTCCCCAGGGCAGTGGGGGAGTCTCCATCCCTGGAAGGGTTAAAAAAATGTGTGATTGTGGCACTTAGAACGTGGTTTAGTAGGCACGGGGATATTGCGTTGGTGGTTGGATTGGATGACCTTAGAGGTGTTTTCCAACCTTAACAATTCTGTGATTCTATGAATACTAGGTTTCTGTTTCATTTTGGAGAAGAAAACCTTGTCGGTATGAATGACATCATTAAATTAAATTTCCTTACTTAAAAAGATTTTGAGGGGAGAGGGAGACGCTTTGTTCTGCTTTGTATTGATAAAATTATCTCACCTTGAGAAAAAAAAATGCCCTTTAGGAGCTTCTGGAACTTAGTTTACCTTCTCTGTCAATTTTGCACAACTACGAATTTCAGACAAGCGTGGATTTTTAAATACTTTAAATTGCTTCTATTTGCAAACCTTGGCCCATTCTGAGTAGCACCTCAAAAGTGTGGGGATTAGATTCCTAAATGTATTTGCCTGTGACCTTTTCAACTAAAGAGTGAGGAAAGGCTAAAAAAAAAAGGTACAAGCTACTCTGCTTCTAGATTAATGTCAAAGGCCAGTGCTTTTCACTTGCAAATACGTAGCGTAAGTCTCTGTTACTGCGTATTTACAGAAGGTTTTTATTGAAGACTCAAAGACTGTCAACATATGTTTTAATATTGCAATTAATGACTCCAACTGTTAACTTTTTTTAACTTGTAATAGATTTATTTTAAATTGAAGTAGACTGATTTCTTTTTTGAATTTCTAATTAGTAGGGGAAGTATGAAAACCCTTAGAAAAATGAATTGAAATAAAAAGGGAGAGAATGAACAAGAAGGTCTACCATTTTTAGACTATCTGGCGCTTAAATGCTAGTAGTAAATATGTCGTAATTGTTTGTGTTTCACTTTACAGGTCTGAAGGTGACAGCTCAAGAAGCATCAGGTATGTGTATGTTGGATTCTTTCTGTCTTGGTTTCTTGATTATTAAGAAATGCTTTACTTAAAAAGCCTGACCTTAAATAAAGGCATTAAGATTTTTAAAAACGTGGGGTTTATTGGTTCTACTTAGCATGCCATTTGTATTTTAGAGGATTTTCTACCTTGGACAAGTTCAGTAATAGATAACGTGATATTTCCTGAATGCTTTTGTCTCTAAGATTGAACCTTAAACCATATTGGTGTTGATAATTGCAGAAAAATATTGCTGGTTAGTTGCCAGTGTTTTCAGTCAAAATGTGAAAATGGTCATTTGTATTGGCAAAGCTGGGAGCCAGCGTCTTGCCAGTTTTGGGGGGCAATGTCTGTGTTGGGGAGAAGTCCATGTGCTTGCTCAGGATTTCTTAACATTCTTCTCTCTTTTGCTTGGCGGTGAGACCCTTCATCGACTCATTACTGCAAGACTCATTATGCTCTTGGAAGGTTCAGTTAGTTTAGAGAATTTAATGTAATTATCAGATACTTATTCATTTAGTATTATATACTTGTTACCTTGGGGGGGGTTAAACCTACCTCTTTGAAGAGGTAGCTGAGTCAAGCTTCTAGAACTCGTAACAGTGCTCTGAACAGGACTGACACTTTGGGAAAGTGTTCCTCATACATTAGACCACTACCATTGAGCCGGTGCCTTGATTCTCAAGGAATGTGACCACTGATCAATGATAACGAGGTCCAAAATATTAGCTGTGAGTTCACCGTAACACCCTGCAGCTTGTTTTGAGGATTGTCAGGACATTGTATTAAAAGGTATTGTATTTCATTTCTTAAAAAAAACACCCCAAACAAAAAGCCAGAACTGTCACTTGCAGAATTAAAAATCCAGTTTTACCCACAGGTATGCAGGCTGTCCACAAAAACAGTTGAACTGCAGAATAATCGATACGATATCAGAAAAACAAGGACCCTGTAGGAAGTGATCAAAGATCTTCTGAAATGCATTTTCTTACAACAGAAATCAAACCCAGTACGGTATTGACCCAGGTTCAATGCTTGCGCAGGAGAAGTTGCTACTGTATTTTTAATTTACGGCTACTGAGCTGGACAAGATCATGAGCTGCTGTAGTTAAGACGGTAGTAAGATGCCTGTGCTTTATTCCTTGGTGTTTTTTTAACTCCCAGTTGGGCTGCCAGAGTGCTGACACGCTGTGGAAGGACTGATGCTGCTCACCTATTGCAAACTACAAGCAGGTCCACCGACATGTGAATTACAGAACTCTAATTGAGGTCACATTTCAACCTACAAGAGATGTTCTTGGTTTGACTTGTTGAGTCTCCTGTTGGATTTGGTGGCTCAGATCACGGGGGCACTGCTGCTGATAAACTCTGTGCCGAGTTCATCATTAGAGACTGCACTTTGAGGTATTTAATTAGTGTATAGGCACAGCTGAAAGCCAGTTACTTCAGATCTGGTTTGATGCTGCCTAAAAACTAAACTTTAGTAGAACTGTAGCCCTTGCTGCTGGCACACATCTTAACGAACGGGGATTATTTCATGGGGGGGAGGTATTTGACTGAAGGCTAAGGGACTGGGCGGCAAGACTGATGGAATAACGTTAGTATGTCTCACCAGATAAATTCTGCACCTTAAAGAAGGGCTCTGCTCAGACTTGTGCCTCTATAGAAACTGGCAGTACTGCACAAGGCTTATTTCTCCTCTGTATAGGCTTCAGGGTTGTGGTGGTGAAAATCAACACCGTGTGTTCACTACGGAAACCTGCAGGCAATCAGCATGAATCTTGGAACGTTGATATAATCTTCTGTTTTGAGGCTGTTCAGTGAATTAGTTCTGTTATTCAACATGAACTTGGGTTACTCCAAGGCAGTTACAGACATTTATGGTAGCCTAAAATTAGTCTAACAGATGAATGCAGCAGCAGGCAATTCAAGCAGAAGGCAGAGCCGTAGTCCTCCTCAAGTGGTCTTTCAGTCCAGCTCTTCCATCCTCCCTCTTCAACTGTGTTTTTTTCAGAGCAGAGATGAAATGTCTCTGAGTGAGGACGTGCTGTTAAGTTTCTGCCTGCATAAAATCCTGGTCAGCTTTTGCCTTGCCTTGGGCAAAAGCTCACTTATCTATGTCTACGTATTGTCTTGTCTTTACATGGTGGTTAATTTACTTGGTACTCTTTTCCTTTGTTTCTGGCAAATCAAGATGGAATGCAATGATCTCAAATGAAATTATAAGGTCAGCCTAGGGAATAGTGTGTGAACTCTGAAGAGACTAAATCATCATTCCTGCTCACAAAACTATCGGCCAAATACCAGCGAATCAGCATGCTGACCATGCTGTGCCAGTATCTTCTGCCAAATTGTTCAGTAGGGTTCTTGAAGTCTAGGGAGGAGCTGCAAGCAGGTGAGAAGCCAGGAATAAAATGTGTCAGCATTAAATGGACAGATAGCATATTGAGAGAAGGTAGTTAAGGGCTTGTGTTTGCAGTTAATAAGCAAAAGTACTGGTTAGGATTGTAGTGTTTAGCTCTCACTAGCATTAGTGCTTAAAATAAAAGGATCAATCTGGAAAAAAAAATAGAGATGCAATCATATATTTTCTTACCTCCTTTCTCTCAGAAGATTGTTTTGAGATCAGATGGATGATAGCTTGGCGTATATTTTTCCATCACTAGAGAACTGTATCCTGTGACATTTTAGTGGCTTGTTCTGGAGAAGCAAGTTCTTTCTCGTGTTCAGTGCTCGTGGATATGAGATGAACGGGTGCAGTGATTAACTTTGATCTTTGCTTCTAGTGGACACAGAGAAACAGGTCGGTCCCTTGAATTGAGAATGGCTCAGAGGTGATTCGTTGGGGTGACATAGGCATTGACTTGTAGAGTTTGTCTACTCTGAACCAGATCCATCCTTCTCTTTTCCTTCCTTGTGTCCTGTCAAAGCTTTGCACCACTGTCATCATCAAACTTTTTAGTTTTTCTAGAGAGTCTCTTCAGAAGTTTTCTATGAGCAGTAAATACAAGAATTGGGATTCAAAAGAGCAGGCAAGTACTCTTGAGGGTTTCTTGTTTGTATTTTCCTCCTCCCCTCCAACTAAGCTGGGAAATCATAGAATCATAGAACCATGGAATGGTTTGGGCTGGAAGGGACCTCAAAGCCCATCCAGTGCCACCCCCTGCCATGGGCAGGGACACCTCCCACTGGGTCAGGGGGCTCCAAGCCCCAGCCAACCTGGCCTGGAACACCTCCAGGGATGGGGCAGCCACCACTGCTCTGGGCACCCTGGGCCAGGGCCTCCCCACCCTCACAGCAAAACATTTCTCCCTAAGATCTCATCTCAATCTTCCCTCTTGCAGCTGAAAACCCTTCCCCCTCATCCTGTCTCTGCACTTCCTGATCAAGAGCCCCTCCCCAGCTTTCCTGGAGCCCCTTTCAGTACTGGGAGGCTGCTCTAAGGTCTCCCCAGAGCCTTCTCTTCTCCAGGCTGAACAATCCCAACTCTCCAGCCTGTCATACCGGAGGTGCTCCAGCCCTCACATCATTTTTGTGGCCTCCTCTGGACTCGCTCCAACAGATTCATGTATTTCAAGATCCTTGTCATTCCCGTGCTGAGGACCCCAGAGCTGAGTTGGGCAGGGCACAGGAGCCTGATGCCCAACATGTTTAGATAGGACACGGAAAGCTTGGGATCACTTTGATTGTCTCTTGCCGTTGAGTTGGCGTAATCAGTTTCTCGATTGAGACACTTGTGTTGGAATAGCTGACTTTTTTCATACTGGAAGGGAATATCCAATAGAAGTGATGCCGTGGAATTTTATCATGTTGCTCCGTTGCAAAAGTTATTGTCTTGGAGGATTTGGTAGCTTTATAACTTGTCACAAAGATGAAAGCTCACCCAAAACAGGTTTTGAAGTGCTCTGAAATGCAATGAACACTGAATCTGACTATGCAGAAACAAGATTGATGCAGAAAAGCAATATGATTCAAGATAATACACTGAAACAATTGAAAACCATCCCTTAAAATTCTTTTTGCTTATAATATCACTGCACTGTAATGAACTTGCATTGCTTTCCTTTGGGCGAGCACCATGTAATTTTCGAGCAGAAGTATTTGTTAAATCTATTAAAATTGATATATTACTTCGAACACTGCATTCTCAGGTGTGATGAACGCATACACAGTGTGAGTTACGAAATTGTCAGTGTGATGGTCCTTTTTAATTAGTTGTCTTTGTTCATGTGTTTTCAGGAGAAAATGCAATTTGTTTTACAAGCAGTTTTCATATTTAGTAGTATGGCCTGACAGTTGTGGATAAGAATGTGTATATGTAGTAGAACCTATCATCTCAAAGTTAGCAAAAATAGGATTTCTTAAGGTTTAGTAGCTTCAGGATGTTCCTCTTACCTCTACTATGGACCCTGTAACTCCCGATTAAGAAGTGACATTATGAGAGGAAACAGCCTCAAGTCACACCAGGGCAGGTTTAGATTGGATATTAGAAAAAATGTCTTCAGTGACAGAGTGGTGAAGCCCTGGCAGAGGCTGCCCGGGGCAGTTGGGGAGCCCAAACAATATGTGGCCGTGGCACTTTGGGGCAGGGTTTAGTGGGCACTATGGTGTTGAGCTGATGGTTGGACTGGATGATCTCTAGAGGTCTTTTACGGCCTTAATGATTCTATGAATCCATGACTGTGTGGTCAATGAACTCGAGGCAACAGAATAGAGGAGTCAAGCAGTGTATAAGATGCAGAGGACTCAGAAGATCAGTGAGCATCTCTGAACCCTTAGAGCCAACCTCTAAGTCCTGCCGAGAAACAATATCCCTATTCTGGCTTTCCTTATTTTCCTATTCTCATTCTTACAAGAGATTAATAGTAGTAGGAGTGGCTTAAAGACGTTAAGATTTAATTAACCATCTGCCTAGTTGTTCCTTTGATGCTTTTCCGCTGGTAAAATAGATGAGATGTAGCTGCAGTCACCTCAAATGGGTTTCTGATCACAACTGCTCCACGGTATTCCTAGCGCAATGCTTCCACTGCAGCTGGTCCTTTGGCTGGTTGTGCGCAGAGAGAGAGCAGAGAGGTGCCAAGGCTGCTGCCAAAATAGTCTGGTGTTCTGCAAAAACCCACGTGATTTAAGAAATGAGTGAAGAAAGAGGAGAGAGCCTGAAGGTTAGTTAACAAAGAGCAAGCAAAAAGAGGGCAGTTGAAGTACCAGCTATGCAGAAAACAGACTCATAGAATCATGGAATGGTTTGGGTGGGAAGGGACCTCAAAGCCCACCCAGTGCCACCCCCTGCCATGGGCAGGGACACCTCCCACTGGATCGGGGGGCTCCAAGCCCCATCCAACCTGGCCAGTGTCTCGGTCTGTATTTCTTCAGAATGTAAATAGAAGAGGACATGGAAAGCTTTGTGTCTGTTGGGGGTCATGCAGAAAATCTAATTTCTCGTAAAGCTGTACATTAGATTAAGTGGAAAAGTAATTGTGTGATTCACTTTGGAGCAGGAAAGCACTGGAGAATTTCAGCCTCGTTCTGTGCTGCGTGGGGCGTGGGAGGAATGACTGCTATAAAGACCTTGGCAAACGGCAGTTTTGAGCCACAGAGGCCGGCTAGCAGGAAGCAAAGTTTGGGATATTTCCTTGTTTTGTTTTACCCCACTACGATCCACACGGACTGTGTGACTCAGCCTCCTCTCATTTCACCTGTGAAGCACAGGTCTTGGGGAATTAGAGACAGAGACGCTTGTAAAAGGAATTTTGGAGTTCAAATGTATTACTTTGCATCTAAATGATTTAGTGACTACAAGTGAAAAAAAGCCTTTTCTGTCTGGTTTTAATCATTCTATAGAGACTTTTTAGTAGTTTTATAGCCAGAGCTTAAAATAAGCAAAATCACCATTTGCAACTAATTTAAAAAACAAAAAAAAATTTCCCCTAATGGATTTCTACATAAATGTCAGGCTGCCTCTCTGCAGTAGACTGGAATATGATGAGTTTCCTGATGTTAATTTAATTTAATTTTATTACTCCTAACAGAAATAAAATATGTGGAAACAACGTCTAGTAGCTGAAATGGCTGTGGAGTTGCCAACGGCTTTAAAATTACAGAGCTTTAATATGAATTTCAGGATTAAAGGACAGCAGTATGGTCATCAATTTGTCAGACCTGTTTCTATGTCATTTTTAGTGGTTAAATTTACACTTGTGATGTTAAAAAATATATTTTTTCATAAAAATAGTATGAAACATCTACTTTTACAGAATGTGTAAACTAAAAAAATGTGAAAGACCATTGGGAGTAGATGTCTGTATTTCTTATTAAAAACCTATCATCATGCGCACCTTAGAATCATGTAAAGTGTGTGCTGTAACTTACACGACTTTCGAGGAGCAGGAGATGGTGTTGATGTTAGAAGACTTTGTACAGAGCGCTCAGATCCACACTCCATGTGTTCTGGAACAGGAACAAGTCATCCTTTTTACCACATGCCATGGGCTCTCCGTGTACAGACATTAATGAATATTCTGGAATTGCGGGACTTCTTGGAGTGACCATTTCCATTCCCTTTCATGGCGCTTCAGGACAGGGTTTAGCAGGCACAGTGGGGCTGGCCTGACACTTGGCCTGGATGATCTTGGAGGCCTTTTCCAGCCTTAATGGTTCTGTGATTCATCCCTTCATGCTTTGTCTTTGGACTGTGAGTTATTAAATGAAGTACTGGAGATATCTGACCACGCAATCCAAGAGCACTAAGGAAGGAAATCTGCCACAGAATCTTCTTGAAGAAAGTATCCTGTCCAGCCAGGAGAGCTGTGTGCTGAAGTGATAACTGACAGAGAAAGATAAGGATGAGGAACCCAAACCAGGGGGTCGGTGACAGCGGGGAGCAGATTTCCTGATCTCAGTCACGGTGTCTTGCCCACGGGATTTAAGCTACATCCGTGCCTTTAGTTTTGCACTTTAACCACACTTTGGGAACCTGGTGGTGTTTAAGTACAACGGAATGTTAAATTCTAGATATTCTAGATATATCTATTTAGATCCATAAAAGTAGTGAAGGCTAACAATGCCAGCATTAGTTAATGAACTTTCTGAAAAGCCAAGTAATATTTTCTGACTAGAACTTCTTTTTAGTAAAACACGTGATGTTAGCATCTAAGAATTTGATTAAGCTGCTATTGATGAACAACTTCAATTTTTTTTCCCCAGATATTCTTGGAATTGATGAAAACAAATTAGCCCTGTTTCTGAAATCTTGTGCCAGGATTCCTGTTTATGTGCAACTAGTATGTCTGTTCTGCCTTTCTCACTGCTGGAGGAATGCATAATTATTTATAAGATTTAACAGCATACTGGGTTCATTCCAGTAGGGCTATACCTTAGAAATTCTTCTGTGAATAAATACATGAAGCATTAGCAAAGCTTTCCAAAACCAATAATTATTTGGTAGAATCAAAAGTGATCAGCAGTTTTCTCATAATTATGGACATGTGGAACACGTTGTGTCCACTTGTTTGTGCTAAGCTCTAATGTTGCTTAGAAATTGCCTATAAAAAGCTGTATAGGCCTGTTAATCATTTAACTTTTTGGACTACTTATAAATCTGACAGTTTATTGAAAGACTTTTCTCAGACACATAGCACCATCAGTGCTTGTATTGAATCTGTTTGACCTCTCAGAACTTAATTTGTAATTGAGATATCGAAGTGGAAGGAAACAAAATAATAATTCCAAAGACTGGTAGAATGTGGCTCACGGTCAGATAAGGTGGTACCTGATAGCAAAACTAGGAACCCTCTCTGAATTTTGCATACTAAACACCATTCACCATTTCACCACTGGTGAAAGGCAGATTGAAATGAATGGATAACAAAATTAAATATGTATTCTGGAGTGCTAGGTGACTGGTGTGGGATGTGAATGCCTTGACAATATGTGGGTTCATATTGAAACAGGAATTTTTGCTGCTCTGTGGTGCTTCAGTAAGGCTTGAGTCTGTAAGACATGGTAAGAAGGCAACGAAGGTAAGAAGGCGTTCTGCTTGTGTGTCAGACATAATAACTTTCTAGGTGTTGCTCTTTCTCTGGACAGGGCTTTACATTCTGTGATGTGGACTGATGGGTGATGGCTGTTGCTCCCCATCAGCCTTCTGAGGAAAGTCAAAAGTTTCTCTGTCAAGGGAAATGGAGATTTGGGTGGTATTTGCAAGACACTTGCCAGGTGAAGAGGAGAAGGTGACACTGCTTCACGCAGCCAGGTGAGCTGAAGTTTCACATAGCTGTTAGTGCACTAATATATCCGAAACCACCCTGTGGCCTGTGCTCCCCACCCTGCTTCTTCTTGATCTACTGAGAGCTGGTGCCGTCAGAGACTCTGAATGGTGCCAGAGAGCAGAACGTGCCCATATATACACGTAGCTGACGAGGAGGTGTTATTTGAGCTCTGTAATATAGTTTTCATGATTTTAACTTCATGTTCTTTTAACATAATCTCTTCTCTCTGGTGACCAATGACAGGACCCGAGGGAACGGCAGGAAGATGCCAGGGGAGGGTCAGGTTGGACATGAGGAGAAGGTTCTTCCCCCAGAGGGTGGTGGAGCACTGGAACAGCTCCCAGGGAAGCAGTCACAGCCTGACAATATTGCAGAAGCCTTTGGCCAACACCCTCAGCCCCACGGGGTGACTGTTGGGGTGTCCTGTGCAGGGACGGGAGCTGGACTCAAGGATCTTTGTGGGGCCCCTCCAGCTCAGGACATTCTATGATTCTAACTTTTGTACAGAATGAACTCACAATATCAAAGCTTTTTCCTCAAGTGTAATTGCATTCAGTGTAACAAAATAACTTGGCAGTGTCAGTAGTGGCTTTTCAGGCACTTGATTTTCAGGAAAGGGATTATGGAAATCAATTGTATACTGCAACTATAGATCTTCAAGACCTGGCCTGGAACCCCTCCAGGGATGGGGCAGCCACCACTGCTCTGGGCAACCTGGGCCAGGGCCTCCCCACCCTCACAGCAAAACATTTCTCCCTAAGATCTCATCTCAATCTCCCCTCTTGCAGCTGAAAACCCTTTCCCCCTCACCCTCTACCTGCACTCCCTGATCCAGAGCCCCTCCCCAGCTTTCCTGGAGCCCCCGTCAGTACTGGGAGGCTGCTTTTCTGAGACAGTTTAGTCAAGAAGCGAATAAACCGAATTCTACATCTTGGGCAGTCCAGCCAAAATCACATTATTGCCTCAAAGTAGGTGTGGAACCACGCAGCAGTGCTAGGCAGTAGGAGGAAGGTGGTTGAGAGGCCCTCTTTAACCTGACAGTCTTCAAATGAAGTCTGTGATTCTGTGCCTAATGTTCTAAGCGTTTTATTTCTACATTGCTTTTTAACATATTGAAGAATCTTCATATAGTTCCATGACTTGAAAGCTTCAAGTCCTGTGAATGATTTTAAGCGTCACAGCGGTGACACCATCTGTATTTGTAGAAGAAACTTTCTGCATGGACTGAGCTAACTGGTTTTCCTCTCAACAGCATTTCATTAGACTCAGTTGGCAAGGAAATACAGTAGCATTGTACTGATAGGTGAATTAAGGGGTAAAGGGCTGAAGTTTTTTTGCTGTGTGAACACAGATAGTCGGGTGTTCGCAAGACACTTGCCAGGTTGCATTAAATGTAATGAATTTTTTTTGCTTCAGGTAATGTATTATACTAATAGTTTGACTTCTGAATTACTGAGGTTCCGATTTTTCTTCTGAAATGTAGCATCGTGACTTGCTAAAAATCGGAAACCATCCAGGTGGATAAACTAGCATATGCAAGCATTTTTTCTAAAATTATTTCCACTGGAAATAGACAGCTGTAATTTATGTAAGTTTGTAAGTGCTGATTGTGCTCAATAGAATTCTCTTGACAGGCTGGCAGTTGTTGAATTTGCAATCTCCAAAAGACAAAGCTTTGTAAGTGGTTTCACATTAATTCAATGCAGCTAATTTTTATGCTCCGCTCTTGAAGGAGCAGCTCTTGTTCGGAAGTAGGCCCCTTGGTTACTGTGTAAGATAAGGCTCGCTTAATGAGCAACGCGTGCACAACTTAATCGGTCAGTTGAGTGCTTCTAGTGCCACAGGATTTCTCTTTTGCATAGATAAATTTCCTCCATGACTTTGCCATTCCATAGTAAATTCTGAGTTGCTTTTGTTCTTTTCTATTATAATTCACATCAAAAGTTAGATAAATCTATCGTATAAAATATAAATGTAAATATAAATATGAAAAAAACATGGAAAGTCTTATACTTCCTGTGTACTTCATAGTGTTCTTCAGGAGCTTTGGTTAATCATGGAATGGTTTCTGTTGGAGGTGGTGCAATTGGCAGTGTTGGGTTTACAGTTGGACTCAATGATCTTAAAGGTTTCTTCTAACCTAAACAATTCAGTGATCTGTACTTCTGCACCCGTGCTACACAAAGCTCCCCCTGGTCTGCATCTTAGGCAGAGACAGACGTGCGCTTCTTCAGCTGCACACAGAGCTGGCTGAGGGATTTCAGCTTTAGAAAAGAGGATTGTGGCACAGTGAGGCCAACTGCACCTCATTTCTGCCACGGCTGTCGCAGGAGTTCCAGAGGAGGACAGGGTATGATCTGAAATTGTCTTGCATTATGAATTTAAAGTAGCTATTTTCTTTTTTTTGTTTTGCTTTGGTTTAAATGGAGACCTAGAATCATAGAATCGTAGAGTTACCCAAGTTGGAAGGGACCCAAAACAATCGAGCCCGACTGCTATCCGTACACAGGACACTCCAACATTCACACCACGAATGACCTGATTATAAGCCAATATCCCTGTAAGAACAGGAATAAAGTTTGATTTTAAAAGCAGAACTAACTGCATACTTTTCTGTCCAGAACACTGGGAGTAGTCTATGCAAACTATTGGAAATGCATGTATATGTGCAAACTGATAGGATTGTGAGTAGGAGGCAGCATGTCCCGCCAATGATTTGCCTTTGTGCATTGGCGAAAAAATATCTGCTTCCTTGTACATAATCTGTTTCTTTCAAAGAATTAATGTATTAGACATTTACAGATAGGCTGTTCAGATGCCATGCAGCAATTTTTATGTAGTAGTCTGCACATGGAAAAGATAAAAACAAATAAAAAACAGAACTTCCATGCTTTTTCTTTCTGATTTCAGAGCTTTACACAAGTAAGCATGGTTAGACTAATTCTATCCAACAGGAAAATATGCAGCAAAATAAAGCTGTGTAAAAATCTGTCTATAACTTTAAAGGCCTTTTTTTCCTTTTTGCTTTTTAATCTGTTTTGTAGGTAGTTGTATGCCTCCGTGTAATTCAAGAATAACCCTTGGTCTTAACTGTGATTTAGATATCTGGTCCCTTGTCTGAGCTGTTTGAACAACGCTTTTGGAAGTTTTCCAGTAAGTGCAATTCTAAGTAAATGGAAGATGAAGTAAGCAAACTATGGCTTGGAGAAACCGAGAACAGAATAGTATATTAATGTAAACACAAAACCAAAATGAACATTTCGGTTTAAAGAGGAAAGATATCCTAAGATAAGCTTCATTTGTGATGTAACTGCTGTCTAGTGACTGTGATCAGTCAGTCACGGTGGTTGGCAACGTGTGTATATAGCGGGGGTGGTGGTTGTTGATTGATTTTTCCTGCAGTTCTTGCTCTGCTTTCTGAAAAAAAGAGAAAAGTCAATTTTTGTTATGGTTTTATAGGACTCAGTAGTTTTCTTGGAGTTCTCAGAGGCTCTGAACTTGTGGTGACAATGCACTTCCGTTCAGAGACGTGGAAAATACACCGTTTCTGTGCAAGACCGCAGTAACAGGCCAAGAACCGTCAGCGTTCTATCAGTCTGTTTTGGAATCAGTAGGGTAAAAAGGCAAGGGCATCCTTTTATAAATTTATATTTGGATTTTTTCGTTTGGTTTTTGGAGGGGTTTTTGGTGACTTTCATTTACCATTTTAATACTTGGATAAATCTTCGAATTTCCCCACACCGTTGCTGCACAAACACTCTCCCCCCGGGGAGGCAGAGGGGCGAGGTCTCTGCGGTGGAACGTGGGAAGGTGGAGTTGGCATTAGAGATTTCTGAGATGTCATTAAGTATGAGATTTCTGAGACGGTGCTAGATATGTCTTTTCTAGGAGTAGGAAAAAGAATCTATGTGACTATCGGGCATGTGAGCAAACTGTGCCGCTGACCATGGATTTCCCAGCCCAGCTCAAGCAGTAGCGGTGCAGGAAAGATGTCTTATAGTAACGTGCAGCTGAAGACTTGTAACTGGAAGAGGGAAGGGAAAAAATCATTTACATATATAATTGATATCAAACAATTATGCCCAGCATAACAGGATATAAAGTATCTAGGAAGCCAGTTGACTTAATTATTGTGTCTTTCATGTTTCAGCTCAGTTTTAAGCCTCTCTATCTCTCTTGGAGGAGTATATTCTCATAGTATTTGAAATCAAGATCACAACAAATGAAAATTTTTATGGTTTCTAAATGGGAGATTTTGGGGTTTTAATTTAAATGAGCTATAAACAAACTTGGGGAGGGGGGAAGAGGAGAAATTCTATAGGTGTCTTATAGTGAAGGGCAGCAAGGGCAAATGTTTCTGTGACCTAAGTAATAAAACAACAGACACAAACCTTTATATTGCAAAGAAAACACAGTAGAGTAATTTTTTTTAAAAAATAGAATATAGTGAACTTCTCAGGCATCACTGGAGAATCCCTTTCTGATTGCAACTACAGAGAGCACGGGAAATAATACCATAGCTGTAATTTCCTCCAAATAATGAGTTTCCTAAGGGAATAGGAAGAGAGGACAAAGGGCCTTTTTTGTCTACTGCACACGCGATGTGCACTTGAAGGCAGACTTGTGAACTGATAAACAAAAACTCTTTTAGAGAAGCGTGCTGTGCTGAACTTGGATGAGTGGTGGAGTGTAGGTGTAGACATCCTCATGTTCTACAGTGTGGAAGTAGAGGCCAAGTAGTTCTTTGAGTTCTGTGGCTGTATTACTTGTTTCTTTAGTGTTCCCTCCTAACATTTATCTTCAAGTTGCTGTGGCCACCAATGTCCTATAGGAGAAGGAGCACGAGAACAAGACACATGACTAGATTTTATAATTGTGACAACCAAGTGTCGTATCGCACCATTTCTAATTGTACTTAAGTTGTTCTAACTTCTTTTGTAGATGAAGCTGTAGATTCTGTATTCATTTCAAAGGTGAACAAAAAGTAATAAGATAGCCTTTCACACACACTTCTTGTTATTAAAGCTTCTTTAGTAAAAATGACTTCTTTAGTAAAAATTACTAACCGAAAGCTTTGACCTTTTATGCCTCTCTGCTTTGCCCTATCGTTAGCTGTGTTCTGTTGAGGTTAAGAGGAGAAAGTAATGCACTTTAATTTGGCTCCATAACAGATGCCCTTACTTGCTGAAATCCCGTATTGATTCTAGTCTGATCTGCTGAACGTATCTGTAAATACCTGTCAGCTAGTCTTGCCTGATTTCTGCCATCAATTTAGCCTCATTAGCTTCTTGTTGATTAAATCAAACACGTTACTTGGGATACTCCTGTAATTTATTTATAATAGTCAACTTTATAGGGGAGTAACCTTCCTCGTCTGAATTTTAATGCAGGAAACTATTATCTGTATACAAAAATAGATGTTGGAGCCAAAATTAATAGAGCTGCACTAAATCCTGGATACACTTACCGTACAACAAATAGGAAAAGTCTTTTGAAGATAAATATTAACTGAGTTGCTCCTGGTTTTAGTCAAGTTTTATTCTAGCCTGTGTTGTGTATGATGCCAGATGTTGAGTCATATACTCAAGACCTATGTATTGGAGGGTTATGAGTGCAGGTAGAGAATGTTCTCTGGATATCCTCAATCTTTCATTTTCTTCATGTGCTTTTGTTTATTATGCAATCAAACTTAATTGGATCTTCAAAACGTTAAAAGTGGTAAAACTGGAGCATCTCACTCATGTTAAGATGAACCTTGAATTCAAATCAATTGAATTCTTCCTTTCTAGATACTGTAAACCAATTGCATGCATGATTTAAGATGACATTATTTAGTTTGGGGAAAAAAAATGTCCCTTTGTGTTCAAGCATATATCAAAAACCCGACAAAAAGTCGTTTAAATCAGCAGCCTTCTACTAAGCCCCTCAGCTCTGATGCATAAATTGAGGAAGGTTTCCACACTGCAATGAAGATGAAGCTTTCAGCTCCCACATTGTCATGTAGTATGTGCTCAGAATATACTAAGATAAGCTTGGTTTGCCTGAGTTGTCACAGCTCTTTTTATCCTCATCTTTTCCTTCTGCCTTTGGTTTTAAAGTGAGCGGCTTCAAGAAGCACTGCTGTAATAACCTCCTGACCTATGCCTGGCTCTGCAAAAATGGCAATAGGTTTTCACAAACACAACTACAGAGGACGAAATGCTACCAGATAACATTAGCGAGGTATTTGAGCATTACTTTGATAGTGCACTATATCAATTGTGAATGAGTATTTGACTTTTAAGAATTGGATCTACTGTGACTTTGAGCTCCTGTGTTATTTGTAATCCTGTGGTACTAAAATGTGCTGCGCTTCTCAAGTAATTGTGTATGGATGGCAGATCTACTGAGGTTCCTCAGGAAACATTTTCCACAACATCCTTTAGAATTCAGATATCTAAATTGTTTAACAGCCTTATTTCCAGACCTTGGAGAAACACGTAAGAGTTTCTAGGAGAAGGTGTCATCGAGTAGTGTGGACACTGTTGGGCAAAGAAATATGGTGTGTGTTGCTTTGGGATGCTGAAGAGAAACTAATCAAACAGTACTCACTTTACTTCCACCATCAACAAGCCTACCTTTAATTATAAATCATATCAATTCCTGCTTTTTGAGGTTTATCTTTCTTTAAAACTCAAAGCAAACATCGCTTTTCCAAATATGGATTTTTTAGAAAGAGTGGACTTCCGTTCTGGTAGTTTCTCTGGCCCCTCTTAGGAAGAAGTAGAGTCACTGTCCTCTAAGGCTCAGGGTAGTGGGCAGTTCAATTGCAAAGAACTTACACAGACCGAATGCAGAGCCACCAAATGAACCAAGAGTCCATAACTGTTTGGCCTTTGGTTGTAGTTCCCGAAGTTTCTTAAAGGAAAAAAAGAAATCTGAGGAAGCTGAACAAACCAACCAAGGATGCTCGTGGTTGACTGATGGACTTTATAAATACGACTGAGTCTTTGTGAACCGGTTGCCAGCTTTTTTCATGGTTCTTGCATTCTGTTTGGAAGGCCAAGGAATGGTCTGCCCAAGTGTTTTTGGCTGAATCCAAAAAAGACTCTAAAATGTCAAGGCTAAGTGACTGAGCATTTTGGTAATTTCTGGCTTCACTACTTGGCTAAATTGCTTTATAATCCTTGTTCTGTGGAGCTGGAGGAATTTTTCTTGGACATGCTCATGATTAAAATAGAGGGAGTCTGAAGGGTTTAAGCTGATGCAATAACCTCAGAGTACAGAACTTCTGCTGGATTATATTGTAAAAGCAAAATGTAGAGAGATATTTAAGGAAGACCGAAGGTAATAACCTGCTTGCTGGTTCACCGTTGCGTTTCTATGAAAACCTCTGGTGTCTGCCGCTATGCCCAGATCCTGACCAGAAGATTTTATCAGAGCAAGACTGGCTCTCTGAGATAACTCTGTCCCGGGAAGTGCTTGCTGTTCGTGTGCCGTGATGACAAAATGGTCTACAGGGAGGGACTTGCTGCTTGGTCAGTCCCCTATTTAAACAGCTGATTCTGTCTCAGATGTAGCTCCAGCCCTAACGTGATCAGAATGCTTCTGTCTCTTCTTGCCCTTTCTGTGTAAGAAAGACCTGTATTTTATGCCAATCCATTCTCTTTCTGTAAGGACTGAGCATGTGGGATCTGCTTTAGCAGATGGGTCATTTCTCAGTGCTGCAGAGTAGCGAATGTGCCTGCTTTCTTGTGAAACAATCCTTGCAGTAGCGAAGCATTATTAATGTAATGCATGTGCCATTTAGATCCGTTTCTCTAACAGCAGTTTTGTTGAGAAAAAACAACACACAGACTTTTTCATAGGAAGAAAGCAGTACTATATTGATAGAATAAACCCGAAAGTCTGTGTGTTCTTAGGATCTGCACTCCATCTCTGTAGTGCTACTTCATCATTTCAAGGGGGTTGCATAATCATGGCTTATGTTCTGGTTCTCTACAAAGTTTCCTAAAAAATCCTAAAGTACATCACAACGGCATTAGGTCTTCCTCTATAGAGTATATGGTTTCTGCTCCTTGAAGACCAAACCTTTTGGTCTTGTGGAACAACATTCCAACAATGTAGATGTTCTGAGACCACATGCTATACTATGTTGGTCTGAGTGTTAAATATTCAGGATTTGAACTGAACTGGAATTTGTGTATGTATGTGTGTATGTATGAATGCAGATTCAAAATAGCCTGTGAGAAGCAGTCCTATTCTATAACAATATTAAATGTATGTAATGACTCAAGTATCTAAAGGACTCCAGGAAATTTCTGAGAATGCTTAAGGCATTTAAACAGGTATTACTCCACGTATCTTAATCATAGTCAAAAGAAAAGTCTTTTAATTTCCTGTTGCAGCTCCACAGTAGATGCTAATGGATGTATGTGTTTATGTTGGTGGAATTGTTTAAGCAAAAGACTGGGGGGTTAACGTGTTTTCCTTTCCTTTTTATTTGAGTTAATTTTGTAGCAAAGGCAGCGTGAACACATGCTAAGCAAGGAAAGCTGAAGAAGCCGGAGGTGAAGCTCAGGGATAACTCCCACTGTAGCTGCCTTTTAGGATCTGATGGGTTACTGAACAGACAGATGTAGAGTGAGAGGTGCGGCGCTGTCCTCCTAACCTTCACCCTGTTGCATGTCAGCTCTTGAGTGCGTGCATTTTCTATATGTGTGTTTACATTTGAGTGCTGATGAGTCTTCAACACTGCTCTCGGACCATGCTCAGTGAGTAATTCTTTATCACTTGCTAAGAGTGACCCCACTTCTAAATTACATTAGATCATTTGAAACTATAGCATGAAAAACCAAAACCCAACCGCCCACCCCACTGTGTAATATTGGGAGGCATCAACTTCTTCATTTATGAAGATAAAAAGGGAAATGCTTCCATACCTGCTCCACAAATACAAATAGCAGCTGGTCTTTCGTTCCTCTACTAACATTGTACATCTTTCGCCATCCGTGCCTGACCTAAGTCATTACCAGTCTGAAGCTTTTATGGAGGTCTTTTAATGTGATTCAGTAATGAGCATTTTAATTATCACTTGAAGGACAAAGATCCAGCTGCTGTTTCTTTGCCAAAATGGGGCAATGCTAAAAGTTTAGGATTAGAGGAGGATCATAAAAGCTGATTTTTTTTTAATTAGCTAGTGGCAAAATTGATATCCACTCCCTGAAAGGATGTAGGAAGTTACTAGGCAATGGATAACTAACCAGAGAATAAGGATGGAAAGGTACATTAAGACTTGTATGCAAACAAATAAATTACTGGTTCTTTGTTCAGAAAGGATGACGTGATTCCTAAAGCTTGTCTGTTCTCAGTTCCAGTTACAAGTGAAAAGGATTAGCCAATACAATGATGCAAGCAAAAAGAGCAAGTGTGTTTAAGGAAACCTGCAAAAGAGGAGTTACAATTTCTGTTCTGACTTCCACAAGGTAAAGTCTAGACTTTCATTTTGTACTTCTAACAGTAGCGAGAAGTAATATATGAACAGGGAATTGCCTCCTAGATGCAAGTGCCAAGCAAATGGGCAGTCTGCACTGATCTCCATGGGCTCTTTCTAAGTCAAGTCATTATTCCTTCTATAAATTCTCCAAGTGTGATGTCAGATCTCTGGCTTGAGCATCTTCCTATTTTCCTGTATCATTGAAGTAGCAAATGAACTGTCCTCCCTGTGTGGTGGAGGATGCAGAGACACATTTGTCAAAGCTGCACGAATTTCATGCAACTGTAAGTAGGTCTCATTAGAGAACATAAGCTTGTCATTTATGCTCATTTTTGTGGGGAACTTGATATTAGTTTTCAAAATTAAAAAATTTGAGTTGTAGCTCTTACCTTTCAATTGCTTTCTGGCAGATGGAGCTGACATACGATGCCTTTCTGCATTAAAACTTAATGTGCACTTAACTGATTCTTAAATGAACTCTTGGCAGAAATACAGATTAAAACTAGTATTTTGAAAGATCGTGCAGTGTGGATTTGCTTTTTGGAACACCGAGAAATGAAAGGTAGAGTGTTTGAATGGTTAAGCTTTTTATACGGGAAAGATGTATGTAAGCTCAGACTATTTCTCTGAAGTGGTGTTGTTCCACTCATTCATCGCTTTCTATTAGAACCAGTGTCTTTTCTCTTTGATTTTGTTCACTTTGTTTCTTGTCTTGTTTTCAAACCCTTTTAAATGTGCTTGTTGTGAGTCCAAAGAAAGAGAACTGACAGAATCCATAAAACAAGCATTCAAAAATACGCGTATGACAGTGAAACGATTTCTGTGCAGATATACCAGAATACTTGGCATGATTTTAACAGTTTTGTTTTCCTAGAGAGAAAATGTTTGTTATAATAAATTCTAGAAATGGAAAAATAAGAAAAAAAAACCACAAGAAAACAAAACAAACCCACAAACTCGACAAAAGAAACCCCAGAGAAATTAATATCCTGTGTCTGTATTGTTGCAGAAAGCTTAGGGGAGGACTTGGAGTTGCAATCGCCTGATTGGTGTGAGAGGGATCGCAGGGGTGATTCACGTAGCCAGGTCTTTGATTAAAAACAACTTGAAGCACCCTGAGGTAAAACAGCTGGGAGAAGAAAGATGAGGAGAAGTATTGTAGAATCACAGAATGGTTTGGGTTGGAAGGGTCCTTTACAGGTCATCCGGTCCAAGCCCCCATGCAGGAGCAGGGACATCTTCAACCAGACCAGGTTGCTCAGAGCCCCATCCAACCTGACCTTGAATGTTTCCAGGGATGGGGCCTCCACTGTCTCCCTGGGCAACCTGGGCCGGTGACCCACCACCCTCACTGTAAAAAATTTCTTCCTTGTATCCAGTCTAAATCACTCCTCCCTTAGTTTAAACCCGTCACTCCTTGTCCTTACCTGGCGCATCAGGATTTAGAACCAGACTGTGCTGAAGGCTCCAGCAGAGGTACAAGAGCAGCAGTATTACCCAGGGAGTTCTCTAAAGGGCTCCAAATAGGGGATACAAGGTGTTAGGTTTCCTTTAGTCTTGCAGCTACTTGGAGCTAAGAGCACTCGGATGACTCTTTCCCTGGAGGTGTCTGTGTAGGGCACAGCGATGCTTGGTGTTTGGGTTTTCTTTTTTATATTAATTACAGAAGTTCTACCAACATAGTTGGAATAATCTCTTGCTGTCAAAGCTGAAGTATTTTGAAGATTCTTAACTTACATTTGGCCATCAGGGATGAACTGTGAGTGAAGGTTGAAGGTGACTTTTAGGACTGTGATTTTGAGACAGTAGGTTTTTAAATTTAATTTAATTGATTTAATCGATTCAAAGCAGCAGAATTGCTTATAATCCGAAAACATTTTTCCATGTCCTCTGGGGTTTGGTAGGTAAGACAGTGCGGTGTTGCAGGTCTAGGACAAAAAAGAGGTGGTAAAGCAGTGTTAAAGACAGGGGTACAAGCTGTTCCACACCTTCACTACGACAGAAGCAAGAATTCCAATATTCTTTCCAATTTCTTTTTTCTTTGTCCCTGAACTCGTAGGTGAATCTGAACAGGAAGCTGTTAATTAGTTACCTGAAAATTTGTTCTACCATGAGGTATTAAGACTATGCTGTTCTAGGACCCATGCTGTGAAATGTCTATGATTCAGCTCAGGTTTGATCAATCACTTAATTAAACCGAGTGATTAAGGCCACAGTGAAGCAAGAAAGCTGACTGGGTAAAACAGAAGTTACTGTGAATTATGAAGCAACGGTGAACACCAGTTTTTGTGTGTGTGCATGCACTGAATGAATACAAATCTAAAACTCATGAGACCCCACCTGGAGCCCTGTGTTCAGTTCTGGAGCCCTCAGCACAAGAAGGACAGGGAGCTGTTGGAGCGAGTCCAGAGGAGGCCACGGAGATGATCCGAGGGCTGGAGCAGCTCCTGTGTGAGGACAGGCTGGGAGAGTTGGGGTTGTTCAGCCTGGAGAAGAGAAGGCTGTGGGGAGACCTTAGAGCAGCCTCCCAGTCCTGAAAGGGGCTCCAGGAAAGCTGGGGAGGGGCTCTGGATCAGGGAGGGCAGGGACAGGATGAGGGGGAAGGGTTTCAGCTGCAAGAGGGGAGACTGAGATGAGATCTTAGGGGAAATGTTTTGCTGTGAGGGTGGGGAGGCCCTGGCCCAGGGTGCCCAGAGCAGTGGTGGCTGCCCCATCCCTGGAGGTGTTCCAGGCCAGGTTGGATGGGGCTTGGAGCCCCCTGATGCAGTGGGAGGTGTCCCTGCCCATGGCAGGGGGTGGCACTGGATGGGCTTGGAGGTCCCTTCCATCCCAATCCATCCTATGATTCTATGAAATTAGGTATTCTGTGTGCTAATATTTGGAAAGAACACAGGACAGTAGCATTCTATTTCCTTGATATCTGTCATAATGAAAGATATTTATATTTAAAACAAGAAAGAAGTGGAACATGAAATAGCACAAGGTGTCTATGGTGAGGAGTTCGTAAAGTGTTTAGAAAACAGCAGGCCTACAGAAATTTATAATCAGTGAGAGATCTTGGCCAACCAGATGGTGCCAAGTAACTTCCTCATAAACTTGATAACATTGAATAGCATAGAATAAATTGTAGTAAGCTGGCTTTAACTGAGCTCACCAAATTCCAGCTAGGAAATTTTACTGGGATTTCTGGAAGCTATCCCTTTGCTCAGAGTTGCTTGTCCAAACGCGCCACGTGTGAACAGGGAATGACTAAACTTCCTTGCTTATGGAAATAAGGCGAGGAGGTCACAGTTCCCGAAGCAGTGTTGCTCTGAACAGGGTCTGTCGTTCCACGTCCCTGTTACAACGCGTGGACACTGGCACAGAACCTGCCATCCACGTGCCACAGCTCTCCCTCTCCAGCGTCTCGCTTCTTCTCTCCTGCCCGTCTGCGGGGGTGGCTTTTGGCACCGTGTGGAAGCTGTGGTGTGGGCAGAGGCTGTGCTGGGCAGCAGCAGGTCCTGGCAGCCGGCTCTGGGAATGGAAATGACCTCAGTGCTGCGTCGCCAGGAGGTGTTGGAGCCTGATGCGTACAAGGAGGGGAGGGCCAACCCCCCCTAGTCCTCTGGAGCAGAGCCGTGCCCTAATGAAGCAGTAGTTAACTACAACCTCTTCTTTGGTTTTCTCCCACAGAATTTGACCAGGAGCCAATTAGTTGCAAACAGTAATTAAAAAGAAGTGACAATGACTTCAAATAGCTTCCTAAGTGCCATTTTCTTGTATAAAATAATGACAAATACCTTGAGATAAGAGAAGGCTTAGTGCATTTTAATATCTTTACAATGAATAAAACATCTTTGTGAGGTTAATGAAAGCAGATGCGATGTGAAAGATGAAAATGTGGTTCTTGTTTAGTAATTCCTTTCTAAAATATGTCCCTCTGCAGTCTTGACCAAATAGTCCCAGAGGAACTGTGGTGTGAATTTATGATGTTTAATGCATCTAGCAATCTCACTACCTAATAAAAGCAGTCTATCTCTAAATATTTACTGAACTACATCTGAAGTCCCATTTGCATATCTAGCCTTTCTTCTCATTACATGGCTCTTGGTCTGCAGTGTCATAAATACTGAAAATGCCATGTAATTAAGAATCTTTTTTATTAGTAAGACTTGTCATTGAAATAGGGACAAGGATTGCAAACACAGAGTGAAATTCTGCTTTTGTAGACACTTTTGTCTGTTATGCTGACATTAAGTGGGTATTTTGATATGTCAAGTGACAAGATAAACACAGCACAGTTTTCTATTGCTGCTTTTTATAGTTTCATAATGGATGTTCTTCACTCTTAAAAAGGCACTATGCAGCAAAAATTCATTCATTGCGACTTCTTCATTTAGTTTAAACTGACATATAAACAACTTCAAAAATTGTCTAACCCATTTACAGGTTAAAAAAACAACCAAGAATTTATTTCTTTTAAGTACCTTATTTCTTTATATTCTTCCCTCTCCTGATTACTTGTTAAATGTAAACATAAGTAAATGTTAAGCATCTTCAGAATGTCCATAGTCCTCAGCTCAGGTGGCCATTGCTACGCACGCGGGCAGCGGGCAGCGATGAGTGGCTGCATCTCTGTTACATTCAGAAGGGACATGGCATTAGCCTGCAGAACAGAGGGAATCACAGGGTCAGTGAGGTTGGAAAAGATCTCTAAGATCATCTGGTCCAACTGTCAGCCCAACCCCACCGTGCCTGCTAAACCCTGTCCCAAAGTGCCACAGCCACACAGTTTTTGAGCCCCTCCAGGGTTGGAGACTCCCCCAATGCCCTGGGCAGCCTCTGCCAGGGCTTCACCGCTCTGTCAGTAAAGAAATGTTTCCCAATATCCAATGTATACCTCCCCTGGCACAACTTGAGGCCGTTTCCTCTCATCCCATCCCTTGTTCCTTGGGAGCAGAGCCCAGCACCCCCCTCCCCACAACCTCCTTTCCGGGAGGTGCAGAGAGCGATGAGGTCTCCCCTCAGCCTCCTCTTCTCCAGGCTAAACAGCCCCAGGGCCCTCAGCCGCTCCCACAACCCCTGGGCTCCAGACCCTTCCCAGCTCCGGTCCCTTCTCTGGACGCGCTCCAGCCCCTCAGGGTCCTTCTTGGAGTGAGGGGCCCAAACCTGACCCCAGGATTCGAGGTGCGGCCTCACCAGCACCGAGTCCAGGGGGACGATCCCTTCCCTGCTCCTGCTGCCCCCCCAGGGCTGAGCCAAGCCAGGGGGCTGGGGGCCTTCCTGGACACCTGGGCCGCTGCTGGCGGTTATTTTCCAAGGGACCCTAAAACCCAACCCTAGGATCATTGTATCAGTACATGGAAGTCTGCAGTCTTAGCCAGGAAAATGACTAAATACACTTAACGTGTAAATGTTGTCCCACAGGATTGTAATAGCTTTTTGTAACTAATCCCACCCCTTCTGAGCTCGAAGCTGGCTGTCCTTTCGCGGGATACACAGGCTGCTGTTCCTGTGATTTGTTGCAGGGCATCATCTAGGTTTACAGGCTGAAAATCTTTATTGACTGGTTCTCTCTGCATTTGAAATGGTCCCTGATTTTTCTGATGGTTTGTTATTAAAAAGCCGACCTGCCACCTGAGTCGTGTCAGAAGTCCAGATTGTTCTTGGGAGAGCTTAGTTAACTGGGTTTGGTTTTGTTTTGCTCTTTAAGACTCTTAACTTGAAAAATCCTTTTGGCTGCTTACTGTAAATTCTCCTTGAATGGATGTGGCCGTCGTTACCTTGGCTTGTTTGTTATGAAACGCAGCAGAGCTTTTGAGGTACAGCAGAATGATTCATCAAGATTATTCCAAGCTTTCTTTTATTTCAAGAATTAAGTTGGACTACAGTGTGAGCCCAGTTTCTTCTGTGACTTGGCTTAAGTTAATGTGTTAATTTTGCTCTGAAGATTTGTGATGTCTCTGAGGTGAGTGCTACTGACAGACAAAAGATTTCTCCTGGCCACTGTTCAATTTCCTTCTGTACTTAGCACTAGAGACAACTCGTTTCTATCTCTTCCCCATGACCTCAGTGTCACCTTTGTTAAAGGAGCAATTTATCTGGTGCCTGATCACTAACTGGTGTTTTAGAGTGCTGTCATAATCTGTGAAAAGGCACCTCAGATCAACTTGCCAAAAGTAATGCAGTGCCTTGCAGTGTGCCAGGTCACGTTTTCAAAACTTTGCCTGAAAAGAGGTTCACCCTAGGTTATAAATCACAGAATCACAGAATAGTTTGGGTTGGAAGGGACCTCAAAGCCCACCCAGTGCCACCCCCTGCCATGGGCAGGGACACCTCCCACTGGATCAGGGGGCTCCAAGCCCCATCCAACCTGGCCTGGAACACCTCTAGGGATGGGGCAGCCACCACTGCTCTGGGCACCCTGGGCCAGGGCCTCCCCACCCTCACAGCAAAACATTTCTCCCTAAGATCTCATCTCAGTCTCCCCTCTTGCAGCTGAAAACCCTTCCCCCCTCATCCTGTCCCTGCACTCCTTGACCAAGAGCCCCTCCCCAGCTTTCCTGGAGCCCCTTTCAGTACTGGGAGCTGCTCTAAGGTCTCCCCACAGCCTTCTCTTCTCCAGGCTGAACAACCCCAACTCTCCCAGCCTGGCCTCGTACAGGAGCTGCTCCAGCCCTCGGATCATCTTCGTGGCCTCCTCCGGACTCGCTCCAACAGACCCATGTCTTTCCTGCATTGAGTGACTGTGCAAAGTGGCTCTATTAAACTGTTGAGAGGTAAGTATGTCTTTAGGAGTTAATTCTGATTTTGAACTTATATCTTATATTGGTTACCTCCATTTGCTGCAGGTGAGCCTTCCAGGGTATGAAAAACTATGAATTTTAGCAAGTTCTGTGTTGGAAAGGGCAGAGAAAGTCACTTTATGTCTGCTGTTTGAATGAAGGGAATTTTTTCCCTATTTAAGGTTGTGGGATTTCTGCAACTCAGATGAATGAAATATCATTGCACTAAGCTTTTTATTATTTGTTGACATATTTCTGACACTGGCTGATTGCTCGTGTTGCTGCTCAGCACACAGTTGATTTATGCAAGGAAAAAATAGAACCAAGTTCCCTTTAAAGAGAAGTGAAAGTATTTTTAGAAAACCTACTGCTCGAAGACCCTGATCAAATAACATGCACCATGTTCTGCCAACACCTTCTGATGAATAATGAAACAATGCTGGCTCTCCATGTTATGTGAAGAGGGGGCTTATCCAAACATGAATCTGTGCCTCTTTCTGCAGACTCTATTTGATGTAATAGCGGCTAATAAATCATAACAAATTATGAAGCTGGCAGTCATGAAGTGTTGGAGATTTAGAACAAATATTAACCACTTAATGTTCAGAAATCATAAAATATACATTGCTTGCTGATGAACTATTTCCCGAAGCAAAAAACAGCATTTAAGATATTTGTAAATCATTTTTTGCAAAGAGAGCTTGTCTGCTCTGATTTTTCACTGAGAAATCCTTGCTGTGGAAGGCCTAGCTGATTTGCTAAGTACTGCTTGAATTGGCCAAGCAACAAATTAGCAGAGTCTTTACAAACATATTGACTCAACATTATCATCCAAAAAAGGGTGCGTGCAGTGTCTTAAAATGAGGAAGGCATCTTACTAATGCAAAATGCCTGCAACCTTGAAATTAAACAACTGAACCTGAACTGCAGTTTCTTACACTGCACCTGAAATACCGGTAGTGGCCAGTAATTTCAGAGCATTGCCTTGGAGTTCATCACAGGTCTTAGCTGCGTGGCCAGGAAACCCGCTCAAGTCTGTCCCAGTTGCCTCACTGGCCACTTCTGAATTGATTTTCCACCTAAAAGATGCCATAAAGTGGAGGAGCCAGAAGCTGCTGTGCTGGCTGTCCTCAAGCCAAGAGGAGGGTGGGAGGGGGCAAAGGGAGTGCTGTCAGCATAACCGACCTGGTCCATATGGGGAAACTGGTGGCACTTGCTGCTGCCTTCAGGAAACAGAGATCTTGATTAATCCTGGCTGAGTGCAAGTCTAAAGTAGCTCTTCCTGATGTTAAATAATGCAAGAAAAAGGGATGTGATATATAAAAATACGTATAAATTAAGAAGCAAATATTTCTGATCCCAGCGCACAACCTCTACCAAAGTGTAGCCTTTTTCAGTCTTTGAATTCCTGGCACACGCTCTACTCTGCAGGACCTCCTGCATTTTACAGAACGGTTCAGAAAGCGTGCAGTGAATTTGTTATGAATTTACAACCAGTTATTAAGTACGTCACATTTACTTTTCATGTAGGCCACCTGTGCACAGATTGGGCTGCAGGTTGTCTCCCAAAATCCTTGCAGAGACATAGAAGGAGACCATACCTCCACTATGAGGGCAGGCTGAGAGAAGAGAAGGCTGCGGGGAGAGCTTAGAGAAGCCTCCAGTACTGAAAGGGGATCCAGGAAAGCTGGGGAGGGGCTCTGGATCAGGGAGTGCAGGGATGGGATGAGGGGGAAGGGTTTTCAGCTGCAAGAGATTGAGCTGAGATCTTAGGGAGAAATGTTTTGCTGTGAGGGTGGGGAGGCCCTGGCCCAGGGTGCCCAGAGCAGCGGTGGCTGCCCCATCCCTGGAGGGGTTCCAGGCCAGGTTGGCTGGGGCTTGGAGCCCCCTGATCCAGTGGGAGGGGTCCCTGCCCATGGCAGGGGGTGGCACTGGATGGGCTTTGAGGTCCCTTCCAACCCAAACCACTCCATGGTTCTGTGATCTACATGGGTTTCTTTTCAGTATGGAGGAGCTAATATGGCTTGGAAGAGCTGACTTCAGCTGTTTTAAAATATTGGTCAGCTAACAGTCCTGGCTTTGATAAGGGATCTACTACAATATTGGAGCTATAATCTGCACACTTGAGGAATCTTGCTGAAAGTGCAGAGATATGAGGCTGATGCATGGTTCAATTTTTGTATTGCAGTATGAAAGAGCCTCGTATCACTGATGTACTTGACATGCATTTGTCTTTAAAAAAGCTGTATAATCGTAAAAGTCAGCTAGATGTGATGTCTATACTTGTAGTTGGATTTGTGAGGCTAAAATAATTCACGTAAACATGAATAGATGGTGGGAAAGACTTGTTACTTGTTTTAGAAAGAAGCATATAGTTAATTTATAGAATGGCATAAAACTTATAGAATCATAGAATCATTAAGGTTGGAAAAAGTCTTATACGATCATCCAGTCCAGCCATCACCCCAACCCCCCCGTGCCTGCTAAACCATGTCCTGAAGTGCCACATCTACAGGTTTTTTGAACCCCTCCAGGGATGGAGACTCCAACATTGCCCTGGGCAGCCTCTGCCAGGGCTTCACCACTCTGTCAGTAGAGACATTTTCACTAATATCTGATCTAAACCTCCCCCGGTGCAACTTGAGGCCATTTCCTCTCATCCCATCACCTGTTACTTGGGAGAGGAGACAGCACCCACCCTGCTACATCCTTCTTCATGCGTGTTCAGTCAGGGCCTTTAAATGCCCTGAGGCAAAAAGGGTTTAGTCTTCCACTTTAATACCTAAATTAATATGCAAAATACTGCATATCTTTTGTGATGGAATTTTTTAAGCTCAGTTGAGAACTTGCATGAATGAAATGTGGGATAGAAAGATATAAAAAGCAGAATTAGGCCAAGCATCTCTTCCTGCTTCACAAAACGTGTGCGAAGGAGGGCAGTGCTGAAGCATTATTGTAGGGTTTGATTTCCTTTTACTGCTCAGAAATCCAAGTCCAAGAACAAATTGAAATACCTGAGGGAACTTGGGGCTGATTTGCTTAATCAAGGATGGATACACACTGAGGGTGCTCCATAGACAGATCTGAGTTGCCCCTTTTTATAGAAGTCCCAACATAACAGTTCAAAGAATTACAAAATCAACTGAGTTGAAAGGAACATACAACAATCATTGAGTCCAGCTCCTGTCCCTGCACAGGACACCCCAACGTTCACCCCGTGGGGCTGAGGGTGTTGGCCAAATGCTGCTGGAATATTGTCAGGCTGTGACTGCTTCCCTGGGAGCTGTTCCAGTGCTCCACCACCCTCTGGGGGAAGAACCTTCTCCTCATGTCCAACCCAACCCTCCCCTGGCATCTTCCTGCCATTCCCTCGGGTCCAGAGAGAAGAGCTCAGCGCCTGCTCCTCCTCCTCCCCGTGTGAGGAAGCTGCCGAGCGCGAGGAGGTCTCCCCTCAGTCTCCTCCAGGCTGAACAGACCCAGTGCCTTCAGCCGCTCCTCACACGCTTCCCCTCTCAACCCTTCCCCAGCTCCGTGCCCTCCTCTGCACACTCTCCAGCAGCTTCAGATCCTTTTTAAGCAGTTGGTTTTGAAGACGAGTCTGAGAGTCTCTGCAGGGGGAGCAGGGCTGGTGCACCCCAGCAACAATAAGGAAAAGCGACCTCATTTTTTTCTCCTTTTCGAGTTGCTAAAAATATGTGCTCAGAGTTGTCAGCCCTGCAGGAAGCCTGGTCTGTGAAACTGGCTGGGTCCTGGCAGCTGCTGGAGGTCAGGCTGAAGGTCTGGAACTCAATTGGCAGTGTGAAGTACCTGGGCAGTGCAGAGGGGCACAGGGCAGCTCTGGGCAGGAGGCTCCCACTGCAGAGTTTTCCTGCACTAGCTTAAAACCCAAGGGAGCTCAAACTTAAAGTTAATGCTGACTGAAGTGTTTAAAAAGCATTATTTGATTGTTTGTAATGTATGTCTGTAATGGAGAGCACACTGAGCGAAAAATTTGAAGGAATTTATGATTAAGATTCATGGAATGGAAAGCAGAAAAACTGTTTAGCCCTACCAGAACCACTAAGCGTTCTGCCCGAAATTGCTGGGGTTTGGAAAATTCCTTTTTTATCCCATATTCCCCACACTGGATTATTAGCAGCTGATGCCACAAATCTGGAAACTTTCAGATATAGCAGCATCGTGTTGGTTAAAGGAAGGCTGGGGAGGGGCTCTGGATCAGGGAGGGCAGGGACAGGACGAGGAGAAAGGGTTTTCAGCTGCAAGAGGGGAGATTGGGATGAGATTTTAGGGAGCAAAGTTTTGCTGTGAGGGTGGGGAGGCCCTGGCCCAGGGTGCCCAGAGCAGTGGTGGCTGCCCCATCCCTGGAGGTGTTCCAGGCCAGGTTGGATGGGGCTTGGAGCCCCCTGATGCAGTGGGAGGGGTCCCTGCCCATGGCAGGGGGTGGCACTGGATGGGCTTTGAGGTCCCTTCCAACCAAACCCGTTCCATGATTCTGTGATTTCCAGACGATCAGATGTATCTGTCAGTGTGAAACACTGTGCTCGGCTGCTCATAACCGGGAGTGCCGCCTGCGCCATTTTCACACCAGAGTAAGCTCCTTTCCGTGACAAAATACTGTCTGCAAGAGAGTGTTGCTTCAGGCTTCGTAAAGACAGTTTGTGCTTTTTTCCCCAGTTTTCTGATGGTTTTACCTGAACAGGTTCTATATTTGGGCTCTTAGCATCTCACAGAAGGGCCTTGACCGCACAGTAAGGCAGGTGCTTCAAGTATGTGCTAAGAAAGGGCTCTGCTTCCTCCTCCTCCTGGGAATGAACGCTGTAACCATGGCAAAAGATTCTGACTTTTATTTTCCTTTTGCTGGGTTTTTTGTTCTGGTTTTGTTCAGGTTTTTTTTAATTAAAGAAAACAACCTGAAACCCAGCAGCTAAGTCTGTATTTGGTTTGATCTGGGTGTCACAAACACCTTTGCCTTTGTGCCCGATTCCCCGGAGAGGCTCAGTCCTTGCTGAGCATCATCCCTGCACTGAGCATCTCTGCCCGGCCCTCCCGTACTTCCCGCTCGCTCCAGAAGCCGTGCCGTGTCTTGCGAAGCACCTCAGTGACTCGAAACACGAAGCTATAATAATTTTTTCTTTACTCTACAGAATGCTGGGATTTACTTTTGTTTTCCTACTTTTGCTTTAAATTCCTGGTTTACCCTGTTTGAAGAAAGAGCGGAAACAGAGGGAAACCAAGTAGCTCAGCTGACTTTGCCAAGTTAATCTCATTGAAAGCAGTGGCGCAAGAGCTGGGGACCGCGCCGTTCGGTCCCTGTGGCACCATTCAGTTGACATTAAGGTTTGTAGGAGATTTTTCATTGACTTGGAAACTAGATGAGGCTGTTAAATTATGCATAAGCAGTCTGCTGACTGCCTCGGCGTGAGTGATTTTACATCTAGTGAAGATAGAAGGAATGTTTTAAAGTCTATTATTGCCATTTGTAGCCAGGCATAAATCGCTCTTGCTTTTATTCGACTCTGCACGCTTTCCTCGGTGCATTAAAGTTTGATATGCGTAAAGCACGGCACTGATCGGAGGTTTGCACAGGACTACGGGCTGGGCAGTCAATTACCGTGGCCGTGGTCAGAATGCTTTCTGACAGGGTCCTAATGAAGACCTCTGTAGAAGTGGAAATTGCACTTGAGCTCTCCAGTTCTCTCTCTGTCTCTGAATGGCGGCGGCTGGAAAGGCAGCAGTGCTCCTGCTGTGGTACCTGCACAGCCGCCAGGAGAAGGAGGGAGCTTTAGGGAGGTGGTTGGTGCTGCATTATAGAAATCTTTGTCGTGTATGGGATGCATTGGAGGCGGGCACGTCTCGGAGGACATGAGCACTCAACGAGGCTGCAACGTTTCACAAGGAAAGCCAAGACCTCTGTCTCCTCCAGTAAACCTGCTCTGTGGACGTTCTGCCTGTAGCTCAGGCTGTCTCGCTTGTTCCTGAGAATGCCAAATCTCTCATAATAGACCTTATAACATGTTTTGAATTTCCCTGGGGCTTGTCCATTGAGGATGCTCACTGGCTGTCGTGGTAACACTGAAGGAAGTGTTGCGCAGGTGGAAGCCCTAGGGGTTGGTTCCTGAGCATCTGCAGCTCCAGAATTGTGGTGGTAATTTTTTTGCCTATTTTTTCGAATAGGCAGGATGTTTCCTAGATGTTAGGAAAAAAATCTTCACTGAAAGGGTTCTCAGGCATCGGAACATCTGTCCAGGGAGATGGTTGAGTCGCCATCCCTGGAGGGCTTTACAAGACGGGCAGATGAGTTTCTTGGGGACATGGTTTAGTAGTAGACAGGTATGGTTGGACTCGATGATCTCAGAGGTTTTTTCCAACCAGATGATTCTATGATTCTGTGATTTAAATATTTATCAGCTATATGAAGCTACAGAATCTCTGTGAAGAAACAGAAGCTGATTGCAGCAACTGTTGGGTTTGTACCCCTGCTGCTTGTAGCGCTGTTCCCTACTCTGCTGAAAATGATGATTATAAAGTACAGCTCTTGAAATTACACCATTTTGTTTTCGTAGTCATCATTTTTCATACAGAATGCCATTCAAATATTTGCTCTCTTCAGCTGATACTTTCCCTTGAAAACGTCAATTGCCTAGAAAACAACCTAAGTACATATTTAAGGAAAACAGTTTGTATTTATGCATTAACCTTTAAGCTGCTGCAGCACTATTTCTTACACTTAGACATGTTAGGGGGAAAACAGTTATGGGTATATAAAGCAGGAAGAAAAAAAATCCACTGAAAATTAACATAGTGATGTTGAATGGTGGTGCCAGTGCAATTTTCTTCTTAAATGAACTGTTATATACTGAGATCTTTCCATGTACAAACTGTGTGATAGACACTTGAAAAGCTGTTTCAAACAGAGGGTTTGACGCTGTGTATGGAACAAAATGTGGAATATACTACATTCTTATAGCCTTATAGAATCACAGAATCATTAAGATTGGAAAAGACCTCTCAGCTCATCCAGTCCAACCGTCAGCCCAACCCCACCGTGCCTGCTAAACCATAGCCCAGAGTGCCATGGCCATGTGGTTTTCTGAGCCCTTGAGGGATGGAGACTCCACCACCTCCCTAGGCAGCCTCTGCCAGGGCTTCACCACTGTGTTAGTAGAAAAATTTTTCCTAAGATTGAATCTAAACCTCCCCTGGTGCAACTTGAGACCGTTTCTTCTCATCCTATAACCTACTACCTCGGAGAAGAGACCAACACCCATCTCCCCCCAACAACTTTTCAGGCAGCTGTAGACAGCAATGAGGTCTCCCCTCAGCCTCCTCTTCTCCAGGTTAAACAGCCCCAGGGCCCTCAGCTGCTCCTCATAACACTTTTTCTCTAGACCCTTCCCCAGCTTCGTTGCCCTCCTCTGGACGTGGTCCAGCAGCTCAATGTCTTTTAAGCTTTATTACAATATAGATTTTAATAATATTGAAACTGTTCTAAGTTCCAAATAACTCTTCGGAAGATGTGTCCTTTGGGATGTCGTGGTGCTTCCCAAGATGCTTCAGAGCTCCAGGAAGAGCAAGACTTTGCAACCCAGTTATTTTCCTGAATCGCATCCAGCCACAGGGGCCATGCAGAATTCAGTTGTGCACAATGGCATGCTGAGGAGCCTGGTGGAGCCTTTAAAGTTGTCACAAGATAAAAAACAACCCTGGAAGCTGTTGTTGTACAGCTAGGAATGTAAAAGATATTACTGAAAGAAGTTGTTTCTAAAACCAGCTATGGACTAGATCAAAACTGAGCTGAGATGGTATTTCTGTGTGGACAGGGTTCACGTAGGGTTCAGTAAGACATGACTTTTATTGGTTCTTCTGTGCAAAAGTAGATTTTATTTCTTGGTACCTGAATGTTGATGCATAAAAATAATATTCCTGTAACTGCATAAAAAGAGTAAAGCTTGGGATTGTATGTAGAAATTATGAAAAACCATCTTTGTCTTCTACATTAAATATAAGTGTTCCTGGTCTTTGAAAATGCCACGTTATTCTTCACAGAAGATGAGATGCAAAATTCACCGTTGGTCTTTTGCAATTGTGTTTTCTGAACTGCCTAGATAGTTCTTCAATTAAATGCAGAAATTGTCTTTAATTCCTTTAAATCGTTCTGTGCTGCTGCTGTCAGGTGTTAAGTAGCTGGTGAATAAATGGCCTTGGTATCGAGGAGCTAAGCATTAGAAATCCCACTGCCATAAATCTTCCAGCTTAACAGTACAGGAGCTGCAGCACTCAACGCTGTTAAGAGTTGAGCTTAGTGGTTCTAAAGTATTTTGAGTAGCTCTGGCACTGGGAGTGCATCGTTTCAAGATTATAGGGGTTTGGAGCTATGTAGTTCTTCTGTATTATGACCTTTTTTTAGTCCTCTGTGCACTGTTACCTGGATTTAATATACTCAAATACTAGTTTCAAAGCTGAAAAACAGTGCAGACAAAATCCCCTGCAGTTTAAACTCTGACTTCTTAGATCACACTGTACAACCCCCCGTACTATTGGGTGGGCTAATTTAGAATGAACAAAAATGTCAGATACCAAATTCCTGCAAGATAGGAGAAGCCTTTTTGACTTGGTTGTTGACTGGATGCAAATATCTTTGTGATGCTTCATATCTGTATGGATTTTTCTGCAGGATTACTGTAGACCTGTCTAGCTTTGGCCAGCAACACGTGGGTTTATCTAACTACTGCCGACAGCGCGGGTTAGGCTGCAGTAAACTGCAGTGCTGCTGGAAGGACTGCGCTCTCCCCGCTCCCAGGCGCAAAACAAAGAAAAAACCAAACCCTTTAATGTTTCCTGCTCTTGTGCCATATAGGTTAAATATATTTATGTATGTGTGTATATGAATATATATATATATTCTGCTGCCTGGCAGAAAAGGACCTTGGTGTGCTCAGTGACAGCGGCTGAACAGCAGTAGCCCAGGTGTCCAGGAAGGCCCCCAGCCCCCCGACTTGGCTCAGCCATGGGGGGGCAGCAGGAGCAGGGAAGGGATCGTCCCCTGCACTCGGTGCTGGTGAGGCCGCACCTCGAATCCTGGGGTCAGGTTTGGGCCCCTCACTCCAAGAAGGACCTTGAGGGGCTGGAGCACGTCCAGAGAAGGGAGCGGAGCTGGGGAAGGGTCTGGAGCCCAGGGGTTGTGGGAGCGGCTGAGGGCCCTGGGGCTGTTTAGCCTGGAGAAGAGGAGGCTGAGGGGAGACCTCATCGCTCTCTGCAGCTCCTGGAAAGGAGGTTGTGGGGAGGGGGGTGCTGGGCTCTGCTCCCAAGGAACAAGGGATGGGATGAGAGGAAATGGCCTCAAGTTGTGCCAGGGGAGGGTTAGGTTGGGTATCTGGAAAAATTTCTTTCTTGGCAGAGTGGTGAAGCCCTGGCAGAGGCTGCCCAGGGCAGTGGGAGAGTCTCCATCCCTGGAGAGTTTCAAAAAACCTGTGTCTGTGGCATTTGGGACAGGGTTTAGCAGGCACGGTGGGGTTGGGCTGACGGTTGGCCTGGGTGATCTTAGAGGTTTTTTCCGGCTTTAATTGTTCTATGATTATATTCTATGATTCATGTATTTAAAAAGTCAATGAGAGTTGCCCAAGCATGTTTTTTATTTCTTGTGTACTTGAAATATAAGAAAAAGGAAAGTTCAAGTTTTGTGGGAAACATTCTGGGTGTCGCTGGGTAAAACTGTATTTCTCTCACGTCTCTGTTATATCTTCCTTTTTTTTTTTTCCAGCCACCTGATCCCTGGGAGCCTGTTTTTGTAGATAGTCTGTCACTACACTAAAAACATTCCTCCCTTTCAATTCAGCCTGCTGTAGTGCTGTGACATTTAGGCCTTCCAATGAAGAAACAGTCCTGCAATAAGCCAGGATATAATGTTTTCCTTTGCGAAAGGAATTGTTTCGTTCACACCTCAGCACGACTGTGTTAAATTAGATTATGCTAATTTGTAATTTTGCCACTCTGTTGGGTAGGGATGGATTCTGTGAACTTGCATGCACTTTGCCATATATATCTAAGTGTATCTTGGGCTCGAATGGTGTTGCTGAGTCAGATAGTTCTGCTGGTTTCATTGAAGCAATTCCCGAGCCACTGGGAGCTGAATATGGACAGCTGTGCTAAGGCAACCGTATGGTTTTATTGCAGCAGTCTTAGAGTTATTTGCAGAGATCTGATTTTGAGGTGGTTGCCAGCTGAGTGAGGTTTGTTCAGGTGTTTCGATATTGTTGGAAGCCACAGGGTTCACCTGGATATGTTTTGGCCCTGCCTAAGTAATATTAATAGCTAATGTTGGTTATGGTCCAGGTGAAGCCTGAGCCTTAGAACTTCTCTCGACTTGCCTGGGGGTGAAGCAGGAGCAGAGCTGTGATTCTGAGTAAATTATGCATTCCTAATATACTGAAAGGAAAATGCACGTGATGTTGTGAAAGCAGTTGTGAGCCTTGACTCCTTGTATCAACTTAAAATGATTTTATAAACAATGGTTGGGCTTATGTTCAGGGATACGTGAGCCCTGCTTGTGCCTGAACTGCGTAGGAAAGGCGATGGAAAAGCTCGTGGGACATAGGATGGATAACGGCAATCTTGTTTCAGATTAGGGCTTCCTCTCTTGTAGCCTGCCTCCTCCCAGGCGAGGGGAGGTGCGGAAGAGGGAGCCTCACATTCTGGTCCCCTACAGGGAACCTTACAGAGTGTGGCTGCCTGACAGTGCGATGGAAGGTAGTAGTAGTGTTGCTGCAGGATGAAGAGGGGATGCAAGGTGTTGAGCTGAATATCAGCAGGGACAGGGCAGGAATCCCATGGCACTGGCAGGCTGCTGTTAGCAGGTTCTTGCAAGGGTTTGCAGCCCTGTTCTGTCCTGTGCCAAGATCAGATGAGGCTGATTACGGCCCCCGGGGTGAGAGTCACTGGAACAGAATGACTGAAGCCCCAAAACTGCTGCCTTCTGAGTTCAAAGAGACTTAATACTTTCCCTCTCCTGTTATTCTATAAGAGGAAGATGCCCTTCTTTTGCGTTTTGGTTGGATTAAAACCAGAAGACATTGCGCCCTTTCACAGGCTGCTTTTTTTTGTGAGTGTTTCATTAGCACTTTCTGCTTGCAAATAAATGATCGGCTCCTGGAAATGCATTGAAGTTTTAATTGCCTTAGCTTTATTGTTGAGAACTACCTGAACATCATCAAAGCCCATATTCTTTCTCTTTCTTTGAAAAGGCCTTTTTCTGAGACTGCCTCAGTGCTGATGCTTTCTGGTATAAGTTGTGAGCCTTTAACTGAGTCTCCTCCTTGCGGCTTGGCTTTCTGGCTTCAGTCCTCTCAAAACCATAGATCACTAAGGCTAGAAAAGACCTCTAAGCTCATCCAGTCCAACCGTCAGCCCAACCCCACCGTGCCTGGTGAACCATGTCCTGAAGTGCCACAGCCACACATTTTCTGAGCCCCTCCAGAGATGGAGACTCCCCCACTGCCCTGGGCAGCCTCTGCCAGGGCTTCACCACCCTGTCAGTAATGAAATGTTTCCCAATATCCAATCTAAACCTCCCCTGGCACAGCTTGAGGCCATTTCCTCTCGTCCCATCCCTTGTTCCTTGGGAGCATCCCTTGTTCCCCCCTCCCCACAGCCTCCTTTCTGGGAGCCACAGAGAGCGATGAGGTCTCCCCTCAGCCTCCTCTTCTCCAGGGTAAACAGCCCCAGGGCCCTCAGCCGCTCCCACAACCCCTGGGCTCCAGACCCTTCCCCAGCTCCGCTCCCTTCTCTGGACGCGCTCCAGCCCCTCAAGGTCCTTCTTGGAGTGAGGGGCCCAAAACTGACCCCAGGATTCGAGGTGCGGCCTCACCAGTGCCGAGCGCAGGGGACGATCCCTTCCCTGCTCCTGCTGCCCCCCCAGGGCTGAGCCAAGTCAGGGGGCTGGTGCTGTGCCTTACGGTGGAGGAAGGACAGTGGCTGTTATTAAAACTCCTTAAGAATCTTTCATCTTCCTGGCTTTGAAAAGCCTGGTCCAGCTTGGCTGAGCTGACTGCTCAGGACAACGGCAGAGCAGCCTGTAGTGCTCTCTACAACTGCCTGAAAGGAGGTTGTGGTCAGGCAGGGGTTGGTCTCTTCTCTCAGGCGACCGGCGACACAACAAGAGGACAGGGTCTCAAGCCTCGACAGGGGAGGTTTAGGCTTGACCTTAGGAAGAAGTTCTTTACTGAGAGGGTGATTGGCCACTGGAATGCGCTGCCCGGGGAGGTGGTGGAGTCATTGTCCCTGGAGGTGTTTAAGGAGAGATTGGATGAGGCACTTAGTGCCATGGTGTAGTTGACAAGTAGGAGTAGGTGTAGGTGTTGGGTCATAGGTTGGACTCGATGATCTCAAAGGTCTTTTCCAGCCTTGTGATACTGTGATGTTGTTGATGATGGAAAATCTTGTCTGCCTTCCTTTTTTTCCAAGCCTTTAGTATATTTTCCCAAGCTCCGCTCTCAAACCACTTGAACTGGGAATTTAGGGAATCCTGTTGGCAACAACTGCCAAATTCCTTATTTTAGAGCATGTAAAATTCTGTGATTATAGTTCAGTGTTTAAAATACAGTTCCATATTTTAAAACTAAATAAATAAACCCCGTGTATATGGCCGTATTTCATCCAGTTATTATTACACTTTATTTAAATATTAAGAAGTTTTTTCTCAAAGCACAACCTTCTATGGCAGTATCTTCAAGTGCTCACTACGTTTAAGTCTTCATGAAGCAATTTCAGAACTCGATTTCTCATATTTAAGGCAAAACTTTATTGTTAGGGGGTTAGAAATCAGTATTTTCTTTAAAGCTGCCTTCAAAGGATTTTATAGAAATGTAAAGAACCACTTGAATAGATAAGAAATATTCATTGAAAACATTGGAGGAATTTTTTCTTTCCTCTTTCCACCACAGGCAGAGACAAAGATGTGAAGAGCAGGATGAGGAGGAATGAAGAAAACCTATCTTGTGATACAGTTTGATTTCAGCGGATACATTGCAAGACATTTCTTGCTTTGAAAGATCAAGGAGGACTTTCTCTATTATTACATGGTTGCTGGATACAATTTTTTGTACTCTGTTGCATAAAATACTATTTCCTTTTTCTCTCTGAGACACTTCTTGTGTTCTGCCTGTTCTGTGGTTAAAAGATAGGTGTGCATCCTGTACCATTTCTTCTGTTCAGCCAAGACATGGTTAGAAGCTCAGTGTGAACCACAATTATGTACTGCTTCAGGGCTTATTTTGGGAGTAAGGATGGGAAAGACAGAATTTAGGTAGGCATTTGTAAATTTATCAAATTTGCTGTAAAATTAGTTAATCTTAAATAACCAAACCCTGAGGATTTGGTAAGTTTTTACCTATTTTTATCCCAAAGTGAACCTTTGAAGCTGGATTATGACTTGGCTTGAAATTCTACCATGCTTTTTCACTTTGACTCTAAAATCTCGGCAAAGCTTACACTGCAACATGTTTCTTTTCATGGTGTAGAAAAATTCAACAGTTAAATTTGGCCAGTTCCTGGTGTTGCTTTACATGCAGGAGCAGGCAGTGAGGTGTGTTAAGCCCCTTGAATCTTTCTGTGGGCCTGAGCCACGGCTGTCGCTCTCAGCCAGAGCCCCTGGGCTTAGAATCACAGAATCATAAGTTTGGAAGAGACCTCTGAGATCACCAAGTCCAACCGTACCTGTCTCCCCACTAAACCCTGTCCCTAAGGAACTCATCCACCCGTCTTTTAAACACCTCCAGGGATGGTGACTCCACCCCCTCCCTGGGCAGCTGTGCCAATCCCTGACCACCCTTTCAGGGAAGAAATTCTTCCCAATGTCCAGTCTAAACCTCCCCTGGCGCAACTTGTGGCCATTTCCTCTCGTCCCATCGCTGTCCCTTGTGAGCAGAGCCCAGCCCCCACCCCGTCACAGCCTCCTGTCAGGCAGTTGGAGACAGGGATGAGGTCTCCCCTCAGCCTCCTCTTCTCTAAGCTAAACACCCCCAGCTCCCTCAGTCTCTCCTCGTAGGGCTTGTTCTCCAGCCCCTCCCCAGCCTTGCTCTGTGTCACATTAGGAATGGATTTGCGTTACTTTCTTACTGAATGCTGTGTGTGAAATTTGAAATCCTGCAGTGAATTACCCCGCTCTGCTCGCTGTGGAAAGCAGAATGAGGAGCTAGGGCTGTGTGTTAGCAGCTCTTCACTCTGGGAAGTGGCAGCAGCAGCAAGCGTGCACGTTGTCACACTGAAAAAGGATTGAGGAAAAGGGACACAACAGTCATTTTAACCTGTATTTGCTGCTTCTAATGGAGAAATTCATGGTGTCTTACAAATAAAAGATAACTTAGTCTGATTTAGTGCCTGAAATTCACTTACTGGAATAGTTTCCAGTACTTACAGGTTGAATTAGTACTGGGGTAGAGGTCACTGGACTATGACATTTTAAAACATCATGTTCTCTTCTCTAGCCTGGAGAAGAGGAGGCTGAGGGGAGACCTCATCACCCTCAGCTGCCGGAAAGGAGGTTGTGGGGAGGTGGGTGATGGGCTCTGCTCCCAAGTAACAAGGGATGGGATGAGAGGAAATGGCTTCAAGTTGTGCCAGGGCAGGTTTAGATTGGAGTTTAGGAAACATTTCTTTACTGACAGGGTGGTGAAGCCTTGGCAGGGGCTGCCCAGGGCAGTGGGGGAGTCTCCATCCCTGGAGAGGGTAAAAAACCATGTAAATGTGGCACTTCAGGACAGGGTTTAGCAGGCACAGTGGGGTTGGGCTGATGGTTGGACTGGGTGAGCTTAGAGGTCTTTTCCAATCTTGATGATTCTATGGTTCTATGAAACCTTCCTTCAAAAATGAAGGGTGCATGCAGACTGCTAAACCTGGATTCAGTCCTTGAAAACTGAACTGTTTTCTTACTCCTGAGTGTTTAAATCCCAAGAGGCTGCTTGAAAATGTGTCCAGCAGGCTAATCAGCTAGGGAGCTGAGCAGCGTTACTTCTCCTCTTGCTGCATTGCCCCGAAGCAGCGTTGTGCTTCCTTCACTGAAGCCGAATGCCTCTGAGTCCTCTCCACATTTAGTTCTATAAACAAGTACAGGCTTTTAAAGCCTGGAGAAGAGATCAAGGATCAAGCTTTATGATCAACTTGTCCTTGCCGTACGGAAAAGGGAGATGCTTGCTCACTTGCCGTGGGTGTAGCTGGTAGGAATTTGGTACAGCTTTCTGCTTTACACCACTCCTTAAAAATGAGTGAGCCAAATGCAGCAGCGTGACTGCTGTGTATTGATTTTAAGTTTTTTCTTGCTTGGTTTAAGGAAAAAAAAAAAGAGAGTTGAAGAAAACTGAATGAAATGGTGGTATCAATACCGTGGGTAATTCCTGATTATGGAAACGTTTCTGCTGCACTTTGTGTGATGGGTCTGCAAAAAAATCTGGGGGCACAAGTGGAGTATTTTACGTTGGAAGATTTGCCCCATTTCAGCCCTGGGATGCAGCACATTTAACTCTACATTATTTTTTTATGTATAGTTTTTGGGAGGGCTCCTTGTAAATAGATACAGATGGTCCCTAATGGCCCTGGGAGGATTCTCGTTTACCATTTTGCTTTTGGTGTCATAGAAGCCAGGTATCATATTTGTCTGTACCCCTAAAAACACCTTCCTACTTGTGCCGTGCAGAACGGAGCTGAAGAATCATTCTTTGAGGAGAGCTGAGGGATCCGTGTAAGACAGAAGAGACTACAGAATGATTGGGGTATTGTAGATAGGTATAGTGGTATTTGTGTCGTACGTGTTTGTGGTGACAGTCACAGCCCACAGGGTCAGGGTTACAGCTGATAAAAAACAACAGAATTTCTTGATTTCAAATAAGTTGAACTGAATTCCGTTGTGGATCTGTCCCTGGTGTGTTTTTCACATTGCAGCTTAAGTTCCTTGGCCTGGGGAGCTCATTTTTCTGCAAGTCCAATGACCTTGATGTGATATAGCCCAAATAATTGGGTTTGGACTCTTGGGCTTTCAGTTTCTAGCATTACTCAACACGGAAAGAGAAGTGTATCCATGCCGTGTTGTAAAATGGGGTTATCTTGGCTTATGGGACTTGTGTAATTCTTGAGTACGGAAACATTTCTGTTGCACTTTGTGGGAAGAGTCAATTAAATCACCTGGACTTAAAGCTTCCAGGCCACAGGACTTCCTAAAAAGATGGGCAGGTGTTTCAGAGGAACAGTGTTCCATGGTATTTGTGGTAGGAGGCCCCTGCATGTCAGTTTTTCCTGGTTATGCACGTTCCCCAAGAAGTGTTGTCACCTGTTGGAGTGGCTTTTTTAATGGCTTACACTTATACTCAGCACTGGTCAGGCCGCACCTTGAGTGCCGTGTCCGGTTCTGGACCCCTCAGTTTGAGAAAGATGTTGAGATGCTGGAGTGCGTCCAGAGGAGAGCGACGAGGATGGGGAAGGGGCTGGAGCACAAGCCCTGTGAGGAGCGACTGAGGGAGCTGGGGTTGTTCAACCTGGAGAAGAGGAGGCTCAGGGGAGAACTCCTTGCTCTCTACAACTGCCTGAAAGGAGGCTGGAGTCAGGCAGGGGTTGGTCTCTTCTCTCAGGTGACCGGTGACACAACAAGAGGACACGGTCGCAAGCTTCGTCAGCGGAGGTTTAGGCTCAATATTAGGAAAAAAATTCTTCACTGAGAGGGTGATTGGCCATTGGAATGGGCTGCCCGGGGAGGTGGTGGAGTCACCGTCCCTGGAGGTGTTTAACGGGAGATTGGATGAGGCACTTAGTGCCGTGGTTTAGATGATGAGTTGGTGTTGGTGTTGGGTCATAGGCTGGACTTGATGATCTCAGAGGTCTTTTCCAGCCTTGTGATACTGTGATACTGTGACTGCAAATGAAATAGTGTCCTGAATTCATAGGTGGCCCAAGAAGTGGACCAGACCAGCCTGTTGCTGCAAAGACCAGTGGTGGAATGTGGACCAAATCCCTGCAGGGTCAGAGGAGGTGGCATGGGGTTTTCTTGCTTTACGTGACTGTGTAACAGCGAGCTCTTTGTCAGAGTTTAGAACCAAAAGTCCCCATCCTAATAGGGAAGAGAAATGTCCCATGGTCTCCTTTGTGATTTTCAAACAGCGTGGAGCAAAGCGGAGACTGGGATCCGTTCCAGCTGCCCAAGTTACAATGTAGGCAATATGTGCTTGGCATTTTCTTGTTCTGTACATTCCCTCGCTCCATGACTCTTCCTGACTAGTTCTCTTTTCTAAAACCATATTTAATCTCAAAAGAATTTTCTGAGAACTGTGCCAGATTGAGTATCCTCCTCTGGGTAAGGATTAGGAGTGCGGGTTATGCTACGTATTGTACTTAAACTGCAGTGTGTAGTATAATCTGAAAAGCAGCATAAATGGAACTGCTCACCTCAAATTGTAGCCCAGCATCTTATTCCCCCCTTTTGACTTGCAAGAGTAAGGTTGGAAAGGAGAATTTGAGCATTACTGTGTAAGTTTTGTCTGAAGCAGACCTCTGCAAATACAGCTGTTGCTCCTGTTCAGAAGGATCAGATCTCTTCTGAGAGACACAGAAACATCCCCCTGATTGATTTTATTCTGTCATCCATGTCTTTGTTAACCCTGGTCATCTCCATCGTGGCAAGACATGCTGTTAGTTCTCAGAAAACACTTATGAGACATTGAGTTCTCTTTGGTTTATAAGAAGCTGCAAACAGGTTCAAAGAAAATGCCTTGCCTGGTGTTCCGAGAGGGAGGCTTTCATCCCATAAATAGCTAAATCGGAAGGAGGATGTTTCAGGAGATGAAGGCTCCATTTCCACTTTAATGAGGCCTGCCTGGATAACCCCTCGTAAGTGGAAAGTTTAGCATGTCTCAGCATACGGTGATTTAAATGCAAATTAAAGCATTTATTAATTTACAGATGTTTCAATTTTGATTATACTTCTGAAACAAAAAGAAGCAGAATTTTCATTGAAATACTAAAGGCGGTGTTTTCCTTGCTGATACAAGAATGCTGTATGTTTGCATTTGCTTTATCTAGAAGGATAAATGCATTTTTCTAGGTAGAATTCAGCAAGTTTACATGTTGGAGTCTTACAAATCGTACACTAAAGCACAAATAGTTGGAGGCAGAGTTGTGGTGGCTTTCAGCTGGATGAGAAACAGAAGCATGTGAACAGTAACCTGGTATTGAAAGGAGAAGAAAGCAACACAAATCTGAGCTTTAAAGAAGTGACAAAGTAAAAACTATACGTATAGAATTTAAAACAAAATAAACCAAAACAAAAATCAACCCCTAACCCCTTTTTTATAAGCTATAAAAGGCAGAAGAGCCTTTTAGGAATATTTCTATAGCAATCCTAGTGTTTGAGTGTCAGTGCTGGAGGTTAAAGATCTTTCTTAAGCTATTTCTGTTTATATATTCAGTAAGTTGCTTTGGTCTTAGAGGACGTTCTTATAAATATTCTGATTTTGTATATATTCTTAAATTGTGTTATGATAATGAGATAGATATTAAAGTTTTATGTATCATTCATTTTTTAAAAATGTGTAAGAATTTTAAAGGGGCAGAAAGCTCTGTAGTGAAATATGGACTCTGTGGGAATGTTGCATTGCATTCAGGTGGACACTTCAGCAGGTTTTCTGTGGCAATATTTAAAAAAATAAGGGTAAAGTAAAGCAGCCTCTAAGAATATGTGGATACTTTGACTTCTGCTTTTGAAATGTTCTCCATCCATCATGCTTGACTTGTATTAAACAATTATCGTGGTCATTAGAATGGGTTTTCTTTAGAAGAGAAACTAAATAGTTTTGTGTCAGAAAATCGTGATGATTATATCCACCTGCAAACTCTTCAAGATAGATTCAGCCAAAATTGCAGCCAGAGACACTTACAGCCTATTGCAACCTGATGGCTCGGCCTCAGAGGTTCCTGCGATGTGTCCCAACTGTAGCACCTGCAAATCATAGCATCATGGAATGGGTTGGGTTGCAAGGGACCTCACAGCCCACCCAGTGCCACCCCCTGCCATGGGCAGGGACACCTCCCACTGGGTCAGGGGGCTCCAAGCCCCATCCAACCTGGCCTGGAACACCTCCAGGGATGGGGCAGCCACAAAGATGTACTGAGGGATTATTTTTCGTAGCTGGTTCCTTAGCATGTTTGGAAGACTGAGCTGTGAGGGTGTTCCTCCCTTGGCTGGACAGTTGTCACGTTTTGTGTTTCATTGCTGCTTAAGGAATAACTCCCCATGTGTATTTCCCTGGCTGTAGATGAAGACCTGTCTGTAACTAGAACGGGGTGGCTGATTGCATGTTGATAGTACGAAGTATGTGGATTGAAATGGGAGCAGTCAAAGGAGGGACTGGAAATATCCCCAGCTCTGCGTTTTGGTTCTGTTGGAAAGTAGAATTTAGTCAGTGGCAATTGTTGAATGGCCAAAGGTAGTGAAAATGGAGTAGTGCAAGGAGTGCTGGTAGCAGCCCCCACGCTAATTTACTGGGCTTTGGATGTTAGAAAGACTTTTGCCTTTCTCATTGAAGACATGGTCTACTTTTACTGATTGTGATGACTCCATGAAACCATCTAACGGCACGGGACTAGAAAAGTAACTGTTCTGTGTTAAATTAGTTGGTTCCACTTGCACTGGTGAGGAGTAGTGTATCTTTCAGCTCTCCAAGAAAATGCTGGACACCACTCTAAGCTGTAGCCAAATGCAGGAAGTGTGAACGCCGACCCAATGCCAGTAGTTCGTGTTGCTTTCTCAGGACAGCATGGGGTGATAAACTGGATGAGAATATTTCCCTGCCAGGTGTCTTATTGCAAATCCTGTACTAGGTAGCAGCAACATTTTTCACTCTTCTTCATTGCTGCATGCTGGCATACTGATATTTTGAGGACAAGAAGAGGCAAAGTGGAGAAATATTTGCATGTTTATCATTACGGGTAGTCAGGCATGAGCCGATAAGTTTAAAAGTTGCTCTGGAATATGAATCTCAAAAAAAGAAGTTTTTGTAGTGTCAGATATTTTAGGTTCTCATTTACCAGTATAGGTAGATGAGGCTGAACACATTTAATAAGTAAGCCTTTCTCTAAATATAATGCCTCTGAGTATTTGTGACTGGTTAAGAATATCATACAAAGCTGCAGAATACACAGTGATGGGAGAGAATCCTCAGTGGGATTAATCAAAATTCTGTTTACAGTGTAGTGACTGTTAGATTGGAAACGTTTGTAAGTGGGACAAGTATCATGCACTAAGACTGCCTTAAGTGTTTAATACAATTATAGTTTTACTGTGTTCTGCATTATTTATCAGGCTCCTTAGCTTCTAAGGTGCTAAATGCCATCCTTCCCCTGTGCTCGAAAGTGTGACTGAACCAGAGGATTGGGTTCAGGCTGGGATCCTGCGAGGAGGGACGCTGAGCGGTACGGCTGGGAGGCCTGGTAGGCACAGCAAGCGCTCGGTGGGGTACGTAGGCTCTGTTCAGTTAGACCCCAGTTATTTATTAGATTGTATTTCAAGTTAGTGAAAGTCATCGCTGCTTGACTGTTATTTGAAGGTGCTTGAGGATATGAAACTTAGCACAGTGCTGGAACCACATGGTGTTGGTCTGACACCAGCTGTAACAATTTCCTCAGTAATAAACCTGAGTAAAAGCACTGCTTACCAGGAAAGCAGCAGATAACAGCTGTCATTACAGAGGGATTCGGAGAAAGACATAGCTTTCAATACATGGATCTGTTACATGAATTAAATAAAATTCATATTTTTGGCAGCTCCTTGAAATACATTTAGTTTATAAAATATCTGAGGAATAGTTGGACAACAGCCTTGAGACTAATAAAAACATCTTTCTGGAACTACTTATGTGTAAAAGGCTGTAAAGATGCAAAGAAAGAGTGGTTGTTGGTTGGTTTGTTACTTTTAGAATGAACGTTTTGTCTTGGTAAAAAAGCCATATAAGGGGAAAGTTAAGGATTTTCAGAGAATGTGGTTTTGATGCAGAATTGCCATATCTCATAGCTGATCCTTTGGAAGAACTTCAGGTTGTGTTAATGACAAACAGATCCTGCTCTTTCTGCAATGAATGCTCTTTCCATACCAAATGGCATCACTATTGTCGGCAGTTCCAGGAATGATATTGCTGTTGAGTTATTACTTTGCTTGACCCTAAAGCAGAGAGGTGTATTTTTTCATAGGCCAAGCAAACTGAGGTTTACTGACAACCAGGGTAGGTACAGAAATGGATTTAAAATGCCAAATTCTGTAATGCTAGAACATATCCCAGTTCTGGATGACAAAGCAACATGGATTTATTGGTATTCAAAAAGAGGCGGAACTAAAATTAGAATTAATTAACGTGGATGCTGTTCAATACTGAGCTTTGGCGTCAGAGCGCTGGAGAAGTTACTGGGAGAGAAGTGCTGCTGATGGTAGCTGGGCACATACCTCAGCAACTCTGAAACACGTCCACAGTCCAGTCGTACAGTGATTGCCACATGAGGAAAGTGAGCTGTCACATTCGTTTACAAAATCGCCTTCATGAAAGTGAGGAAGGAAGGAAATAGAGTGTAAAAAAATAAATAAAAGTGCAGCCCACTGTTCTAGTTATGTGATAGAGGTTCCCTAAAAAAAAAAGCCATCTCGAGAAGGCTGAATTTAGGCTTCCAATCCAGACCATTTCAGCCCCTCTTCTTTCCTAGCAGCATATCCCTAATGAATACTCTTCTTCTGCCATTAAACTCTTTCCAGTTTCTGGAGAAAAAGCATGTGCTTTATCCCAGTTGGAGAATGATGGGCTCCAGATATTTGAGTTCCAGCACTGAGGTGCAAACCTGTCCTGTCCAAGAGACATCAGGTTTGAGCCTGCTCCTTGTCTGTCACCTTCCAGTAGCAAGATGGACTGGAGGAGCAGGAGGCGTAAATGTGTTGCATCTCCTATTTCTAATATAAAAGCTGTTCTCAAACCGAAGCATCAAACTGCTCTGTGTGTCTGCAGTCACCTGTGCTGTAAGAGCTGTGCTAAATACGAAGAACACGGCCCTGTGTTGACATGGTCGCAGCGCACAGGGGCTGAGTGGCAGTGCCACCAGTGCATCTCAGAAAAACATACACCCTTACTTCTTTTTGCCACTGTTTGCTGAAATACGTATATTAATATATGAGAAATTAATTTCTCAGGGGCTTTGTAGCTTGATCAGTGCTGTCAGAGTTTTCTCCTAATGGGAGGAGCGATTGCAGTCTGCATGAATAACAGGAATTGTAATCACCCAACATTCCCGTTTGTGCTGCCGAGAATCACAATGCAGTGAGCAGAGCTGTGTCTGAAATTATGATATGGAATGTTGTAGAGCAAATTTCAGTTCAGGGCTTTGTATTCTTGCTCGTCCAGGTTGACAGACCCTGCTGTAGTTCCTTGTTCAGCCTCTAAGGCACAGTCACAAGTAGCAGTTCCAAGCGAGAGGGCAGGCTGTTTCACTTCCTGCATCCTAAGAAATCGCGTGGGTTCAAGTTCCAGATCTTGACCACTTTGCAGAGTTTTAGACTCAAGACTTGGCCCCTTCTGCTGTTTTGTTTTGCTGGATTACTTTCACTCGCGCTTCAAGAGGGTACCCTTGCATTGAATTCTGATCATTTGTGATGACTCAACTGCCTCTCTTTGTAACGCCTCAGTTTAAGAATTAGGGGCTTCATCTTAAAAGATCAGCCTTAGGGTTTTTTGTCTCTTGTGCCAACTGTTCCTCGGGCTGCAAGTCTGAGGCTTGTGCCAGCACTGCTGCATCGCACCCAGTGGTGCCTTCCAGAAGGGACGTCAGATCTGTGCCCTGCAAAACCAAGGCATCTAAGCCATTGGGGATTTTTGTTTTTCCTCTTCAGTTTTTCAGTATTTAACAAAGAATTGTCTCAGCATGGTGTGCTTTTTACAGAGTGGCAGTGCTGGTGAAAGTGGCTTTGAAAGTCAAAGAGGAAAAGGCATGTGCTGTTGAGAAACAAAACCCGAAGAGCACTTGTGGGGATTTGAACACACCCTGAAGGTTATACCACAGGGGAGGTTGTGATCCTTCTAGTTGTGAAGATTGAAAAATACCTCTCCAATTACCAGCAAAGCAAGAATGAGCAGCAGACAGCAGTCGGTGTGGTGTGGTCCACACACCGCTGTACGGCTGTGAGTGCTACACCATGCATGCACACCCACATTGTGGCCAAACTGAGCAGGATCTGGCATCTTTGTAGGTGTTGGGACAGCATTGGGAACAGGCAACCCAAAGATCTGTGATACCTCTGGAGAGGAATTCTGCTCTGAAGAGCATGCATGAGCTGGACTTGGTGTGGCTGAGGGTTCCTTTTGGTGTGATTCTCAGAGGAATGTCCAGAGGGTTGATAATGGCATGGGGATGACGTCCATCCGTCTGTGGAGGTGTGCCTGAGCTGTCACTGCCATCTCTCGGTAGGTGACATGGGAACGAGCCACTCTTCAGTGCAGCTGTTTCCATTGGAGTTCGGCGATGAAGACATCAATGCCAATGCGTCACTGCTGCCTGGTCAAAATAATGCTGCTGCCTGCAACCCAGATACAGTCCCTGCCCATTGTAGCAGCTCGAGGTTTTATCAGGCTGGTTTTCTTGTGAGCAGCCCTGGCTGCTCAGGCTGACTGGCATCCAGAAGAGGGGGACTCGCTTGCAGGGACTGTTTTGGTCTTCCGTGGGGTTACGGAAGTGCGCGTGTTTTGGTGCTGCTGTGTTCCTAGGCAGGCCTGGTTTAGAAGTGAGCTGCTAGAATGCCACATGTCTGAACATTTCCTTTTTACACAGAATTGCTTCCTCTTCATTCATGGGAGCTTATTTTCCAGGGATATTTTTTATTGATCTTTTTTTCTCTTCCTCTTATTAAGGCTGCTGTATGCAGTGCTTTCATTCTAAAGCTTAAATTACTTGTGCGAGCAGCCCAGTAGCAGTGTGATTCATCATATTAGAATATATAAAGGCTGGAAGCCTCTGCTACTGTGTGTAATATGACAAGTTTTAGAAACGAAGGGGATCTGGTAAGTTATGAATTTTGCTTTAGTGCTATCAACTTAATGCTTTAAACATGCAACATCCTTTTTGCATTCCTATTCACGTTCCAGCGCTGAAGTCAGGGGGATGTTTATAGCTATGGAGGAGCAACACCAAATACCCATCACAGTCTGAGTTACTGGTAAATAGCCTAACGTTGCCTTCCCGGCAGGTGGAGTTTAGTTTGTACCTTACTGGAGGGCAGCAGTGACCCTATTTGTCTTAATAGTGACATAAGATGAAGCCAGCAGTGTGGAAGTGACCCGACTTTCCTCTCCAACCTGTTTTGCCTGCTCTAGATTTGGGAAAATGGATGTACTAAAAGTTCCAAATCAGCCAGATACGTTCACTGCTGCCAGAAAGGGATTGCCAGTTGCATCCTGTGAGTGTAACTCAGTGTGACAAAACAGTGACGGCAGCTGATACCTGTCCCATGTGTCAGCTGTCTGAAGCTTTCTCTCTGTGACACCTCAACAGAGCGAACATTGAGTTATGTTGGTTTGGGGGGAAGACTTCATGCTCCTAAATATCCAAGGGCAGTACTGAAAAGTAAATGGCCCATTGGGGCAGTGTGTTTAAGAGGTGGATGGTGAAGGAGAGAGACTTAGTTTGTAAGAACTGGTGTGGTTTTGCCACTCAAATGCTTGAACAGAAGAACAAACTTAATTTTCCTGGAATACTGTAAAAGGCATTTTGTAAATATATAATTAATATTTTGGAAAAAAGCAGAGCTTTTAATTTTATAAGAAGACGTAGAAAACTTAATCCAGTTTGACCTGGACCATCACTTTAAAATTCCATTGAATATTTCCAGATTTCTAATGTTAATAGACATAGGCCCTTCTTTGTGTTCAGTTTTCAGCACAGGACGGACAGGGAACTGTTGGAACGAGCCTGGAAGAGGCCACGGAGATGATCTGAGGGCTGGAGCAGCTCCTGTACGAGGACAGGCTGGGAGAGCTGGGGTTGTTCAGCCTGGAGAAGAGAAGGCTCTGGGGAGACCTTAGAGCAGCCTCCCAGTGCTGAAAGGGGCTCCAGGAAAGCTGGGAAGGGGCTCTTGATCAGGGAGTGCAGGGATGGGATGAGGGGAACGGTTTCAGAGGCAAGAGGGGAGATCTAAATAAGATCTCAGGAAGAAATGTGTGAGGGTGGGGAGGCCCTGGCCCAGGGTGCCCAGAGCAGTGGTGGCTGCCCCATCCCTGGAGGTGTTCCAGGCCAGGTTGGATGGGGCTTGGAGCCCCCTGATGCAGTGGGAGGTGTCCCTGCCCATGGCAGGGGGTGGCACTGGGTGGGCTGTGAGGTCCCTTTCAACACAAACCGTTCTATGATTCTTCCGTGTTACGTTTTAGACTAACGCGATGGCTTCATTTGTCTGTATCTGCCAGATAGAGCTCACAACAAATGATAGAACTTCCAGTTGGTTTCCATTGATTATCTTCTATTTCAAGTCTTCCTGCTACATGTTCTCCAGTTCATTTTCATTGTAACACTAAGATAAACATTAACAGCTTTTCCACCTATGCATGTGAAAATGGAAGGAATTACTTTACTATTTCCAAGAATTTCTAAGGCTGTTGGAAGATCAGTTTATGGAAGAAGAAAAAAAATTGACTGTTGAAACCTATCGATCCCCTTCATGGAGATCTGATAACACTGATGAAAAGCAGACAGCTCTGGTGTTAGGGAGGAAGGAAGGAAGGAGCTATGGTCTCTTTTCACAGAAGTGATGGGGGCAGTGAGATTTATGGACAGAAAAAAATTACTTTGTACATTTTGGGGGGAGTTTATTAAAGTTAAATTATTCAGTTACAGCAGAACTGATTGACTAAACTGCTTAAGTGCAAGTAGCACCTTTATTTTACATGGAGTATAAAATCGCTGGCATTAATATTTACAGTGAATCTTTCGGTCTGAATTAAACTGGTTCAAAATATCATTGGCTGACTCAAAATTAAAAAGATCCAATTCACCAGCACCCTTTGAGAAGGAGAAGAAAAATTAGTTATTTGTGCAAACAAAGGAACCTCATTTAGAGCCAATGCTCTGTAATTGGCAACAGTTCCATCCTGTCTCCTGTTTTAGGTGGCTGCAGTGGTGGTTAGGTAGTAGTGTTGCTTAAATGCCTTTGTTGACTAATAGGAAGGCTTTTCATGACGCTGACACGTTCAGTAACTGAATGTTGTAGCTAAGCACAGGAATAAGTTTTATTAAGAATTATTGGAGTGAATACTTGTTAATAATAGAGAAATCTCGATTGGTATCCAACAAGTCACAAACAATCAGTGAGTTTTTTTATTTTGATTACAAGAGATATTTGGAAATTAAGGACCTTAGAAGTTGAGTTACCTTTGCTTGATTTTTGGTTCTTTTTGCTTTTTTAACAGGAATTTTAATCCATAGGCTACAATTGCCTTTACCGCTGTTAATTACAAAGATATTCAGCCAAAAGTTCTTCCCGAATAGAAGAGTGCAGTGCTCACATTTTTTATGTGTCTTTATTCTTGTGGTGTGGAAAACTCTGAAGAAGTTTAAGCAGTTTAAGCTACTCACCAAGGAATTGTTCCTTTCTCACCACAGCGGAACTCTTCATACTGGTTTCCAGCCACGCTGGCAAGCCTTGCGCGCTTCTTGTCCATTCTGAACTTCCTTGTTTACTGAGAGTCCGACTGCTTTTTCTTGAAGAACAAAGAAGACTGCCTTCCAGTTCTGCAGCTGTTGTGGCTGCTGATTTTTATAATTTGCTTTTTCTTTTGAACTAGCATGATGTCCTTTGTACAGAACCCAGGATTTTTGCCCAGCAATTTTGTTTTCAGTTTTGCATTCACAACCAGAGGGAAAATGAGAGCCGTTTTGGTTGGCTCTAGGCAACTGCGAAATTAATGTAGTTTTATGAGGTTTTGAAAATCTCAAAGTTTTGGAACAGTTGCAAAGCAGGGATGATGCCTACAACTTGTTGATGTTGGCATAGTGCCGGAGATACAGTTCACAAACCAAACCAGTACCTGCCAGGGCCTTTAGTCATGGGTGCAAAAGCTTTTATGGAATCTTGGGTTAGTGTACCGTGTAAAATGACCAGGGAAAAGTAATTCATAGAATCATAGAATCATAAGTTTGGAAGAGACCTCTGAGATCACTGAGTCCAGCCGTGCCTGTCTCCCCACTAAACCCTGTCCCTAAGGAACTCATCCACCGTCTTTTAAACCCCTCCAGAGATGGTGACTCCACCCCCTCCCTGGGTAGCTGTGCCAATCCCTGACCACTCTTTCAGGGAAGAAATTCTTCCCAGTGTCCAGTCTAAACCTCCCCTGGCACAATTTGCGGCCATTCCCTCTCGTCCCATCGCTGTCACTTGTGAGCAGAGCCCAGCCCCCACCCCATCACAGCCTCCTTTCAGGCAGTTGGAGACAGGGATGAGGTCTCCCCTCAGCTTCTTGTCTAAGCTAAACAACCCCAGGTCCCTCAGTCTCTCCTTGTAGGGCTGATGTCCTTTTCAGGTCCCTTTCTAGGTAGTGGTCTCAAATCCTGACAGCGTAAGGGCCCAGGCATTTCCTTCAAGCTCAGGATCTGCTGAGTTTGCGTAGCTAACGTGTGGTCAGTTCTGCATTTCATTTCCTGCAGAGTTACCCATTCCAGCGGCTGTCGTGTCTCTCCCATGGATGCTTCCCACTGCTGGGTGTCAGGGTAGGATTAAGAGCTAAAGAAACGTGCTAATTACTTAGTGGGATCAGCACCTGCTAATGAGATGGGGTACTGCACTCAAACACTGCTCTGTAACAAATCTGCCTCCAGATAATTTGCTCAGAGCAGATTCTTGTCTCAGCGAAGCAGATATGTTTCATTTGAAATGGTCTCATTATTAATAGCATTAACCGGGAGGGGCTTCTGGTGTAACAGGCAAAGCCCCTGGGGCAAACGCTCCTATCCCAACGGAACATGACAAGGAACTGCATCCGTGTCTTGCACCAGTCTTCCAAGGGTGTTTGTTTCATTTGGAGAGAGAAGCAAATAAACAGGTGGGGATATGAAGGTGATCATGCAACTATTTCTGTTCTTACCTTGTCTCACTGACTTCAGATGGAATATGGGTCAGCAGATCGTGGTTCTAGACCTCGCTCTTGCCAGCAGTGTTCAAAGAATGCATCTGGAAAGATGTTCAGCTCACATTGATTTTGAAAAATGGCTTGGAGCTTTGAAGCATAAGCTTCTCAATGCTATGACAAGAGACAGATGGGGAGGCATGTCCTTTATGATTCCAGAAGATTGCTAGCTTCCCAGTGTACTTGGATTATGGAAATGAGGCTAAAAAGAAATAGGAGGCCCACATGCTGTTGAAGAACTATGAGAGCTTTTACCTAACTGGCTCATTAACATCCAGGTCCGAGATAAGGCAGAAAAAATCCTATTTATAAGCAATATTCCAGTAGAAAAGTGTAGTTTGTAACACTACATGAGATAATTGCAGTCATTGAAAATCCCAACAATACAGGAACACTTAGCTTAAGAAAAGAAGCATTAAGTAGCTTAGCTCTTCAAGCTGCCAGGAGAGCAGTGACCCAGGCTTCTGTGGAGAGAGCACAGGAGACAGACGGGGGTTGGTACTGGGTAGAGAGCCACACACCATCAAGCGGTGCTGCGTTAGTGACCTGCAGATTGTATCACAGTATCACAGTATCATAAGGTTGGAAAAGACCTTGAGATCATCGAGTCCAACCTATGACCCAACACCTACACCTACTCCTACTCGTCAACTACACCATGGCACTAAGTGCCTCATCCAATCTCTCCTTAAACCCCTCCAGGGACGGTGACTCCACCACCTCCCCGGGCAGCGCATTCCAATGGCCAATCACCCTCTCAGTAAAGAACTTCTTCCTAATGTCAAGCCTAAACCTCCCCTGGCGAAGCTTGAGACCGTGTCCTCTTGTTCTGTCGCCGGTCACCTGAGAGAAGAGACCAACCCCTGCCTGACTACAGCCTCCTTTCAGGCAGTTGTAGAGAGCAATGAGGTCTCCCCTGAGCCTCCTCTTCTCCAGGCTGAACAACCCCAGCTCCCTCAGTCGCTCCTCACAGGGCTTGTGCTCCAGCCCCTTCACCATCCTCGTCGCTCTCCTCTGGACACACTCCAGCATCTCAACATCCTTCTTAAACTGAGGGCCCAGAACTGGACACAGCACTCAAGGTGCGGCCTGACCAGTGCCGAGTATAAGGGGATGATGACCTCCCTAGTCCTGCTGGCCACACTGTTCCTGGTGCAGGCCAGGATACCATTGGCCTTCTTGGCCACTTGGGCAACTGCTGGCTCATGTTGAGTTTCCTGCCCACCAGCACTCCCAAGTCCCTTTCCGCCTGACTGCTCTCCAGCCACTCTGTCCTCAGCCTGTAGCTCTGCATGGGGTTGTTGTGTCCAAAGTGCAGAACCCGGCATTTGGACTTGTTAAACCTCATGCTATTGGAGTCAGCCCATCTCTCCAGCCTGTCAAGGTCCCTCTGTAGGGCCCTCCTACCCTCCAGCAGATCGACATTTCCTCCCAGCTTGGTATCATCTGCGAACTTGCTGATGAAGGACTCGATCCCCACATCCAGATCATCAATAAAGATATTAAACAGGACCGGGCCCAGCACCAATCCCTGGGGGACACCACTAGTGACCGGCCGCCAGCTGGATGGGACACCATTCACTACCACCCTTTGGGCTCGGCCATCCAACCAATTCCTAACCCAGCACAGAACATTCCCGGCCAAGCCACGGGCTGCCAGCTTGTCCAGTAGTCTACTATGGGAGACAGTGTCAAAGGCCTTGCTGAAGTCCAGGTACACCACATCCACAGCCTTCCTCTCATCCACCAGGCGAGTCACATGGTCTTAAAAAGAAATCAGGTTGGTCAGGCAGGACCTGCCTCTCCTAAAACCATGCTGGCTGGGCCTGATCTCTCCCTCTTTCTGCAGGCGCCGCATGATCGCACCCAGGATTATCCGTTCCATAATTTTGCCTGGAACCGAGGTCAGGCTGACAGGTCTGTAGTTACCTGGATCGTCCCTACAGCCCTTCTTGTGGTTGGGCGTCACGTTGGCCAACTTCCAGCCTTCTGGGACCTCTCCAGTGAACCAGGACTGCTGATAAATGATGGAAAGCGGCTCTCTGATGATGGAAAGTGTAGCTCTCTGTCCCATAAAGAAATATATAGATAATAAAGGAAACTCATGGCTCTTTCATGAGGGTAACATGACAATTTCAGTGCTTTCTTAAACATGGAGGGATGTGGGTGAATTGCTCAGGCTATAGTTTTGTTGTATTGTAGCTAATGATGCCTTTGGGTTTCATGCTTTGGAGTGCAGGGGTGTTGTTGTGGCAGGGGACACTGAAAGTCTCAGTATGAAACCGGTATGAGATTTGTCAATGGTTGTGATGGCTTGGTAATGTTAATATAAAAAACAATTACAGCAAATGTTTCCTTTCCAAACACTTATCTTTTCAGGATTGATACCATTTTTGTTTAAATTCATTTACATGTGGAAGTGTTAAAGAAGCGCACAGGTCGGATGCTTTGCTTGCAGAGCTTTTTTCCAGCTTTCTGATAGCTGTGGGGCTCTGAATTTTGCCGAGTGCTTTGTTCTCAGCTACCAAATCATTGATTTTTTGTGGCAAATATAAAAATTCTCATGAATGGAGTGGGTACTATTTAAGAGAACAGGAGTGGTTTTCTAGCAGGGTGGTCTCCTGCAGGAGCTGCTGTGTCCTTGCCTTGTGTTGCTAAGTCAGAGGAGAAGCTATTCCAGACAAAACAGTGGCCTCTCCTCTGCCACATAGAGCAAATCTGACTGTTGAGGGAACAGGTGTACCGAGAGAGAGAAGAAGTGCAAACTCGTGGAGCAATAAGAGGAGTAGGGAGCAAAATAAGTAGAGAATGTCATTTAGCAAATGGGAGCTGTAGGGTTGGAAAGAAAATATGAAGGTAAGCCAGCAAGGATTAAAGAACAATTCCAGTATCAAAGAAGACTGAGGGGTAATTGCTGCCAAGAATACGATTGCTGCTGCACTCAGGAGCCGAGAAGTAGCCAACGAATGATAATCTTGAAAGGTAGTGTTCGATAGATGTATTAACAGTGATGCCTGGGAGGAAAGCTAACCGTCCAAACTGAGAACGGCAGCTTCCATCAAGCATGCAGGAAAAAACCCAGCAAGATGTGGGCCATTTATTTGGTGGAACTGATATTTTAATTAACTTTTTGTACCCCAATATAGAAGAGTACCAACGCTTGATATTTTAGCGCATGAAGCTTACGGTAGAGGGTGTAGAAAACTGGGAGCAAAATCACTAGTGATTATCTCAGTGCATGTGTTTTCAAGTTGTATTAATGCATCAAAAGTGAATCTTTCGGTCCACCAGTATGGGAAGTCTGTAGATGACAGAGGAGTGTCCTTCACCCTCCAAATTTCTTGCTGACTTGTGAGTGGATAAGATCACCGCCACCTGCAAGTGGCTGCTGGGCAGCGCTGTGAGCGCGGGTCACTGCCCCTCCGGCGATGCTGCGTCTTTTTGGGGAAGCTCAGCTAATGCTGTTGAAACCAATGGTCTGACAGAAGAAATCTGTTTTTAAAAACAAACAGAAAACCACAAAACTCCCCTAGAAACCAACTTACAGGAACTGGGAAATGGAAGCGAAGCAAAAACTGTGCAGTGGGAGGGAATTTGGACTGTCCTTAGAGGTAGTGTTTCTGAATAACAGATTTTATTTTCCAATTATAGCACTCCTTCAAATTTAATCTTTTTTGTCTATAGATTTCCTGATTTCCTGAGATATTCGTTAGAATCACAACTTATTTTTTCCCCACAGAAATGAAACTTGAGTCAAGTCTTGAAGATGTTTAAATGCTATCACCGCGATGCCGTGCTGTTTCAAAATGTCTTTTCAGTGTCTCACTGGGCTTTCAAGGATCAGTCCTGTAATGTATGAAAGGATGCTTCCTTTTTGTCACCTAGACATTGGCATCTTTCTGTTCTGATTATACAAGCCCTGCGTATTATACTATTTTAGTAAGGCTTTTCAGCATTTATTTGACTTTTTAAAGGTAACAAAGCTCTATATCCATCCGGAAGAGGATCAATAGGCAACTGTTCTCAACACAAAGTGAGTTCAGCCTGCTCAACCTACCTCTTAGCCTGGACAGTCCAGCTACTGCAGTTCAGGGATGGGTTCTGTTTATCCATGAGTGAACATTCAGTGTGGTTGATGTAAGTCCTGGTTAAGGTTGGAAACTCATTCATTCCACATAGAAAGAAAGGAGGTTCTTGGGTGTTTTGCAGGCTTTCACAGGGAGCACAGTTTTGTGTGTGTGTGTTTATCTGTGTGCGTGAATAGATGCTTACAAAACAGAATTATGGGCTATTTATTCATGTAGAACTGCACACTCTGGTTTGAACAGCAGAGAGCCCAGAAATCTAATTTACTTGAGGCCTCTACCTGCTCTGCTGAAAGCTGTGATGTCCTGATGGCTATTGCACCTCTGCAGAAAATGGGAGCTGAGTGTGTTGATGTACGATTTGAGTATGAGGTGGAGTCACATGTTATGCCTGAAAATCTTTTCCTTGGTTTGTGTATAAATCAGCCCAAATGTGCTTGTAAAACATCCAGTGGAGACTCGCTAGCTTGTTAGCAGCTGTGTGTAGCTACCCAGCCTAATGCTGCTCAGAAAAGTTGTTGCTTCCTTTTGGTTTTCTACAAGTCCAGTCCTATATCAAGGCAGCACTGTCCTGCCATCTCCTCGCCTCTGTTTCCCAAAACATGTACCTTTATCGAAATGGGAGTTCTGCATTTATTGCAATAGACTCCTTAAATTTCTTGTACGTAATGGAGATTAAACGATAGCAGGTTAATTGTGCACATGACAATGTGTCATACCAGAGTTGTGTAAAAGTTTCCTTGACTTTAAAAATACACATCTTTATAGATACAAATTAATTATGGATGTTTAGCATACTCACTCACGAAACATGTGAGTGTATTTCTGGAAGTATATCTCTGGATGTGCAAACTCTTCGTGGAAATGATCTGTTGATTTTTAAAGTTTGTGATGTGGAGATGTAAATCTTTAAAGTGTTTGATAACCGGGAATGTGAAATGCAATTCCGTGCTGTGCTTCGAGGCTCTGCCCATCGTTCTCTGCATCAGGGCACCTTTTTTGAAACAGCACATCCAGGGTTTGGTGCTTTGCTCTTCTGGTTACAATTTTCTAGTTATTATTTTCCATGTTCGAGGATGTAACAGGGAGTCAGAATGTCAGGAGAATTATAAAACACTTATATTTATAAAACTAATTCTGGTGGATTCATGGCAATATTTGTATGACTAAGTTAAAGTCTGTTTGTAAGGATTCAGTTCCTGCCTTGCTAGATCTGAAGACTGGTTCCTGGGTGATAGAAAAATATGAGGAGGTAAGAAAGGGAGTTCAATTCAAAAGCAATTCAGTTTGCCTTTCTTTACCCCTTTCCCTGGGTCTGTTGGTAGGTTTGGTTATTTCCAAATGTAAAGTATTTTTTTTCCTTGAGTAAACATGGTTGTATGGGAAAACCCCCGCTTTTATTTCTGTTTCCACATCATGTTCTTTGAGGTTGTTGGTTTGCTTTCAAGATGGATAAAAATAGCAAGGTTGCTTTACTGACTGTGCGTGCTGCCTTACGTCCTAGAAAAACAAACAGCCGTGATGTTGTTAGAGCTCTGTGCCCGGTGGTCTTCGTGCCTCGTGTGGACAGGTCTGTAGGAAGCCGGAGGGCAGCACACACCTTTTTAAGAGATCCTTCTCTAAACTGCAGCTGTGATCTCTGTCTTGGGTGTAAAACATCCGTGACACAGTCATTGGTGTCTTTACTTTAACCATTAGACAGCGATTAAATTAAAAGAGTTGGCTTTTAAAAGTCATAAATACTCTCTAGCACTATCAGACTTGGTCTGATTTTCCATGGATATGAAGCACTCAGATTTCCAAAGATTACTGTTTTCATAATCTCTCTCCTTAAGGAGGAGAAAAGCCCAACGTTCTCTTCCCTCCGCTTCCTGCTGTACACCCATCTTGCCACACCCTCCCACTCATTTTGTTCTTGGTGGGATTGTTCCAGTTTTATTCAAATGTATTTTCCTTGATTCCCGATGCTTTCTTTTATGTTTTTTAAGCATTGTGCTATGGCAAACATGACAGTTGATTGCAGATTTTCAACATCTATAATTTTTATGCCAGTTGCCTGTATAAAAAAGATATCATCCAGACTTCATAAACATTAAATTGTAAAGATGTTTGGGTCTTAAAGTTTGATTGGTATAACAAATGCAGAACCCAAAGCCAGCGCTTGTGAAGTTAGCAAAAATGAGCATGCATGAAAAGAATGCAATCTAAATAATTATAACATAACATCAAATGTTCCTGATGCTTTTTTATTTTGTGTATAATTAGGGTGAGCATGTCATAACCTCTAAGAAGGCTTTGGATTTTTGTGTGGTTGCTTGCCAACTATTTGTACAATCGTTATATCTAATATGATAGCATTTCTAGGCAGTAGATGCGCAGTTTGTTGTTATATCAACAAGGGTAACATTCAGAGTACAAGAGGTGAGTAATTGGTATATACTTTTCTTACTCATGGAAATTTTTGCTCGGGGCAGTGTTAGTATTTCAAACCGATCACCAGACCCTGCAGCACGTTTGTAGAGCTGAGAATGCACTGAGTTGTTCTCTTTGTTTCTTAGTGCAGGGAGGTGTCCATACTCTAAAGGAACTGATGGGAAATAGACAGAATAAAAGAGCTTTTGCCTACATTTAGATATATTTTTTCCCAGTGGGCTGTATCCAGCATGGTTTGGTATAAATGTAAAATTGGAGAAAAACATTGCAGCCAAACCTTTCACACTGCTTTATAGTGTGTGATGTAAAAACCATGAAGGTCAGCACTCCCATACCTCTAGAATCTTTTCTAAGCTGTTTGTAATCACATGTATGAAGCATATCTACAGGCAGAGACACGTGTTACTTAATGAAGGCAGCACGATCCCTTTGAAAGGGTCTGTGGGAATGACGATAATATCTTGCTTATGCTTTGGTATTTCTTTTTTCCCTTGTATCTCAGCCTCTAAGATGACATTCAGAGTTGCTAGAGATAAGTTAAACCATTGCAGACAGTGAACTATTAATAGGTCTGTAAGTGGCTTTGAGACCCTGTAACACAGCCTTGCTGCTTTTGTTTAAAAGATGATGTAAAGTACGTTTGGTTTTGAGGTTAATATGTCTTTGTCTTTTGGTGTCCAGTCATGATGGGTGTTAAACTAAGGTCTAAAATTCCAACAACTGTACCCAGCAAAGTGGTGGAGATATCTATTAAATAAAATGCCTTGGTCTTTACATTTCCGTATTGCTCTTGTAGATGGTGCTCTAGGAAGGTCTACTTGAGGCGTGTCCAAAACACATTGGATAGGTTCACATTCACACGTGTGCACCATAAGTCAGGTCCTTTTCAGTTTGCTCTCAGTCTTTTGTCTCCATACACAGAAATCCTGCTAAGGAATATTCGTATTGTCTAACTTGGCATGTAAGTAAACGCTTTAGCTTTGTTACTTTCATTCGGTTGATTTAAATACTTGAAGTCCCCGATAGACTCCAATTAATTGTGTTCAGTTATATGGCAGCTTTACTGAAATTTTATAGAACTGAAGTTTAAGACGGTGGCGCTAACTGATTTGTTGTTGTTAAAGAAGTGGTATCTGAGGCGAAACATTAAACGTGATGAGGAACTGTTATCTTTTAGATGGCCCAGCGGCTTTCATTGCCCCGAGCAGCTCTCCATATAGTAAAAGGAAGATTGTTTATGTTTTTAGATGACAGCCTAGGTCTTGAGCGCCAGCAGGACAAAAGTGATGTAGGGTTTTGTGTGCTGGACAGAGATGCCTCCCAGGATACTCGGCAATCCGTCAGTGTCGAGAGCCTCAAACCCAGACATAAAGACACCCTGTAGTGGCTCACAGGCTTTGAGCAATGAATGGTTTCATTGCCCTTTGTGCTGGATTTCCGGTCTTCAGTTGATGAGGTGCACAAATATTAGCTGAAACGAGCGGTTGCTGTCTGTTCTGACTGCGAGGACTGTGGGGCTTCATCTGGAGGCATTTCTGATCAGCCCAACCCCACCGTGCCTACTAAAACCATGTCCCACAGTGCAACCTCCAGCGGTGGAGACTCCACTGTTTCCCTTGGGAGTTGCTGTGATGTGATTGGTTTCTGTCTGTGACTGCTTGTTGAATTGTAGGCCTTTACATCCCAGTGTTGGTCTTGGTGATGTGAAATACCACGCTGCATCTGTGCAGCGATCCTGCTGAAGCTCAGTATCTCAAGTCAGTAAGGTACATAGATCTGCATAAGTCAACAGAAAAACCCCAGCCCAGCCCCCAGATGTGGAGGCGTAAGCTCAATGGTCTCACTTAGCTGAGGTGGTAGGAAGGTGGCACCATCAGCACTGTTGTCATGATTGACTGTAGTAGAACAGCCCAGGTGTTCTCCAGTGTGTGCTGCCGATACGGCTTTCTCTGTAGGGCAGCTGGGAAGGCTGTCTGGCCACTGCTGCCCGAGCTTTTAGCTGGCCCGTGGAGGGGAGCCGGACACGGTATCCAGAGCTACCAGCCTGTGCTCTTCATGGCTCAACACGCCTACACAGGTGTTTGTGTGCCCTTATATTTCCCAATGCCAAATCCAGTGGTGATGTTTCTATTCTGTCTTTATCTTTAAAAAGCTGTGGGGAGTTACACTAGCTTAGTGATGGTTTCAGTTCTGTGAACTTAGATAAAAGGCAAGCCATCCCCACGGTGCTGCTGGTGTAGTTCTGATCCAGCCCTGGATCTGTGTTAACCAACACGTCGCGCGCTGGGAAACGCGCAGCCTTCTGTGTGCTGGGTAGGAGAAAGCGAGTGCAAGCTGCGTCTGTCAGTCTGCCTGCGTGTCGTACCGTTATCTCCCAACCCTGTAGGTTGGGTTTTTAACAGAATAGTTGTATGTGCTTTGCTGAAGCCAGCGTTTGAGGTGGGATCAGATTTCCCCTAGACGCAATCCCTCCTGTCAGCAGAGCAATTAGAAGCGGATATTTATGGCAGAGGAGCTGTGGCTCCCCAGCAGGGTTAGGAGGCAGCACACAGGTTAACAGGGACTTTTAGCTGTAGGAAAACCAACACTTTGTTTTCCTTTCCTTGAGTAGAGACGCTGATCAGTACAGGCACACCAAAACAGGAAGAACCCAGTGGAGTAAGAGTATCCTTCGAAAACCTGAATTTGGATGCACGTGTTAATGTGGCAGAAACCTGGGGGTCATACTGCGTGAACTTCAGTGGATGCTCACTATGAACTTCAGTGGATGGGTATTTTCTTGGCACAGCTGCAGCACATCTTCAGGTGATTCTGAGATTAGTAATAGATTAACAATCCTTTTCCAAAAAAAGGAGACAAGGTATTGCTTACTCAGATTGTTTCATATCCATTAAATCAACCTCACAAATTCATTTCCCCATTCTACTTAGAAGTTGTGTAAGCTCTTTCAGAAGCCTGGCTAGAGAGCTCACTAGGCATCTTGTGTGTGCCAGGACCATCCTGATGGCAGCCTGCCAGTGCTGAAAGGGGCTCCAGGAAAACTGGGGAGGGGCTCTTGATCAGGGAGGGCAGGGACAGGATGAGGGGGAAGGGTTTTCAGCTGCAAGAGGGAAGATTGAGATGAGATCTGAGGGAGAAATGTTTTGCTGTGAGGGTGGGGAGGCCCTGGCCCAGGGTGCCCAGAGCAGTGGTGGCTGCCCCATCCCTGGAGGTGTTCCAGGCCAGGTTGGATGGGGCTTGGAGCCCCCTGACCCAGTGGGAGGTGTCCCTGTCCATGACAGGGGGTGGCACTGGGTGGTCTTTGAGGTCCCTTCCAACCCAAACCATTCTATGATTCTATGATCTTAGAACTTAAAACTTTCCCATTTCCTTTCAGTCCTTATTTGCCAATTCATACCTATTTCTTCTAACACTGATGATACAACTACAGTAGCTTTTTCCCTGTCCCAGGAGGCAGATTTTTTAGAATAACAGTGAAATATTTTATACCATTGCAAATAAATGAGTGATGATGAAGATGGATACTTCATATCTGTATAGTTTGAAACTTGGAGTTTTGCTGTGATTTAGGAAATCATAGCATTATTCAGCATGTTATTACCTCAAGGAATTGAAGTTCATCACTTTGTACAACTCTTTTTTCAGCCTTTGAAATGCACGGAAGGCACCGCTGTGGTGTTTTATTGTGCTGTGAAAAGTGATTGATTTTTATATTGCACTTATAGCAACCGTGATGTCTCAAGGCAGCTTTCAGCACTCTATTGCAGTCACACATTTGAGACTTTTGGTTTCTGATGCTTTTTTCTTTAAAAAAACCCACCAAAACAACCCAAAAAACCCCAGCCAAACCAAACCAAAAACCCCAAACAAACCATCCTGGCTGTCAAAATCAGGTATTCCTAATGTCTCAGCAGTTTGGCATATAAGGAAAAGACAGCGTAAAGGCTGATTTGAAGAGAATCAGGAATCAGGAATGGGACCCTACAGTTTCAGGTCAAAACTTGGTTTGCTGCTCTACTTTCTTTTACTGACTCATGGTATGGTTTGGGTTGGAAAGGATCTTAAACTCCATCCAGTGCCACCCCCTGCCATGGGCAGGGACCCCTCCCATGGGATCAGGGGGCTCCAAGCCCCATCCAACCTGGCCTGGAACACCTCCAGGGATGGGGCAGCCACCACTGCTCTGGGCAACCTGGGCCAGGACCTCCCCACCCTCACACCAAAACATTTCTCCCTAAGATCTCATCTCAATCTCCCCTCTTGCAGCTGAAAAACCTTCCCCCTCGTCCTGTCCCTGCACTCCCTGATCAAGAGCCCCTCCCCAGCTTTCCTGGAGCCCCTTTCAGTACTGTGAGGCTGTTCTAAGGTCTCCCCAGAGCCTTCTCCTCTCCAGGCTGAACAACCCCAACTCTCCCACATGCTGTGGGTTCTGATATAAAGGATTTAATTCTTTTGGGGGGGGGTTCTCCATTTCAATCTGAAGCTTAGATTTACTTATGGTGTCAAGCTTCACCAGGGGAGGTTTAGGCTTGACATTAGGAAGAAGTTCTTTACTGAGAGGGTGATTGGCCATTGGAATGCGCTGCCCGGGGAGGTGGTGGAGTCACCGTCCCTGGAGGGGTTTAAGGAGAGATTGGATGAGGCTCTTAGTGCCGTGGTGTAGTTGACGAGTAGGAGTAGGTGTAGGTGTTGGGTCATAGGTTGGACTCGATGATCTCAAAGGTCTTTTCCAGCCTTGTGATACTGTGATACTGTGATGAAATTCTGTAGCTGTATGAATTCTGAAAATATTTTCATCTTGGAACTTCAAAATAAAAGACAATTTCTAAACATCATTAAATACCTGAGTATTTTTCCTCAATTTCCTGAGTATTTTTTCTCACAGGGTTTTCAAGTGGAAGATTCAAAATTGACTTAAAAGTTTCCCAAGCGTAGTTAAGAAAAAAGCATCAGTCAGATCTTACTAAAACAAGTGTTTTCACTTACCCGCTTCTGCTGTGCTGCAAATGCTTCTGGGTGGCTGAGGAGGCCCAGACTGGTCCTGGGAAACGGTGAGAGATGAATGAACGCGCTTAAATCAACTGGTGCATCTGTGTTGACTTTCTGGGCTCATTCTGCCTGACCATGTGGAGCTGGAGACCATAGGACTTCTTGCTCTGCTTTAAGAAGATTTGAGTTTTAAAGCAGCTACCTTTGACCATTCCCTAAGTACCGCTCACCAGTCTCTAAGGACAAGGAAGAAGAATTTCTTGTGTTTCTCTGTGCATTAGTGAGGGCCTCGAACTGTCAGAAGGGTACAATGAAACGCTGGGATAGTGTCTGTCCTGACCTGGGGTAACAGCACTTCCAGAATTGTTTGCTTCAAGTTAATTAATGATTGGATTTTGAAACTCTTGGTAGGTAGTCTTCTGGTCATCTGAGCCAAAGAGCAGTGACGCACTTCCTTGCTGGGTGAATTTTGTGGATTTATGTGGTGTAGCGGGAAGTTAAAATGTCATTCTGGAGAGCTCTAACTCTGGCTGGAAATGAGCAAAGCTAAACTGAATCGTGTTCTCTTAGCTTCCTTTCAGAATACTTGCTTGTGATCTTCCTGATAGCACTATTGTTTATTCCTGCTTGCATGCCCTTTCTTTTTCTGTGCATCTGAGCAATGGGAACTACGAAATCTTTTCCAAAGCAAGACGTTGCCCTCTTCTGGATGCTGCATGAATAATGCCTTGTTAGGAGCTCCCAGCCCCCACCCGGAAGGGAAAATGCAATTCCCTGGCACTTCTAGAGCGTCAGTCTTAGTAAATCTAATTCCATTACCTGAGATGACTTAGTCACTTCTAAGCTTTGATGAAATACGAAAACTTAACGGAACGTGTATGGTAAGAGAACAATGTTTTGGGTGACAAAATCATTTCATTCAAAGTGTTGTCTTATCAAAATTTCTACAAACAAGAGACTCAGCTACTGACTCATGAAAGAGGTTATTTATAATAAAATGATGCTTCAAGTAACATTGTTTATAGCATAAAACAATCTGTTCATCTGCCTCCTTTCAGCAGATGCTTCATGTAAGAGAAGAGTAAACTTTTAAAAAGTTTGATAAGATAGTTTGGATCGTGGAACATATGTACATTATAAATGACCTTCAGTTAATCAGACTGGGTTTTAAATCTTCATAACTGGATATTTTGCTGAATATTCAGATTTCTTTTTTTAGAATGACCTTTAACTAGTGGACTATTTGATACAGACTGTGTTCAGAATATCTATTTCTGCAGGGAAAAAAATTGCTTTACTTAATAGTAGTGCTTAAAAATGTCGAATATTTCTATGAAACATCTATCATTGAAGCCTGTCAGGTCATTTAACTTCTGAAAAATGTGGGCTTGATTGACTAGCCTTCAATAATCAGCTGAAAGAAGGAACTGCCTTAACAGCATCTTTGTATACTGCACAGAAAAGAAGGAACACTTCAGCAGTTCCCTGGCTCTCCTGAGATGCTGCATCTATTTTATTCAACACCTCCAGTACCCGTTCTAGAAGTTTCTTCTGATATAATGTGATGTCTCTGGTTGGCTTCATTTCGATGTGAAAATAACGGGCATTTTCATACTTCCTGTTCAGTAGTAAGAAGGAAGTACTCATAAAAACCTCCAAAGGCACTTTAGTACACGGATCAGTTCTGTTAGAATAAAACACTTCCACATCTGATCCCATTCAGAGCAGAAGGAGAAAAAAGAGTGGGAGTCAAGTGGAGGAAACAAACCAACCCCCTTCATAATCACATTTCTAAACCCGTGACTACCAAAATAACCACATTTCTTTTCTGCTGGAAGCACTGAAGATACTGCGAGACAGTCTTTGTACTGAGCATCTCTAAGCATATTTAAAAAAAACCAAACCTGAACTCCAGCATCGTCTTCTGCTTCAGTTTTGTAGACTGAGTGGGTAGAACGTTCTGGTGCAGTGAGCATTCACACTTGGCACATGGTTTTCTTGCCACAGGTTAGCGGGGAAAGGTGTGCTTAACTTTGCATCCAGACAGTGTTAAGTCATGCAGTAGGAAGGCTTTTATGTGTATTGTATTTGTTAGGAAATCTCTCTCCTTGCAACACGCATCAGGAGGGACTGCGCTTTCCAAAGGCAGTGTTTCTTGAACTGCCTGAAGGGTTGTGGTGTTCCTCAAACTAAATCTCTCTGTGTCTGGACAATTCATTCACCTCTTACTCTACGTTGCTTCACAGTATTCTTCCATTTATAGCAACTCTTTCTACAAATGATTCATAGGTTTTCATGAACATCTTCTAATGAGGATTGTATCATAAATGAATGTCCCCTTCCCTTGATGAGCTGAGTAAGTTATCGCTACTGAAAGCTTTGAAACCTTGCTCCGCAGTCTCTTATCTCCAGCCCGATACATGAAAATTATCTAAGGATTTAGATCAACACAAACAAGCATGTTAAACAAATAATTCTTGTTTAGAAGCAATTTTTTAAACTGCATTGGTTGTTTTGCAACTTACAGGTTAATCTAAAAAGTTATTCTAAACAAATATTGCAGGTTCCTTTATTTTTGTTTAGTTAAACGCTTTGTAACTCCATGCAGGGAAGTGCTGTGTTACTGTTAGCTTTATAAATCAGTCTGGGCTGTGATATTTCAGGGAAGAAAAGACTGAGGAAAGTATGAGCTCATGTCTAAGGTTCACTTCTTTTTCTTTTATTTCTGTTTATAAATTCTGATTTCATATTTACTTATGTACCTTTCCTGCCTCTGAGAAGTCAGGACAGAGTTTGAGCCTAAAACAGGCTTGGTGTTAACAGAGTTTATTCACGTAATGAAATTTCTGTGTGATAGGTGGTTGAAGAGTAATGAAAAGTAGTGAAAACTCTTAAGTTTGATCTAAAGTCACTTAAATGTACATCAGGGGAAGTGGCGTTGAGGAGGGAGAACTACATGCTGCTTCTTACTAAGAAGAGCTGGGTGAGCTTTATTTCATAACTGTGGATTCAGATGCGACTCGTGAAACCCTCATACACTCGCTGGTGTCCATCTGAGCTAGAATTTTGTGCATTGCCTTCCTAACGAATGTTTCGTTTCAAAAAGGCGGCTTTCATTAGCCCGTGACTCAGGCTTCCATAAATATGTGTTAAATAAGGCAGACTTGTGCCATATTGTATCAGTGTCTGAATAACAAGAGCAAGTGAGAACTGAGTCATTTTGGTGACTCATCTCATGTTAGAGCGACCCGGTGTTACGCTCTACAGTATAAAATCAACTTATAATTGGGTTTCGGAAGACAGCTTGTATGAGATGCATCGCACTGATCAGGGAAGCAAAAGAGCCTTGGCTTCTCTAGCAGAGATCATGTCTAAGCTAACTCTTCCCTGCAGTGGTGAGTAGCCGCTGTTTGGTAGCCATCTGGCCTTCCCTGAGGCAGCGAGATCATTCCCTTCACCTGCTAAAGGAAAAATGAACAGTGAAATTGATCTTCATTAGAGGTGAAACTTTTGCTTCATTTGGCTACTGCCGTGCCCATAATGCCACAATGTGTTGCCTGACACCCAGTGTGACAAGAGCCAGTTCACACGGAAGAGCCGGCAGCAGTTGTGGGTTTCCACCTCGGCAGTCACGTTGTTATAGCAACTGGGTAATTCATATATTGATTGCGGACAAAGCTAAGGTGTCGCACTTGGAATCATTTTGCAGTTTCGTGCAGACCTGCTCACTCAAAATATATTGAGTGCCCGTAATGTATATTGTAATGCCATGTCAGCCAGTGGAACAGCTCTTATCCTGGGTAACGAAAGCAGCCTTCTGGGCTTTTTTTACTTTATTGCTATGGAATAACAGTAGCACTTTGGGGAGTTCTAATATTTATTTTCTTTGCATACAGTAACCTTCAGTTTAAATTAAAGACTAAATTCTGAAGCACCTACCTTAATAATTTGTCATCCTTTTTTTATTTTTAAAAGTCTCTCTTCCCACCATACCTCTAGCTATTTATACCCTCCAGAAGAGCTACACAGATTGGTAACAAAGCGTTCGCCATACATTCAGAAAGAAGAGATCAGCTCAGAGCTGCTGGCAAGTCTATGTTGTGTTCTTACTATGGGTGACTCATTCTTGGCTTTTAAGTTTCTTCATTTGCCAAAGCATTCCTGTCTAAACTAAAGCAGGTGACACCCTCACAGGCTGTGTAAGGTTTGATACCTGTCACCTTTACTTGTCCCTCTGCCCTCCTTGTCCAAACTAACCAGGTTGCACGGTCTCCCAAAGCAGGACATCTGTGCTTCACTGAAATGTTCAGCTTGCCGTTTAGATCTCACAGAGATCTAAATGTGTGAGATCTTGGTGTGACTTAGACGGGAGAAATGGATGGATTCGGGGGCGGTGGGGTTGTAAATTTAGTCCCAACCCCAGAAAGACTTTTTCCATGAAAGGCTGTGCTACAGTAATATGGTTAGAGCACTAAGAAAACCTTTATACTAAAGCAGGATTTGAGAAGCGAGGCATTGGTCTATACAGCAAACGTGCAAGGAAGCTTGTCTTGCCTACAGCAGCAGAGTATTGGCTTGGGTTTAGGTATATCGGTAGAGATGTTCAGCTGTTGGCTTAAAACATTAAAAATGTCCTTGTTACCCATGTGGTTTGAACTTCAAACTGGGCTGAGAAGTTCTTAAGCTTTAACGGCATTTGTCGTGCCTAAGCTGACCCCATTAGCCTTGTGTGATGAAATTTTCTTTCTCCGTTTACTTTTTAAGTTTGTGTTACAGTGCATGCAGACACCTCAGAGGAAGAACGTACAGTGCTGACTTACAAGAGAAAGAAACACATCTCATTCTTTGCCATTCCCTCTCAAGGCATGACCTTCCTTCTGCTCGCCCTCTGCTCTAACAGACTCTCCAAAACAAGACTTATTTGGGATTTCTCCAGCTTGCTGAGCGACCTCAGGAGCCTGCTGCTTTTGTTCTTTCCATGGATTTCTTTCAGCAGTCGTAGCGAGCGTTGATTTTGTCCTATATAAGCAATCCACGGACATCTTTGTAATCTTCTTCAGCACTGAAACTTCCAGACTGTCTTGCAGACAGAGTTCTTTCAGTTGAACGTTCACGTACTGGATTGCATCAATTCTCAGTTTGGCAGAAGAGTGTACTTCTAGTACGCCACAGCTCCACACTATTAGTTAAAATATAATCCTAAATGTGAGGAATTCCTTAATTTTTAGAGGGCCTCAGATGTGGCATAAAGAAAAAACTGCTTAGTTATAGCTCTTTAGTAAGGCTGTGAGCAGTCAGAGTTCTAGCAACGAGCTGCATAGTTCATCATAAGGATATTAACGTTGTCACAAAACTAGTGTTTTTCTGATATATTTGCAGTTCTACATTGGAAATTTTGATTGCATTTTGAGTTAGCCTAACATTAGTGTTTAGAAATGCAGAGTTCACCATTTAAGTAAAATAGAAGCCAGTTACCTTTGTTTCCAGCAAGAAAAATATTCTGATTTATTTATACTGGAAACATCTTTGAATATTTTTTTCAGAACAAAAATACCCTATACTGGGGCTTACAAAATCTGAATTAATAGGCATGCTGTTTTGAAATTCATCTTGCAAATTTAACAGCCTCCGCAATTATGAAAACAGACCAGATTTACCTACTGTAACTTTGCTCACTGCCTCCGGTACCATCTGTCTTCCTTTCAGCTAGCGAAGGTGCCATATTGCCCTACTCCTCATCGCTATTTGACGTGGCTAGAGGAGCAATGAGAACCTCCACAGCCTGTTACATCTGGGAGTTGCAACCTAATAATCTACTTGGTTAAATTCCTTCTGTCATTTTTATTAACAGGCTTTCAATGATCCCTGTCCTGTAAGGAAGTAAAAATTTGAGACTTCCATGAAAACAGTATTTTTCCCCTTTTTTTCTGGCAGAAGAGCAACTCTGAGAGGGGAGACAATGGCTCTTGCTATTGATGAAAATTTTCTTTACTTTGCTTCTCACAAATTAGCATCTTGTACTGCAGTGGAGTGGCAGAAGACCAAGGAGAAAGGAATCAGAAAGGATCCAAGGAATAGCTTCAGTGCAAAGAATGATTGACTGCGCTGCCCTTCAGCCTGCACAGGCATGGCGTGGGGGAAGGGAATGCAATGGTCAATAAGATTAAGAGGTTTAGAGAGAGTTAGAGTGATCATTCAACCTCTCCTGTAATCAGAGCTACTGAGCAAAAAATGAAAGGCAATTAAGAAAATGCAAATACTTTTTTCCTGTAAAGCATAATATAAGTTTGCCACGCTCTGGCACAGAGCATAGTTGAGTTTAGACAGATTAAAAAGACACAGTCACGGAAGAAAAAATTAGCAAAGCTTATTAACCTCGAAGATGTTCCTGTAACTAGGGAGTCGTTGACCTGTAAGTTCTTGGACACCGGGGGCGCATCAGAATATGACTAAATCACAGAATTGCTTGAGTTTAGGTGACCTTGGATGTCATCAACTCCAACCCCCTGCTCCAAGCACGACCAACACTGCAAACAGACCAGTTTGCTCAGGGTTTGTTCAGTCAGGTCGTGGAAACTCCAAAGTTGAAGATTTCATAACTGCTCTGGGTGTCTGTTCCTGCGCGTAGTTGTCCTAACTGGACAGCCTAGGCCTTGCTAAGCGTGGCAGTGCTAAAGTACGCTTGGGATCTCCTCAGGAGCGGCTGTTTTGTCAAGATCTTCACTCTTACAGCCCATGTCAGAAACGTAGTTCAAGAATTTTCTATATTAATTACTCTTTTTATGCATTTTTATAGCTTTATTATTTTAAACAATGTTAATTGGTGAAGTTAAACACCGTTACCGTATTTTGTGCTTTGATTTTCATAAAGGTCAAACCAAAATGTGTCTCAGTGGTGTGGTCACTGTTCAGGGTGTTTACTAGCAATCCACAATTGCTGCACAAATATACAACAAATTTATTTTGTAATGTGCTGCTCTATTTTCAGGCATTTGCACAGGAAAGAGACTAATCGTTTTAGACAAACTTGTGTTGTGGAGGCTTATGGTTAGAATCCATTATACTATTTCTGTGGTTTATACTTCCATAGAATTGCATATTATATATAAAAAATTGATTTGAAAGTGTTATTTTGGATTTCATGAGGAGCTGAATAAACATCTGCATAGTAATATATTCTAATTGTGTTATTAATTATGCCCTAAAATCTGTGGAAAAAACCCTTAAAAATATTCCGTGACGTTGTCTGTACTAAACTCAAAGTATGGTGAGTACTTTCGTTTGAGCAATTGCTTAATGCAGGATTGATAAAGAAAACCCTTTTAAAATTGCCTTTATTTTCTCCTGGGGCAAACACTGACTGTGTGTCTCTGGCTGCACTGCTGGTTCAGAGCCTACCTCTGAAAATATTGACACAAACTGCTTTTGAAGGGCTGCGGTGCAGCCGCTGTGTCTGTGCGCCCGGCTGACTGGCTCAGGGATTAAAGGCAGGTGCTGCTTCAGAGTTCTGAAGTCTCACTCCTTTTTACTTTACAGAATATACGAACTGTACGCGTGTGTAGTCACAGCTCCCAGTATCTTTAGAAGCTGAAGGCAGATCGGGGTGGGCAGTGGCTGAGGTTTGGTTGGTTTCCTTTATTCTTGCTGCGATGGCTACAGTCGGCGCTAAAGAGAAACCCGTGCTCTGATTCTGCCCTTTGTGTCCATGGCAGGAGACCTGCGTCGCAGTGACGCCTCCTCTCTGTCAGACTCCTTTCTGTACTGCGTTTAAGTGTGCATTTGTCTAGTCAGGGAGCACACCTTAATTTCTAGGCAAAAATATCACCATAACCACTTCCGGTCAACATACGCACCAGGTTGGCTGAAACTCAGTCCTCAGGAAACGACACTCGTAGAAAATACAGTCACGTTGTCTACCCTGAGTCTAACTAAAGCTTTTCTTTTGCAATGTTACCTGTCGCCATAAGGACACCTTTTTTGAAATACACTGAAACACAGAGGGGCAAATATGGCTTCACTGATGCCACTTAGCTAATGAGCAACTGCAAGGTCTGCAGCATCGCGTTCCTTGTTCTTACGTTATTTGTACTAATCCAAACAAGCTCCAGCTGCTGTGTGTGGAGGAGCATTGAAGTGGGATAAACATACAGGTTTTCTTCTGTATTAATCCTTCTGAATTGTAGTATCAGACTTTCTGAAGCTGTTTTGAACTATTTCTGTATATAAAATAATAATTAAAAAGTTCCGTGATTTGACCCTGTTCCTTCAGACTTTCAAAGATGTTGCCTGAGATGAACTGCTCAATATATCAAAATTTCAACTTGAAATGCAAAAGGCTGTTGAAGCTGTCATGTGTGAATGGCTATTTTCTGTGGATTTAACAACAGATGCTTGCGAGGAGTTGTTGTATTTGTTTGTGTTGGTCTGAAAGGTCATTTAAATTACTTAAATATCTGCTTTTGATATTTATAACTGAAGAGAGCTCTGCAGATTGAATAAGGAAGAGATGCAATAGATTATGTCTTAAAAAAAAATAATCATGTAGAGGTTTTTAGGATTCTCGTAGCAGAGCTCAGCTTCAGTGACATATATTCCCAAGGTCGTTACTATCCAATATAGCTGCTCTCCACCAAGCGTGCTTGGATGGTGGCTGGCTTCCAAAAGCCTCTCGGAGAAGCTGGCTGGCTACTCCAGCCCCGGCTGCCTGCGAGAGCAGCTGTTTCACCAGCCTGATGCCTCTGCTGCACTGAGGAACCCTGGCCAAGTCCACAGCGTCGGCTGCCAGGAAGAAGAACTGGCAAATGGTACTCAAGGGGGGCTTTTTTGTGTCTACAAGTATGTATTCTGTAGTGCTTGTGAGCAAATGGATTTTCTGTGTGCAAACTTGAATACAGTTGTCTTTTATACACTGAAGTCCACGCATACAAGTGTTGTATTCATTAAGGCTTTTGCAGAAGAATCTTGAGAGGATGGATACTTGACTTTTCACTTACTCTTAATTCACCAAAGAAAATACTGTCTCTAATCCCTGCCTGCAGACATATTAGAAGCACCAGAGAACCAGTGCACACATTAAAAAAAAATACATAGAGAGAGAGGACAATTCCAGTTTGTTTGTTTGTTTTGGACACTGCCATGCACTTCTGAGCACTGCTTGCTCTTTCTGAAACCAAGCTTATTATAAACTGAAGATTTCTGGTGGAAGAACAAATCGTCTTTGAAGGTAGTGCTGGGAGTGGTGGTTTACCTAGTTACTATGTCCAAATCATAATTTGCATTATAAGCATGAAGAAAACCTGGGGAAGACAGAGGAGGGTAGAGACAGGAATTTTATGAAAAGCTGTTGTTATAGTCAGGGGAAAAAAGGGAATATTGATACAGTTACCACTGTCCACATTTCTCTATAATTTGACCTGGCTTGCAGCCAGAAACGTATTAGTAAATTAATATACATATATATACATATATATTAGTGTGTAGTAGTGAAATGTTTGTGGAAAGAAACTTTGAGACCTGATGGCCTTTTGCTTTGAGCTCCTGTATTAAGTACTGGCTTTAGTTGTCTCTCCACTCTCTTTAGAAGAGCACGCAAATTTTAGTCATATATTAAACAGAAAAGGAAATGGTCAAGGGGAGGAAAAGGACGAAGCATTTTGTTGGATGTTGCTGGGATGTGGGATCGCCTCTTGGGTGAAGGGTGTTTTGATTGATACCTCACACCAGAGGACTATGGGTTTATTATTCAAGTCTGAACAGAACATTCTGTGAGGCCTATTTCTTGTATTCCTGTGTTAGTCTTGACTGATCTCAAATCATTTAGGCTTCAGGAGAATGTAAGGAAATATAACATACTCCTGAATTTTGGTGCTTTTGAATGTTTAGGGCGATACGTGAGGCCCCAAAGTGGATTTGAATCTTCCCTTGTCTTAAAACTGTCGGATAGTTTGTATCCTGAACTTGCTTTAATTCTGCAGGGACATCTGTGAAGCTGGACCCATTTGATACCTCTGGGCCCTTGCTTTTTCTTCACACAGCAGATAAGGAGAACATTATGGATGCATTTTCATGTGCATTTTCTTGACAAGTTTTACTGCCTGTTCCGTTGGTTCTGTATGCATGGTGTATATTGATTGACAGGGCTTTATCTCCCAAGAAATCCCCTTTGGGTAATGCATTTCTCTGCTTCTCCAGGTTATAACTTGAAGCTTACCATGAACTCTTCCTTCATTTCTTCAGCATTGATCACTTCACTGAAACATTCTTATTTGAAATCATGGAGTTGATACCTCACCCAACAGCATCAAACTGGTGCTCACTTTCGCATTCTCAAAACTGCTCAAATGATTTAAAAAACGCCTGTGTTGACCTCCCTCTAAGCTGAAAATAAGTTTTAAAAACTAAGAAATAAAATGCACGACTTAGATGCCAAGGGCTGAGATGTCAAGGGTATCACTTCTGGCACAGGAGCCCAGGTACCAGGGTTTGACCCAGACGGCTTTATAGCATCAAAAGGGTGATGCTCACCCTTGGCCCAATGGCAGGGCAGGGCTTCTTTGCGGTTGCCGTGTTTGCAGCTGTGGGCTGTTGTGCAGCCTCTCAGGAGGCGTGCTGCAAGCTGCCGCCCACCAACACGTCAGCGCACACCATCTTCCTTGCTCCTGAATGCGCTGACACGGTCTGTGACCCATGGATACACGAGTGGTCCAATACAGCCAGCTTATCCTGGTCTGGGCGCCATGGGTGCTCACGGAGCCTTACCCTGCTTGTTCCCATTGGGGGGATCTGGGTGGCAGTTGTAGTAGTGGTATTAAAGCTAATTGAAAAGGGGAGGGTAAAAAACCCCCAGACCTAGTGGTACAGTCCTGTAGGCTCTTGCTTTGCAAATTCCACCACTGCCATTTGCCAAATGCAGTTAAATTGGTTTGTAACAAGGAGCTCCCTGGGATCACCGCGGCCATAAACACCCAGGACTCAGGAACTCAGCTGTGATTTCTTTATTATCACCTCAGGTTCCCCTATAAGCTTGCAGTGAATGTAAATTATGTGCGGCTCGTTGTAACTGGGATAACTTACGGCTTCAGTCAGCGATGCATCCATGAAATATTCAGCTAGGTTTTTGGTTATATTTACCCTGGGGAGAGAGGTTGCATTGGTGTCTTTATTAACATATTGACTATTTATTGACATCTGTTGTCTTCAATCTTCTCTGTTTAATTAATATAATTGATCCACTGAACATCTAGCTAATAATTCTGGGGCAAATATTCTAACTGGTCTTGTTACTAGGATAGAGTTTAAGCTCCTTATTGTGAAATCTGCCTTGGGTCTAGTTGCCAAAATAGCAACTGGCCATTAATTTGCAATTTTTCTTCCATCTAAAATACTTACTAAGCTGAATTTTTTATTAAAACAACTAAGCAAAAAAATATTTAAAATGCCTTCACAGGAAATGAATGCTAAGACATCATAATGAAATGCCAGCTTATTTTTAGGTAGAAAAGATTAAACAAATAATAATAATGTCAGTGTGTTACATAAGATCCATTGACTATCAGGTGAAGTCAACAGATGTTAAAGGTAGGAATAAAATGCATGATTAAGATGAGCAGAGGATGTAGGAAATGCTTCTGAACCTGTTTTATGGTGGTTTTATGAGAAGATGCCCCAGATTAGTTAATTGTTGGGTGAATGACTGCGTAATTCAGGGTTAGGTCAGAAATATGTATTACTGCAGCTGTTTCTATTCTTTATCTTGTGAATTGCGAAATCCCAAGCTATAGACAGGCACTTCTGTCTTTTGTCTCGTCTCAAATGATGTATTACATTGCCCATTAGCTGGCTAATGTTTGTAAAACATCTTACGGTGATAGATAGGGCTTTACTTGGAGACCAGATTCTGCAGGCATGAATTACATTCTGCTTGATAGTATTAATTCTTCTGCTGATACTTATTTGCTATTGTGTATGTGTCCTCCTCACATACTAAAAGGTGCATGCAGCAGAATTTTTCCTGGCTTCTGCATTTCCAGCTCCGTTGTCCAAAGGATGAAGGAAGGAATCTGAACAAATATGTTGCACTTATATTATGTAATTAATAGGGTAAGAAATATGTCAAATTAATGTCAAATTAAAACTAGCAATTAAAAATGTATCCCAGTCTTCAAGAAACATAATTGCTTTCCAAATACCTATTGTACTGGTATTCATTAACAGTGTATTATTTTATTAAAGAGGACAGCAGCTGTGACCTGATATCAGGAAGCCCAGAAGAGTGTCTCAGGCCAAAATACAACCCTTAGTCCTTGCCCACAACTGTTTCTAGGCTGCGTTCCAGGTACTCCTGCTGATGCTTAGGTTTTGGACATCTCAAATAGTTCAGCCCTGGACTTTTCCTGTATGTTTTGATCTGTTCAATCATATTCAAGCCTGTAACTCTGTAGACTTCCCTTCTATATTTATTCACCATTCACATCATCTTTGAGGTCTTTTAAGTCTGAGACAGAGTATCGTCTAGTGAAGTGTCTGGGTGAATATTTCCACAATTATAGAGGACAATTCAAAGCATTTTGTAGGCTTTAAAATTTTCTTCTTAGTAATGAAGAGAGGAGGCAAAATCAGAAATTCAATCTCAAGTAAAATCTTGAAGTTTGCAATTCTTGCAAAAATTGCTTGAGAATGCTTTGTTTCATTTTTAAAGCAATAAATTTAGCTGAGATGCACAGCTGCGAAAAGGCTGGGATGTCTAGTGGGTCTTTAAGCTGCTTCTCATCCTGAGAATTCTCACTTGGGGGAATAACTCTGTCTAATTATGGGCAATCAATTAGACTTTGAGTCTGGTATTTGGAAGAGAATCTGTTCTTGCTGAAACACCAGACAAGCCCTCAGTTGATGTACTTTGTGCAATGCGTTTCAAGAACGCATGTAACAAAAAGATGGTGGGGAAGCAGCAGAGAACGACTGATGTGTGGCTGTAGTTGTGGGATGATATGATCAGGGTTTAAACAAATTTCACCAAGCTGTCCTAATTCTTCACAGTTCAAAATATATTTTCAGCACTGAAAAGAATACCCATCTATTGTGTTATCCGAGTGCTGCTCTGGTCATGTGTTCCAAAGGGGCTGAATAGTTTGGAGCTGTTCAAGTAATTTTGCTTATAAAGTTCAGTCAACCTAACATTAATTTCATATTCTGGTAGTAATCATATGTTCTGGTAGTAATCGAGTCTGTAGGATGGTATAAAAATTTCCAGAATAATGTTTTTTCATTAATTTGTCACAAAAAGTAGTCTTTACCTGTTAAAAATTATTACTTGGAAGTTGTGAGTTTTCTGCCAGAGACCATGAAGTTTCTGTTACTCAAATGTATAACAATATTAAATATGTGTTAAACTTAAGATACCAAAACCAACCAACCAAAAAAAATACAACAAACCCAACAGTGCTACTTAGTGGCTTAAATGTGTATCACTTAGAGAGCTGTGCTGGAACAATAAGTACTGGTGGTGAATTTGCATTTCATGGTACACGTGGATTTTTGAAAACAGTTCTTTTCAGCCGTTAGGAAAAGGATAACTGATAATTATTTAAAATAGCAGTGTTACCTGAATAAACTGACTTCAGGTTCTCATAGGAAGACTTAAGGAAATTTGTACCTTGTGTTCGTAGAACATGCGTCTCTTACTTGGATATAAAAGCAATAGCTGGTACCAAGTTTGGGTGCAGCATATCTCTAGATTTATTTCTTTGCCACAGATTTTTGCTGATGCATTTGGATTACATGAAGACTTGGAAAGCAGTTTTCTAATTGATTGGATCTGTCAACAGCACCATAGTAACATTCCTATAGATTTCACTTCTACAATGAAAAATGAAATGTACTAATGAAAAATACGTGGACAGGGGGTGGGGTGGGTATTCAATGAGATTTTTTAAGCTTTTGTAGTTTTTAATAGATCTTTTACTTTGTAGTTCAAGCATCATTTGTTTGTTATGAGTGGATGGAAGCAGCCAGATGCTGTTAACTGCAGGCCTTCTCCAATGTTCCTGCCTAATTAGTATTTTGCAGGTTCTCTTGCTCTTCAGCAGGTATCATTCTATGTCATGAACAACCTTGAGCTGGGAATAAGACTGTAGCTTATGGAGTGAATGAAGTTAAGCCTTCTTCCCTGGTTGAGGTGCCTTGCCCTAGGTCTTTCAGGGAACACAGTTACCGTAACAAGCCATACACACATCCTGATTGGTAAAAGTAACCCTACCGAGAGGCTCCGCTGCGCCTATTGTAATGCGAGGGCTTTAGGTGGGTCTGTAAGCAGACATGAAAGTGTGTTGTCCACTCTGCCTGCTGGTGTGCACTGGGGACAGAGCAACCTTGCAATCTGTAAGGCTACATGGAAACTGTGGTGCTGCCCCTTGGCATGGTCAAGTGTCATAAGAAAAACCATGTTTCTGCTGCAGCTTGGTCAAATAAAAGTTCTACTCTGCCAGGGTTTTTTCTGAGGAGAGGATATTAGTGGTTCACCTGGCTTTTTCCAAGGTACACCAGTTCTCTTGCACTTAACTGTGGTTGCTACAGTGAAAGAAATGGAATCATAGAACTGAAATGAATATGTATCATCAACTGTATGTACATGCACAGGAAAAAGCAGATATAGAGCATATTCGCATACCTCTGCTCTTCAAACAAGCAAAGCCCTTGGGAAGGTAAGCAGAGAAAAAAAGGTGCAGCAAATGGCAGATACGATGTGGTTTGCAATCCTTTGGGGGCCTACCAAATGCTTAGAGAGCTTCATGTTTTAATACTTAAGTTTAAAATATGTCAATTTGTTAACTGAGCATTTGGGTTACTTTCAAGAGAAAGACAATCCTTTTTCCAGAGGCACATGCAGTGCAAGGGAGTTGGAGTGGTTTGCACGTCAAGGAATGGGGCAAAACGGGCCAAAACAGATTCTAAGAAGGGGCCAGAGAATAAGGACGTTGAGACCTACTTACCATGTGTGTGTCTGTACTCAAATAAGGCAGTTTAATATTTTGTGAAGGTGAACAATTTAATGCTAAGCATTTTAAGTGGAAGTAGGTGTTAGGAGTGACTGAAGGCTTGCAAAATTATTTTAATTTAGTTTGGATAGATTTTTTTCTGGTAGGCGCCTTTTAAAAGAAGTTGTTTTGCATAGTGAGAGAAGGTATAAATAGTTATTTAAAGCCTTGTTTTAGCATTCTTCTTAAGTGTAACTTAAAAGGAAGCAGTTTCTTTACTTAGGAATTAAGTTTCTTAGCAGAAAACAGAAGATGCTTTTAATAATACTATCAGTGTACAAATAGACCAAGAATTTATTCTGGGTGATACGACTATTCTGTTGTCAGTAATGGTTAATATTTGCAGATTTTTTATCATGAGTGCCTGTACATTAATTCAGCAGCAACTGACCTGATGTTTAGCTGAGGCTTCAGTTTGGTGAAGAGCAAGGACTTTGCAGAAAAGCCGGTCACAGCAGGGAACCTGCTAAGGTTTAGTGCGTATGAAATTCCGAGAGAGGGAGAAGGGATTTGGGGCAAAGGGAGTAGTTTCAGTGAAGTGTTAGAAACAAAATTGACTTCCCTAAAAAATGGACAAGCTTGGAGAAATTAAGTAAACAAGTTATTGAAATGAAGGGCTGGATATGTGGGGCAGCAGAAGCACACACCGGTGAAGTGGGGGAGAGAGGGTTGCTTGGGTTTGCTTATCAAGGTGAAACCCATTTTGGCTGCTTGGTATAGAGTTTTCTTTTACTTCCCTCTGAAGCAGAGTAACAAACACAAGTAGGAAAAAGTACTAGATTAAATAACTTCTAACTGGGTAGATGGTGAGTATAAAACAGATAAATGCATCAGCATTTGTATATTGAGCTTGAAATATACAGGGATAAAATTAGTATTGCAAAGGAAATTCAACACAAGCAAAGGTGTATCAGGTAGTCAGTAACAACTGAGCTGAAAATGAGAAGCAGCTTCCTATTAAAGCTTTGGGCATCCTGCACACTTTCAGGAAAACATTTCAAAACGTGATTGAAAATGAAAATGCTGTAACCTGACTCGAGAAGTGTTTGGGAGTCCTTTTAAAATGTTGATTTTGCTTTGAGCTCCCCGTGACAATCGTTAGCTCACGCGCGTGCAGGAAAACAAACCACAATGATTTATCTTTTCCTGAATATAGAATCATGGAATGGTTTGGGTTGGAAGGGACCTCAAAGCCCACCCAGTTCCCTGGGCAGGGACACCTCCCACGGGATCAGGGGGCTCCAAGCCCCATCCAACCTGGCCTGGAACACCTCCAGGGATGGGGCAGCCACCACTGCTCTGGGCACCCTGGGCCAGGGCCTCCCCACCCTCACAGCAAAACATTTCTCCCTAAGATCTCATCCCAATCTCCCCTCTTTCACCTTAAAATTGTTCCCCCCTCATTCCGTCCCTGCACTCCCTGATCAAGAGCCCCTCCCCAGCTTTCCTGGAGCCCCTTTCAGCACTGGGAGCTGCTCTAAGGTCTCCCCAGAGCCTTCTCTTCTCCAGGCTGAACAACCCCAGCTCTCAACCTGTTGCAATGTCCTGAGATCCACCACGTCTCTGATGCAGGCGGGAGTTTTTCCGCTGTTGCTCTGAGAAAAATACTCAATTTCATTGTTACATTTGGTGCAGTGCAAGAACCAACACGCAGTGCCATGAGCAACAGGTCGCTCCATCCTTGTGGTGGCCGCCTTGGCCAATGGCCAGAGGCGCTGCTGCCCTGAGGGGCGGAAGTGAGGCTGGGTCACCGCAGTCAGAACCGGCTGGAACCGGCTGCTGGCTGTGTCAGGGGAGCGGTGGGATGCCAGGCAGGGCTGTGGTGGCAGCCCTGGGCCAGCAGCCCAGCCGCCCTTTGCTGGTCGATACTGGATTGGCCGCCTCGCCCTCCATCTCATGGTGGGGTTTGGCTGCCAGGGTGTTGCTGCAGTGCGGGGCGGGCGCCTGCCTCGTCCCCAGTGTCTGCGGGCATGGTTTGGGTCCCTGGGAGGAGGGTGAGCGATCGGCTGAGGCGTCGGGCTCGAAGGGTCACAATGAATGGGGTCACCTTGGGCTGGTCTGCAGGGATCCATCCTGGGGCCAGTGCTGTTTAATGTCCTCATAAAGAACCGGAATGCAGGACTTGAGGGGTTAATAACTAAGTTTGCGGACAACACAAAACTTCAAGGAGATTTTGACAGTCAGGAGGGCAGGGGAGGCCCTGCAGAGGGATCTGGACAAACTGCAGAGCTGGGCAATTGCCAGTCGCAGGAAGCTTAACAAGGACAAGTGCTGGGTTTTGCACCTGGAACACAGCAACCCTGGCCGGACAGACAGACAGACAGAGCAGGGAGTGCGAGGCTGGAGAGCAGCCCTGCAGAGGGGGACCCGAGCGTTCTGTTCAATGGCAAGTTGAACACGAGCCAGCGGTGCCCTGGCAGCCAAGAGGGCAACCGTGTCCTGGGCGCATCCAGCACGGCATCGCCAGCCGGGCCAGGGAGGGGATTGTCCCGCTCTGCTCCGCACTGGGGCGGCCCCACCTTGAGCACTGGCGGAGCTCTGGGGCCACAGGGTAAAAAGGCTCTGAAGCTGCTGGAGAGTGTCCAGAGGAGGGCACGGAGCTGGGGAAGGGTTGAGAGGGGAAGCGTGTGAGGAGCGGCTGAAGGCACTGGGTCTGTTCAGCCTGGAGGAGACTGAGGGGAGACCTCCTCGCGCTCGGCAGCTTCCTCACACGGGGAGGAGGAGGAGCAGGCGCTGAGCTCTTCTCTCTGGACCCGAGGGAATGGCAGGAAGATGCCAGGGGAGGGTTGGGTTGGACATGAGGAGAAGGTTCTTCCCCCAGAGGCTGGTGGAGCACTGGAACAGCTCCCAGGGAAGCAGTCACAGTGCCAAATGCCCCTCAGCCCCACCGGGTGAATGTTGGGGTGTCCTGTGCAGGGACAGGAGTTGGACTCAATGGTCCTTGTGGGTCCCTTCCCACTCAGGTCATTCTCCGACTGTACGATTCCTGTCCCAGACACGCGCTTCTGGTGCTGAACAGAGGTGTGACAGGCACAGGCCAAGCCTCAGACTTTCGGTCTCAGTTCAGTCTCAGGTGGCAAAGTGAATACGTGGGAGATTTTAGCCTGTAATGTGTGTCTTTCCTATTAAAATAATCTTCATCATCTCCTAGATCACCAGTTGCCTTTGTAAACAGCACAGCTGTCAGCTGTGCCCCCATCCCTGTACGCTGGGTGAACTCTGTTGCTGAGTGACTTAGTGCTTTTTTGAAGAAAGGCATAGGAAACACCACTTTGCCTTGTTAAGTTCTTGCTAACGAACTCCAAGAATGTGGCTCGTGTCAGGACCAGGAAGGTTAAACATTTCTGTTCCATACTGGTGAAGCAGGAGTAGGGCAGGCAGAGGTGAGGGTTCCTGTCTCGCCATCACCGACCAGGGGGTGCGTGACACTGTTAACCACTCACGAGAGCGTGGTGGATTCCAAGAGTCACTGCGATAGTTAACAGCCTAAGAGGTCAATTAACGTGCCAGTAACACTCCTGCCTCCTACAGAGCAGAGGGATTCGACATGCGGACAAATTGTGACTGCTGAGCCTTCCTGCTGCTGGGGAGCACTCGCAGCCCTGCTTTCTTGCATTTCCAAGGATGCTGACACTTTAACAAAATAAGGGCACTGAATCTTTCCACATCAGATTGTGTAGAGTATTTTTCTGAGGAAAACAGAAATATTTCTTGATAATGTCCTGCATGTCCAAAAATACTAATTAGTCTTAAAATTATAAAGTCACTTTTTTGGCTAGCAATAATGAGGCAAGTAGAAAACTGCCTCCAAGTGTTTAACCTCTTGAGAGAAAGTTTTTGGAAAAATATTGGAGGATCTTAGAAACAAAGGATCAGAGTCTGATATAAAATACCATTGTAAAACAAATCCTATCGTGATAGTAGCTCACAACACAGCTACTCCTAATCACACCTGTGAGATGAAAATGTGGTTTTAAAGAGTGTTCTGATAGCTGTTTCTTTCATATTTGGCCTACACATGTCGGGTTGTGTATTTGAATAGATAGGTTGAGACCTCATGGGGCAAAGTGAAGGATGTGTGCTCTGTCCCTTGCGTTTTTACCTGTAACCTCAACCACAAGCCTGGTTTGCTCTGGTTTTCTAGAATGAATGAATAGCTGAGCATCTTAATCTTGTGGAGACCAACATGTTAATAAACGTGAGAATGCAATAAATGGTAACAAATGGCTTTGCTTCGTAGTATATCCCAAAATATTCAAGATGAATTCAGGCCTCCATTTAAAACAAACAAGCCAGTAGTAGAGAGTGGTTTTGTTTTGTAAATGTCATCTGGTGTCTGAATTGCAACTCACGTGGTACGTAAGCTGCAGTGATTCTGCAGAAGCTTTCCTGTGTGATATTGTTTGATATTGCTCAGGTGATCCGTTTATTCCTTGCAGCAGTGGAAGCAACAGAAATCTCAACAGAGAAAAATGGTTTTTGGAAACAAGCAGTTCACTGGCTGTGCAGGTTATTAGTGTTGGCAGGTTATTAATGCTGGTAGGACTTAGTAGAACTGAGCACTTACTGTGAACACCCCTGCTGAAGCCCATGGGAGCTCTTCCCAGTCATTTCAGAGCGTTCAGAGTATTTGTATTTAATATTTTCAGATTGCAGACACATTTAGGATAATGATTTGGGCATCTTATGTCTAGATCTTTTCATATACTGGCATCAAGTATCATACCGTAGAAGTACCTTGCTGAGCAGGCTTTGTAATGCTGAGGAAAACAGCAACCCTGGCGATCCTAGTGCTGTCCTGCTCACTGCGTTGTTCTTACCAAGGAAAGCCTTTCTTCTAAGGTAAAAGCTAAGACTAAATAGCCTGTGTAGTTACTAACTTTTCACTTTGTACTATTCAGTCAAGAGTAAAACATTTTAACTCACTCTGCTAAAATACAAACGTGGACAGGCTTTATCCCGTGCTTACTCAGCAGGCCAAGTTCATATTGTTTCAGCGAGGAACTGAGGAAGACCCTGAAGTGAAGCTATATTGGCTCAAACAGCAGCTTGTGCACCTGCTTAACATGACCCACGCAGGTTAGTCTGTTGTCTTGAATAAAACGAGAAGAGCTCAGATGAGTTTAGAGCCAGATGGTGGGTTTTTTCCAGTTATTATATCTGGACACATCAAAACAAAAACTATAAACAATCTGAGAACTGCTGCTTTTGGGTACGCTCAACACCAGAACTCTTGTAGGACACCGAAGTGAACAAGAAGTGGGCCTCAGCTCTGAAGCTGTGTGGTTACAGAGCTCAGCAGCTGGGGGCCTTCCTGTCGCATTAGCACTGGTGGAATTCAGATAATGCGTCTTTCCTGTGCAATTTGCTTTTGCTTATGGATTTGATTTTTCAGTCTTGTTTTTAATATCCCTCAAAGCTGGGCTTTTGTAAAAAAATGGCTTAAATGATTTACTGTTTCACAGTCTCATAGATTGAGTTACCTGATCAGAGTGTTTCTTTCTTGGTCTGGATTGATTATCATCCAGAGAGGACCTTTCTGAATAGCTGTGTAACTTATTCTTCACTTCTCATTCCACCTGTGCACTGCACTGCCAGACTTCTGCAGAGACTGGGTTTAAGAGCAGAAGAATCGGGCTGAAATTACAAGACTTTTTGTATATTCTCTGCCTCGTATACCGGCGGTGATTGAGCTGCTTGAGTCTACAATGGATTGGAAAGCTGTTTTATAGGACTGTTTATGGAACGGTTTTATTTCCTTAGCAGGCATTTATCTATGTGATATATTGATTGCTATTAGAGGCTTTCAGCAGTGATGTGTAATTTCACGATACAAAAGTGCCGTTTAAAACTGTACTGCTTCTTCAGTGCTTTGTATTTGGTATCTGCTAAAAATGAGGCAATGTTGGAATAATTATGAAACTTCCATTTCTTGCTGCAAGCAAGGGCAGAAACCTTTGGGCTGCCTTCAGTGCAATAGAAAAACCACTTGTCTTAAATCTGTATTTCTGTGAATTATTTTAATTTATGGGAAAGACAGTTAACTTGCAAAGTTAACAGATGCCAAGTGATCGGATTTGTGTCTCGCAGTGTTGTGGGGCTGTGTTTCAAGGCATAGATGCTTCAAATCAGGTCTTCATTGTGGAGTGAGGTTATTTTGCTGAGGTGCCTGATCATGCCATGAGCCCAAGCTCTGGATAGAGTCCGATTATGTGGTGGAATGGAGAATTTGCGGGCTTGTCCCATTAGCTGTGGTTTCCCACTGCACTGCTCTAGTGTTAACACATGGCAATGCGACTCCAGGGCTGTGTCTACCCTGACAATCCTGCAAATTATCATCAATTTTACTTTTGACGGGATGGAAAGTTAAGCTGAACAGGTAAAGCTAAGTGCTCATCTGCTGGATAACATTCTTATACTGGTTTCCAGGGTAGCAGTAATTAGTGTGACGGTAAGGCGGGGTGAACGGGAGGTTGTAAAGTTAACTGTTTGGCAGATCAATGACCAAAAGAGAGCACCTCAGGCTATTTGGACACGAAAAATAGCCATTTGCAAGTCAGTTTGGATCAAAGTTCATCAGAATAACTCCTGCCTTACTATCTGGTTTTGCAAAGTTACATAATTTAGCAGCGTCTTCAACCGTTTGTGCTTCTCGTCAGCCTGGGGAGCTTCACAAGTAATGCTGAGATGAGTAGCATTTGGCTGACCACCTGCTGTCTCTGATTCTGGAAATATTACAACTGGCCATGGAACAGCTATGGACTGATCACTTGACCATGGCTAATGAGCTGCCCTCATCACTGTGTTCTGGTGTATATTTAACTTAATAATGTGAGCAGATGGTCATTACATTGATTCATGAAGCAAGGGAGGAAGCTCGGCTGTCTTGATAACATAAGGCCTGAATGTGGAGCGCTGGAATGGGACAAGAAGCGGGGAAGGGGAGGAAAAAAAAAGCAAATTCTTTTGGTGTGGGGTATTTTTTGTTTGTTTCTTTGGGGTGTGGGGAGGTGTGGGGGGTGTTGTTGTTGGTTTGGTATTTTTTACAAAGGACCACCGTGGACAGGAATGAATTTAAAGCAAGTTTAGGTGGCTCATGGAGCCTGTACATATGGTCAGTTCCCTGGAGACAGAGGGTTGGTGCACAAGCACGGTGCTGCTCAAATCCTCGCACCACTGATGGTGCTAAAAAGGGAGAGGGGAGTGTTGGAAGGGCAGTAGTTTGTAGAGTTGTGAAGCTTCTCACTCTGCTGTTGCTATTAATGAAGACAAGTCTTTTGAGGAAACTTTGAAGGGAAAAGCTGATATTTAAGTAATAATTCTTCAGTATTCGGTATTGCAAAAGACAAGTTTGTATAATTGTCTCTTCATTTAACTGAGTATAACTGGAGATTTAAACAAGAGGCTAATTCTATGAAATATTCAGCAGCTATTGTTGTTCGTTAAACTGGGAAGTTCACAGAACCACAACCTGATCAGCTGAAAGGAACAGCTTGATTTCGTTATTCATTTTGTCATTTTCACATGAGAAATATGCAGCAGAACATTCTCTTGAGCAAGAGCTTAATCTTATGCTTTGGTTCCTGTTTCTCCTAGCTGCTGATTAGCTTTGCTGTCTTATCAGTTTATGTCATAGTATGTGACTATAAATTGACTTTGCAGCGAGGAGGGAATACGGTTTGTCTTCACAGATGCTGCTGTTACCATGGAGATAAAAGGACCAATGGCCTTTTCTTGGTTTGGACTGTACTACAGTGTTCACACAGAGATGGTGCATTTGCAAATGCAACATTTGGTGCTTTTATATTTCAGTCTAAATATCAAATGAGAAAGCATATTGTTTTTTCTTGGTGATGAAGTTTAATAATAAATACAGATTTGGGACTTTTTCTGGAAGCAGAAAGCAAACCCACTAGGAATGTGAAAACAGTGTGGCTGGTTTATGCTTGCTAAACCTCCTCTCTGGGAAAAACCTTTTGGCTTTGCAAAATATAACCCTGTAGAGCCTTTGGGTTTATCTGATGCGGTGTTTGATGCTGGTTACATCACCAGCTTGCTTATCTGTGATGTTCCACCGTGGCTGATCTTGAATGAGCAGGCAAAAGCTGTGAATGTGATTTTTTTTTTTTTTTCCTTAAGAAAGAGCTTTTCTACCTCAGATTGCGTGAAAGAAAAATATAAATACCAAATCCACAACACATTCAAGGATGGCTTGCAGAAGGTGTTATTTGTGAGTACCTTTTCCTTCTTCATCTGTCATCACGTCTCTGATATCTGTGTTGAGGATTCCAGAAGTGGGAGTAGTGATCAGTTTATTGTTTGGTAGGTTTCTTTCTGTGAACCATTTTTAGGGTGTTACCTTTTTAGCAAATGAATGATCTGTATGTATTAGAAATGCGTAGATGATTATTGTGTTTATGCATATGGGTATTTAAAAAAATAACCTAATAAAGTGAATAAGCCTATGTTCAGCAGTGAAAAAAATAACAACCCACCCCTCCTTTGGATACAAGAAGCAATGTAGGATGCTAAGAATTCTGTCTAGGATGAGTCAAAATTCTCTCTTCCATTTTGTCTGAATGCTTTGTCATATTAAAGTCTAATCTGTCTTTTAAATGCCTAAACAGTAACATGAGGATATAGACTGCAGTCTTAAACAAAACAATATCAAGAAGGCAAAATATCGCGGTGGTTTTATTGTTGTTGTATGTGTTGTAAGATGCATTGATTGCTTGTTATTTACTTGAACAGTTTCTCAAACATTATAGGCAGCACAGCAGGAGTTTAATGTTTGGTTCATTTAATGCAGTGCAGCAGCTCTTCACTTGAGTTGTCTCGTTTGGCAGAAGAGCGAAGTGTTTATCCACTTGTAGCCAAAGGAAGGACAACGCTGAAGTTTGCGTCTGTTTGTGGTGCCAGCATCAGGGCGTATGGAAACCACACTGGGTGCTTTTATTCAGCTGAATTCTAGTGGTTCCACATGACCCTCACTATGAGCTTTCGCTTAAGTCGTGCTGCAGTGTTGTTCCACTTCAGAGAAAAATCAGAACAAAATAGATTTGAGTGTGCAGTGAAGTTGTCCTCTACCACCCACCCTCGCTGCCAGCACTGCTTCACTTCTAATCCAGTGTTTTGAAATGGCTGTACCTACTGTTTGCGTTTCTGACCTCTGATTAACGATCCTCTCCCTTTAGGGTTAATGAGCCTCTCTCTTCAGGGTTAAATTTAGGTTTGCCAGAGCAGATGCAGTTGTCATCTCTAGCCTGGTTTGGTTATTTTAACAGTGCTTCCTTTTAATACGAGGGTCCTAATTTGAGCAAAACCGCTTCACGCGCAGTTAGCACTGTCCACACGCAGGCATAGTAAGTGCAGCCATTCAAGAAAAAACTACTCAAAATGAACATTGCAAGAGCACTGAAATCTATTCTTAAGTTTTCTTTAGCCGATTGTTTTGTGGTTATGGCATAAAGAGTGAAGATGAGATGTTGGAAAATGAAAATAAATTTGGAACTGTACCTAGGAAGTTGAAATAAGGAAAGTGAACTTGGAAAACAGGTTGTAGCCTTCCAGGTATACGTGGCTCAGCTCGAAGTAGAGCACCGTCCATTTATACAAAGGAGAAGTAGTAATGTTTGTGTTAGACTCCATTTTAATTTGAGTTCTGGGATCTGGGGATTTTGTAACTGAGCAGAAGACAGGATTTGTTATAGTACTCGTTTCATCATGTTAAAGAATATTTAATCTCTGTAGGTTACTTTCTTTAGCAGTGATGTTGGGGTCTTCTTTACAGAACCATCTTGTATGATGTTTTCTCCGTTACTGCTTACGTTTGATATCTTCCACCCCCCTTAGCTCGTTGCTGTAGCAAACAAGATGAAAACTATGACTTCTCCTATAATTCTGTATTTTATCTCCCGTTTAAGAAAGTTGATGTTAGTCAAAAAGAAGGAAAATGTAAGCCTGGGGGCTTTTTTAGAACTGACTCCGTAGAACACACATATATATACAAATTCTTCATGTTCTCTCAAACCGATGTGTTCTGAATACTGAAAACTAATGTTAAACAGGTAAATATACCAGATCTTTACTGCATGAGAGGGATTTGAGATGAAAACTTAAATACTGTAAATCTGTAAATGTTCTGATAACATATACATATATGTTAGGGACTTCTGCTTTTTAAAAAACGTATCTTTTTCACATCTTAACAATTCAATGTAAAAATCTGGATTGTTGCTGTTCTAAAAAAAGCTGAGCAATGTCAGAATACCAGGATTAGTAAAAGCATTTTTTCAGGTGCTACACTGACTGGAACATATGTCCTTGTACCATTGTTTTAAGTAATAGGATTTGCCTTGCTGTAAATCTCTCCTGCTGTATCTGTGTAATTTCATTCTTTGCACTTTACTATTTTCCCTCTTTCACGAGCTCCAAATCCAATATGTATAGATGTCGCTATTTGGACTTGGTTTTACTGTGATTATTGATGAGTGAAATTGTAGATGTGGCTATATTTTGAGTTGTAGTTTCTTGAGAATTACTGGGGCCTAATTAAATGGTGTGGGAAATATAGAAAAGAGGCAGTGAACCTATCGGTTTTCTGATTTAATCGAAAAGATTTTTTCGTTCTGTCCTGTGCAGCTTCGTGCCTCTATGCTCTGTTTTATTTCTGGTTTTGGACTGTGGGGGGGGGTTCGACAAATTTTAAAAGTGACTGGTAAGCACAAATGGTACAAGTGCCTTTTATGTGCACTGTGAATTATTGCGCATCACCCTTCAGAAGAGATGGGTTCTTTCTAAGACTTAATTAAAAGGGAAATAAATGTTCCTAATTGTAAGTGCCTGCATTTTACCAATCTTAATTAAATCCTCTCCAGTTACAGCTAACTCAGTCTTAGAGGCTGCCTGCAAACTGTGCGTTGGCTAGGATGCTAGACAATCACTTCTTGCCTGTTCCTATACGCTAGGACTTCATTTTCATGAAATCAAAAGAAGTTCAGAGTAATTATTTTTAAAATAATTATCTGTAATGTTAATAAGCATTGTGTTCTGGGATGGGACAAAAATAACTGACGTTTCTAGTTTGGTATGCTGTGACGGTACTGGTTTTATGCTCCCAAGAGATAGTAATTATGATAAGGCCCTGGAGAAGAGGTCAGTGAAAGCATACCTCATCGTCCTTTTGAAATATCCAGCTGTGGATGCTTGAGTTGGAAATGCATGAAGGGGGTGGTATTATTCAAAACAAGAACCTGTCGGTTTGCATTTCTACTGCAATGTGGACTAATGCTGGTATTTCATCATTTTGATAACAAGCAAATTGGATGTATTCTCGAGCAAAATTCAGTGGTGTGTGCTCCAGCCTACACGTGCCGATCTCTTGCAACTGTGGATCTCCTTGGGCATCCTTGAATTCTAGAGAAACTACCTCTAAATTATATTAAGAAAATCCTATCCCATAATGTTTTTAACTAGGTGATATGACTGCTGCATCGGAGCGGGGACAGAGATGAAATGAGAGAGATGCCGACACAGCGCATCTAGAACATATGGTTGTGCTACTTTGATATCTGGGCAGTTTTTTGACTCTCAGAGTACCATGTAAGTTAATGGTATTGTTTAATTGCCATAAGTTGTCATGGTGTCCCAGAAGCTGTGTACAGAAAGCCATCTTGTTGAACGGAAATGACAGGAGTAAAGATATTAGTTGTAGTCTGCCATAGTGTGTGACGATGTCTGCCAGGTACACATGAACTGTTAGGTTTTTGCATATGCAACCATAAAAGCAAAAGTAGCATTTAATTTTGTATAGTTGCCATTCAAAAAAGCATGTAGGGAAAAAACTGTAATTAATCGTAACACCGTGAAACCCATGGTATTTGTGATGTGCCACAGCCTCTCTTTGCCATACTTGGCCACAGACTGTTGGGCGTAAAGTGGGAAGAATCAAATAAAAAAGTAGAAAAGTTTTTTCGGTGCTATTTCAAAAGCCAAAATCTTGTGTATCTTGGATGGAGCAGCAAAAGGAATATCTTTGATGTCAGAACAGTAGGAATTTGAAAATTGTAGCTGGCGCATCTGCCAAATCACCTCTTAGTGGACGTGTCCACAGCTACAATCAAACTCGGGTTATGAGGAGACCGTATGAGTTGCCATCTAAAGCCACCGGCTGTTTTCTCTGCTGGGGTGAGTTGCCAAAAAGCAAGTTGTCTCGTGGGTGCAGTCAGAGGGTTGATTGTGACAGCATGTTAATAAGCAAATTTTTAGCTGGAGTCTATGTGAATCTATATTATTGTGACTTTTATTGTTTGACACCTCTTTGGAGATCGGTTTGATTGTATTTCAAATTTTCTTTCTCCTTACAGAAATGGTTAGATTTATCAAACAGAAACAGGACAAACCTCACTGATGTTTAACTGGAGTCTTTTCTAATCCCAGCTACCCATAACCCTGGATGGGCACGCGAGAAAGAATACTTTCAACTTATAAAATAATGTTATTCTTCTTTAGGATAAAATACTGAGGAATGGAAGTATTCCTTTTATTAGCCTGTAGGCATGAATCCAGTCAAACAAATCACGTAGCTACCTCAGGTGACACTGAAGTGAACATGCTTATATAGGGGATGAACTTGTCTACCACTTCTGCTATTTAGAAGCTAATTTTAAAAATGGTCTGTGTTACCTAGCACCAGCGACACAGAGTGCCTGAGGCAGTATGGGAGCCTGTGCTGCTATCAATTTTTCGTAGTGCTTTCACATACTCATTGCAATAAGCACCTCATGGAAAAATGTACTGGAAGAAAATGAAGAAGGCAAATGGAGGTGAGCAGATTGTTATGTCAAATAAAGACGAGGAATAGGGTGCAAAGTAATATGGCTGTAGAGAAATGCAGTGGTTAAAATAACAGATCTACTCGGTAGACTCCTGTCATCAGCCTCATCATTAACGTTGTACAAAAAAAGACATTTGTTCCAGCTGTGGTCCTGTACCAATACACTTCTCCTGAGCATCCTTTCTCATTCTCTCCTGTCTGAAAGCTGATAATCTTGCTAGGGGGAAGCTCGGGTGTGACTTAAGAATGGTGTCAGCCCACTTACAGGTTTGCACATGCTTAAAATGAAACAGGAGCAAAATAAAAAAGGGTTGGATATCATATCCTGTATTAAATAGCACATTCTGTTCACAGTTTAGGAGGACAGGAGTTCTCCAGAGTCACAACACTTTGCTGGAAGGATGTTGTCCGTGGCACAGCTGGCAGCACAGCAGCACTGCCCTGCTGCCAGGAGCAGGAGGAGGGTTACCAGGACATTTTGGAAACAGTAAGAGGATGGCCTGTTAGAGCCGAAGTAATTCTGAGTTAATAGCCTGGTATTCTCTTCTCCCAGGTTGTTTCGAAACCAACATTGAGAAAACTGTCTACTGCATTTGGAGGCTTGATTGTAAGAGAAAATGAAAAAATTATGCTTGTAGCTTTGCAATGATCAGTAATCTCTTTCTTAGTATTTGTAGAGCTAAACAAGACTCTAGTACTGAAAGAATAAAAAGAATGGCCATTTCTGTTTGCTGGTGGATGTGTAAGTGTTGTTAAAATGAGTGGTTTCTAATGGCAAACATAATGGTATTTATATAGAAATGAGAGGAACAGTTAAGCTTATTTTGGATCTGCACACTTACTTTGTAGCTGGATTGTTGTCATGTTAGTAACCTGAGGGAGATGTGATCTCAAGATGGGATTAGATTTGGTTCTGGTTTTACGTTTCAGAAGTCTGTTCTCAAAAGAACCTTTTTGGAAAAAAAAAAAGATAAGTGGTTTCCTGTCCGTGAGTACCTGGGGGGAGCTGGAAGGAACTTGGCCTGGAAGCAGGAAACTGCAAAGCTCCTATGTCCACTGGGATGTTGCAGCAGTGTTTCAGAAACTGAAGTTACTGGAAGAAGCATTCATCGATTGAGTTGTCTTGTCCCTATGCTGAAGTAGTTGTGGTCTGTTTATATCTTAAATCATCTTTTGAAGATCACAAATCAGAGATGTAGAAACTAAACTTAATAGGGCCAAGTATCTATGATACTGTGAACAGGGGAAGTGATTGCTTCTCCAAATTATGCAAATCTATGTCTTCTAATGTCTTTAGGTGTTGCAACTTAGCAAATAAATTCATTTTGAATGCAAACTTGTGTTGAAGGCTGATTGAAAAATCTGGCTATAGACTTGTTTAGTAAAAGACATTTGACTGTTGAACATTTTCTGATACATTCCAGAGGAGTAAATGAAGGCAGAACTGTTTCAGCAAGTGATTGAAGGTGCAAAATGCCACATACAGATTTTGAATTGCACCAGCAGAAGGTGGATTTGCTTTGGGTAAAATCAGTATGCTGTGACAGAGGCTGTAGAGCGTGAGCCTCACCTTTTGTCAGGCTGATTGGGCATCAGTCAGTGCCGTCTAGAGGAACCAAAGCTCTGAGGCAAGATAGCCGTGAATTTTAAAACTTGGAGCAGAGTCCAGTCCTTGCGTTTGCTTCTGAACTAGTTGGACAAAGAGCCTGTCTTTGAACACCCTAAGAAATGGCCAAAATCTAGCGTTAAGTATTGAATGTACATCTTTGACATCTGCGATGTTCTTGTTGAACACAGCAGTGATGTGTGGTCATTTCATTACACACCTGTGGCTGAACATTGTCTAATGTTTTATCCGCTCCATACCTGCGCCTGTGACACACGGAGTGCCACTGTAGCAACTACTTGGCAAACCTTTGGCACTTCTTATTTACCATCAAGTGAATGGACCTTTGCATTTCTACTGCACCTTCAAAAAGAACCTCAAGGCAGTTGAGCTCCTAACCAGTCTTGTGCGATGGGTGAGTATTAACCTTAACTGCCGATGAGCAAGCTGCGATTACAGGGAGAACTTTCTTCTTTATTGTTTATATTTTATTGAAACACAGGGAAGTCGGAGCCGAGAAGATTTCTGAAACTTTGTGGGAAGATTCTTTTTGACATAGCCAGGAGCAAGCTCTGTTCAAAATGCTTTGTTGAGCAAAACTGAATCCAGACAGATTTTCATGTATTTACTGGTTTATTCTCTGAAGAAAGAGGTGCTGTTGATGAGGACAAATTTGTATAGAAAAAAAGGGTGGTGGGAAGGGAATCTGGGGCACCCTCATACTAATTTCCTCCTTTTGCTTCTACTGAAAAAAAATAGGTATTTACAAAGCAGGAAGCAGCGATCTCATCCGTGCGATCGGTTTCCCTACCCAATGTGAGACTGTTGTGCAATGCACTCTTACAGTGTACCGCCCTGGTTCTGTGAATTGTGTGGAGCCGCTTGTGTGAATATCGTATGTTGTTCTTGTTGGAAAATACAGCTTTTGCGTGTTCTAACTGCTTTTATCATGGTCCATCACTGTTTTCAGTAACACTGTCCATCTTTCTTTAGAATTGTTCTGGTTATCTTTCCAAGTGGTGGAAGATGCCACCAATTAGTAACTGTGCACCGCGAGGCGTTAGCAGGGTACGTCCCATGATGGCAATCTGCTCCTGTCGGAACTTTTTTGCACTTCTGTTTCCAAGAGCTCAAGTACCGTACAGGAGTTACCATCAGAAAAAACGACTCATTTTGGCTGTGCAGTTGCTGACACACTGCTGGCAACAGGAATCAGAACAGGCTGACCTTTGTTTTCTAAACAATACTTAGGAACTGACTCCTTTCTAAGTAAAGACTGGCTTTTTTTTTCTGTTTGATCTCATAAGGAAGTGACCTCACAGGATTCACTGCATCCTCAGGGATGCAGAGGAATCAAATCAATCTTCTGAAAGATTTGTCAAGAGGCCAAGCAATAGATGGGGGCAAGGAGAAAGGTGCGCGTCTGTACACACACACATTCTCTAGTTCATAGTCAGTTTGGATGCTTACAAGTTAAATGAGGGTATTTCAGTTTAATGGCTGCTTCTTCCATGTGCGCACACTGCAAGACCTAGGAAATATTGATTAATTTTTTTATGGTTTCCTAGAAGAACACTGTCTTCAGAAATTTGATTAGGTGGTTTTATCATGGAGGACTTACTGTGCTAAACCTTGTTTAACGTTTCCTGGCACAAACATCAAAAATGCAGAGAAGTGGACTATGTGTTGCTTGAAGATTTTCTAAGCTTTACTTCAGATGCAGTATCTTGTCTTGCAGCTCTTCTGTATTTTTAATGAAACCATACAAACATAATGATCTGGGTGTAGAATATTTTTTTGTCTTGTAAAGCTGTTTTTATTTTTCCATGCTTTGAAAAAATGACAGCAATTAAATTAGTATTGCACATTTCAGAATATTGTTTAAAACTGGGGTGAAACTTGGATTCATTCAGATTTATAAATGGCATATTGCAATATGTTTATAATTGCTGGGCCTGAAGAAAGCTTATGTCCGTATCCATCGCATTGTTCCTCCTCATGCTTAAGCGCTGTGTTTGTAGTTCCATTAACAAACAAACAGCTCGACTGGTGCAGAGTAACGTGCAAGTCTGAAGCTTCATTTCCATAGGAATTTTAACCCTCAGTGTTTAGCTTTTACCTCTCTTCCGCATGGCAAGGCAAAACCAAAGTCTTAAATTGGCATTTTATCCTAATCTTGCAACAAAACTGTGATTCTTCATCGCAACAGTTCATCACTGTCATTCTTGATGTGCATATTGAAACCATGGGACTATTTCCCTCTTTATTGCCTGGGATGCAGAATTGACAGCTGTACATCAAATTTCATTCAAAGTCATCATGAGTTTCAAATATTCCTATTAGCATCTGCTTTTCCCTAAAAAGCCCCTTTCTAAACACTTGGTGTTTTGACTTTGTGTTTTTCCTTGTGTCGTAGGTCTTTAAATACTCTGCACCAGTTTTGCTGTCCAGCTCCATTGTACCATACCCAGCTAGCTGTCCCTGCCACACACTCAGAGTACAGGTAAGAGTAGATACGGTCCAGCCACTCGTTATCTTTGGAGAGAGAACTCACGTTACAGTTTGACATAAGAAAAGGCATAGTAGTTAAAGTTTTAAAAGAAAAAAAAAGTATTAGAGAAACATATAAAGCATTTGTACCCTCTCCTAGGGTAGTTCTGTTCACTTCTCTCAACTTGCAGAGTGAAATGAGCTTGTGCTGTAAGCAACGCGTCCCTCTAGGCTCCTTGGAAGGCAGGAGGACGCTAGCTGTAAGATTAGTTCTCACTTGAGGAACAGGTTGAAGCGTTTATTTAATTTACGTAGGATATTGATGTTGTTCTGAGCAACACTTCGTCTAGGTCCTGAGTGTTTTGTGACGGTACAGGAGGTAAGCCGGGCACTCTGGCACCCTGAAAGTGAAAGGCACGGACCTGCAACAGGCTCAGCCCTGCCTCTGATTGAGTGAAAGTAAGGGTTTATAGACGTATGCAGGCCCTTGGTGGCGAGCAGAGTCTGCCCTGAATATATAAAAAGTATACATTTTACAGCTAATAAAGCTTTGTTTAATATAGATACCTTTACTATGTGTTTTCCGAGTTCTCTTTGATCAAATGTGGAAAGCAGTAATTGCACATCTTAGCACAGTTCATTATCAAGTGCCAGTGTTTAACAGTCATCTTATAGAAGCATCAGAGGACAGCTAATCTGAGTAATTAGAAATGTGGAAACTGTTAAGAAATTGTGCATGTCATGAAAAAATTGTCTTTAATTTCTACTTTTACTATTAGTGATTAACTTAGTGATAATTGCCAGCTCATGAATAATATCAATATCAAAACATTGGAAATCTGGTGCTGAAAAATCAAATCACTTTGCAGTGGTAATAAGGAAAGACAAAAACCAGGCAATGAATCCTAAATCTGTAAATGCATAAACATATTTCTGATCTGAGTCTTTCATCTCTCAGTTATCTCCAACCATGCATGTTTGGATCCATCTTTTTGTTTGACATTGCAGCATCTGTTTGTATGTTTGCAGTTTCTGTCACCCATCAGAGCTCTCATTTTATTTGGTGGTAGTGAATCCATAGTTGAGTTGTAAAACAACTCAGTATTCCCGCAGTGAGGAGCAGGACCTGAGCACTACTGGGTTCCCCACTTGCTTTTTAATCAAGCTTTTGATTTTCCTTTGGCCTTAGTTTATAATACTTGAATTTTAAGGACTTGTTGGAGATCTTCCTGTAGGGATGTTGATGGAAAAAACACTTGTTACTTCAATATCTTGCTCCACATAGGTTATTATTTTTATCCGTAGTGTGTATTCTGGTATTAAAACTGATAGCAGCATAGTGTTCTGCTGGAAAAATCCTGAGCTTCTCTAGCTTTTTTTGTCTTTTTTTCTTTGCAGTAAAAACAAAATGCCCTACATGTGGCTGGATCTGTAAAGCATGTATTATTTTTAAAGTACCATTATTTTTAAAGGCTTGACATTAGGAAGAAGTTCTTCACTGAGAGGGTGATTGGCCATTGGAATGCGCTGCCCGGGGAGGTGGTGGAGTCACCGTCCCTGGAGGGGTTTAAGGAAAGATTGGATGAGGCACTTAGTGCCATGGTGTAGTTGACGAGTAGGAGTAGGTGTAGGTGTTGGGTAATAGGTTGGACTCGATGATCTCAAAGGTCTTTTCCAACCTTATGATACTGTGGTACTGAGATACTGTGACATGTAAAAAACATAGAGATTTGGATAATGCCCAAACATAGGCCATGAGACCTTCAGCTTTTGTTTAGGGATTAGGGTGTCTGAAGGAATTCATTACTGACCTTGTTTGCTCTCAAGGACATTTAGGTCCCAAACTCTCCAATTGTGTGCAGATATAGAGCTGAACCTCAGCTGGAATCGGTGGGGATACGGGAACTTCCAACACTTCATCATGTAGTGGTGTTGCCCCGATTCCCCTGACAGCAATGGAGCGATGAATGGGTTGGTCACCAGCTGTGAGGAAAAAATGTACTCTACATGGCAGTGCCCCCTCTCCTGGCTAACGCCTGGATCCACCAGCAGCACGTGGTCGGTGCTAAGCTCTTTTTGTGTTACGAGTGATTAGACAAGGGAGCTCAGGGATTAAATATGGCCTTGTTCTCCTCTTACCTCTTTCCTGCAGCCCAACACACCAGTCCCGTTAGGTGTAAGATGAGCTTTTGCAAAAGATGTTAATGAGCCAGCAGTGTGGTCTGTGGCAAAGGTGGCCAACTCCATCCCGGGCTGTATGAGTGAGAGTGGCCAGCAGCCTGCGGGAGCACGTCCTCTGTTCCATCAGCACTTGTGAACCTCCTCTGGAGTGGTTCTGGACATCAGGATAGTGACCAAGCCCAGCAAAGGGCCTCCAAGGTGTCTGGGGGCCAGAACATGTGACGAGTGAGGAGAGGCTGAGAGAATGGGACCTGTTCAGCCTGGAGTAAAGTCTCAAGGCTGGTGCTGTCTTCAACTCCTTCTAAGGCGAGTATTGAAAAGGTACAGCCAGCCTCTTCTAGGAGCGAATAGAACAGGACAAGAGGCAACAAAACCTGACTGCAGCAAGGAAAATTCCAACTAGATACAAGGTGGGGGAGAGAGGGGAATTTTGCCATGAGCATCGCTGAAGGTATCTCTGGTGGAATCCCTGTCTGCAGCAGTACTCGGTTCAACTAAACAGAGCCCTGAGCAGCTTGATATAGTCAGCTCTGCTTTGAGCAGGGGACTGGGCCATGTCCGGTAATCCTGAAGTTCTCTGTTCTTGGAAAGGAAAGAAGAGCTGCAAGTTTGTTCTGTGGAATTTCGTTTCAAATTATACAGCAATGTTAGTGCCACCCTAGCCTAGTATCCTACACCCTGATGTGGTGGTGTGTTAGAGCCAGGCTGCTGCACTCTTCCTCATGTCAGGAATTTGTTTAGTTTACCCATGAATTAGATTTCTGAAGCTGTTGTATCCAAACTGGTTTTACAACTGGACATCACTATGTCTGTAATCTCTTAGTCGAGTTCAGATTATGCACCTGTTTTGTAAAGTGACCTGTGTGCGGGAATCCTATTGCTGTGAGTAAAACTCAGCTACTCCAACACTGAGTCTGGGTTTTAAATTTTCACATACATTTGATAGTATTAAATTTAGCTTTTAGTCTTCCTATTCATCAATTTATAAATAGAAATCATTAGAAACAAACCTAACAGAAGTGAATGCTCCATTCTAACTTCAGTTTTGAGGCTTTATTTAGAAAATACGCAGTGGGATTAATTTTGTAGCCCTGAATTAAAAATTAAATTTGTTCTGAAAGAAGCAATTAATGAATGCACTACAGTGAAATCTGGAGCATTTCTGATTTGCTGTTAGCTAATTGCTGGATGCTTTATTCACTCCAGCAGTTTCATTTCTAGTCAAGATGATCTTTGGCATCTGTTTTGAATTGTTAATAGGGAAATAATGCATTTTTAATAACTGCAGCTCTTGCAGTAATCCCTTGCTCATTTTACAGTGTTCGAAATAGAGAGAGATAATACGAGAAAAGTACGAAAAGTCTTAGGAAGCCTAAGCGTAAAATGTGCTTGCAGCTCGTTCCAGTCAGCCCATGGATGCCTCCTGTGTTTGCCTTTTTTGATTTATTTTTGTTTGGAAGTTCAAAAAAGCCCAAACAAACCACCAAACCCAAACCAGTGGTGTCTGTAGCGTGACTTCTTTGGGTCTCCTTTCCTTCCTGCCTCCCAAGGTAGAGCGTTAAAACCAACGTGCTCTAGTTCGAAGCTGGGAGTTCAGCCGGTGCTCTGTATTTTGTTAGCAATCAGTTGAGTACAGGGTCTGTGTCTGGCGTGAAGGGCAAAATAGAGGAGATGGTGCTACGCCTGGAGAGGCTTCCAAAGGGGGATCGTGTTGTCTTTGCCTTCGGTTGCTGAGGCTCCTGCTTGCTGTGGCCTGCGTTGTCCCAGTGGCCTTGCAGCTACAACACGTGCAAAGCAAAGCGCAGACATGTACCGGCACGCAGAGAAAGTCAGTTTAATCCCTCTATTTCTAGTTTGCAGAAGACTCTGTTGCCAGCACTTTCTAAACATATCTGTAAAAAGCTGGAGTACTTCAGCCTCCCTGGGTGGGTGCTGGCTGCCTGCTGCCACCACGTGCTCACGCTCTGGCGCACTGCTGGCTGGGCAGCACCTACACCTTCAGGGTACTCGGCTGTCTACACCACCCTTGAACGTGCAGGGTCCCTGCATGGTCTGAGGGCACTTCACCAGCCCAGCTGGGAGAAGGCTTCCTGCTCCGGTGAAATGAGGAGGCATTTGGTTTTTAATGCCCTGTAGCCCTGACGCTGCTGTAGCTGTCAGCTGTTCAGCCTTTGTGTGAGAAGTGTTACAGCAGAAATGGCTGTAGCAAGGCTCCACCCAGGAAGATACAACGTTAGAAGAGTGCCCATGCTTGGGAAAATGAAGTCTTATTCCTATCTGTATTCTTTGTGTGGATATGCCATAGGCTGATGGATGCAACTACAACTGTGGACAGATTTGCTTACCACTAATATCAAAGCATGATGTGTTTATTCATAGTTATGATTTCCTTGTTCTGATTTGCATGAAATGTTGGCTGTCACTCATTCCTTTCTCCATTCGCTTTACCTTTCATCCTTCTAATATTAAACTAGATGCCCTTGTCATGTCCAAAGACCATTTTCAAAATCTTGAAGCTAGAGATTTTTCTTTTCTTTTTTTTTTTTCCCCAGTGATACCTGTGAAAACAAAAAGATAATGCAAAGGATGTTATAGTACCAAAGAAACCCCATCATTTTCTTGCAGTCTCTACCTGCTTAATGTTTAATCAGCACCTCTGGGAGGTAAAAACGTTACTGTACTTCTGTGAAATTTTAATGTGGAATCTTTGTTTCACCAGGTAATCTTGGCTTTCATGCAACAAACCACTGTATGGAAGACGATAGAAGTATTGATTGTGCTGTTTCTTTTTGTCTGAGCCACTGGTAGGCATTGTAGCTGTTTTGTTACCGTAACTGGTTAACACATAAGCTTAAAGTACAACTTAGAAATGTTTGGGTTTTCCTAAGTTTTTCAAGAGCGCAGTGGGAATTCTTGCACACTAGGCTCAGGCAGGGAAATACTGGGAACTTTGTGCGTAGATGCCTGAAAGTGAAAACTGTCTACTGACAGATCAGTTTGGTTCTTTGCAGCTCTCATTGATGAGCACTAGACTCTTTCCAAGGCTTAGACACATAGCAAATGTTTCACGTCCTTCATACAAGCATCTAGAAAGAAGTTCCACAATACACAGCAGACTCCTTCATCCTGTGGTAGTTTGCCAGTTAATGATCAGGCACAGGTAGCTGCACAAGCTGTACCTCAGAATCCCTTGTACTATTGATGTAACTATTGAACTTTTCTACCGAAAGAAAATGTTGAATAGGAATTTTTTATTTCTAGCTGAATAACAATTGCCTACCTATATAACTTAACACATTTAAGCACTGTAGCCTCTATAACATGCAGAGATTTAAAATTTTGACATATTTTTTGAAACTGAGCAAAGGAGTGAAAGCAAGATAGCTCAGAGCAGCCAGCATATTGCAACCAAGATGCAATATGCAGATGAATAAAGCGAAACAGATCCAAACTCTGACCAAATCATATACTCTGTGCTAAGTCAGTGTGAGGTTCGGGTGATTATGTAAGGCATCTGTGTTCAAACCCTCTGGCAAAGGAAAGCTGGCATAATTATAGTAATACTTGGAATTTTCCACTTGATGCCTACGTGATCTAGTGATGCAAAAATGGTGAATTGTGTTCATACACGGCAAGCTGTTTGAAAACAATCAGGACTGGCAGAATATGGCATGAAATTTATTATTTGGTTTTGGATTTTCTTGTTTTTCTTCCTTCATTGTGTTCCTTTCCATCCTCCTCCTTTAGCTTGTTATTTAGTTTAAAGGAAGTGACCACTCGTGGTTGTGTTACTGATAAAGAAGTGACCTCGTACAAGCTTCCTGCTAAGCCGGCATCCCTTCCTCCACCCGCCATAAAGCACATTATAGCATTACAGATGTAGGTATTCCAAACTGCTTCTTTGATAACCTCTGTGTCCTCTGGTTTGTAGCACCATTCATGATGCTGGCAACTCTGCATGGCAACAGAGTTCTTCCTTCTACTTTAAAAGAAGATGGGGGGAGGATCTGTTAATCATCAGTATGTTTGTGTGTAAATCACCAGCAGAAGGGGGATGCATGTGTTCTGCATTTGTACTGGAATATAAGCAGTGAAAACGCTTGTGAAAAGTTTCTGTTAAAGCTGTTAAAAGTAAAGGAGCTGACGCCACAGTGGGCTGGCTACGTGTATGACTTAATGTCATTTTTCTTAAATTGCCATTTTGAAACAACTTTTGCCTCAGAGTTTATCTCCAAGGGTTGGCCTTGGCTCATTAGTTGTTCTTCATTGTGTTGAAAGGCCTGTCTCTGAGACTGAAATGGGTTAATCAGATGGTACTTACAAACAAGTTAAAACTATTTGTGGATTTAAAAACAAAACCAAAAAAACTCTCAAGCTTTATTTTCCTAATGCTGTTCCCTGTGATTCTGTTCCTCTGTCTCTTTTCTTTCTTGCCCCCCCTCTTCCTTGGCAGGGAAGATAATGTTCTGCACCAGTTCTGCTGTCCACCTTCGGGGTCTAGTAGTCCATCTTCAAGATAACAGAAGCTCGGGGTCGCTAAGTGTGCAGTCAGTGCTACATCTGTGTAGTCCATCTCTCCTCTCCTCTCTTACTGGTGTGTATGGGACTGACACTTGCATGGATGCCCTAGGATTCTGATTCATGTCAAGTCTGAGTTATTCAGAATGGCGCAGCCGTGAATTTTTGCCGTTGATGCCTGGTAATCTCCTCTCTAAGCTTTTCTACAGCTCTTTTCCTTCTGTCCAATATTTAAAACACACACAAACTGTAAACAAATCCATAAAATGCAGTTTATTTACAACTAAAATAAACAGTACCATAAGTCTTTAAGTGTACTGTGAGTTTTGTTTCTGTATGTACACAGACACGTGGTATGGAGGGTACAAACTCATGTGATTTTTTTCTTCCCCAAAGCTGTGGATATGGGGTGGGAGGGGAGCTATTTCTTATCACGCTGCTTTTGATGCTAACAGTCCTAGAAATTTCTTTCAAGGTTGGACAAAACCCGACATGGCATTTTATGAACGATGCTATATTGAGATTAACCACTCTTTCGTTGCTTTTCTGAGGAACCAGCACATTTACATTCTTACAACAGATACGTTTCTAAGCTTCTTTGAGGTCTGTCTTCCAATTTTGTTTGCCTGTGTTTGTGAAAGTCTTGTATTAAGCATTGGCCGAAGTACTAGATCATTACTCTTGAACCTCGGTTACTTTATTGGAGACAATATTTATCTCTAAGCTGTTCAGAAGGTTGTATTTAAGGGAAGGAACTTGTGACTGAATGGTCCTGTAACTGCAACCAGATAAATGTGAAAATGTCCATGGGTGTCTAAGGGTAGAGTCCAAGTTACCATTGCCCAAAAGGCACTTTGGAGCTCATGTAAAGGCAGAGGTGGTTGGGTGTAGGGTGAAAAGCTGGTGTTTATTTGTAGTCGCATGTGGCTTTGAGGATGGGAGAAAAGGAGAATCACCAGGATCAAGAAGGGAAGAGCTGCCAAGGTAGTGTATAGCTCCTTCTCATCCTATATAATGTGCTTTTTTCACCCTGAAGGAATCCATATGAAAAACAGAATACAGGTTATTTGATTTTCAGCTAGATTTCATTTACTGTTTCTTAGCCTTGTGCCAATATTATCCTTCCCATTAAATGTTTTCTTGTGCTTGCCTTAGATATGACTGTGAAGTGTCCAAGGCCTAAGGAGGAATTTGCTCGCCCTAGGCCGATGTGCCTTGATGACTTTGTAACAGTTTATCTACGTCTTTCATTCCGATTGCAGACTGTAAACAATATATGGCTTCTGTTATTTGATACCGAATGTTCCGTAGTTCCATGTGTTTCTCAATAACTTGGCGTTACCATATGCATAAAGTAATTTCATTCCCACTGCAAAATGTGAATATTATGTATGCAGAAACTGTGTAGCAGATTACTGCAGTTTAATCATCCCTGGAACAGCTCTAGTGTTTACTGGGCAGGGTAAACCACTGAAATGTTTGGATGTTGCTGACAGTTTAGGTCTTTTACTGCTATAATTAAGAGTTTCTCGGAGTTGCTTCCCAAACATAGAAACAGTAGGGATTTCTGATATTTTGACTTGCTTATCTCCCTCCCAAATGTAAACAGTAATTAACGCTCTCTGCTCAGTGTACTGAACTGAAGCGCTGTAATTATTCTCTTCCATAGGGTAGGATTTCTCCAATCTTTCAATAAATATCTTTTATATATTTGTGTAAAGGAAAACAAAGAAGAAAGAATACTGTTTAAATGTGAAAATTAAAGCCACCGGCTCTGGTGCCAGCCCCCTTGCCTTGAAGAGACGGTAGCTGATAATCCTGAATATGGTTGTAGTTAATGATGCGTCTCAGGAGAAAATGAAGTCAAGGACTGATGAGTGCTGTTAGCTGTAACAGGACACTGTCATTGCTTGTTTCCTATCTGGTAGTTTTCCAGTTAACGGAGAATAGTGTCATTATAAGTTGCTGGCATTTGGAACAATTTGAGCTGTTATCCATAGTATTATCAAATCATGGAATTTACTCTTCATGGAGCAAACAGAGAAGCTGACGTTCCCTGATGCAATGCAAGTCAGAAATGCAGAAGTAAACATTTTCCTATTTAATTAAATCATGGCTGGCTACATCAAATATGCTGTGAATCTCAGGATTTAGCACTGGAACCCAGTAGAGGTTCTGTTTGGTTAACCAGAGTTTGAAAGCAGGTGACCTAAATGCTGCACATCATTATTAACAGAGATGTACCAGTGGAAAAGTTTCCTCTTTCTCCCAGTTCCTGGATAGATTTGCATTTGTGAAGGGTGGAAACTGTCTTATTGTGCATTCTGGTACAGAAGGTGGAGTAGAAATGGCATTTTTCATATTTTTATAGAGATTTATAAATTTCTTCCTTTGGGAACTCAAAGGACTGAAGAAAAGCTGCTGCTTTGGGGGAGATCAGTTAGGGAATTTCTCCTTTGGCATCTTTTGGCATTTGCACCAATTAGGATCAGACTGGTTTGGTTTTCTTCTGCAATGTGGAGCTCTCTGCAAACCTACTTAGCTCTTGGATCCTTTAGGGTGGTTTTACCTAAAATGGATGGGTGAGAGTTGAGATTTGCAGAGCGACTACTGACTTGCCGTTATTTTCTGCACATGTATTATACTCTCTGCAACTGATGATGGGGAGTCATTAAAGTGGCTCAGAGCAGACGCTGAGCGAGAATGGTATGGATTTGTATGCACCGCTAGATGGAGCAAAAACCAGTTCAGCTGTGACAAATTGGAGACTCATCCCCCAAAGCAGACTTGAAAATAACTCTAACTAGCTGAAGCAAAATATGGTATAACATGAGAAGAAATAATCCCCTGAAAAATGTAGTAGGGTGTAGATTTTAAGCATGACTGAAATCAGTCTTTTAACAATTTCCCTTATCCATTCCACCAGCTACGTAATTGAATATGGATTGCCATGATTTCAAGCAACTCAAGATTCGTAATGAATTTGAATTTTGCCTGTGGTTTATGGTCAGGGAAGCTCCTTACTTGAGCAGGTGCCCGGGGACGGCAGTGTGTAATCTGCTGATCGGAATGAAGCAGCATTAAAGTAGCATTTCAGGTGACTCATAGAGGTCATTGTCAAGAGGCAGGAGCTTGGCTGCTCAGTACGCACGTTCAGAAGACACAGCCTGCCTGAGAAGGCTTAGTCCCCCTGACACCTCCTGACTCACAGTTTGGAAAGGGTGACATTGGCCTTTACGTAATGCTGATTTGCCAAACTGACCGCTTTGCGGTGCAGCACTAAGTCCTCTTTCACCTCAAATGCTGAAACGGAGCTGGAAGTTCTCAGAAAATGGAACCCCCAAAATATCTACACAAGCATCTGTGAAAGTATTTACCATTAGTATTTACCATCTTTGCGTTGTTGCCAGGATTATGAGTGTTAGAATTTTATGAATTTCTTGCAGTAGTGATTGAACAGTTCCTGAAGCGGTGGCTGGAGGGAGCTCCGATGCAGTCTGTGTCACAGCTTTCTCAGTAAGTCAATCATTACAAATACGACCTATTTTATTACTTGAAGCTGTAGATGAAAACAAAGGAGGGAGGCACCTATATTTACTTTTGCATGCTATTAAGACTGGAGGGGGAGAGATCGTGTGGGATGACATAATGGATATATATGCCAGCATGCCCTACAGTTGCTGTTGTTTACTTATTTTATAACTATTATCATAAGTACATTGCTTGCTTGTGTAGTTTGGTCTACCTGTACCTTTCTCAAGCTGTGATGCAGAGTCTGTTCCAGGGAAGGTGCACGTATTTAGCAGGATATGAATAGCCAGGTGGGGGTGTCCTGCATCCTACTGTCAGATGTCTGATGACATCTGAGAAAGGAGTATAAGAACAAGACAAACATGCAGTGATACTTCTAGGCTCCAGTAAATTTTGCCAAGCAACTAATCCATAGGCAATGGGTTTTCAAATAAAGAAATTGATAATTTAAAAAAGAAAAAGCATGGAGCAATTTTAGAACTACTGTCAAAGCAGCAGAAATTCTAGTTTGACTATTCTACCTCTACCGCGTTATAATTCCGTTAGGGTTCCACACCTGTATTTGCAGGGCACTTGGCTTTGTGAACTTCTCTCGTGCAGGTATGTTTCACATTTTCTTTTAACAGAATGCGTACAGCAGTTGCTCGGTCCTGGGTGGGGAATCTGTACTCCAGCAGCACAGCTGCACAGAGGTCTTGAAATGTTACCATGGCTTAAAGTGACTCAGCTGAACAGAAGCCTGATTTTTATTGCCCTCTTCCCCTCCTCTAGTGCTTGGTGAAGGGCACTTGGCCTTCTCCTCTGAAGGGTGGCCCTGGTGCAGGACAGGATTACCTGCACGTGCCGGGTCGCGAGCTCAGTGCGTGTAGGAGCCGGTGGCAGGCTGTGACCAGGGGGTCACTGCTTCTGATGAGCTGACAAAAACAGGTAAGTAAAGAGGAGACAGACTTTGACTGAGTCAATCCACAAGGAGAAACAGCATCTAATGAGTTCAGTGAGTGCTTTTCCTGGCTCTGTCTGGATCAAATTCAGCCTCCTGCTCTCTGCTACTCGTTGACCTTTTATGACTCAGTCCTGCTGTCATTCGGTTTCCACCCTGTAACACAGAGATGTTAATTTAGTAATCCTTAAAAGAGGCTTTGCAGACCCTTTTTGGAGAGGGGAGGGACCTTCTCACAGCGAGTTATTTTTGTTTTTCACAGCAGAACGGTACAGGTTCCGAACAAAAAGAGCCATACAGCTAACACGGTTTGGTTTGCACAGTAACCACAGCAGACATTTGGGTGCCCAACTTTGATGAAATAAAGATGCCAATCAATAAGGGTGGGGGATTTCAAAGAGCCCAGGTAGTCTGGCTTCTTCCTCTGCGCTCAGCTAACATCTTTATCTGCAGGTCATTTCTGTTAAATATGGGGATTGCTGATTTCCCTTTAAAGTTGGGGATGAGATTTTTAGCAAATGTTGAAGTAATTATCTGTGTTTGCTAAACAAGTTGAGAAGTTGGAATGTCACATAACCAAAGACCATTTCTTCCTATAGTTATGGTTCCTTTCTATATTCAACTGAGAATTTGTACACGGTATATTTTTCATGAAAAATATGTCCCTTTCTAATGTCCAGTGTTTCAAGTAAGTGCTTTTCCCACATCCATTAGAGTTCTTTGGTTTTATTTTTTTATGTTATATTTGTACGCTCTTTGGATTTAGTGATTTTTTGATAATGCATTCATAGAACAAATCAAACCAGTTTATGACCCGTTAATGTAAGCATTATTTCCTAGAGAAATTATGTCACGTTTCATTCACCTCTGCATTTTTTTTCTAGCCAATCACTGGAGCATTGCACACCTGAAAACAAGATAGTATTGAAATCTGTCTTGCTCTCTTCCTCGATTAAATTCATCTTTATGGAGAATTCAATTAGTTGTAATTGATATTTTATGACAAGGTTTTGCCAGAGGCTGGTGTTCTACAGCTGCAATTAATCTCAGTCAGGAAATGTTAGTTAAATGATTTTACTTTGTAATCCTACCAGCAGTATTATTAATCAGGTGATGTGTTCTGACACAGGAGAGGACAGGCAGCTAGCCCACTGCTCAGTCTCTTAGCCCTAGCAGATGTTTCTGACAAACAAGTTTGTTTGCTTGTTGGTCACGAGGTGTCTGATTAAAGCAATTTTGCTTTGTTCTTTGTCAGTGGGTGAGCTCTCAGCTGTGCCCGCTGCTGGCAGCTGGCCGTGGAAGGCACGGGATTGCTGTTAGTGTCCCTAGGATTAAGCATGACATTGAGGTGCTCTCCACATACGTGTAGCTCTTCACAAGCCCCCAAAGGCAGGGAAAGCTCTTTTTAGGGTTTTTTTTCGATTTGATTTTTGGGGAGCTCAAAAAAAAGATATTTAATGTAGCGCTGCCGATACGAACTGGATTCCAAGTGTGACAGGAACAGGAGCGGTGCTTCCCACTGGCTGCTTGGTTAGATTGCTTCAGTGCTTCAAGGCAACAAAATAGCCAGTCCTTTTTCAAATAAATTTGAACACACCTGAGTAATAGGCATTGTCAAATCATTTAACATTTTTCATCAAAGACTTGGGGACGATCAAAGAGCCAAGAGGGAGGCAAAGGTTTAGGTGTGTAAGCAAGGCTGTCACTTTAGTAGCGATGAGGCTGTGTGAATCCTGAGCTGTGTTTCGTCTTTCATTGTCTCAGCCACAAAGCTGAGCCCAGCCTGAGAAAGTCCACGGTTAGCTTAGCCACGAATCGGAAAATTTGGGAAGCAGTTTTTATTAGTCTCTATGTAAGATGCTTTGTCTGTCAAAACTTGGAGGGGTAAAATATGTAGCTGTAGGGGCTAGAACTGAAGTCGACGTGGTGCCTGCTCTAGCCAGATGTGCAGATTTGTGCCAGTCGTTTGTTTTGTCTGATTCTCTGGTACTGAAAAGCTGAACGGTCTTCAGGTAATAAGAATGAAAATGATTTTGGGGAAGATTCACTTATATCTTACTCTTTTTAGCTACTTTGACATTTTCGTTCCATGCTCTCAGTGTTCTGAGGGCTTTTCCAAAACAGTTTCAGGGTGTAGTGTCTGTGTATACACCCATTCACACACAAACAGCCGTTTCCCAGCCATGATTGTTCTCCAGCCGTGTCCAGCTGCACCCAGACAGCAGTGCAGCCTCGACCCTCTCAGAAGCAACTGGCACTGCAGTCTGATTTCTTGCTTTGCATTTGAAGCTGTTCTGGTTGTCGTGGGTACAACAGCACCCTGAACTGTTCCACTGTAAATACTGCAATATCAATATGGCAATTGCTTTTGAACTCTATAGTTGTGTAAAGCATGTAGGGATAGGAGTTGGATTCGATGGTCCTTTTGGCTCCCGTCCGACTTGGGTAATTCTATGACCTTATTGTGGTTCAGCCAGCTCCTTTTATTATGAAAAGACAAGATAGTGAGAATTATTAGTATGATAAACTCAATTTTTATATATACTGTGCTATATAAATATGTGTGTGAATATATATGCACGCACAAATATTTAAGTACCTAGATTTAAAAAATCTGGTACTTTAACTCTCTGATATTTGCATAACTTCCTGAAGCTGGAGTTTCCAAATGTTGGACAAGAGCCACTACCAAGTGGGCCCGTGCAGAACCCCTGGCCTGTGGGGCTGTGCCTGCCCTTGGTGAAACCCAGCCCTGATGGAGAAGAGGCTGCAGCCTGCGGGATGCACGTGGGTGCTGTCGGGGAAGTGCCTGTCTGGACTTTGCAGGCATGTTTAAAAGCTAATGTGACTCTGTAAATTTGCTCAGGACACTTGATGAGTGTAAACTGCCAGTTAGCTGAAACATCTATTTGCTGGCTGTGGGCGAGGCTGCTCTGTAGCTTTCCCATCCTGCTTCCCGCGGGCACTCTGCTAACCCTTCTTTTTGTTGTTCTGCCACAGACATGCTGGCGTTGCTCCTGTTGTGCTTGGTTTCAGCCTCTGTAGTGCTTTGCTCGTTGCGTGTTATTTAACTCGCATTTGTAAGCCTTTTCTTCCAGAAAACAGTGATGCTTTTAAAAAAATAGAACCCCATTTTTAGTTCCCTAGGTTCATAGGAATTCTGCTCCTTCTGTAGGCTAAAACATTTACTGTGCCCGAGAGTGATAAAAAGGTTGTTTTCTGTGTTTAAAAGAAGCATCACAACCTCTGACAGACTGATATAGTGCACTACAATTTAAATAATTGGATCTGCTTGTGGGGGTATCTCTGTCAATTTTCTTTTTCAGAAACGATGACATTAATAGATGCAGCTTTACCGAGTGATTAGGGAAACAGCACAGTGATTGCAGGTCTTTGGATCCACTTAACAGCCTGTGTAATTCTATTCCATTTCCCGAGAAACAGAAGGGTCGTGCACGTTGATCTACAGCATCTCTTCTGTAATCTGCTGCTGCTTGTTAAACGCTGGTTAATCGAACTGAAATATCACTGACATGCACAGAATAACCATCCATCGCAAGTGAATGTATTGAAATAGGCTGGAAGTCATATGGATTCTTAAATTGCAATAGTGCTGTATCTGGACAGCTACAGAAAGGAACAGCTTTGTCATGGTACATGATAAATTTGCCTCTGGCAGTACGGACCGTGGCTCGTGCCGCCTGCAGATCCGTGCGAGGCACCAAGGCTCCTCTTTAAGCCTTTTGTTTTTCTGCCCTTATGTAAGCGTTTGCAAGCATGCGAAGTACAGGGAGGTGCCTGCAGCACATGGTAATACATGGCATGTACTTAAGCTGCAATCTGCTCTCAGAGCACTCACTCTGAACGGGGGATTTGAAATTTGCTGACGTGAGGATGAGAAGCAAATTAATAGTCTCTAAACCAATATGAAAAGTGGAGTAAAGTCTGTCACCGACCCACTGCTGTGGAGCCATGTACCGACTGCTCCGTGCCAGCCAAGCTTTTGGGCTTTGAACTGTCCGCAATCATAACATTCTTAAGTGTTCTTAAGAAGGAGATAAACCCAACAGAAACAGTTTCCATATATTAAAGCAGGAAGTCATACGCCTCTGCTCTTAGCATAAAATTGAATGGAGCCAATTTGATGTGTTCATTTTCATATTCGATCAGATATGGGGCTTGACTTTACCGCATCACTCTGGTACAGAGCTGTTGCCAGCTGGCTTAGGGCAACAGTAGTAACTCCATAGCTTGCAGAGACACATGATTTTCAAACACTTGTGTAAAATTGTTCACCCATTTCATGTTTACTCAACAGCAATTCATCTTATTTTTTAGTGAAATGATCTCAAATGTCGTGCAAGGATACTTGTAGAAATCAGAGTTTTGTCGTACCTGAGTGGAAGCTGGTACAGGGAATTGTGCAGTGTCCTTGTGTCCATACTGAAGCTTCTGTGCTTTTCCCGTGAGTGATATGATTTTGCTTGCACTGTGTGTAAGCAAATGATAGCAGTTGCCTTAACTTGGTTGCTCTAAGTGTGTAATTCACTGTAATCAAGAAACCTTACAGAGAATGATGAAGTGTTTTCAGCTTTGTGACTCCCATAAACAGCACTTTCTTTGCAGATGATGCCCTAACAAAAAATGGGAAAGGTAGCTGCTGCTGGCAACATTAGACACAAAGGAGAGCTTCCCATGGAGAGAAAGTTTGTCCAGCCATATTGTTGAACAAGACGTTTTCAGACACTTCGGTTCTCAGATTACATTAGCATGCTGGGCCTTTGCCTCACTGAGGATTAAACATGGATCTGGAAACTTTAATGTCTTCAGATTGAATTATGTACAATTGGCTGCTGCTATCAGCAATGCACTTTCTCTTCCTTCTTTGGAAAACCTCAGTTCCCATGTTGCATGTGTGGGTCGGTTTTGTTTTCATAATTCTAAATTTGAGCTGCAAATAGTAGTGACGCTTGTTAATAAACAACTTATCTTCATGTAACTTCGGGAATAAGTGTAATTTAAATAATGGGCTTTCCTTCTAACAAACTCAAAACCACATCATTGCAGTATTTTAACATCAATTCCTCTGGCAAGATATCACCTTGAAAAACAATGCTGATTAGAGATGTTCAGTGGATAATAAATTCTAAAGCACTTGTTGCCATGAGGGAGGTTCCTTGATAAGGGTAGAGGGGGTTTTTTTCAGAGCTCAGGACTAGAAGATTTACAGTTGATTTGGCAAACCTGGTAGAACACATGGTACAAGGCATACATGAGTGGTGTGGACTCAGACTTTATTGTAGGGTGTAGTGGTGAAGAGGCTTAAATGGGAGGGCTATTAACCTTTAGGTGTTGTTGCTGGAGTTAATCTGGCCGGTGGGAGTGTCTTAAAATTAATTTTTAAAATAGCATCTTTCACTGCACAGCGTGTTACTACAAAACAGAAATGAGAGCATTTCTTGGAAAGGAAGCTTCTCCATGTCCCTGGCTGTTACTCTTGTAGATCGCTCTGGGAGTGCAGGCCCCAACCTTCTGAGCACAAACTGAATTTTATTTAATATAATTCTGTTGTCTCTGTACAGAAATTCAGTTTTACTGTTGCACAGTCTTCTCAAATTAATAAAGCCAGCCAAGCTAGTCTGGCTGTTTCCTCAAGGCTTTTAGGTTCATGTTGGGATGGCTTTGTTTTGTAGGTATTGCTTTTCTCATAGATTGAAAATCTCTTTGAGATACTCAGGTTATATTTCAATTTGGAAGGCATGTTTTAAAAATGAGATTTTGGGCATGCTCTTGTGCTGGACACTCCCTAAATTTTGACAGAACCCTGTGAGGGAAAGGGGAACCTCTTGAAGGAGGAAATAGGAAAGAAAGCTCATGCACATAGCTTGCACACAGCCCAAACCAAATCAAGTTGTGTTTCTAGTACACCGAGAAGCGTGTGCTCAGCTTTCCTAAAGCTCTTGTTTTCCCTGATCTGTTTCTGACTTTGAAGCAAACCTTTTGGTCACTTAGCTACGTGGTGCCTGGAAGAGATCCAATAAAAAACCCTTCTCAGTTCATTGGCTTTCTCAACAATCAGTTGCCTGCTTAGATCTGTAACCCAGCTTTAGCTGGTAGAGACCTGGGAAAATGAGCTGCCCTCTGAAGTCAGGCAGTGCGGGCTTGCCAGCTCGGAGCTGCACAAATACTGGAGACCCAGCAGAACTCTACTCAGGAATTATGTCATTGAAGCTCCAAGTGAGGAAAGCTTTTTATTTCTAAGAGCAGCCTTAAAGATGTATTTAAGTACTTTCTTGTCTAAATGGTTCGTTGAAATACTTGGAGCACAATACATGAGACGAGAGAGAAGCAAGTGTGGTATTGAATGGTATTCCTTAAAGTTCCTGGTCCTTCCTTCCGAAGGTCCTTCCGAATGCTGCCTTTCCATGGTGAACTCTGCCAGCTACGTCAGTAAAGCTATTAAATTGTGTATCCAAAAGAAAAGTTTAATTTGAGCTGCAGGTTCAGCTTATGCAAGGTTTTGTTGCAGTGACTAATGCCCGCGGAGGGATGGTTGGTTCTGGCCTGCTTCCCACGCCCTTCTGCAGAAACCTCTGGAGCTGGGCTGCTCTGCTTTTGGGTCTACGGTTCAGACAGGTTCTCTGTAATGAATCCACGAGTGAACATAGCTGCCAGAAGCATTTCAGGTTTCCCAAGAGCTTCTGCCTGTGTAACACACCTGCTGTAACAGTGCCACGTGTTCCCCCACAGCCGGATGGTGACAGGGAAGCAGTGGGTCAGAACAGCCACGCTGCATCCGAGCAAACATCCGTGAGGGCCAGTGCCTCACCCCTGGCCGTGGTCCACCACAGTGCCCAGGCAGGGTAACACAAGCATGCTGGTGTACGAGCCTGCCTTCGGGTTTTGAAGATGTCTTGATTCACTTGTGTTGCACTAATTAATGCAGGACAGAGCTGCATGTCTGACAAATGATGCTCCAGCCAGAAAAGACATCACTGCAGAGCTTCTAGCTGTATATCCATCAGATTCCTCCTAATTTCTGGCAGGAGGCTTAATCTCTTCATTAGGTTTTGGTCCATGATATTCAGATTACACTTTCCCACAGCCTGTTCCTCCAGGGCCATTTGTGGGGGCCGTCAGGCGAAGGGCTGTGTAACAAAAGCAGATGCTGAACTGCCAGCTGCTGCATCCCTGTAGCTCAGGGCACTCCGGAGATTTTTCAGGACAGCATTCCCCACCCCCCAGTGGTTTGGCAGAACTCTGGGCAAAGCCAGGCTCCACTGGCGAGGGGGAACTGGCGCTGAGGTGATGATGTGCAGAGCAGAATTTAGAGGGGGGAGGCTAAAATTAGTGTAAATGTTGCCTTGTTACTTAACGCAGAACTAACAGAAAAAGGTAACTTGAGGGTACTGTGGGTGCTCTGGGGACTTGGTCACTGAGCAGCTCGTTAAAGGAGAGCACGCAGAGGATGACACTGCTTTGCTGAGCTGCAGCAGTGTGGCGAAGGCCTGACTCTGTAGTGCTGGCTGCTTTGGTGATCGTGGCTTTCACGTGTTGCTAAAGCATGTTGGGTGTCAGGCTGGGCATCCTCGAATCCTGTCAGTGCCCGGTGAAGTGACTTACAGCAAGCTCACACAGAATGGGAAGGGATGATTTTTTCTGGGTTTTAATGGTGAGTGCAATGGCTGGAATATAATTTCCAGTTTGTTTCTGTGGGAGGGTGTTTTTCTGGCTGAGTATGACCCTCCTGTTTTACCTTCTTCTTGCTTGTTAGATTAGATGCTTTGGGCTTACCCACCAAATGGAGAACTAAGACTGGGAGCCAAAGCGTTCAGCAGCGCTACATTTCAGACCATGCTAAAGGAGAGGTAATTATTTCCATTTAATGAAGCTGTGCTTCAGATTACAAAGAAATAATTTGGTCCTTCTTTGTCACTGAATGTGTGGAGCATCACAGCATCATCCTGCAGTGAACAGGATTCCCTGTCTTCTGTGTGCTGCCAGTTCAGGGAAAGAAACCGTGACAAGCAGCAGTTATTCACTGAGCAATATTTAGCGCAGTGTCTTAAATATTTAATATATTATTCTGCATTGCTTTCCTCAGCACTCAAAAGATGCAATACCATACTGCTTCTAGCACCGAAGGATTGATAGAGCTCAAAACCTCTCCCCTCATACAGGCGCACTCCGAGTTGCCATTTGCAGACCACATATCCTTGTACTGGGGTGCTCCAAGTGGATTTCACTTCTGTAGCCAAAAGATGACATATTTAAACAATCTTTAATTGGCATCAAGCTGTGGATTTGCTTCAGTTACAATTATTTAATCTGCCACCATTGTGCATTTTCATGCCAGAATAACGTCTTGGCTTTTCTTAAATCGGAAACTTCTCTTGCTGTTTGCAGAACATCTACGTATGACGTGTAGTTTTGTGTAGCCTCCATCAGCTGTAAGGTAGTTAGTACCAGGGTCTCATTTATCCTCTGGCTGATGGATAACGAAGCAGTTCTGGCCATCTGCACTGATGGAAATGGGCTGCTCCTATCCCCATAGCGTTACTCTGCAGAACTGAGCCTGTAGGGCTGGAAGTTGCCCAGGGGACCCTGAGCAGCCGTTCTGAGCGGTCGCTGTGTGGGGACTCACAAAGTGAACCACTCAGCGCAGTAAGAGCCTCAGCCCAACTTTGCGCTCTGTCGAGAGATTTAACAAGTGCCCTGTGAGAGGCTCAATAGCACAGCCACGATGCTGGGCTGCTACAATTGCTGTGTTCTGGGTTTCTGGTCAGCAAGAGCATGGTTCTGTGTGGTTGTGCTGCAGGGGCGCTTGCTGCAATCACATCGACGTCTTTCTTAGAAATGCCGTAATGGTTCACATTGTCACTGTTCATACGGAGAGACACAGGAGTTTAAATTTAGGTCTCTGTAATGCAGTCTCCCAGATCAATAACACTCCTTGTCTGTTATCACAGCTGAGGAAAGCAAGTTTTAAGACTATCAGTTCTTCAAAGTACTCATTCTTTGTCCATTCTCTCTGTCTATAAGGAACTCCATCTTAGGCGGTTTCAGAAGAATCTTCAATAAGACTGGGTTTTGTATTTATGACAAACAGTTTTTCATCACAAAAAAAGCAAAAGGAAACAGAACTTGTATCCTTGCTCAAGATACCAAGAAGCTAATTGTGTGTCTCACACACTTGTGTGTCTTCCCATTTTGGAATACAATCTTTAAATACCCGGTTCCTAGGAATCCTGTACCCTCAGGTGTGCTCCCTACACAACTTTGAGGAGTAACACACATTCACAGTGTGAATAATGGGTGTTACAGCCCACAGCCTTGTTCTTTGCCTCAGGACAGAACTCTCAATTGGAATTGTATTTACTCTTTTTATCTATGGATACTTAAAGCCTACCAAAAAGGACAGCAACTGTCTGAATTTTAGATAAGTGATTTCTTGGTGATATTTTTATTTTCTCCTGCATCACACACTGCAGTGTATGATGTGCTACACATGCAACCTCTAAGCAACTTTGTGGTTCAGGAGTTGTGTGTATCCAATTCTTTTAGCCTTGAAAGTGATTGTTATTGCCAAGAATTACACCCATCCTTCAAGTTTTGTGCGGATCATGTTAGTGCCAAAGAATCCAGCTGGGTGTAGTCTTGGGTGCCAAGTTCAGTTACCGTTCATGCAATGAGTCCTCTGCCCTTAATACATCTAGAATAAGACGAAGGATGTCGTTCAGCTGACTCATCGGTGAAATCGGTGCAGATTCCTCAGCTCGACTTAGAAGGACTTTGCTAAGTCCATGGAAACAAATTGGAGATATGAAACAGCCTGCAGGGTTGTTTAGAGCATTTCCCACTGTTAACACAGGATAGTTCTGCAGGTTTTTTCTTCTGTTTAGTGGTGATATAAGTCTCTTAGCTCAATTTTCAATTTTTAAGTGTATGCACAAAGTGGAAATTTTATGTATACAGACTAGTGTTCTATTTTTAATAGTGTATTTTTTGTGGGTTTGTCATTAGATGGACTACGAATGTACTGAGTCACTGCCCATAAGGAATAAACAAATAGGATTGTTTGACCTTCCTCCTTGCTTTCTTTAGAGTAGTGCAATATTTTTTTCCTTGATCAGTTAATTTGTTAAAAAAACAAAAAAACCCCCTCCATGTTCTGAAGTAACCTAAATTAGATGTATTTTTATTATTCCTGAAACAGACATTCCTGAAATTACTTTGTGTAGAATGAGATATTTTGTTGGCTGTAGCTTAATGATACTCTGTTCAGGAATTGGGTTACTTATATGTTTTAAATTAGCTTTCTATCTTTGAGCAGTGTTTGGAAAGAAACCAAAAGATTTAAATGGGATTTTAGATGAAAAGAAGGGGAGTGATTATATGATTGTATGAAAATTACTCTGTAAATTTAATAACAATGAGAAAACTTTCTGTACCCTAAATCCAGCTCTTTCAATAGATTGCAAACCTGATTTCTCCTGTCACAGTTGGCTTTTTTCCTGGCCATTAAACTTTGTTCCTCATGTTGTCAGTCTGCTCCTGAGGTTTCCCACAAGTTCAGGTTGAATCTGTGGGAGGTGACCAGGTTAAAAGGCTGAGCTGTAGCTTTTTCTGGGTGTTAATCCTCCTCAGCGTGTCTCAGTTTCTGTCTTGCTCCCCGGTGCTGATCGGCTCTCATCCAGGGACACTTCAGCCCATTCAGCTCGTCCAGAGTTTGGTGCTGGTTTCACATCTGACTGTGTCACGTAGGAGAAACAAGGACAGGCCCTCCTCCACAGGGCTGCTCTGATTCGCTGTTTGGTTGAAGAAATTGATTGGGAGGCCCCACCTGGAGCCCTGTGTCCAGTTCTGGAGTCCTGAGCACAGGAAGGACCTGGAGCTGTTGGAGTGAGTCCAGAGGAGGCCACGGAGATGATCCAAGGGTTGGAGAACCTCCTGTACGAGGACAGGCTGGGAGAGTTGGGGTTGTTCAGCCTGGAGAAGAGAAGGCTCTGGGGAGACCTCAGAGCAGCCTCCCGGTCCTGAAAGGGGCTCCAGGAAAGCTGGGGAGGGGCTCTGGATCGGGGAGTGCAGGGACAGGACAAGGGGAAAGGGTTTTCAGCTGCAAGAGGGGAGACTGAGATGAGATCTTAGGGAGAAATGTTTTGCTGTGAGGGTGGGGAGGCCCTGGCCCAGGTTGCCCAGAGCAGCGGTGGCTGCCCCATCCCTGGAGGGGTTCCAGGCCAGGTTGGATGGGGCTTGGAGCCCCCTGATCCAGTGGGAGGTGTCCCTGCCCATGGCACGGGGTGGCACTGGATGGGCTTTAAGTCCCTTCCAACTCAAACCATTCTGTGATTCTCGGAAGGGTGGGAGGTTTCTGACATGGAGACGTCACCACAGGAGTCGAGCTGCAGTGAAGCTGCAGGGGGCCCTGCAGTGACGGGGACTGCCCAGCACGTGCGCAGCTGCTTTAAAGCAGATAAACTGTGGAAGGCTTTCCACCACCACGGTGCCTGTGGCGCTTGCTGGGTGCAGAGCACCTTGGCAGCCGTCACAGCTTGGCGTTGCCAGCATTTGCCTGTGGCTTGTTGTATTTTGGGCTTTTTAACTGTGGTTGCCAAGTACATAAATGCTGTTACCAAAAACCAGCACGCTGCACTGCTGCTCGCGGCAGGGAACCTTCTAGAAATCTATCTCAGTAAAAATAGAACCTTTTAGCCATGTTTCAGGTTTTTGCTGTGGGACCTGTGCTTTGCTCTATTTATTTGCAAATACACGCGTCTCCTGCTGGAGCCATGGTCGCTGGGGGAGCACACCTTGGGTTCTGTCTCCAGAAAGACAACGAGGTGTTTTTAATGAAGCTGTAATCTTGCTACTTGTGATTGTCGAAGGAGTCCCTGAGGTCACAGCATGGCCAGTGTCATTTCGCACCACAATCAAGGCTGCGCTGGGGTGGAGGCTAATCAGCGCTGCCTCCTTTCTCATTTCCATCTCCTCTTTATGCACAACATATTGTCACTGCACAAAGACAGAGTCTGCTAAAGGTTTATTTATAGTAAGAGGGGCTAAAACTGTTAAGATTTTCTTAAATCGGTGTTAAAAGCAAGGCAAAAAGTCAGGCTCAGTGAACAGGCTGGCACTTCCACAGCACGCTGTGTTAAGCAGTAAACTTAATTATAAGGAAATTAAGTTCACCCCCTTCAATTGTTAAACTAACAACGAGGCACAAATCCAACATGTGTAAGCCACCCCCTCAATATTCATCACTATTCACAAATCTTGAACTCTGAAAGCAAACAAATTGCGGGGTGGAATAAACTCCTAAAAGCTATTTTAAAGGTTTAAGTGCTTTAGTTAAAAGCTGTTTGGACAATATGGTTTGTTTCCATTCCTGTGCAGCTAATTCTCACATATACTCCCTTCACACAACCCTGTTTATTTTAGTAAACGTCCTAGTAATCTTGGGATTAAACATAAAGATATGCAAATACTTTACAAATACCCACTGTAAATATAATTAATGTAATTCTGATGCTAATTTTATCAACCTCCATAGACCATACACCGTTATGACAATGAGAGGAAAGGTTGTGTAGGGTAATTTGTGTAAGGGATAGAAATGGATCAGGACAAATAACCATTTAAAAATTTCGAACACGGTGGAGTGTTCATTAGGAGGCTTTGGTTAATATCTCATTATAGTCTCTGGAAAAAATCCTTTCACCCTAAAATTCTAACTCCGTATCATATGTTAAACCTGAAGTCACTCACAGGGAGAGCAAGTCTATTTAGTGATACCACCCTACATGTTAAAATACGGCTGTTTGACCAGAAGTGTGGTCGGAATCACCTCTGTACTGGCAGTGTCTGAACTAAACTTTCTGCCAGTAATCCTTCAGGAAGGCTCTGTAGTTGCCTTTTCGGGTAGGGAACACGAAGCCACAGAACGTGAGGATGACTGTTCTGTTGGTGAATACATTAAGCAATGTGATGCCCGGTGTGAGAAAAGCCAGCAAGAGAGTAGAACGTAAGAAGGGAACTTAACGAGGCTCTCGCAGAGCGTTCCCCGCTCCCTGTTGGTGCAGCCAGGCTGGGTTTGCTCAGTGGATGCACTGAGAGTGCACGCAGCGTGGCCAGGGGATGTGCTTGGAAGCTGCACCGCGTGCTGCCTCTGGGATAACAGCTTCGTTTATGTACTCTGCCCTGTGCCCGGAAGCCATCTGGTGGGGACACATCTTGAAATTGCACACACACCTAAACTAAGCTACAGCTTTAACCTCTCGGTTTGCTACCGGGCAGTTTGTGCTCAGGACAAGTATCAGCAAGCGTGAGGAGAGAGTGACGCAGATGTGTCTGCTGTGGAGCAAGCCAGCACCTCCACGAAGGATGTCTGCGCTGCCTGAGGTTCTCAGGAATCTGCCTTGTGAAGGTTTCTGACACTTCCCAAGGCAAGCTGGAATATGTGCATATGTCCAAGGTTCTGCATTGATATGGGTGAACTGAGCTGAGATTTTACTGCCAAGTGCACACAGCGCAAGACTGAAAGTAGGAGACAGGTTCTGGAAATGCTTACTGTAATCGTGCATACAGCAGAATTTCAGACATTCATAGAACTATTGTCATTCAGGTAAAACAAATATGGAGGGGTACAGTGAAAATTGCTCACGTTTTGACTAGTTCAGCAAAAATTTTTCTGTAATTCCCTTTTATCTGGTATATAGGAAATGGCAGGTGATGGGGTTTTTTTAAATCCATTTTTAATGGCATGCTAAGTATTACAAAATGTCAGTAAAAACGAAGAATATGTGAAGTCATTAAACATTTGATGCTTAAGGACATAGTATTTTTGAATAGTTCATAATTTTATTCTTTTACTGTCATCTCAGGACCTCATTGGAAACACGAAGCAGCACCTCAACTGATCCGCTCAGGTACTGTCATAAAAGAGATGTTAATTTTAGCTTTGAACTAATAGAAATTACCTCTGTATCAGCTGTACATCACATAACGTTTCCTTGCAATGCTTAGCTGGAAAAGGCATCGACCTAATAGCTGGATTTTTCTGTTTGAGATAGGATAGTTCACTCTCTTCCAGGATTTCCAGCTTGAAATTCAGTTCTGACTTCAAACAGAGCCTCAGAGACTCAAAGGAGCACGAAGGGGAGGGAGGGAAGGTGTATTTGTGCACACACGTGGGCAAACCATCTCTCTCCCAGATTTATATAATCTTAGATTACGCTGAAAACATTTGACCTTCCCTGGCAGTTTCGTACTGCTGTGAGTGAACAATACTGATTGTGTCGAAATGTCATTCATGTTTTCCATTGCTCAGCGTTTCGATAGAAGCACATGTATAAACTTCAGAGAGTACTGTCATATGAGTCATTGCAGTAATGGAAATCTTACTTTGATCACTCAATTTGGAAAAAAATGCTTAGCAGAGTTAACAGTGCATATCAAACGGGCACCGTGCATCTTTTATTCTCATAGTTGCACATTAAAGAGGGCATCAAAGTCGCAGACTTCCTTTGATTAAGTTGGGGCAGAGTCCCTTCCACTTGACAGTTGTTTTTGTAAGTCTTCCTTTGGAGATGTTATGGATTGAGGATGTGACTTTTTCCCACATTGTGTAGTTTTAACCTTGTTTGAATGAAACACCAGTGGCAACTCTTCTGTTGAACCTTATTCATATTAAAGGACGTTTCTATTATTAATCTTCCATTATTATCAGTGTATGGTCTCCTGGAAGTGAAATGTCTGCCTTATTATCATTTCCTAAACACACACACCCCCCAATCTTTGTCTTCAGCTCAGCATAGCAAAAACTGGACAATGTTCAGGCATGACTGTAGTTTTGTTCCCATCTCCTGATTTGACCAAAACACTATTTCTTTGTGTGGCAGGACAATGCAGGAAACAATGTCAACTTCCCCCCGCCCCACTTTTCTGTGAACTTATTTAGCAAGAACATCATGTAGCTGGTTTGTGATTTACCATTCTCTAGGATAAGGTTCCCAGAACCAGGTATTGCTGCCATCTTTATTCCAGGCTAGAGAAATATTTGGGAAAAAAAAGCAGATTTTATTACAATGTTTTTCCTTCTGATGGGATTTTTTTCATGGGAGGATATGACTGAGAAAGATAAGGAAGAATCAGACAGGTGTGAGAAACAGTTGTGTTTTAACATTTGATGGGAAAAGGAATTGGGAATATTCTTTGAATAGGTTTTGTTGCACTGAATAGATGTGTTCTAGAAACTGCCGTGGTTGAATCATTTCAATTTGCTATGAGATCATAAAAACATATGAGCACATTGAGCAGATGGGGCCTTGAGCAGCCTGGTCTGGTGGGAGGTGTCCCTACCTGTGGCGGGGGGGTTGTAACTGGATGATCTTTAAGGTCCTTTCCAACCCAAACCATTCTATGATTCTATGAATGCTCCCTTGTTTTAAACTATTTTCAATAAATTGATTATCCACCAGTACAGCCTCTGCCGTCGCTGCATGGCCTCATGAACCATAAAGTTCAGTACGCGCAGTACATGTGTCAAGTTCTGTGGCATTATCTCTCATGAGGATGCGTTTGGTGCCTAACACTTTCTTAAGCCTTTGACCAAGAGATGCAGGCTAGTTTGGTATCCTTGATTGCCCTTCTTTGTGTTTCAAGCAGTAGTTTTATAATAGCTTTTTCCTAGGGCTATTGAAGAAACAGCATTGTAAATTCTAGTTGACTTCAGTAGGTCAAATAAGCCTGTCTGGAGCTGAAATTAAACAGAATTAAGGCTAATATTTTTAATATTTTACAATGAAAGGTAGTAGGAGACTTCCTGTTACTGAATGTGTTCACATCAACCTGTTGTGCAAATTTACCTCTGAATGACCCATAAAATGGAATGTACCAATTCACACAAGCCCATCCAGAGTCCTGGCAAGCAATCAGTATTTTCTAGTTAGGCTACTTTTCTTGTGTGTTGCTAACTTGAATTCCTGTCCCCATCAACAAGGTAAGCTTGCCCTAAAAGAACCACTCTTGTAGTTCCTCACCTGCCCTGGAACACCGGAATCCAGACTTCTGACCTGTCTAAATTCCAATTGTACGTAGATTCCCCACCAGACAGATCAATTTGTTTCCCCTGGACTTAACTAGACAGCACTTGGATGCTGTAGGTTCAATTTGAAAATTACAGTTGTGAGAACAGAGAAAAGCTGTACAGAGTAAGGGCTAATGTGAAAGATTTTCTTATGTCCATCATAAGGAGAAAAACCTGTACCAGATGGCGTGAGATATATATATATATATGTATAGTGTGGTTTGCATAATTTCTTTCATAACATGCACAGTATTTGTTCTCAATATTTTGAGTTGGACTTGGTCAGCTTTCAGCTGGTATCTGAAAATGTTTTGTTTCCTAAAACCTAAATCTTAACGTGGGTTTTCGGGAGTGTTGTATTACCAGACCTGTTTCAAACGATCCAGAAGTTCAAGTATTTAAACTTTGTAGATATTTGTGGCATGTTTGTTGTCTTCTGTAAGAAATCAATCAACTAGTGTTTGCATGAGTTTAGAGAGCAGGTGTGCAGAAAAGATACCCAGCAGTACGAGAACAGCAAACTTCTGACTCTTCTACTTCATGGTGTTTTGACAGCTTAGAGGATTAATAACCAAAAATGGTGATTAATATTCATCTGTGGGGGAGTGCATAAATCTAAGAGCTGTTTGAAGCAAAGTAACTTTGGGTTGAGTTACTGGAGCGTTTCTAGGCAGCAGAGTTTCCCTTCAAGTAAAGCGCGGGAGGCAGGGCAGGGAGCTTGATTTTTATGGCCCTGGTTCTCTGGACATCTGCAGAGATGCAGAAGCGTGTCACAAGCATGCCTGGATGTCACAGCAGTGAGCAGAGCCCGAAAGCTCTGTATGACCACAGCTTCTCCATTTCCCTGGCTGGGAAGGGATGGATACCTGCAGAAGCGGTACCCAGAAATGCGTAAAAGGGCTGGGAAGAGATACCTGGTTTGCCAAAGCCTTTAATGGGAAAGGCTTCCTTGTTCTTTGTCTGTGCAACCTAGGAAATTTTCCCATCCACTTGCATGTTTGATTTCCAGTTTGGAGAAAGGGACCCAATATACAAGAGCTTTGTTTGCGGTTGTATTCTGTGAGCAATGGGAACTTTAACGTCCCAGGAACTAGTTGAGCATCTATTCAATTGCAGCAAATCTTGTTTTGTACACCCAGTATGTACATATTCCCTGTGTGAGCCTCACTTTTTAATGTGGTGTGCACAGGAGTACAGTGAAATTGGTATGGGAGCACAGGGACAGGACGAGGGGAACGGTTTTCAGCTGAAAGAGGGGAGATTGAGATGAGATCTCAGGGAGAAATGTTTTGCTGTGAGGGTGGGGAGGCCCTGGCCCAGGGTGCCCAGAGCAGTGGTGGCTGCCCCATCCCTGGAGGTGTTCCAGGCCAGGTTGGCTGGGGCTTGGAGCCCCCTGATCCAGTGGGAGGTGTTCCTGCCCATGGCAGGGGGTGGCACTGGGTCCCTTCCAACCCAAACCGTTCTGTGATTCTATGAGAAGCCCACTGTCTTGGTGTCTTGATGTTCTTGGGCTCCACAATGTACGAATTGCTAGCACAAAGGTTTTGTGAGTGGCTATTGAAGTATTTCAACTTGGAGTCACAAAAGACTCGTGGAAAACAGTTCTCCTCCTGCAGGCTTACACCTTCTGTACTCCATGGAAGTAGGTGGATAAGCTCTCTGTCTGAGCAAGTGGGATATTTTTCAGAACTGTTCCTGGCATACGACTGTTTACGGTGTAAAGGAGTATGTAATAGTAGTCTAATTGATATATTTCATGAAGGGTTAAACATGTAGCTAGGCAATTAGATATCCCTGACTTCCCCACCCCCAACACATGAATCAGTATGTTAGTAACTCCAGCAGGCACCGGCTTCATGCTGCGGTTATTGTCTACACCACTCTCCTCATCAGAGGATTGTTTCACTTCAGCTTCAGAGCTTCATGGACTGACAAGCCAACCCACCCTAAAACCAGAGCTGTTGTGCTATAAGGGTTTTCACTTTCTCCTTTTGTTCATGGCTGTTTCTGAAAGACTTGTCAGAGGCTTCAGCACATTGCTGCCAGCACTGCCTCTGTGCAGCCAAATTCTAACGGGCTACAGAGATTTCCAGTGAACTGCTCGCTTACGGTGCCAGAGCTGAAGCTGCAGCACATCCCACAATCCCTGCTCTGATTAGGCCTGGGAATTCTAAGTCAAAGGTTTCAGTAAATGTCTTTCTGAAAGAACTAGTTTTATATCCAGAGTGAGTGTAAGATGAAGCTAATTCTCTTTGTTGTTTTCCTCTGGAAGACAAGTAAAAATGAAGAACATGTTGAGAGCGTGGTGCTTTTCATTTGCAAAAGTCCTAATTAGCATTTTCTCTGCATGCAGCGCAGTATAATCAGTGTTGGTTGCTGTCAGAAAATTCGCGGGTACATAGCTTCTACTCGCTGAAAGTCCAGTCTTCAGAGGTAAATGATTAAGGTGACAAATAGCATCTTTTTCCTGGGAAAGGTATGATGGAGAGAAATAAACTGCTGTACAGTGTGGGCAGCCAAAGGATGGGTTCTCAGAAGTCAGCATCAAATCTTTAGATGATGTCTCTTGAGCTTAATTGGCTCAGCGTGGCTTTCCCCTTCTCCTTCCTTGATCCTGGGAAGAGCTGTTCTTGGTTATAGGGCGAGGCATTCCTTGCTGCTCCTACTTTTTTTCTTTGTTTTTTTCTCCCCCCTTTTTAAAGGACTCTCAAGAAATTCAGGCAGAAGAATGTTTCAATAGGGGAAAATCAAACTTTTTTTTTTTTTCTATCTATTTGTTCTTGCAAACAAAGGGGAAAAGGTTTCCATGTTATCGTCGTGGCAGTATGTTGTGGCCTTTGTCACGGACCAGCCCAGCCCAGGGAGGCTGGGGCTCACCAAGAGGCGCTGGATCTCAAGGGCTTTTCCTTCAATTCCTCTTTAGATGAAACTACTCCTGGGAAACAGGGGCTGATATTAGGGATCAAAAGCTGAGATGGAAGATGTTGATATGAAAGTCTAAATATCCTTAGCACGATGGCATCGCTGCCTTGAAAATTGCCAAGCTAATGAAGCCCAAGGGAATATCAGCTCAGGAAGAAAAACAGGTTGAACTCTCTCAGTATTTAATGTTGTATGGGGACTTGCTTCTCGGAAGCAAGCAATAGTGTTTTCTTAGGAATCACTTCCACACTACCAGCTCTCATGCTGGTCTGAAAGAAATGGCCGTGAGTAAAGGCACGCATCACGGGCGATCGATTATTTTAAAGAGGATCTTTAAAAGAATTTTTTTTTAAAGGCTCAAATCAAATGCACCTCACATTTTTGCTTCTTCACGCATGCTGTTTTTCCGATGATCCATTTCCATCACTCACCCTGTAGCATACGGTGTGTTTTTAGGGAAATACTGGACAGAGAGAGACATGAACATTTTTGAATGTTGTCCAGGCATAATTTACCTATTTCTCCACTAAAGAAACTGTCAATTCTTACTCAAATATATTTATAATTTCACTTCAATTAACCTTACACACATTGGTTTTCTAAGAAGTCACAAGGCATTTATGTAACCAAGCAGTGACAGTGAGTAAAACCAGAAACAAAAGGATCCCTAAATATAGCTTATTATCCAGGCACTTGGGGAACTGGATACGTCTGCATGGAAAAGAGCTCGAGTTCAGCTTTGGTTTGATTTTCATAGTTTTTAAATTGTTATTTAAAAAAAAATAAATAAATCAACCAAACAACTCACCTGCCCAGAACCTTTTGTTTTAAGTACTTCTTCAGATTCTGATTTTGGGTTTGTTCTTCTTTCTGTTGAACTCTGAAGTTCCTATCTATAGTTCTTTGATCCTATTGAAAGTTTTATCCTAGATGTTTACTATAAGTGATTTTCAAAAGCTCAACAGAATGAGAAATACCCAAATTGTAGTTTCTAGAAGACAGAATTTAACAGCTGTGAGGCGTGACTCCCATCCGAGGACAGGCTGAGAGAGTTGGGCTTGTACAGCCCGAAGCAGCTTCAGTACTGAAAGGGGCTGCAGGGAAGCTGGGGAGGCTCTTGATCAGGGAGTGCAGAGATAGGATGAAGTGGGACATTTTTAAGCTGAGAGAGAGGAGATTGAGATGAGATCTTAGGGAGAAATGTTCTGCTGTGAGGGTGGGGAGGCCCTGGCCCAGGTTGCCCAGAGCAGTGGTGGCTGCCCCATCCCTGGAGGTGTTCCAGGCCAGGTTGGATGGGGCTTGGAGCCGCCTGATCCAGTGGGAGGTGTCCCTGCCCCTGGCTTTGCGGTCCCTTCCAACCCAAACCATTCTGTGATTGTTTAACAGCAACGTCTTTATAAAAAATAATAAATTGCCATTGAATTCTTCCCTTGTGCTGGTAACGCTTCCTGCAGAGCAGCAGTTCTGCCCTCTTCGCTCTTACTCAGAGCATCCTGACTCAGGGAACTCTTTCAAAAGTAAGCGTGCGCATTGGGACGGATGGGAGAGAATGGGAGGGGGAAACATGGTAGAATTAGGCCAGTATCTTCCGTAAAAGACAGACATGGAGACCTGTCTTTTCAGAACAGAAGCGATGTGCTTTTATCACATCTTGCCAGAGGTTTTAAATAGCAAGTGCTGCTAATTTTGCAGTTTCCTTACAGCAGCTCAGCGGTAATTGCTCTGTGCTCCCTGTGGAACTAGAAAGGCTTGGGACTCAAGTGGCCCAGAAGCTGCCCCTTTGCTGTCTCGCTGCCCCCTTTGGCATCCCCCCTGCCCCTCTGCCATCCTCCTGCCCCTTTGCCGTCCCGCCCCCCTTTGTCATCCTGCTGCCCCGGTTGTCAGCACCCCTGAACCTTTGCCATCCTGCTGCCCCCGTTGTCAGCACCCCTGAACCTTTGCCATCCTGCTGCCCCTTTGCTGCCCCTCTGCCATTCCCGCCCCCCTTTGCCGTCCTGCTGCCCTCGTTGCCAGTACCCCTGCGCCCTTTGCTGTTCCCCCCTGCCCTATGCCACCCCCTGCCCCTGTGCCACTCCCTGTGCCCCCCTCCCTCCCCCTGTGCCAACCTGTGTGCCACCCTCTGCCACTCCCTGTGCCACCCCCTGCCCCCCTGCCAGCCCCCCGCCACCGTGTCCCCCCCGAGCTGTCCCCCCGCCGCTCCCGGGGGCTCGGGGCTGCCCCTGCCCGTGGGCTCAGCCCGCGGGGCCCGCGACCCGCACGGCGCGGGGAGGGGCTGCGGGGCCGGCTCCCCCCTGCCCGGCCGGGAGGCGCCCCCGGGAGCGGGCAGACAATGGGGCCGGGGCGGCTGGCCCAGGAGGAGCCGGGCGGCGGAGCCGAGCGCTGCTCCGCTTAAACCAAACGCAGAGCGAGGCAAAGCGCCCACGGTGCCCCGCGATGGGGCGGCGGGGCGGCGGGGCGGGCGGTGGCGGTGGCGGTGTCGGGGCTGGGGCGGCAGCGCGCTGGCGGCGGCCGGAGGTGTGCGGGCTGTGAGGATGCGCCCCGGGGGGCCTGCGGGAGCCGCCGCTGCAACAGCCGCGCCGAGCGGGAGCGGGGCACGCCTCGGGGGCCTGGGGCAGCCGAAAGGAGGAGCGGGGGGTTCTGTGTAACCGTTATCCCGCTGCCGGGTTGGGAAGATAAACCGCGCTCGGGATCAAAGAGACGCACAAAGCGCCGGTGTCCTTTGTGCGCTGCCGCTTTGCACGAAGTGGGGTACGGGCACCGTGCAGGTGCCGCGCGCCCGGCGGGCGCCGAGCGGAGCCTGGTGCTGCCGCAGCCGGCGCTGGGGCTGAGCCCGTCACATCCTGACAAAAAGAGGTGCCGTGCCGCCAAAAACCCGGCTGCACGCGGCAGTGGCTGCGGGAGAAGTGTCTGAAAATGCTGAAGCTAAAGGCCTTCTGCTTGGATTACTGGCAGTTTTTGTGTCTCCAGCCTCTGCACGGTTTCTATAAAAGGTAAGAAAACATGAACTCTGAAATGCTTTTCAGAACGGGGTGGCTGCACATGGTGCCACCCGTGCTCTCCCTTGCTGCTCTGCTCTTGCTGAAAGGCGAACGTGCCGGGGAAAAGGGAGTGGTAGAGAATTAACAAAAACTTGTGGCAAAGATTGTAAAGCTGTTTTTTTGATTGCAGCGATCAATTATCAGCCACTTTTGTCTCTGGGCGCGCAGATGTGAAAGGTGATGATGCTGTTTGGATTTAACATTTACTTTAAGTCACAGCATCTCATCTAAGACACAATTAGTACTTTTTCTTCTCTGATATTTAATCCTTGGCGTGGTAGCTTGGTTTGTAGTGTACACACTGTAAGTGGCACTGGGAGATTAATTGAAATGTCATGGAAATTTGTGTAATGCTCAGAAGATCCTTTTTTTCCCAGAGATATTTGGTAATGTAACAGTTCATCTTTCCGCTCCCTCCCGGCACAAAGTGCACATCACAGTCATTCAGAGCAACGGGCACTTCACCGAGGCAGGGCTGACATACAGCCTACATGATTGATGGTGAATAGTGATCATAAAGAATGGGGCTGGGTGTCAGATGCATTGAGCTTGCTGATTTAATGGAACAGCAAAATAAGCAATTCCATTTAACATGTCCCTGAACTTACCCTGATGCTTTTTAATCTAAACTTCTGTTTTCTTGCTCTTGATTTGCGCTGCTAAGCACAGGGAATTCGATGTATTTGAATTTTCTGGGGAAAAAGTGGGGATCCCTTCATTGTTAACGAAAACCATGCGATTCTTTAAAACAGGATTCTGTTCTTGTTATGTACACTTTCTGGTCTGACTACCTATTGTCAGCCTACAGCAAGTGCTTTGTACTAAATGCTAATTGCAGTTGAATTTTTCATGCAGTGACTGAATGAAAAGGGAACTGTTCCAATCTTTTTCAAGGTTTAAGGGGTGCCCCGCACTTTCTGGCATTGAGTAATATAGGACCCTCATCTGTGACCATGGGCTTGTGAAGTTTCAAAAGATAGCTTTTTTCTCCTCCTCTTGCAGCTTTTCACAGGTTCCGTTTCTAAGCCAAAAAATTCCCAACCTATTCCCAGGCCATTGTGATGTCTTCCTTGCTGAGAAACCATATAAAATAATGGAAATGTAGCCAGACTTTTTTGACATAAATAAAAACAATGAAACTAAAGCTTTATGTCTTGGATTCCTGGTGAAGTCCCAGCCTTGTTGCAAGTGAATTACTGTAGAGTTATTCTCCTTCTCCTGATGGAAATGGCTGCAATAGCTAAGAACGGTCCATTCATTTCCTTCCAGATAGTTCATTTATTTGTCATCACAACCTAGATGTGTTCCAGCCCTCCTCCTGGAGTGTGTTTGCAGGGACAGAAGTAAAACTAGGACTTAAGCACTTAAATATCAGATAGACATGCTTCGCTCTCATTATTTTGAGGAAAGGAAAAATGAAAGAAATGAAACTTCCTCGTGTTTTAAACAAAATGATTTCTTGATTAAAACACTGTGACAAACAGGTGTGAGAAGCGGCTTGTCCAGAATAACAAACCTAAATGCAAGGAAGTTCATATTGAAAAGAAAAATAACCACTTTCTTGATACTTACTTTCGATGACTTTTTATTAGTAATTCTAGATTATTTAAAATGCTCTTTGAAAAGATCCAGGGGACTGTGGGAAAGAGTTTTGTGTGGGCTTAGGATGTCTGTATTTCTTATTTGTATGTATGAAAGGAGGTAACCAAAACAGGACTTGAGTAACATTTCCATTCCGTGGGTCTCACCACGTGTATTTTTGGCATTAGGATTAGGGTTACACTTTGGTGGCGTGAGGGGAGACGTGTCAGAGGGTGTAGGCAGGAGCAAATTTGGGACATCCCTGTGTGGCATTGCTGCTTGCCATCGCTGTTACCTGGCGAGCAGCCGTGCCGTCCGGTGCAGAGATACAGGAACAAGTCTTAGGGGAAGCAGAACCCAACCCCTAGGCTTCCCCACATGCAGGGAGTGCTCTGACAGCAGAGGACTTCTCAGAGTGCCCCCAGGGATGCTGTGGCACAGCTGCCCCCTCTCACTGAAGCCACGTGTTCCTGATCCTGGGGGGTGACTCAGACTCATTGCTTGGCCATGAGAGCTCTGCTCATCACTCCTTGTGCACCTGCCCTCCCCAGCAGTGCTTAGCAAGCCGTACGTGACACGAAGTGTGACGGTTCTCTTTCCTTTTTGTGGGCTGTCTGGGCAAAGCATGACTTTTATTTTCAGTCAGTGCTAAAAACTGTGGCAAACGTTTCTTTTTGCTTCAGAAGCTCTGGGGCTCGCTGCTCTGTGTTCAGAGATCAAGCTGTGCTTCACAGCTTTCTTTACTCGGGGAAGCCTTGTGGGATCATCTCTGTTGCCTGACCTGGACAGTTCCGATTTATGGTATAATTTGGTCTCGCACTGGGAGCCCCTGCATGGAACTGTGTATTGAAACCCATGGGCTTGGGAAGTCTGGAGGGCGTGTGAGCTCCTGCAGCTTTCTTGCATGGCAGTGTTCACTGCGTGTGCTCGTTGCGTGACAGAGTCCTGGGGTGCATCAGGCCTGGCATTGCCAGCCACTCAAGAGAGGTGTTTGTCCCGCTTTCCTGTACTGAGGCCCCACCTCAAATATTGTGCTCAGTTTTGGGTGCCACCGTATTAAGGACATCAAACTACTGGGGAGTGTCCAGAGGAGGCAACAAAGCTGGTGAAGGGGCTAGAGGAGAAATCATAGGAGGGGAGGTTGAAATCACGTCTGTTCAGCCTGGGGAAGAGGAGACTGAGGGGGTTCCTCAGAGTTGATTACTCTTTCTTCACACGGGGAGGAGGAGGAGCAGGTGCTGAGCAGGTGCTGAGGTGCTCTTTGGCCCCGAGGGAATGGCAGGAAGATGCCAGGGGAGGGTTGGGTTGGACATGAGGAGAAGGTTCTTCCCCCAGAGGCTGGGGGAGCACTGGAACAGCTCCCAGGGAAGCAGGCACAGCCTGACAATATTGCAGAAGCCTTTGGCCAACGCCCTCAGCCCCATGGGGTGGATGTTGGGGTGTCCTGTGCAGGGACAGGAGCTGGACTCAATGATCCTCGTGGGTCCCTTCGAACTCAGGACATTCTATGATTCTCTGATATTAAAGGTCATCCAATTCTTGGGCAGGTTTTGCCTTCTGAGGTGCTCATTTTCAAATGTATTCAGGTATACAAAGTAAAAATCCAATTTCAGCAAGCTGTGCATGTGACATTCCCAGAGAGAAGCCCAGCTGAGGGTGGACACCCAGCCTGGCCTTCTGTAGAGTTTGCCATTCTTTCTGAGAATTCAGTGAGGTGTATTTCCCCACAAGGGAAATGGGGAAATAGGACAAAATAAACCACCTGTACTTTTACTCCATTCCTTCAAGTTGGAAGCGGCTACAGGTGCCAGGACTTTGCCCATCAGCTGTACTCACCAGACAAGATGACTGCAAGGTAACAATGCTGATGCTTCCAATAACGTGTACATAAACTAACAGCTTGCTTTTATCCAACTTGTAACAGATTGCGTACAGCAAACTGGGGGACTGAGGTAGAAACCTGGTCAAAAAAATGTCTGGTAATTCACTAATTTATGACAAGCAAATTTCGGCTCTGTTGCCATTAGCCCGGCGTGCGTTTTGGTCAGTGCTCTATAACCTCTCACTTAGGTGGGGGTTTGCAGTGACCTTTGAATGCAAAAAACCTAAAAGGTAGAGATGTATTTCTGTAACAGATTAAAGTGTAAGATGAGCAAATCGCTGCAGGGTTTCTGTGGATTTTGAGGATGAGTGTCTCGTGCTTTGCTCAATGGATTACTATAACACCATGTGACTTCAGGTTTAGCATGTGAAAGTGAAGATTTTCCTTAGCCCCTGGGCGCGGCGTGCTGTGCTCCTGCCAGCTGGTGTGTAATAGCCCAAGCGAGAAATTGTTACCATTAGCATCGCCTTAAAGATAAAGCATAAAGTGAGAAAATTTGTGACGGGCAGTGAGGGTGACCATAATCTGTAGTTTGGGAGGGAGATTTTTGCTCCCAGAATGTTTTCTCCTTTCTAAGATAAGAGTATTTTAAAAAACAAAGTGCCAAGCTTGTAAGGGGTACCTTACTGGAATCCAGTTCCTTGATAAACAAAACAGTTTTAAATTATCTCTTCTCACTTTTCATTTTTCTGTCATCAGTTTGGTGTCTCTTACAGAACAATTAGGGCCATTTCTAACCAGCATCTGATTCCAGCCGCCCTGGTGGAATAAGATAAGTGAGAGATCACTATTTTTTTCCTTTTTTGAAGCAGGGATTAGTTGGATTAGTTGAGACTGTCTCTGCTTGTCTTCAGCTGGGCTAGCAATTCCAATATTGTGATTCAGGATGGATTGAACCACGTGCTTAAGCCCATGTCTGGACAAGAATAGGTCTGTATTTTGGTGTATGATTCAGTCCCCTTAGGATGTTTCAGTGAAGATCGTTAATGAAAATGCTTTCATGAATTTGCTTGGTAGGAGCAGCTTCTCGCTGCCATAGCTGAAAACCACAAACTGTGTGTCAGAAGCTCCTTAACACCACTCTGATATTGCACTCTGCAGGGCACCTGCAGCTCTGTGCTCATCCTCTTTCCCCCTCTGTTATCCAAGGCAAATTTGTAGCATTTGAAGCCATTAAAGGAATTGCCAGCCTTAATTTAGATGCAGTTTCAAAGACAGCACATGTGCTTTAAATGATCTATATCAGGATTGTCCTCTAGGTTAACCCTTTGTTAAAAAGAACGGGCTTTGCTAGTCTTTGTTTCTCATTTCTGGTGTTAACAGCATGGCTTCTGCTTCCCAGATTATGTGTGGTGGGCTCAGATGTGGCAGATACCGCACTTGTTACAGGCACTCAGCACCACCCCTGTTCCCTTTAGGTAAAATCCTGCATAAAAACAGACACAAAGAACTCAATATTCATTTGTTACTGCACAGTTAAAGGTAATGCTGTTGTTCAATTCATTATTTAAAAATTGATTTAATGAAGGAAAAAGTTATAGGTAGTGTTAGATACAGTACTATAAACTTTTAGTGCCGGAAACAAGAGCTGTGTGCTGGTTACAAATCTCACCGACAGCGAGCGCAGGGGGGAAATCCTTAGGTTGTAGTTCATGAGATCAGGGAACTTCTTTGGCGCACTGAGACAATGTTGTTAGTTGCTTTGCCTTGCTTTTGCTGTCATTTAAATTATGAGCTCCTTTGCAATATCTTGGACATAACAATAGCAAAGTGGGTGGGAAAAAATAATGAGGCGTTGTCTTGAACTTGGCGTTTATAGAGTTCACCATATATGTTGTTAGAAACAAATAGTTTGCTTTCACTTGACAGTGACTTCATCCAGAGCAGGGCTGAGTCATGTGCCTGTAGCACAGCGCTCTCTCCGGAGGTTCGTGTTGGCAGCGTTTGTGCAGTTGCAGAGCAACTGAGAACATAAAACTCCCTCCTTCTCCTTATCCCCCCAAATCCACCATCCTCTTAAAGCCCAGCCTGCAGACGGCGCAGACTCCTGCATTCAGCATAAAAGTGATGAAGACCCTCAAATAAATATACAAAGTTACAAAATGCCTTAAGAGCAATCAGAGGACTTGTCTACAGCCCGGAAAGTAAAATGATTTCCAGTTGAGGAGTTTGAATTAAAATACCCAAAATACCTGTTAATCTGGTGGAAGCCTTCGTTGTAATGTAACTAATGCTGCTTTGTATCTGAAAGAGAGGCTGTGCAAGTGTTCAAAATGCATTGTTTCTATGCCTTAAATTCACTCTTCTGGTTTGTCGTAGCTTTCCAGGGTGCTCCTCCTTCCTACCTGGTGGACTCATCTTACAGGATCCTTTAACTTCCCATCCCCTGCTTTCAGCAAGGTGTGCTGTGGGACTGGGGCATTGCTGAGCAAAACTCCTGCGCGAACGTGTAGATTTGGGTGATGTCTCTCCCCTTCCTACTACTGCGACTGCTAAACTGGGTTTCAGACCGCAGACACCTCTTTGTGGATGTGCCTTTCTTTTTTCTGCCTCTCTGCAGTCTTCAGTAAGTCAAGTCTTTGCCTTTTTGAAACCCTCTCTCCTGCACCCTGTTTCCTCCCACCCAGGAACCGTGTGGGAGTCCTCAGGTTCTCTGTTCTTCACACTTGTGCAGATTTTAACCTTCCACAAACAGGGCTTCAAAGGTTCACGTTAGGATTTTGAAGAGCTGTGGTATCTGCTGAGTCTCTCGCAGCTGCGTAGCTGGTGGTGCCTGCCCTTTCGCTTTGCCCCAGAGAGCTCGCTGTCTGCCCGGCTCTTCTCCCCATATCTGGTCTCTGCTGTGTTTAGATGCAACTGATGGGCAGACCCTAGAGCTGTCACATTTTAATTGTGCCTCTGGCTCTGTGCCCTGCAGAGGGGGATTGCAGGCTCTCTGAGTTTCCTTTGATAGTCTTCCAAGATTAAGTCACAGAAGAGGGAGTCTGGGAGCACGATGGAGGCCTGGAGATGTACGAGGAGTCTGTCAGGAGCTGCAGCTGGAGGGGTGCTCAAGGGGCCTCTTGGAAGCAACACAAAGTCGCCAGCTTGTTGGGGATGAGGGGGTGCCCTTTATCAAAATGCCAAAATCAGGCTGTTCCACAGGAGGACTGGTGTGTGGATGTCACTGCTGTGAACTCCAAGGAAACGTGGAGGTTTGCATACGCTTAGGGGCGTTCGTGAAAAATCAGAAAATGAAGTCTAAATGGAGAAGAAAGAAAATACAGGCAAGGCTAAGGAAAATCTGTGTGATGAAAATACTTAATTTAAACCTCTTCTCTTTACTAAAACTGTTGATTTGTTACCAATTGAAGGTTTAAAGGTACGCTAAATTGTCTAAAAAGCCTTTCAAAAGCTTTTCAGTCTGAAAATTTAGAACTCATCTATTTGTAAGACTCCTTTCAATCTGTAAGTGGCAATAGCCATTGTGTAAAGGGAATGCTACCTAAGTTAAAAATAGATCCGAAACTGTCCTGACAAACGAAAACACACTAGAGCTAACATTCACATTTCCCTTTGTCAAATGACCTATCAATACAATCTACGTAAGGATAGAAATGCTGTTAAATTCTGTTTTGTCATCATTTTGTCCTGGCAGAAACTTCAGGAAAATGAGCGAATTGCTTTCTCGGCTCTTGAAGGCTGCAGGGCACTCATACGCCTCTTCCTAGGAATGTTACACGAGCCTAATTTGGGATGAGCCTGTGCACGGTTACAGCAGGAAGATTATCTGAGCTGCAGACATGTCCTGTGGAAAGTGATGCCTGCATCTGGAGCATGTGACTTTATCAAAAAGCAAATCAGATAAGGTGCTGGGGTGCTCGGTGCCTCTGAGCTGCTCCATCGTGGTTCCGTGACAGGCTGGCACTCTGGGCTGCGCTCCTGGCCGTACCAGCAGAGCTCTCTGCTTATTGTGCAGACTTTTGTGCAAAATATGAATGAAGCTCAGGAGAGAGGGCAGTAATAGAATGTGAGATGCCAGATTAAGCACTGCCTTCTGTTAATACCTTTTGAAAGTAATACACCGCCTACAACTTGTAAAGGAACCTTAGTTCGAGCATTTTTAAATACTCTGTGCTTGGAAGTGGCCAAGTAGAGGGTTCTAACAAACAACTTCTGGTGAGTTTTGTTGCAGTGTTTTTGAGATATTGATTCTTCCAATTGTTTTTACTCCCCTGCTTCTGTGTACGGTCAGCAAATCAGAAAGCGTGAGTCTGTCTCAGCTGTTGCAGGTTGTCTTGGTGCAAACTCACCTGCGTCAGCTGGTGCTCTAGAGTGCAGAAGGGAGCAGCCGAGCAGCGGGCAGTCCTGCTTGCTGCCTTGGCAGTGGGCAGCACGAGCCCGTCAGCGAGGCAGGGGTAGCTCAGAGCGGGTGCATCCTCAGTTGCCTCAGCAGTTTACTCAGTTCTCATAAGCCACGTGAGAGTGCCGGTATCATCTTTGTCCAAATCGGCGATTGCATGTTTGGATTAAAGATTTCTTCCTAAAAAGAAGATGCAGAATGTTTCACAAAGTTGAGAATTCTTTCCCTGTTTTACAGACAGTGAAATGCAGCTCCCAGAGAGCCTGGTCTGTTCACTCAATGTAGACATATGGAAATAACCTGGGGGAAAACCTAGGAACCTTGGGATGCAGAGGGTAGCACTTCCTGACCTTATGTGCCTGTTGGTGCATCCGCTGGAAACAGTGGCTCGGTGTCCCGGGGAGGCAGAGTGCTGGCTCTGGGGAAGCCGGCGTACTGAAGTGGGAAGACATTTTGGGAAGAGGCAGAACTTCTCCTCACACCTTCCTGTTGCAGGCTGGCAGGACAAAGACAGCTTGTAGTATGTGAACCATCGGTGGGACACTGTTGTGGGTGCACGCACGGCAATGCTGACGTGGCTACGGAGACCAAGAGTTGTGCTGTAGATGATTGCAAGCGAGGGCATGTCTAGTAAGGATTTCCAGGCAGTATAATGGGAGGACAAAATCAGCAAACTCGGTGTATCTGTTTGGGGAGTTCTGCCTCATACGGAATGTGGTCCCACGCACAGTGTGGCTGGGTGGATGCAGTGATGTCTTGTGAACGGAATCTGTTGTCTGATTTCAAGGGGGAGAGATAACTGAAGTTTTCCTTGCCACACCCAAAGAGGAATAATAAACCAGCAACTGTCTCCAAACAGCCTTTGTTACCAGCTCACAGCCTCTGCCTTGGCTGGGAGTTCACGGCCAAATGTGTGAGTGCAGGAGAGGGCTGTCACTGCCATCGTTACAATAGATTATGATTGATGTACAAAATGGAAAATCCATGTCAAAGACAGACACGGTGCCAACTTGGCCCCTGCGGTGCTGGGGTTCATCTTGACTTGTCCTACAGGGGAAGCAAGCAGAGCCTTCAAAAAAGTGAGATCATTTGATATGCTAATCTGTGCCTCCTTTCAGGCACCGTGAACAAAGGAGGAGAAAGTAAACAGCTAAGACAAAAGGGATGGGCTGCCTTATTGCTGCAGGAAAAGGTCCTCAAATCCTGAATAAGATTTTTCTTAATAGTACAAAATAGTTGCTCAGTCAGTTTGCTCTCTGATAGCTGTTCCGTTACCTCCTTGATAATCAGACTACGGAGGAGCTGTTTTCACAAAAGGCAGCCCATCACAGGAGACAGAATTAGCTGTAGGTTTTGATTAATCACCAGTTCTTCACATCTGTGTACGAACAGAACTCATCAGCTGTGCCAGCAGCACCCGCGCTTGGTGAATCCAGCATTGTTCTCCCGGCCCTCCTGAAGCTGTGCAGGATGCTGCTAGGTTTAAACACATCTCTCAAATATCATTTCAAGGAGCACTGCACAGCAATCCGCTCCTCATATTTACATCAGAACAAGTAGCCTTTATTTACATCCGAGAGTTAATCATAGAGCGTAAATACTAGAGTCATATTAACTCATTATGTGATTTGCATAGTGCTCAGCATTTTCTGGATATGTAATACTTGGTCTTTGCAGGTTGTCTCTCAGTTCTGTGTTCCAAATTTGGGGCTGCTCTTCCCTGCAGATTTAATGCTTGCTTAGTGGAGGGCTACTCTGATTTTCCCGTCTCACTTGGAACTAGTGGGCAAACTCAGCTCATCAGGACAGGAGCTGGAGGACTCTCCAAAGCATTTCATAAATAGTTTCCTCACCATGGGAAATGCTGCAGCAATGATTTAAAAACCAAAACAACTCAAAACCCAGCCACCCACATACAAGCCACCCACAGCATCTCACTTTTCTCCTGTGATGCTATCACGTTATTTTAATCCGTTTGGTCACTGGTTGTGCACAAATTTTAGAAACATGGATGAAGAAGGTGATTAAAATACTGCTCTCTTGTGGATTTCATCCACCGTAACCTACCTGCAGAGAGAGATGAAAATACTATTCCTGCAGATGCTGGTAATACCAAAATATTGCAACTGAAAGTTAATCAAGGAACGTATAATCTGAATACATCGACTGCGTTGAAGCTCAAGTATAAGCTCCAAGAGATGTAGTTGACACAACTGAGGCTGGATTTTGATACCTTTATACTGCACAGAAAATAAACTGCTAGTTTTGTACTCTGTATATAATGACATTAGTTATGCTAAGTGGAATATTTGGAAGTGTACACTGTACAAAAATCAGAAAATCTGTCTCGTGGGCACTTCATCTCTCGAGTTTGGAGGGGAAGGGAATGCACAGGGTTCAGCTGGGCTGCCTGAGCACCCGTAGCTTTTTCCATCATTGAAACCCAAACGTATGTCAATGATGTTAAGAACAGACATGTAAGTTTTCTAATGTTGTTTTTCGTCATTAAGCCTACTGATTTAAAACGTACAACACACTATGGGACTTGTTCTGCTGTTTTTCATGAGCTATCAGAAGCTTGCTCCAGGAGTAGTTATCAGAAAACCCCCAAAACAGAATGAATTTCAGAATAGTGGTAACAGTCACGAGATCTGAAATAAAGCGGTCTTAAGCAAAATGGAGTTGTGCAACAGAAAACAGATCTTCAATCATAAAGCGTACTGTTCTGTGAAGAAGTGGCATGAACTTAGTTTCTTGCTTAATTAAGTTTTATAATATAAACACGTATCTAATGTCTTTAATCCAAAAGAGCCCCTGATAATCGTGCTGTTGACCTCTTTGCAGAGAAGAGAGTGTGGCCTTGTGGGCTGAGCAAAGGCTCGGAAAGTTTTAATCTGTCATAGCAACAACACTAACTTTCAGGGTGGTCTTGGAGAAACCAGGGCAGAATTTAAAGGGCTCGTTCTTCAGTTGAGGAGAATAACAATAAATACAACAACAATAATACTTTTCTCTAAGGTTGATGCCATGTGAGTGTAAGTTGAGGCTTGTATGCTATTCAGACTTTTAGCAATAAATGCTGTGTGTTTGAACTTACTCCTAGAAAAGCTATGGGAAAAATCTTCAGCTTGATATTAAAAAAAATAAATCAGTGTAGATAGCTATGTTTGGTCATAAACCCCATCATCATGGAGAAATGGCATGCTACATCATGTATGGGGGGTGGGGGTTTTGTCACAAAGACAGAACTCTGTTATCCTTTACCTGCCCACAAGGTTTCAGCACAGTAAGAGAATCCCATGTGCATAATGAATAAGTTGGGACTTGGTTTGGTATTTTGGGGTTTGAGGTTTTTTTTGGCAGATATTAACATTTTATTTTTGTATGTAATTTATAGGCTGATATTCAGTGTTGAAAGTAAAAACCTCACATGCGTTCAAATACGGCTTTGCAATATGACTCATGACTTCTTTTGGCACTAGAAAGTTTATTACAGTACACAAAAAAATTTACAAACAGCTGAGAGTTTACTCAGCCTAAATGGTTTGATTTGGTGTGTAATTGGTAAGCATGTGCAGATCTCATAAGTGATTTTCTAGGCTGCGTTACTGGACTGTTTGTTTGAAGTGAATTAAATTCGAATAAGTTTTTGTTGGTGCTGCATAGGTAGGTTTTTCTTACTTGACGTCTTGGAGCAATATTACACATAGCTTTCTGAGCAGCCTTTAATAATCTCTTCTGGCTTGCAAATAATGTAAACAAGGAGTCTTGTAAATCACGAAGAAAGAAGTAACCCGAGACTTCAGATAGAGAGCTGGCTCCTCTCGGAGTTCGCTTGAGTGAAGGTCGGAGGAATCACTTGGAAATCGTGAATCAGTGTTTGGCTGCTGCGTGAACCTTGGGCTAACTTTGTCGTGTGCTGCTGAACCTACTTGTTCCTTGAGTTACTTGGAATCTTTTTCACCCTGCAAACTCTTCAGAGAAGGTCATGAAGGGAGATGGGAGCGCAATGTGGAATCTGATGTGGAAATACTGCATTTCCGTCAGGACAATCAGGTACGGTAAGAAAGAAACTTCCTTCTGTGCTGAGTCCGAAAATTGCAGGCAGTAACGTTCCTCTGCCCTGCTGCTTGCTTTCTTTCACCCTGCACAGTTAACTCTCGGTGGGCTGAGATGATTATTAGGCTAGGTGCTTACTTACCCTTTTACTAAAGCTGTGAAAAGAAAAATAAGGGTTTTTTGCAAAAAGGGCTTAAGGAAAGTGGATTTTTCATGCTGTCAGAGTCCTGGAAATGCCTCTGTCTAATTTACAAGCAGCTGAAAGTTGGAACATGAAAGAAACCGTATTTTCCTGAATACTTGCCTGTCACAATCTTTTACTTTTTAAGTCTCCCAAAAGCAGAGGTACAGCATGGGTTCTCAGCACGCCACAACCATCGTTTGCTTCAGACAAAGGGGAACGGGGGAGAGAAGAGGTGGCTTTTATGGCACAGTAAACCTCTGTGGTTTCAGGTGTCTCTGAGCTAGCGTGGCGCTGCGTCCTTACCTGTGTGTGTGATGTGAAAATGCAGCCGACTTCGCTGAGGTGTCGGGCTGTGGCTGCTGTGCCTCGCTGGCCACATTCTTTGAGTGGTTTGCCTTTGACATGCTGCCTGCTCCCTGCCAAGCGCAGTTGCTGTGGGTTGCAGTAGGGTTTATTCCAGGAATGGAGCTATTAAGTGAGACACTTGGTGATTGTGCCTTCTCACAGCAATTTTATGTATTTTAAAAAAGCCATTTTCGTGCTGTAGTTTCTTCATGTCACACGGTTGTATGATTCCAATGGTTCATTTTGTCATGCGAGCTTCCCTTGAGAAATCACATAATCTAAGTAATTACTGCATTTCACACTGCATAATTATTCTGTGCTGAGGAAATATTGTAGAGAACCTGAATTCTTGCGTGAACTTTCATTGCAACCAGAATGAGACTGGAGAGCTTTCTGTCCTCAGGATACCAAAATAAAGCTAAAAAGTCCCATAGTTCCCAGCAGACAGTGAGTCAATATAATAGAAACTGGAAATAATCCCTGAGAGGGGATTCAGTTAAGATAAAAGTCATTTTATTTATGATCTGGGTTTAGAATCAGAGGCAAAGGGAAAGCCTGAAACGGGATCAGTGCTTAAATCCAGAGAAACAGTCTTTGCAGCACAGATGTTCATCCCGACCTCAGTACTGCCGGGAGGGTCTGAGAAAAGCCCTGTGCAAACCCCTGAGTTAAAGGTGTGTGTTCCTACCCGGACTGAGCTTTGGGAGGGCCTCCGATCCCTTGGGTGGGGCTGTTTTCCTGAGCTTTAACAGGGCTCACCTGTAAACAGCCACTTCTCTCATTGACCTCACTACTGACCCACAATATGCAGGTTGAATATTAGCTTAATTGCTTACAGCAGGGCTGGTTTGTAGCGCAGCCTGTGGGCTCCCATGGCTGGGGTGACGCACAGCAGCGTTTGTCGCAGCACTCTGGGTGCGTTCGGTTAAGGATCTGGGTTGTTTTAACAGATCCTATTTTCTTTGGCAGCGACACCAATGAGTCTGAGAGCATAAGAAAAGAATTTTTCCTCTGTGGAAGATGATCTCTGCCACCTTAATTTGCTTTTCTGATACCCTTCAGAAATCCTGGAACTCTCCGTGTGTTTTGGAAGGCTCCAGTAACCATTCTGGCTCGTGTTCTTATCCATCAAGTGTGAGGCTACACCACTCTTTCTCCCCTCTCTGCCTCCTTCCCTTTCTGGAAGACTGTGAAACCCATGGAGCTCCTGCTGGAGCTCTCAGGCAGCCTCACTGTGTTCTGTACCAATAGAGTGAGTTTGGTTTTCCCCTCTGCGTGGGAGCTGCCCCGGTGGGAGCCTTTGGACACTCCCATGGTGCCGCCGCACTGGAGAGCGGTGTCCTGCGGTGACTACACTGCTCCGGTTGTCCTGCAGCTCCTTACGTATGCGCAGGGCCTGAATGAAGGGTTTTATGCCATGCTGAGAAAACAGTCCCACTCCAAAAGGAATATTATTATTAACTGTGGTTTGGGGTTGGTCTTGTTTCCATTGGACTGCAACAGCTTTAAAAAACATATTTGACTGTTTTCTCTTTTAATTGGACTCTGTGCTTGGGGGCAGAGAGAGCGTCTGCAGCCGTGTGTACGCGTTTACCTTTACAGGACTAGGACTTAAAATCCCAGGTTCTCCTGTTAGCAAGGAGAAATGCTAGAACAGAATGCCGTAGTTTGCTTCTTGCGTAGGGGAACCGAAGGTAATGCCAGAATAAGCTCAGGAGAGAGCACGACACTGTACTGTGGAAATACACTGCACTGTCTAAATGGTGTCTTTTTTAATTCTGTGGGGCCTTGGTCTGCTGCTACAGCAGAACCACAGGAATTCCAACGGCGAAGGGGTTTCTTCACTCACGTACCAGAGCTGAGCTTGTGACACTTAAGCATGAAAGTTCTGTCCGTCGAAAGAGTTCGGTTCTCTGAGCCCACACAAGGCCTCCAATATTATCAGGGCACATTAAGGGAGGCAGGGTCTGGCTGCACCCCCAAAACACAGAACAAATAGTGGAGTGATTCCTGAGCCCCAGGACAGTGCCCACCTGGGGCTGGTGTTCCCAGGTGTCTGGGGGAGAGTCATAGAATGGTTTGGGTTGGAAGGGACCTCAAAGCCCATCCAGTCCCCCCCTACCATGGACAGGGACACTTCCCCCTGGATCAGGGGGCTCCAAGCCCCATCCAACCTGGCCTGGAACACCTCCAGGGATGGGGCAGCCACCACTGCTCTGGGCAACCTGGGCCAGGGCCCCCCCTCCCTCACAGCAAAACATTTCTCCCTAAGACCTCATCTCAATCTCCCCTCTTGCAGCTGAAAACCCTTCTCCCTCATCCTACTCTTGCACTCCCTGATCAAGAGCCCCTCCCCAGCTTTCCTGCAGCCCCTTTCAGGACTGGGAGGCTGCTCTAAGGTCTCCCTGGAGACCTTCTCCTCTCCAGGCTGAACAACCCCAACTCTCTCAGCCTGGCCTTGTACGGGAGGTGCTCCAGCGAGATCATCTCCGCAGCTTCCTGTGGACTCACTCCAACAGATCCATGTCCTTTAAGATCCTCATCATTCCTGTCTGATTGGCCCTGCATTACCACCCTATGGATTCCTCTTCCCTTGGCCGGGCTGATCTCCCCCAAGGCTAGCAGTGACCATGCCACACCGCAGGATTCCTGACTCTCGTTGGCAGCAGTCCCTGCCTGCACAAGGGGTGTTAAATGTTCCTGCCCAGAGCACCGTGAGCTGTCTCTGATATTTCTGGAAGGGGGAATAATGGTATTTGTCACTGGCACTGTTCTGGACAGAGGGACAGCGCAGTGTTGCTGGCTGTGCCGTCACAGCAGCTTCCGCTCGAGTCTCTTGCCCTTCCCACTGAACCCATTGCTGTTCCAGTACGTGTATGGAGGGCAACCAGTGCCCTTCTCACTTCTCTGGAGTTCACTGCCAGGGAATATTGCACTCAATAACAGTGCTTTCCTCTGCTGGTTAATGTCCTCTGGTCATGGTATTTGCAGGTGGAAAACTCTCCCAAAATTAGAGAATTGGCACAGCGTGAAAGCGGAACTAGGGTTAAAGCATCAGTAATCATTTTTGTCTGATAAAGTTAGAATTTAGTAACCCACGGTAGATGGGGGATAGACCGTTCCACAGAAGAAATTGTCAACATATTCAGCTTAGCCATTGTGTTTAGCAGCTTGGGTCAGTATATAATAGAGGAATGCGTGTTACATAAAGACCGGGAGCGGATCAGCTGCATGTGGAATTGCTGTTCCCTCAGAAATCTGCTCTGTGCCAGCCAGTCTGCAAGGATGGGGTTAGTGGTCAGGGGAGCAGACTGGAGCCGTCTGAATCAGCAGATCCGCAGCCCTCAGAGGATAAATTAAAGGGTCTCTAACAGTGTAACGCATAGTTTTCTACTTGCATCTTAAAGTTCCACTTGCGAGTGATAGAGGAAAACAGTCAATAGTTAGTCCTTAGTGCTCTGCACATCTGGAAAAAAGTAGGAATTAGTCCTCAGTATGAGTTGTCATGGAGTTCCTTCACTTATTTTCCTTCTGCTACAAACATTTTCCAGCTTGGTTCAGTCATACTTTATTTTTAGTTGACTGGCTTTTTTTCCTAAAGACTGACAGAGTAGTGCTGCGTTTCCGTCAAGGAAAACCAACGCCCTGACAAGTGGAAGGGTCTCAGTTGGGCTCCAGCTGCACTGTGGGCAGCACGAGGTTCTGTAGCTCTGCTGGCGAGGGGCAGTCGTGGAAGTTCAGAGCGCTTAAAGGCAGTTGGGTATATCTTGTGTAGGAGCTCATTCATAAATGTTCTGAGCATCCCCGCTGCATCGTGAAAGCTCAAACTACTCTAAATAATAATACGTTAAACAGAGGTGAGTGCAAAGGAGCAATGCAACAATTATTCACAGTTCATGTTCAGTGGTGCCGCTGCCCCGTGCGTGATCGCAGGTCCTTGCTCCTGCTTGTGCCTATCCGTGCACGGTGCCACCACAGGCTTTGTGGAGCCACACAGGGAAGTCAGCAGGAGAAAAAGGCTTGGCTTTCCATCCACTGGTGGCAGTGGTGGGGTTCACCACAAGCCCCACAGAAAAGCCGGTGTTCATCTGGGGCAAGTGAGTGTACCGAGCAGTGGTGAGAGAGCAGGGGACACCGTGCTCCCACAGCTAAAGAGTGACTTTACCTGATGGAAGATCCCGTGGGCTGAAGAGTCAGGACCAAGAGCCAAGGCCAGAGATAGTTTGCTTTGCAGTCCATCAGCAAATATCAGCAGAGTTCTCCTCATATGGCTATTTAACTGTCACATGTAATCAACGGTAATTCAGTATATAATCAGATATTTAATTTATGCATTTGTTTTCATCTGAAATAGAAACTAGAATACCCACCTCAGATGTTCCTCCTGACACCTGCAGGGTTAATGCTTGTGAAACCTCTCAGAAAAGGAGAATATGTTGTTATGTATTTATAGAACAGTAAGCAATAGAGTTGGCACTGTTCGGTACAATCAGACATTACCAAAGTGATTTTCCCATGGGAATTTTGTAACTTAAACTCTAACAAGGATTGGTAAAAATTCACTTCTAAGATTTAAAAAAACACACAACCCTTCCCTGTTGCCTCCTGTATCTTCAGAATGTCACTATTTTCATGTTCAGTTTTTGTGCAGGTTTCTCTGTCGCCTGCCAAATGCTGCACTTGAGAATCTACGGCACTGAATGCAAGTCATCGTTGCTGGTCTGGGTGCTTTAATCCTCATACAGTGCCTGGCTTTCTGTGGCCATTGGTCTTCTGTTTTGATACAGGACAACTGTAATTACCCTGGTGCAAACCTTCCTTTGGGTTTAAAGGTCTCACCATGACAGTCCCAGTAGCCACACAGCAATTAAAGAGTTTGTAATAAGCTCTGGATGCCAGTGTAAGTCATTGTGAGGTTAGGATGAAGCTGATATCTTCAGAATTCTGGGTTAGGAGGATGTGGATGTGTCCTGTGCTATTTTGCAGACTAAAGTATGTCTGTTTGGGTAAAGTGTGCTGTGTTTCTCTGGTTGTCTCTGCTCCATGCATAGGAATCTGGAGAGGAAATCATTACCGTGTTAATGGTCATGCTATGACCTAAAGAAGACTTGTTCAAGGGATGAATTACACATTGCTTTGGGCTTGGTCTGGATTGACACTTTTCTAACTCATTTAACTGTCTTTAAATGTTGCTTCTGTTCAACTGGAGCGTGTCTGCATTTACATGGCTGGATTATTTCAGTCTGATAATGTAAATTACTGGTTTGTTATTTAAGTTCAGGAAGGGCAGAGTGAGCCTGAACAGGTTATGGGTTACAGATCTGTTAGAGCAGCGGACCAGAACCTCATCAGCTCCTTTTGCTTTATTGTTCTTTTGTGATGAGCATATGTTAAAATGCTCCTTCTTAGTATTTTCATGTGCTCTTTCTGTTTTGTACTACGCTCTCTTTGTGCATCATTTGCTATATTTTTACTGAAAGATAAAAATGTATAGATGGGGCTGTTCTAGACAGTAAGTGACTGCAGTTTAATCCTTGCTTGGGGTTTAGTGTAAAGAGCACCACAGAGTTGGCAGTAGTTGCACACAGTTAAGCCTTTTCTTCACATAGAAAACTCCCAGGTGAGGGTCAGCTGCCATGGAAGCACACCGAAACCATCACTTCAGTAGCAGTGCTGCTGACTTGTGGACTTCCTGTACAAAAAGACAAGGTATGGCATGAATTTAAAGTGTGTGTTTTTTAAGAAGGGTCAAATAACTGCAAAATATGGAAGTGATGCACCAATGTGAGGTCTGAAAGCTGGTTTTAGTCACTGCCTTCATCAGCTGGATTCTTAAGGTGTTGTTCTTTTGTTTACAGTTGAATCAACTGGTATGAAAGGACCTGTAGCCAGCTTGGCTAAAAAGAGAAACCACTTCTAACCCATTTCTGAGTTGTCATGTCTTTGCGTTAAAATAGTTGCATCGCTGTTTATCTCAAACCTTTAGCTTGGGCTAAGAACAGCCCGGGGTTTACACTGTGCTGAAGCTCTGCCCTCCCACCCCACAGGGTGTAACGAGATGCATTGAAACCCTAGCAGTCAGAAACATAATCCAAGGCAGTCTAGAGGAGTTAACAGACTGTTTTATTATTTATTTACGCAGACCTTACAAAAGAGCTCGTTGGTGCAGAACCACGGGTTACTGAGCTGGTAAAATTGTTTGTCTAGTGATGGAGGAGTTCAGTTCTATTTCAGGTAGCTTTGTGGTTTTTAATGCTTGCTGTAGGTAGTGCATATGGTAAAAATGGATGTGGCGATTTCAGAACAGAACTACAGTTTGAGGTTTATCCTCCTTCCACTGCTGGTCCTATTCCTTGAAGTCTTCTCAGACCTGCCTAGGAAGTGACATTTAGGATACGTTTTGAAAGGATACCGCTTCTGTTGTTGCTTCTAGATTGCTCAGTTGTTTGATTTGTGGGTTTTGTATGCTGAGAACTCCTGACGCAGCCTTTCAGCTTGTGTCTTTCTGCTCTCAACACAGAGACAAGAAACAAATGATACGGAATTGCTACCTGCTCTTCAGTTTGAACAGAAACATCTTCTAGTGGGCTGTAAAGCAAATTAGGTAGAGAGAAAATTAAGCTCTGAGCTTATCTGATTGTAACGAGATTGTACATGTTCCAGGAGTCAGCTGACGTTTTAGTGCTTGGTGAGTACCAATCAATGTAATGTTTATGAATCATGTCATTACCATCAGCGGATACTGTGATTTGGTCATAGTATGAAAAGCATGGGATGTGCAATGGTTTTAATGAAAAAGGCTTCTACTTAAATGCCTCAAAAGGTTTTATGCCTTTTCCGATAAGAATTCATTCTGCTATACTAGTGTCATTTCTAATTCTTGATTTGTTTTTGCTGTTCTCCATGCAACACCTGACTATTAATCATTTTCTTCGACAATAATTGTAAAACCTGCAGGAATTCATGCAGTAAACAAGGTGTCCTGCATTCAGTTGTCTTTTGGCAGGAGACAATGAATTCATGGGTGTAATTAACTCCTTGACAGGTATCAAGAGACTGAAGTGTTGGAAGTGTTGTTAGATTGTTGGGGTTTTTCTTGTGGTGCTGGTGGGGGATGGCAGAACAGCTGAAGTGGGAGAGTTTAGGGTCTCGTGACAACTGCAGTAACAAATAAATAAAATAGTCAAAGCTCGTCACCTACGAATTTACTTCGGGCCCTCTGACTGGTTAGTGAAACCTGAGCGAAACACGAGGCAGGCAAGGCACAACTGCCTGACCTGCTACACTCGCGGAACGTTTCCGTGCTGAGCGTGCAGCGTGCTGCAAACTCATCAATTAAAAATTAACTGTGCTCTTGAGTTAGTCCCACCTGCGCTGGTCTTCTGGAAAAGTCTCAGCAGCACGCATGGCATCTTGCATTTAATGAATTCTCATTAGTTTGTGGTATCGCAGTATTTACCAGTATTCTTTGGTGTCGTCAGGGGAGCCGCCTTCGTGGTCTGATGGGGCCTGGTTTGTGCAGGGAGCAACACTGACTGCAAATTACGCAGGAGGAACTGCCGCCCTGACACGAGTGCTCTGGTTCTGCCCTCCTGGAAGATACTTATTTTCACATTGTTTTTCTAATATGGAAGTCTTGGACACAATTGTTTACCATATCAGCTTGAGGAGTCGGTGATCACAGCCACAGCTCTGTCACCATTTGCTTCCCTGGGTGTAACTTTGCATTATTTGGGTACCAAGAAATGCAGTCTTTCAGCGGAGATCCTTGATAGAAGCATCCGAACGCTTAGGCAGCTGAATTGAGGCAGCACAGCTCCTGTGCCGGTGCAGGAGCTGTGGTAGCTGCCCTGTGCCGTCTGCCAGTCGGCGGAATGTCCTACCTGAAGCAGAACCAGTGTGACGACGCGGTTGTTGGGGACGCTGTGCTCTGTCGGTGCTCTGTTACGCAGCTGGCGTTCGCTGCGGACACTGCTGCTTCCTAGACGAGAAGCATTTGGCTGTGACCTTCAGCAGAGATCTGATGGGACCGTTTCACCTGCAGTCTGCCTGCTTTTTGTGTTAAAGCAACAGATCTATCCCAAACTCTGGGCAGGGTGTGACAGCTCTGTCAGGAAGGCAGAATACAAAGTCCGTGCGGGCTGGTGCAAAGGGAAATACGACCTTTCTGTGGCTCGGGAGCCTTCGGAATATGTTACGGGTCTTATGGGAAACACATTTTTCTACTAAAAGGACAGTGGGGTTGCAGTCTCGTCTGTTGCCCTTGGAAGAGGATCTCTGGCTCAGGTTTTCTGAAGGTTTGTTCCAGCTCTGACTTTTCAGTGACTCTTTGGCTATTTCTCCCCTCTCGGTAGCGGCAGGGGAGATGTGTGTCCATGGCCGGTCCTTCCTCGGCAAGCACGCGTTCACTGCCCCCCTTTCGGCTGGGCAGGGCACCCAGCCCTGTGGCTGCCGCAGCTCTGGGGGGAGCATCTGGGCAACTTCAGAGACGCTGTGGAAGGGAGATGCTCGGCTTCTGATGTGTCCTGTGGAAGATAAAAGGCACGTTTGTACTGTCGCCTTGGATCCTCTTATCTAAGAGCAAGTCTTGCTTGCCTTTGGAAGAAGTAGATAGAAGTAATAGCTATCACTGGCAGAAACAGTTATAAAAAAGCTTTATAAAAGCCATAAAACCAGCCTCAACGCTCTTGTTGTTGGGTTTTATTATTTTCCTAAGGAAATGGAAGCTGATTTAACAGAAGTTTGAGAATCAAATTAGCAGTTACCATTTGTTAAATTGCATATTTTTTTTTCTCTTAGGCACTCAGCCTAGACTTAAAGCTGAGCTGCAATTTACTTAGAACTGTGGGGTGTTCACAAAATGCCTACAGGCCTGCGCACTGCTGGGTGTGAATTCTGCCTAGGTGGATGTGTTTGTATCAGCAGATGTTTGTATGGCCCCATTCCCTTTCATGTTTAAATCAGGAAGAATGAACCGTTCCACGAAATCAATGAGATAGGGGCAGATTGGTCTTTTCAGTAGATTATTATCTGTCTGAAATTATCTTTTGATGTTTATAAATAAGTGAAAACTAGGCATTATGGAAAGCATAATTTTTAATCTGACTATTTAGGAGAGCTTAATTTGACTTGTTATAGGGACACAGCTCTGAATTTAAGCACTTTTCCACGAATAGCAACGCTTAAGAGTCCCGTCCTGCAGTGTGCTCAGCTGTGTGATTTTTCTGGACATGTATAAAAAGATTTGAAGATAGAGTTTCACTGTTTGTGTATTTTCACGTTAATGTAACAAACAGTTGTGAAGGACAGGGGCCAGTGAGATGGGGATAAATACTTGAACTCTTTCCAAAGGGCCAGTGTTAATTCTTTAAAAGCAAACAGATGGAAAAGAACCTGAACCTTAAAGGCAGCCTCTTGAAAACTTGTCCTAAGTTGTTTGTCCTCTTCCAGGCTCTGAACCACTGCGTTTGACTGGTTATTCCACCTGCATAGTCTAAGTACTTGAGCAGATTTGTTAGATTTAATCTTGCACTTGAGCTCACAACCATGCCTTGTGGCACTATTCCATTTAATGCCCGTCTTGCAGGGACAGGCACAGCCTTGGTGTTTCTTGGAATGAGAATGGGGTGGAGAGTGAGAAATTATACTGGAAGGGCTGTAAATGATAATTCATAAGTACTTTTTTATGCCTCTGCTGTGCTGGCCTTCTTCCTGTCATCTGATTGTCCTGACACGTGGGGTTTGTCAGCATAAAAATCTGTTATGCTCCATGGGGACAGATAAGGAAAAGAATTCATGGTAAAAACAGGCTACCAAGAAATGGGTCAGGGCTGGTGGGTGAGCATGAGCTCTTGTCCCTTCTGGAGGAAACCTTCAGCAAACAAAAGCATTGCCACACTGGCAGGGCAAAACGGGGAAACCATGAAGCTTCCGAAGAGCCAGGGAGTGGGGTCCTTAAAGTCTGTGTGCCATGTGTGCCATTTCAGAGCAAAGGTGGAGATGGCTGTTCATGCAAAGATACCCAAAATGAGCATCATACAGTCCCTCAAAGACATACAGAGCCCTTGTCACTTCCCATGCAGAGCTACAGGCTGGGGACAGAGTGGCTGGAGAGCAGTCAGGCGGAAAGGGACTTGGGAGTGCTGGTGGACAGGAAACTCACCATGAGCCAGCAGTTGCCCAAGTGACCAAGAAGGTTAATGGTATCTTGGCCTGCATCAGGAACAGTGTGGCCAGCAGGACTAGGGAGGTCATCATCCCCTTATACTCGGCACTGGTCAGGCCGCACCTCGAGTGCTGTGTCCAGTTCCGGGCCCTCAGTTTGAGAAAGATGTGGAGATGCTGGAATGTGTCCAGAGGAGAGCGACGAGGATGGGGAAGGGGCTGGAGCACAAGCCCTGTGAGGAGCGACTGAGGGAGCTGGGGTTGTTCAGCCTGGAGAAGAGGAGGCTCAGGGGAGACCTCATTGCTCTCTACAACTGCCTGAAAGGAGGCTGTAGTCAGGCAGGGGTTGGTCTCTTCTCTCAGGTGACCGGCGGCAGAACAAGAGGACACGGTCTCAAGCTTTGCCAGGGGAGGTTTAGGCTCGACATTAGGAAGAAGTTCTTCACTGAGAGGGTGATTGGCCATTGGAATGCGTTGCCCGGGGAGGTGGTGGAGTCACCGTCCCTGGAGGTGTTTGAAGAGAGATTGGATGAGGCACTTAGTGCCGTGGTGTAGTTGACGAGTAGGAGTAGGTGTAGGTGTTGGGTCATAGGTTGGACTCAATGATGTCAAAGGTCTTTTCCAACCTTATGATACTGTGATACCGTGATACTGTGATACTGTGTGTGTGATACTGTTAAGAGATGACTCCAGCATTAAACAGCAGTAGTAGCGGGTGTGTGGCTACTCAGCTGCTTATTTAAACCAAATAAAGAAAACTCAGGAAACAAAAAACACACACAGAAGCCTTGTGCAAGTTATTTCTGTAGCTGATCCTCCATATTTCATAGCACGTATTCAACCGTTAAATAAGCTTTCTGGCTTAGTAGTGGTTTGTATCAATATTTGATCATTTACTGAGACTTTAAAGAAAAGACAGTACGTCCAAGGCACTTAGGAGCCTTGTGGGAAAGCTCTGGGTGCACTGGGAAAGCCACATGAGCGGTCAGTACTGTAAAGCTGCTCTGAGAATGGCAAAGATGCTTGGTTTCTCTCTGCAAGTGCAGGGAAGGATTGCTGAGGTGTTGGTGGGTTCTGTTAATTGAGTAGTTTAGATAGTCACGTTGGGAAACCCTAGAGATGAGGAGTAAGAGAGCTCTCAGAACAGGGAATCCTGAAGCCTTCAAGCAACTCATTATTTTGTAGATAACTTCGTCTGGTTGTTGGTGACCATAAATGTTGTGAATTCGGGGCTGAAGGCGAGTCATATCCTGGGCTGTCTAGTTTTCTGAAGCAGTAATTCTGGGGTAGCATAAAGCTGAATTCTCTAAATTGAAGTAAATAAGTTCAGGAGGGGAGAAGAAAATCTTTCATGGTTTTTCTATACTTTAGGGAATGAAAAGAGACAGCTAACACAGTTCCCTCCCTGATGTCCAGCCTTTCAAGAGACATATTTTTGCGAGGTGATGACCAGCTGTCTCTTGGTGGCTGCTCAGAACCATTAGCTCAGCAGGGCTAGTCTGCCTTTCGTTTTTCTGAGTGGTGAGGTCAGCTATGTGGGCTTTGCCGCCTCCACACGAGCGGTAATGGTGCTATTAATAAGAGGAACTGTGTACCTAATTTTCCATCACAGAAACAGGCAAAATACCTCTGTGTCCTCGGGGTGCTGATATCCACGTGTGTCTGAACCAGGTGAGACTGGTAAAGAAAACAAGAGACCTGAGATGGAGTCTCAGGCTTTTCTATATCTGTCTCTAATTTTTCATGTCTATCGAAGCCCAGAGATGAATTTGGCTATGTCTAAATCTGCCAAGAGGGGAGGGAGGGAAACATTTTGTCCAAGGAGTTGCTGTTCATTAAAAAGGGAGATGAACTTCGCACAATGCTTTAAAAAATTGCTTTAAAATCTGGCCCCAATGTGTACTGTTCATTCATTCTTCATAGCTTTCCTTTCAAAAAGCTTTTAAAACTCCTAGGCAAAGGGCTGAGATGCACTTTGGGTTGTGAAATTATCTTTGCAGACTTTGGAATTTTTTTCCAATGGTAATTTCAGAGCTCATATGTCAACAAATCAGTGTACGGTATTATCATTTCCCTACAGACTGTTAAATTCTATACCTCCAGGGGAAATCTGGGGGCCATATGATGTCAGCTCTGAATATATTAATAAAAATGAAACGTAACATTTGTTAAAGATAAAATGCTTTCATTGAAGAAACGTCCTGTTCTTCTGATGAAGCGGTGTGTCATTATTACATCACATTGACTGGAAGGTTTAGGGTATCAGCTAGACTGACAAGCTCTAACCAGCTTTAAAAATACCTGGAACCCTCCTCTTGGCATTAATATACACAAACATTTGCTGAAGCAATTACTTCTGTTGAATGAATCAGCAGCCTTTCTTGGGAATTTGCTGCTGCTGAAGACTTTTTCTCCCCTTTCAACCTACGTGTCACAAAGTAATTCCTTGCAGAGGCTGCAATAGGCTTAATATAATCAATCCACATGCAAATAAATGTAACTACGTTAGTCCTTGAATAGAAGGAAGACACTAGAACAATCTCAAACTAAGGCATACTGTTCTTTGGCAACTATTTTTCAGGCATTTCCTCCTCTTCAAGCTGTAAATCCTTCTAATTAAACAGCTATGGCAACAAACACTGTCCAGCCGAGGGTCGGGTATAAAGTTCAAATCCCAGCTGGTTGATATCCATACGTGACTTAACTACCAGATGGGTTCACGTGTTCCACTGGATTTTCTATTCTTTTCTCTCACCCTCCCACTATTAAGGCGATTTGTTATATTCCTATCAAATATTTATATTGGTTTTATGTTGACTTTTGCTAAGAATTATTTAGCGAGGAGGAAGAGCTTCCCTGGAGCTTATCCTCTGCGGTGAGAGGTGCTTTGTTCAGCATTCCCTTCCTATCAGTTTCTACAGTCGGGGTTTCCAAGAGTGCCCCAAAAATGGGCAGGAATAACAGGCACATGATCATGGGGATGGGGAGAAGGAGGGGCACTGCTGTCACTGTTGCTGTAGATAGGTAAAGCCTGGGTGCTTTTGTAGGATAACCAATCCGAACTGAAAACAGGCTTGATGAGTACCAGCGATGAAGCACTGGGTGACTGTAAAGCTTGTCATCACTGGTAGCTATATAAAAATATGGCAATACAATGTCTGTCTTGGGGTTATTTTTTATCACATGCTACTGTTAAAAAGCCTAGGTAGTGCCGATGGTGATGTGTTGATTTAATTGTGTGCTTTTAAATAGCTCTTAAATATTGTATAGAGAGCTTTCTCCTGGAGATGAGCATTTAGTTTTCTAATTCCTGGTATTCTAGCCCTTTTGAGTTTAAGAAAACTACTTGGTAGGACATTAGAATTTCTTTTGGTTCAAATTCCAAAACCAGAGTGATTCAGGAGCGAGAAAGAAAGAGTTTCTTAACTCTAGAACATATGGCAAGAAGGCCTTAATGGAGCAGAAGCTGAATATTGCGTTCATTCCATTTCTGTAATCTGTTCTACATTCTGTTAAGTGCAAAGGTCAAACTGCTGGTATTCCCAAACTGTGGTTGGTATTCAAAATGTCTTCAAGACATCGGATTCAAAATCTGGGTTAAATTAGAAACTTAATTAAGTGTTTTGGAGAAATGCTAGTTTAGAAGTTTTGTGGTTTTGTGTTTGAAAGGTACAGTATTCTTGCTTTTGTCCCTAGAAAAACTGTATCAACCATGAAAAGAAACAAAAGCACAGCCAACAACACCCTCACGCTTTTAAATATTATGCTTCCATAAATGTGGGAGGCAGATTTGCTGAATTCACTGAGCCTGAATGTTTATCCCAAGGCTGATGGGTTGTGCTGGTACCAGTGCAGATGCTTTGCGATGGGCTGTCCATGGGATTTGTATGCTGCCCTCTCAGTTAGAACCAAGGATGAATGTTCATTCAGACAGGTAGTGTGATCCTTGTGTGGTTGAATCCATCTCTGAATACATCTGTTGTGTAACTGTGGTTCAAAGACACGATAAATGCAATGTCTAAGGGACTGTGTTGATGTTTGGGGGGAAGCTCCCACTAACTTCTTTTGCCTGCAGGAGGGAACCAATCAATGTGGCAAATGATCTTGGTATCGTTAAACTGATGGCTTTTGAAATGAGTCTGCTGTCTTACAGTTTTCAGTTATCCTTCCTTTGTTTTTAACAATGTAGAAAACTTTGGAACCCCTTTCGACAATAGCAACAAAACATTTCCTACATGAACCAGTTTGTGAGCCGGGCTGTTCTGACCTGGAGAGACACGGTTAGAAATATCACAGTATCATAAGATTGGAAAAGACCTCTGAGATCATCAAGTCCAACCTAAAATATGCCACTGTCCGAAGTTGAAGGAAGTGATTTGTTAACAGGTTGTGTAGAGGAGCCTCTTTATTCTCTACAGTTAACAAGTTCTACTCATTTGGCCAATTTTGTTGTGTCTCTCCTGCTAATTACAGTATCACAGTATCACAGTATCATAAGGTTGGAAAAGACCTTTGAGATCATCGAGTCCAACCTATTGTACCATATTTCTTTCAGCTTTAGCTATCGGAGGTATAGATTCAGTAAGTGTGTACAACAACACACTAACCTGGAGAAACATTCTTTTCGGTGATCCCTACAAGGGAAAACCTTCTCATCTTTTCTTCTGTGCCCTCTTTCTGTGTCTTTATTGCTCAGGAGTAGAAATAGAGTAATTGCAGTAGACATGTTCTCACTGAAAGCTCCTTAAGCAATTGGATTTGGGATGTACTGAATGCCGCAGCAAACCGCAAAGCTAAACACTTTAATGAAGAGACAAAGCTTATTTTCTACAATACTGCTTAATTTCTTAAGTAGATTTAGGAACTTGAAGCAGACCGTGTCAGTCAAGGCAGCAAAACTGTCCGTCATTGCACCCATCCTGCTGTGCTCTCTTAACAAACTCTTCTGGGCTGATAGAGATTTCTTGGTAAACACACCACCGTGTCATAAAGAATGTGATTAAAGACATTGTAAATCCAAAGTCAGGGTTAAAAATACCATATAGTCACAAACCCAGATGTTTTGCCGTATCTTTAAGGAGTTCTTTGTCTGTAGATCGACGTTCAGCAGTAAACCTGAGTGTGATGTCTCGTGTGTAGGTACTGAACACTGTTGCTCTCTTGTGTCGGTGTACTCGGTAGAACCGGCTCTGCTGTGCATTTCCAAATGCTGCCGGTCGAGTTCCCCCTTCATCCATGAGCTTTCTTTGGATGTGGGCTGCCTCCAGTCTCTATTCTGATGTGACTGGTGCTGTGGCCGAGCACCTTGCTAAAGCTGTAAGCACAGGTGGCTGGTAATCTGTTTTAATTGTAGTTAACGTGCTTAATTTCGAATGAGATGTGGAAGCTGACAGGCAGTTTCAAAGAGCTTTCCATCCTGTTTTCCGAGCCTTTGTGTGGCCATACAGCCTCCAGCTCACAAGCTTTTAAATTATTTAACCAAAATTGGCTTTAAAGGTAGGGGTTTTTTTAAAAAATAAATAGTCTAAGCCTGAGCGTATTCAGACTTGTGAGAGAAATGGAACATAGACAAGAGCCCTCCCAGGAGCACTTTGGCTTCTGCTGACCTACGAGGAGCTCCTGACAGGTGAGTGCTGGAATCCTTGTTGGTTTTTTTGCTTGGTCTTTGTGTCCCCCCCCATTTTGCCCTGTTGTCCGGTCACCATCCTTGTTTTCCCTTTTTAAACCCAAATGACTCCATTTATTTTACATTTTAGTTGCTTTTACAGTGATCCACCTTCTTATCAGCTCTGTGCTTTGTTAACGCCCTTTCCGATGCCGTCGTACCACATGTGATCAGCTGGCTGTCCTGCTGAGAGCCTCCTGCTCTGGGGGTTGGTTTGGTGTTTTTTTAACTTGGCTGTAAAAACAAAAGCCCTGCATGTGTTTAACTTTCTGATTGCTTGTAGTACCAGAGGGGACTGACGAGCTGCCTGGGCAGCTGCTAGGCCCACTTTGTCATTTTAATATGAGCTAAACCCTGCTCCCTCGCAGTGATCCACGTACAGCAGTCTGTCTTCACTGGCTAAATTAAAGGCAGTTTTAGCATACGATTAGCTGAATAATAAGACACTGCAAGGGGTGTGGAGAACAAAGACTGTAGGAAGGCAGGAGGACATGCATCCTATCATTTTATGTTCTGTTATTCTGAAAGGAACAATCATTTTCTAAAAATTACACTCATTCAATAGAAAGTGTTCTAAACCGATCGGGTTTGAGCAGCAGAGATGCTAAACATCAGCCTTTATCTGCACCGTTGCGTAGGATTTAAGCTTACGCTGTGGCTCCCTCCTGCAGTGCCTCACGTGGCGACATTGGCTGTGTGAAGGACAGTAAATTCAGAGTGCCGTGAGATAATGCTGCAAGTGACATTTCTTGCTTTTTTTTTATTTCTTCTGCTATTTAATAGCGTCAGTTTTTAACCTACACAGTGTCTAAAAATGTTTCCATACTGCAAAAAGACTTCTGGTCCTTCGGAACTGAGGTATGGAGATTATTACTTTTTCCAGCACTTGCCATGAACTCACACAGCTTTTGTACCTGTTTCCCTCTTCAAAGTGTCCCTCCTTCCTCCTTCGGTATTCCCAAACACATCTTGAGTGTCTAAATAATTGTTTGGAAATTCTATCAAGGCAATATTTAAATGTCAGCTACTGTATTGTGGCACGTAAGTAAGTTCCTTAGTTTCCACAGCCACAGATGTTAGAAGAATATGGTGTGTGTTGAAAGTCATCATCTTCTTGCACAGACGTCACCTAGAGACTGTAGAAACTATAAATTCATGTTTATAGTTCAAAGATAAGGCAATAATTGTATGTCTTATGTGTTTTCTATGGCTATAAAATTACTTATATTATGGCGAAGCAAGCTTTAAAAATCTTTATGTAATGAAGTCGCAGATGTTTTGTCAGCAGTGGGAACTTGGGGATCCTGATGCCTCCTCATCAGCTGCCGGTCCCTGGTGTGTTTGGGGGTTTGTGTGGGTTTTAACAGTTTGGGGCTGAAATAAAGCAAAAGTGACACTTGGTAGAGCTGATTAAACTAGCAAAGTGGTACGGTGGGGCAGTCATGAGGCTGAGTACTCCCCATGTGCCGGGGGAGGAAAGCACTGCTGCCAGGCCCGTGGTGGGCAATGCGGACGCTTGTCTTTCTACGAGTCTTTAGGAACAGCTACAGGTGCTCTTCGTCCCCGGGGGGGGGTGGGAACAGTAAGCTCAGAGGCGCCTTGTTTCACTGGAGAGGTTCATGGCAGTTTTGTGTGATACCAAACAGCATAAAATGCAATGTAATATGGTCCATCTGGGATCCTGCCAAAACCTTCCCACACCTCCGCACGTGTCCCTGAGGGGAGCTCAGGGCAGGGGATCTTCGGCTGATCTTGCGCATGTTGAGGGCCACAGAGAAATATGACCATTTCCCTACTCCAGGTCCCTCCTTTCTCTCTAAACAGATTATCTTAAAGAATTACGACATTTTCAGGTGGAACTAAACCAAATCAAGTGCCTGGCCATAAATTGGGGCAGTAAGATGGCTTTAAGCCATGTGATTCTGACCGTTATTCCTCCACTGTGATTTAATAAGGAATGGGAAGGCTGAAAAAGAAAAAAACCAAGTCCTGGCATCTGGAAGAGGTAATGCAAGCTCGAATCGAGGAAGAAAGCAGCAGCTTGAGCTGTAATGAAAGAGGTGTTTGGGGACATCTCAGATCTCTTCAAGTGAATCGTATTAGTCCTCAGTCTTTGTTATTGAGTCCAAATGCCCTCCTGTGCCGTGCACTGCTTTGCAAAATGTACTCGTTCCACAATGCTGCATCGCAGCGAGACAGAGTACGGATATTTTGGTGGTTTGAAGTTAAATAGTATGTTTTCAGATGGCAGAGAGTTGCATCTGCGCAACAGAAACCACAAGTAATTATGCTGCTTGACAGAGGTAAAAAATATTAATTATAGGCATGTAGTCAGTTCCAGCTCTGCCCAGCGGAGCTTGTTCTGGAAATACAGAAGATGCATGAGGATCTGAAAGATGTTTGCAGTTCAAGTATCACATACAGCGTGTGATGGAACGATTGAGCTGCCCCAGATCAGAGAGAACAGCCTGTGCTGGTGTCCGTGTGTCTGTGTGTTTGTATGTATGCATCTATTTACATATAAAACAATATATAAAAGGGTGCAAAAGAAAGTCTTGCCATTTCAAAGCAAGATCAAATTCCTTCAGTTCAGTCCTCAATTACCCCACAGCTAAGTCTGTATCTCGCTGCTGCTCTCAGAGCTGGGTATTTGATGTTTGCCTCCTAGGTGACTTAGGCTGAAATTCTTGAGATAAAGCAGCAGCATCTAAAGCTTTTCTAGGTCAGCTCAAGGATCAAAACTGACACCCAGGGGTGAACTTCAGTAGGTTTAGGGAAAGCTGAGTTTTGATTCAGGCCTTTTTCTCATTAAAACTGTAATGAGTGAGTCAGCTGTAAAATTAAAGAAGATGCTGTGGCTTCTTAAGAGAAAAATCTTTATTTATCAGGAATATTAAGTGTGAAATGCCACAGCTCAACAGACAATATAATGAGACAGGGCTGCCGCTGCCAGGACAGTATCCTCAGTGTCTCTGACTGTGGCGATTACTCACGCTCTTAAACTACCTTTTAAGTGCTCTGCTAGCTCGATGTAAAATCCTCGGCTCTGTCATCATTTGCACCTGGGAGACCTTGAAGAGTTAGCGCCACAAATAATTTTTATTCTTGAGGTAGGTTGTATATTAATGTGGATATGTGTGTAAAATTAAAAAAAATTAGAGCTCTGCTGCTGTCTCGTGCACTCAGGAGGCAACGCACAGCACAAATATACTTTTTTATAACCACATACATAAAAAAATTGAAGATAACTTGAACAGTAAAATATCTATAATTGTATGAACAGTTCCTTGTTTCCCACTAAAACTGGATTTGTATTCCAGTGGAAATAGGTGCAGTAAAATAAGTTATGCTTACGGAAGGGATGTTTATGGGAACAGAAGTTCCTCTCAGCCAACCCCCCCGGCACACGTCAGGGTGATGTGTCGCAGGCAGCCCCTGTGCACAGTCCTGCGCACAGCGCGACGGAAGGGGGTGCCGTTCACCCAGCCAAACCCGCCGCTGCCCAGGCGAGCGGAGCACCCAGACATTCTCTCAGATGAAGGTTATGTTAAATGCTTGTACTCAGACTTAACATTTTGCCATTTTTATTTGGTAAATTTACTTAAAAGCAGACAGTTGATTCTTGGTTTGTCAGGGGGAAGGAGCACTTCATTTCGCCTGACAAAAATGAGTAAAAGCTGCGCTTGTGTCTAAAAATCAGTCCCGTAGCCTTGGTTAATCCGAATAGAAATATGTTAAGATGCTTGAAGTTATAGTCACAGTTTATAAAGTATACTGCTTGTTTAGGAATATAAACCGGGGGTTGTGAAATGTAATTATGAAGTTTTGAACAGCAGTTGCTGTGTTCTGATTAGGGAAAGGTCTATGCTGTTCATGGGGCTTATTTGTTAGCAAAGAAGCCCAGGGTGATACGAGTACTTCCAAAAATCAAAGTACATCTAAATAGGAAAGAGGAAGGTGACTCTGATGGATGTGTTATACAGGTGAGAGCCTGTTCTGAATGAGAAGCGAAGCGAAGCAGTGCAGATTTGTGCCACCACAGTCAGAGGCAGCGATTAAATGTGATATCAAAAGGCATTTTAATGTTATTAATTACAGTTGGTAAATTTGTCAATAAGGGCAGAAAAAGTGGATTCACCTTATTTGTTGTGGTTTGGAAAGCAAATGAGGAAATGCTTTCACATCCCACAAAGTAATATTTTCTACTTGGCGTTTCCAGAAGATACAGAGTACCTGTCGAAGCAGCACATCTGGATAAATGGGACCGAAATGCTTTTAGAAGGGCTGGCCAGCAAATGCTCTCCAGCACGAAACCTTAAATTATTATGTGGAGATGGAGAAAACAGAAGCCACAACAGTGCAAGTTAATGTAATATCCATGTTTGAGAAGAAAGGAATGATTTAAACAATTGATGAAGTGTGTGAGCCTGCTACCCATTTTTGACAGAATTATGTAATAGAACGGCCAATGTGCAATTTAATTGTGTTAGCCTTTGTTTTTTATTGATATGGCATTTATTGACATAAATTGACTTCAGTTTCTAACAGACACTGTTTGTGTATGCAGGCAGTGTTGCTTGTTGTGGATTCATACGGCATGTGAGATGCCCGAGCCAGTGGTCTCTTTGCGCACCCCGTCAGTAAAACATGTTTTAGCGCCCATTCCCCGTGTGTGCGTATCTATATTTGTAGATTATACACATGTGCTACTAAAGCTCTAAGATCATCCTACCACGGCCCAGTGGATCTTGGTGCAGATCCAGTGTGAGGACTTTGGAGACCACTGGGCTAAGCAACTGGGATCTACAAACCCTCTTGGTAGATGTAGTTCTGATCATTCTCCAAGCACAACTGTGAATTAGAATTATTACAGAGCAGATGAGTTTAAGAGGAGTCAAGGATATCACACTACATACATTTTAATATTCAGCTAACAAAATAATTGTAATGTCTGTAGATGACACAAATTCAGGGCCAGAGAGGAGAGCTATGGGACAGTTTGCTCAGTAGAGGACAAGCAAATGATGTGCACATTTTGATATGTTGGAATGTAAAGCTGAATGTCTGTAAAGTAGGGTTGAAGGCCACGCTTAGAGGAACAGGGGCTCTGTCCCCAGGAGCTGGTTCTGTAGAGGTCTAGGGAGTCACGTTGAGTAATCAGCAAACTGATAAGAGGCAAACTAAGCCGTGGTAGGGACTGATTTGCTCTGAATGTTTCCAGAATCATATCAGGACAAATTGCTGACGAGAGCAGCTGTCTCTGGGCAGTTTCATTAATAACGTGCTGCACATATGGTGAAGGTTTTTAGAGGCAATTACAGATTTGACATAGTGTACACATGGTTTTAGAGCGCCGTGTCATCAGTTGCTACTTGAAACAAATGACTTCATGGCCTGATGGTACTTGGAACCAAAATCTTACACTGCACAAGAAGCCCTGGCGGAGACTTGGAGCATGATTTTTCTTTTTTTCCAACCATTTCCTCTAGTGACAAATCAAAGCATCCCTTACTGCTGCTGAAGACCAGGTTTTAGTAGCTGCCAAGCTAAAATAAACCTGTCTAATTAGAATAAATTCAGCATTTCTAGTGAAAAACCTTGTTGCGTACCAGGGCGTGATCCCCAGTGCAAAGGAGGTTTCTATATTTGAAGGGTGCTGTGTTGCTTTGTCCATCTGAGCGCAGAATTGCACTGGACACATCCTGCAAGGATTAGGTCTCTGTGTGTCCTATACTCATGTAAATTATATTTATGCTCCTCAGGTGCCAGTTTTGACTGTTGCCTTACATGTGCACGAAGAAAGGACTCAGTGCAATTAGGTAGCACGTGCAAGTTCCTTATTTCCTTTCTTAATGTTTAAAATTTGCTTGCTTAAACTGTTCCCTTGAGGCACCTCGGCTGTGAGCTGCCGGTTGTGCTGTGGGTGTCTGTTTCTGGTGGCTCACGGTAGTGGTTTTTGGTATCTTTGTGTGTGAGATTTGTGCAGAGTTTGCCCCTGCTTTGCAGAAGTACAAATCAATTCTTTACGAAGTAAGAACATCCTGGTGGCAGAGAGAGCCTCCCATTTCATTACCTTGCTCCACTGTGGGCTTGTCCTGTCATGATCTGAGCCTTCGGTACGACAGGTCTCCATCACTCAAATGGGGGGCAATATCTTTCTCATATCTTAGAATTAATTCTCACCACCCTAACCCAAATGGTTTTACTTTAACACCAAGATTAAGCATTGCTGACTTGCGTTGTTTCCATAACTGTGTGATTGGAAAAAGAAAATATCCATCCTGGAGAATCATAGAATTGTTAAGGTTCGAAAAGACCACTAAGAACATCCACTCCAACCATCAACACAACCCCCCCATGCCTGCTGAACCCTGTCCTGAAGTGCCACATCTACACGCTTTTTGAACCCCTCCAGGGATGGAGACTCCCCCACTGCCCTGGGCAGCCTCTGCCAGGGCTTCACCACTGCTGTAGTAAAGGAGTTTTCCCTAATATCCAATCTAAACCTCCCCTGGCACGACCTGAGGCCATTTCTTCCTGAGCAGTTTGTTTCGTCCATAAAGATGTTAACGTTGGAAGTTCTAAGCACTGTTACTGGTGATCGTGGCACCAGATGTTCAAACTATGCACCTGCATCTGCTGTGTCCTTTGTGTGCGTTCGGTTTTCTCCTGACGTCATGAAGAAGTGAAAGTTCATTGCTTCTCTCGATATACCCAGCAGGATAGGCTTCTTATTGTGAAAACACTGGCAAGCTGCTGTTTTGCTGATTCATACACCAGTGGAAAAGCTTTTTGAAGAGCACCAAGGGAAGATTAATGTTAGTCATTCACTAAAGGTCGGGAGAGGCTGCAGATTTTGCAACCTCATCACGCAACTGTTTTCAATAATAGTTTTTTAGTGCGGCCGTTTCACTCTTCTCTGGACATCTTTCAATGATAACTCTTACCTAGTACGAACCTGCAAACCGGGGAGATGCTGCACAAAAGATCAGATTAGATCTTGTTCCTAAGCCCCTTTAGATATTTCTTCTAGACTTGTTAACCCAGTTGAAGTCAGCTGATGGTACGTTTTCATCTGACTTCTATTTCTGATAGTTTATTTTTTATCCACCTTACCCAGCTAAGCCAGTGGCCAAAAAAAATCGCCTCCATGGCCTTTTACCATAATATACTGAAACAATTCTGCAGCATTAACGCAACATTGGCCAGGTTGGATGGGGTCTTGAGCAGCCTGCTCTAGTGGGAGGTGTTCCTACCCATGACAAGGGGGTGGAACTGGATGGGCTTTGAGGTCCATTCCAACCCCAACCATTCTAGAATTCTTATGATTATTTTGTTTTCTACTGACACACCTGATACCTTTTGTAAGAAAGCTCATGAAATGAGCTTTCCACAGGTCATGTGGAATTAACTGGGAACTGGGCTATTTCCATAGGATGCATAAAGATCACCACTTGCAAACAAAAGTAGAAAAGCTGCCCTGATGTTCACTGCAGTCCTGGACTTTTTGAGTGGCTCTGACTTGCGCCCATTGAAGGCTGCGGGAGGCTGAGGGATGGCTGTGGGAAGTGATGCCTTGTGGGATTCTGAAAATATGTCTGTGGCAAAGCGTAGTGAGGTGACATAATTAGATGACACAAGACCAATCTTACCTTTATCTTATTAACATAAATAACTTTTTAAAATAAATTCTTTTCAGGAACTGTGAAATAGCATCCTTCTTCCTGTATTTCTGTGCTTCAGCTGATTATTTGGCATGTTAGTAGGAGGGGTTTTTAAAGCTGACCTTTTCCCAAAACGAAGAATAAATTCCCATTTGCTGTGTTTCTCAATCATTTGTCGTGTTCCAGCTCTTTTATGTGATTCACCGGAGCCCTAAGCACGTGCATACAGCCAAATATACATAAACGAGTGGTACAGACAAAGGTACTTTCTTTAGTAGCTTCCTGAATTTATGTATAACACCAACTTTCTTAAAAGTAATTTGAGGAAGAAAGGACTGGTAAAGCAATAAAGCATTTTTTTCTAACAGATCAATCTAAATAATTGATGGTTTTAATCAGTGTAACAACTGGGAAGAGCTGTATATATACTGGTGTGATGGATTATAAAGCACACTCCTCAAGAGGGAAATGGAAAAGTTGTTGTCCTTCCTGTCCCACTCGCAATACTTGCTGGTATTAATTTTCAAAGAGCATTTACTCCTTTGGAAAGAGTGCAACACCTTGAAAGTCGTCAGTGTCTATCTGTTCTTTTCAAAAGACACTGATTGTGTTTTAGCTACAGCTCTGTCCTCTGCTGAAGTTCATGTTCCAGGTGCACCCTGTGAAATCCCTTCCCGTAAGCGACAGCGTTTATGGGAGATGCGTGCATGGGTGGTGCAGGAAGGCGTCCCCATAAGTGTGAACATAAGCTGAACTCGTGAAGAGCTGGGAGTTTTAAGAGACCATGAGGCCAGTGTCCAGAGGAGGAGACTGGAAGAGTGATGCCAAACTCATTCCTCATACTTACAAGAAATAAAATATAGCGAAAGATACTGCTGGGCAATCAATAAATGTGGAAAGCAGCAGCAATTATGGGAAGGGAAGACTGAAATGGGAATTTCTGGGCTATCGACACTAATCCCTTCTACTTCAGGCAAGCGTGTTGTATGTTTTCTTCTCATTATTCAGTCATTTTCCACAATTACACTGCTCGCAGACCTAGAAATCTTTTTATTTCTATCTTAATTCACTTCCAGCTTAGCCACAGTTCTTCATGTGCCAATACTAAGTTTTCATTTCTAGCCCGTATGCTCACCCCACCAGTATTTATTGTAAAAGCAATTCTTACTCCCTCAGGGCTCCACCACGCTCGGCGAAACAATCTCTTGCAGTCCACAGTTGCCAGAGCAGCTTTCCATGTCTTCAGCCCCCCAAAGAGCCCTTCTTTGCACCCAGCTTGATTTATTTGTCCTTAAACTTGGAAGACCAGTGCAGTTTTTCTAGCTGAGGTCTGACCTTTGTTTTAAAAGCGCATCGCTGAAGAACAGGCATGGTGATTAATTTTAAATAAGCAGCAAGAGCAGCCAGCGCTGGGGAGGGAAGCAGCTTGGTGCAAGTATCTTGCTGGAGAACTGGAGGCAGCTGACAAATGAGATGACTGCCTACACTGTTTTCTGTGGCTTCCAGTAGAACGGTTTCATGCCAGCCTGCCTTTTGGCAGCCTGACACAAATATCTTTAGGGTTTTTAATGCCTAACTTGCAGGCTTTTTCTTGTATCCCTGCATCGTGGGTTGACAGTGATACTGAAAAATGAAACAAACCCTTCCCTGCAGCACATCATTTTTACAACTGCTAGTTTGATGCTTCCAGTCAAGGTACCCAGTAATGCACCTTAAAATCCCCATAGTCATATTATCTTGCCTGCCTTCTTTCTCTCAGATCTTTCGTGATGTGGGGTATCTGCCAGGGCAGCACAACAAAACCATAATAAACTGCAGCTGTGTGCGTGGATGTGTCCATATGCACTTATTCAGGAAGGCATTCCTTCTATTTCTTCACTTTAAATACATTTTAAGTGAAATCATGAAGAACTTTGCAATTAAATTTGATCTTTTGCTCCCAAACATCTCCTTTTCTCTAAGGAGATGGTGCCCAGCATTAGCGCAGAAGATGTGTGAAGACTGCGTTGCCACAGTCTGGTCTTGAAAGAGCTTTTGCTGAGGGACTCGGCCCTTGTGAGGTTTTCCTAAGGAGAGGAGCCCTTTAAAGAGAAGCCGACGCTGTCATTAGCAACTGAAGGGGAAACCTAGGTCAGAGAAGGAGGCTGAACTTTCCCATAATGATATTGTAGACAGGTGACAGAGTAACTGTGCGACTGGTTTGGTGACTTCTCAGACCAAAAAAGCCACACAGCAGTTACGTTTGAAGGACAAAGCAGTCTTGTTAGAGGAGCCCTGCTTCCCAAGCTGGATCATCTGTATGGGAATGCGACCGACGGGACCGCGAGGCTTTCTGTGAGGGAGCTGAAGGAAACAGAAGGCTCGTTCACTGGGTGTGCTGGTAAATACTATGAATGGCATAAAATGCCATTTTGAGTAGTTTAGTAAGGACACGAAGGGCCTTTTTTTATTTGAAAATCCCATAATTTAACTTGCTTGTGTACACAAATGATTCAATAGTTCTTGGAAATGCATTTAGGTACAAGTTGTGACTTTGTGTGGTTTCTATCAGTACTCCTAGAACTGCTGTGTGCTTGGCAGTGTGTAAAAAGCTGGTTTGCTTTCTTGCACTTTGAATGGACTAAACCAGAAAGGCAGATGGACAAATGGCGCGTAGTCTGGATGCCAAAGCACTGCTGAATGTGTCCAACCACGCTGCCTGTGGCAAAAGGCAGTGGGTCTTGATTTTTGCTTCTCTACAAGGTACAACTGACTTGCTTTCTAAAGGAAATGGCCCTTTTTTATACTTCACTGTTCTCTCTCCATGTAAATACAGATTCTGTTGCCAGATCTGTGTGATTTTGTTTGCTATGTGATCTCTGATTTCAGAGATCAAGCCCTTTAACGTATTATTGTATGTTGTGTGTAATCTAACTGTTGAAAAATTTAACAAGGTGTTGTCTTAAGCTTTTGACAGAGAGGAGGAAGAGGCTACAGGTAAAAGCCCATCAGCCAGGGAACACAAAGTGTTCTGGCGAAGTAAGCAACACTTTACCTACCTTGTTGGTCGGCCCTTAAGGCAATTTTGCTGTTGATGGATATATTCCTTTTTGGCGACTTTGCTAGCAGTTTTTAATTATAATGCACTGGAACTCCTAAATTTCTGAAAAAATAACTTAGACAGCATAACTTGTACGTGTGAAAGTCTGTTCCTGAAAGAAGGGGAAATACAGCTTAGTGAGCAGTTTGTATGCAGTTTTCAAAGATAGAAAATAGACTCTAAATACTGTTCAAATATTGATACTTTTTAAGGATTTCTTTAGCTCTGTTTTCCTAGTTTTTCCTTTTTGTAGAGGTGGAAACAGACCATCTCATCTTCACTTGGTAGGAGGAGAAAAAGGGTCATTAAAAGTTCCTTAAAATGAATAAAAATTAATTATTATACCAAGAATTGAAAGTCAAGAGACTTGAGTTCTATTTCTAGCTTTGCGGCTGGCTTATAATTGCTCTTTGGCAAGCGATGCCATCGTGTGACGCACATTTAAATGGGCTCTGCCTGCTAAAACAAGCAGGTCCTGGTCGTGTGCTCTGCCACACGAGCAGTAGTGCTGGAGTGTGAGACAGGGCCATGGACCAGACAGGGGAACTCAACCAGCTGGGAAAGAAAACCAACCCAAAAGCAACCCCGTGGTGCTGGAGAAGAGGGAGTGGAGCCAGAACTGCCAGATCCATGCCTGTGTGCCCCAGCTCAAACATGCCAGCAGGAATGTGTCAAAGTGTCAACCTTCCTGCATCTCCTATGCCTTGTCTGGAAAGAGGAGAAGGACATATTTGAAAATGTTTTCTTCAAAATGTTTATCTTTTAGATAATGTGGCTTCCTTGAACTGGCTCTGGTCAAGGCAGGCGATCCAAATCATTGCCCAGCAAAGCAAAAGCTGTCTACAAAGTGTTGACCTTGAGTAGACGTGAGGGCTGCGCTTTTCCTTCCCATCACTTGATGGGATAAGAATGATCTTACTTTAGAACTGCCCGGTAGTGGACGCAAGTGCCTTGCTTTTAATATACACATAATAAAAATGCAGCCAAGATAAAGGCATTACCACACAGCATTTAATTCATCCTAGGTGGTGAGGCTGTTGTCTTCCAGACTGTAATGGGGTATAACTAATTTTGTTGCAATCTGCTGGACTTTGCCAGTCAAGCCCAGAATACAGAAGTGTTCCGATTGTTTACAGAGGTAACGCTCTTTGCATTAAAATCTAAGAGTTTCTTTTGACTTTCCTTTGCTTTTTTTATTTAGGGCAGTATTTTTCTCACATGTTTTTTCTTGAGGCTGTTCTTCTTCCTGGCCTCATTTTTCTAAACAAATTATGTTGGATTTTTTTTTTTAAGAGAAAAGAAGACTGAAAATCTCAATGATCAAAAAATCAAATCTGAATTATTTGGATTCAAAACAGAGAGATATTCCCTGTGTGGAAGATAGGAGCTGCTTTTTGCAAATTGGACCTTGGATGAGGAATTTTTATTATGAGCCTCATTCCTTGTAACCTGCTTATCTTATTCAGTCCCAGCTGACTTTAAAGTTTTCTAATTTTCTGTGAGTCACGACTGTGTCCATGCCATACAGGTTCTACGGGTGATTTTCTGTAATGTAGGTTTGTTACCAGTTCTGAGGAGACACAAATGAACAATCTGTCCTGGGGAACCTCACCAAGCGATACTTACGTGTGTAAGCATCTTGAAAATTCAATCTGGATTTTACTCTTTTGTTGTCATAGGGGGAAATAAAATAGAATATATGAAATAAATGGAAACAGAGGAAAGGGATCAGATTCACCTTGTTTTCTTGAGTGAGTAGTCGTATTGCAGGGGCACATTTTTGCAAGCAAGGCACCGAGGGGGTTAGCCTGACCTTGTCTGGTGTGGGAAACACCTCGAAGGCAGCTAAAACAGAGCCCCTTCTTCACTTGGTAAATAAAGCGTAACAATGATCAGACTGTCCCAAACGTGAGCGAAAGGGAAAATCAAAGGGAATCAGTCGCAGCAGCAGCAACTTTAAGTCTTGGGGAAGCACTTAAGATGTTGCACCTGTAAGAGATGTTGATGTGGATCTTCCGTACGCCCTGGGGAGAAGAGACAAGAGGCGTGAGAGGGGAGCGCCCTGTGAGAAGGCAGGAGTAGCAAGAATGGAAAAGGCACCCGTGTGAAGCAACAGTGAAAAGTCCCCTGGGATTTTGGTGTAAATGAGCTCTGTGCCACAATAAGGTGCAAGATGGGGAGCTGAGATCCACAAAAGCTGAGCATCGGATCAGGGACTGTAAAACCTGTGATGCCGCCAGAGGTGAATTCATGGAACTGCCTTCTTCAAGGAGATGCTGGAGCATGGATAAGTGAGGAAGGAAGGGTGGTCCACTGAGGATGATCAGCCTCGATAAGGAAAAACATAGGTTAAATCCTTGCAAGAGACTTGGATGCTTGGAAACATGGTCTGTTTGCACTGTTGGATGCCAGTCCCTGATTGTTAGATGCTGAGGTAACTACACTGAGTCGAAAACGTTACCAGGAAACTATTTGATGCATTTTTTAAATATGTTTATGTCTACATCTAAATCTGCTTTGTCTTCAAAATTATGGGGGTTTTCTCTGCAGTTCTGACAGTTTTTCTGTTAATCTCAGGCAGGTTTGTTTTATTTATGATTACTCAGATCATCGTGTGTAATGTCTGCAGGCAGGCTTGTCTTCATTGTCTCGCATCCTCCCCTCAATGTATGCCCTGCCAGCAATTAAGCTTCCAATTGGGAAATAAAGAGAATGTGGCTGAGACTGCATCACTGAAGAACTGATGTATATCAGATAAACTACAGCAAAATGACAAAAGATGTCTCTCCAAAGCCAGCGGTGATAATGTTCCAAGTGATGTGACAGCCTCCAACGAAAGGAAGCCAATGGCTCTACCCGTAAATGGACAAACCGCTCTCTTTCTCTGGAAAGGGAATATTGTTCCAAACAACAGGGGTCAGAAGCATTCTCACAGGTGAGAAATGCCTCGCAGAACCCTTACCATACACCGCAGGAAACAAAGCGTCTTTAAAAATGTATTTATTAAGGTGCATAAGGAGAGCAGTGTACAAACTCCAGCCAGCATCGGGATTATTCTGCTGTCAGACTGTTAGGGCTGTTTAGCCTTTGAAGACGTACTGCTTGCTGGTGTTTTATTTGTAATGAAAGGCTGGGATGTGCAGCAATTCTCCATTTTTAACCCAAATTCTTACCACGGGGGGGGAGGGGGTAGTACCTCAGTTTCCCCATCTTTGACATACAGACAATTGTCTCCTTCAGCCAGCTGTTGTCATGGCCAGCAGCTTGTTCTTTGTCCTTCAAAGTGTAAAACACATTGGCTGTAACTGCTCCACAACAGTGCTTGTGTGCAGTACAGGCTGCACTGAAGTACAGCCTCAAACCACAGGAGGGGAAAGCATCTGAGGGGGCTACAAGAAAGCTGGGGAGGGACTTTTTACAAGGGATTATAGTGATAGGACAAGGAGGAACGGCTTGAAATTGGAAGGGGGAAGATTTAGATTAGACGTTAGGAAGAAATTCTTCACAATAAGGGCGGAGAGGCCCAGGTTGCCCAGAGCAGCGGTGGCTGCCCCATCCCTGGAGGTGTTCCAGGCCAGGTTGGATGGGGCTTGGAGCCCCCTGATCCAGTGGGAGGTGTCCCTGCCCGTGGGAGGTGTCTCTGCCCATGGCAGGGGGTGGCACTGGACAATCCAACTATTCTATGACTCCATATGCCTTCAGCAGCGCAGCAGCCTTTGCAGCTTCCATGGGGCTGATGGCCACAGCCCCACAGCACTGGCTTTGCGTCTGTTCTCCAGGCATTTATTATTTCCACTGCAACTGAAATGGCCAGTGTGGGGAAAAAATGTGCATAAGGAATGGTACCTGTTTGTCTCTACGTCCCCAAAGAAGTTAGTTTACATGCAGCAAACCGTTGATCCAGTTTTGTTTCCTCTCCCAGCAGTTTCTCCTCTTTGCAGACTGCCTGGGAAGGTGTCAGCCTGCAGGATTCGTTACTGTTTTCACAGAAAGCAGTAAGGAAATCATCTTACTTGCTGTTCTTCTATATCTCTATTGCTAGTGCGAAATTACTGCCAACAATATAGCTAAAACTGCTGTACCTGTCTTCTCATTTCAGACCTTCTAAATAGTAATTTCTTACCACTTGACTGGACATTATTCTAAAGGTAATTAAAATCACACTGGATGTGACAGCGTGTACAGGTTACCCTCAGCTCTGTTTTGGCAGTCAGTACTCCAGAACAGATAAAAATTGGCTTGAATTTATCTTAAGAATTAAATCATGTGGGATGCTGGTGAAAAAAAAGGATATTCAAAATTACTTACTCCTTTGAGAGTGAATTAGTTTCCCTCCTGTAACTGTTAGAGGCTGTAATTGCTGCACCCGGCAGGTAACGTTTAGGTGGAGTTTATCTGCTTTGGTGAGTGTGCTTATGTAACGTATAGGAAGGATTTTAAGAATTCATGAAGGTGCCCAGACCTTTTGCAGTTGTATCTGTGAGCTAGGGAATCACTCCTGGCCAGTGCTTGAACCAGGAAGCCTTGCACTCTCCCTCCAATCCATCACATCACGGCTGGGCCAGACACTGCGGTGCTAAATTAGGGAGACTGAGCTGGCGTGTTGTGGCTCTGGAGTGCAGTCAGTCATGCGGGAGGACCAAGGCAGTGTTTGGCTGTGGTCGATGTTCAGGATGATTTTCCCAAGCAAACAAGCGTGCTGACCGGGTGTTGGCGCCGCTTGGTCTCTCGTTTTTGTGCCGCAGCCCAGGCAGAGGTCGCTCGCAGCGATGGTCACTGAGAGCACAGCAGCTGGGTTGGCTCACGGTGTTGCTTGTGGACAAGGCAGTGCTCGTAGGATGTGTTCCCGTTGGGGAAGAACTTGGAGTCGTTGCCTTAGCTTGTGTTGAAACGTAACATAACACATGCTGTGTGTTTTGTATGAGTGCGTGTGTGCCTAAGGCAGTGTCGAGAGGGCTCGTGTGCGGATTTTGTCAGTGGCTAAACAGAACCAAAACTGCCCATCTGGCGCCTTTCACAATCCTGGAGATGGCAGGCACGTGGAGTGTAAACTAAACAGATGAGTTGCACAAGTCCAAGGGGAGGAAGGAAGCGTAAGGCGTTTAAGATTAATGCCCTTTTAGCTACAAATTGCAATCTGCATCCGTTCAAGGTAAAACTTCTCGCGCTGTATGTTGTGTAAGGATCTGCTTTAGGACAACGATAATTCTGATGAATGCGAATGACTCTATGGAGGTAAATGTAAGTAGGAAAAGAATTACATGGTCATGAGCTTTTTCTGCGCTGACTTTCAGGGAGACTCACCTGAGACGGTGCTAGACTTCTAGCTCATATGAGAGGGGTGAATGATGCTCTGTAAAAGCAAACCAGCCACTCTGGTGTCATTCACACAACTTCTGTCCCCATTTGTGCCAACAGTCCTTTTCCTGGGACCAGAGAGCCCTTTTGGTTTCCTCATGCTCCAGCTGCTTTTCTGATGCATCTGTGCCTGATCCCAGGTGTCCGAGCTCTGCACTATGATGTTTGCTGTCTCTGAAGGTCAAAATCCTCACAGTGACATCGCGACTGATTTGCTTTAGAACACACGGAGGCCACTGAACTGTTAGGAGGCTTCAAGTAAAAAACATGAGGAAAAGTAAATCAACACTGATGGAAGGATGATCTCCTCCATCTCCCAAAACAACTTCAGCAGTGCAGTAAAAATAACACAAAGAGGCTGAGCCGTTCCTGGAGTGTAGAACTGATCAGGCTTGCAGCTCGTGGGCTCTAACAGAGTGAGAGGACGAATGGCTGCCTTCAGCCAGCTAATTAGACAACCCCACGCCAGAAAATTTCTTCCCAGCTCCAGCTGTTCTTGAAGCGTGCAAGCTTGACAGTCTTCCTTATTTTATTACTGTGAGAGTAATAGAAATGTTCTGACCAGTATGTATTTCTATAATATTTTGCACTTATTCAGCATCTTTGCATTGAAAATCTCTAAAGTGCTTGATGGAAGGGAATGAAAATTATCTCCCCTTTTTCCATAGGGAAAGCTGAAGTGGGCTTTTAAGGACTTCTGGTGTGGATTTTTGAGAGGCAGCACACTCAGATTTTGAATTTAGGTTGGGTTGGGGTTTTTTTCTTGTTCTTTTTTTACCTCTGTACCAGAAAGCCGTTCTGGAGGCAGTGACACAAGGCCTGGGGGTAGGAGGCTGCTTAGCCTGAGTGAGCCTCCCCTCACTGGGAAGCTCTGGATAAGATTCTGGATTGTGTCTGTTTTGACCTTGAACTCCAGAAGAGAGCTTTCTGTTTTACTTGATGACATAGGTGATGAAGGGATCGTACAGCAGCTTAGAGAAGAGGAGGCTGAGGGGAGACCTCATCCCTGTCTCCAACTGCCTGAAAGGAGGCTGTGACGGGGTGGGGGCTGGGCTCTGCTCACAAGGGACAGCGATGGGACGAGAGGAAATGGCCACAAGTTGCACCAGGGGAGGTTTAGACTGGACATTGGGAAGAATTTCTTCCCTGAAAGGGTGGTCAGGGATTGGCACAGCTGCCCAGGGAGGGGGTGGAGTCTCCATCCCTGGAGGGATTTAAAAGACGGGTGGATGAGTTTCTTAGGGACAGGGTTTAGTGGGGAGACAGGCACGGTTGGACTCGGTGATCTCAGAGGCCTCTTCCAACCTTATGATTCTGTGATCCTATATATGGTGTAGGCCTGAATAGACAATCTGGTTTCCAGACAGTGTCTGATTTACTGTGTGGAATGGTTTGTCATGAGGGGAAAACTTTGCCTGTCTATGCTGAATTACACCGAACTCCTGCCATACTTCCTCCTTCTTGAAAGAACCTCAACCCTTCTCTGTTGACAGACTTTGAAAATAACCGTCACTAATCCTATCCTAGAAAACTGATAGAGGTGAACGAAATAAAGTAGTTTTATTATCAGAGGAGCCTGGTAAATAGGAAGGGAAGTGGTACAAAGGAACTCTTTCTCGGATTTGGGAAGAGGATTGTAAAAACCCTTGGGCTCCAAGTTCAGTCCAGCTGAACTCACTGTGTTTCCATCGCAGACGTGGATGGGGACACATCCTATCCCTCAGGCAGCATTGTGGAGTCAGGTTCTACCATAACACGCACTGCACAGATATCTGACAGGTAGGAAGTGCTTTCATAGAATCGTGGAATCGCCTGGTTGGAAAAGACCTTTAAGATCATCAAGCCCTTTGCTGCTATTTGAGAGCAATTAGTGAGCATCGGTTGAGGTTGGCTTGGCAATATTTGTACCGAGAGTGTTCTGAGGGGTGCATGAGCTTGAGTACAAGCTTATCTCCAGTTCCATGGCTTACATGTAAACAGTGCAGAGCGTGTTGGTTTTTTATGTAATTTATGATTTGAAAACCTAAACTGCTTTAGGCTGACCTACACAAAGAAATATCAGCTATCTAGCCCATGCTTTGGGGTTTATTTCAAGATGTATTGAAAACACCACAGTAACAGCAAACACAGAATATGCATCTTGGTGTTAAAGGAGATACTTCTAGAGGAAAGAAGAGACGGGGGAAAATTGTTTCCTCTCAAGGCTGAAGAAGCCCGAGCAATAAATTTTTCAGTGAAAGGTGCTGAGCACCCATCCATGTTGATGCAGTCAGGAAGAGCTGTGCTTGAGCAGTCCCAGTGTGACAAAGGCAGTGGGAAGAGTTCGAGACACGCCGTGGGAGCTCTGAGAGGCTGATGTGTATTGTCTGGTTTGGGCAATCCAGGAGGGAAAAAAAATCACAAATAAAATGAATCTTAGAAGATAAAATCATTTCTGCTTAGGCATTAAAGATTGGCTGCAGCATTTTGATACTTACGCATCAGCGATATTGCTCCAAATTCTGCGTTGTAAGTCAGTATTGTACCTCATTGGGGACCCAACAGAACAGAAGTTGAATCTCACCTGAGAATTTGTATCGAATTTACAAAGAGATTTAGTTCTGGGAATGCACACGGAGCATCATCATTTTTATACAGGCTGGCATCTGCTGCTTGTGGTGTCTGGCATGTGTTGTGAGGCTGGAAAGGGCACTGACCTTGCAGTGAGGTTGCTTGCCCTGCCCAAGGGCCGCGGAGCGTCTCAGGGCACGGCTGGGTAGGAAAGCTGCTGAGCAGGAGCTCGCAGGTCCGGCCCATCGCAGCGCCCTTAGGAAAATGTGCTGAGCAGCACAGCGCATCCGTCAGCGCCGGCTCTGCTCCAGAGCGAGGCGCTGACCCAGCTGCAGCCTCCGGGAGGACCAGCTCCCTCTTTTGATATTATTGCTGCACATCTGCCGCAAAGGGGAACCGTGACAGCTCCACCTGGGTGTTTGATTTTATTTATTCACGGCTCGTGGAACAATGAAGTCAGAGGTAGGTGAATGATGCAGTGCAGGAAGTTGCTGCAGCAGTAGCTTTGCTACAGAGATGATGATTTAATGTATCGGGCGGTGGAGGAAAATATTAATAAATTCTGTTTGTGCATGTATTGGGCAGGGGGTGAGGCAAAACGAGGCTTTCTGGGTGCAGCAGATGACGTTTTCTAATGATATAGCTTTCTGTTACCTCTTGAAGTAGTCATGTACAAAGCTTTTGCTTTCCTGAAAACGAGAGAAAGGCAGTCTTTTCATGGCAAAGCTCTCCATTTAACTTGCTGGAATTAACGGAATGTCGTGTTTCATTCTCACAAATGCATATCAAGTTCTCAGCAAGAAAATCAGCATGTTAATCATCGCAGCTGCTGCGCTGTGTTGTGTAGATCGCCAGCATTGACCGCCGGCTGGAGGGTCAGGTTTGCCATTTGCATTTAGCCGGGTCTGTGCCCCCCCAGGTCCCTGCTGGAGAATTCCTGTTGGTTTTGGTGCTGGATGGATTTGTTGGTCTTTGTGTATCTGCTTTTAAATAAATCATCAGGACAATAAACAATCCTACAGCAGAGGGAGCAGACTGTTTCAGGAAGCAGAGTCCTTCTGTTAAATCACATGCGAGCGCTGCAGTTGGTAAAGGAGGGGTTTCGTGCAAGCCATGAGTGTGCTCTGGGTTGTTACAAACCCAGCCTGGCGTCTGCCTTGTACCCAGGGCTGGGTGACTGGGAGGACACACATGTACATGGGTTCCTAGCGGAGTTCCCAGAGCCCAGCTCCGGGCTGGCCTGCGTGCCGGGGGCTCCGGGATTATGTAAGGGATGGCTGGAGCCTGGGGATGGAGCGCTTGGGAATTGGGGGGTTATGTTTTTGTGGCTCTCAGTGTGTGTAACGCATTCCTGGTGCTTAATATGTTTGGAAAACAAATTTGTTAATTCCTGTCAGTGCCATCGGATTCAAAATATATCAGATTAATGGTAGCAGATTAATAGCTTTTTATTTTAATGGAGTATTAACCATTGCTATTTTTTCTAAGTCCCAGGGACTTTAAACTGCTTTGGATTTGGTTTAACTGTGTTCTATCAAAGCTGATGAATGGTTAGAACAAGCAAAGCAGAAATCGGAGCTGACATCAGCACCCAGAGCGGGAAGTTGCAAAATTCCAATCTAAAACCTTCGTATGTGCTGTTTGTCGAGAAGGCAGTGCTTTCACTCCTTACACCGTGGTTTCATGAGAGATGGTGGTCCTGTGGATCTCTTATTGTCTACATAGAGTTGGAAGTAAAGGAATGAAGAACAGCCTTAAGTCACAAGCCCAGTTAAAATTCCGAGCCAGCTGGCTGCTTCATGGGAATCTAGGGGAACCCGGTGACAAAAACCCGGACTTATCGAATCCTCGTCGATACCAATGTCAGCAGGGTTTCTCTGCTCTAGTCATCAACTGAAGCCAGGAAACCTGGATCGAAGTTTTGTACGCTGTGGAAGTCCCCTGACCGCCAGGTTGGAGGGGCTGGGCTGAGGCCGGCGTCTCCACCCGGGGTTTCTTTGGGCGGAAGAAAGCGTTCCGTCAGGGCATCGGAAGGGCTGTGGGAGAGAGACGCTGTCACTTGGAGGTCACAGGCAGAGGAAGGCAGCTTAGCCTCTCCCAAGTCCCATCTCCTCAGTTCCCTGGTGCTTTGCCGTGCCTGCTGGAGAGCCCAGCCCGGCGCAAGAGGAGCAGGGGGTGCCGCTCCCTTCGCCTGGCAGCCCGGGGCTCTGGGAAGTGTGTGCCAAGGAGAGTGCTGGGCTCCCGAGCCGCCTGCTGCTCACCTGGGCGCACCACGCGAGAAGCTCTTGTGTCATGAGCTTTTGTAAGTGCTTGAGGAGGAGAAAAATACTAGCAAATGTTACTGAAAATTACTTTTTCTTTCACTAAATTATCCTTTAACTTTTAACATGGTGCCATTTTAAAGCGTTCATCTGGGAGGGGCTTCCTAATTACTTTTTCTGAAATAAATAATGTAAAAAAAATTTTTTCTAAATAAAAGGAGAATAAAAGATACTGTTTTTCAGCTTCAGAAAAAAAATGTAGGTTTAAATTTATAAATGCATAGCTTCATTAGAACTGAAGTATTTATATTTATATACATGATTACATGTTTGAAGATCTGGAGCCTTTCCCACGCAGGTTTTTAGGCTTGCTGTAACCTGGCCGGTAAGGACTGTGCACGTTGGAGGTAAAGTTTCTTAGTACATAAATTGAGGGGGGACCTTGGAGGACTTAAGTCCTTCTTGCTGAAATTGTTATTTTAGAGGGTAGAGAGCCACGGCGCATCTCATTGCTAGTCAAGTCATGCTGTTTCTGCCCCAGGAATTCCAGTAAAAAGTGAACGGCCCCCGTGCCGAACAGCGGCAGAGCAGCAAAGCTTCGTTTACGAACACACAACAGTGTTGGCGAAGGGCAAGCAGTGCATCGGCACCCGCCGGAAGTTGGAGCGGTTTTTCATTACTGTCAACAAATTTAGGATTTTTTGATGTCAGTAATATTGGTTGTGCTTTGCTGCGCAGGCGGGGCACTGGGATTTGCAGCAGTGCTGAACGGTGTGTTAGGCTGTTCAGCAACGCTTACGGGCTCCTCCGGCTTGGGAACAAAGGAGGCTCCTGCTGGGGCCACGCTGGGAGTGGGGCTGCTGCGCTGGAGCAGGGGAAGGGTATTTTCTAGCAGATACCAGTGGTTCGTTGGGGAGGGACTGTGTACACAGCCGTCATTTCTTTGAGACTTCCCTGTCAATGGCGACGCTGTCACAGTAAAAAAATGCATTCTGAGCGAGGACAACCAGGAGTTTCAGTGTGCACAGAGCTGGAAGTTTAAATAGGTAAATTATGCAATTGTAATGTTTACCTCCCAGTACTTGGACGTTACTTCTTCCCCAGCACTTAGCCTTCAGAATAATTAAAAGCTTCCAACGGAAATTCACATTTTCCAGGACAGAATTTTTATTAAGGAAAAAAACAGTTGCAGGCAAATTGAATCTTGTGTTGAGGCTTCTCACGGGCAGAAGCTGCTGCATTCATTAGGGGGCACCTCTTCAGAAGCAGAAAGTTTGGATTTGTCAAAGTGTAAAAGGATATCAGGCTGCTGTGCTGTGCCTATTGGAAAATTAAATCACCTCCTGAAGCATGAAACGGGAGATGAAAGGGAAAAAAAACAGATTTTGAAAAAACACTTGCTTTTTAGCTAGACAAAACTGTACACCGGTGCCTCGTACAAGAAACAGCACAGCTGGCTCCTGCATCAAACAGCCACGTTTGCCAAAGTGAAAAACCTACTGAAATTCAGTTTATTCCAGGCTCCTCATTCTTTTAGGTCTCTGACAAAAAATCACATGTGAAGGGCCTGGAGTTCAGTAGGTGCGTTGTTGGAAAGCTTGGCTGTCTGGTGTGAGCATGGACCAAGGGGATGCTGTCCGGAGCATCGCAGCGTGTGCGCAGCGTTCTGGAATGGGAAGCGCCAAGCCGGGTGCTGATGGTCGTCCCTCGGGGGTGCAGATGAGGTTTGGAGAAGGGGAGCAGAGCTGAGCCTGCTTCCTTTTGTTATTGGTTTTTCTCTGTGATAAATGGTAGATGTTCATCTTGAGTCGCAACGAGAACTCCTTCATATTTAATATCAGGCATGAGAAGCCTGGGCCACAGCCTTAAGGAAATTGAGTTTCACGGACTCTGGATCAGATCCCTAATGAAGCCTTTTTTGCAGGGTTTGTTTTTTTGTTTTGTTCCACAAAAGTCAAAAAGCATTAAATCAGAAACACGTAACCTCCCATCTTCAGATCATTGTTATAAACATTTACTGATTTATATGCACAGCACAGGCACCCGCAGTACAGATGCAAATGTCTTCATTTTTCCAGATGGAAAGACTGAAGGAGAGGAAGGGACAGAATGGTTTGTTCAACTGCAGAGGAAAGTTGATATTAGAATCATAGAATCATAGAGTCATAAGGTTGGAAGAGACCTCTGAGATCACCGAGTCCAACCGTGCCTGTCTCCCCACTAAACCCTGTCCCTAAGGAACTCATCCACCCATTTTTTAAACCCCTCCAGGGATGGGGACTCCACCCCCTCCCTGGGCAGCTGTGCCCATGCCTGACCACCCTCTCAGTGGAGAAATTTTTCCTAATGTCCAGTCTAAACCTCCCCTGGTGCAACTTGTGGCCATTTCCTCTCGTCCCATCGCTGTCCCTTGTGAGAAGAGCCCAGCCCCCACCCCGTCACAGCCTCCTTTCAGGCAGTTGTAGACAGGGATGAGGTCTCCCCTCCAGCCCCTCAAGGTCCTTCTTGCAGTGAGGGGCCCAAACTGACCCCAGCACTCGAGGTGCAGCCTCACCAGCGCTGAGCACAGGGGCACAATCACCTCCCTGCTCCTGCTGGCCACGCTGGGTCTGACACAGGCCAAGATGCCACTGGCCCTCTTGGCCACCTGGGCCACTGCTGGCTCATGTTCAGCCGCTGTCAACCAACACCCCCAGGGCCTTCTCTGCCAGGCAGCTCTCCAGCCACTCTTCCCCAAGCCTGTAAGACTGCACGGGGTTGTTGTGACCCAAATGAAGGACTCTGCCCTTGGCCTTGTTGAACCTCATCCCGTTGGTCTCAGCCCATCGATCCAGCCTGTCCAGATCCCTCTGCAGAGCCTCCCTTCCTTCAAGCAGATCCACACTTGCACCCAGCTTGGTGTCATCCACGAACTTGCTGAGGGTGCACTCGATGCCTTCATGGAGGTCACTGATAAAGATGTTGAACAGGACTGGACCCAGCACTGAACCCTGGGGACACCGCTCGTGACTGGTTTCCCACTGGATTTAATTCCATTGACCACAACCCTTTGGGCCGGAACATCCAGCCAGTTTTTAACCCAGCAGAGGCTGTGCCTGTCCACGCCGATGTGGCAGCCAGTTTCTCCAGCAGGAGACTGTGAGAGATGGTGTCAAAGGCTTTACTGAAGTCCAGGTACCCCACAGCCACAGCCTTTCCCTCGTCCAGTAAATGGGTGACCTTGTCATAGAAGGAGATTAAGTTGGTCTGGCAGGACCTGCCTTTGGTGAACCCGTGTTGGCTGGGCCTGATCACCCGGTTGTCCCGCGTGTTCTGTATGGCAGCACTCAAGATGATTTGCTCCATGACCTTCCCCGGTACCAAGGTCAGACTGACAGGCCTGGAGTTCCCCAGATCCTCCCTCCAACCCTTCTTGTAACTGGGTGTAACACGCACCAGTCTCCAGTCCAGCAGCACTGCCCCAGTCAGCCAGGACTGCTGGGAGATGAGGGAAAGGGGGTTGGTGAGAACCTCTGCCACTTCCCTTAAAACCTTTGGGTGGATCCTGTCTGGCCCCATGGATTTGTGTGCGTCTAGTTGGCCGAGCAGGGCTCTAAGCAAGTTCTCCCGAACAGCTGGAGCTTCATCCCCACCATCTCCCAGCTGAGAGGGCTGGGTATCCCTAGCACTTTCCTCCTTGGAGTTACAGACAGAGGCAAAGAAGGCGCTGAGCACCTCTGCCTTGTCCTCGTCCCTCATTGCTACTGGCCCTTCTGCACCCAGCAAGGCAGGGAGAGGCAGATTCTAGAAATCCTGGTTCCCAGTGCTGTGCTCCCACAGCTGCCTAGGAGCGTTAGACAGTATCTGTCCCATGTGCTTGAACAGTGAGACACAGAAATACATTTTTAAAGTGTGATTTCTGTACATGTGCGTACAACCTGTGTGCGTTGATAGCTGCAGAATGCAGAGTCTGACAAACATCTGTAGCTCTTTCAAGTGAAACCAGGTCTCTAAGTGAGTTACACTCATTGTCTCACAGGCAGTGCTGCTTCGACAGCGTGATTTAAATGGATGTTAATCACATGTTACACCTTACAGCATAACTTACTGCCTCCCAGTTTCTACTTCTAGGTGTTATTAAAATGCAGGGGAAACGTAGCTGGGCTGTCTTGAACTTTCAGTAATGAGGACAAGAATCCAAACAGTGGAAACAACTAATATTTGCAGAAAAAAAAAAAAAAAAAACAGAAAAAGGGAACTCATAAAAATGTCTTTCCCACTCTTCTCGGTTTTCCCAAGCGTTACTGCAATGCTGGAGCCCACTTTGCAGGTGCAAAAAGCATCGGTCGAAGGACAGCTGAGCAGCACAGTTATGTTGGGGGCAGAGGGGAGAAACCCAGCTTGTTGGGAGCCAAGGGGCTGATTACGATGATCTGCTCCAGCTTGAGGCAGATAGTTCAATACTGATAATGTGTACTCCAACAGTGTTTTCCTAAGATTTAAGCCAATTTTAGTATCAATTGAGACAGTCTTCAAGGCAGCAGTCAGCAGAGGAGAACACAGGGACCAAAGGATGGACCTTGCAAACTGGCCTGTTGTGCTGCCGCACTTTTGTGATGTTACTCAGTGTGTGCAACAAAGGGTGTTGGTTCAGCCGTGTGCCCCTTCCTCGGGGCTTCATCCAGAGAATATTCTTGGACCCAGTTCCAAAAGGGAGGAAAAAAAATATATTGCCTTTTAGACAGTGCTCTCTTTTTCCTTGTTTGATAACTGCTGCCAAAGCGGGCTGGCCTCGGGTGTGTTTCTTTTCAGTGGAGAGCCATAGGAAAATATTTCCTGGCAATAAGACCTTAGGAGTTGGATACCATCTGTAGGACATGCCGGGATAACTGGGATGGTTCGATTCATGTCATGAATAGACTAATGGAAAATCAAAACACCATTGTGTTATCAGTAAGGGAACTGATGAGGTGGGAAATGGAGAGGGGAGAGCCACACCCTGGTTTAAGTGTCTGAACTTAAGGCATTTGTGTCCCATAGGATACTTTATCTGTGCCATTGCTCTTACATCGGTGGCCCACGTGAATTCCACAAGTATTGCTTAGGAATCGGACTGGTAGTAACATCGTCCTGCTGAGAGGGGAGCCTGCGTGGAAAAGAAATCAGCCAAAGGAAATACAGCAGGGTTGAATGTCACTCGGCTGTCCTCTCCTCCTTCCTTCCCTTCCTGTCTGTGCGTTACTCCGAGTCCTGTTATGGGTCTCCTCTGTGGTACCACTTGTTTTGTAGCGTCATCCCCCCCGTGCTCGCCCTGAACTTTCTAGCTCAGCAGTGCTCCCTGCTCAGCCGCCCTGGCTGTCTCCTCACACGACGGCACCTTCAGCACTGCTCGTTCTCTCTGCTCTGTGAACCCCAAGCTCCCCCAAGCAATGCAGCACGAGCGTTTCTCTCCATCCCGGCGCTCGGTGACCTTTGCATCACCTGGCAGCCTGGCAAGCCCAGCAGAGGGACCAGGACAAAATGCCTGCAGAGGAATGGCTTTCCTTCCACGTGAGGACAAGGGAGGCCTTGTGGCGCAGGGAGGGGAAGCCCAGAGCAGAGGCACTGCGGGCTCCAGCCTGGAGCCGGCTTTGCCGGCGGGAGCAGCTGCTGCGGTGTGGAGCTCACCAGGGTGACCTCTCACGCTATCGACCATCGTTCAGCTGCCAGCCCCACCACCTTTGGCAGCACAGAACTCACATTCCAGACATTGCTGAAGTAGAAAGCAGGACAGAAGAGGAGCCGAGATGCAGAGGACTCTTTCTTCACAAGCGCTCGCCTGTGCCTTCAGTGGTCTGATGTAGGGCTGGAGCCGATGGCTTCTCCCCACTTTCCCAGCAGACAGGCGCTCAAGCCAGGCAGCTACTCCGTGGTTCTCACTGCGGGGCTGTGGGCCACACCAGATGCCCATGCGCTGCTGCCTTGAGCCTTTTCAGGAGCCAGAGCTCTTATTTTGTTCCTGTCCTCGTTTCTACAGGTGACTGATCAAAAGCCCAGCGCCAGCTTTCCAGTTCAGCCTTTGTACCCAGGCTTTTTTTTTTTTTCTGAAAAGATAAGGAAACCTGCAGAGGAGATTTATGTTTGACTTCTGCTTCAGTCCAGAACTCAGGCATCAACACAAGTGAATGAAGTAGCTGTCAGCCGCAAGAGAACACAAAGTATTGGTATGCAGAAGGAGCAAACGCCAAGCAATTCACAGTGCTACTGAGGTTTCTGCATCCCGGTACAAGCTGTTTGCTACAGCAGTGTCTGATCTAGGCAGGCTGGACCAAAGCAAGATGCCTGCTGTGCATGGGTGCATTTCAGTGCCGGGAGCGTTTTCAAGCTCACCTCTGACGCGTGGCACAGCTGGTCACGAGCTCAGGAGCAATCTCAGAGTCTGAAACGCCTGTGCGTGCAGTTAGTCCTTGGGTTTGCCTTGCAGACTTTCTCCTCTTGCAAACTCCAGTTATTTGTCCGACTGCTGTATCTTCCATACAATCCCGGAGTACTGTGACACAGTCCTTGGGCACATTCTTCTGCTCTGAATATCTGATCTGAATAGCTTTCCCCCTGCAAAAAACTTCAGCACCCAGCAACATTTCTTAGCTGCTTCTACCTGGATAAACAGGTTTATGGAAGCCAAACAGACCTTCTTGAAGAAATCCAGTTTGAGAATCAAACAGATGAGTAGAATTTTTTGTTCATGTAGGCCTTGATTTGAACAGGATTGCAAACACCGAGGTTTGTCTCTTCACCCAGTCTCCCTAGTGCATTTGTGTCCATGTTCTCGATCCTGTCATTATTAACTATTGTAGAAGCTTGGGGAAAGAGCCTGTCCCATCGCTCCTGGGAGTGTAAACTGGAGGGCGCGGTGAAGAGAGGCAGTGGAGATGTGTAGGAAGTTGGCTTGTATTTGTGTGTTTGTTTCTGTTTAAAAACTATTTGTCTATAAAAGGGAAAGTGGCATCCAAACCCAAGATTAACACAATACTGTTTCTGAAGGTTATCTTTTAGTGAATATCTAAGGTCCCTCAGGTTCACTTTGGTCTTAGAGCAGGACAAACTTTGATGAAGGGAGTTGCATCCACAGAATGAAAGCTGAAGAACTGTGTACCTTGATTTATCCTTACAGTGCTGCTCTGTCTCCCTTATCTGTTGCTCAGACTTAAGAAGATAAACCTGTGTATAATATTTGCTGCCTATATTGACTGATACCTTGCTGAACCACAGATTATTTGCTCTCTGATCAGAACAGGACTAAATCACACTTTCAGCTGACAGATGTTTGGAGAACACAGAGCAGTCAGTAGGTGCTGCCTATGCCACGGTAAGAACGTGGTCCTAGGAAAAGCAAAGCAAATGCTGATGAGAAGGAGCAGTACCTGCTGGTAGCCCAGTGTGATCTGCCCAGACTGCGTCCCGGACTGCGGCTGTATCCTTGTGTTTGCTTGGGATCACAGGAGAATCAAGCCATTGAATACATTTTATTTGCAGTTGGTTTTCTTATGGAAAAAAGAAAAGTGAGGATATTTGAGCTATCCAGGAAAAGTGAGCCGCCCGTGTAGGATATGTTTACCCAGCCTTCTAAAATATTCGCTTCCTCTGCTATTTTTATTTATCTTGGCACATAAATACTAAGTCAAGCTGTTTCCCCTTCCCTGCGTTCGTTGTTTTCAAAGGAAGCTGGTGTTCAGTCTTGGTAGGGCATTTCAGACAACCCGATGGCAGGACCGTGGATAAGAACAACGATGCCATCTTGCAAGAATGTCCTCCCAGATTTTCTGGTTCTCATAACCAACTGGAAACTCTCCGCTCAGAAAGACCGTGTGATGCCAGTTCTGCAAGTCTTACCCAGTTCTGGATAATGTGATTGCAGGAATAGTTTAAAGGTTAGATGATGTGCCGTAAATATATGATCTTATTACATGAATTTTCTTACCCTAAACCCGTCTAGGATGGATGAAACAGCATCTCTAAGCGCTTCACAAAGCCTGTCATTTCAGCGGAGGTTTCCTTAGCAGCCTTTAAAGCATTTGAATTGCTGTATAATGATATTCTGTCATCTCTTAGTGAGGCTTACGCTCTAAACACTTTTATACACAATAGAAATTAAAATTGAATTGAGTAAATTCTGCCTCTCAAATTCAGGGACTGTCTGGAGATTGTCTGGGTGCTTTATGTTAAATACAGGCTCGTGTCTATTAGAGCTTGGCTGCTGGCAGCAACGAACTGTAAAATGTAAGATAGTGACTCAGGTGTAGTAAGTCAAACATTAAGTTTTTCCATACTTTTTTTAAAACCATCTGACATTATAGGCACAGGTTTGGTTTGATTCTTTTTCCGTGCTTTAGGATATTGGAAAAAGTGAGCTTTTTTTAACTGTAAAGACGTAATTTATTGGGTGAAAAAGTATGTGGCATGTAAAAAAAAAAAATTTCGAAAAGCCTCTAAAGACTTGTGAAGACGGTAGATCTGGTGATTTTTGGGTCATGTGCACATGTGCCATTTCAGTGGTCCCTGAAGATCCTTTGTAGGTCTTGGTTCTCCAGCAGTACAGTAGCTTTCTAGGGAACCGTGTGGTCTGCTGTCTCTGTCATTGCACCCGAGTAAGAGTCATCGTAATCATAGCAGTGAATGCGAGGAAACGCTATCACGTGCAGTTACCCTTTCTGAGGGGCAATGATGAGGAGACTGAGGAACATCAGACAAAAGATGTGTCCTAATATGTAGCTCATCTGTAGGACCAGTTTTCTGCGTAGTGCCTACATGGAGACCTCGGTGAGATGGGCTCAAGCTTCAGTCCAGTCTTGGGCTGAAAGATATTTTCTCCACCCCAGATTTGGCTGTTACTTCATGCTGTCTCGTGCCCTCGCTCACCTTAGACTCTTAGAATCAAGTCCAATGTGCCAGATTCTTCCCTTGAAGGTGTTGCCTGCCTTTTTTGGTATTGAGGATAGACTCAAGCAACCACAGATGGCGGCGTGAGGGAAAATCAACAAGCTGGGAACACTGGTAAGTAGTTCACCACTAGCACTGGTTTGAGCTCAATCCCTCCTGCTGTGTTAAGGTAGTTGCAGAGAAGTAGCTAAATGCGTGTCCTTCCATGCCATACTGAAAGCATCACTGCTCCTGGGTACGCCCTGAGGTAGCTACAGCACCCACGCAGGTGGGCGAATGTGCCCACTGACCTCTCTAGTCAAGTGTGCATTTGTTTCTCACCCAGCCTGTGCTGGATTTGAGGTGCGGGAGATGAAAGATGAGGCTGCTGCATGAACCTTACAGCTCAAAGTGGTACAGAAAGCAAGGCAGGGCATCGCAGTGGAGAAAAGTTCCTACTTTTAACACACATAAGGTATAGCAGGGTTTTCTTCTGTAGTCTTGGTTAGCCAGCACCCTGCACCCTCGATTCACTGCGTCGTACAAGCAGCTGGTGGGTCGAGTACAACCCCCCAGCAGTGGTGGTTGCTGCAAGGAGTGCTGTGTGCCAGGGAAGGCAGCAGCCGGTTGTGTGAGGTAACTGCAGTGCCTGGAAACATTCCTGCCTGCCTACCGTGTGCAGGCTCTGCTTCTGGGGCACCGCTTATGGCACCGTATTGGCAAAAGTGTGTCGTTAAAGAGGAGGAGAAACTGGGTATGCTTGGCCTGGAGGGGGGCTGAGGCTGAAACCAGCAATCTGCAGGGGTCACTGGGTCACCCAGTAAGCCAATCTAATGCCCTAATGGCATGGGGTACGATCTGTCAGAAAATGCCAATGTCACCGTTCCTGTAGGAGGGGTGTTTTGCTGTGTGGTATTTTGTGAATGTGTTTTGCGAACAGCCTAAGTGTTAACAACAGGGAAGTTGTGAGGTGATGTGGACATCTCCTCCCACGATGGGTCTCTTCAGTGCACATACGTGAACTTTCATAGCTAAAATTGGGTGTGTTTTAATTCCTTCAGTTCCAAGGAAGAATCGCCTGCCTGTTTTCATGTATCTGGAAGACTTAATGAGAGGGCACGTCTTCCCTGATGGAACTTGTCAAAGCACTGTTTCACTAATGACAGACACTAATTTGTGACTCTGTTCTGACAGCACAGAGCAGAGACTGCCTCGTATTGGTGATGTAAAAGAAATGAAGGCTTGTGAGCACGAAGGGAAATGAAAATATTTGAGGGGCTTAATACCAAAACCCATTCAGCACTCCCTGAGCCTTTGGTTTGGTTCTGACGGGCTCTGTATCTGGAGGAAGTGTTCTAGAGAATCAGAACTGAGGGAAATTAATATTTTAATTGATCTATTCAGTTGTGCAGAAATAACTAGATGGTCTCTGTTCACTAAATAAGAATAGAAGAATCTGTGAGCAAAGCTGGTCACACAGCAGGCCTGCTCAAAAAGATTGGATCGCTGCAAAGAGCCTTCTTTCTTTAAATAGCCACCCTATTAGCTGCAGAATGGTACAGCAGCTCTGGAAGGCATTTCTGTGACATTAAATTATGGCTGTGCAGTATCTAACTCCCTTCTCTGAATTTGACCTTCATCTGCCAAATTCTGACAATCCCAACTTGAGAAACCCTTGCCTGACCCCGAGTGAGATCAAGCCTGGCCAGCGGAGGTACTTTATATAATGACTGCTGGGAGCGGGGCTTCTGAGCTGGAAACAGTGAGCTGATTCCTCTCCCCGATAGCTGGTGGGACTCGCGAGCTGATTCCTCTCCCCGATAGCTGGTGGGACTCGTGAGCTGATTCCTCTCCCCGATAGCTGGTGGGACTCGCGAGCTGATTCCTCCCCCGATAGCTGGTGGGACTCGTGAGCTGATTCCTCCCCCGATAGCTGGTGGGACTCGCGAGCTGATTCCTCCCCTGATAGCTGGTGGGACTCGCGAGCTGATTCCTCTCCGCGATAGCTGGTGGGACTCGCGAGCTGATTCCTCTCCGTGATAGCTGGTGGGACTCGCGAGCTGATTCCTCTCCGCGATAGCTGGTGGTCCTGCGGAACGACGGCGCGAGGCGCTGCAGCCACCGCAGCGCAGCTTTCACATAAGGGAACACTTCTATGGCTGCGTGGCCAGAGGTGTGTGAAGTCCCTATGGACCAGAAACCACGAAGGCTGTTTTCAGTAGAACAGGCGCTTTAATTGTACAAACAACTTTGTCTTTCAAGCGGGAACACCTCAGTGACGTTCTTGCGAAGCACAAGGGCTTTCAAGCAGAGCCCTGAGAGACAGCACAGTCAGCAAGAGCTGCACAGACCTCGCCAAGAGAGCTGGAACCGCTCATGGTCTGCAGAGACTTCGTATGATCTTCTGCAGGAGGGCAGCTCATCTGACTTCATTTGCAGAGCTGACTCCTACACTAAAAAATTAATTATAAACCAGAGTTTACCTTCCACCCCCAAATGACACAGCTGCATTGTCAGCATGGAGAAGCCAACAGTCACTTTCTTGTAAGTGTTATATAAACTTTAACTCCTGATGTGTGCTTTGCTGTAGATGCTTGCCAAGAACCTTTCTGTAACAGTTAGAAGACTTGCTTTGAGTAAAAATATCCGTGTCGTTTGGCTGCCAGAGCACTGCACATTTCTGGACCTTTAAATTGAGAGGAAAGCAGGTTTGATTAGAATGACATAAATGTATCAGTTAATAGATACCTGGCACCAGGGGAGGTTCAGATAGACATTAGGAAAAATTTCTTTACAGAAAGGGTTCTTGGGCACTGGCAGAGGCTGCCCAGGGAGGTGGTGGAATCCCCATCCCTGGAGGGTTTTAAAAGACGAGCAGATGAGTTTCTGAGGGATCTGGTTCAGTAGTGGACAGGTACAGTTGAACTCAGTGATCTCAAAAGTCTTTTCCAACCAAGTGATTCTATGACTCTATGAATATGAAGTTCTTTTGAAGCAAGGCTTTATAAAAGCAGGTTTGATCCCTCTTTACAAGGTTCCAGAACTGTCCCCAAACACCGTAACATTCTTAGAAGGCCTGGAATGCATTTTTCAATTAACTGAAGGTCTTTTTCTTTTCATGTTTATCAGAAAAAAAAGAAAAATATTTAACCAGAGTATGAGGAAATATATTTTCATAGTCATAAAATGCTCCAAACAACTGCTTATTTATATTTGCCAAAGCAGGGAGGAGTAGGGAGGTTTGTGGTTGAGATCACCACCACCAGGAGATTGGACCTGTTGGCTCTGGGTTCAGTGGTGATGTAATCCTAATTCAATGTTCATCATTTCTTAATTCTATAAATTTAGAACAGGATTATTAGAGTATTTTTTCCTTGCAGTCTCAGCACACAGATTCCTTATTAACTTGTGCAGAACATCTGCAATTAAAATTCCCTCTTGAGAATGAGCAATTTGGTCCTGGCCTGGTTGTGTCTCTGCGCTCCTGAACCTCTCCCAGACATTCTGATGATGAATACAAATTATTTCAGGCTTTTATTTTTCAGCACATTAAAGGGCAGAAACAAGAGAGGGAGTTTAAATTAGAATCTAATTCGTTCTTTTGTGGGTCTACAATAATTAAAGGTGCCGATACGGACGGGCAGCCAAAGCAACCTTGTTCTGCTCAATGAAAGCTCAACCGTTGCTTTACTTTAGAGAAAGATGCTGGTAAAATCTGTGGCAGAGACCTTTTTATCACCAGCACTGTGGAATTCTCCTCTGCACAGTTCGCCTCAGCGGTGGCCAGCTGCTGACCCTGGACCATCACGTGCAATACGACTGAAATGCCACCTCACATGTTTTCCGTGGGGCGAGCTGGCATGTCTGAATGTGAAGTTAGTTGCCTGATGTAATTTCTATGAGGAGAAATAGAGAAGAGGGGTTTGGAGTGTCTACAGGAATGCTGTAGTCTGAAAGCTTACATATTTGGTTGACTTGTGGCAGCAGATCCTTCCTGTCAGCAAATCTGAGGAATGCCTTTACCACACTGGGTTGCTTGGTGAGGATTAAGCACAAAGTGCCCAGCTGAACAAGACTAATCCTCAGCGCCGCGCTGAATGAACTATGTGTAGGCCTCTTGAATAACAAGTTCAGGAAAACCACGTGGCTTGGAGGAGTCTGTTCAAAAAATACCTTTGGAAAGTTGTGCTCACAGCCCAGCGTCACAGGCAGCATAGAATCTTGGAGCAGTTTGGGTTGGAAGGGACCTCAAAGCCCATCCAGTGTCACCCCCTGCCATGGGCAGGGACACCTCCCACTGGGTCAGGGGGCTCCAAGCCCCATCCAACCTGGCCTGGAACACCTCCAGGGAGGGGGCAGCCACCACTGCTCTGGGCACCCTGGGCCAGGGCCTCCCCATCTGCATTGGGAAGAATTTCTTCCTAATGTCTGATCTAAATCTTCCCCCTTCCAGTTTAAAGCCATTTCCCCTTGTGCTATGACTCCAAGCCCTTCTAAAAGTCCTTCCCTGGCTTTCTTGTAGCCCCCTTGAGGTACTGGAAGGCTGCCATGAGGTCTCCCCAGAGCCTTCTCCTGTCTGTATCATCAGTGAAATATTAAACAGCATCTTCAGTCAGGTTAAATGCAGTGATTCGTAGGCCCTGACTTGGGGTGTGTGCGGTGGGTTTGGGCTGTGCTCAGTGGGTTTGGGGTGTGCTCGGCTTTGCTTTGGACATCCAGGCACCAGAGCTCTGTTTTCCAATTCATATGAATCTCGTCGCTGGGGTCATGAATTCAGGGCAGAAGGGGTTCAAGCTTTTGTTCCTGATTCCTAAGATGACTGCAGGCTCTGGTGGTTGGAGATAAGCTTCTGCAGCTGCTTTCCCCATGGAAGAGCCAGAATTCTTGCAGCCACGCCAGCACAGAGCAGCTGTCCCGTGTCGCCGAGGCACGTCGCTGCTGCAGAGAGGGAAGTGCTGCAGCAGTGCCAACGTCTTCCACAAGCTGAGACCTTCACTCCTGGCAGGTGACTGAATTCTCCCTCTTCCCCCTTTCTTGGAATAGTGAAATACAGAGCTGGTGCGGAGGAGAGAGGAGGTCCAAGAAAGACTTTTGAAGCAGAGATTAACCGTTCTTCCCCTACACCTTGCCTCCTACAGGAGCATTTCATGGAGGAGGGATGGAGAGTCAGGGCAATAACAGATTTCAGTTTTACTGGAATTGGCTTTTTTCTGAGTGGGTTGACATGTGGCAATGCCCATATCCAAAACCATTCCATAGTTACTGTGCTGGACTGTAAAACCAGAACATGCTAGACAGAATATCACAGAGAAAGTGGTTTCATGCTGGGGACTGAGCAGTTTTATTGTTCCTTCCAGAAAGCGAGTGGGACAAGAACTTGCCCATTTTTCATTCCAGTCTATAGATCCACACTGTGTAAATAAATCTGAGGCGACGGCCTTTAAATGTATTTTTACAGCGTGTTTTGGAAGTAATGGAAGTAGATTACTAATATAAAACCGCTGCAGAAGAAAGTGGGATGTACTTATTACCATAGGAAACTTGACCTGAAGATAAACATGACCTGGAGTAATGACAGCCTTATAGCCTGTGGAAGAAGAACAATTGATAAACTTGAAGAGCTCTTGAGAGCTGGAAGATAGTTGTGTCTATACATATGGGGTACAATGGAATCTGTTAGCGTAAGTGCATTTCTAAAAATAGCCACCCAGTCTCCTGCAGTGGCCGGAAAAGGGACGATGCACAACACAAATGCTGGAGCCTGGTGATCTTGTAAATTATTTCTCTCTCTCTCTATTATCATTCATAGGACATAACTGTTTACAGTGAGCACAAGCAGCATTTTGGGCACCTGCTTAAAGTGAAAATTGAGGAGTAGAAGTTTTTCCTTTGGAATTCATTAAAGAAGACCTTTCGGCTGCTGCAAGGACATTATTTCACATGCTGCTCTCAAGGCAATTGTGGCATAATTTACAAACACTGTTGCATCCCACCCTGCACTGCTATCTTATTCGCCTCACCCATGAGGTTCGAGAGCAAGGACAGCTAAAAGACAAAAAAGCGTATTATGTATGTCTGCAAAATTATATGTACACAAATAAATTCAAGAGACTAAAATACTGGTTTTAAAAGGAATTTAATCAATAAAGGGTTATTTACTCTTTATAAAGATTTACGCATAACGCCATGGGCAGCTCAGGGCCAAGAAGACTCTGCGTAGCTCCAGCACTTCCTAGACCCCAGAGTAAACACTGCAGCGTTTGGCGTGGTGATGAAACGGCGAGAGCGAAGCAGCCTCTCATAAATACACTTTTAATAGTCTACAATGAATATATTTGTTAAAACACTATTTCCATTCTTTGTTTTGTGCAATAAGAAGTCTAAGCTGCAAAAAGGACTGCAAGGTCTCTCTGGTATCATTTTGTAGTGACGATGGCTCAGCACCGTTTAATGAGACACAGCAGACAGAAGGCTTTCACTCCCTGTAACTCATGGCCTGCAGCAAAGACAAAGACTAAAACTGAACGCGTCTGCTGAGCTGCCGTCATTGAACGCAATGCTTGAGACTCTCGTTAGGCTCTGATCCCCGTTCGAGTAAGCAATTAAAGCTTGGGGAAGCTAGCATGGAGCTGGTTGGGGGATCTTCTTTTTTCCACTGTGAAAGGCAATTAACTGTAAATTGTACTTAAAGAGTTTAAGAGCACAGTATGCAGTTCCTCTTCCATTTGCCACACGGTTATACCTGAGAACTAGGTTGCTATGTTGTTGTTTATTTACGGGTCTAGAAAATATCCGAGGAGAATTTGCTGGTGAAGGTGATATGACAGTGTGATTATCTGTCAAATCAGCAGGTATTTGCTGCTGATGATGCAGGAGTCGGCCTCGGCAGAGAAGCGGTTTGATTATGTGGAAGAATCTTCTTTAGTCCTGTTTTATCTTGAATGCTTTGCTTTTTACGGTGCTTGCTTTGTGTCACAGCCTGTGCTGGCTCGCTCTTTGATGCTGCGTTTTTCTTTCCATGCTGTTGTTTCTTAACTTACATGTTAAGTGACAGATACAAGGGGAAAATTCACCCCGACACCTCACGCTAGTTACAGTGAGCTTCAGTTATCCCCGTACTGCTGGGAATATTCTTACGGAGTTACCCTTTACACGCAGCCATTTCAAATGGTGGTGTTAAGTGATCCCTAACCTGCCCATCTGCCTCACCTGTACCTGTTCATCACCAAACGGGTGCTTCTCCCAATCCGGCACTGCTTCCTTGATGTTGCTCCGCATCAGCCTGTGGCAGAACTTTGTTCTGAGCCGTGTACAGAGGGGGACGGTTTGGAACTGACAGATCCTTTATTCCTGGTAAGTCAGTGTCTTTGCTTGGATCATAGTGAAAAAAAGTGAAAATGGTAATACTGTTGCAGCTCACTCTGAATTATAGAATCATAGAATGGTTTGGGTTGGAAGGGACCTCACAGCCCATCCAGTCCCACCCCCTGCCATGGGCAGGGACACCTCCCACTGGATCAGGGGGCTCCAAGCCCCATCCAACCTGGCCTGGAACACCTCCAGGGATGGGGCAGCCACCCCTGCTCTGGGCACCCTGGGCCAGGGCCTCCCCACCCTCATTATGAAGAATTTCTTCATAATGTGTAAGGTCCTGTTTCATTGTGTCTGAATCTGGTAGTGTATGTGTGTAGTGTAACCCCAACACGTGTGTATCCATCTCAAATGTGAGCGCATGCTTACAGCACCCGTGTGCAGGAGGGAGAGCGCTCCAGGGGAGTTTGTGAGCTGTTCAGCAATCTGATCCTCAGGAGTTTTCTCATTTTCCATCCATCCTTTTCCCAGATGTTTTGGCAATCCTAGAAGAGAGAAATTAAAGTAGTCAGGTTATTTCCAGTTCACCACCTCTGAGAAGACTTGTGGTCTTGGCCTTCGTTGGCCTTGAAGGGACAGGAGAGCCCCAGTTCCTTGTTGAAGGACAGAAGAGTGCAAGCACCATTGTAATGCTTTGGTTTCATCTGCTGCTCCGGAGAGTCTCCCAAGTGGAAAGGCTGTAAATACAATAAGGTTTTGTTTTGTCGGTGGGAAAAGATCAATTATTACAACTGTTCACTTTAAAAAAAAAATAGTCCTCTAGACTGAGACACCAGGGCAGAGATTTTCAAAAGCAAAGCCCTGTGTTGCCAGCGTTAAGCACGTGTTTTCAAGGATACGAACAGAAGTTGGGCTTTTCTCACTGGTACCCCGTGAGAAGCAGGCACTGCCAATGGCCATTTGAAATCCCCACCCTTGGTCCTGGGACTGGATTTCTGTCTTTTTCCAGAAGCTCTTACCCTTGACTTGGCTTCCAGGGTGACAGTTCTATTTAGAAAAAAACAAACCCCCAAAAACCCCAAGTCTGGTTTGTGGCTTTAAACTACTTTCTGAAGATGCTGGTCTGTGGCTCATGTACAACACAATGAGTACTGTGAGCCTTCAGCAGGACTGGTTATTGAAGGGGATCTTGATGAACTTTGTCTTTCACTGTCTGTTCATGAGAGGTGTTTTATAAAACCTCGCACTTGGTATGAGCAGTAATATTGCTGGACTCTGCAAGGGAAGGGTGTACTGCATTAATAAAACTAATGTTATCGTTTGGGCACCCACTTTCCAGATTCCTACTTAGACCAAACAGATACTTTGGACCTAAAAGTCGCATATTGAACCGAGTCTAGAAAGCAGAAAAGACTTTGACTCACCTCATATCAATAATGGTTTGTTCTGTTATTTTAACACTTTCTACATAAGTATGATTTTAATATACCTTATGACTTACATGAATATGAAAATGCCATTCTCATTCCCCTAGAATTAAACATTTATAGCTGTAAACGGTGTCTTTTGCATTTGTAAATTTTATCTTGTTAATATTTATAAATTCTTCTACAAAATGCACTTGCATTTAAGGCATTTATGTAGATTTTATATTTTCCTACAGGTAACTTAATGTAAGGAAAGTAAAGTCTGAGTTAATGTATACTTTTACAGCACATCATAGAAAAAAAATCATTAGAAGTGGTATGTGTACTATCACTCTTTTCTTCTTGGGGTTTAGAAAATCTGAACACAATAACACGATGGGTCTCCATGTCATCAGCTGGGACACGCAGCTGGCGTTTGGTAACAGCTGTGGAGTGTCAGTGGGCCTACGAAGTTTTCCTCAAGCGTTGGGCATCACCGAATACATTTATTCTGGTTTTGTCTCATTCACCGATGTTTCTCCCTTCATTTCATGTGCTTTTGCTTCAATGAGCTGCACACCTGTCCCATTTATTCATCTGCAAATCAAGAGTGGCTCTGAAACAAACCATCTTGGGAAAACACAGATAAATAATAGTGCTAATAATAATCTTCTTGGTATTTCAGGCGCTAAAGAATCCCTGGCTTGTTTATCCATGTGTGCATTTGCATGTACAGAATACTCTCTTCTTCTTAGAGTAAGTCAAAGTACCTAAAGATGCTTAAACCTTTTGTTCAGGGCAGGCTCTGTGCAAAGCTGCTGTGCCGTTTCCTACCCCGCAGCAGGATGGTTTCGGTGCGAGTTTCCCTGTGAAGGAGCAGGTACCCAGCTTTGCCATTCCGATGATGATTAAACGGTGCCTTCCCGCCAGGCAGGAGAGGGCTGGCAGCATCTGTCTGAGAGATTTGAGGAACAGCACTTCCCAAAGTCAGTATTGATAGATTTTACTTGTCTACAGCGGTACAGCTTAAGCGAAACGCGTGGCCTGTCATCTGTTCTTAAATCCTGTCAAGGGGAAAACGATGCCTTCACCATCGAGCGGCACGGGAAGCCAGTCAAAGGCAGAGAGAGTGCCAGAACGCTGGCGTCAGGAGAGCTCCGGCTCGTTCTGCAGACTGACCTAAATGCTCCTTAGCAGTGTCAGGTACAATCATACCTGGTCTACTTGGTTTCAGGGTCTTAATCGAAAACGCCAGGTTTACAGGGGCACAAAGAAGCAGAGAGATGTGTTTCTACTTTCATCAAGCCAAGGTAGTTAAGATTTATCTCTTGGATAGAGATAAGATTTATCTCTTACAGGAGCGGGGCATAAATACTGAGTTCATTCCACAGGGGCTTTGTTCAGGCTCTTTTCAGCCCGTCTCACACCTCTAAGGTTATTCTGCTTACTGTCGGTTATGTGGCATTATTGTTCTAACTGCGTAATTATGACATTGTGTTGCTTGGTTCAACCTGCAAGGCTGCCTGGATTATTTATATGCCAGCCTTTCCATACTGCAAAACAAAAATGTACATCCGGATTGAGCCTTTTGGCAGAAATAATAAGCTTTATCTGCTTTAGTAGAATTAAATGGAAAAGACATATTATTTGTACCAGTGAAGTAGAATCAAAAGCCAAAGTGAAGAGGTTGTTTTCCCAACAAACTTTCACTTTTATTTTTGAGATTGCTCGCTACTCACACAGCTTTAGTTTTGCTGCTTTTTAGGAACGGGAAGAGTGGTATATGATTTGAGGGTTTGCACCTCATGCGTGTCACACCTCAGCCGAAAACCACAGAATGGTTGGGTTGGAAGGGAACTCAAAGCCCACTGAATTCCAACCCCCCTGCCACAGGCAGGGACACCTCCCACTGGGTCAGGGGGCTCCAAGCCCCAGCCAACCTGGCCTGGAACACCTCCAGGGATGGGGCAGCCACCACTGCTCTGGGCACCCTGGGCCAGGGCCTCCCCACCCTCACAGCAAAACAGTTCTCTCTAAGATCTCCTCTAAGTCTCCTCTCTTTTAGCTAAAAACCATTCCCCCTTGTCCCATCCGTGCAATCCCTGATGAAGAGCCCCTCCTCACCCACCAGCACCCCTAAGTCCTCCTCAGGGCCACTCTCAGTCCATTCTCTCGTATAGCAATGACGGGAACAGGCATTGTCACTCCCTGGAGCCGAGCTGCCTGTCCGTAGCTGAGCAGCTCCATCAGTGACCAGCTCTGTAGCACCACTGCTGCTTGGGTGGGGGTCTCAGTCCTGTCCTGATTTCCCTGCCGCAGAGGCAGCTGCAGAGCCCGCCCTGAGCAGCAGGAGCCTGCAGTGAGTGTTCCCTGTGCAATCTGGGGCTGTCGCTGCTGCTCGGGAGCTCACAGCTGGTTACAAGTGGCAATGCTGATGTGCCTGTTCATGAAAGCCATGGAGTATTGGTATTATTTCAAAGTACCTTCTGTAGCAAGAGCAGCTAACAGCCTCCTGATCTTTGAACGCAACAAACAAAATGTAAGCAGTTTTATATAAGTTATATTGACAGCATGAGTAGCTCGATGCTAATAAGCCCTCTGAGGTCTGCAAAGAGAGAATGGTGCAGAGAAAGCTGTCCAAACACGGCTGCGTGCACTCTGACTGTGTATACGTACAACAAATATCACATCCTAGAGCAGCAAGAAAAACTTCATTTCAGCATCATGCTCATTTTGGTCTGGCCTCTTGATTAGAGTATGTCCAACCACAGTTTATAGAAATGAGCCAAGATGAGATGCTTTTTGTGCCTTTGCCTTTCACCCAGAGGGGAGCATTCTAATGGCTTTGGTAAATTGATTAAATTATATTTTGAATGATACAGACTTTGAACATTCAGTGTATTTCCGGATGCTTCCTGTAGCAGAAGCTAATTTGCTCCAGGCATTTGTCCCTCATCTGGGATTTTGCCAAACTCTTTCTGCTAGCAGAGCTATTCAAAGCGCTAACAGTGGTTAACAGAGATCCAGAAAGCCTTGCTAGCTGGCGGTTATATCTGCATTCTGCAGCTTTTGCGTTCATGGGGAGTCGGATCTTCTCTTCTGCCTTCACGAGCACAGAGAGGATTGCCACCTCAAAAGGAGATGCTCTTCTGTCGGCCACAACTGTACACGTGAGTCAGCATGTTCTGGAAAGCACCACTGCAGAAGTACATTCTCCAAAATAAAACTCTTTCTTTTTTTTTGAAAGCTCATTGCCTCCCTCTTTATATTGACATCACGTACTTGTAGAGCACTCACGTAATGCTTTGTGTAGAATTCATGTGTGTGAGGGCACGCAGAGCCCTCCAAATGTAGAGCTGAGTATTCTAAAGAAAAATGCATTCTGGATCAAGAAAAATGTGACACGCAGTCGGAATTAGTCTGAGTAAAGAACAAATCCCTGAGATTTATAGGTGGTGATTTACTTGGTATAATAAAATCCATAACAGACTAGAAGTTATTTTTTATTTGAAAGCTTTGCAGAAGTGTCTGGACTTCTTATTGATAGGTTTAATATAATTAATCCTTCATTTTTAGAAATGGATTAACTGAAGAATGTCTGTGCCATTATCATTCCCAGCAGGAACAATGTACCGTTATGTAAAGCCACGCGCAGCACAGGCAGAAATGTTGAGCGGCTGCTGCTCAGGAGCTCACCTTTGGCTGGTGACAGCCTGTCTGACTTGTGTTTGGGTGGTGGAGGAAAGGGAGGCGAGAAGGAACTTGAGTGGCTACTGCTCAGTAAAACAACATTTGAAAATTAAGAAGAAACAGTACGTGACTGCTTTCTTATCAGCCTGCGTGTTCTGTGCCTGGCTGTGAGCAGGGCTGGAAGTTGTAGCATTGTTACCATCTGAAAGAGAAAACCTATTTCTTAGCGTCCAGAGGCAGCAGCTGCACTGAATTCATTTGTGCTGCTGTTGCAGGAAGTGCTTGCATGGATGGATTTCAGTACCTTATTTTAAACCTTTGGGGGGGTTTGCTTTATGTACATTTGTTTGCATTGTAGGGAGGGCAAACCTTCGTCTGTGAGATGGGCAGCGTTTGTCATCATGCTTTAGGCAAGGTGTAGCTGGTGGAGGCCAGCATGAAGGGGTCCCAGAAGCCTTCAATATTCAGTCACAGTGAGAAAAGCTTCATCTTTCTTCAGTGTTCTCGTGGCTTCTTACTGTTCTAACCTGCAACCTCCTTTCCACAATCCTAATGCGACAAATACAGGGAATAATGCACGCAAATACTGGCAGTGTTTGTCACCATTGGAATGCTTTCTTCAGACTTAACAAACAAAAAGCTCAACCTCTCAGCTCTGTATCACTGAAATGCGGTGGCAGGAGCTTTGAAAAATGGAAGCCCAAGAACCATTTCTGTTTCCTTTCAGTTTTCATGTAGATGTGGCTGGGGAGCCTTGTCTGGCTGTGGTTTCATCCTGTGCCTCAATGCAGTACTAAGCACCTCTTTGTGCGCTGTCGTCTTATTAGGTTCCTTGGTCTTGGGAAAGGCTTGATAGGTGCCATTGGGCTTGGACACAATATCCACTTAAGGGGAAAAAATAAGAGGTTTAGACTGTCCGTAATACTCAGATGATCTTTCTGCATCCTTCAAAATGTGCTTTTTTTCCTGTGACTTCCGTAAAGAATCCACTTGAAATAACTCCAGATTGGATTGTTTGATTATCTCATTCCTTCTGGTTCATGGAAGAGGTTTCAAGGCAGTACAGAATGGGATGCTTTGAGTGTTGCACTGTTTGTGAAAGCTAACATGATCAATACAGAACTCAAAACACAGCAGACACCGTCCTGCTGTCAGTACTGAAAGTATGCTCGTAAGGAGACATTTAATATGAAATAAACATAAGGAAGCACCACTAAGGAATATCGGGATAGGCTCTGCTGACTTTATAAGCAAGGTCAAAGCAAACTGAATGATGTCATATATAGCCCAGGTAAATACTTTATTGTCTCCAATAAATCAAAGGAGAATCATACACATCTTTGCTGCAAGTTTTAAGTTAAATATCTGTCATGTATGAAAAATAGTTCCTTGTTGAAACTCATTGTGATGGCTAAGAAAGATTCTGAAGTGATCTAGGAGAAAATGACTGAAATGACTGTAGAGCAAATGACGGGTACAGTTTGGGCACATAGAGCTGGATTTGTGATTACTTTTGTAAAGTTTCTTGTAATCATCTACCTATAAAAACAAGAGGATTTTGCCGCCAGCTGAGAGTATCTGAAAGTTATTCTAAAAGCAATACAGAGTAGCAAGAGTAAAAATTCTTAATTTCTCCTAAGTTTTCTTTGTGGAAAGAAAAACAACATTACAGTCAACCACGGCTGAATCCCTTGAGAGTCACTTTTAAACTGATGGAGCAATACTTCACATTTCAATTACTTTGCAGTTCATAATTTAAACAAAAGATGGCATAATACCCAAGCTGCTGATCCAATCACATAAATGGAAGAAGTTTCTAGCCCTTCTGTTTGAGCTACAGTTATCTTCATTTTTTCTTCTGTCTCTAGGAAGTCAGAAGTCTGTTTCTAGACTTAAATATCAGGTTTTTTAAGTTGATAACTGCTTGTCCTACAGTCTTTTCCTCCTTTTCAGTGGGTTTGCAAACAAGAATAACCGTTACGTTACACATCTTCAGGAGTAACATGAGGCTATTGGAATAGCCATGGGTTTCAGTGTACTCTTGCGCTGTGGTACGCCTGTGTGCGCCTCGGGTTCCATAGCGAGCGTGTCAGCAGTCAGAGTGCGGGCTCAGTAGGTTGGGTTGGTGTTCCAGCCTGGAGGCCAAAGCAATAGTGTGCTTGTGGGGTGTTTTGGAAGTCCAAGGTGTTGTAAATGTCTCTGGGGTTACAGGCATAGCTGACAGAAGCACGGTGCTGCTGGGTGATGCTCTCAGACACTGCTGGAGGGGTTAAGCTGTTTTCCACCTAGACCACAGGAACTGGTGCTTCACTCAGCCTCAAGTTTCCACTAAGAATAAAACCTACCCTTATGTTTGTTCAAGAACAAAGTATCTGCCGTATCTGAAAACGGGTTTGCCAGGAAAGCATTTGATCGTGCCATCACTTTGACTTCTCCCAGTTTAGTTCCACTGATGGTGGACTGTGGTCTCACTTGACCACGCATAGTGGGGTCTGCACCCTAAGCTTAGCTTTAAATTTGATTTAGGGTAGAAGTTCAAGTCTGCAGGTTGTAAGGTATTCTTCATACTAGAAACTTTCTGAGGACTCTAGATGACTTCTAGTCTATGAAACATCCTACTGCATCTTCATCCGTACCTCTGCAGCTCATTAGATGGGAAAGCCAAGGTCAGGTTTCCATAGAATCATGATGGTTGGAACTGCGTTGAATCCATCTTCTCCTACCCTGCTCTGTCTGCAGTAGCTGATGGTGACGTGTCCCTGGCCATGCTCTGTCCTCAGTTACTGCTGTGCAATCCCAGCAACAAAATAAACTGTTCTGGTAATTTAGCTTTCTGGATTCTCAACAGACAGAGCTTTGAGCACACTGAGGTAAGTTCTGCCCTATAAAAGGAGGAAGCCTCTCTAGTCAGTTAACATGAAAGGATGCAAATTGATTAAATTGCCAGTGCTTTTACAGCCCTGGGTGTGCTGAACTGAGGAGCAGGAGGAGCAATCGAAGCCCCTCTGAGTCCAGAGTATGTCTCCTCCATATTAATGAATATAAGTAACAATGTTATAAACTGGTTCAGAGTAATCTTACAGTGGGTGCCAAAGGTCACCCATTTACAAAGCATTCTTCATCCCTTTTATTGCCTCAGGGTCATTTTGATTTGCTGAGTTTCTGCAGTTCACAGTGTGGGCACCTGGATTAGACAGGGGAAAGGACATTTCATGGTGGTATAGAAAAGAATTTACATTTCAAATGACTTCCCGTTCCTGATCTCCAGATTGGTTGGCAGCTTTGCCTGAGACACCTGGGGGTGGTGCTTACTGTAAACTGACTGTGTTTGAACGGCTTTCTGCCCATTACTATGCCATATAATTAATTAGCAGAATGGATTTGCAGTTTCTTTCTGTCTAAGACAAAATGAAAATTTATTATATCTTTTCTGTGACAGGGGAAAAAGCTGGAGAAGTGGGCCTATGTGAACATCATGAGGTTCAACAACGCCAAGTGCAAGGTCCTACACCTGGGTTGTGTATCAATACAGGATGGGGGATGATGTGATTGAGAGCAGCCCTTAGGAGAAGGACTTGGGTGTTGGTTGACGAGAAGCTCAACATGAGCCGACAATGAGCGCTCACAGTCCAGAAGGCACCCGTGTCCTGGGCTGCACCAAAAGAAGTGTTGCCCGCAGGGAGAGGGAGGGGATCCTGCCCTCTGCTCCACTCTGCTGAGAGACCCCACCCGGAGTTCTGTGTGCAGTTCTGGAATCCCCAACTTAAGAAGGATGTGGAACTGTTGGAACAGGTCCAGAGGAGGACTCTAAAGATGATCCGAGGGCTGGGGCACCTCTGCTATGAGAACAGGCTGAGAGAGTTGGGGTTGTTCAGCCTGGAGAAGAGAAGGCTCTGGATGGACCTCATAGCGGCCTCCCAGTAGCTACAGGAAAGCTGGGGAGGGGCTCTTTACAAGAGCCTGGAGTGACAGGACGAGGGGGAACGGTTTTAAACTGAAAGGGAGAAGATCTAGATTAAACATTATGAAGAAATTCTTCACAATGAGGATGAGGAGGCCCTGGCCCAGGTTGCCCAGAGCAGTGGTGGCTGCCCCATCCCTGGAGGTGTTCCAGGCCAGGTTGGCTGGGGCTTGGAGCCCCCTGACCCAGTGGGAGGTGTCCCTGCCCATGGCAAGGGGAATGGAACTGGATGTAGTTTAAGGTCACTTTCAACCCAAACCATTCTATGATTCTATAATTCTGAAAAGTCAATCAAAAGTTAGAAGCACCGTCAGTAATGTTGTTTATTGAAAAGTAATCTTTTTCTTATGGGGAGAAAAATGTGATTTCTTTTGCCATTTTTGCCTTTTGAATGCAGGGATTTCAAATGTGCTTTCTTTTATGGTGCAGGTCCCACATTACTCGTTTTGTAGGGCAAGTGGCTGGTGGTGTTCTGTGGTGATTTTCCTCAGAGAGAAGGGGGCTGCTCTAATGCAGGTGGGCTGTGGGCCCAGCGCCCTGCCCGGCATGCAGCTGTATGTGCCCCCCAAAACCAGAACAGCCACTGGCTTATTGCCCACATAGTGTGGGGGGACCAGCTTGGGATTTGCTTCATCTGGAGTCAAAACAAGGACAGTAGGAAGGAACAGTTTTAAAAGATGAAAACTTAGCACCCTCATATCTTCCCGTTATTCTCTTCCATGTACACACAGGTTTGTGCACAGTCATACGCAATTGCTCCTTCTGTTGGAATTCGGCAAGTGGTGCCTTACAGAGGTGTCAGATGAATCCGATGGAAGCTTTTTGAACAGAGGCCTGTGTCACCAGGGCTTCTTCCTGGGCATTCCCTGTGGATCTGACAGCTGGGACACGTTTCTTCTTTTACTTAACGCAGTAGCAGAGGTGATTAGTTTTCTGCACTGCAGAGTTTCAAAGAGGGATTTTCCTTAACTAATTTTCCTTAGTTTTTACCTTATCTGTATCAGTCAGTATTATGAAGAAGTTAAGGGATGCTTTCATCCATACGCTGGTAGCTACGTGTGTGTGTTGTGTTCTTTGAGCTTGGCAGATGAAGGGTGGTGTTAGGGAGCACGGGCACGGCAGAAGAAATACTTAAGTCTCCTTATGCTTGAATTTATCAGTCCCTAGGAATACACAACCTGCCTCTAAATCCTTGATGCATTGCACGTAAAATCCAGTGCTACGGTTTCAATTTGTTATTTTCTGATCATTAGAATGGTTTCTGATCACGGAATGGTTTGGATTTGAAGGGACCTCAAAGCCCATCCAGTTCCACCCCTTGCCATGCGCAGGAACACCTCCCACTGGATCAGGGGGCTCCAAGCCCCATCCAACCTGGCCTTGAACACCTCCAGGGATTTCATCCCTCTTGTTTAATAACAGCTAGAAAGGCAATGTAATGTTATCCCACTTTTTCACACGTTGCCTCCTTGTTTTCAAGTTGACAGAGGTGCAGCAGGTGACTGGCCTCGGAGCTGGCTGGAAGCCCCATGGCAGCAGTGAGTGGGACAAAGTTGCTGTGCCTTGGGCAGTGCTGAGCACCTCAGCAGGACTGGCCCCTTTGCACTCAGAGGATGGGAAACTGTATCCCAACTGCCTGGGAAAGTGGCCAGTGCTGCCCAGCTGTTTTTTCCTTCGAGTTCATCATATTCCATAGAGTGGACACGAAAATGTGCTGTGCTGCCCTCCTGGCTGCAGGGCAGGAAACTGCAGAACTAAAATATTCTCTTTTTAATGCTCCCCATTCTGTGTCCATACGGAGCGTTTCCCTGCTGAGGTGTGTGTTGGTTCCTCTATGACTTTTGTTTACTGTATATCTGGCTCAAAACACCATTCAAAATTTCTATTACCATGGAAAAAGTCAATATTTGTTTGCTTAATTTATGCTAGGATTGAGTTTTTATGGTTACTGAACGTCGTTCACAGCCTGAAGTCAGTCAATGGAGGCTCTGGCACTGTCACCAGCCGCCGTGGCAGTTGCCTTGCATTTGCAGTACAGAGTCGTGCCTTTATTGCCCCAAGAATGCAGATCAAAGGTTTCCCTTTCCTTTTACTCTGGTTTGATCAACAGTTTCTGTCCATAATAGAGTGACTGCCTCGGCTTGCAGGGGAACATCTTTCTAAAGGGGTGCCTGGCTCCTTGTCAGCCTCCACATTTCTTTGGGGCATTTCCAAGCACCCACGAGCCTTCTGTCCAAGGATTTGTGAGAAGAAAGTGTTTTCTCTTTGAAGAACCACTGCTCAGTGTGATGGCAGCTCCTGCTTCTCAGGTGTAGTTTCACTGCTGGGTGAGTCAGGGAAACAGTGGGGACTGCTCAAAGCCCCTTCTTGTTTTAAAGGGAGGTTGCATGGTATTTGTAGAAAAGAATTGCTCCACACACCTGTGGATCTGTCAAGAGAAACTGTAGGTATCTTGATAGTATTATAATGAAATGTAGTTATCTGGTAACTGATAAATTTTGTGGAAAACCTAACCTGTGTCTTACTGTGAGCAGCAGCATGGGGAGCAGAGGCAGAACCAGAGTGGATGGAGACATCAGCTCAGAAGCAGGGTGACCGGTGTTCCAGCACTCTGAAATATCTAAATATTGCACTACATAAAAGCTCTGCCTAATGTTGTTTTTTCCAGTGTTGTTCCTGTGGATGCAGACAGGCAGTCAGTGCTGTAAGGCACCTAATAACATGGATTACAGTAGGGCTCTGCACAAGTGAGGGTTTGTAGGATCATCTACTGGCTTTGAGGGACAAAACCAGGTCAGAGTATCGACAGCACGGAATTCTGAGTCAGGAATCCTGGCGTTGGCCTAATAGTTTGACTGCGGTCTAATCCTCTTTATGCCTTCTTTTTCTCATTGCTGAGATCTTGTAGGTGTGTATTACAGCTTGCTATAGTTTACAGGGCTGTGTTTGGTTTGCATGCTTCCACACTGGACAAATCAGTGTATATCTTAGCAATTTCAAACATTGGTAGCATTGTGGAATTCCCTTTTTTATTCCAAAGTCAGGCCTCTCATCTTGTAGCCTGGGCTCAGGAGAGAGTTTGCTGCAGAGAGCAGCCTTTCACCGGCAGGGTTTCTTTGGAGGGGCTCATGGCAGACCCTTCTATTTTCTTCCTCGGCGGGTCCAAGTGCCTTGTTTTGTTGGAGAGGAAGAAGGAGCAGAACGTGTAGATCTGGTTCATTTTTAGTTCTCCTGCTGATCTGCGAGGTGACTGTGAAAAGCTATTCTGGTTTTTCTTTGCTCTGGTTTATACTTTCTGTGCTTCTGTACTCCCGTCCTTCACATAGTGACAAAGCTATTTCATATTTTGTAAGGGGGAGGGGGTGAGACAGGTAGTTGAAAAGTGCCATTTCACATCTACAAACCCCTGAAGCCACTGAAGATTTCCTTTGCCTTAAATAGGCTTTGGATCTGTTCTTAGAAGAGCAAAATGACTACAAAGATTCATTGTTTTGCCTACTCCATAGCAACCGACAACATAAAGCCTTTTCCCAGATGTGTTTATTTAAAGGCTTTATAAGTTCAGTTTAAAAAATGAACTGAAGTTACAGCTACTGTTTTAATGCCAATTTTTGTGTATCGACATCAAAAAAATAAGTGAACTAGTATTCAGCCATAGGAAATGAAGAAATGTATCTGAGAGAAGATAAGTCCATTTAGGGGGACACAAAGCTGGCATAAGGACAATAACATGTTAGCTTTTAAAGAATTACCTGGCATATTTGACAATTCCTATGTAATTCCAGATCATGTGGGGAAATTATCGCACTATACTATGTTTTATACCATTAGTCAATTACTTTTTATTGATAATTCTCATTGTGCATCAAAAGAGAATATTGTGAATGAGTGTTGTGCCCTATGTCCTTGAGACTGATGTATCCCCATATTTTTTTAAAGAGCACTTGGTTTTCATTCGGTGAGCAGGCAGGCATGGGTGGAGGGAGAGTGTGAGAGGCAGAGAACTCAGCATGAGAGGGAGGAGGTAGAGGACCCATGTGGGTTAATGTATTTTGTCCACGGGATGAATTGGATTACTATCCCTGCAAAGCCCACTGTGAGAGGAATAACATGTTTTTTGACCCATGTATGTGTTTTATTGTACAATGCTGCATGGTTGTATTTATACTCCACAGGAAGAAAACTAATCCCTACCAGTTCCTTCCATTTTTTTTTGTGAGTAACCCTTTGGTTTTATGTAAGCAAAATGCAAGATAAATGCCATTTCAGCCATTTAGATCTTGGAAATAATGGTGTATTAAATGTGATTAAGTTGGGAATTACCCTTAAGCAGGGTCATAATTACTGTAAATTTAGATGGCATGTTATACAAATTGCTGTGTGCTTATAATTACAAATTGAGTTTGCACTCTGGGGGTTTATAAACTTTATCTTGGCTATTAACACATTAAATAACAGTGATTTATGTAAATTACTGGATAAACGTAAATTCGGTGTTGTGCTTAGTCTAAGTTTAATTATACTGCTGTATTAGAAACAAAGTATGGTTAGCTTTAGCAAGGAGGGTTGATAGTCCAAGTATTACATTCTCTACTGAGGTACTGTTAAACTTGATAATGGTAACAAAATTGGAGTCACCTGTGTAAGTTAATCAGTCGTATTTAGTGGTCACACTGCCTACAGGGTGTTTAAGTGAGTGAACTACCAACTACAGGGAATGAGCCGGCTGCCAACGGCAAGCTCTTCCCGTGGTCAGCCAGCCCACTTGCTCCAGAATTAGTCACCTCCAACTTCTGGACTGATGTAGTGAGCGTAAGTTCACACTCTGAAACTTTTGTTTGTGTCCTCTCACACAGAGATTTCCTAGTTTGTTCGGTTTTTTTCTTCAGTCAAGTTGATCTTTCTTGAATGGAGCAAAGATAACTTTGTGTTGTACCGTTACTTGTGTTCCAACAAATTGCTAGGGATAAAGATACAAAGATATGAAAAATTACTTTCCTGTTTCCCTACCTTGCACTACATATTTGGACAGTACCTTGGTGGCAGCTGTGGTGCTGCCTCGGTGTGAAAACAGCCATGGGAGAACAACAGAGAGAGCTGTAGCCCCTATACGTCCTGTGGGTTCTGCCAAAGCTTCCTATGCAAAGCGCAGATGAGAAGCGCAAGAGAAGCCCACGTTGGCTCTGAATTGTTAGAAGCCTCCGAAGGCCTGAAACCTCACCTCTGTGTTTGGCACAGAGCATAAAGCACTGCACCTGCGTAGTCAGGCAGACAAATATTGTAGCTAGGTGCCACCAAAAACCTGCCCTGAAACATCAAGCCTGGATGTCTCTGCAGAATCCCCGCCAGTTCCCTGAGGGACACCAGGTCATGCACTGTGGGTTATGGGTACTGCTACGTGAGGGAGACTGGGTTACGTGGTGTGGATTGCGCTTACTGCTGCCTGAAGGAGATGGGATTATGTGGTATGGATCATGGTTGCTGCTGCTTGAGGGAGATGGGATTATGCGATATGGATTATTGGTTCAATGAAGATGGCTTTGGAATGCTGAAACATAACCAGAAAATCCCTCCAAAAATAATTCCATGAGGCTGCCTTGACTGGGAAGTCACAATACGATCTGCGTAGTGCAGCAAGAATTTGGTTTTCTGTTTAATTTCCCCCATTGGAATACATGCGAGATCTTGAATCTGTAGATTATTTTAGCATTTAATCTCTCCTTTAGGTTTTAAAGACTTACTAAACCAAGAAATTATTTTAACAAAATGTAGCAGAATGGTCAAAACAAATATGAGAATTCTGGACATTTGAATTTGGGGGGGGAGAGCTGTACAATTTGAAATGAGATGTGTTAGTATTGCTTGGTTCTTTGCTTATCTCGCGTGTTCATGTCTGTAGAAGGGAGATCGTGTTTGAAGCTGGTTAAGGAAAGCCCATTCTTCAGAAAATTCTGTGACTGCTTTTGAGGTCAGAGCTCCTGAGCTGCCCTTTCCAGCACGTATCCTCCTTCACAGCCCATGCTAAAACTGTCTGGTTTCTAAATGGAAACTGGTTTCCAAAGGAGCAGCTGACTTTTGTGGATTGTCTGCTTTGGATTTGTCTCTGTTTACCAGTAGAGATGAAGCATGGTGCAGGAGGGCACTGAGTCAGGACCAGAAAAATGTGGAGTTGTCATCTATTCCAAGACTTCTGTAGGGAAGAGACTGTCTGGATAACCATTAGATGTTGAAAGGAGCATTGCAGTGTAAATAGTCTCTGGTTATAGACTTGCAGGGACATTACTATCAAAACAGTCGGTGTAGGTGTGCCCTTCCTTAACATATTTGAGTTTCACTGAGAGCCAGTTAAACCCAGGCTTACTGGAATCCATGCCTAATGCCTCCCTAGGAAACTATGCAAAAGACACACTCGATCCAAATGTTTAACTGGCTTTAAGTAAAATTGCTTTGGTTCTTTTTGTCATCAAGAAAGCTGTGATGAGCTCTGTATGTACTGTAAATAAGAGGCATGTTGTATATACAGCACACGGGCACAGCTGAGCCTTTTGCTGTGCTCTTCCTTGTACGCGATTTGTTTGAGCAACAATTTTAGTTTCTGACTGAACTTCTGAGTTTCCCCAAACAGAAATCAGCCAGTTCTTCTTTCGTGTGCTGCGGTATTTCCACTCCTAACAAGTGTAGTGCAAATTGCTCTGGCCCTGCAAGAAACTGCAAACAGTTATGAACGAAGCCTTTAGTGGTGAACGAACCAACTGCCCCACCACCCCACCCCAGGAATGGTTCGTTTTCTTAATGAACTTCCCTTCTCCAGCTCCCTGGCACCTAGATGAAGACAAGGAGTGTCTGTGGTTAGACAGTTTGCCCAATTTACACAGGCAGGATGCTTATTTTGTTGAAGGGAAACTAAATTTGGAAAGCAAGTTGTTTTGACGGTTCCATGAAACGGGAAACCCAGAAGTTAAAACCTGTCTTGCTTTTCTGCGTTATTTCAGGATATTAATCATATGGGGTTTTGAAACACTGATTTCTTTGTGCCTATAAGTAGCACTATTTAATACTGGTTTTATGGTGTAGTTTCAGTGGTTCTTTTGACCTGTGGAGCTAAAACTGCTGTAGGAATAGTCTACCAAGAAAACTCTGACTTAGCAAGTACTCTTCAAAATTATTTGCAGTTCAGCGCAGCAGAGGAGCTCAGGTTGCCGTTCTGAACAGGAGCAGACAGTTGATAAGGTGATGTTCCCTGGGGACAACAGGTTCTGGAACTGGCTGACACCTTAGCTCCTCAGCACTCGGATTAACCTTCCAGACACGCTGCCAAACCTTTTCTTTTCTAGATTGTGGGGGAGGAAGGCTAGGAAAGCGTCACGAAGCAGAAGCATTTTGGTTAAAATCCGTGTGTGTAAAATGTTCCTGTGCATGAGAAAATGCTGTCATTTCAGTGTTCTCATTTGCAGGTGTGTGGTTTCTACATCAGAGGCGTTTATATAAATTAAAGCACCTTTGACAGTGTTCTGGGAGATGAGATGTTTTCATTTATGAATTACTAAGCTACAATTAACTCTGTTTAGACTTGATTTCTTGCAATACTTTAATCCCTGTATGTGAATCTGTTTGAAAAAAAAATTAGGAAGCATTGTTATTCATGTGTCAAATACTGTGATGATGACATTGCCTTGATGGTGGGCATTTCTGTGAGGAATTCCTGCTTGCCAGAGCTAGCTTCAGGAGTGAGCTACCGTACGCTTGGAGGAGGTGAAGGTTTCCTCCCATGCCCATTTACAAATTCTGAGAAGACCAAAGACAAGATAGAGTGAAATCCACAAGCTTTCCAGGTCAGGTTTCAGTTGAGCCACAACTAAATAATTTTTGAACTACTCATTTTTATCTGAAATTGTGAGAGGTGTTTTTCAAGTAATAAATCAACTACTCATCCCCAAATTATTGTTCTCCAGTCACCAGGCCACCACAGCAGTGGAGCTGGGGAAGGGTCTAGAGCACAAAGGTTATGAGGTGCGGCTGAGCGCCCTGGGGCTGTTTAGCCTGGAGAAGAGGAGGCTGAGGGGAGACCTCATCGCTCTCTGCAGCTCCTGGAAAGGAGATTGTGGGGAGGGGGGTGCTGGGCTCTGCTCCCAAGTAAGAAGTGATAGGACAGAAGGAAGTAGCCTCAGGTTGTGCCAGGTGAGGTTTAAATTGGATATTGGGAGAAATGTCTTCACTGACAGAGTGGTGAAGCCCTGGCAGAGGCTGCCCAGGGCAGTGGTGGAGTCTCCATCCCTGAAGGGATTTAAAAAGTGTGTGGCCATGGCACTTCGGGACATGGTTTAGTAGGCACAGTGGGGTCGTGCTGACAGTTGGACTGGATGATTTTAGAGGTCTTTTCCAACCTTAACAATTCCATAATTCTCTATGAGTGTTTGCTTCCCACCTGCTTCACAGCCCGGGGACTCATTCTGCCTTGCAGTTCCAAACCTTACAACACTTCATACAAGTGTAACGCATGTGGAAACACTTATGGAGAGAGCAAATTGGAATATCGGGGGTCGGTATTGGTACTGGTGTTCTTTAACATCTTTTTCACAGACATGGACAGTGGGACTGAGAGCACTCTGAGCAATTTTGTCAATGACAGACACCAAGCTGTATGATGCGGCTGACACACTGGAGGGAGGGCATGGGGAACCTGGAGAGGTGGGGCTATGCCAAACGCATTAAGTTCAAAAAGGCCAAGTGCAAGGTCCTGCACCTGGTTTGGGGAAATCCTAAGTGCAATTAGAGGCAGGGCAGAGAATGGATTGAGAACAGCCCAGAGGAGGACTTGGGGGGCTGGTGGAGGAGAAGCTTAGCATGAGCTGGCAAAGTGCACTCACAGCCCCAAAAGCCACCCATGTCCTGGGCTGCATCCAGAGCAGAGGGACCAGCAGCGCCAGGGAGGGGATTCTGCCCCTCTGCTCCGCTCTGCTGAGACCCCACCTGGAGCCCTGCGTTCAGTTCTGGAGTCCTGAGCACAGGAAGGACCTGGAGCTGTTGGAGCGAGTCCAGAGGAGGCCACGGAGATGATCCAAGGGCTGGAGAACCTCCTGTACAAGAACAGGCTGGGAGAGTTGGGGTTGTTCAGCCTGGAGAGGAGAAGGCTGCGGGGAGACCTTAGAGCAGCCTCCCGGTCCTGAAAGGGGCTGCAGGAAAGCTGGGGAGGGGCTCTGGATCAGGGAGTGCAGGAACAGGACAAGGGGGAAGGGTTTTCAGCTGCAAGAGGGGAGACTGAGGTGAGAGGAGAAATGTTTTGCTGTGAGGGTGGGGAGGCCCTGGCCCAGGGTGCCCAGAGCAGTGGTGGCTGCCCCATCCCTGGAGGTGTTCCAGGCCAGGCTGGATGGGGCTTGGAGCCCCCTGACCCAGTGGGAGGTGTCCCGGCCCATGGCAGGGGGTGGCACTGGGTGGGCTTTGAGGTCCCTTCCAACCCTTATTTTGAACCACACGTGGTCCCTCAGCTCTGCCGGGGCACCTTTGGGCCGCGCTCGGGCGGGCAGTGCCCGGGCCAAGCGCCCCCGGCCCCCGCGCTGCTATCGCGGCGACGCTGCCGCGCGTGCGCGCCGCCTGCCCTCCTTCCCCCCCCCCCTCGCCATCGCGAGGGCAGCGGGCGGGGCGCGGGGCGATGGTGGCGGCGCGGAGCTGCCCGCCCGCCAGTCCGGCGCAGCCATGTGGTGCCTGCACTGCAGCTCCGAGAGGACCCAATCGCTGCTGGAGCTGGAGCTGGAGAGCTGGTAAAGTGGGGGAGATATTGCCTGGGAGAGCCCCGTGCTAGCGCACAAAGGGCTGCGGGAGCCAGGAACTGGGGTTCGAGACTGGGGGACGCGGGTTCGAGACCGCAGTGGGACCAGAGCGTGCGCGGTGCTGAAGGGCGCTGGGAGGATGCGATTTGGCTCGCTGGGTGCCTCGCTGCTGGGGATGGCAGGGGCGCACAAGCGTGAGATCCCCGTCTCGCTGAGTGTGGGAAATCCCATGGCTGGTGGCCAGAAGGGATTTAGTTTAGATGTTAGGAAGAAGTTCTTCACGATGAAGGTGGGGAGGCGGTGGCACAGGGTTCAGAAACTCAACAGAGTGAAAAATACCCTAGAAAACTGAATTTAACAGCCAGCTGGGCATGACTCCCACTGAGGCCAGGCTGAGAGAGCTGGAGTTTGTTCAGCCTGGAGAAGAGAAAGCTGTGGGGAGACCTCAGAGCAGCCTCCCAGTACTGAAAGGGGCTCCAGGAAAGCTGGGGAGGGGCTCTGGATCAGGGAGTGGAAGGACAGGATGAGGAGAGATTGAGCTGAGATCTTAGGGAGAAATGTTTTGCTGTGAGGGTGGGGAGGCCCTGGCCCAGGGTGCCCAGAGCAGTGGTGGCTGCCCCATCCCTGGAGGTGTTCCAGGCCAGGTTGGATGGGGCTTGGAGCCCCCTGAGCCAGTGGGAGGTGTCCCTGCCCATGGCAGGGGGTGGCACTGCATGGGCTTTGAGGTCCCTTCGAATCCAAACCTTTCTATGGTTCTCCAGAGCTGGATCTGGCCTGTGCTGTGTCCGAAGGGGCCAGGGTCCTGGTGGTGGCTGGGAAAGCACATTGTGCTCAGGGTGCTGCCTGGTGGTCTCTGGCTCATACCTCACCCAGCAGGAACAGAGTAAAAGGGTCATAAAATCACTTGGTTGGAAAAGACCTTTGAGATCTTTGAGTCCAACCGTACCTGTCCACTGCTAAACCAGATTCCTGAGCTCTTCAGGGTCCAGTCGTCTGGTAGGAATGGAACACAGTGGTTCAGTCCAAGGGCCAGGGATGCTGAACAGCTGGTGTGAGGAGAGCAGAAAAAGGTCCTGTCAATATCGGTACTCTCTCTTGTTGTGGTGTGTTGTTAACTACTGAACTGACGTGGGTCAGGATTACAAAAGCACCCTGTTCCATGCATGAACCACTGGAAAAGGAGATGTAGAAACCAGTTTTTCTTGTGTAGTACTGTGTGTGGGTAATGATGGACTAAAATAGTTATCCTAGCAAGTGCCCTGGCAAAATGAAATTATCTCCCTGATAAAATAAATGTTATCCCATCAAACTATCACATTGCCAAAGTTTATTCCACCAAGTAATTTGTTGAAATTCTGAGCCAGTCGACTGTTAAAGAAACGTTGGGTTTAACTAAAGATAGGAAACATCAAAAATTGGGTGTGTGCGTGTGTGGGAAAACAGAAAAGGAGGAAGTGCCTGGATTCAGGGTAACGGCATATGAATGCAGCAGTGTCTTTGCTTGAAAAGAAAGGAAAAGTGTTTTTTTGATAAAGAAAAACATTTTATAGTGCAGTTTAGTCACACATTAAGCCCATTTTTACCCTTAAGGAAAATGATAAAGTTGAGCTCGCAGGTTTCCTGTGCAAAGCTGGTAATGTTTGCATAAGTGACGTGATGTTAGCACGGCTTGCTATGAAACATAAATCGCAATGTTACTTCAGTGGCAGATTTGCCTGCATTCATACAGTTCCATTCTGCTGTTCAGTCATTGTTTCAGACTTTTTTTCTCCATTTGCACATTGCTTTGCACTTCCTTTCAGTGGAGCTTGATTATTCTGCCTGATGTGTTGAAAGAGGAATTGCTGAGTCCTTAGTTTGGATGGCTGTGTTTAACTGCGTCTGTTCTTGTGGCAGATACCCTTCATGTAGACATGGAATTCATTAGCTCTCTCTGTTGCTGTAGGAAGAACTTAACCCATGCTGAGGAAAATGATCCATTTCCCCTTTCATTTCTGCCTTTGCATCAGATTTGATTTGCTGTTGTGATGTCCTGTTCCAGTTTGCAAAATTCCAGATATGGGGAGTACTGTTCTGTAGTAGTTAGCTGGGGTTTTCCTTGGTTAAATAAGTGCTCAGTGTTGGGGTTTCACAGGTGAGGTCAGCTGCCATCTGGGTTTTCTCCTTTTTCTACTAATCTGAAATAACTCATTGTCGTTAGAGACACTGACTGTAATGCAGGACCTGGAGCTAGCCATGAAAATGATCACACTCAGGGTACCAGCAGTGTTTAGTTCTTTCTTGCTGCTCTAGAAGCTTTCTGGGAATCCTGGTGCATTTAATAAACAATTTGCAATTCAGTTTCGTTGCATAATTTGCAGCTCCCAGGTAAAGAACCCCAAAGAATTCAGGGTTTTACCTGGAAAGTACAAATACCAAGTGGAACAGCAACTCTGATTTGTTGTTCTTGTTACAAAGCTGTGATGGAAGGTTGCTAGGAGTTGACACAGCGAGTTACTGCTGGGCAAGCAGACTTCTCTTCTGGAGACGGTCTCTTCAGGAGCAGTTGGCAGGCTGTTCCTCTTGAGAATCGGGAAGTGATTTCTTTGGATAGACAGCCTCATGGCCTTGCTTGGTTTTTCTCGCCCTGTGACCATTTCATATTTGCAAAATGAAAATTCTCTGAAGAGAACTGCGTTTCTGTGCACATGTCTAGAGAAAGTATTCCCCCAAATATTCAGTCTTCATGAGGATGGTCTTCCATCACTTGGAGGCTGGGATTGTTTCATGCCTTTGACGATCTAGAGGTTAGATCCTATGATTTTGGTGGGAACATCTGCTTTGAAACAACAGCTTACTTGATACTGATCCTGTTTTCTGAAGTATGAAGGTGGCGATTCAAGGATCAAACTTTTAGCAGAGGAAGATCTGATAACTGTGTAGCTGCTTAGCACAGTTACATGATTACTATAATTATTCTTGCAAGCTGTATTTGCAAGCAGAACACCAATAAGAGGTAGCTGTGAAATATAAAAGCTGGCCTAAAAGTAGCCAGTTCTCTGTTGGCAGGTGCAAGGTAAGATAACCCAAACCAACACTTGTGGAGATGCTGCCTGTAGGCATTTAACATCTCCTCGCATCTTTCAGTGGTGTTTCTTGATGTCTGACACTGTTGATACTGAGACCTCAGGCGTCTCTAGCAGAGCTTTTGGAACTGAGTGCTGGAGGTGAGACAGTGCTTTCCTGGTAGGACCCATCCTTTGGCCTGCGGAGTGGTGTTCCCCTTGGAATTCGAGCGACTCTATTGCTTTGGCATTATCGCCCCAACTGTGTGCCTCTCGATGAGGAAAACTGGATTTACCCTGCTGTCAGGGTGGCTTTATTTTGGCAATATTAATGCCATAAAGATGTCCTGGCAGTTATCCACTAGGCCTTCCCAGGATCTCAAGATCCAGGCTAAAGCACCCTCTTTGTTGTAAACTCGTGCAGCTTCCAGTTTCTGTGCAATTCAGACGTGTGCAAAGGAATGGTTCGAGTTCTTATATTTTTGAACACTGTATTTGTTTGAAAAAAATGTGAAAGGCCACCATTTGAGAAGTAAAAGCCCGCTTTGTTGCTTTGAGCATTCTGATACATGGAGGTAGATTAGCTGGGTGGCTGTGGCTGTTGTGCCTCTTTATTGCAAGACTTTACCATAATTTATGAAGGACATTAAGGTTCCAGTTTTCTTGGTCTTTCAGCATTTACATAGTCCTCTTCCTGTCAGAATTGATGGTAATTTTATCATTCCAGTGTCAGGCATATTTTAATCACAGTAGCTGTCAATCAGTTATTGCCTTTAATGTTTAATAACAGAACTGCAGGAGACCTCAGAAACTGTAATCAAAATGGAGCCCTGATTGCTCTATTTGTTACATTAAATGTGTGAGGATGTGCCCTTAACTCAGGCACTGCCTGATCAGCAGAACAACCGGAATTATGAAGAGCTGGATCTGGGGTTTGGGGACGAAGTGTGCTGGTGCGCTGGTTTTTTTAACTGTGCTTTGTTTAGATTTCAGTTCTGTTTAAACAGCGTGTGGGCCACAAGCCAAACTCATATTCCTGGTTTTGCTCCTCTGTTTCTGTTGCCTAACAAGACTATGTAGTTACAAGAGCAGAATCAGGCCCTGCATCTGGAAGTTCATTTTTAGCATCCTTCATATTGTCATTTTATGTCAAAACTTATGTAAATTCAGATTTTTGTTTAATCCATGCATCTTTGTTATGCAAAAATACTTACTTATTAGCTAAAAATATTTTAGTTACATAGCTGTAACCCTTCTGTCTTTCAGGAATTCATTTGGATTTTATTTGCAGGAAGGGTGATTCTAGTTAGGATACAGACAGAGAGGGCAAGTTTACTGCTCTGCTGTGATTTGACTCCAGGTTTCCAGAGAAGAACAGATGCTGCTTTAATCCACTGTAGCACAAAGCCCTAGTATTATGTTAAAGGGGACTGCGAATTTAGCTAAATAAATCTTCTTTTCCTTCCTTACAATAGACAAAAGGCTAGAAACATTTTCATAGAACTATTTAAAGATGTCTATAATAAAAATAAAGTGAAAAAAAGCCATGCTTTGGTATGATAACAAATCAAGCCCTTTTATCCTTGTGGGAGAAGCAGAAAATTAGAATGATGGCTTTGATGGCCTTTAATACAGGAAACTGATGTAGTGTATCTGTTAATCAGATTCTTTCAGTAGTTCAGTGTCATCCGAGTTAAACTTGTGCTTAATAACAAAGAACTCAATTCCCTGTTGCCTTCTGTTGTGCAAGCACCAACAAAATGCAGCAGTGACGAGTGGGCTTCCTCGAAGAGAAGTGGCTGCGTTCAGGGCAGCTCAAGAGGAAAAAGGCCCCTGAGCTTGTTTGGAGGGACACTCGCATTGTTCAGTGCAAAACATTTCAGTTGCCCCTAAAATTCACAAGATTAAGAAGGATGGATGTGTCATGAGTTTAAATGTTTTGGTGAGAACAGAGGAAAAGAGAACTAACTTCTTTGTATGTTGATATAAACATGGCCTTTTGGGTCATCTTTATGCAGTGTAAGGGAAGCAGGGGTGTAAACCTGGTGGATTTTCTGTTGCAGGGTATGTTTACAGCCAGTCGTAAACCTGTGCTGCAGGGAAGTTCACAAATTGACTTTAGTTTAGTTTTCACCCCCCACATTTCTCGCAGACTGTCCCAAACTCGATCTCAGGTGCCAGGGAGGGTTCAGTCTGGCAGCGGCGCTGGGCACCACAGCGCAGGGAGCCATAGGGAGGACTGCGCTCAGCTGGAGGGCAATGGATTCTTTTCGGTGTAGCCCACAGCTGATGGTTCTAGTGGTGATCCTTTCAGTCCTGGTGAGTCAAGTCAGGGGCGACCGTATCGGTACTTCCACAAACCTCCAAGGGAAAAATCCTTGGGAAGGAATGGATCATTTAGGTGGAAGCACTCCTGCCTTTAATGATAACTCCAAAGCCAGGGTTTCCCTCATCCTTCGGGGAGGTTGTGCTGAGGAAGTCACTGCTCGAATGAGGTGGCCAGCAGTATTCCTGATCCGGCTGCAGGTCCTGGCTCTGAAAGAGCAGAAGGGGCCAGAACCAGCCCTTTACTTTCTGGTTGGGTTTCAGCTTAATAACAGCTTTTCTCTCAAGCTGACTTCCCTCTGTGCTTGCAATGGGGAATAAAACTTACCTTTAGTTTTCTTGCCTACATAGTTCTGCTTTATTGTAATGTGTTGAAAACACCTGCTGGATTTCCACTCTCGGGGTGTCCAGGGTGATTCTCATGCTTTGAAGGTAACAACTTTCACAGGATGTTGAATGTTGGATAATATTTTCAGCTGCTCTTAGAGTCTTGAAAGACAGACAGTTCTTTATTGTTGTTTACATATTCTTTTCTTATATTTTATTCTGTGAACCTGGTTTAGAAGATACCAGTGGTGCAGTGCGTTTAGTAGAAGCCAGTTTCAAGAAGGAGCTGATCCTAATGCTTACTTCACAGCTCGAAGTTTCCTATTAATGCTAGTAGTTAAAGCGGTGCAAAATTGTGAGGGAATAGAGGATTGCCCAGCATTTAGCGGGAATTGCCCCAAATGGTGACAACCTGTTGCAGTCTTGGATTCATTTTAGTTAATTAAACATGATTAGATTAGCCTAGAAAAAAATAAGCACTTCAAGTTTTCCTGCACTGATGCAGTGCAGCGTGTTGGACAAGATAATTTCTGACTGTCTTTAGTTGACATTTTCAGAATCTGTTTTTGCACAGTATTTGTTTTTCAATTTGTAAAGTGATTAGTCTTGTTTTCAGGAGCTGCACTTTCACCCCTGTCCTAGAAGACACTTCTCCATTGTGGAAAGCTCTACGAATTAAGTCAACATGAAGAGTCTATAGATTCTAAGATGGTTGTGAGTTCTGTATTTCAGACCCAGTGGCTGACTGGGCTCACGTGCAGCCCCAAGCTGTGTCAGTGGAAGCCGCTGCAAGTTGTCTGTGCTTGTGGGAGTAGGAGTTGCAGAGCCGTACTTACTGGGCATCCATGTGGTGCTCTGCCATGAAGCTGCTGCACCCTTCAGAACAGCCTCATGATTGCTACCGACTGGAAGTAGCTAATAAAATTACTTAGACTGGGTCTTGAAACTTGATAATAGATAAGCTTTGTAAGATGGAAGTTCTTGGCTTACCATAAGCTTTGAAATAGCATTTATAGATTTCCAAGGCATGCTACCTGTGTTACTTTTTTATTGTGATCAGTGAGATGAGTCAGAAGCCCTTCTGAAAGCCAGCATTGAATTCATGACTAACAGAGAAAGAAGGATCAAATATATAGACTCAGCATAATGAAGAGGAAATGGCAAAGGAAGGAAGTTGGTGAATGGGAAAAAGCATCTGTCAGCTCTTTAACTGATTCTGAGGTTGTAAGCAATATTCTGAGGTCTCCTTTGTCCTAAGAGTGAAGATTTACATGTAGGAAGACACAGAATATCTTTTGGAGTATGTCTGCAAATCCCTCCTGTGTTTGAACACATTGCCTTGAACCTAAGTAACATCAAAACCATTTTCTTTTTCACCAAACTCTGTACTTCCAACTAAAGGTCTCTTACTGTGTTTCCTTAAACATGATGTTCTGCACACTTTGATATAAACCTTGGGTATGTGTAGAGGATAAAAATCTCACTTTTATGAGGATACCTGTAGTTGGCAGTGATTCTCTCCTAGTAAGTTACAACACAGACCTCTCTGTGTGTGCAGAATCCCAAGGCAAGTTCCCCTTCTTGCTGTGTCAGCAGCGCTCTGAGCTTCACAGGAGGAAGGGCTCTGTTCTCATCCATTGTCCTTCCTACATGAGGAGTTTACCTTGCCCATTTGCATTTATGCTTATAGAAATTACATTGTTCACCCTTAGAGAAAACTAGTAGGGTTTATTTGACTTCGGGGTTGTTTTTTTAGTCTTGGCACAACATTGTTGGCAGTCAAAATGCAGGGTTTGTGCAGTGTTTAAAGCTGAGTGATTCTTTTATATTACATCTACATCTAGGTTCAGTTAGGTTGGTAAAAGGTCTTTCTCTGATCAGGCTTTTAACAGTCTCCTCAAATTGGATTGGCTTTTTTAAGTACATTGCTCTGGAATCTTATGAGATGAATCTGTAACTTTAGAGGGAAGTGAAACCATCACAAAAAGCTGAACAGTCCCTTTCTTTCTGATTTTAAAAGTGGGAGAATTTTAGCCAAGCACTGCTTAAATCCAAGTGAAAGAACAAAATATTTTGTGTTTACCAGTGACGTTGTTCTAGAGCAATTGTCATTAGATAATAACAATATTACATAATAACGATATATTGTTAACTAATTGAAATGGGATCCCCTGGTTGTCGTAAATAGGTCTTTTGTATCACATTCATTTGCTGCTTACGTGAAAATGTGGCCTAAATGAATAAACTGGGATGTGATTTGTGACTTTACCTGATATAATGTCCAATACAAACATATGTGGTTTTGTTGCCATTTCTGCTGCATGGACGCGCTGTCTGCGCTTGGGTTTATGGTGATTCTTAATTTCCCTCTGCCCGGGCACACAGACATGCATGAAGGGAAAGGCTTGCCTGCTACCAGATTGTTCCCAGCTCTGTATCTTGTGCATCTTATTTGTAATCATTGCAAATAGTTAAGAAACAAAAACCTTCAAAGAGTCAAATGATAGGCTTTGTCAAGTGTATTTGATCTGAGAATATGGGTTTGTTCAAAATGTGAGATTTCAGTGCCGGTAACATCTTACTAACTCGGCAAACATGATTTCATTAAGGATCTTTAAAGTAATTCATGTTTATATGCTACAGAGTGTGTAAGAGGGGAAGGAGTATTATCCACCAAGAGGATGAGTAGGAAACTGGTGTTTGGTCTCATACAGAACCCGACTCCCAGCAAGCTGATCTCTCAGCACTGCCAGTCGTATCGCCTCCTCCTCTGGGGGCTGGACACAACAGCTGAAGCCACCACCGCGGTGACACACAAGGATGGCTGGTGCATCACACCCCAAGGATTTTTGCGTTATATCAAATGCTGCTTCAGCTGTGCTTGCAAATCAGTTTTTTTCTCAGCTGCAGAAACTAAATCTTCCTTTTTAAAATTAGTGTTGTAGAAAGGTCATGTCATGATAGAAACAGAAGAATGTGTATTACCATCTCAAATGCTTGTGGTATGTAGAGTAGGTATGCGAAATAAGAGGATTCCAGTTGCCAGATGATATATCTGAATAAATTATAAATAGTCAAGGTCAAATTCTACCACAGTTGCATTGAGAAACTCCACAGATTTCTGAAGCTTATCCTGTTGCATAAGAGTTTACAGAGGAACAGAGCAAAGTCTGCAGTAGTAGGCAGACCTTCACAGATGCTGTTAAATGGTCAGGTACCACACTTACACTTCAAAAATTTAGCTGTAGTCCCTGTGAGAAGGTGAACGTCCTTTTGAAGCACACGTGACATTTTCTGATGTTTGTTTGGTTTATGCTGATTTGACCTTAAAAAACCCTCTAAAAATACCAAAATCTGGCTGATAAATTTAAGAACTTTTCCTTTAGCCACAAGCCTCAAATTTTTACTGTAGTCATTTTTTAATAATATTGTATCCATTTTTTGAAGAGTTTGATGTATGGAATGCGGTCATTGCTGAATAAACATATCCTGGGTGATGATTAATGCATATGAGCAGAGGGTGATATTGTCTGTCTTCACCTGAGGTGGAAGCTAACGTTTGTAAGATGCACTCAAGTTCTGTCAGTGCTGTCAGTCTCCTTTGTTACCTTCCAGTCCCTAAATAATGAAAATAGAACATAGCTTCAGGCTTCATAAAACATTGGATAGGCGCTGGGTGAGGGTAGATGAATGGGTTGGTCAGTACTTAGGTCTGCCAGCCAGCGTGCTGCCATGGTTTGACGTAGACAAAGGTGATGCGTCAGGTGTTTGACCTTCCTTGTCCTCCTTGGAAGCTGAGGATAATCTCAAATAAGCTCTTTTCTAATGCCTATTCTTAGTTCTTGTATCTATTATAAAAGTTGTTCCCTAAAATGGACAAGCTGGGTAAATTTTTGGTTCTCTTTTCATCTTGCTTGTGTGCATCTCCATTTCAGTAGAGACAGTTCATTAATTCCTACATTCTGTTTCGACGTGGAGAAAATAATCTCTCATATTTCTTCCTCTGCTCTTGGCTACTGCTAACGATGCAGAAGAGTGTGGGTCAGAATGCTCTTTCTTAAAAAAACGGTTTTGTTAGTGCCTTTTATGGGATTAATTAGTGAGAATTAACACTTGGTAATGTCCAAGAGCCCAAGGTTTTTCTGTAGTTTTGAATCCAGGAGTTGGCCCAGAGAGGAGATGAAGTTTTGGGCTGCATGTCGTGGTACTTTGCAGAGCTCTGGTTGCAGTCGGTGGTCATCAGGTCGTGTTGGAACTTCAGCTGGTTGTGCTGGCAGCCTGTTACCCACAACAGGGCAGAGTGGAGTGGTTGCTTTGTCAGCACTCACTTCTGAGACGCGTGCAAATTTTGTCTGGGTTTTTGTTGCAGTGATATTTACCTCCAGTAAAATGAATTACCTGGGACATGACTTTGATGTGCATTTCATTTGTTTTTAACAGAAACAGCTGAATTGTGAGTACATTTTAGGTGAAACAAGTTGGTCAGTTATTTCTTTTCCCGGATCAAAGCTGTTGTCACTGCCTGTGCGTAGTGTTGTCCATCATAACAGCTTTGAGCTGGTGGCAGTGTGTGTTTGAAGGTAGATTGGTTTGTTAATGTTATTGCATTTATTGAATTTGGGGATTTGTGTAAGTTCTTAATATAATTGCGTTACTAGACAGCTCAAACCAGATGTGGCAGTAAGGACTGGATTCTGATCTGTTGGAAGCCACTAGTAATGTGCTTCTGCTCAAATGTTCTCTCTGCACTGGGGGAGAGAGATAAACGCTCGCAAATTATTTCGTATGAGCTCCATACTGTGGCTGGATTTGCATTTTAAGGAGTTGCATGAAGAACTTTTTGTGGATGGTAATTGGAGATAATACAATGCCTACATCGGAGCTTTAACTAAATGCATCTCCTGGTTTACAGCAGAAAGCACCACAAGTACTGGAGAGGAAGGCAGCGTTGGAGCAGCGGGGCGCACCCGTGTGTCGAATGAGTGCTTATGTTCAGATTCTGCTGGGGGGGAGTCACAGTTAGAGTTCGCAGTGTTACGTTTGTTGTTCAAAGTTTCACATTCAAATCGGGATTTTGTTGCACTTGTAAAGACAAAGTTCAATGCAAGAGATGAACTTCTGTAGAGGTCTGTGCTGATGTGGAATGCCTAGATTTGACCATTTAAATGGCTTTTTCCAGGCTTCGCGTTGGAAGTTTCCAACCGGACCAGCTGCTCCGGCAGCTGCCATCGCGCCTCTCTCCGTTACTCAGAGTTAGTTCCATGGGCGACTTCTGGTCTGCATTCTTTGTGCTAGGTAGAGAATTTGGATCTGTTTCGAGTGTGTATCTATAATTGGAGTTAGGATCAGAGTTGACTTCTTGAACCTTTTGTATTTTCAGAAGAGAGAGTTGGTGTAAAACAGATGCACAGCACTTCTTCCTTCCGGGGCATTTGGGCCTGTTCATAAAGGAGATTTGGTTTTGAATGAGGCAGAAGTTTTACAGAGAATCACGTTTATGAAATGAGACATTAATACAAAAATCTTTGCTCTTTTAAATTCATCTCATAAGTCGTATAGCAGAGTCCCTAGGTATCTAGATACATCAGCTGTAGGTTTAACGTTTAGGGACAGAAGAGTTTCTGGGACAAAGGAAGAAATAAGCTTTGCTGAACTGTTCTGTCAGTAGGTCTGACTTAAAGGGAACCAAGGTTACGTGTATTTTTCCTGAAGAGTGGAGTAAATTACATGGGTTCAGGGAGAAGGAAGCAAGTTAGAGAAAGAATGGATGGATTGAGGAATTTCATGAGAATTACTCATGCAGATGCTTCGCCATTGCAACAACGTATAAATCCTTCATGAAATTCGGTTTAAATCCAGGTTATGCAGAATACCTGGAATTTCAGCTGCTGTGAGACCCTGCCACAGTCGTGCTTTAAAAGCTGCCTGCTTCCTGAAGAACAGAGCACTTGGAGTGCCACAGCGAAACTGAGTCACTCTATCGCCTCATGCTGACTAGAGTTTTAAGTTGGCTGTGTTTTTCTTACTGTATTTATATTCCTCATGCATAGTTTCCACAATTTAGAAGAAAAAGTATTCATTTTGTTATGTTTGAACTTTGGCTCATGGTTTTAAGGATCTGAAATGCTATGGGAAAATCTTTAAGACGTAGCAGCACAAACTTAATTATACTGTCGTACTTCTCTTTATGTCCAAAAAGAAGGGTTTTTTTTCCAGAAGAATACAATGCTGGTGGGTTCTCATGTGCAAACCATCCAGTTGTTAGGGCCTGGTTTCAATTTCATGTCTTTATATCACACTGTTTAAAGTCCATTCTAAATGCATGATGAAAATAACAAATTATTTCAGAGAATGTTCATGGGTAAAAACATTTCTCGAGTATTTACTCTCTTTTGCTGGAAGGATCTTTTGGTTCTATTTTAAAACGTTGCGTGCAGTTTTGGTTTGGCATTTCCATTCTTTAGAAGCATGTTGAATTTCTTTGTTGCTTTGTTGGTTCCAACTAAATCTGCAACATACTGGTTTGAACATTTGGATGATTTCTGTAAGCATATGTTCTCATTATCTTTGTATTTTAGTCCTACAAATGCACTGGGATCTTTCCTGATTGTAAACTGTGAGGTTTCTGGGACGAGTGGAAATACTGAATAAGTCCTTGCATCTGACGTTATATTCTTCCTCTTTACATGCACGTGGTTTTAGGGCCTCAGTAAAAAGGGGTTTTCTGCTTTTCGGGTATCATCTCTCTCTCTCTTTCATAGTAGAGTCTCCCTGACAGGTAAAACATTGTGCCTATGGATCCAAACTTGCAGCTTCTCTGATCGTTTTGCCATTAGTATCAGTGGAACAAGTGAGTCTGTACTCATGGAAGAGCTTGAGTTTTGCTCTTTACTGATATTTAGGTCTTGAGGACTCCTTCCAGTTTCCCTTTTAAGCTCAAATGTTAGTTTTCTTGCTTTTCAGTGTTGTCTTTACTGTGCTTTTTTCTTGGTGTTGCTAACATGATAGTTGGGTGAGATTTTAAGGAAAAGGAAGATATGACTATAAAACTGAAAAATAAATCAAAAAATAACAGCAGATATTCCAAACATCCTGATTAGCCCTTTGTACTAAAACATGATAGGGGTTTTTAGCATCCTTGTTACTAATTCCAGCCTTTGTGATCAGAAGTAGTAACTGAAAGCGTAAAGAGAGAGATAGAGAAGACAAGACCTGCCAGATTTCTGCTGCTAAAATGCCCAGAGAGGAGATATGTTGGTTTGGTCCTGGCTGACCACACGATTACACTTGGTGATGTGATGGAGTGAAGGAGGAGACAGAGAATTCTCTCATTAGGTACTTCTTGAAATGAACTCATCACCTGAGCGGAGCATACTCAGTAAACACAACCTTTTCCTAGCTGGCAACAATATCTACATCACAGTTTCTCAGCTTGGGTCTGTCGTGTGCTCCTGCAGCCCGAGGGTACGGCCGTGCTCTGTGTTGCTGTGGCATCTGGACAGATGAGGGTGAAGAGTAGCGCTGGCAGCCACAGGCTGCTCGCTGGGTGCAGTTGGTGCAGACAGCTCGGCAAGCTTTGGTTCTTTAGGGGTTTAGAGCACAGGATGCGTCACAGGTGAGTCCAGCACTGGCTGTGCTGGGTGGTGACCCTGAGCTCCCTACCCGGCCGGGGAAGGCAGCAGATCCTGCCGCGCACACAGACATCACTTCAGCTGATGGGTCTTCATTTAAATGTTCACAGAGTGTGTTTGCAGGCTCAGCTCCTGCAGGAAGTCTAGAGCCATACTCACAGAAAAGAAAAGAGAATGCCCAATCCATCTGGGTTTGGTGTTGTAACGGTGGTTTATAGGCATTACAAAAAGGAAAGCCAATCTGATTTTCACCAATAGTTTTGAATATCAAGATATGTTAAAAATACTGAGCTCACTGTTTCTCATTTTTTCTAAGCCTGTCTTCTTCCCTGTTGTTCCTTGGTGCCGTGGTGGTGGTGGTGGTTTTACCCGTGTGACAAGTTGAGGTTTATGCAGGAAGGAACTTCCAGCGCCTGTTTCTGATAAAATACTGACTCACTCAGTGCTGGCCACTTGTTCAGAAAAGTAATTTAGATGGACAGAGAAAGAAAGTTTTCCATGGGTCTAATTTAATGTTTTGTTCATGCAAGTCATATTAATAGTACTAATAACTTGTAAATATTTCATTTCTATTTTCACTCTTTAGCTGCTCTATTCCCTGCCCCTTTCTGAAGCACTGACAAGCAACCTGTCTCTTTTTCTGCCTTGGCAGATGATGAATGTCTGTTTTCTGCTGAAACAGGAGTGTGATAAACCATTGGAGTTCTAAAAATGAAAGGTTAATTTCAAGTATTTTGCTTTTTCCTAATATTACACAGATGGGATGCACAGCAGATTGCCTTTTCTCTCTAAAAATGTGCCCTTGCAGATTGCAGGGAGATGAACCAAATTAATACTTGTTAAACACTGAAACAGTCAGTAATTCTCCTGGACGTGTACAGTAAGTGGCAGATGCCTCAAATCATGAACTTTATTTGGGAAGTTCTTTTGAATTCCAGTTGGGATGGGTTCAGGTGTTGTATTGTTTGAAGCTGAAAGAGGGGAGATTGAGCTGAGATCTTAGGGAGCAATGTTTTGCTGTGAGGATGAGGAGGCCCTGGCCCAGGGTGCCCAGAGCAGTGGTGGCTGCCCCATCCCTGGAGGGGTTCCAGGCCAGGTTGGCTGGGGCTTGGAGCCCCTTGATGCAGTGGGAGGTGTCCCTGCCCATGGCAGGGGGTGGCACTGGATGGGCTTTGAGGTCCCTTCCAAAGCAACCCATTCTGTGGTTCTGTGTGCGGAGCCGTTTGGGCGCCCACTCAGCAGCACAGAGAAACGTATTTGGTGTTCCCAGAGCAGAGGTGAAGCAGCTCAGCGTGGTGCTCACTGCTTTGATGGCCGCTGTGGAGAGGCGGCTGTGTTTGTTCCTGAGGGGTGGTTACACAGATCCGATGGCCTAGCAAACTCTGCATAATTTGTCATTTTTAAGTTGAAAACCAGCTGTATCTCAGAGGGAAGGGATTAGTTTCCTGTCAGCTTCCTTTTTGGAAAAACCGTGTGTGCATACAGCAAATATTTCCAGCCTGGGTGAAGTATGTTTGAAAATGCCTTTCGGGTAGGGTCATGTTTTGATGGGCAAAGAGAGAGGGCTTGCCTTCAGTTCTGTGTGTTTGTAGAAACATTTTGAGAAACATACGGGGCTTTTTTCTCTTTGGCTTTAAAAAGCACACTCTGTGCGAGCTGGAGGAGCTCTGCCAGCGTTACCCTTGATCTCTGCAGCCCTGCGGAGAGCGCGCTCCTAGCAATCGCACTGTACTTTGAACTGCCGGAGGGGCTGTGTGGGGTGCGTGCAGCGAGAAGCACGGCATTCCGGGCTGGGAGCTGGCGCAAGGGCTCTCTCAGTTCTGTTCCTCTACATGCAAACGGAAACAAAATAAGAACCGGAGGGCGTTGGTGGAGATGTGGGATTTTACTCCCTTAGAGTTTGGATGTACCTGCTCCTAAAACAAAAGGTAGGGGAAATGCTTTAGGTTCAGGCGTGTGTGCAGTGTTTGCTGAGTCTTTTGTGTGATTAAAACCAAATTAAATTTCATTTTCTGTCAATGCGCTGTGTACCCAGGATGAGGTAGATGGTAAATAGTTAGGTGAAACATGAAAAAGAGATATTGTGAAAGAGTGAAAGTGCCAAGTGCCATGTGCGAATTAGTCATCAGTACTTCAGGCTAAACCTTGCCTAGGACTCAGTTTTAAAATGTTTCCTATTGTGTCCAACTCCTTTAATACAAACAGGTTTTTTTTCTTTCCTTTATTCCTTAGCAATACCAGCATTCATGTGGAAACAGAGTGGTTTAGTTGCCAGATAGCTCCTGTTGTGCTTTCCCTACCTGAAAGTACTTTACTTTCATTAGCGAGAAACTCCATCCCCTGGGACGCTTTACTACAAAGCATGCCAGAAGCATCCCATGGGAGCAATCTTTCACTAACAGAGAAGTAAATGAGATTTCTCCTGGAGGTGCTTTTTCCCAACTTCAGTTTGCAGAAGCACAGGAGCTCCTAAGATCCATTAAATCCCAAATCTCCTTTGAGTAACTTGAGAGTAATCCTTTTATGTCAAACTGTAATATAACAGTAAGGAAGTATTGCTTTTCTTTGTCCAAGCAAGGAAAGACACAAATAAGCATCTGTCATTTTGAAGTAGAACAGCTTGGAAATGAGCTGTCTTGTAAGAAATTAGAAGTTTTACTTTACACGGTGCTTGCTGAGTGACTTACTTGGGATGTTCTTGGTGATTCCTGTATAAATGTAAATAATGCCTGCAATCTCCATGCCCGTGCGTGACTCACGCTCTGCAGATGACCTCTGCAACAGAAACAGAGCCTTGCCTGGACCGCAGTGAGAGCCCTGCTGTTTGACGTGGAGGCCACGTTACCCTGTACTGTCTGCATCTGAATTTGAATAAAATGTGCTGTATGTCTGCATAAAGTGATGCAAAGCAAAGCTGTGCTGTTTGTTGCTGACAGTTTGGGTATATATTGCTGACCTGAGGATTTTCCTGTCTTTCCATTCTGTCTAGCGTTGAGGGGGAAGGTCCAAGCAGTGAAACCGGCACGTCTTTGGATAGCCCATCCAGCTACCATCAAGGCCCTATAACCCACAGCTCAGCTCTAAGTCCAGACCATTACGATCATTCTGCTTACGGGCTGTATTCTGTCTCCCCTGGACAACAAAGATCTCGGAGGCCAAAACTTCAGCATTCAACATCCATACTGCGAAAACAAGCAGAGGAAGACGCTATTAAAAGGTCAAGATCACTTTCTGAGAGCTATGAACTCTCTTCAGACCTACAAGATAAGCAGGTATTTGAGCTCTGTTACCTAATTTATGGCAAAGGCAATGTGTCTGCAAGCTGGGAAAGATATTTTCTAGCATCGCTTCAGTTGTGATGCTGAAAATACCTTTTTTCCTGCAACCAACTTAGTCCAAAATAGTCACACATCAGCATTTCTGAGGTTTTTGGCTTTTTGGTGTCATGTCGTCCCTGTGTCCCGCACAGCCTCCCCCCTACCCAAAGAAACACCTGAAAGATTTGTTAATAGTGTTAAAAAGTAAAACCAGGTCTACTCAGAATTGCGATGTCATGCTTGGGACAAGTAGTAGAATGTAATAATGTGAGACATTTTGAAACTTTGGATACCCTTGTTGCTGCTGAAAGAAAGGAAGAACTTACTGCAGCTCATATTCTCTCAAATCTGTGGGGTGAATTCAAGGTCTTAACTGGGTTTTACTCAGCTAGGCACAATTCCCGTATGCATTACAAAGAGCTGGATGGAAGCTGTGTAGATGTTCAAAGCCTTTATCTCTAAAAAGGTGTTCTGTAAGGCAGTCAGCCTCAGCCATTCCTTTCAAGCTTAATTCTGAATGCAGTCCTATTTGGAAGATGTTTATTGCTACGTAAGTTCGTATTTATCATTTGAAAATGGTGCTGTGATAGCTTAAGGTAAGTAAATATGCAGGATGCACTGGATTTCATGGATAGATGAACAGTAGCCAATACATCAGTGGTTTGGGGGGTTTGGGGTGGTTTTTGTTAGAAATCTTTCTTGCTGTGGAGAGTTTGGTTTACTGTGAATCATGGTGCTGTTCTGGATAGTCACTGTGACTTGGATGTGAACATGGTGGAAGTGGAAGCAGGCAAAACGCTGCAGAGGGTAAGTGACTTGCTCCTGATTTGGGACCGTGCACTGGTAGTCGGTGAAATGTATAGGGGCTACGTCTCGTTTGCCATCTGTTTGTTGTTCTGGAATTTCAGTTTGAAGAATCATGTAATGTCGGGGACTTAAAGCTGAAGCCAGTGCTTGGGATAACAAGTATGAGTTTAGTTTAGCCTTTATCCTCACCAAACTCAATATTGGAGTGGGGATATACCCAGGTCCTGATTCTTGAGGTGGATTGTACCAGCTCTGCTATTAAGCTGGCCCTCCTCATGAGATCCAAAATGTCACATCCTCTTCCGCCGTTGGCAGTCATTTTAGCTGGATGTCTCGTAAGGGATTGATATAGAGTTAAGGCTTCCTAAAGAGGCCTTCTGCACTGCAGCTATTCCACAGAGCCCAATTCCATCTGTCCTTTCATGCCGGTTTGATAGAGAACGAGGACTGCAGATGTTATTTTGTATTTGTTCAGGGAGCCCTACACAATAAAAAGTGACAGTGACACATAAAGGCGGCTCGGTGCTGGAGAGCTGCTTGCTGCTTTTGAAAAGCTCTCATTGAAATCTCAGAAGATACTTAAAAACTATTTAGGAACATGTCCAAGGCTTTACCTGCCGGCAATGTGCATTAATATTTATTAGAACTATTATTCACATGTCTAGTAGATCATCTAGGAAACTTCCAAAATAGTCACAATTATATTTCCAACCAAAACCCCCTAATTTAGGGTAGGCAGTGATGATGTCAGTATTTGTGCAAACCTGAAGGACAGCAACCTGTTTGCAAGCATAAAGTCCAGATAATTTATTTTATAGACCATTAATTTTTGTTTTATTCTTTCACACCAGCTATGCCAGTTTTCTTTTCTTTAGGTTTGACATTTAATTTTGAGAGGAAAACTGAATTAACAATTCATCATTTATTTTGAGATCAGTCCAGCAAAATAATCTCTTTAAATTTATTTAAGCACATGTGACCTAATATAAACTGCAGAGAGAAGTAGTAACAAATGTTTAGCAGCAGTGGCAGCACTGGGACAGAAGTTCTTGACAGTTTTTTAGTCTTCAGACTTCCTTACAAGTGACCTCACAGCCTCTTTGGCCTGTAGGGGTGATGGAACCGCTTTGGAAAGTGGAAGGCTAAGCAGTGTTTTTTAAAGACAAACTATAGAAAATTACTCAGGGCTTTACAGGTTCCCCGCTCAAAAGTCAGTCACGGCTTTTTTGAGCTGAGTTAGGAGAAGTTCCAAGATACAGCCAAAAATCCATTCCTCAGCAGTAATCTTGGTCTGAGAAAACATAAAAATAAGACATAGTGATTCACGTTTAAACCCAACGAGCCAAAAAGGAGATCATCTTTAGCCAGGAAGGGGAATGGGAGCTGCTGAACCTGGCAGTAACACTGAAAGAAGAAACGTCAACTACTCCATGAGGCAGGCGTAATGGAGTAGAGAACGATGTTGAGTAGCAGTTAGTTCCTTCTATAGGAGGAGGATGAAGCTCCCCTGCACATCCATATCTGAACTTAACCACTGCTTGGAAAGATCTCCAGAGTATGGAGGGAAGAGGTAATGTTTGCACATGCGTGTAACAGAGGGGTCACAGCGTGGGCTATCTGCAGTTGCAGGTGAGGAGAAATGACTTTTGAATCATTGGAGCATTATGAAAATTGCTTGGACTTCTGCAAAAATGCTACAAGAAAAAAATGGTCTGAAAATATCCAAGGAGCATGCCAAAAGTATTGACAGATCAGGTTTTCACCAGGTTAAATTGATAGCATTTATGATGTGTTTGTTTTTCGTATTTGTTCTGATAATTGGGAACACTGGTAATGTTGAGTGTAGTTACAAAGATGAAACTAGATTCGAGTTTGTATTTAGAAAGTCAGAAATGTATTCTTCCTCTGAGGAAGACTATGTATGTTGATATTTTATAAGAGAAACCTCTCTGGAAGAAGATGGTCTGGGAGGCTCGGTTTGGCTTTGATATCAGGTCTGGATGAAACGATGCCACCTGGTTTTTATTCATATAAAAGGTGATGTGTGCCTGGAAGGGTGATGGCTACTGTGAGAATTTACTCCGAAAACATGGCAATTTGTGTTATACTTGGATTTTCTGTCCCTGCAGTTGTTCCTACAGAGAAAGAATTTACAGGATGAGAGTTGGGGTTGTTCAGCCTGGAGAAGAGCAGGCTGCGGGGAGATCTTAGCGCAGCCTCCCAGTACTGCAAGGGGCTCCAGGAAAGCTGGGGAGGGGCTCTGGATCAGGGAGTGCAGGGGTAGGACAAGGGGGGAACGGTTTTCAGCTGCAAGAGGGGCAACTGAGTTGAAATTTTAGGGAGCAATGTTTTGCTGTGAGGATGGGGAGGCCCTGGCCCAGGTTGCCCAGAGCAGTGGTGACTGCCCCATCCCTGGAGGTGTTCCAGGCCAGGTTGAATGGGGCTTGGAGCCCCCTGATCCAGTGGGAGGTGTCCCTGCCCATGGCAGGGGGTGGCACTGGGTGGGCTTTGAGGTTCCTTCCAACCCAAACTGTGACTGCGCTGTGCTGCTTCAGTGCTGCCTTGGCTGCACGGGGGCACAGACGCGCTAGTGGGTGAAAAACCCAAATTAAACACACACACAGATTGCCAATGCCTTGATTTTATATGACAGCATTCATGTGTTTTTGTCTGTATTTTTATGGTGGAATTTGCAAGTAACTGTTGGGTTCACTGTTTGTGCAGTTGTAAGTCTGGAGCCATTTTTTTTGGTTATGTTTTAACCTTCTTCTAAGCCACATCAAGTTACAGAGTCCTTGTGTTCACCCCTTCACAGGTGGAAATGCTAGAACGGAAATATGGAGGCCGTCTCATAACTAGACATGCTGCTCGTACGATACAAACAGCTTTTCGCCAGTATCAGATGAACAAAAACTTTGAGCGCCTTAGAAGTTCTATGTCTGAAAATCGTATGTCAAGGCGCATTGTACTGTCCAATATGAGAATGCAGTTTTCCTTTGAAGGACCTGAGAAAGTCCACAGCTCTTACTTTGAGGGAAAACAAGTTTCTGTTACAAACGATGGGTCAAAGCTGGGATCCCTGGTACCGTCTGAATGTGGTGACCTTGGAGAGTCAGCTACAATGAAGTCTCCAGCAGCATCTACTGATTTTGCTGATGCCATAACGGAACTGGAGGATGCTTTTTCCAGGCAAGTGAAATCCCTGGCAGAGTCTATTGACGATGCACTGAACTGCCGTAGTCTACACTCTGATGAAGTCCAGACTCCGGATCAAGTCAGAAGTCGTGAAATGGAAAGGGATAGTTGTGCTCAAACTAAACCAGCAATTCACAACGTGGATCACCGGAAGCTTGACGAAATGACAGCGTCCTACAGTGACGTTACGTTATATATTGACGAGGAAGAGCTGTCCCCACCCCTTCCCCTTTCCCAGTCAGTAGACAGACCGTCCAGCACAGAATCCGATTTGAGGCTCCGATCTGTGAATTCTTCTCAAGAGTACTGGTCCATGACCCACAAAGATGATAAGATAGACACTGATACGAGTTGCAGGAGCACCCCGTCCCTGGAATGTCAGGAACAGAGGATGCGAATGGATCACCTACCGTTGCTAACTATAGAGCCACCCAGTGACAGCTCAGTGGACTTGAGTGATCGCTCGGAGAGGGGCTCATTAAAGAGGCAAAACGCGTATGATCGAGGGATCACGAGTCAGCAAGGAAGCCCAAAACACATCCCTCACAGTATTCCTGCCAAGATCATACCCCGAGAGGAACCGGAGGCAAGACACAGGGCTAGGCCTATAGACAGTCACTTGGCCATCAACGGCACAGCAAACCGGCAAAGCAAATCAGAGTCTGATTATTCTGATGGAGACAACGACAGCATCAACAGCACTTCCAACTCTAATGACACAATAAACTGCAGCTCAGAATCTTCTTCTAGGGACAGCCTAAGGGAGCAAACCTTGAGCAAACAAACATACCACAAAGAAACGCGCAACAGCTGGGACTCCCCGGCCTTCAGTAACGATGTCATCAGGAAGCGCCACTACAGGATTGGACTGAATCTCTTTAACAAGTAAGTACAGCGTTTCCTTCTTTGCACCCTGTCTTTGGTAGAAACACAGCCACTGCACCAGGAATAGTTGCTTTGTGTCAGGTAAGTACGGTTGGCATCTGCTACTGACTTTTCACTGTGAAAGTAAGCTGTTCGTGTCGACTGTGTTAGAGTACTTACAAGTTGACATCTTCATAGTTAATAGCTTCAGGGGAAAAGAAAAACTATAATTATGTGTATCGATACGGTAGGAAACTATTGGAGAAGATGGATAAATTTCCTTTCTTGTTGAAAAATACGGTGGCTTAATCCTGACCCATTTTTGTTAGAACAGATTCCTTCCTGCCCCAGTAATGTGGGTATTGTAAAGCTTGTCATATGGGAATTAGAAATAACAAGCAGTGTAAGATGAACTTCCTGTTTAACACTGACAGGGCCTGGAGTTTGTTCAGTAGGTTTCGTCACAACTTGGAGACTAAAAACAATGCGCTGACTATTTTTATGCTAAATAAACGGTTATTATTTATCATAAAATTATCATAAATTTGTATTTCTGCCAATGGCTTAATTTTCCCATGTATGGAGTTGTTTAAAAGCTTTATAAAATAACTTCCTCAAGTTTCTTTGTTTTGTTCAAATACTTTGTCCTTCGGACACTCCCATGGGGCTGTAGAAAACCCCGAACGTTCCAACAGAGAGTAATGGATGCTGTACTGCTCTGAACTCCGTGTTCACATTCCTGGAGTCACACAGACCTCATGAGAACACTCCTAAGCCAACAATACGCACAGCTAGGTGGTTGCCATTACAATTCCTGGTTTGTTGTCACTGCTCGGGTGATGCCAACTGTGCCAATTGCCCTGCCCTGGAGTGGGTGTCACTTCCTTAAACCTTTCCTGGCACCAGCGCTTAGAAAGCCCCTCAGAACCCTTTGATGAAGGATGCTGACTGCCGGTTTGTTCTTGTTTTTCTTTACAGTACTGTTGGCAGCTCACAGCGCTTATGTAAGGTCTCTACTCCAGATTTCTTGATCCTGTGTAGCCTTTGAAGAACTAACAGATATTTGAGTGTGCTGCCACAGACTGCGTTGGGCAGTCTCCTCCAGCCTGGCTGAGCTCAGCCCTCCGTTTCAGCTGGTAGCGCTGCGGTTTGGTTTGTTTGGATGAATGGGTCAGTGGTTCATCACAGAATGAGATGTTATAACATTGCAGGTAATTAAAGCTTTTTGATGCCATCACACGAGGCTGTGTGTTACGATACAGAGTGTGGCTCAGCCAGGTTTGGCTCTAAAAACTGTCAGGTCTGTTTTTCTCTCTTTGCTAAAGGTTAATAGGCCTTTCTGGTAGCTTTCACATCCCTAGTGGGGAGGGAGGTGCTGGCACTGTTTGGGTGGCATTTAAAAGACTTAGTGTTGGCTCAGGTTTTTTCATAGTAATTGAGCCTGGCGCAGTCGATGATCAGTGGCTTCAGGTGTGATAACACAGTCAGCTTCAGAAGGGTGTGAGGAAAAGGGTGGATGGAAAAGGTGCTCAAGCAGCGATGAATTAGAGCATTGGAAACTGTCAGGTGCTTCTGGTGGCGTCCATGTGAGTAGGAGGCTGCAGGTGAAAAATAAACATCAGGAACAGAGAAGAATAGAGACTTATTTGAAAGACATCTGAGTGATCTTGATGTGTGGACTTAACAGAGAGTCGATAAAACTTTGTGTTGGCTGGTTGTAAGCTGACTTGCAGTTTCTTAGCAGTGAGTTTGAGAAGACAGCACCGCACAGCACCTCTGTGCGTCATCTTCCACTGTGTGTGGCTGTTTCATCCCCCCTCATTTTATCTACAGAACTACCGAGTCGCCCTGGTTCTACCAATCACTCAGGCAGCCCTTAGATATCCCACCTCTCTTGGTTTTCATCACGGCTCCACAGATTGTGACACTTCATTGATAGCTCTGTTTCCCCTCTGTGCAGTGTCGGGTATTGAACCACAGTAGAACGTGATGGTGCATGAATCTGCCTTCGAAAGGGGAACTTTATTCTTTAAACAGTGCAGAAGGAGACCCCTAAGAGTGTGTCAGTGGGATTGCACGTTGCATTTTATGAGGGCAGAGAAGGGCAGTGCAGGCACGTGAGTTCCAGTGAACTTCTGAGCATGATGTGCGTCATTCCCAGCACGTGAAATGTGGCAGAGCAGCTTGTGGGTCCCAGTGTTTTTTGAAAAGAAAACCCTGTTTCCTTGGCAGAAGCCGCTGTTGCACGTGCAGGATGATGTAAAGGAGGACTGCCCGGCTGGGTTAGACACGGGCCAGGAAGGGGGTCTGCAGTTCATCTCTCATGACATGGCAAAAACACAACTGCCCAGCGTCTCAGATCAGTCAGGGTCTGTCTACACGTTTGATCCCCTGTTGCAAACTGCGTGTGCTTCCCGTTGTGTGACCGGAGATACACCCAGATGTGGGTGGGGTTCATTTTTTGGGCTGCTCTCCAGCATTCAAGTCAAAGCAGCAGAATCATTTAGCTGTCTTTTTAGCCACGTTGATCTTTTGTGACACGTTTATGATGGCAAAGTGAGCCTTGGCAGCGCACTCCTGAGAGGATGTGTGCTCCACCCATGCAGAAGGACGGTGTGCTGGACTCAAATGAGCAACTTTGAAGTTGCCTCATAGAAGAAGGCAAGTTTTTGCCAGATGTCTGCATCTACTGGAGGAAATTTTAGGGGTGTCTTTTACAAGAAGTTCATGTTAATTTTGTTGCATCTTTGAAATATTTCTTGCAAATTAAGATCCCAGAGCTTAATTAACAAACAATCGTGGTGTTCTTTCTGAAGGATGAAGCTTGGCTGAAATGCCAAGAGTTTAGAACCTTAAAGAAGGGCATGAATTTTAGTAGAGTAAACACTTCCGCTTTGTTCGGTAGGCGTGTGGAAAGAGTGAAGCTTTACAAATCATGGGAAATCACTGTCCTTACATCAACAGATGTTCTGCAGTTTTTCTGGCTTTCCAATCACAATAATCATTTTCAGAAGCCAAAGTGCAGTTTGCTTACCAGAGGCCCTTTGCTGGAGTTGCTGGGTACTGGTAGAGTAGAAGTTGAGCACAACTGGTAGTCTAGTTCACTTAATCCCCATTATGTGCAACACACGAGTAGGACAAATTTCTTTGGAGAATGGAGAACACAGGACAAGAGAGAAAAAAAAGTAGGTAAGTGAAAACCACTTTTCTAGGAGTTTTATCACTCGGTCATAGGATTTGTTTCAAGTTATGACTTGGCACTCGATTTGGAACCTTAGTGTTGATTAAAGCAGTATGCTTTTTAAAAAGATACTTTGTGCTATCCACTATACTAGAGCATAAAGTATCCTCCAAACGGGATGATTTCTGGCAAAGACATTGCAGCTAATTAACAGCTTCTGTACGTTCTCCTGTTTTGAATGCAGCAGTGATCTCACCCCCTCAATGGGCTGTTGGGTTCTGTGTTGCCATTCATCGCCTTCCTAAAGGAAGGATTGCAGGTGCATGCCCGGAGCGCAGGGGCTCCCGGGGAAGCGTGGGGCAGCCAGCTGTGTTGAATCGGGCATTTTCTTCACTGTGGTTTGAAAGGGATGTAGACTGGGAGAAATAACACTGGAAACCATTCCTCCCTCAGAGGCAGAAGGAAAACACTACCTAGAAAGGTTTATTTTGCAGGCTCCAAACCCTGCCAGTGCAAATCCAGCCTTTGAGAGTGGTTTGCTTATAAACAAGGCTTCAAGAGGGCTTTTGACTGCTCCTTTAAAAAAGAAGAAGAAGAAATAGGAAAGTAGAAAGGGGCTGTGATTCTGTTCTCATGTTTGTTTTGATGGCAGCCTGGAAATACCAGGTTAACCAGTTATTGCAGCCCAATCTGGTAGATTTTCAGATTCCATGCTGCTACTGGTGCACTGATGGCTCTAACAGATTAAGTAGGACAGGGCGGTTTTTAACCCGAGCAGTGTGAGGAAAGCTGTCCTTGCCCTGGGTCAGCTCTGCAGTTGATGTCAGGCTGGGACTCTGCGCAGAGCTGTGCCGTGGCAGGAGGGAGTGCATTGCTGTATTCCCTCATCTCACGCCACCGTGGTGGTGGTGGCAGCGCCTCTGGCTCCTGGCCATGGAGCTGTGGCTGCCGGGGATGTTTGCTGGCAGCACTGCTCTTGATTTACTGTCTGCTCCGACTGCAGCGACACGGCCAGCTGGGCCCTGCTGAGCAGAGTCCGGGTCAGGGATGTTCCGCACGCTCGTGGGCAGGGGACACGCACTGTCTGTATGAATAAAGGTGCGAGGTCCTAACCTGGGTCGGGGCAATCCCAAGCACAAACACAGGCTGAGCAGAGAACGGATTGGGAGCAGCCTTGGAGAGAAGGGCTTGTGGTGCTGGGGGAGGAGAAGCTCAGCATGAGCTGGCAAAGTGCACTCGCAGCCCAGAAAGCCAACTGTGTCCTGGGCTGCATCCAGAGCAGAGGGAGCAGCAGGGCAGGGAGGGGATTCTGCCCCTCTGCTCCGCTCTGCTGAGACCCCACCTGGAGCCCTGCGTTCAGTTCTGGAGTCCTGAGCACAGGAAGGACAGGGAGCTGTTGGAGCGAGTCCAGAGGAGGCCACAGAGATGATCCAAGGGCTGGAGCAGCTCCTGTGTGAGGACAGGCTGAGAGAGTTGGGGTTGTTCTGCCTGGAGAAGAGCAGGCTGCGGAGAGACCTTAGAGCAGCCTCCCAGTCCTGAAAGGAGCTCCAGGAAAGCTGGGGAGTGCAGGGATAGGATGAGGGGGAACAGTTTTCAGCTGCAAGAGGGGAGATTGATCTGAGATCTTAGGGAGCAATGTTTTGCTGTGAGGGTGGGGAGGCCCTGGCCCAGGGTGCCCAGAGCAGTGGTGGCTGCCCCATCCCTGGAGGTGTTCCAGGCCAGGTTGGATGGGGCTTGGAGCCCCCTGACCCAGTGGGAAGTGTCCCTGCCCATGGCAGGGGGTGACACTGGATGGGCTTTGAATTCCATTCCAACCCAACCCATTGTGTGATTCTATGATTTTCAGCACAACTTGGACAACATTGGAGTGGTTTGAATGTGTGATGTGCCGATGCCTACTGTTATAAAATATGGAAGGTAAAAGTTTGCGTTTCTCAGACTCTTTTTTTTAAGCCGGTGGAGACTGGAATCACAGTATCTCTTTGGGGCTATCGGATACTGGAAGACACTTGTAAATGTCGTTCCCTCTGGCAGTGTTCCCATGGCACTGTGTTTTCTTGCCACAGAAGCCAGTCATACTGGTGCCAGTCATACTGGTGCCAGTCATACTGGTGCTGGTGCCAGCTTTGGCCATGGCTGGTGAAGAAGAGAGGCTGGGCAGGGCAGCTCAGGGCCCGGTGCTGCCATCTGGCTTGGCTGCCCACGCTGTGCGTGGTCTCGCTGAGGGCTCTGTGTGTGTGTTGTTTTGTTGAAGGTCTTGGGGCCTAACCTTGCACGCACGTCTTGGAGATAAATAGATGTGACACCACTTTACGTGGCTAAACAAGAGCCCAGGCTATAAATATTTTTACAATAAGTTTTCCCAGATGCCTTTCACCCTCCACTGTCCTTTTTTGTCCTCTCTTGCTTTCTGGAAAGGGTAGTGACAGATGGAAAACTGTTCCCTGTGTGTCCTTAGTCCATTACAGCCTACTGTGTGAAGAGTTTTCTGTAGCTTCCTTCATAACGGGCTATTATCAAGGTTCCCACTCTTCCCAAGTTCTCTCAAAGGATGTATTGACAGAGATAAAAAGGCATGAGTATCTGTTTGCATTATGCAGTGATGTGTCATCTTTTGACCTGGAAACCTTGAAAGCCCTGCCAGCTTCATTTATGGCACAATGGGGATGGTTTTATTTGCAATTTAAAAATCACTATTGATGTGATTTGGATACTAATTCCAGGAAGAGACTTTATTAAACATGTCTAGATTCCTTGGAATATTAATTTAGGTATTTATTTATTTTACTAAGCAGATATGAGAAGAATTTGCTGAGTCCCGGTGGCATTATACCAAATACAAAATTGCAGATTACAGTTTCTAGAGAAATTCTTCTTGGAAATCTGAGACATGCAATAACAATATTTGTGAGAAGACACATTTTTTCACTTCCCATGAAAGGAGCTTTAACTGTTCAACAGAGGTATAAGGTTTCTGTCATTTACGTGTGGGTGGAGGTTGAAGGTAATTTGGATTCCTGAGTACCGTTAGGTTCAGAAATTACTGCAAATTTTTTCCCTACTTGAAATCCTTAAAGCAATTTTACCAGTAAACCTTACTTAAAATATTTTAATAAGTGTTCTGATCTGATGTCCCTTCATTTACCCGAATCGCCTGCCTGGTGAGCCGCCCTTTGGATGCTAAGCATGATTTCTATATTGCTTTTGGTCCGTTCTCATGGCGTCCCACCCGTTCAGCATTTGAACACCTGCTCTGAAAACATGTATTTTTAGACTGTCCCTCTTAGAATTTGAAGTTGAAAGCTTATTAGAAACATTTCTAATTATTTTTGATTTTGTAAGTGCATAGTGATTAAGAGAGAGACGGAGTAAATCAAACTAAGATTCTCTCCACATTTGAACTTAGTAGTTGTTTTGTCAGCTGATGGCCAGTGTCCTTGCAAATCGTGTCTCTGCTCTGATGGTTTGGAGTGATTCGGTAGGAAAAGGGAAGGCAAGACAGGAGTTCAGGATTTTGCAACAGAGCCATTTGCCGTCCTCAAGTATACGCTGGGGGACTTTACTGTCACTACAACATCTGGGCTGCAGATTATCCAGCCGCAGACAGCTCCAACAGAAATGAAAATCGCAGCCCTCCATGTAGCTTGTCCTCTCGCATGCCGAGGAGATAGTAAGGAGAGAAGAATGCTCTTAGCACGACTCTCATTATTTCTAGAAATGTTTAGCCCTAAGTGAGAGCACCCAAAGCAAAAAGTTCTCCATGTGATTGGCTTTGTTTTGTGTGTGTGTTTTATATTTTCTCCCTGGGGACCCGTTTTCCTCCCTTTTCCCAGAGGGGGTGCTCGGGTTGACATGCGTTGTCCTGCCCCTGAAAACCAGCTCAAACACAGAACTGGGAGATTCAACCCGTAGTCTCTTTAAGCCTCGGTTTCAGATATGGGCACAGGGATTCCCTTTGTTGGCACGAAAAGGGAGTATAAACCTTGCAGAATGCTGAAAGCCCGTCTGGCTTTGCAGAGGAGGCTCTGGGACCAGCAGGAGCTGTGCGCCAGCGTCCCTGCGACCGGGCAGGAGCCACGACCTCATCCTCTGCCTCCAGTTCCACCTGCCCTTAACCATCCCAGGCGTACGTCCCGCTGCTGCGCCGGGAATCGGTCATGGGTTTGCTCTGACAGTGCCTGGGTGCTCAGGATGCAGCCAGTTGTTAGAAAATGACGCTGTTAGTGGAGGGGTGGGACTGGAGGGGCAGCTTCCTGGCGAGCATTGGGTACAGCTCTGGATGCCAGGATTTTAATTCCTTCCCCTTCTGCCCCCACCTCTTAAGTGATCAAATGATCGTGTTTTGAGGGCAGGTGTGGAGAGGTCAGTTTGAGCAGGGGGCTGGAAAGGCTGCATAGGAACCCCTGGAAGAAGAGTTTGGGACAAGAATGCGAGCACCAGCTCTTTCCTCCTGTTTGGCATTTCCTCGGTCTCCTGAATTGGGGTTTGGTGGATGTGTAAGTGAAAAATCTGGATATCTCTAAACAGCATTTTTGCGCTGCCAATTTGAAAGGAATCCTTTTAAAAGTAAATGTGACTGCAAGTGCTTCCCGTTTGCAGCCAGCAGAGGTGTGGAAATAGCTGGAGAGCTTCTGTTCCGCGTAGCTGGAGTGAGGGTGTGGAAGGAGAATTTAGGGCAGGGACACCAGAAAACATTAAGACTGGGACTGTTGCGCAGTTTCAAGGACGTAGTCATCGTAATGTCTCATTCCCAACTGCAGTTGCGCAAACACAGAAGCAGTACTCAGCCCTCACAAATAGTGCCCAGAGAGCCGGCATGCTTTCGTGTATCTTGTCTCAAAGCGAGTATATTTTGCCGTGCTGGCCGCTACAAACTCTTTGAGAAGTGCAAAGGGATCAGAGGAGGTGAGAAAATCCTTGCTGGGTGCTTCGGTCCCTTTATTTAACCGAAATATTTCCTTCTTTTTTGCAAGGAAGGAGCAGGAGAAAAAAAAAAAAAAAAGAAAAGAAAAGAAAAAGCAGGCTGTCCAATGCCAAAAGACGGAATAATGAGGAGCTACAAACTCTGCCGTGGTGTGATGACTCAGGGGTGGTTTTACTCGCCAGTACATGCCCAGCCACTGCATCACAACCGCTCGGGGTGTGCCTTGGGAATCTCTCTGCTGTGCCAGCTGCTTTGTTCCTCAAGGCTGATGCTTCTCCTGCAGAAACATCCTATTTCGGAAATGACTTTAATCTCTGTTTTTCCAGCTATATTAGAATAACCCAGACTTTCTGCTGGGACCCTTTGCTGCCTTTTACACACTTTCCATAGTTCTGTAGTCAGCTCTGATTCAGGTGAGGGTTTTCAGACAGGCCTGAACACTCAGCAGCAGTAATGATATTTAATATATGATTTCCTAGCACTGTGCTAGGAAGTGGAGACATAAAGAAACAAACTCATCAGGCAGAAAGTAAAAGTAGAACTGTTTAGGTCAGTTGCCCAGTTTAATGAAAGGAGAGTTTCCTCTCTATGCTTTGTTCCCCCACCAAATAGAATTGGGCACTGAGGTCAATTCCTTGTCAATCAGAATCATAAGATGATTTGGGTTGGAAGAGACCTCAAAGCCCATCTAGTTCCAACCCCTGCCATGGGCAGGGACACCTCCCACTGGACCATTTTCAGAATTCTTTTGCCAGTGACGTGAGTGTAAATTAACTTTCACTGAACAGACATCACTGCAGGTGATTTGATGTAATTGCAGGTAAGCAGTACCCTTCACATCCATGGTGGTAGTGTTTTGGGTTGATCTTGAATGAACCTGAGGAGACTTAACACATGATAATGTAGCGAGGAGAAGTCATCCCCGCTGGGGGAACCGAGGGCTCCTACCCAAAGAATGGCAGTGATTTTTTCCCCGACTCCATGAGACACAGAGAAGCTGTGAGACGTGCTGTTTCTTGGCTTGTGCTCCTGACGCAGGGACTCTTTCTTGCAATTGCCAGAAGATGCAGTTTCCCCATAGTTCTCCTTTCTCTTCACTGCACAGTTGTGTAACATGAGAAGGGCACACCCCAGGCTTCTGAGTCAGTTCCTCTGATTTCTTTCTTCCAGTCCCCTTTTTGCCTGCTGCACAGCTGGGTGAACTCTGACCAGTGGTTTCGGCCCTGGTTTGGGGAGTATTTTAAGATTGCTGGGTTTTATCTTCTTTCCCAGAAGGTTTAAAACAGATATAGCGATTCTCTGAGATTTCCTGCAGCAGCAGGAGGGTGTGCAGCACAACCACCGAAACAAAACATACCTGTCTGCCAGGCTGAGCATTGTGTTCAGCGAGCTGGTTATTGCCAGCTTGGCTATTGAAAAATATTTATCTTCTTAAATTATTCCAAGTGTTAGATTCTTACTGTTATAAAAGCCATCCCTGGATTTTAATGTTAAACTAATGCTCAGTTTTGTGACAACAGTGAACATTTTCAGAATGGGATCTCTGGTGTCAAAGGCAAGGAGGGTTATTTTATTTTAATGAAGGGCTGGCATCACAGCTGCATTAAATTCTGCACCCCCAACATGAAAAGGTTTCTGAGGCAGCAGCAGTTTGTGAACTGTTCCTGTTTACAGTGTGACAGCCTCTAGGAACTGTTGGTAGTTCTGGCTCGCTTCTTTTCTAGATCGTCACAGCCCATGGTCCTTGCAGTGTGGTTGGTGCATGCGTGTCCCTAAGTGCAGCTGGGAAACCAGAAAACCTGGATGTGCCTTCAGAAATAGGGATGTTCTTTCTCGGTGCTTCACCGAGTGCCTTGTTTTCAGCCAGGCCAGCTTTCTCCCCGGTGTCTCAGGTGGTGAGGACAGTGTGGTTGTGGTTATGTACCTTGTGTAACCCCCTAGCTTACCTCAGAAGATATTTTTGGCATTGCTGGCTCTTGGAAATCTCGACTTGGTCAAGTGGCTTTCTGTGCGCGCTTGTTTATGGACGCTTCCATTTCACAGCTCTGTTGTTCTTGGAGCACAAAGCTGTACTATGGGTTTGGGTGCTGGTTCTGTGTTTAGCAAGGTAAAAATAGGGGAGGCTTTCTATGCTTTTGTACTGTGGTTTGTTGGCTGTTTGTTTCCAAGGTAGTGCTTGCTGTTCTCTGTTCCCTCCTCCTGCTGGCTGGGGGACACAGGTGCTTCCGCTCTGTGCCTTGGTCGGTGCCGCTGATGGTGCAGCTATGGGGAACCTGCCTGGATTTAAAAAAATTAATTAAACAAAACAAAAACAAATGACCACAAAAAAAAGAAGCACGCACCCAAAAAAACCTACAAGCAGCAAATCCACCTTTTTCTTCTAGCTCAGTTTGTCAGAACTCCTAAACCAGCAAGAGGGCTGAGAGCAGAGCGCTGTGCCGGGGCTGGCACTGCCACCGAGGTGCTCGCTAACGCCAGCCCTTAGGTTTCACATGGTGCCATAGCACTGTGTCAATAGCAGTAAATGCCAAGTTTGTGCTAATCCTCTCTTGACATCTAGAATTTATCTAAAAGCTTTTCTTCTACCAGATTCAATTTTCAAGTTCACTGCAGTGTTTTTGCAAAACCAGTAGTTCTTGCAATTTGGAAGGTAACATTTAGATATCCAGGAAATGAAAAGCCGCATTTCCCACGTACCACTAACCTTTGGGATCTGCTATTGCTTTCCATCCAAAGAGAGCATAAGGTGATGGGTTTCTAACCACAGTCCCTTTCTTTGGCTCAGCCAGCGGTGTGGTTGGCACTGCCCTGCCCGCTGGGTGCGGGGAGTGCCACTGTGGGCAGCTCTGCTGGGAGCTGCCTTGGGCTCGCAGGCAGCAGATGCTTCATCTGCCCCTTGGTTCTGGCCATCGCTCTCCTGCTTTCTTCAGCTCTGGCAGGTCTTGAGCACCTCTGAAAGCAGAATTCAAGCTGTGGAGGTCTCAAACCAGGGACAGGAATTACGTGGTTTTGACAGCCCGTGTTCAGTAGTCGCTGGAGCTTGCAGGCTGTTGTTTGTCCCCGTTGAGCCAGGCTCTCTGCAGCGGGCAGCTGCTGCTTGTCTTTGCAGGCTGGTGATGTTCTCTTGTGGGTCAATCCCTGGAATAACGTGGGTCCTGGGGCTGGCTGGCTGTGGTTCCTCCAGCCAGCTGAAAGTTTACCAAGACAAATAATGACACCTTGAGAATTACAGAAGTGTGGACCACGACTCTCCTTACTGATGTGCTGATGGCAATAAAAATGTTAGGAATGCAGTGTTTCTCTAAAGATACTGTGCTTGCTTATGCACATGTAGCATCTCTTTCTGTATGTTCCTAACTTGGATAAAGGACGCTTCTCTCGGGAATGTACCAGCTTTGATATTATTACCTTATTTATTGTTCTTTTCTCTCCTATCCCATACTCCAAAGGAGAGCTTGTTCTTAGGAGAGCCTCATACATCATTTACATCATCAAAACTCCTGTACACACTCACCTTCTGGTGACTTTCTGAGATTCAACCTGTATAGGTGTTAAAAGGAAAAACCCAAACTCCTCCATAGCTTTGCAAGCTGTAACCCCCTGACAAACCACCACTCGAAGGAGAACTCTGCCAATATCAGCCAGTTATATGAACTTCCACTGAGTTTACCCTTTTAGCACTGCATGTAGAGGTTGCAGATTAAATACACGGTTCCCTTTTCTGCCTAGGAAGAAGCACAACACTGAGTAGAGGGAACAGCAGTGATGGGCAGGAATGTACTATTGCCTTGGCTTTTGAGAGAATGGGTCTTTGGGGCGGGGGGCGGGATTTGAGTGGGTTTTCTCTTTGTTTTTCTAACTGTTACCTGTGTGTGATTTTGCTGCATTCTCCATTTTTGTGGTTTGCTTCCAAAAATTGCCACAGGATCCAACCTGTCTTCAGAAACACACATTTATACTGGGTATGACCCAAGGCTCTGCGAGAGTGTTTTTAAAATACACAGGATTGAGGAGTTATCTTGAAGTCTGCATTACTTTCTCCATCGATATTTTTCCCCTAAAAATTGCATTAAACCATCCTGGAGGTCTTGTTATTAATCAGTTTCTGGCAAATTCCTTAGTCCTTTGTGCAAGATCTGAGAATCTTATGCAAATATGGGTTTGCACATCTTTTTGTGTGAGCTGATTTTTTTCTTCCTTTCAGTAGAATCCTTTTGAATTATTTTGGTTGGCGCTTTTTGAGATAGAAGACATTTTTAAGCTTTATTTTGGAAGCTATCCTGTGAATATCAAAAGTGCTTTAAATATGTATATCATCAATTCTGTAAAGCGTTAGCTTTAGAGGGTGTATTTTGATATTAGTTAATGTATTCAGATCTGAAAATAAATGCTCTGCTTATGCAGCTTCCCCGATTGCTATTTATGGGCCTCTCATCTTCCCTGCCATTGGTAGGTGTAATTAACAAGCCATCACTGGGAATTTTCCTAATCACAGAAGACTCTCAGTTGTAAGTACAGAACCGTCCACACTCAATTCTGAGCAGACAGAAAAGAGGAGAACTTAGATCCTGTCTCATGTTCAGTCCTGGACCTCTTCATGGCCCATTCCCTTCTGCATCCAGTCACACGCTTTAGGAAAATGACAGTTTGGTTTGTTGGGAATGACTTAAATTTCCACAAACCTGTTTAGCTTTTCAACTTTTCTGAACTTGGAAAGAGGGAAAATATAGCTTGTGTTTGTAAAGACAGAGAGGGAAGGCATCCCTGCCTGTTTGTCTCTTAACCTGTTGTAACCTTTGAGTAACCTTTCACTGGGAGCACAGCACTGGAGAACACACTTACAAAGTCCCCGTTTTCTGTTAAGTGCTTCTGCTGTGGAACAAGAGAAAGTCACCCTGGCTGCGGGTGGGAGGGACCCTGCAGCAGCGATAACCCTTGAGCCTCCCTGGCTTGCGAGGGGATAAAAAAAAGAAGGGAGATGGTTCTTCCAAAAAGTTGATTGTATAAAATCTAGTTCATGTTAAATTCAGTTACTTGGTCAAGAGCATCAAATGAATTCAAGGTTCCAGATCACCAAAACCAGAAATATGAAGACGATTTTGTCAGCAAGGTAGACTTCCAGAACAGAATCCAGGATGAGCATTGGTGAGGGAATGGGAAGCTAGGGAGACGCCCATCGGATGAGATGTGCAATACCCACGTTCGGCCACAGAAACGGATGTTATTGAGAATTTATTTGTGTACATTCCCATATAACCATTGACCTTCAGAGTTCTCCTGTGAGCCAAAGAGTGTTTGGGTGATAGGACAACTGAAAACGCTGGCGGCTGCCTTGCTCGGTGAGTGATTCCCTGACACAGTGGTACCAGCTGCCTCGGGCTCTTTGTCCCTCAGCCGTCCTGTACAGTGTGCTCTGTTGTAGACTGTGATTACTTGGGGTGAGGTCCCAACAGACCCCCTGAAGCTGTGCAGAACAGTTAAGTCTGGTTTGGAGGCTTTCCTGGCCTGGGCCAAAGTGCCTGTCAATAAAGGGCGATCTCTGGATGAGCCGTGCTTTTTGATAGTGTTCTTTGTTTTCTGTTTTGACAAGTGTGAAGAGGAACTCTCCTGGGCTTGTCTCACTCTGAATTTTATGGACAAATGTAGCTCACCAGCAAGTGGGATGGAGAAAACTATTCTTGGTTTTGCTGGATGCTGTGAATTCGAATTCAGAAAGGTTAAGAATTCTGAACTACAGCTCAAAAGCACATGAAAGTGGCAGTTACATTGCTTACAAGAAAAAGGGTACTTTTTAAGTATGAAGGAGATTGCTGTTACAAGTTTGTATTTAGAAGATGACCTTATGTGTGATCTTATTTCAGATGAAAAGAGCCCCAAAGCCTGATGCAAGAAAAGGAGATCTGAGAACTCCCTTTTGATTAAACTAAATATATTCCTGTGATCTGTGTAACTCCTACTAGGGTATTAGGTGTACAGTAGTGTAATGTAAAAGAGAGCTGAATGGTGATGTATTTAGTAATCTTATTTGCAATTAAAAACCCCGAGGAAAGGTTCTGGTTGTGTGATCAACCTTGTCTAAAAATAGTAATGTCACCTTGTCCTTTGAAATTGATTTTGCTTGCCTTAAAGGAAACATCTTTCACACCATCCAGAGTGCTGCGAATCGCTCACTCTTACAGGTGGACAGTATGTTACAATTCTGTACAGAAGAAAGATGATGATGGAGTTACTGGGTCTGTAAAATATCCTGTTGATGTCTTTTAAAGGAATTATGGCTGTCTGTTGTGTCGCACTGCTGGAAGATGCAGTGCACAGTGCGTGCCGCAAAGGGAATTTTACATCCTTTTACAATATAAACAGAATTTGTCTTTATGAGCAGTAGATCTCACTGCCAATTCCATCCCCAGCCCTCACCTCTTAATATGTTCGAATGAGTGTCTTCAGCTTGCTTTGAGATCTGAACATGGTTGCAGCTACACTGGGACGTAATGCATAAAGAGATGTAAGATACTGCAGACGCTGTGAGGTGCCTGTCTGAGGGGGGGAATTTGGAGCAACAGGTGTGTTAAAAGGGCAGGGAAAAAATCTCAATTAGATGGGAGCTCCACTATTTTTAATTGCTTCTTTTTGCATGACTGACTATTTTTTCCCCTTATTTATTGTATTCTCCACTTGCAAGTTATGGTTTTGTTCAGTAAGTTTAGCTTTTGGCAGCAGGGGGTGGGTGCCCTTGTTTCCTGTTTCTCACCAGCAGCTTTTCAGCTCAGCTCTGCAGGAACAGCTCTCCAGCACCAGCAGCGTCAGGAGCTGCTGTCGGGCTTGTCTGCTGCATTGACAAGTGTTTTGACTTTCATGCCTGAAGCTGCTTGCATATAAAGCTTCTCTTTGGAAGGGTTACGGAGCACAGAAGTGTGTGACAACACGCAAAGGTGTGTTTCAAAGCTAGAAAGCTGTTAACAGTGTGACCAGTGTGTTCTGCAGGATGGTTGTGTTTGCCCTGAAACTCTGCTGCCCTGCGACCACAGTGCGTTAATCGAAAGTGATTGGCCATGTCGGGGTGAAATTCTTCTCAGATGCCTCGAGGTCCAGTGGAAGAAAATTAATAGTTTTGCCTTCTCATTTCTCCTCAGGAAACCTGAAAAAGGAGTCCAGTACCTGATTGAGCGAGGTTTTGTACCAGACACTCCAGTTGGCGTTGCCCACTTTCTCCTGCAAAGGAAAGGTCTCAGCAGACAGATGATTGGGGAGTTCCTGGGCAACCGACAGAAGCAGTTCAACCGGGATGTCTTGGAGTGAGTATTGTGTAGTTCAGTGTTCAGGTAGGACGTTTCATCAAGCCAGAGGTGGTAAGTGGTCTCCAGTGTTTTGTGCTTCTCTCTGGATCTTATTCTGAAGGAGGAGGAAACCAGACTCTGAGGGTGTAGAAAGAAGACACACACATGAGCAAATGTTTATTTCTTTGATTTCCAGCTAAGTTACCCTTTCTCTTATTGATCCAGTAAGATACAAGGATTTATATTCCCTATAGCCATGTACATTCACTCTAAATTTGTGTTTTGATTTCACTGGCACTAGACAATGTTATTTCAAACTTTTATCCCTTCCTCTAATAATTTACTGAATGAAACAAAATATTATTATATGCAACATAAGGCTTCATCAGTAACAGAACATGAAAATAATTATTACAGCCAAATGACTCAGATGTTAGATAAACAGGGATTTCAGTGTGCAGGGGCATATGCTGACAAGCTCTATACAGACTGTTCTTTTCCAAGAGATTAGATAAACAAAAATTGATTTAAAAAACAAAGAAATTCAAAGCAGAAAATTAGACTTTTAGCAGCTTGGTCATAAATTTCTAGACCTTATATACAAAGCAGAGCAAAAAAGAAGTCGCTTTGTTCTAAGAGGGTGTTCATTTAAAACACATCTTCTTTTAGGGCTTACTTTTTTGTATCTGATACGCTGACCTGTAAACATGAACACGTCTTAGCCAGTTTTATCCAAGGAATTGTATAAAAAATTCAGTTAGTTGTTTAACAAAACTGCTGAGAATTAAAGCGAAAAATCCCACGTCTTGCCCATTGAGGAAGCCTAAGAAAAATTCTGAGCCCAGATTTTACCTAGAGTATAACAAAAGCTGTTTGGAAACTGGCATTGGTCTTTGCTCAGAACTGAGTGTGGCTACGGAATATTGATGCCGTAATGTTGATTCATCGGAAAAATTTATGGTATCATGATAGAACGTGTCTACCAATACCCACTGTCTGCATATTTCTTATAGAGCGCTCTCACTGGCTTCACAAGGCAAAGGATGCTGGGCGTGTTCTCAGCACTCATCCTGATCTTTCTCTTGTGCTGTCAGAACTTGGGTATCTCCAAGTGCAAGCCTGAACATTGCATTGATACAGCTCGTGGCACGTGTGCACATGCTATAGACCTTTCTTTAGAGCCTTCTCTTTCTCTCCGGCGCCTTCTTATAGAGGAGTCCCCAGCAGAAGGCAAGGGAAGAGCCTCCATAGGAAGCAGGCAGCCGTGACTGGACGCGGCTTGGTGTTGACGGCTTCCCCCTTCAGCAGGAGCAGCTGCTTGTGATGGTCAGCACAGGTCCAGGACAAGACGGTTTATAATCGTGGAAGGTGCATTTTGTCATCTTGGACAAACGGTTTGCCCTCACCGTTTCAAAGAGGCCAGCAAAACAGGAGTGAGGAAAGTGTCTCTGTGGAGCCAGGTGCTGGACCTGTGATGAGATGTGTTAATAAGAGCAAGGTCAGAATCACCTGCAGCCCCACAACAGTGCTTTATTGGAGTTAATCTGTGCTTAAATAAGTGGTTTCAGCTGTGCTTTGGAGCAAGGAACACCTGTAAGCCCTGCAGTGTTCCTAATAATGTGCTGAACCTTTCTTGCAAGCAGGAATGAGGTATTTTTTCTTAAAAAGAGACAGTAGAATAGCATTTCATCTTAAACAGCACATTTACAGATTGGAGGTAGATTTTGTCGAACTAGTAATCACTATGGGTTGTTAGAGAAGAGATTTTAGTAGGTGATCCTTTTTCTGTTACACAATTTAATATCAAATAACTTGCTTTGATTTGTGTTCAAGTTTCCCAGTTCCTCTGAATTAGGGGTTTTTAGCTGTTTAAACTGTTCTTTCCACTGGAGCTTAGAAAATAGTCAAGAGAGTAGCCTAAATTTTTGACCCAAGACCTGCACTCTGGTCCTGCTGTAGCTGCTCAGCGTGCTGGGCCTGCTGGTGTAGCTCACGTGTGAAGGTGTTGTTTGGATGGTGTGGGGCTCCATAGCTGGCACTGATGACATTGCCCTGGCCAGCATTTGGGGCACATCAGACACGCTTCCAAAGCACTGGTGCCTCGCAGCGAGCCTCGGCTTTCTCTGCCTCACCAAGAAGTGCTTGGTGCCATACAAATGTAGCTGAGGACCTGACCTTCTTCTGTGGCCTGACTTTGCATTAGAAAACAAAAGTACGGTCACTCAAAAAGACAATGAAATAGACCCATAAAGGCCACTGTTGAGAGGAAAAGCACAACTCCGTCACCGCAGCCCATTGTGCTGCCCCGTTCTGAGCGAGAGTGCAGGCAAGTGCCAAGGCGGCTGGTGCCGCGCTGCCCTGCGGCCGGGGTGTCCTGCTTTCCTTGCCGAGGCGCTAAGCAGGGCTGGCTCCCAGGAAGCACTTCCAGCTCTGCCTCCCTGCAAGTGGAGGAGCCCAGCTGCTTCTTGCCTTTGTGTGCCTGGGCCTCGTAACGGTACTGGTGAAGACGGGCTTGTTCAGCACAGGCGTATCCGCCCGGAGCGCACGTGTGCTCAAGTTTTCCTGCAGTGACCGAGGCCCATTTAACCATCTCTTTGTCATTATGATCATGATATCATTATCAAGGGTTGTCATTGTGTTACCTAGTGCTAACAAAACCAAACAAGTGTGTCTGACCTTACTTCCACGTTTCTGTTTGCTGTGGTGGCCCAGCTAGAAGAACTCGCCCCTTTGTTGCCGTTACACAGACACTAGAAAAGTTTTGTTTACTATTTTTAAATATTTGCAGAAAAGCACTGGTTCCAGCTGGGAACATCAACCGAGGGGTTCCTTCTGTCTCCATGGTTCATATAAGGGATTGGTTAAGACCCCTCCCCATTTTGTTGTTAGCCAGCGTGTTTCTGGAGGTCTCTAATTACTTCCTTTTGACTCCGGCTTGTCTGCACATGTGCTTTACACTTTTGAAGGAGAAAAGAGCTACTGAAGGTGCTGCAGAACTTAAAATAGGTGGGAAGACTGTGAACCTTATTGGAGACCTGATAATAGGTTTTAGATGTGGATTGGAAAGGGCGTGAGAAATGCCAAGCCTGTTTGTTTGTTTCCCTGCGCTTCTGCATAAAGGGAAAATATTCAAGGGAATAAATTGCTTTGATATTAATCTGTTAGCTACGATGTTACTGGAAGAAGAATGTGAGCTGCTCTCATTTGTCATTATATAGATGTACATTTAAGAAAAGGCTTTCAAAACCGGCTTGTGCTTTCTTTCGGTGGTTTCTTCATTACGATGTTGTTCCTCGCAGTGATTCACGTCTCATTATTTAAAAACTAAAAGCTAAGTTTAAAGAAAGGAAATTTATGACCTGATTTTAAAGCAGTCCTTAAACAAAGTATTAGAACGACATGGTTGATTATATTAAACTGGTTCCTCTTTTATTTTTTGTCAGCTCTCTGTTTTCAGAGCAAGAAGGTAATTATTTCTCCGTAACTGTAAACTGAAAGCCTTGACAAAGGACGGGGAGCTGAGAATTACAGCGATAGTAAGAGAGGAACCAAACAAGATCAGTGTTTTTTCTCCAAATGGAAGAACATTCCTAGACACAGAACCATTTGGTACAGATTATTGTGTTTGCTGCAGGCAGTTTCTGGTATGATATTTTGAGCAGTGTAAACTCTTCATTATTATTATAGGCATTGTAATAATCGATTGGGCTGGAAGCACAAAACCAATAATCACTGTTGGCAGTGGAGTGTCACTTACACTGGCCAGGCCTTCGTCATTCCAGCAGCTCTGTGTTAAAACAAACAAGGGCCTGCTTACACGTGCACATCCTCACTGAGCCGCTGTCTGCAATCCTTCCTGCAAGTTATTGCAGCTGCTGCTCAGTGATTAAAAAACTCCATGAATCTCTATAAGCGCTGGAAAATTGAAAGGGGTTTTTGGTTTCCATCTTACCTTTGGTGCTGTGTTGTTAGAAATTAAGACTCAGTGGCGACATGTTTTTGTTCTAGCTGTGTTGTGGATGAGATGGACTTCTCGACCATGGAACTGGATGAAGCACTCAGGAAATTTCAGGCTCATATCCGTGTTCAAGGAGAAGCCCAGAAAGTCGAACGGCTCATTGAAGCTTTTAGGTATGATGCTGGATGGACTGCTCGGTCACCAGAAGCCTGCTGGTGTCTGGTGGTCACACGGGAGAACTGGGAAGTTGGGTGCAGCTGAGTTACATCCCTGCTTATTTTGCAGCATCTCTGTGAGCTGCGCACGCTTTCAGATACAGCTTGTTGTTTGTGGTGGGTTTGCCAGTATGAAATGGGAAGTTCTGTTTGCTGGTGCTGTTCATGTGTGTCACTTGTATTAACGTAGCGAGGTTTCTCAATTTAAAGTTCTTTCTGGCCTCAGTTGAAAAGATGTTCAAGGATTTTTGAATATCTCTGACAATGTATTTGAATGTACTAGTTTATACGAGTGGAATTATAAGACCATCTACGTTCTGGAGTGTATATGCTCTCCGCCTTTCATTAAGCATTTCGACAGCAGTGGAATAAAGAGCATTAACTTATTCATGCTAACAGAAGTGTGCTTTGTTCAGGGCAGGAGGAGATGTAAATCATTGTGTGGCAGTAAGCTAAAATCAATGCTGTACTCTTACCTGTTATCAAGGGGTGTTACTCTGATAAAAAATTGAAATACTGAAGCTCAGAGTCCGTACTAATAAGTGAAGTTACAGTGGCAGCAGAAAAGAAAAGGCTGCCACATTCTAGGACTGGCTTATGAAAATACGTGCATGGAAAGCTAAATATATATATGGAACATGAATAATGGCTTGCTCAGCCTCTGGAATGTAGTGGTTGATTTATTTGGTGGTATTGGAATAGTAATTTATGGCTCTGACCACTTCCCCCCTTTGGTTTTTTACAGCCAGCGATACTGTATCTGCAATCCCGGCGTGGTGAGACAGTTCAGAAACCCCGACACCATCTTCATTCTAGCCTTTGCCATCATACTGTTAAACACAGACATGTACAGCCCCAACGTGAAACCAGAACGCAAAATGAAGCTAGAAGATTTTGTCAAGAATCTAAGGGGTAAGGAAACTGTGGATGAAGGGTCGTGAGTGCTCTTCCCTGCGCTGGCCGTTGGAGAGACACCGCGTATCTTCTGGGGGAAAGGCAAAATACAGGACACGGGATGTTGATTTCACCCAACTTAAAACTACTGTTGTTGTTACAGGCTTTAGTGTTATTTCTGGAATAGTGAAAACAGGATTAATCATAGAGTGTTTTGTCATTTTTGTCTTGCTTTTCTTAAGCAGATATATTGTCGGCTCCTTTTATTCCCATATATACATACTCAGGAACAGAAATCACTGTGCAATGATAAGAAATTTTGGAAATAATCTAAAAATTTACATTCCCGGTAGGGAAAAAAAAAAATCCCAACTCCAAAACCTTCCTGAAAGGGGCACAGTAAATAGCTTGCAATTGGATTTCCAAAAGAACCACAGGGATTTTTCAAATCTGTATCTCAGATCTTCCTATCCTGGTTCTTTCTGTAGAAAAAGGACAGGTTGTTAGGGAGCATCAGCTCAGGCAGTGCTGGCTCTGCTGACGGGAAGCAGTCATGACAGAGCTGGGGAGGAGGATCGCGCATGGAGAGGCCATTCAGTCCCCCGCTGTTCCTGGGCTCTCAGGGAAGAATGGATCAGCCAGCATTTACCTTTTATCACAGAACGTCACTGATGCTGGAGAAATAAAACAAGGCTGAAGTCCCCATCCCTTTTGTCCTTCATCATAGTGCTTCCCCGTGGGGAAGAAGCAGCGCTAACTCCCGTTCCGTTGTTCTGTGTTTGTGCAAAGGCGAAGGAAATTGCCTGCGCAGCCGTCGCAGCCCTCTCCTTCTCCTCCCTGGCTCCTAAACACAGGATTAGCACAATTTAGTGCACAGCCTCTCTTCTGTTGGCCACCCAGCATGGTGCGGCGTGGCAGCAGAACAGCCCTGCTGCTGTCGGCGTCAGTGAGCGCTGCGGTGGTGTCCAGCAGCCCTTTTCCCAGTTGTACCTGAAAGTCACATGAGTGGCAGAGCAAGAGAATCGAGGGACTTAATATAAACGTATTGGTGCATCTGAGAGGGATGCCTGGCGCTTTGTGTTCCTCTGCGCACGTGGGTCTTCCAGTTTAGTAAAAACAAAATATTTGTGGTTTTCTGGAATTTCATATGTTGAAAAAGGAAAATCCTTTGGGGTGATTTTATTCCTGTAGGTTTATATAAGGCAGCAGTGAACGATCCGTGCCCAGCAGATGTTTTAGCTTAGCAAAATTTAGGTTAGTGTTGAGATTTTATCGTACAGTCCACAAAGATTTAAAAAGGCCTGATATTCACCGCTTAGCATAACACTGCAGTTACATTTGTTGTATTAAATACAGTACATCCTCGCTGAGCTCCAGCCCGAATGCCAGCAAGTTCTTGTTATTGTAGGTATTTTTAGAACAGGCTGCCTTGCCTGTAAGTTTAAATGACTGGATCGCGAAGGGGGTTTGTGGAAGGCTTGCTGGTGCGAAACAGAACAGAGGCAGGTTTGCTTCTTTCTGGTTGCAGAGAAACTGTGTCTTATCACAGCATTTTTTGTGTGAGCAGTTATTCCACTGAGTGACAAAATATTCTATTTTGGCTTCTGAATGGGAGATAAGAGTTTGTTGCTTTAAAACGTATTTTTTAAAAAAGCCGTGCATCTCCCTGTTCCCAGCTTTAAGTCACTTATTGAAGTTGGACTCCTTCCACTGCTATTAAAAATTCAGGATCAAGCATTTAAGACCCTGTGGCATTTGTTGGAATTCCAGCGTGCCAATGATAACCATGCAGTGCTGAACACTGATACTGTAACTTGACTGTGTTCTTAATTTGGTTTTCCAGAGTAAGTAAGTTAATTGTTTTTGAAATCATATGGGAAATATTGGTAAAATTAATTTTACTGGATATTCATGAGGTTCCCTTGTAGGATAGGGCAAAAGGGAGTGGTTGTTCTGCTTCCTCCCAGTGCTGCACTCCCAGGCGGAGGACAGGTGGAGATTTTAGTGTCTAAAGGGTTGTTGAACTCATTTGAGCTTTGATACCAGACAGAGGAAACGTAAAAGAAAAAGAAAAAAGGAGTTATTTTGATGGGAAATTAGCCTTTTTATGGCTCCAGTTTAGATTAGAGTTTTAAAACAAAAACCCAAACCTGTATAATTTCCATTGATGCCCTGGGACCAGCAACCTTTCCAGCAGGAATCAGTGTTCCAGTCTCCAGTTGTGAGCGAGGTAACTGCTGCCGCGTTGGTAAGGTGTGCACAGGAACAGCCCAGGAGATGTGAGCTGGCAGAGTAACACAAACCAGTATAATCAAGTACCTCAGCAGTGTGGGGCAACCGGGGTATTGCTGCTGGCAGAGGAACCAACGACTGCCCGTGTTTTTATCCTCTCCTTGCCGAGAGACCTCCATTGCTGAGCACTGAGTGTTTGTTCGATCATCGAGAGCCAGGCTGATGACGGAAACTGTTGGCTGCTGCAGGTGTGGATGACGGGGAGGATATCCCACGGGAAATGCTCATTGGGATTTATGAACGGATCCGCAAACGGGAGCTGAAGACGAATGAGGATCACGTATCCCAAGTCCAGAAGGTTGAAAAACTCATAGTAGGAAAGAAACCGGTAGGTTCACTTTGCGCTGCCGGTCAGTTCCTCAGGAGGTGTAGGGCCATGAACTGTTTAGAACAACGCAGGAGTGCATTGCTTAGAGGTATAAATTGGCTGATAAATGGCAAAAGGCAGAAACTGTAAAATGCTGATTTGCTGTAAGGTTGGCTTCAATTTTGGAGTATTCAGAGTATAGAGGAATTTTGTTTGGTATACGTGAGTGATGATGTTATGAGTCTTAAACTCTTTCCTCTATGTAAAGTTTCCCAATTCTGAAATTATGCTGACATATTTACATTTTAGGTTGTTCTTATGTTTCCTTCAAAAGAATTGAGGTGTTCTGTTAAAGTGATGTTGTAGAGAATCATATTTCAATGTTTACGCTATCAGTTGTAGTTCCGTAGTTTACAAGAGCAGTAGAGAACTTCTGTTCACCTCAGCATCTGTCCTGGCTTCGCAGATGGCTCGGTGAGCTGGTGTTTGCAAGGGGAGATGGTGTCAGTTTGTCTCAGAACTTACCTGGAAAGCAGATCCCAGGGATTCTAATGCTGGATTTCAGCATCCAGAGATCCCTCTTGCTTTATGGTGGGAAAAAACCCAAAATGCTTCACTATGTAAGTTAATCTTGCCGGCATCTGTTGGAAATGGAGGGAGAAAAGGAAGGCCAGAGCACTTTCTCCTTTATTTTAGGAGCTGAGTGAACACAAGAGGTGTTGATGCCAGTATTTAACTTACTAACGGTGGTATCTGATGTGGAGAGGGACAGTGGGCACTCAGCCTTCCTCACTTCAAGTTCTAAAACGCTTCATGTTAGTAGTCACAAAGGCAGCCCACAACAAAGCCAAGAAAACATTGGAAGCTTTTGAAGTCCTGCGTCAGCTTTTTATCAGCTCTGAGGAACCTCACTGACCGATGAGTTGGGGAACTTTTTATTAAGAATAAAGAGCATGGTTCTCAAGATTCTGATTCTCCCTATTACTTTTAAAGAGCTTTGAACTGTAATCTCTTCTCAGACAAAGCTGAACATGGGGAGGGAGGGAATGAGGGATCACCCCTCCAATAAAAAATCTCAGTAAGGAATTATTTAGGAGATCTCTTGGGAGAAGCAGAGGAGAGAGAAGGCAACATTCAGAGGTTCCTTTTATGTATTTTTGAGAAGGGAAATAAATACACTAGACTCAGTATTTGGCAGTCACTTATGCTTTCATATGAAACTTGATTTCCGTCAGTGTTTGAGGCTTTCAGTTTATATATAGGCTTCTGTGAGACAGGGGGTCTTTATGGTTCTTTTTTTTATTGAGGCATGTGGCAGCTCAAATCCTGGAACTAATCCTGACCTTATAAACTAACCGGGATTAAGAAAACAATGCCCTCAGTGGGGTCTTAGGCTAGAGGTTTCTTCTGTTGAGACTTCTTTACTGTATGAAAGAGAATTTAGGAAACAGCCAACAGTCTTTATTGATAGAAATATTTGTTTTTACTTTATAGGCATTTAGTCATAGTAAGACCGTGACGTATTTACTTGCTATGATACAGTACTGTGTTTCTCTGAAGTTTAACGAACTTGTATATGTCTTTCTACTGTAGATTGGATCTCTGCATCACGGACTTGGTTGTGTAGGTATTTCTCTCATACTCCTTCAAAACTTATAGTCGTTTTATCTGGCAGCATTTCCTTCTACTGGCAATAATGCATTCTGTTACATTTTACTGTTTAAATAATTTGCCTTCTTTCAGGCAAAATTTTCCTATTATTGTGGTAATAACTCTGCAAAGTATGAAGATTTTCTTAAAAATGTATTTTTCCCAGAGTCTGCTCAATTAATTGTCAAGGGTCTTCTGGGCCTTTATTTAGGACCCTTTCCTGCATTTTAAATGCTGTTATCACTGTAGAAATTAGACATCCAGGATAGAATAAACAAGCGAGCGTAATTCCGGTTGCACCTCGCCTTTCCCTGGGCCCCGGTGTGTTTATTCTTTCTGGTCTGTTGGAGTATTGAACGATTCTCTAGACAGATGTTGCCAGTTCATTTAACAGCTCTCTCCTGAAATGTACATGAACACAGAAGATATTGACTCCAGGTTTAAGCTAGAGGCATATTCAATAATAATACCAAACCTGTTCTTCCGATGCAGCATTAACTTCGGTTTCCCGATAACGTTACTGCTGAGAGTTCTCAACACACAAAGAACCCCCTCGTAGCAGGGAGCGCTCGCAGTGCCATGAAATCCGATTACCCCATCCCAGATTGATCCGGATGATTTTTTTCTCAAATATAACTGCACTGTGCATTAGCATCTTCACCCAGGACAGTCCAAGGAACTTGAAACTTCCATTTGTTTTTTCAGTCTTCTGTTTCTTTCTTTGTCTGTGTAAGCAATTAGAGCCATGCAAAGCTGACTTTGCAGTCCTACGTGAGATACCCGCTGTTTCGTGGGTGCATGTCTAGCAGTGCCACTGGGCTGTAAAACCAAACAGAAAGATGGGACCTTTATAAAATATGGAGGAAGGGATTCCTACCGGATCATCTGTTGCTATGAGGGAAAGCGTTATCCCTAGTTAAATTCCGATACCAGCGCTCCTTGTAGTTGTTCGCAAGTTCTTGAGCTCAGTGACTTCCCTTGGGTTTTGTTGCCTCGCTGGTGCAAATCTCAGACTGCCGTGTGCTGGGGAAACCAAGTCCGGAAGCAGCAGGGAATGAGGAGATGCAGCATTTATTCCTGCCCCTTCTCACGGGGAGCCCATGTAAGCTGTTAGTTACCAGAGCGCCCTGAGAATAGAGAACAAGGGTTTCTCCAGCTTTCTTCACCGCACTGGCTCCTCCAGAACTCACCAGATGTTTTCTTAAATACCTTCTCCGTGCAAGTTGCTAATGCCAGAGATAAATTAAACGCTATTAGCAATTTATCTGTTACTAGTGTAGGTATCGTTGGGGTGGGGAGAAAAACTAGAATCTCACCAAAGGACTTGATAACCAACCAGGAACAAGGGCAGACAGTGAATCCTGAATGCTTTTTTCCTGACCCCACCCCACTCATGTAGAGGAAGAATCAGCATTAATACTGTTTACTGGTTTTCTTTGCCTAGTAAGTCTCGTAACTCCTATGCAGAATCAGGTATTATAAAGAAATATAATATATAAATGAAAAACATGTCTAGTTACCAAAGAAAATGCTCTACTTCAAATTTTTAAAGTTTAAAGGATTTCTTTTCCTATTGTTGACAAGTTACGATTGTTTGCATTTGAACGAAATGAAGTCTCACTAGATTGGGAACCACTGCTTCAGAGATAGCTTCAGCAGACATTCCAGATAAGAAAATGGAAAACCATTCTTGGTTTTCTTGCTGCCATGAGAAAATAAGCCAGACTGAAAACCACAGAGTCATAGAATGGTTTGGATTGGAAGGCACCTTAAAGCCCTTCCAGTTCCACCCCCTGCCACGGGCAGGGACATGTCTCACTGGGTCAGGGGGCTCCAAGCCCCAGCCAACCTGGCCTGGAACACCTCCAGGGATGGGGCAGCCACCACTGCTCTGGGCACCCTGGGCCAGGGCCTCCCCACACTCATTGTGAAGAATTTCTTCCTAATGTCTAATCTAAATCTTCCCCCTTCCAATTTCAAGACATTTCCCTCATCCTATCACTACAGGTCCTTCTAAAAAGCCCCTTCCCAGCTTTCCTGGAGCCCCTTTCAGTACTGGAAGGACACTGTGAGGTCTCCCCACAGCCTTCTCTTCTCCAGGCTGAACAACCCAAACTCTCCCAGCCTGTCCTCATAGCAGAGGGGCTTCAGCCCTCAGATCATCTTCGTGGCCTCGTCTGGACTTGTTCACACATGAAATGCATTCACTTCTTCCTTGTGTCACCATTTCCTTGGTACCAGGGAATGAACAAACTGAGCCAACTGACACAATCTACAGCCTCAGCATATTCCTCTCACAAAAGCGAAAGTTTCTTTGCCTCGTTTCTTCTAATAAGGATACGTAAAAATGCTCAGGAAAGCAGACATCCTTAGCTTTGAACTCCTGCTTGCTTAACTTTAGGTTCTTTTAAGGTTTTATCATTCCACAAAGTAAAAGTCTGTTCCCTATAAAACTTTCACTGGCATCCATGTCCAGGAGCGCAAGCTGTTAGAGACTGTTTTAGATAAGAATTTGGATGAAGTTTGAATATTGTGCGCGTTTGTAGCATATTAATCTTTATTTTTCTGTTGTTGGTCTTTTGATGAAAAGATCTAATGGGCTTAGAGGTAGAAATACTTGAAGTATTCAGGAAAAGACTCTGTATGAAAGATGCTGTTTCTTGGGTAGATATCACTATACTAACCATGAACTTCTGTGTTATTGCAGGTCCTGTCTCTGCCCCACCGGAGGCTTGTGTGCTACTGTAGGCTGTTTGAAGTTCCAGATCCAAATAAACCTCAGAAGCTGGGATTGCACCAGCGAGAAATATTTTTATTTAATGATCTTCTTGTGGTATGTACTTCTAGCGAGGTGCCAGAAATGCCTGTCTCTGTGAAATCAGTGACAATTAAGTGCACGAGCATTACTAAAAATAAATGTGTATTGCCTGTTACTCTGTACTCCCAACAATCTCAGGATGATTAAGATTTAAATTTTCTTCATTTTCTTCATTATATGTAATGTGCTTTTAAACTGAAGCGTTTTACTGATTACCGTGCTCTGTTGTAAGGAAGTGCTTTGGTGCAGTAGATTTTCCTATAAAGAATAAAAATTACTTCCAGTTTACCCATTTCCCTAATGGATAAACAGAGACATTCCTTATTCCACACAGGTAATGAATTCAAGTTACTTGTGGAAAAACAGAACTACGTACTGCTTTGTATTCCCCTGATGTTCCACGAACCAGACATGTTTATTCATTGAAATAGGATGTGTCGAAATGCATTTTACAGATGAGTTTATTTTTTAGTGCGCATTTGTCTTGACCCAGTCTTTTGAAAACCAATCACACACAGCCAGGGACAGCTTGGAGTTATGTGGTTGATTTACTTGTAAAAATAGGCAAATTTGTTACCCTCTATTTAGAATGAATTTGCCTGTTACCTGAGAACTAAAAACTGAAGTAAATATTTCGTGTTTTGTTATGAAAAAGGCACTCTTTAGATGCACAGCTGTATTGTGTGTGATTTTCACGGGCCTTCAGACCTTAAAACCAGGAACTAAATAGCAAAAACATGAATCCTTTTGACTGTGAGTGTAACCTCCTAGTTGTAAATGTGAACTGGGGTGTAAAACGATGCCACATTGTCGTCTTAACATTGCAGGCTTTCTGTCATCTTGTATTACTTAGGTGTCAGCAGCTTTATCGAGATGGTGTGAGAGTAGTATAGGGTGTGTTTGTCAGTTCTAGACACTAAGAGTTACAATTGGAAAGGACTAGTCCAAATAAACCTCTTGGTTATGAAGAGTGGCTGCATTTATACTTAAGGAGAACCCCAAAGTTCAGGCTTGTTTTGAGATTGGTGCTGTAAGGATCCCAGGGGAAGGCAGGCACCGCTGGCTGCGATGGCGTAAAGCGGTGTTTGGAGGTGCACAGAAGTGAGGGGGGCTCGGGAGGGCACCAGCACGTGAGGACAAGGGCTGAGAACTGAACTTGCGTGGAGAGGACTGTAGGCATGTCCTGCCCACGGTCAGGCTGTGAAGAAAAGGTTTGGAAGGTGCCAGGTTCTTTAAAAAAGAACATTTAAACATGTTCACATTTTTGCCAGCATGTACAGCGCACAACATGGTGCAGGGGTTTTTCTTCCTGGAATTCCAAGAAGTAGAGTTCTGGAGAATAGAGAACACGAAGGCTGTGTGTCTGGATAAACTCTTAAACCTTCTGGTTAAGAGATACTTGTGCCTCAAAGCTGGCTTTGTTTCTTCAGTAGCAGCAGATCAAATACATCAGTCGTGCTTGGAAAAAAGGGAAGAATTAAAAGTTCATCTTTTCTGGCAAATTAGAGCTTTCTTTGTGTCTTTGGTGTAAACTGTTTTCTTGTATGCTAATTCTTAAGAACACTGATTTTCCACAAATGCTTAAGGGCAAATGGGTGTTTAACTTTGTTTATTTGATAACTTTCAGGTGACCAAGATTTTTCAAAAGAAGAAGAACTCGGTCACATACAGTTTTCGACAGTCCTTTTCCCTCTATGGAATGCAAGTTCTTCTTTTTGAGAACCAGTGTAAGTCTGTCCTCTCTTATGAGATGAACATTTTATTTGTATTTAAAATAAAATAAAAATGTGTGTGAATGAAAGAGACAGACAGGATTTGATTCTGAATTTAGGAATAAAATTGCTTGGAATTTAACTTAACCCTGAAGTTTAGAACAAGATGGTGTCAGCGTAAGAAACTGAAAGAGGGTTTTTTGGTTGTTGCCAGAAGGCAGATCTCACCAGGTGTGGTGTTTGTGAGTGTTTGTAAAGAATAGGATGGCTGTAAAGAAACCAGTCTGTTACATCTGCTGCTGAGCCGATGGTAAGGCTGGCTGGAGCTGAATGTATGATAATAAAGACAGGCCATTATAATGATACGTGTAGTTCAATCCAACATGTAATTTATTTTCCTGATTTAGATCTAACCTTGGGCCTACGTAATGTGTAATGATTCAAATATTAATACAAAGCAGAGAGTCTGGGTTAAAATTTGTATTTTCTGGCACCTTTGGCTTATGTCAGTTGTAATCTGCATCGATCCAATATTCTTGTTATCTTTAATGCTTGTCAAGCTCAGTCTTGGCAGACAACAGCCCAACAAAAAGCAAATCGCTCGCTGATGCTCCTGCTTATTGCCAGCCCGGCGACAGCCTCGGGAACGAGGCAGCACAACGTGCCTGTGTGTCTGGTACACAGGGAGCCAGGCTGTTACCTGACTTAATGGTTTACAAACCAGACCTTGACCTTCGTGAGAAATTGGACCCAGTTCAGCGTGGCATGCAGTCTTTTCTGTGCTGAAAAGCTCTTAGTTTTCGCTTGTCCTTGAGAACGTGCTCATCTCAGTCAAAAGAAGTCGCTCTTATGGAGTCAAAGCATTGGGATATTTTAAAAGAGAACATTTTGTGGAACTTGTAGCAACAATATTGCAGATTATTTATATTCATACACATTCTTTCTCTCTCGTGCACACATTATGTGATGTAAAATTCATTTTTAATGGGGAAGACCAATTATTTGTCTCTTAGATGTACTAAAAATAGAAGAATATCTGATTCCTCTGATGCAAGTTAAATAAATGAAAAAAAAATCACGCAAGCATGCTAAGTAGAAACACTTTATTCAAGCAAAAATATCTATAGTGTGACTGGGAGTAAAAGGTTGGGTTCCTCCCAGTGAACTGGAAGCATTTTAACCGAGACCCTTAGGTAGATGTTGTTGGGCTCCTACAGTGAGTTCCCCACAGTCAATCAGGGAGCAGATTGTGCTGCTGATGTCGGTGCCTGTCAGGTGGAATGCAGTATTTTCCTGTTGGGAAAGAGCAGTGTTCCTCGCCTCTGGTTTATAAAATCCATATTCTTGGTTCCACTGCCACCATCAAGCTCTGGGGTGTTTGAGCAGAGCCACCGTGCCATTCGGTAAATCCGTGTGTAGCGGCGGTCAGAATGGGCTGGCTGCGAGAGACGCAACGTGGCGTCGCTAAAGCAGAGGCAACAAAAATGTTGGTGTGGCTGCTGGTAAGGTGGAACAAAATGGTAGAAGAATTGACTTCTAATTATAGTAGCCAGTTACGTTGAAGCTCCAAAGGGGAAAATAATGTCAGGTAGCTCTGGTAGATGAATAGGCCACGAGGGGGGGTGTATGTCACATTTTCACTGAAAATACAAAGGCAAGCAGAGCACTTCAGAGCGAGGGTATCTGAAACCAGTCAGTACTTAGGTCGGTGTTTCCTGATGCTCAAGCAGCGATACGTAGAGAATCAGCTCTGGTGACAGAACAGTTCTGTCTGTTTGTGTGGAGGTCGACTGTTCTTCATTCACACATGAAGGCAGCCCAGGTGTCTTTGGGGCTGCCAAGTTCCTTATTTGGTTTCATAGACTCTTTTTCCCCAAGTGGTGCCCTCTGGGGGGCTGTTCGCCACGTATCCAGTGTCAGTGTTCCAAACCATACGTGCTGTTACGCCCGGCTTGCTGAGGACCAGGCCCCTCTGCGCTCTTGGCCTTGTGGTTGTTCTTAAGGACAGCGGCCACGGACAACTTGCGGCGGCTGTGCTGTTCAACTGAAGGGACATGTGCTTGTCCAGGTGGTCAGGAGAAGCAGACGAGCTCTACATCGCTTCTGGGCGAGACAGAGCCGTAGAATCATTAAGGTTGGAAGAGACCTCCAGGGTGTTGATGTCAGCCCCTGGCAGAAGCCCCACACTCTTGCCCCACCCTTCCCCTCTGTCTCCTCTGAGGCTTGCCGTAGTTGGCACCTTTTTTCACCTCAGAATGATGGATGAACTTGCTTCACTTCTAGTTGCAAATCTCGTTTGGAAGTTAAGGTATCCCGTTAAAAAGCACTTGTTCTCAGTATTTTGAGTCTGCATATTGTTAACACCTGACGACTTTGAGGAAGAAGCTACCTTGCATCATCTGCTGGTTCTGGAGAGAATGAATATTTAGTGCGTGGGAACACTTGAACTGCAGGTTGAATACTTAAATATTTGAGAGCTTTAGCAAGCCAATCAGGTCAGGCAGTTGGGTAAAAGAAAATATTGTCAATTAGAATGCACATTTTGAGGTTTCCTGACACCCCATTTCTACAGGTCTGTGCTTCAAGCAAAGGCTTTTCCACAGCAGAACAGATCTTCATTACAAGCTGTCTTTCTGTAAATGAACCTTTTATCTCATACAGGAGATACTTTCAACCTGCTTTTAAAATTTGCATTCTAAAATGTGCAGGTAGAAAAGAGGCAAAGACTGTTTGCGGAAAAATCTGCCTTTTATTCTGAAGAGGCCGTAATACAGGCCTGAAGAGGAAAGAAAAACCCACCACTTTTACTTCTTCCATATATATTTTCACAGATGATTTTAACTTTTCTTTTAGAAAAAAAAAAAACAACAAAAGTACGATGTCCAGGGATCACAACACAGACTCACAGAATCATTACGGTTGGGAAAGACCTCTCAGCTCATCCAGTCCAAGCGTCAGCCCAGCCCCACCGTGCCTGCTAAACCCTGTCCCAGAGTGCCATGGCCATGTGGGTTTTGAGTCCCTCCAGGGACAGAGACTCCCCCACTGCCCTGGGCAGCCTCTGCCAGGGCTTCACCACTCTTTCTGTAAAGAGGTTTTTCCCAGTATCCAATGTATACCTCCCCTGGCACAACCTGAGCCCATTTCCTCTCATCCCATCCCTTGTTCCTTGGGAGCGGAGCCCAGCACCCCCCTCCCCACAACCTCCTTTCCAGGAGCTGCCGAGAGCGATGAGGTCTCCCCTCAGCCTCCTCTTCTCCAGGGTAAACAGCCCCAGGGCCCTCAGCCGCTCCCACAACCCCTGGGCTCCAGACCCTTCCCCAGCTCCGCTCCCTTCTCTGGACGCGCTCCAGCCCCTCAAGGTCCTTCTTGGAGTGAGGGGCCCAAACCTGACCCCAGGATTCGAGGTGCAGCCTCACCAGCCCCTTGCCAGTGTGTTTGTCTTCCTGCAAATGTTGTTAAAAGTGTAAGACAGTTTCTGGTACTTGACTTGTATTCAAGAAGTCTTTACTCAGCAAAACTTTAATGACAATTCAGTGATGGGATCCGTTCCATCAAACAAAAATTGTCCCCTTAATTTTTTGGGTTTTTTCCCAGGGATGTGTCTGTTCTGTTGTACCTTCGGGGTGGCAGCTGTGTAAAGCCTGTCTTTCAGTATTTTTTGCTATCTTAGCAGTTAAGCAGTTCTTATCTCTTTGTCTTTGTTCCTTATATGGTATTAATAAAAATCCTTCAGTTGTTGGAGGGGGGGGGTTGTTTGTGAGGGTTCTATTTAATAAAAAGGAAAGTGAATGGAATAATCAGAGCTTAGTTTTTCTTGACTCTTTCTCCTAGATTACCCCAATGGTATTCGGCTCACGTCAGCTGTTCCAGGAGCGGATATCAAAGTACTAATAAATTTCAATGCACCAAATCCTCAGGACAGGAAGAAGTTTACAGATGATTTGAGGGAGTCAATTGCAGAGGTTCAAGAAATGGAAAAGCACAGAATAGAGTGTAAGTACAAAGGTACATATAATAGAGCTTTTTCAAGCTAATCATGGAATGGTTTGGGTTGGAAGGAACCTCAAAGCCCATCCCGGCCTTGAACATCTGCAGGGATGGGGCAGCCACCACTGCTCTGGGCACCCTGGGCCAGGACCTCCCCACCCTCACACCAAAACATTTCTCCCTAAGATCTCATCTCTCTTTCAGCTTAATCAAAATAAGGTGATCTTGGATGCGTGCATAACCCACTAGAACTCTTCAAGAGTCAAAATGCTGTGGATTTTTTCCATGACTTGTATTCTAGAAAGAGGAAAAACCCAATTATATGATATCTGCAGCTGAGTTCATTGACTTACTGCAGTGTACCTGCAGAGGGAATTTAGCCTGGACAAACTGCCAACAGCAATGGACAGAGAAAAGATGGATTTGTAATTTGTACTTTAAATTATAGTAAGTATTTTAGGGATAATTTACATCACTGAAATTCTCAGTGATGTCCCTTCAAATAAGGTTCTCTGATCTTTTCCTCATTTCCGTGTTGATATTCCTGTATTCTTTCAATTAGGCAGACAGTACAGTCTGATTTTGCTGGAAGTTACACAACTATCTAAATGTGGAATTTTATCTTCCGTTTTTCCAGAAGAGGAGAAAGAGCCTTTCATCCTGTACGCTGAAACATAAAGCTGTTAGTACAGGATTGAAGTTCCTCTCTGGCATTTAACAGTGCCAAAATGAACTCTTATCAATTATCCACAGTACTGCATGGTCCCGTGTAGAAATTGTGATGTTACCATTTCCTGTGTTACAGCCAATAAATCTGAAGGGCAAAATTATTCTCTTTTCTTCAGCTGAACTAGAAAAGCAGAAGGGTGTGGTGCGTCCCAGCATGTCTCAGTGCTCCAGTCTGAAAAAAGATTCTGGCAATGGGACGCTGAACAGGGCTTGCCTGGATGACAGCTACGCCACCGGCGAGGGGCTGAAAAGGAGCGCGCTGAGCAGCTCCCTACGAGACCTGTCGGAAGCAGGTAAGCGCTGCCGGTGTTCCCCTGCTCCGACTGCTGCATGCACAGGTGCGTGAACGGTGTGTGGAAAGCCCAGCTCACAGCGGGCTTTCAGAGTTAGTAGTACTGAAACTTCAGACATTCTGAATAGCTCCTCTTTCATAGTTCCTATTTAATTTCTGTTTGTTTTTTTTACCCTTGTCCTATTAAGCCACCACTGTTTGAAAGCATTTAACCCGTTGTAGATTGCTATATGTACTTTTAAAGGAGAGTGAAGACAGAGGAAAAATTGTAAGTGTTTGATATAAAAAAATGGTTGACCTGTGCTAGGAGTAACCCACTTAGTTTTCCTTTCTTTTTTTCTTCCCCTTTGCTTCTTCCCCTTCATACAATCGGCTTAGAGAGAAAAGAAAAGCAATTGGTCTCTGTGTAATGACTGCTTTCTGTGTATTTTGTGCTCAAGTGTACCTGTGTGACCACATTGATGAATGAAATTGAGTGAAGCCCTACAAAATTGTGCCTAGAGCCATGTGATTCAGATACTGTGTGTCCCTGATGCTCTTCTAGCGTTTTCTAACTCAAGATATAGTTCACAGTTCTTGCAAAAGAGGTTGTTGTGAAATGCTATTGCCAGTATAATAAAGGAAGCCCTAGTGGACAAGAATGCTGATATCCCACAAAACCACTGATGGCTCTTAAGGTTTATTTACTGTGTAATGTGGCTAAAGACTGGAAAGGAGTGGTGGTGTGATTTTTTAGCCAAAGGAAAAGCAGAGGAAATTTAGTATGTTTTTATTTTGTGGTTTGCCTCATACACAACAGGCAGTGGCCACGTAAGACAGGCTGCCGTGGGCACTAACCTTGCCTGCCAGTGTTAAACAGGATTCCTGGCACGGACACGGTGTCATATCTGAACCCCATGCCCACGATTCAGAAGGTACTTTGGGGCATAGGAGCAACTCTGTACATATTTATTTTTTTAATTCATAGTCTGTGTTACATACTCTGACTTGTTCTTTTAATTGCAGCGATGACTGACAGTACAGTCATAATTTCACTGCTTTGTATATCTTCGGTAGCAGACCCTTTCCCCTTTTTTTAACTAAAGAAGAGATTTTAGCTATGCTGCAATAATGTAAGCTGAAATTATAGCCTGTGTTTTGTGGGTATATGTACGTGCATACAAATACGCAGAGAGTGAGCTCTTTCAATTATTTTATTCTCTGTTTAGGCTTTCATACTCATATGTCCATTTGCTTCATTAAAAAGACCTAGGACTTGATCCAAAATCAGGCTGAAGTTTGAATATTGGTGCTTGATTGGCTTCAGTGGATTTTAGATCAAGCCCCCAGTCTTCACCACGGTCATAAATCAGATTTGAGGATACTTCCATCATCCTTTTTTTGTTGTTTTGTTTCTATTTCATTAGAACAAGAACTACCATATTGTTGAATATGTGAGTTCTGTGGGTATCTGTGCCCAGAGATTTCTGATTGGTTTTTTGTCATCCCTTCGGAATTTTTCATCCCTGTTTTTCATTGCCATGTATTTCAATTCGTGTCATGGGTTTATGCAATAAACAAGTATTTGTAATCATGAAAACATTTCACGTGCCAACAGGGCATGCCCACCATGGCATGCTTTTTACTGAAAATAACTTAATTCCATAATAAAAAGTAGAAATCACTCACAGACTGCAGGGTTTATCAATGAGTTTGTTAAACCCAACTAAACTTAATTTTAACCTTAAATGAGTTGAGAATTATGGAGAGTTTCTGTTTGGTCTTGTGCAGTGCAACTGACTTGAGAAATTACGTACCTGTGACTTGCTTCGTTATTTGGTGTAATTTTGATGAGATTATACGTGTCTTTTCTGCCTTTGCTCAGTGAGTAGCTTGCATGCGAGACTGCTTTTGTTTTCATGTGGGACAGATGATTCACAGAAGCCCAGAGAAATCCCTTACAGTTAGGGAGATGCTGCATCCCAGTGATGATACCGTAGTGAGCTGCTTCTGTAAAAGATGCTGTCACACAGCATCAAAAAAGGAAGGGGAACAAGAATAGTGGGACAGTGCATGGATGTGTGTCTTTCTGTTGGAAAAGGCATGGTGAAAGTGGATTTTTAGAGAGTTCCTTTGTACAGTTAAACAGAAATAAATCTAATAAACCTGAGAAAATTGCATAGTCATGCAGTAAGGCTGTCCAACCAACACTGCAAAAACAAATGGAAAATTTAAAAGTCTGTATTCAGTGAAGGGGAAATCTGATCAAACGGCATTTTGGTCACATGGGTAATTGAAAAACCTATTGAAGAAAGCAGCCGGTTCCTCTCCACCAGGTATCACAGCAGCCAGCGGTGGCTGCAGGAAGAGCCTTTAGATCTAACGGATGTTGATATCCTGAATTATTCTGACTCCTAAACTGGAAACTGTGAGGAAAGGGAAGATTTCTTTGTCAGGAAACAACGTCAGGAATCTTTTTCTGTTCTTATGTGCGTTTGCCCTGATAGCTTAAATCATAACTGCAAAAAGGCTGTGAGTGAGGGCCACTTGGTTTTAAAGGTAGCATTGTCCATTTTGAATCGACAGTTCTTGCCATAGAATAAAAAGCAGAACATAGCAGCCAGCTGTTCCGAGATGGGAAGATTTCAAAAGTATTCAGCACTCCATTTTTCTCCAGAGAAAAATATCACCTTTATTACACATTCACAAGCCGATAGTCAAGGAAGGACTGAATATATTTGTCGCAGACTTTGAATTTCTTAATTTACATAAAAATATTAGAAGATAGATAAATTTTAATGTAGTTGAAGCTGAATTTTATGGTCTCTGATAGAATTTTGGACATTTCACTGCTTTCTCCATGTACAATTAGATGATAAGTAGGTTTACAGAAAGTTGGGGAAGGTAGGAAGTCCCATCATGGCCATTAGCGCATGGCAAGAATGATGTGGTCTTGGAGGATGAGCCTGGTTGTGTTCCTGATTGCTCTCCCTCAGGTTTCCTCACTGATTTTAGGCCAGTCAGTCTGAATTCCAGTTGCTGGAGGACCCACCGCTTTCCCATCGAGTTCACAGTGAGGAGCACCTGTGGAGATGAAGCTTTTTCCTCCCTATCCCTTGCCTGTAAGGGGAGAATAATATTTACACACTGCACTGGTTTAAAAATTGTAACTGTCTGGTTTGCCTTGGTACTGCGGGACTGGCATTCCTGTGCAATACCGGAACCTGCACGCAAGCGCAGGACGTAGGAGGGTTACTGTTAATGTAAGTTGTGCTGATCTCCTGATCTCCTGAGCTCGCTCAAACCAAGCCAGAGCAGGAGAGACTACCAAAAAAAAAAACCCACCACCAAAACAAACCAACCCACAAACAACCCCATAAAAAAGATCCAGTATTAAAATAATTCTGTTTGTATACTGCCTATCATCTCAGTCATCAGCCTTTGACTTTTTAAATGTTTCTCTTTTTTAACAATTTAATCACAAAGTTTTAAAGATTTCCTATATCCCAGAATGTAATGGGAAAGATTGTGGGGCTTCTCGGCATTGTAACCCATTAAACAGAGTTCCTCCAGTTCCAGAATCCCTTCCTCTGCAGACTCCATCGGTGATGGGATGGCGCGTTGCCCAGCGCTCCCACAGTGGGTGCTGGCAGGGTTACTGAGGTGTTTCCTGCCTCCTTTCCTGAGGGATTTGCTGCACTGTGCAGCACAGAGGATACCAGCGGTCTTTTTCTCCCTTATTAGAAGAACTTTCCAAGCAGGGAGAGATTTTTCCTGTCTCTTCCCTTGCCACTGTTGTTACGTTTCCTGTTCTTCAGCAGAACGACAGTAATGGGCATGATAGAATTTACTGAGGTTTTAAATAAAACAGATTGGTAGGAATCCAGTCTTTTGTGGTCTGCCTGCGGTAACACCAAACCATTTTACAAGCATGTTGGACAAAGCCCACCCACGCTGGACAGAAACACCGTTGTATCAACAGCTTTTCTGTCCCATGAAAGAGACAGAGATTACTTTCATAGAATCATAGAAAGTTTTGTGTTGGAAGGAACCCCAAAGCCCACCCAGTGCCACCCCCTGCCATGGGCAGGGACACCTCCCACTGGATCAGGGGGCTCCAAGCCCCATCCAACCTGGCCTGGAACACCTCCAGGGATGGGGCAGCCACCACTGCTCTGGGCACCCTGGGCCAGGGCCTCCCCCCCCTCATTGTGAAAAATTTCTTTCTAATGTCTAATCGAAATCTTCCCCCTTCTAGCTTAAAACCTTCCCGGGAAGCTCAGCAAGGCGAGGTGGGGTTATGGGGTTTGCTCCTTGCCTGGGGATCTGTCAGGATTGTGAGAATCATCTGTTTCAAGATGCCAAAAGACTATTTTCACAGTTGGTTTGTGATTTTAAGACCAAAACTGTTTCACCCAGAAAACAAGGTGAAAATCTGAAGGTTGGACTGTGTCCTTCACGGTGGTGTCTCTAAATGAAGGAGAGAACATAGTGTTTAGATCATTTTGAGCAAGTCGGGTTGGGTTGTGTTTACAAGCTCAGTAGCCCAATGGTTACGGTTCTGCTGCTGCTGCTGGGAGTCTCGATTTCACAGCCCTTGGAGGCTGGTACCGGTGTAAGAACTAATATATCAGTTTGTTTTACCAAAACGTTAATTTAGAACTTCTTCCCAAGACAGACAAAACCAGATCGCTCTGTCATATGTTCTTTAGATATGAATGCATGCCACTGGCAGAGAACACAGTTTCAAGAAATAGAGGGTAGTGGTGAGAAATATTTACATTTACTGTAATGGTCTGCACATCTGAGATCAGTTTCTGGAAGGTAGAAGAGATTTTTATTAATGAAAGAATATTTTCTTTTGGAATGTTAAAGTTTGTAAAAATGTTTCAATCAATTCATATTTTCACTCTACATATGAAATATTCTTAATGCCTCTACATATGTGGGACATATTGCACTTCTGCAAGTTAAAGCTGTTTCTTACAAAGAACGTTCACAGCTAAATCAATGCATTGTTAGCATCCATCAGAAAAGATTAACTGAAATATAGTTTTATACAAATTAATTAAAAACTACTCTTAAGTTTCATCCTTGAAAACTTAAAGTAGATCAGAATATCTTAAGCAAAACTTGTCTTCAGGTTTGCTAAACACTGCCTTGCTGTGTATCACAGCTGTTAATTATGCGAGTCCAGAGTTAGGCGCACGTACAAGTCTAGGCAAGAGCCACTGTTTCCTTGCAATGCATTTGAGCGCTGCAGCTCCAGGGAAGCACTGCTTGAGATGGGACCCACCTCAGAGAGCAGAGGACAGGCTGTGCGCACACGCGGTGGCAGGGGGGCTGCTCCAGAGGATTCACTGAACAGCTTTCCCGTTGCACCGCAAGTCTGTACAGAATCAGGTTCAACTTGTTTTTAAGAAAATAGGCAAACGCTCTTTGTGGGATGGTGCTGGGTGAGGGGAGTCACAGGCATTTCGAGTAGCGTTTTCCGTTTGTTCCTGGCTTTGCTGGAACTGCTTTGCCCTGAAGTTACTGTAAGCAAACTCCTGTCTCTCTCTTTCTGCCCGTACGTGCTGTGTGTGTGCCATGCTCAGGGCTGGTTTGTTAGAGACTTTGCCATACGCAGAAGGCATTGGATGTTCCTGTTTTCCTTCCTTTTTGGGCACATTCAATGACTTGTGGCAGCTGCCAGTCTTATTTGCAGTTGAGTACCAGATTAAGAGATGGCTGCTTTCCTCCGTGTGTCAGCAGGCGGGAGGAGTTGAGTGTGCATCGCTGCTAATCCCATTAGCAGAGCAGAAAAATATCAAAGCTTGACTAGAGGTGAAAATAAGAGACTATGCGACCCAGTTCTTCTTGAAGGGGTCCTAAGATAGCGCAGTTGTGGTGTTGGTGAGGCCAAAACTGCAGCAAGAGTTGGAGCGCCAGGCTTTGATCAAAGAGCCGGTAGAGGTGAATTGTTCCAAAGTCCAGAAGATTTAACAAGGCAAACAAACACCTTAACCACAAATGCCTTCCCCTCAATTTAATGTCAGTGAAGAGGGGTTTGTACTGGGGAGTAACTCTTGGTGATAATGAGCTGGGGGAAATGTTACAGGAATCTGATGAGAACTGTAGCTCTTACAAGAAGCGTGTGTTGCTGGGTGGCATCCGGTGGGCGAGCAGGTCACCGTTACGCTGTGGATCCCGTAGGTGCTCTGTTTAGATCACACTGATCTGAGAAGACTCATGGATAGTGTGAACTGGTCTATGAGAAGATATGTCAAGGAGTACGGTGAACCTCCCAGGAACCACTGTTGTGTCCCACTCACAAACTGGTCCCAGCGTTCTCTTTGGCTCAGTTACCCTCATCTTTAGAAGCCCAAAAAGGATGTGATGTGTGGCTCAAATCTTCACATTCCTTTCCAAAGCCGCCTGTATGAGTAGCAGACTCTGCAGCCGGCGCTGAAGCGATGCAAGGTGGAAGTTGTTACTGATGTTTGGCCTTGCAGGGAAGCATGGAGGAAGCACTGGGAAAATGCAGGTTTCTGAAAAGATGCAGAGAAGCTTTGGGAACCTGAGCGCTCTGCAAAGTTTGGCTTTGTTTCTGCCACCCCAGTCGGTGAAACTTTGCAAAGCAATGCTCAATGAGCTGTCTTTTCACAAATAGCAGTTTCCACCACAGCCATCTGCTATTTTCTGTCCTGTGAAACAAGAGAGAAAATCTGGGATCCTGGGTCCTATAAATAGGCACTGCAGCATTCCAGCTCCTGGGCAAACCGCCGGGTGTTCCATGTGTGGTGTCAGGCAGACATCTCTGGCAGTTTGAGAATACTGGAGAACAAATCCATCATACTTAAAGATAAAGCACTGCACAGCTCAGCAAACAAAACCTAGCCATAATGTCAAGACAAGATTCTGGGTTTATTGATAAAAAATTAAGTTTAGTTTTTTTAAACCTCATGAAAGAAGATTATATGAAATCCACTGAGGTTCGAAACTGAAAATGCAATGATGAAACCAACGCCCCTCACCAGTCCCCACACTGAGGTTCAGAATATGCCAGTGTTAAATTTAGTATTTAAATTAACACCACCCCACAAATACATACGTGTGCTACTACTCATTAAAGAAAGAAACTTCATAGACAGTTGGATTCCAGGAAACCAAACAATTTTAAATTGTTGCTGGTTGGCATCATAACTGCGTTACTAAATATAAGAGCTAAAATACAAATATTTTAAGAGTTACACAAATGAAAAAAATCACACCCCGCTAATGGTAGTTGATTCACAACAACAACACCTCTTAACAATTAGTCAGGTACAGAAACTTAATATAACTAATGGCCTTAAAAGTTGAAGTTTCTGCCTCTGTAGCTGCTGTCCCAGCCCAGTGCGATGTTCCCCCGCAGCCCCTCTAGTTGCATTAGAGACTCCTCTAGCGATTCAGGGAGCGCCGCTGTTTTTCCCCCGGGTCTTGTCTCAGTCTCTAATCTATGGTGTTGCATGTCCTGGGCAGGCAAGCGTGGGCGACGCAGCAGTGCAGGATCGCTAGACAGCAATATGGAAGTAAGTAGGAAGTTCCTGATGTCTAGCTGGATGTGATGATGTGCATTTCAAACCTTTCTTTTATATACATATTTTTTTGCGCTTTTTTCTTCTAACATATAACCTGCCTGCCTCAAATAAAATGCATGCCTAGGCTACTCACTCCGTATTCTTCTGGCTTCAAAAGCACTGACAGCTTGTTTTAGACCGATGCCATTTTTGGTTTGAGCTAACCTTGTTCCCTTTGTTCCTGCAAGCATGGTGAAATGAATATGATGTGTCCTTTTGCCACCATTTCAGTCTGGTCCCAGCTTAAAAGCCCACTCGTTCTTTGTTACCAAGTACACTGTTCTTGCTGTTTGATATTTAGCTACGACTGTTGACTTTCATGCTCAGCCATTCCCATTGCTTATTTTCGAGTTCAATTGCTAAATGTATGCAGTCATGACACCATGGAATTGCACAGATAGGGCATGGGAGGAAAAAATTATTCAGATAGGTGAATTCAATGTGGATTTCATGAGATTTCATTCATCTTCAAACCATTTATATTTACTGTTCATGTCTCTGAATTCAGCTTGCAGATTTTTTTCTTTTCTTTTCCTCTTTTGGTTTGGTTTGTGTTTGCGCTAGGTAGACCGCAGTTTAAATCTAGCACACTTTGCCTAAGTACTGTTGTGTCCCATAACCCTCTTTAAAAAATACAAACCCCAAACTTCCAGAAACTAAATACACCATTTCAGGCTAAATAATAGAGAATGTTGGACCACAGGGCAGAAGAACACAATCCCGTAGGAATCTTAGTAGCAGAAATGGTGCGGTTCCATTTAACACATAATTCAGAGGTAGGCTTGAGAAGCAGCACTGTGACTTATAGTAGTGGAGAACTACTATTAAATCAAAAAGTTTAAAATACTGTTTTGAAATCTGAACTGTAACTGTAATTTAATTTGCTGCTGTGTGTTTAACTATTCAGGTTGAATTTAATGTAGTTCTATTTTTTTGTTGTTGTAAAAAAGCAAATATGGTATTTTTTGCAGTATTTTAAAATGTATCTTTCCTTTAAAAACACAATCCTAGGTCTTACGTCATGTTACTTTCCCATGACATTTTTCTTACTTAAAATCATAGCTTTCATTATTAAAGTACTGAGAGGAAAAACATTTAATGCTTCAAATACCCCAAGAAGGGAGTGAATGCCTCATTGGTGCCTTAGAGAAGGTGGAGATGCAGTTTTTCCTAGAACTCCTAGTTAATAGTCCACCCATGTGAACACTGAAGGAGGAGTTTGTGGGTCAGTGTGAACTCTTTCTTTTAAACATTTTAAGGTTTTTTTAATTTTTATTTCTATTAATTTCTTTTTAGGGGTCCATCATTAGCAGTCCTCACATGCGCCGAAGAGCTACATCAACCCGAGAGTGTCCATCTCGCCCTCACCAGACTATGCCTAACTCCTCCTCACTCCTAGGGTCCTTATTTGGTAGTAAAAGGGGAAAGCCACCTTCCCAAGGCCATCCACCATCTGGCTCATCACAGCAACCTCCGCACCCTCCAGTAATCCCCCATCAGCAGCACTCCCAGCATCCCCCCGCCATGCACCACGCAGGGCCAGCCGAGGGGCAGACACAGGCGCAGGTGCACGCGCACCACTCGCAGTACTGTCACATGCAGCAGAACCCCCCACCCTACCACCACCACCACCACTACCACCCTCCCCAGCACCTCCAGCACCCGCACCAGTACCACCAGCACGTGCCCCACTCCCAGCACGCGGTGCACGCCCAGCACGCTCCCTACATGCAGCACCCCCACGCCCAGCACTCGCACGCTCCTCATCCCCCGCCGCACCCGGCGCACTCCTCTCATCCCCAACACTCGCAGCATCACCACGGGCCACCACCGCCTCCCTCCACTTCAGCCAGCACCAAGCCCAAACACAGTGGCATCAGCACAATAGTCTAGAACATACCGGCCCTCCTCGTAACTGTAATTTTAAACAGCGTTACAGAGGCACTTACAGAAGCAACAGATAATATTGTCAGATTTTACCTAGACAGTTTGAGTTGTGTGAGCTTAAAGGCTTGCTGTTACTAAATAAAATAATGCGAGTTAGCGCAATCGATACTGGTTTCACTGATCTACTCAATAGATGTTCACCATCTCGCTAGTTCTTACTTCCAAACTGCCTTGAAAACATGCTGCTTGCTGCATATGAGTAAAGCTACCTTTTACACCAAATCCCTTGACAATTTTACATGCGTAATAAAAACCTTAGGCTATGAAAAAAAGGAAAAAACATGATACAGAACCAAGTGTTGCATTCTTGCTCTTTTATTGTCAATGGGCAAAAAAAATAAGTAGACCTGATATGGTTGATGAAAGTACGTAAGTAAACTTTATATAATATAAATATATACATATAAATATATATATATATACTGTATAGTTAACATTTGTGCTTGGAAAGAGATTTTTTTCAGTCCACAAAACTAGCAATATAGACTTTACAAGGAATTCCACTTACTTGATAGGACAGTATAATAGATGAATAGCATATGAAAGAGTAGACCAAAAACGTTAAACGTTAGAAACAAATTTCAGACATGTCAGTATTTTCATTAAAAGTCCTCTGGACTTGCTAAGATTTCTAAGCAATCACTACTAAATGTGCCAAGTAACATAGCATTTAAATGTTGTAGTCAAATACTGCTTTGTATAAATCCTTATTTTATTAACACGAAAATATCATATGTAATCAGTATTATAACTGCTCTGCTATTTCAGGTAAGCAAACTCGTTAAAATGCAGTAATTATTCCGTAGCAATGTAGGATGGCCACTTACCGGTGGTCATCGTCAAGCATTGGTCACACCGATCCTTAGACACTTTAAAAGCTGTGATAACTGTGAATTTCCATGATCCACGTTTCTTTTGGATGCATACGATCTAACGAACACACATGGAGAGTTAGGGCAGGTGCATGTATACACTGCAAAAACATTCATCTCAGACATGAAAATGGCAAATTCCATCTCTCTCAGCCACTTCGTTTCCTGTTCACCATGATTTCTCATTTTTACCCCCAGTGAAACTGAATTCCAGTCAGAGCGTTTCCAGGTGGAAGTGCTCTAAAACTTGAAGGTTTGTTTTAGAATTTAGTATAGGGGTTTTATAAATATATATTAAAAAAAAATACGTAATTCCATGTAGCCATGTGCTAGCAACAAAGTGGCTTCACCATTTTTACTCATCACATTTGTTAGTTTGGAAGTCCCCAGCACTCAGCAGGCTGAGTTTATGCTCAAACCCTCACTTCCATAGTCCAGTTAGTTGCCAGACATCACCTAAAAACAGGCTGTGCTGCTGTTGCTTATGTGTTGTAATCAAACCATTTGCAAATTTATATACAGTTTTTCTCCCAAAACCCTGTACAAAGTTATACCTGGCGCCTACTTTGTAGTTTCAGCATTTTGAGCCACTGCAAGGACTTTACACCTAAACAATAGAGACAAAGGAATCACAACTGCAACACTGTACCAGCCTGAAAGCAAACCTCGAAGAGGATGAGCAAAAAGCTCCAGTCTGCGATGGGTAAAAGTATCAATAACAGCCACCAGTTGGTTTTGTATTTAAAAGTAATAAAATTGTCAGAAATAACGAGGACATGAGAACAAGAGAGTGACTTTTCGCATTGGCTTGCTCATGGCACCTCTGATATTGGGGAGGAGGGAGGTTGAGTAATTTTTTCCCTTTCATGCCATTGATATCACGATACCAGCAAAACTGCAAACTGAGCACTTTGTTAACCTCCACAGAGAGCAAATACAGCAATCTAGAGTTTAGCCTTTTGTTTAAAGCTGTCCACGTTTGTTTCACACATGTGCAATATGTTTTCCCCTTCTGCCCCGTCCCCACTAAATTATTTTCATGCAAAGAAAGGAAAACGAGTAATCACGTGATTATTTTTAAATATCACTCGTACTACTCTGAATTCTCGGCTCACCTTAAGAGGGCTCAGATGGGTCCCCTGAGGCTCTGTTCCTTGCAGTTTAAAAAAATAGATACTGTTCTTAGGAGGGAAAGTAGAACTGTCTGCATGTCATCTAATGTTATTAGTGTGAGGCTACACTCTACATATTGTATATTTGCAAAATTATATCAGTGTTACTGTTGATATTAGTTGAAGTAAAGTGATAACATATTTCAATATGTAGACTTTTCTTCATACATCTGTACCAATAGTAGAGTCTAACTGTAATCTATAGGTTGTTCCAGAAAAGATAAAGAACCATTCAGGTACAAACATCTTTCAGAAACTGCATCTTTTAATTAGAACCGAGGTAAGAATGCTCCTCTTCACTGAGTGGCGGGGTCTGTGCTTGTTTCAGATGCAGAGTTGTACTGTAAGTAAAATTGCCTGTGTATGGAATAAATGCAGAATATGCGGTAGCAGTGGAGAGGAAAATCTCACTCTGGCTGTGTTAAGAAGGAAGATGTTAAATCTCCCAGATCTGCATTTGTTTTGTGTTTAAAAACCCCTTTCATTCATCTCAGTTAGAGTTACAGATAAATATTCCAAACTTGCACTGTAGGCCACGCTGTGATGCAGGGCCGCTGATTTCCCGTGCACAGTCAGTTCAGGAGATGTCACAATCCTGCGTGCAAAAAACCATTTACACGTGATTTCATGTACGCTTGGGGAAAGGGTCAGTGCCTCCCCTCCAGGTGCATTAAGGTGCATGTGTAAAATCACAGGTCATTTTGAGGCTACTTTAAAGCCAAAACTGGTCATATAAAAGCACAGTATTTGTAATCTCTTATTATTTCAAGTCAATGAGGAGAAACAGTGGACTTGATTTTCATTTGGGGAGGGGCTGTATGTACTTTAAACAAACGTGTCTTGGTGTCAGCAGAAGTGTTAAGAACTTCGCTGCTTGTTCAGGTATGTAGTATAACCTCTCTGTCCTTAGAGCAGTGGGGATCATGCCTAGAACAGGAAGATTACTGTGCTTCAGCACTGCGTGTGGTTAAGAAAATTAATTTCTTCAGCCTGCAGACAGGAGTAGAAACAAGAGGGTTTTTTTCAAATGCCATTGCCAATTCGAAACTGGTACAGAACTGCACAGAGCAACCGTGTTTCTCTTTTCCCATAACTGATGTGGCAAAGTATGCTGATGTGAAAAAATGAAAGTAAAGAATGAAGGTGTGGCAACAGAAATCTTTTCTGGGACAACATTCAAATATATATTTGGGGTTTTTATTTTTTTAAGTTAAGAATGAAATGTAAAACAATGTAAAAACAAAAAACAAAGTTCATCCTAATAATAATGTGCGTCTTGTATTGCTAAAGAAAAGCCAAGTCTAACATACAGTGTAGAATGATTTTCCCATCATGTACTGCATGCAGCAGAAGCCTCTTGTTTCTTGATAAAATGAGCTGAAAGACAGTCAGCAGATATTTAAACAATGAATCTCTAGATGTTGACTTGCTGTTCCATATGAAGCTGTGTGTTTTCTGCAGTTAAGCATGCATTTTGCTGTTCCGTTGTAAAATACCATCGCACTTCTTGCCTGCGAAATGGATTATTGTGTATATACTTAAAAGAAAAGTGGAACCAATAACAAGATTAAATTTGGAAAAGAGAAAGGGGGTGGAGAAAACGGGACCAGTGGGGGGAATAGATAATTCTCTAAATTGTACATAGTGTGTAAATTAGTATTACTATAAGTCTGCAGTCACTTTGAGGTTGCCGATCTCCTGCTAGGAACTTAAATCAGCTTTGAGTTGTATTAAACTGTTAGAATTAGGTCTTGAATGCAGACTGGTAAAGACTTCAAAAACCATTATGCTTACAAGAAGCTTCTGTTCTGGGGAGGCTTGAGACCTCTTTTGTAACTATGGGGGAGAAAGGAGTGCTTTCATTTTAATATGCATTCTGTTTGTAAGTAGTAACAGACCCTATTGATGTAAAACTATAACTGTGATCATGTGGAGAAATCAAATAAATCATTTAAAACTCTTTGTTTCCCATTTTGTGTAATCCAAGAACTTCAACTCTTCAGACTTGAAATGAAGGGAATTCCTTCCGAGTGTATCCTGGCCCTTCTAAGGCAATGGGATTTCTGCTGCTCACGTCAAAGGGGCCAAGATTTCAATCTGCAACTCAAATGAAAGAGAAGTTGGTGGAGATGGTGGTCAGTACTGTGGGGACTGTGATCCCTTCTCAATGGGTTTTGGTTTGTTCGGTGGTGCTGTGATTAGATTTAGTTTCAAAGTATCATAAGTTTCAAAGTATCAAAGTCATACAACCCCATGACCTGCAGACAATGAGGGGTAACACTGGTGAGGCTTTCTGGTGTACTGTTTACCAAAACATCCTGCCAGATTGTGAATCTCCTTAACCGTGAGCTGTCAGCACGTTCAGCTGATCCCATTCATCTTTGGGTTGTCACGTTGCCGTTGGAGCTCAGGTTTCAATGACTGTCTGCCCTTGACGTGAGTGTTCTGAGTTTGTCCTTCACAGGGATGCCAGCCTTCCTTTCCTAAGCATAACTGGTGCCCTTCGGATCGAGCTTTGAGGGTATGCGCAGCTCCTGGGCACCCGCTGGCAGGGACTCATCCTCACACTCCAGTAAGTGATGGAACTGAATCAGTCATAGCCCATTACCACTCTTAACCGTGGTTATTTGTTTTGTCTCAATTTATACCACTTACACCCAGCACATTTGCCACCCGTGGCCTTCCCAGTGTTTGACGTTACACTTGTGCAATTACTCAGATAAGAACCTGTGGCATACTCAGTCATGTTCTTATTTCTGAGCTTTCCCTAGATTTCAGCGGGATTGTAGGATGTCTCTAAAGCCTGGCTTAGCTTTCAATTTAAACTAAATACTGTGTTTGCTTGGTTTTTCTATGACTTTTAGGAGGTACTTGAATTATTTCGTTGGAATAGTCAACTGCGACCTATTTCTGAATGGCTGCAACTTCAGGATGTACCACTTGGTCCTTGATTTGTATAGGTGAGTACCTGTTTATCAGTAGACCCTTCCGATGCGCCATCCCTCTGAGCGGTACGATGCCTCATAAGAATGTTCTCTTAGTGGCAACAGAAGGATTTGCAGTGATGTTCTTTACTGGTGCTTCTGTTCCTGTTTTGGAAACTATGATTTTAAGAATTTTAGTGCATCTGCATTTTGAGTCTGTCTTTCATTGAACTCTAAAAGCATGTAAATGTAAATCCAGGGAGGGTTTCCTGATCCATTTTAAAAGTCAGACTTAAATAATATGTTGAAATGCTGCTGCTTCCCACCTGAACTAGGACTAGGTGGAAAGCATTTATCATCTGGCACTACAGAAGAAAAATAAATAGCCAAGGAGCCTCGCAGCAGTTGTGGTTTCTGTGGGATTTGCACAGGGCACAGCAATGCCAAGTAACCTAGTTTAAAAAATTCTGTGTAGGTTAAGCACATGATAGTCCAATAGCTTGCAGTTGTGGATGGGTTCTGTTAAAATTTAATATCCTTATTTATTTGAGGTGCTCATCTCGATGGAGCTGCATTCCTTAAGTTTCTGATTAAGCGTGTTGTACATATCCAGTAAAAAATACCTTCATTTTAGAAGCTGCATTGCCTCCTAACTGCAGATGGGCAGTCCGACCCGAACATTAAGAAAAAGGTCAAGGTTTTCTGTCATAAACTGTAACTGAGAATCACATATTTTGCAAGTCAAAAGCCTAACGTTTGGGAACTTTTCCTAATTCTGCCCTGTTTGTGTGGTTTAGGTGTTTGTGTGCGTGTGTCAGTACACACAGTCATTGCCCGGATGAAAGGCCATGCAGTGACAGGTTACTTCAAGCTCTTCTAGAAGCATCTTTTTAAGAAGGGGATGCTTTCCAGGTGTTTCCTATATTGTTTTGGTTGAAATAAAGACATGCAATATTGAAATGACGGGAAAATATGCTTCACTGCTGAAAAATGTTTTATCTGTAGCTTTCCTGGGGCCTTTGTTGACTCAACAATCTCATGAATTCTATTTGACTTCTGTTTTTTCCAGTTGGCCTTAACGGTTGCTTTCCATTCAGGAGTTTGATAAGCACAGGTGTAGTAGCATTTTACCATAGATTTATTTGGAGTATACATAATAGTTGTGTGATGTATTCATCAGCAACAAACTGTGCTCAGCTGAGGTTTGGGAGCCCTGGTTATTGTTAAATTTGCAGTAGAGCATCACAGGCCCTGGGTCAGGCAGAGTCCAGGATTCCTCCCATACGCTGTTTCCTATTCCTCAGCTTTTCCACTGAAACTTGGAACATTAAGCCAGCTTCTAGAGGTTTTTCTCCAGCCATTCACGCAACTGTCACAAGGTACCAGAATTACGATGCTGTTAGGATTGTGTGATAAATCACATCTTAGCATGCCTATGTACTGACAAACTTGTTTGCCTGAGATGAACCATGTACTATGTACAAAAATTAATCTTCACTGGCATTACAGCTGCATTATATACACCTTTTTCAAAAGGCACCATACTGGATTTTCAGCATACTTACTTGCCCCTTAGTGGTTCTGCTGTTATATTTTGTTGATATAAAGTTCCTAGAGGAGAAGATAGCATGGCTAACTAGATAGATAGAAATACACAAATGATGGGAAAATGCTTTATTTGAGATGTATTTTTGTGGTAGACTCTCTTTTTGTTTCCTCTTATTCCAAAAATTAAACCTAGATCCTGTGTTACTTGGCAAAACTAAATCAACTACAGGATGAGGCTCATCATGAATGTTAGGAACTGCTTAAATTAAGACCTCTACTTGAAGTGCTTCCTAAGCTAAATAAGACTTAAATGAAAGCTGTGTGGGTGATGCTGACTTGAAACATCACGTTTTTTCTACTAGATAGACTTATTATTTTTAGCATATGTATAAATGCATATTTTTAGGCATAAAACACTGTGGAAAAAATCCCCCTTATTAAGCATTGTTGCAATAACTGAGATGTGAAATTAGCACCATGGTCCACAAGGCACAGCCAGCTCAAACAAATCTCACAAGCCTGCAATTTATCAGCTCCATTGGAAAATGACAAACACAACTTCAGCTTTCATTTATTTCTTCATATTTAGACTTAGCCATTTAAACAGGTATATGTAATGACAAAAGAAAAAATAATCTGTCTTTGGTAAGATGAATTGGGAAAACTCATTCTAATGCAAATGAAATGTTACGCATGCATAGTGAAAAATGCCTTCTCATTTCTGCTATAAAATAATACAAATGTTCAACAAAGAAACATGTTTTATTTTTTTGTCTAAGGAAATAGAAAAGGCAAGGATTGTGCAGGTGTTCTGGGTTAAAATGATGGAAATGAATTAATTTAATCATTATCATTATGGGTCGTTTTAATGAGGAAACAATCCGACTTCCAGTAACAAAGTTTAATCACATCTGGATCCCACTGGACAGTTTGTGCAGCCTTCCCTTTGAGCACGGTCCTTGGAGAGGCGCATCATTTCCTGAAGCTGTACTAACACTGCTCCCTCTCCCTCACGCGGTGCCTGTGCACCGGGTGCAGCTGGGCTGCGGGTTAGGCAGGAGCAGGAGAGCACACGCCTTCTGTAAGCGCAGGAACACAAATGCTGCACGGGGGCAATGGAGGAAGGTGGCAAAGGAGCACAGCTCATGCGGAATGCAGGATCTTGGCAACACTGCCCTCACGCCATGGGCTGCAATCCCCATGAGCATTTTCCTCCTCCATAACCTCACCATATGCTTTTGACTGATTATTATTCTCATTTTATCAGCTAATATTTCTTTTTATCCATCTCCAACAACATTTTTATTTAATGATTTATCCTATATATTCAGTACTTAAGGTGGTCCTACAGGAAAGCTGGGGAGGGGCTCTGTTTCAGGGAGTGGAGGGATAGGATGAGAAGGAACAGTTTTCAGCTGAAAGAGGGGAGATTGAAATGAAGAGAGGAGAAATGTTTTGCTGTGAGGGTGGGGAGGCCCTGGCCCAGGTTGCCCAGAGCAGTGGTGGCTGCCCCATCCCTGGGGGTGTTCCAGGCCAGGCTGGATGGGGCTTGGAGCCCCCTGATCCAGTGGGAGGGGTCTGGTTGGGACTGGATGAGCTTTAAGGTCCCTTCCAACACAAACCATTCTATGATATATTGTCTTTTCCATCTTTCAGGTAATCCTGTATCTCTGCTTCGATCTTAGCTGTTACACCAGGCACCAAAATTGCCTTTGCTGTAATTAAGAATAAAATTTGAAACCAAACTCCACAATGTCTGTAGTCTGAGATTCTTCTGTTGTGCTTGAAAACTTGAATTTTGAAGAACAGTGACAAGAAGTAACATGTTATAGCCTGCTGAGAAATGTGTACTGAGTATCCTAAGCAGCACTGTAAGCATCCTAGGTGTTTATAGCCCTGAATTTTCAAAGCATTTCAGCAATTTTTTAAAATGTATTTGATTATTTGCAAACTCCCCTGCTTTTTCCCCTGGAAAAACTTTGTTTCTACTCTTCTCATTTTCCCCTGCTACTGCAGCATTCAGATTTCTGGACTGTGGCAGTATTTCATGACCCTGGTAACATGCTTGCAAATTGCCAGCATAGCTTCATGCAGAAGAGGTGTCTGTGTATCAGCAGTGAATTGCACCCTGAACAATTCCTCTGCTTGCGTGGGATTGAAATAACTTAAAGGAAAAGCTGATGAAAAAGCACTTGCATTTTGGGTCATCTAGTTGTCTTTCCACACACAAGAGGGGAGAAACAGATACCTCATCTGGGATGAAACAGATTTTGGGGCTAAAAACAATTAATAGAATGTGCCTGAGCTCATGGAGCTCCTTCCTCGCCCTCCAGCATTAGAGGATAAAGGTTATTTTGGCGAAGAGGCTCTTGACCCATCTCATTTCTGTACTCATTAGTACTGCCAAGGTGGGCTTCATGCAATTACTGCAAGGCCTTTTCATAGCCACCCTTGTTCTCTCACCACTGTTGGTTTTCAGGGATACAAACCCTGTGCTGTCCGGGCTGGCTTGCTGCTCTTCATCCACAAATATACTCGTACAGAATCCCACACTTAACGGTTTGTTCCCTAGGTTAAGAGTTTAGGTTATTTCCTTCCCACAGCAAGAACTGTATGTGATTTCAATATAATCTTTGGACTGTTTTCTCTCTCTTGAAAAATTAGCGCTTATTTGGCTGTAAATAAAAATTTATAACCCTTTATTATTTGAAATAGGATACTTTAGAAAATAAAATAAAAACATAAGGTAATTCAGCGCTTCCTTTAAATCTAACATGACAGAGCTAACTGACGGTTTGCTTAAGTGCCAACTTAAATTGTGAGGAATCCCTTTCTCTAACAATATGTGTCTCTTTCTTTTCCAGGCAGCGCTTACGATAGCCGTGCTACAGTAATTTGGATGTACGCTACTTTGGACAAACATATTTTTACAGTGACCGTGTTAACATCTGTGTTTCAAACACATTCCCTTACTTCCACGGCATTGTAACCAGGAGCAGAAGTGGAAATACCAGTTCCTGCTCTCATGTTTCCCAAGAGTTAATTTGTAAGCCAACTTTTTTAAAGTATTCAGAGACAGGAGAGATGATGCAATAAGCACATCATCACATGCCCATGAGAAAGACAATTACGAATTTCAAGAACAAAACTTTCTTACCATCTTCTGATTGAAAAGGAGAAACAACAATTGCATAATGGGAGGAGAGGCTGCTGAAGGAAATGTATGTATTTTCCTGGAAGTGCTGCAAAGACTGGTGACTGTTTTCACAGTGTAATTCAGACCTACAGTGGCACTTCTTCAGTAAGTAAAATATCCATGTCTCAAGGAGACAAACATTATCAGATGCTTGTGTTATTGAATACAAGATTTTAAACAGATACTGAAAGTCTCGGAAGAATAAAAAGGAAAGGAAGACTGTAGGGTAATTTTATGTTACTTATTTACTGATCTGCATTGCTGATATATTACCTCCTTCACGAGAATGCAATTCCGTGTGGAGCAGGCTGAAGTGGACATCGCTGTGGCAGTCATTGTTGGTCGCAAAACGCGAGTTATGAAGAGCTGTCTGAGCTGAGGATGAGCTTACCCAGGAAGGTAGTGAAGAGTGGTCTAACAGTGTCAGAGGAAGCTGAAATGATAGGAACGTATGGATGAATACCTGCCAGCAGAGAGAGCAGAGATGAGTTACAAAATAACAGTGGGGGAAGAAAAAGGATGGGCGTTACTGAAGCAGAAGGCAAAAAAGATACTGTTTTCTGTAGCAGCACATTGTGCAGGTCAGTACAGTCTGAAGATGTTTATAGGTCAGAATGGTGGGATTGAGCATAGGGAGAATTGCAGAGAACTGCAGTTGCCAGGAGTGTGCATTCAATGGTGGTTACATACAACATGAGGGAGAGCCACAATGGGAAATAAATGGTGCGATGTTATTTGTGTCAATGCAGAAACAAAGAGGTGTCTCTGTGTGCAAGTGATATTCTGCTTGTAGTGTCATACTGTGGATATGCTGTCATCCACTGTGATTTATTCTGCAACTGGGAAAAAACCCAGGTGTTTCTTCAGTATTCGCTCACAAAACCATTCTCATGCTCAGTGAATGAATGCACAGGGCGGAGCATGCTGGCTGCCCCTTCAGTTCTTTCGAACTTTCTGATGAGACATCTTTTTCCTGCTGTTTCCCAACTGCCTGGCCTCATTTTCACTGTTCAGGTCATTTTCTTCAAGCAGTCTTACTATGCTGTCTGTTTATCCTTTCTTTAAAGCTGCCAGATCACCCCTACTTGTACTGATCAGAACAAGCCTGACTTCTCTCAGTAGAGGGTGGCCTTGTCTTTAGCACTTGTGTCCTTATTGTGTGTGGTCTGAGGAGGCTCTTACCAGGCCCCCACCTCTTCTTCTCGCCCTGGGAGGATGTGCTGGCTTACCACCACCTCTGTCCACAGCCAGGATGCGGCACCAGAGAGGCATCGCCCTCTCTTCAGCTCTCCATTTCCCCGCGGTGCCAGACGGGTTCCATTTGGTGACATCATGCAGGAAGCTACCCGGTTAATAATAATGAGGCTGAGCAGTAGAGCAGGCTTTTTACCCGTAGTATCCATCCCATCGATGAGGTATAGGTATAAGCACCCTGTAGAGGCAGTAACATACTGCCACTCCACCCCAAAGGTTGCGAAGTGCTGGAGTCATCTCAGTGTTCCCACCCTGGTTTTGGTTTGTTTGTTTTTCTGATAGGGCCAGATATCACCTCTTGCTTTTCCACTTTTCAAAACTAAAAGTAGGACAGCTAACCAGAACTGAAGATGTGGAGATGAGAAGCTCAGGGTCTGTTTTGGTAGCTGGTGCTTTTGTATTCCTATAACTGTGACACGGTGAAAGTGGTGTAACTTACAGAGAGAAGCAGGGTCCTGCAGGATCCTTTCCTGTCTATCAGATTTATGAAGGGGCTAGCAAAGGCTGCTGGCATTTCTGTCATCAGTAGGGTATCTGTGTTTCAGACAAAGACCGGGACTTGGTGCAGAGCATCGAAAGCTCACCTTTCAAGAGGCTGTTGAAACTGGGCACCCAGCAGTTGCATCTTAGCCCCAGCTAATGTGCAGAAGTCATGGAGTCCATGAAAAGGAACACCTTTCTGGTCAAGATGGGTTTGTTTCCCCAGAGCTCTATGCATATTTGGACTCAACATTGTGTGACTGACTCACCAACCAAGGAGTGACATGTTTCTTGCCTCCTCCCAGATGTACAGCATTACTTACTTAAGTGATACCTTTGGCATCGCTCAGCCGGGCCAGTGTACCCAGACGCCTGTCTGCTTGCAAATGCTTTGGATTGGAGGAGTCTCACAATGTGCACACACATATACTTGCACAAGAAAAAAAAAAAAACAAACAGTGAGTAAAGCTGCTTGAGCTGGAGATCTGTTATATTTTCCTACCTTCTCCCTTCCCTTTGCCCTCAAGAGTCCTGACCCTCCTCAGCGCAGCAGAGTATTCACAGAGTGTTTTGGTTTTGGCACTTGGTTACCTATGGAGATGAGTACAGAAATGAGAGGCCATTCAGGTGAGGGCTGTCAGCTTCTGACACAATCCTCCTCCCTATTCCAGAGGCACATGGATTAGGAGGAGTTAGGTTTGGATGGAGATTTTGTAGTGATTTCCATCAACTCTGTGCGGTTCAGCACATCAGCCACATCTAAAGTGGGGTGCAGCAGTCCTTGTCTCTGGTGGCTGGTGAACTGGCCTGTGCCAATGCTTTTAAGGTGGCTGGGGAAGGTAAAGTCATCCTGTGTGCTCCAAAAATATTCTTTCTGCCCATCTCCTCTTTCACCCGGCTCATTTTCTCTAGGTGCTGTTAGGTGATGGCAGGGCCCAGGGTGGGAGCAAGCCTGCAGCAGCGTCATGGGGCAGCAGCCCCTTGTATGCTTGGCAGTGCCCAAATCGGGGCATGGTGATGGCAGCACCCTGACCGTTGCACCTCTGGGCCTCCCCCAGGTGGGCGGCAATGGGGTTGCAAGGGAGAAGCCGCTGGTGCCATTATTCCCCGCAGCCCCATTTCAAAGAATCATAGAATGGGCTGGATTAGAAGGGACCTTAAACTCCATCCAGTTCCACCCCCCCTGCCATGGACAGGGACACCTCCCACTGCATCAGGGGGCTCCAAGCCCCACCCAACCTGGCCTGGAACACCTCCAGGGATGGGGCAGCCACCACTGCTCTGGGCACCCTGGGCCAGGGCCTCCCCACCCTCACAGCAAAACATTTCTCCCTGAGATCTCATCTCAATCTCCCCTCTTTCAGCTGAAAACTGTTCCCCCTCGTCCCATCCCTGCACTCCCTGATCAAGAGCCTCTCCCCAGCTTTCCTGGAGCTCCTTTCAGTACTGGGAGGCTGCTCTAAGGTCTCCCCAGAACCCTCTCCTCTCCAGGCTGAACAACCCCAACTCTCCCAGCCTGGCCTCGTACAGGAGGTTCTCCAGCCCTTGGATCATCTCCGTGGCCTCCTCTGGACTCACTCCAACAGCTCCCTGTCCTTCCTGTGCTCATAACTCCAGAACCGAACACAGGGCTCCAGGTGGGGTCTCACCAGATAAGAGCAGAGGGGCAGAATCCCTTCCCTGGCCCTGCTGACCCCACTGCTTTGAATCATAGAATCCTAAGGTTGGAAGAGACCTCTGAGATCATCGAGTCCAACCGTGCCTGTCTCCCCACTAAACCCTGTCCCTAAGAAACTCATCCACCCATTTTTTAAACACCTCCAGGGATGGCGACTCCACCACCTCCCTGGGCAGCTGTGCCAATCCCTGACCACTCTTTCAGTAAAGAAATTCTTCCCAATGTCCAGTGTAAACCTCCCGTCGCACAACTTGCAGCCATTTCCTCTCGTCCTTTGGATGCAGCCCAGGGCACTGGTGGCTCTATGGGCTGTGAGTGCACTTTGCTGGCTCATGTTGAGCTTCTCCTGCCCCAGCACCCCAAGGCCTTCTCCTCAGGGCTGCTCCCAATCCATTCTCTGCCCAGTGTGGATTTGTGCTTGGGGTTGCCCCCACACAGATACATGGCCTTGCACCTTTGGTACCGAAAAAGCCATCAGTTAAACTCTCTCAAGACTTGTTTTGTAGTTTTAAAAGCAGCAATCTTTATTTCAGTGCTGGACACACGAGGGAATGATTTCCATCAATCATGTGTAATTCCAAGGACTTATTTAAATTATGGACTTCACCACAGCCACATCTCTGCTAACAGGAACTTTGGAGCCAGCTCTCTGTCTGACCTTGCATTGTCAGATAGAGAAAGACTATAGAGGCGATTACAGAAGACACCTCTGTTCAGGACATACCATACTTAACACAAAGTGTCATCGTGTCTGAAAGAGCAGTGTCTGGAAAAACACGATTTGAAGAAAACATGCTATAAATAATATGTTGAAAGGGACATTCTGTCTAATTTCAAAAAAATACAGTGACTTCGATGAAACAGCTGTACTTCAGCTTAAACCGAATTATTCCACTTCTCATAATTGTGATTACTTCTCGTGTTAACACAGTGCGTGCCCTGCACCCTCAGACTCAGGGCCCCTCCCCGGCTCTCCCAAAGCCCTGCGGGGCCGCCATGGATCGCTCTCACGCTCTGACGGGGGCAGAGTGAGGGGGGGAGGGGGTGTCCAGGCCCTTTTAAGGCGCGAGGGCGGTCACGTGGCGCGGCCATGTGAGTTGGTCACGTGGTCCGGCGCCCGGGCGGGCAGGACAGTGGCCATGGGGATGAGCGCGCTCCTGCTGCGCGGCCTGCGCGCCGCCCTCCCGGCCCTTCCCAGGGTCCCGGCCCTTCCCGGGGTCCCGGCCCTTCCCGGGGTCCCGGCCCTTCCCGGGGTCCCGGCCCTCCCCGCGGTCCCGGCCCTCCCCGCCGTCCGCCGCCTGCGCACCGCGCCTTCCCGCCGCGCCTTCGCCAAGGAGCTCTTCCTGGGGGAGCTGCGCAAGGTGAGGGGGCGCCGCGGGGAGGGGGGCAGTTCTGGCCTCGCTGCGGCCGGCGAGGGTCCTGAAGCGGCGCCGGGCCGGGCGGCGGGAGATGGGGCAACGCGAGGGAACCGGCCCGCCCGGGGCCCACAGGGGAGCTGCGGAGGGGCTCCTTGTCAGGGATGGGTCGAGGGAGATGGTCTAAAGCTGAAACACGGGAGACGGAAATGAAATCTTAATCATAGAATGGCTGGGTTGGAAGGGACCTCAAAGCCCATCCAGTGCCACCCCCTGCCATGGGCCCTCCCACTGGGTCAGGGGGCTCCAAGCCCCATCCAACCTGGCCTGGAACACCTCCAGGGATGGGGCAGCCACCACTGCTCTGGGCACCCTGGGCCAGGGCCTCCCCACCCTCATTGTGATAAATTTCCTCCTAATGTCTAATCTAAATCTTCCCACTTCCAGTTTAAAGCCGTTCCCCCGCGTCCTGTCGTGGCACGGCCTCAGGAACGCACTTAGTGGGGAAAAATGTGTCCCTTCTGCCCCAGCCGTTCTTTGAGTGCTGAGGAGCAGCTGAGCCTGCAGGCCTGGCAGATTCCCCACAGGAAGACCAGTGTCCCACCACCAAAAGCCCTGGGCGTTGGACAGTCACATCCCACAAACGCTGTGTCAGCTTGTCTTCTGCTTCCTTGAGAACAAGTCTTTGTGCAGACTTTTGTTTACAGTTTGTTATAGGGAAGATTGAAGTTATTGTTGCATCCTGAGATGCCACTGGACAGAGATGTGACAAATTTGAGCTACAGCACTGTATTAGAACAGAACTTGTTAATCCAGGTTTTAGGATATGCATAGGTTGCAGAGTTAAATAACTAATAGAGGTTAAATAATTCCTAGAGGTTGCAGGGTTAAATAAATGGAATAACTCAAATCTGCTGAGATGAGTTGAACAATGAAGTCTCCCAAAACAGACCTTGTCCAGTGGTGTTATAACAATTCGCAGTCAGACTCCATCACTTTGAATCCTTGTTTATATAGGCCTTTTTTACCCTCTCTAATTGTGGTACAACAGTTCTCTGAAAAACTATAGCACATAGTGGATGCTGAATTTCTGGAGCTGTCACAGTTCCTCAAACTACTGACAAACACTTTTGTTTGGGCAGAGGGGGCTCTTCTGCTCACAAGGGGAACAATGAATTAGAAGTGTGCTTCTCATGTGGTCTTCAACTTGTGTTGATTACTTGGGTTTTTACTCAAGCCTGTCAAGTCATACCGCTCCCAGTTTATGACTGAAATAGCAGGGTGATGATGAGCAGCAGTATGGAGCTGACTGACCTTTGTCCTAGTGACATTAACAGGTAGAATGAGCTGTGCGTTTCCAAGGGGCGGCGGTTATGGGCTGAGCTTTGCAGATGTTGTAACAGGAAATTGATTCAATACAAATTAAAATTAACTAGGTTTTTTTTTTTTAATCTCAAAATGGGATTATGTTGAAAAATCTGTGGTTGTTGCAGGATTTCTGCATCCCTATAGTTCTTAAAATCTCTTTGTTTTTCCTTCATGATTCTGTTTTTCAAGCACCATGGTTTAATCTGTTTTTGATTTATAGAAAGGTTGAGTCCTGTGGATTTCGTAAGATAAGGCTGTTCCTATTTCTGAACATTTTTCACTATTCTTTTTTTTCCCAGTTGTGTAGAGTCTAAAATTTGAAAGGCATATGTTCTTGAATTTTATTTCAATTGCATGGTTCATGCTTTCTTTTTTTTAAAAAAACCCAAAAACATAAATTAAAATTTGCGTCTGATTTTAGGAAGAAGTTTTCCCTTATCCGGAAATTAGCAATGAAGAACTCCAGGAGATCAACCAGTTTGTAGGACCTATAGAAAAATTCTTCAATGAAGAAGGTATAGTTATTAGTTTCTCAATCATGCAAGTGGCTTAGTGATCACAGAAGTATTTAACTGTAGCAGCTGAATAAGATTATTACAATTAAAATATTTATTTTATGCACTTACTGCCAGTCATATAATGCTGTTGGTTCTCTGAATGTCTCTTTTTTTACTTTTTTATATGGAGTATTTGGATGCTGATGAGAAAACATAAATCTTCAAACAGAAAAAAAAACCCAGAAAAAAACAGGAAGTAAAATAATTCTGCAGTGGGGGTTAGATTAGAAATTGGTTTTAGCTCAGCTAAGTAATGCTATTTACTGCTTCTTATGTTGTGAATTATTTCTGAAACTTTTTAACTGTCCTGCAGTACTAATACTGGTTTTAGCAAAATTGAGCAGAGATATTCACAGATGAAAAATCAGAAGCATTTATGGTTATTTCAGCATTAGAGTAGCAGTTCTATTTGGGAAAAGGCATATTAGCTGTATGCATTCCAGACAGGATTGCAGGGTTGTTCCTTTGATTAGATGAGCCAATTCTAGAACAATTGTAGAAAATTGGTTGTTACAGACAGCAGTTTCTGAGGCAGTTAAACAGCATCGCCCCGGCTTTCCTGCTGACAGAGGGATGGGGTCTGGATTGCTGGGTACCGCAGGAGTCTGAGGAAGCTTGTGGTTGTCACAGATCGCAGTTCATGAGAGACAAGTAATTGTAACTATAAAATTGTAATGTTGCTCACTGACAGCAAATTAAGAATTTATACAGATTACCGATTTTAATTCTTTTCTCTGTTGGGGAACATCATTTATTGAGTAAAAACCCTGATATTAAAGGGAGGCATAAAAATGTCAAATCATAGAGTCTTAACTGAAGGTGGAAATTGATTGTCTCTGAATTCATAACTATTCCTGTGTAGTTATTCAAGGTGACTGATGGGCGCAGTAAAGATAGGTTAAGAGAGCAGCCTTAAACAGTTAGAAATGTGATATGATGGGGACTGGTTAAGGAAACTCACCCCAGCAGTCATGCAGCTTGACAATGTCCAAACACCACGGATGGGGCTGTATGAGTGCACTGGAGGAGCCAGCTTTGCTCCCTGGACCAGCTGCTGGCATGCAAGTGTGTGTCTGATGCTGTGCAGCTAAAAATCAGCATGGGGAGCATAGAGTCGTTTTTAAAATGAGTTTTCTTTCTGAATCGCTTCTCTTGAAAGAGCATCAGAATGTTTAGTTGCCTCCTCCTGGTATGCTTCATACAGAAGTTACAGTGCCATTTAACCAGGGTGAATGTGAGGCTTCTTCAGGAGAGCTCCATTGCTTTTGCAGAATTCCTTCCTTTTGTGTACTTTTTGGCAGGATAGCTTGTGGTCCTGGTGCTGCAGCTTACGGCCTTCCTGAGCTGCTCAATACTGTGCTTGTTGATATGTGCTGTCACAGTACAGAACAGCTCTTTTAATCCCCCAAGAATTTTAAAACTCATAAGAACAAGATTTTTGTAATTAACTCATTTATGTGATTTTTTTTAAATCATGAACTGAACATAGTTTAGATAGAAAATCCTGGAAATGCTTGGTTTATTCCAGTCATGGAATCTACTGACATGCACAAACCTGTACACGTAGAAATGTTGGAGAAAATGAAATAAAACCCAGATTTTCCCCTCTTTACAGCCATCATCAGTATTCTGGGACCTTTCAGTTGCTTCTGTAATTTGACTTTGGTGTAATGTCTACTGAAGTGGGGTGTTGCTTTCCCGAAACAGAACTGGCACTTCCCACTGCAGCACTTAAGGCTTGTCTGTGTGATTGTCATCAAATGGCTACAAATGGTTGGGTTTTGCTTTGCAGGGAGGATGGGCTGGGGTGGCAGGCTGCAGCTGACAGCCCCAACCAGCCTGCTGTGTTGCCAGTCATACACATGGCAGAGTAAGGTCTTGGGGGACGAGGGCATTCAGGACTGTCCCTGAGATCAGGCTGGAGCTGGAAAGAGTAATTCTTGGGAAGGCAGGGAGGAGAAGTGTGTCCGTCTATGGTGCAGCAAGCACTCTTTTCTAAGGAGGCTTCAAGAGACTACAGAAAGATTACAGCAGGAAGAAATACTTCAGCAACCCCTTGTGCTCTAAGTTATTTCAGTGCTTCAGGTCCAAGCTCTCAGACTGATAGTTAGCAGATCACACTGCTGCTAACTCGTAGCACACAGTGACCTTCGCTCTGATGTGAGAACACTGCAGTCTCAGATGCTTTTACGGCACTAAGAAACACTGTTTTAAATTACAAAACCTTCTGTATTTGTAGTGGACTCAAAGAAGATTGATCAAGATGCAAAAATTCCACCTGAAACTTTAAAAGGACTTAAGGACTTGGGTCTCTTTGGGATGCAGATTCCAGAGGAATATGGTGAGTCACTGATTGCAAAAGTTCACCCAGTAGTAATGCATTTTTGGGTCTTGGAAAATGTCTTTACTACACCACGTGTAGTCCTCCGATTTGGATCTCTAAATCGGGAGCCGAGGCTTCTTCCCTAGTTAATAGACGTGGCACCAAGAACATCTGTTGGCTGTGTGGGGAGCTCTGCGTTCTCTTACCTTGGGTGCTTAAGTTGGACAACTAATTGTAGATGGTATGAATTCCTCTTGGCATAGTGTTTTCCTTTTTTCTTTTTTTTTTTTTTTTGGATGCCATAGGGTAGCTTGACACTCTGCGTGACATCCAGGTCTTGCTGGTGGTTCCTGCAGTTGTCCTGGGTCCAGTGGACAGTGTCTGGTGAACTAACCTAGCAAAGCTGTCACCTCCTGCAGGCAGATGGCAATGCATTGGAGCAAACAGGAGTGTAAAACCAGGATATCTGCTTACTGAAATTACAGCTTTTATGTAAAGTCTTTCCTGTGCAATACTGAACACAAATTTGTGTCTCGTAGGAATTGTAGTGCTAGTTGAGATCAGAGACATTTGTTCCCTTGTGGATTAGACCGTAAGCCTGCAAAGGAATTTTCAAGAACCTGTTGATCTTATTCTTATGCATAACATAAAACTAATATTCTACATTAAATGTATAAAGAAATGAGATTATTGCGTTGTCTGTTTTCTACTATAAAGGAAGACTTTAAAGATAAGAACTTGGGAAGACAATGTTGTTTGACCACCTGCAGAAGAGACCTAAGTTTTTAAGAGGATAGTGTGAAACAATGTATTTTTTCCAGTGCTTACAGTAGTGCAATCTAAAGCTGGAGACACACCTCAGTAATTTCGTGGTGTTGAAGTGATACCCTAGGCTTCGTAGCATTTCTCGGTACACCTTTTTGTTTACTGTATTAGGCAACAACTAGTGTTGCTGTATTTCACTGATGTCAGTTGTCTAAATAAAGTGGTTATATACAAATTCATTGAAGCACATTGCACACCTTGCATGTACTGCAGTGCAATGTGATCTCTGTTGATTAACTAATTGGTAATGCTTTTGAAATGCACTAGAGACTGTATTAAATGTTTTTCATGGGTATTCAGAACTAGGCAGGGTGATGTGAGGGTAAGATGGAGAGGAGTTTTGCAAGCTGCTTCCAGTGTTTCTCTTCAGGATAGCGTTGGGAGGGGAAAGATCTGGACAGAGCACTTTAAATCAGATTTGGGGTGTTCAGGAATTAAGAAATACATTGGAAAAAGACAGAAAGTTAGTATGCACTGAAAAGTTGTTGGAAGTAGAGAGTGAAGGAGACAGCTCAGAGCAGAGCCTTGGGAAGCCTTGGAAGTGTAACCTACTATTTCCCACTCTGTTAATTGTTTTAAAGAGCCTGAAAGTCTACTTTAGTTTAATAAAATGACATTTTTTTGATCTTGTCTTCATTTGAAGCTTGTGAAATAATACTCTCTGAGCTTCCAGTTATAAAAAGCTGCATCCAGCATACATATAGAAAATCACAGTCCTGTTCTCTTGTAAACATGTATGCTGGATGAAAAACAGAAGATGGAAAGTAATCACCTTACTATTAGCAAGCCACTTTTTTCTGCACCGTAAATAATATGCTAACAAGGTTCTTTTCTAGTTTCTGTAGTTCAAACGTGCTATATTTTTGGTGGTGATGGTGGTGGTTGTCGTCGTATTTTAAAACTCTTCAGTCACACTTGTTCAGTGCTTTGTTCATTGCATGACATTTCTCATAATGGTTTGTAATAGCGGTGTATTTGCCGGAAGCATTAAACTACAGAACATTAATGGGAAAACTGAAGCTCCTGTAAATCATGGAATAATGATCTCTCTCACATGGATGAGCAGGACTGCTAGTCTAGATGACATAAAATTCATGAGTGCTGAACTCGTACAGCTGTACCATTGAGTTATCCTACTTCTGTTCTTCTCAGGCTCCTTACAAGTAGTCTCTGTATTTGCATTAGGAGGTCACAAAATTCCTCTAAAAAGCAAGTGCTGGTGTCAGGTTTGATTCTTGATAGAGTCACACTTTCATATTAAAGCCACTTCTGAAGTGTTCTGTCATATCCTCTTTTAGTACCAGTTTGGAGGAAGGGCTGGAGAACTGTTTGGTTGCAGTTTTGTTGTCTGTATGAGTTTCTGTCCAGTTTGGAGGTGGGGGCTGGAGGCAGCCTGGCTGTCACTGTGTGCCGCTGCCAGCCTGGCCCTGCCCTGCACCCTCTCCCACCCTGCTTCCTCAGCCCTTGGGGCTGCGGCTGCGGAGAGCTTTGCTGCCTGGCTGTGTAACCTAGCATGGAAGCATCACCAGAAAATTCCATTTCATCCTGCAAGGACAGAAATTCCAGCTGGAGCAATCTTTACACCGAGTCTTTTATCATTTGGACAGAGTGTTTTGAACAAGCTTGTTTTGTACTGGATTATGGATTATGCTGTATGTGTGCTCGAAAACAAACACCTCTGCTTTCTGAGTAGAACTAAATTCAGCACAACTCACACTCATTAAAAGAGTTACTGTTTTCAAAATACGTTTTTCTGGCACAAGTGCAGATGTGTGGTATTTGTGGATTATATTCTGGATGTTTCTGTACTTGAAAGGGATTCTGGGAGGAAGGGGCAGTTCAATTGCCAGGTGTCTGCTTAGAATAAAATAAAGTATTTGTTGCAGGTGGTCTTGGTCTGTCAAACACCATGTATGCTCGTCTGGGAGAAATCACGTCTTTAGATGGCTCCATTGCGGTGACTCTGGCAGCTCACCAGGCCATTGGGCTGAAGGTAACGCTCTGCTGTTTATGTCAAGTTAGTCCTACACAGCTTGCATGGAAAAGGTGAAGTTTGTTTAAATGTGGAGCGTGAGTATATCAAAGCAGGGTTAGTGAGGCAACAGGACAGAGGTGGAACATTCTGACTGTTCATGTTCCCAGCACCCCCTGCCCCTGGCTCTGGGGAAGACTTCCATGCAGCACAAAGACTGAATAGGAAGCACACGGGAAAATTATCAGTCCAGGAACCGCTGAGATAATAGGAGAAAAACCCTTAAAACGATCTTTGAAAACGAGCTTTGAAAATTGCTACTTTTTGGGTTATTAAAATAAAATTAGAGTGATAGTAATGGAAGATATGACAAATTATAAAGGAGGGACTCTCTCAGTGTCTTTTGGAGAGTTAGGTCTTCACTTGAGTACAAATACAGTGAAACCGGTCCTAGGAGGCAGCTGTTTTCTATAGGCACTTGAACACCTGTGTGATGATAACTGATAGATTTCAATGTCTGAGAAGTAAGTATCACCAGTGTTCATTAATGTGTCTCTTGTGCCATAAAATTTGCAAGTTAAGTTTCCTGCACTTGGAAAGCTTGTCAGCTTTTCTTTTTGTACAGGTTTATGCTGAAAAATTTTCTTTTAATTCTTTATTTAGGGAATCCTCATTGCTGGCAGTGATGAACAGAAAGCAAAGTACCTGCCCAGACTGGCATCTGGGGAGCACATTGCAGCTTTTTGTCTCACTGAGCCTGGAAGGTACTGGGATATAGGTCAATTTTACTTTTCTTTTTCTAAAAAGATACACTTCTAATCATGTTGTTCATCATTTCCCATTGTGCTGCTGGTGGCAGTTCCCATGAAATCAAACTGTTGTTGCTCCCATCCCAGGAATTCATCCACTTCATTTCTGGCATTACTGAATAGGAATTGAAAGGATACTTTGCACTATGTTAGAAATAATATGTGGGGATTGTTTTAAGATACCTTCAGTTCTTCTGCAAAGTTATGAAAGCCTGTGTTGAAGAAGCTGCCAAAAGCAGTAGGAAGAAATTTTGGTCCTTCCTTGAAGTTTAGGAAAGGCACCTTTGTAGCAGCAACTTCCTTTCATATATAAAGTTATATTTATGACATTTAGTCATTGACTATTGCTAATGTGCAAATTCTGTTAAAGCAGGAGAGGTAAGGTTTTCTTAAAAACAGAGACAGGAGGTTTAGAAGTGAACATAAAGGAAACTGATAAAAGGACTGAGACCAGTTGCATGTTTGAAGTGGACTCTTGCTTGCCCGTACAAAACTACAACTTGAAACTGTCTTCTGAATTCCTGTCTGCCACGGGGACTTGCCATGAGCGTTAGGGTTACTTGGTAATTTTCATCTTGCTGTGATGTAGATTCCTCCCAGCCATCACTAATGTTTTCTATTCAAGAGTTTCAAGCTGGGTTTTGGCCCTCAAAACATATTCCACTTGCCAGTAAAATTTAACCTAGCACAGATATTTTAACAAAATTATCATGGAAGGGATCTGGAAGTAACAGAGGAAAAAAACAATGGCTAACTGTGTTCTAAAATTTTTCTGATGTCTTTGTTTAGCCCAGTGTTATTTAAAAAGATTACAAGTCTGAGTAACTTTAACTTCTGTCTTCTTGGAGACCTTAGTTCTAGTGCATGGAAACATTGGATTTTAGAACTGGATTTTAGAAATCCAATCCTATTAAAGCAGGCTGTTCGAGAGCTTAACAGCTGTCTGCAGCTGAAGGCCTGGAGTGAGCTGTTGTGGCAGTTTAATTTGTGGAGGAGGAATCATCTTCCAAGGGGGAGAGGATGTGCTGCTTGTTACATTATGGGAGAAGGTAGTGATTCAGAAGAGGGCGTGACATTTTCATCACAGAATGTCAACTTCTGATTGCTTTGTTGTAATTCACCTGCTGATTTTGCTCCTGTAGCGGGTGTTTGATGTGCCCTAGTGTGCTCATTGATAGGCAGTGTCACACATTTATTTTTCATTCCTGTTGAGCCTCTTTTCACTTTGGATATAAAACCAGGGTTTGAATTTTGAGAAATAATTCAGACATTTTAAACCTGATTGTTTTTTCGATGTGTTCATTGCATGTTTACATAGCTCAATGTGTAGCTCAAAAAAGTTGCTCACATGGCATTCTGAATATTCTGGTCAGGTCATAAGATCACAGAAATGTTCCCTCAGGCAGCTTAAGTAAGAGAAGGATTTCTAGTGAGCTTCCTTATTAGTGAAGAACTGAAATTTTTATATTATTACTTAATCCAACTGTAGACATTCCTTTTTAAACAAGGGGAAGAGGGGAAAAGATGTAGTTTTGTTTTTTAAAGAATGTTTATTTCTTTAAGCGTTAATCATGTGCTTGGCTTTTAGTGGAAGTGATGCTGCCTCCATCCAGACAAGAGCAACTCTCAGTGAAGATGGGAAACACTTCTTTTTAAATGGCTCCAAGGTATGCACTCACAGACTGGAGATACAACAGGGTTGTGTTACAAGTTCATGGAAAGCATCTTTGTTCATGGAAAGCATTGCAACCGGTCAGTTTTGCCAAGAAAGAAGCTGGTTTCAGAGTCATGAGGCGTCCTTGCTAGTGAAGAACGGCCACGGCAAGATGCCAGCCCATGTTGTTTTGGGGCCAGAGAATAGAAGAGCACCTGGTTCAGGGGATAATGGTCACTAAGCTCTGCTTAAGGAAGATGGGAAAAACCACTCTTAAGTTCCTTCCCTGTATCGCCAGCTCCTGGTGTTCACCTCCAGGGACGCTTGGGCACTTAGCCTTCTCTAGGAAACCTAAAACCATGGGTTCCTCTCTTTTCGTTCCTTAAGCCAGATTTTGTTGGCATTTTTGAAAGCAAACTTAAAAGCAAATAGGAAATAGAGCAGCTTGAAAATTTTCTGCTAAAAGAAACCATGGCAGATTGGAGTCTTGGAGAAATGTAGAGATGTACTGGATTTGACAGCATTTGACGCGCTGCAGGCTGTAGTGTTTGAAATATTTGTCTGCGATGTGGAGACACCCAGCCTGTGGGAGAAGCCGCGTGTATGGGGCCTGATTTAGAGAATGTCTAATCAGAGCTGAAGTTATTTTGAGTGAGTGGGTCTGCAGACTGTATTACCCTTGCATCCCTCACATGCCGCGAGCAGCAGGATATACAAGGTTTTGTGAAGATGCACTGTGGGTTTTAATTTAATTCTAATCTATATTACAACCTGGTTTTATAGTTGCTCTAAACTTACTGTTCTGTGGTCATCTTTCCTTGCAAGTGTGCTCACAAGAGGCAAACCCAGTAGCAGAATATTCCTTAGAATTTAAAGGGAAGAAGCAACAGTTTTTCACCACTGTATTCTTTACCATTCTGTTTTAAAAACCTTAAGAACAGTGCTCACAAATGAGAACAAACATATTTCTCACACCATTCCTCTCTCAAAACAGGTTTGGATATCAAATGGTGGCCTCGCTAATATTTTCACAGTGTTTGCCAGGACAGAGGTTGTTGATAAAGATGGACAAGTAAAAGACAAAATTACTGCTTTCATCGTAGAGCGGGATTTTGGTGGAGTCACCAACGGGAAGCCTGAGGATAAGTTAGGCATTCGAGGATCCAATAGTAAGAATCACTTAAAATTGTTAAAGGACATTGTTTTACTATTATAATGTTTTAATTTGTTTAGATCTCCTGAGTTCAAATCAAAATCTGTTCCGTGTAACAGTGTCGGTTTTGTGTTGCTTTACCTATCTTTTTCTGAGAGTCCTTCCCAACACAGGATCTGAAGTAAGAAATCCATATCATAGAATTCTTTTCTGCATATGCAAAGCTTTCCTAGCTGTGCAGTGAAAGAAATTACTTGGAAGATTCCATAACCAGCTAGCTCTTACTGAGAAGTCAGTTTTCATAGACTCTTATGCTTGCTGATGATTATATGTTTTCACCATCTAGCATTTGTAGTTGACTGCGGCATCAGCTCCTTAAAATAGAGACAGAACTATATTTCTCTGCTTACACAACGTACGTTAATTACATTTGGAATATTTTGTGTCAGTAATTTATGTCAACTGCAGTCTTCTCCCAAATTCTAACTTCTTTGGCAAAGCACATGTAATTCTGTCATAAACAGTGCAGTAGGAAAACTTGACTTATTACAAAACCAGTCAATTATGTTGCTGAAAGTCCTTTAAGTATTTCTATGTGATAACTCAACAGCTTTTAACTCTGTGTTTCAGCCTGTGAAGTGCATTTTGAAAACACCAAAGTGCCTATAGAGAATGTAATTGGAGAAGTAGGAGGGGGATTTAAGGTAAGCAGTTGACAGTAGCCTCTGATGATTTCTAAAAGCCTGAAGACTTCCCCCTGCCCTGTCCTGAAGTTTCCGTGTTGGCAATATGAACGTTGCCAGACTGAGGAATGCTGGAGGAAGGCCTTCTCAGTGATCGATACAAAGCACGAGCGAAAGTGTCCCTGGTGCAGTGCAGGAGCAGGCCAGGATCCCATTTGTGTGTCTGTCTGCTCAGAACAGTTACAGAGCTGCTGCTGCTCTGTTTGGCTCTTTAATGCTTTTCATGGTGTGCTGTTCTCTTCAGAAAAGAGAGCAGCAACTGTTCTTAATGATCCTTCTCAGTTTTCTTACTCCTTTAGCAGGCATATCCAGGTCTAAAAGCCAAGTGAAACCGTTTTCTTTAATGCAGTAAACATAGAAAAAGATGACTTTAATGGTTTCTTCTTCAGATAGTTATCACAAATCAAAATACAAGAACAAAGACTTTTTTCTAAATTTCTTAAGAGTCTTTGGAGTTACCCTTTTTTTTTTTTTTTTTTTTTTGGATTAAGAAACAGCAATACTAGATTTCAAAATCTATTTCTGTGCGTTATTGATCTGTATTTCATTTCTACACCTTTCATTCTTCCTCCCTTCTCTTGTCTGTTGCTGAAAGCTCTCTGAAGCAGGAAAGCATCCATCCAGGTCAGCTGCAGAGATGGTTTCTGTATCTGCTATTGTGTACACACGTTAAACAATACTCTTTTTTACTTCTTCATCTGTACTGTCTGGTCTGAATGTTGTGTGTCTAGTTACAAATAAATATACTTCTACATTTTAGATAAATGTAGCTTGGATAGAGGGTTGCTTCCAAGTGACTGCATCAGCAGCACCTGAGAACTGTATCAAAAAGGAAACTGGATGTAGTAGGTCACCTCGAGCCTCGTTTTGAAACGTCACTGCTGGGATGCTGAGTGCTGTGCTGACCAATGTGAGGGCAGGTGGCAAACGGTAGGAGGGAATCCCAGTGACAAACAACATCCAGGAAAGACATACTTAAGAAGCAAGATAGAAATAACCACCATGGCCTAAAGAGAGGTTTTGTGGCAGTGATGTTTGTACCTAAAAATACTCATTTTCTTTGCAGGTTGCCATGAATATCCTGAACAGTGGAAGATTTAGCATGGGCAGTGCATCTGCTGGAGTGATTAAAAAACTGATAGGTGAGTGGATTAGGTGTTGAGGATTGCTGGACACCATGCACAACAACCCTGATCTGCATAAGGTATATAATGCAGTTAATTCGGAATAGTCACACATCGCTGTCTTGTCAAGCGTAACATGTTTTGACTCCTTTAAAACACTAAAATAACTTGTATTCAGCATTTTTATTAAAAGCCTGTAAAGCACTGAGGTTTTTCCAGTTCATCTAGCAGAAAGTTACTGCTTCTATTGATTTTTTTTGAGAGGTTAACCTATAAGTTACTGCTCTTAGGAGGTATAATCTTCCTTAAAACTTCCAACTTGTATAACTGGCTGAAGACTTACACACAGAAAGAAGTAATAAAATGGGTAACTATTGATAGAAACCCAAAATAGTAGCAGAAATCCTCTTGAGGTGATGAATTAGCACTAAAGTGTGCCTTCTCTAAGAGCAGCAGTTCACACCTCAGATTCTTGTTTAAAAGCCTTTGGCACGGTGTTCCCAAACCCGACCAAGAGTGTTGTTTTGTGGGAGTTTTTCCCAGGCTGCTGCTTCTGAAGTGGCAAGGGGTTTCCTGTGTGCAGGATGAAGTGTTGCCGTCAGTCTCTGTTGGCAGGAATTGTCTGTCACAGTCAGAGTTCTGCTGGTTTGAGATGCATGTTTTTTTTTCTTTTGAAGAAATGACAGCAGAGTACGCTTGCACCAGGAAACAATTCAATAAGAAGCTGAGTGACTTTGGATTAATTCAGGTAATAAAGAATTAAAAACCTAAATCTTTGGTGTTTATATAATCTTAAGTGCAAGGACAGAGATTATGACGGGGTCCTTTTGGCTGTACTGGTTTAAAGAAATTGCTAGAGGCTTTAAATTCATGTAACCTTAGCACAAATGTTGTACAATGATCTGATAAACATCTGGAATGGTAAATGTAATGAATAAAGTTAGGAATTAGTAGCAGTTTTGTGATGGTTGCACAATAGTACGTGATAGTATGCTAAACGTGAAAACTGCAGTTGTGCTTTAAGTTTCAGGCTTGGCTGTCGATTTTGCATCTGAATTAGTGTGTGATTCCTCGTATTGCTGTTTGACAGGAGAAGTTCTGTTTTATGGCTGTGAAAGCCTATGTAATGGAGAGTATGGCTTACCTCACTGCAGGAATGATGGACAGGCCAGGGCTTCCCGACTGCTCCGTGGAGGCAGCCATGGTCAAGGTAATCAGCTTTATGGAAAGACTTTAAGCTAATGCAGACTAACACCTCTCCTGTTCTTCAGTCTGCATTCCAAATCGCTGAGAGGCGATTTAGACATAAGGTACAAAAACCTCAGAGATGAGAAAAATACAGTACTGTTTTCTCTTATTTTATTTCCCACGTGCTGCTGATGTCCTCAGATTCAGGCTTTTGTCACCATATGAAATAAAAGTTGCATACAGCAGGTGTGGAATCTCTTGAATTCTAGTTTTATGCAGCCCTACGTGATAGCAAGACACTCCCAGCTGCAGGCCTGGCTAAGGCACTGTTGCGCTGGTTTTAATGCAGAAGTGGTTGCAGAATTTATTTTGAGGAGCAATCTGGCCCTCTCCATGCACTGTCACTATTTGAGGCATTTCTGCACCGTGGGGCTGGGTGCTGCTGCCCCACAGGCACCTTGAGGAGAAGGTCACACAGTTCCAGCCCCCAGTGACAGTCCCTTACGGTGTGGTCAGTTCAAAAGAACACATGTTCCAGGGAATCTGGGCAGGCGTGGAGGGCGCTGGCCCACCGCCTACAGCTGTTCTTTGGTTTGGGACTGGAACGCTTCCTTACAGAGGTGCATTTGTAGGTTGCAGGGAAGGAAACCATAATAAAGTTCGACCCAAAAATACAGCCTGAGCCCTAAAGAAACTATTTTAGGGAAGCTTTAAACAGGACCATTGTAACAGCAGCACAAAACCTTACGGCCATGTCAATTAGATATGATAACAGAACAGTGTGTTCTGTACTTACTGTGTAACATGGTGATTAAATATCTTTCCACGACAGGTGTTCAGCTCTGAAGGTGCCTGGACTTGCGTAAGTGAAGCGCTGCAAATCCTTGGAGGCCTTGGCTATATGAAAGATTACCCCTATGAGCGCTATCTCAGAGATTCCAGGATACTTCTCATTTTTGAGGCAAGTATCAGTATACTCTTGTGCTGTAAACTGAAATTCACACACACGTTCTGTAAACCCAAGCTGGAACCCAGGACTTCAGCTGAGCAGGCCTTTGTGTGTGTAGTGCCAAGTCAGTTATAGAGTAAGACTGAGGAACTAATCTTGTTTGCTTTGGAGATAGGGATAGTACCTGCCTATAATAAAATAAGGTGGGATGGATTTTATGGACTAATGACAAAGTGTGAGTTCCAGTAGGAACTGGCACCAGCTTTGCCTCTGAAAAGAACAAACTGGTAACACATGGCGCTGCATACACACATACTGGCAGTGGGTGTGCAGTTTCTTCTGAAACATGTAGAAACTTTCTGGCTGTTTTCAACAAAACATAAAACTGTTTTAAATACTCTGTCATGAGAACAAACAGCCCCAGCTCATGGCTTGGGTTTAGTGTTTCAAACAGACTAAGGGATTCAAAATTAGCTTAAAAGCCTAAGACTCAGTTGACAAACAGAACTCATCAGTTGATGTTCAGTAAACAGTTGTAATTCCTTGTGCTGACTCGTGATGAAATCAGAGTACTGTTGTCTGCCTAAGCAAGAGCCTTATGAGAATGAGGTTGCCATTGTGCTTTGTATCCAGCTGATTTTGAAACCTTTATGCTGCTTTTATTTTCCTGTATCTGTACTAACAAAAGTGATGGGATTTGATTAGAGGTATGGACAGAATTTTAGTTTTTAAACAGCATTCTCTGTAGGATTTTCTGGGGAGGTTTAAGCTGCTCTGCTGGTGCCTAGGCTTGAGTTACCTTTCCTCGTGTGAGCTTCTCACAAATAAAATAGGGAAACTCACAATTAATGTAGAAGTTTTAATTAACTTAAATTTGCTTGCATTTATTTAAAAATAAATGTTGGCTGTGAGACGTATTCTGTTTTGGAGTGGGATTGTCAGTGCCTGTTCATCTGTACACCCAAGTCAGGCTTCCCAACTTGGATTTTTCTTGGTGGGCCAGTTAGAAATGACCATTTACCTCCTGGTGGCAGGACAGCAAAGATCTCGGCTGCAAAATAATGCCAGCAAGAATTTTCACAGTGCAGCTGAGTGCAGAGCAGTCACCTCACTGCTCTTGAAAATACCTGTGTGTTTATTTCCTGTAAGTTGGAAGAGTCGATTCTAATACCAATTACAGAACAATCCTGAGGGATTTGATGTTGGAGTCTGACAGTCTAAACAGTACAATCAAAACCAGCTGTAAGGAGCGCTGTCTGCGCTGCTTGAAGCAGTCAAGACCTTCTGCATTGGATGGGTTATAGGTGGTCTTGTATAAAAAAAACAAAGTACCACACCCTTGGGATTCCTGTAATTCAGCTTGGTTTTCTCACCAAACCCAACAGTTACCTGCAGTCACTTTTCTGCTGAAACAAGGATGTGGTGCTTGTCTTCTTGTTGTATCTCAGCCTGTGTATGAGGGACCTGCATGCAGACCAGATACATGCAGTTTGCTGCAGCCAAGGAACGCTTGGCCAGGGTTTGTAAGCTCTGCTATGTGTGCACCTCTCCACAGCTTCTGCACACTCACAGTAGCAGGCAAAGAGCCCTGCAGGCTCTTTGTCGCGTGCCCTGCCGCGGGGTCGGTGCAGTTTGGACACTGATCCAGTACTCTCTGACCAGCCTTCTGTGTTTTGATCTTTATTCTTCAGCTGGCTGTATTAAAGCAATCACTCAGACATCAAATTGTACAGTATCACCTTAATTTCTTGGTCTGCATTTGCTTTCCAAACAGACATATTGAGTGGTTTTACAATTACTTAAATGTTCCTTTACTGGAACAATCCAGAACTTATTCTTCACTCAAAATGCAGTTAGTCAGGTTTCCTTTTGAGTGTGATATGCGTGTATGTTTAATGATGAGAGGCGCAGCTTCTTGACAGCTAAATGAAATCAGAACTTAGGATTGAGATAAAGCAAAATACAGCAAACATTTATGCATGAATGAAGAGTAATCTTTTCATACAAGAACAATAGAGCGGCAAACATCTGCTTGGAAAATATTCATTAGTATTGCAGGCTTTATGTAAGCAAGTAGTTAACTAAAGAACCTGTCATCAAAATTATACTTTAAAGAATAAATTAATAGAACAGAGTAGAATAAATGAAAGAATAAAATAATGCTGCTTTTTTCCAGTATCCCTGGCCCTCGCAGCTGTGTGTCCTCTGCTGCCCCGGCAGTGGCAGAGGTTTCTGGCACAGCTGTGTTTCTTACAAGTGACATAGGTAGGGCTCTCCTGAGGATTTTATCAGATGAGCCCAAGGGCATTGTAGAACATTTCAGGGAGAAGCACAGAGCTTGAGTTAGACATTAGGAGCAGTTTTAGAGGAAAAAAAAAAAATCCCAAAAAGCCCCATACTGAAAATATTAACAAAGCATGTCTAGAGTTTGAAATACAAACAATATTTTGTACTTGATACTGACTTCACTTTGTATTGTGTTTCTACAGGGAACAAATGAAATTCTGCGACTGTATATTGCTTTGACGGGTATGCAACATGCAGGCAAAATCTTAACTGCAAAAATTAAGTATGTTCTTATTTATTGCTAATAGACTTTAATAAGTAAACAGAATCTGTTAACTGTTTAACCAGAGGGGAAACTAGGAAAAAACACAGTATTTTTTAATGTATTATCTGTCTAGAAGGCAGTTCAGTGTTACAGGGGTCTTTTTTGTACTTTTTAATAGGATGTTTTATAGATTTCGGAATCTTGGCTTTGTTGTATTTTATAGTTCTTGTGTAAAATTCTCCCTTACAAAAGCAGTAATTAAAATTTTATAACTTATGACTTTATAAAAGATTATTATTGGTAAGACAGCTGAGTTGTCCCTCTGGTGTACGTGTACTGGTCTGGAATTTACTGTGTTTGTGAGAGGGACCGAACGTGACCGTGTTGTACGCTTACACTGCTAAGGGCAAGTGAGTGTTCTCCAGGCTTCACAGTAAAATGGATCAAAAGGTTCGGTGACTCATAGACAAAGCGCGGGTGTTTTGGTAAAGCGCTTAGAATCTCAGCTGGTTATCTGAAGTCCTGCAGCTTCCCTTGCCAGCCAGGAAATGGCCTCTAACAGCTGCTGTTTACCCAACATTTTAGGGAAATCAAGAAAGGAAACGTGGGAGTGGCGATGGGGGAGTTCCTAAACAAATTACGGGACGTGATGGGCAGAAAAGTGGATTACGGGCTCGTTGGTGGCAGCGGCGTGGTGCACCCCAGCCTCCAGGTATGAGGAGGGGGGACGCTGCACGCTGGTCTGAGCCACACACTGCGCTTTTGTATTTGATTCTCCTTGCTGCCTTTCACCACTCGGTATCCTGATCGTGCAAACCAAAGAAACAGGGAGTTTTATGAATCTGTTTGTACCATTTCAGAGGTTACAGATGTCACATGGGTACACGGCCAGGTAAAATGATGGCTGCTTCATGTCTGTATTTATACCAAACCCAGGCTTATGTCCATTTTAATAATTCATATAAATCCAGCCTTCCCAGTCTGAAAGCCTTTGTAAGGGTCTGTTGCTGCCCTTCGCAGTCAGCTCAGTTGCTAAACACAGCATTTTCTCCTGTTAATTGTATGGCAGTTTTAGGTGAGAATTTCTGTGAACGACATACAAATACTTGCTTACTCAGTAAATAATTTTTGTGACCAAAGATGAATGTTCTGTTAATGGAAAAAAGAGAAGGCATGTTTTTCCTGAGTTTTACTGTTGTGTTGGTATTCCTGTGCTCCAGGTCAGATATTTCAGGCGTACAGGTAAGAGGATTGGCTAGGATGTGCTAATACCATTCAGTTCACGTAAGGAAGTTGAACAGTACAGCAGCTCCTTCGGGTGGCTGGGCCGTGCTCACCGTGCCACCAGCATACGTGGGTGGATGGCTTTACCTACGGCACTTCTGCCTTGGCTGGCACACTAGAGTCAGATTTCCTCTGAGTAGCTCCAAACCCACTTACCTGCATTCATACTACAAGAGCCAGCATCCTGAACCAGTTGTGTTTATGAATTAGAGCCAAATACAACGCTGTAAATTTTCTTTCCACTTCCCAGACTTTGGGGCTGTTGGTGAATTCACACAAGTAGTACCAGATCATCTTGATTTCCGGAGGTTTCATAACCTGCAGCACTTAGAATAAGAATTAGGTTTGCTGTGCAGAAATAACCATTGCACATGAATTTTTCAGGCTCTCGCTTGCGTAAGCGTAAAAGACTTTACTGAAAAGTTACCAGAGGTGAAATTTAGAAAATTTTAATGCATACTTTATAGAGAACAAACAGGGCCTGTCTGGTTTCAGCAGCAAACCTGTTAATGTTAGAAAATCAGTGTTTGCCAAGAGAAAGCCCAGTATCAATTTAGCTTCAGAATACCAGGGCTGCACCTCATCAGTGATTTATTTTTTTTTTGTTTCCTCAGAAAAGAATCAACATTTTATAATCCCATTCCTTTTAGGGAAAGAGGCAAAGTTTTTCTTCTTTTTAGTGGGGGAGGGGAAAAAAATTATATGTAAAATCATGAAACATTGTCTTAAAAGAGAATTCTGGTCAGTGACTAAAGTTGATAATAAACATAAAATGGGACTGCCACTTTTTTGGAGAGGGAGGGTTGGTTCTTGTGGTGGCGCACACATCATGGGGCTCTCATTGTCATTGGCTCCAGTAAAGTTGCCTCTTGGTTGTTCGGCTTAGTGCACGTTGTTCCCTCCTTCTGATCACTCAGGTTTGATTCCAGACCTCTCAAAGCGTGCCATTGCACTTCTGTCTTGGCTAATTAATAAAAGGAAACCCACTTTTGTACTGTAGTTGAGGGCTCTAATTCATGCCTTGCCTACCAAACCCAGCAGAAATCCTGGCCTCCAGCTGCCCCACGGCAGAGCCCCAGGGCGGCGTGCGGAGAGCAGCATTTCTCACCCAGAAGGCGGTGCTGCCTGGGTCTGGATGCTGGGCAGGCCAGGAGGGGCTCATCTTTCCCATGATAACTTCCCTGTCAGGTGCTGCTTGTGTAGTTACACCTCCTGTCCTAAGGGGTGAGGGTGGTCTTGATTTTTTTTGCCTCAGGAGACTGCTCAAATTGTCGTATTTTCCATTTTAATTTATAGGAAAGTGCCAAGAAGCTTGAAGAAAACACTTACTATTTTGGAACTACAGTGAGAGGCCTGCTAAGCAGGTTTGGCAAGGTGACTATTATTTTGTCTGTTAACTTTGTTATTGAATAGTTTATCATCAACCAAATTTCCCTTGCTGGAATCTGGAAAGGACTGTGTGTATGGCAAGAGCGAGGACTTCCTTTACTCAACCCCTTTCACAGTATCAGTGTCGTAAGGTTGGAAAAGACCTTTGAGATCATCAAGTCCAACCTATGACCCTACACCTACACCTACTCGTCAACTGCACCATGGCACTAAGTGCCTCATCCAATCTCTCTTTAAACCCCTCCAGGGATGGTGACTCCACCACCTCCCCGGGCAGCGCATTCCAATGGCCAATCACCCTTTCAGTGAAGAACTTCTTCCTAATGTCAAGCCTAAACCTCCTCTGAGGTTTTCACCAAATACACTTACTTATAAAGAAAATAAAGACAGCACTCTTGGTAAATTAGTTGTTCTGTGCTTACTGAGGCAGAGGAAATCCTGCCTGCTCCAGGGGCTCTTTTAAGCACTTTGCTGTGAGCCCTCGCTGGAACCTGTTCCTTGTCCCCACCCAAAGAATGGTATCAGCCGTTTGTCATTTTTGCTGTACAGCAAAGGAATCTGTAAATATGCCATGTAAAGCAGGGTAGTTAAAATAGGAGAGGTTGTATTGGGTTATCCTGGATGTTCAGTTTGATGACAAACTCCTCTGAATGGGTTCTGAGAGTGCTTATCAGGCTGGGCCCCGCCACGCCCCTCCCTAACCAATACATCTTTTGAACAGACGTAGTGCGTTTAGTGCTTCAGTTTCAGTGGGTTTGGCCTTTGCCAAAGTGGTTTCAAGACACAGCATTTTTACTGTCAGCTGCTGCCAGACAGACTGTTAAAAGGTGGAAAATAATCTAAAATTTAGTGGTTTAAACATAACTAATTTGAAACTGTTAAAAGGTGGAGCGTAGTTATTGCAAAGCTTTCTGCCTTAGGGTAGAAATTCTCTGTAACGACTTACCTGTTTGATTTAAGGATGAACCTAAATATAAAGTACAGAAGAAAGGCTTGGTTAAAGTTTTCCGTTGACAAGCTACGAGCTAATGACCATTTTTACTCTTCCAGACAATAGTGGATGAGCAGTTGATTCTGAAGCGAGTGGCAGATATCGTCATTAATTTATATGCCATGACAGCCACTATTTCCAGAGCCAGCCGGTCTATCAGTATCGGTCTGAGAAACCACGACCATGAAGTGAGTACTTTGATATCAGCCATATCCGTTTAACATCTGCACTCCCTGAATCACAGCTTAATTGTCAGGATTTGTTACCGTTCCACCCTGCGAAGGGTTTTGTAGTAACGAGGCACTGCCCAGCCTGTCTGCGTCTTACAAGGCCCTAAGCAGCTGCTCCAGTCTCGACGAGCCAACGTTGCCCTCGGCTCTGAAACATGCGTGAGCATCGTGCTGTCCTGAGAGCCCTAAACCAGTGTCTCAGACTGCAAAACCTCGGTGACAAACAGCTTTCATCACACTTACAAGTACACTCGACATTTGTTGACAGTCTGTGCCTACTGACAGCCACCAGGATGTTTCTAAGCTGCCTGGTGCAAGAGTGCAGTGACCGCACCTCTCGAGTGCTCTGAACACACCAGTCGCGCGCTATCAAAGCATTTGCAGTATTTTAGCACGTACACACATTTGTGGGTGACTGACACAAGTGAATGAGTTACACGTTTGCATGTTCTCTGCAACCTGCTAGTACCACACAGTTCTTCCCAAAATCTTTCCATATAAACACGAATAAATAGTAACTCTTAATAACAACAATATTTTGTCAGTAGATTTATCGACAGCAAAGTGAGAGTTTGACACACAGGTAATTTCAAGTGGTAACAGAACAAGTAAATTGGCTACGAATAATTGTTGGACAAATCCAAACTGATTAACCTTTGTCTTCACTGGCCTCGAGACTTTGTATTTTGTGTGTGTGAGCTCCTTCTGGCTTTCTTACCAAAAATCTCTTCTAGTCAGGTTTGAGAGAAGGGCCCATCCCAACTTGGTAGCTGTGGGGAAAAATAAGAACGGAGCTTGCAACACACATCACGGGCTTGCAGGGCTCTATGGTCAAGAGGCAAACCAAGGCTTTCAGGAGTTTAAATGACACCAGTTTTACTGCATTGTTTTGTTTATGAAATTCACTCACTAGTTTTCAGCTGAATTTTACTATTTCCTCAGGTGCTTCTTACAAATATCTTCTGCACAGAAGCATATTTCAAGAATAATTATGCCATGGCTCAATTGGAAAAATGTAAGTTCTATAGGCTGAAAGCATTTTTACGCTCTTATGGCTTTCATCAAAAGTAGGTGTGTTTGATGTGACTGAGAATAGTTTTGGTCTGCTTTTAATTCAGATGAGGAACAGAACTGGTACCAGTTGCAAATAGTCTTTTTGTTTAATAGAATAAAAGAAATTGCAGTGATTCCTTTTTTTTTCCAGCTATGGGTAGCAAATCTATCAGTAGCAAATACTCCTGTAAAGAAAATATTGGAGGACAATTAGGTTTTTGACCTGTTTGGTTAAGTATCCATCAATTAGGCATTTGCTCTGTGAAACTCGGTCTTTTTTAGGGGATAACACTAAATTATTTTGTGGCACTGCAGTTTAGCATACAATGTGCGTATGCTAAAATCCTTTCAAAAGAAATGTAGGAAAGCTGCTCGAGGTATGTTCGTTAACTTCCCTTCCGTTTGTTTCTCCACAGATGCAGATGAAAATCTGGATGACAGCATCAAAAAGGCTGCAAAGCTGATCCTGGAAAAGAGAGCCTATACCTGTTCCCACCCGCTGGACAGGACATTCTGATTACCTCCTGCCACCAAATACTGATGAATGTAATCCAGGGACTCGCTTTTTGCAGTTGAAGTATTTGACACCTTAAAAATAACTATTTCAGGAGTTTACCAAATGTAATTAGCCTAACTGTATGAAAAACTTAGAATCACAACTTCGTATAAAGAGGACAAATAAATTTTATTTAAATTCCAGTTTACCTTATTCCATGTCTTTCTCTCTGTCCCCCTTGGAGCCGAACAAAGACAGTTCAGGTTCCCCAGGAAGGGTCTGGGTGAGATTAGAAGTATCTTTAGACTTAAATCAGCTCCTTGCTTGCCTTTAGAGATGCGCTGACGGAGATGCAGAATAGGAACCAGTTCATTTGGAAGGGATCTCTGGACTCACCTTGTCCAACGCACTGCGGGCAGCAGCGCCGCTGCAGTCGTCATGGCCTTGTCCGGGCCAGTTCAGAGAGTCTGGAAGGATGGGGCTCTATGGATCCCTTCTGCCTGGCTGAGTGCCCATTTATGTGTTTTCCGTTGTGTTTAATCAGAGCTTCTCCATGTTCCGTTCTTGGCCTTTGTCTGAAACCTTGCACTGGCCCCTTTGCTTTGTTTTTTAAAAGCAATAAATGGGGGTTTATTTAAATAAAAGCTGTCATCTTTGTTAAGAAACCTCTGAGACAATAGATTTTTCATGAGCGTGGTTCAGACTTAATGACACGTGATCTCCCCTACCCCGCCACTAACTCCAAACATGATTCAGTGGCCTCTTGCCTGTCCCTGCAAGGTCTGGTTTATCCAGTGACACGTTCCAGCAGTGACCCCATATGTGCCTTTGGGAGGGGTTTGCTGGCAAGATTTCATTTGAAAGACTTACTGTGGGTCACAGGTGTGCAGTAACACCTGCTGATCACCGTGTACTTCGTGTGCCAGGTCCCTGGTGTCCACAGGCACCCTGTCCTTTTGGCAAGGGTGTCCCTGTTGTCAGTAGGGTGTCCCCTGGCTCTGGCAGGTGCTTCTGTCTTGGAAATTAGCGTTTATAGCAAAGTAACCTGGAATGAACCTTAGATCAAGCTCGCTCTCTCCATCTACCAGTTCCTACCACCAGACTTGCAATTTTCCAGTTAAAGCTGTTCACCGAACACCACCGAATCTGTAAAATAATTGACTGTAACAGCAAGTGAACTCTCCATGTCTATTGCTCACTCTGACTGTGATGTTACTTCATACTTCCAGATGCTCAACAACTCTTGGGAGAAGCATGTTTTGTGCAAGGAATTTGGATCATCCGATTCTGTAGACTTTAAAGATTGGTGTGAGCTCTGGCAGCATTTGCTGACAGTTCAGTAGCTGTGAATCGGTGAACGCAGTTGTGAAATGTGATTTATACCCAGTGTGGGTTTCTGAAAGATTGCATTGCTGCAAGAACTGAATATTTACATGAAGCAAAGTGGTGTCTTAGGCTGAGTGATGACACCAACATAAAGGCCAGATCTCATCTCCCACGATAAAGAACAAAATACTATTAAACCACTTTGCAATGCTCCATGTGTAACTGAAATAGCACACACAGCTTTCCTGTCAATGCAGGGTTTGGTGTGTGCTTCTGTACTTCCATATTTCAATTCATAAAATTCAAATAACATGAAATGTCTTCAAATTTCTAGCAGTTAAGTTAGACCGGAAAGGTTAAAATTGCTCTTCAAGAACTTAGATTTATGTTTCTTAGATTAGAAACGCCGCAGCCAGGCATCTGGCCAAAGTGTTGGTGTCAGACAGCGCTGTGGGCAGCACAGTCTGGGAACACGCACACGACACACGGTGACACTGCGGCCCAGCATTCACCAGTGGCAAACCTCACTCCTCAGTCCTGGAGTTTGGACTTGAAAGGGACACCTCCCAGGAGTGCCAGGTTGTCCTAGATAATAGGTTTATTCCTTTGGGATACACACTAAGAATTTAATTTCTGGATCCAGTAATTTATAATCACAGTGTCCTGTAACTGACCCACATGGAACGATGTGGGCCCACGTCTGCCATTTCTAGCAATGAGGTTGTCTTACTTGAAATCTGCACCTTGGAGTTTTTCCAACTTCTCACGCTCTCCATTGTGCCCAGGGATAACATTCTCACTCTGCTCCAGGCTGTGGTGCTCAGCAGGACCTGGTACAAAGCCACTGCTGATGCTTTTCCTCCCTCCCACGAGGGCACCTGCAGCGGGGTCGTGGGCTGGGCCAGGAACACAGCGTGGGCTCAGCCCGACGGGCTTTGACGAAAGGGGAGGTGAGGAATCTCTGGTGAAATGGGAAGTGTTGGGTGCCTTTGAACTCCAAGGTCAGTCAGTTTTTAAATGTGTAGGTTCACCAAAACATGGACAGATGAATGAAAGCTGTTGCCCCCTCGTGTACTGTAAAACACACAGGAGCTGAAAATGCTCCAACCCTTATGGTCCTTACAAACCTGTGTTTGAGATCTCTGGGGGGTTTTGCTTGTTTTGTTTTGTTTTGGGTTGGGGGTTTGTTTGTTTTTTAAACCCATTATGTGCAAACTTTGTGCCTCAAAAATCTTTAAGATACAAATCACGATCTAATTTCTAATGTCAAGTGGAAAAAAAAAAACAAACCAAGCCAAAACAACAAAACCAAAACCAACCCAACCCTCAAGCCCCCTTTCAGGTTGGTCTGTAACACAAAGGCTCCGCTTGGCAGTGTCCCTGGGGATGTCACACAGCCCGCAGGCGCGTTGCTTGCCAACAGGTGGGTAGAAATGCTGAGCAGAAATGGTCCCAGAACTGGCGAAGGTGCATCAGACAAGCTCTGAGAGCCTCAACTCAGCAGCACAGGTTTGAAGATGAGCGGTGAGCGTGCCGAATGCTGTGGGTCAAGGCACACGTGCACACAGCTGAATAAAGCGCGTGGTCTGAGCCAGGCCCACGCTCAAAGCAGGTACCAGAGCCTGCAAGGGTTACAATTTTTTAAAACGCATCCATATTTTCTTTTATAGCATAAAGTAAATCCCATCAGGACACAAAGCCTGTGCCTGGGGCAGCTGCTGCCACTGCATGAGCAGAAGGCCCTGCCTGCGGCAGAGCTCAGACAGGGAAGGACATGCCCTGCGGGACCCCCGGGGCAGGGCTGAGCCATGGGCAGGGCAGCCAAGTGCCCACCAGGCAGGCCCAGCCATCCCTGCGCTCAGCAACAGCCCCGCGGAATGTACGGCTTCGCATTGGTGAGCCAGGGAGCCTCGTCAGGGAGAGGAACAACAGCCTACACAGGCTGCTGGCAAAGCCGCAGCACTCGGCAACACCGAGCTGCTACAGCAAAGATTTAACCAAAATCAGGTGAAGGAGGAGGGAGACGGAGATAGAGAAATTGGTAGAGAACAATAGCAAAAGAATGTGCAAATAATCAAAGGCAACGGCACCAGATGAGCTCGTGGCGCTGAGAGTGCAGTCACTTCTGAAAACACGCTAAGGTGGTGACATACAAACAGGCAGAAAGTAAATGGTGCTGGTGTACTGATGTGGCTCTGCATGCTTAGCTTTAACATATCCACCTTGTTTGAATTGTGTGTTCCTTCAGCCAGGCACATCATCCAGCAAGGAGGTATCTGTCGGAAAGAAAACATTCCCCTGGCAAAGGAGATGACTTCGGAAATTATTAAAGGCAAAAACTAAAAACACAGCACTCTCTGTATTTGGTTGGGGTTTTTTTTGTTTGGGGGGTTGGTGTTTTTTATCTTTCTTCCAAAGCAGAACCTTGAAGGTGATCGCACAGAGCAACATCTCTCTTGTAAAGGTTGTCTTTGCAAAAGCGCAGCCAATTTTGCAAGGCAAGACAGAGATGTTTCACATAGGCTCTAGTCGAAAGGCTTGAAAAGTCCATTGAAGAACTTGGGCTAAGAGAGAGTCAAGGCTGATGGATTGCGTTAGGCTGTCAGGAGTGCAAGATGGAAGTTGTTGAAGCAACTAGCAAGAGTATTTATATGCACTCTAGCAAAAAGGGAATTATTATTGGAAACAGGCAAAGAGTCCAAGATGGACAAGTTTCATAGCTCGAACAGCCAAATCAAAGTGGAAGGCCGAGCACAGAGGGAGGGATGTGCAGTTCAAAGCCTGACACCAACGTTGCTGCCAAGCAGCCACTCAACACAGTGACTGGCATGCACAATATGAAAGAAAATAAAATAAAGAAAGAAAATAAAAGAAAAGGAGGTGGGTGGCTGCAAGCAGCCCTCAAAGGTTTAACTCTGCTGTTGTTACCAACATTCTCGTAGTTCCTGTGTTTGTTTTTCTGGAGCATTTGTAGCCAACAGCAAACTTCAGCCCCTTTGATCAAAATCAGCTTTAAAAGCATGCGCAGGGGTTGGGGCGGTCATTTTTTGTAAGCAGTGCTTATGATTCAGCCAACAAAAGAACAGCGAGGCGCAGGCCACCCAAACCGCTTTTCATATTAATGAGCACAAATCCTTTAGTCTTGCGAACCAGGGTGTCTGTGTGGGATTTGTGCACTGAGTGGCTGAAGCACAGCGCTCAGGAAGCCCACACAGCACCATGGTAATCAAGAGAACACATGGGGAGGCGTCTGGCATCTCAGCTACAGAAGAGCCTCGACCCCTCCACTCCTCTGGGGGACATCATTACAATTTCTCTTAGAGCTGCTAAGCCAGCTGGCCAAAAATTATTCTTTTCTCACCCACTGCACTCTGACAGGCAAGTTAGTTAATTGAACAGAAATTCTCCCCATTATTGCTGAGCATCAAAGCCAAGAACTGAAAAAAAAAATGAAATAAATCCTTTTGTGCCTTGGCCAAGATGGTTTTCTGAGAGCTTTGTAAGGTCGAGTCAACCAGTGCTACCAACATCAGTTTCAACAAATACTTTTACTTCTTATTGTGCAGAATTCAGTGTCACACAGTATCTGCCTTCCCCAAGGCACAGAACGGCTGTGCCTGGGCAGCAGTCGGTGCCACAGTCAGTATCCGAGCAACGGCACCCTATTCCTTCACAACTGCTCCTTCACAACAGCCTTCCTGAGTGAGGCTTTCCCAGCTTTGTCTCCGAGAAGCTTTTGCAGCTGCACACTGGCTGAGTCAGCTGCTGCGCAGCACCGGCGAACTTTCCGCTGGAGATTGCCAAACAGAGTCTGCAGGATCCAGGTAGCATCACCAGATTGTAAAAGAAAAGCAGGCAACAGAAAGCAGTTAGATGGAAAAGATGATACATTTCGGCTGTTTGAACTGAAAAACAAGTAGACTAAAAGCCTCTACTGCAGAGAACAACCTTCGCGACAAGGATTGCACTAGAGGAACTGGTACAGGTGTTTGTTAGAATAATGGCTGGTGCCCACAGCAAGGACAATTCACTGTCCTTGCTCCATAAAACACACGTGAATGGGGAATTAATCCTGACTGTTTCCAAAAGCTTTTCTCTGTAAGCAGCACTTGAGAAGAGCTGCACTAAGCAAGTGTCCTGCAAGTTACAGGGTAACGTGCTGCAGAAAAGCTGTAAAAGATGAAAGATTCTAGCAACACCAGTCAATCTATTATTTTCAGCTTGTAAACATTCCAGTGAATCTCAAAGGTTTCCAGGCAAAAAGAAACACGTGGCAAACTCCTCAAAATCCTGGTTCATAATGAAATAGCCCTGCGTCTGTTACTGCTTTGGGGAGAACAGGAGGCAAGGCGCTGCCCGCTCTCCAAGGCACGCTGCAGGGACAGCGTGCGGATTCACCTGGCTCGGCCCCCCGGCCCCGGCCAATTACCTGGCTTTGCTCACAGTCTATGAGGTGGGTTGTGTCTGACTCCGGTACCAGCAAAGGCCAGTTGTCATCCGTCTCTGTAAAGGAAGACTGGGCGGCCAACAGAGCTTGCCCACAGAAGAACAAGGCAAGAAGGACCGGTGCCTCCCTGTCACAGCCCACAGAACGAAGGCCAAGAAGTCAGGTAAGTGGAAGGGTAAAACTGGAGGTTGGCCAAGGGCTTTGCTAGGGCACGGACAGTTTTGCTGTACACGTATCTACTTGCTAAACCTCTTTGCATTCAAAGTCCCTTCCTTGGTGGCAGAACTAAACAAGCTTTGGGACCACATGTCAGTGCCGCGAGCTGAAAGCTTTGTGATTAGCTAATCTGAACAGATCCAGCACCAGTCCGGGGGGCTGCTGTCACAAAGAGCTCAGGTGGCTTCTTGTAAAGCTCAAACTCAATGTGCCGTTTGTCCCAGCTCCATCTGCCTCTTGACAGCACAGGCTCCGCGTTCACATGCAGAGAATTCTCCTGCCATTTCTAAATGAAAACTGAATCTCTTTAAGAAAAACCAGGCCAAAATCACCAGGGTAGGTGCCATCGATCTCACAGCTACCGCAATAGAAAAGTCAGCCTTCACTACACAACTGGGTCTCTCCGTAAGTAGCTTCTCAGGTCGCTGTATTTGATACACACGAATGAGAATAAAATCCATTTTGTGGGCAAGTTGCTGATACTCTGGCACTGAGCTGGTATCTATCACGCAGGCACTTGCAGGATACTTGAGAAATACCTGGCAGGGGACTCAGCTTCATATTTATGTTCCAGTTCTCTGCAGTGGTATAAGGGGTCTGATGCTCTCTCCTGTATTTCATACACAGCTGCTAAACGTGCAGACAAACTTGTCCCATCCCTCTCAGCCGTGTTATTTATCTTACCCCAGTGGTAAGCAGTGGGCTGGCTGCACAGAACTGCCAGAACAGTGAGAACTATAAATAAGCTCAAGGATAATCTTAAAGCACAAAGCAGGAGCTCTCCTACTGCTTATAAAAATACAATCACTCATATCAAACTCTTGGGACCAAGAGCCCAGGTAACCCAAGGAAGCAGGTGAGAGCGTGTGCACTGGAATCATGGCAGGAATATTCATCATCACAACTGCGAAACCCAGTTCAACTTTCTCTGTTCCTCTGACTGCCCACTGCTGAAACACCACTTAGATTTTTTCAGATAGAACTATCCTTCCTAAGCTACAAACAAGCTCCCACTGTCTCTTGTTAGCCCTGTGCTCTCACTGTTTCACCTAAAACTGTGGAGTCAAAGCACACCTAACTCAGCGCAGAAACTGTATGGAGATACTTCAGGAGACCAGAAGAACTCCCAAGAGGTGGTGTTACAGAAGATGGTGAAACTCTGTGTTTGAGGAGACAACCAGACTGGTTAAAGTAGCAGTGTACCAAACCCAGATCGCCTCAGAATGGCATCCTAATAGCTTTCTGGTTTTGTTCCACATTTCAGGTAACAAGAACAGTAAGTCCAGAATCAATCTCCATTATCCAATATAACACTGCTCCTGCCCGTGAGGACACCACTTGAGCAGAAGGAGCCTCCTTCCCCTTTCTCCTCTCCATGGCCAGCACTGATGCCACGCAGCTGCCAGCTTCCACTTCGTGTCATAAACATGTCAGCTCTCTTCCCCTTGCTCTTCCCATCAGCAGGTGCCAAAGGTCAACACAACACACTGACTACCACGGTCCCCATTCCTTCTAGGCTGGCAGCTCTGGTGTCGAGCATCAGCTGCTGCACCGTCAGCCTGCTACCCCTTTTCCAGCTTGTCATCTCTTGATCCTGCACTGCCCAGTTCCTCTCCTCTTTTTCTTTCGTCTCTTTGGCAAAAGGCACCAGCAGTTCTGCTGCACTGGTTGGCTTCTGTTACTCTTGGTCAGTGAACATTTTATGCTCACTGACAAGAAGGTCCATTCTCCAGCACCAACCACTGCACCTCAGCTGCACTCTAACCTTTTTTGAGAAACTGCTTTAATTTGTACAGAAATAAAAAAAAAAAAAGTAAGATAAAGAAAGCCTTTAAACTGAACGAACACAGACCCATTCTTGCAAGATGAGCCTCTAAGCATTCAGCTTCCTCCACTCTGTGCTGTGACTGTGTTCAATTAATCAGCTAGAATTTACTGATCTTGCCCCAGAATACCCTGTTCTAGTCCCTTATCTTGCCAATTCTAATACTATCTGCTTTTCCTCCCTACTGGCAGCGCACCTTGTGCTTCAGCGCACACAGTGCTGGGGCTGCGGGACTGCTCAAACCAGGGGGTGTAAACCAGGTGTGGTGATGATCCGGTAAAAAGGCAGAAAACTAGAAGCAAAATGATAAAGAACAGGAGACAGGAGAGAGGACACAGGGCAGGAAGAAACCAATAGAGGACACGGTGGTGGAGGGCAAACACCCTGTAAAACTGTAACCACCAACCATAAATAAAAGATGGAGGAAAAATAGGCAGCAAGGGAATCTGGAAACACAAAGGAAGGCTAGAATTATTTTAGCAACTCATGAGGAACAGCCTGGAACCCATTCATCGTGGAATACAATATTATGATTTTTTTTTGTGACACTAGACTCCACCTGTAATGCAGAACAAGGCACTCTCTCTAGTCCGTTAATATCCAATTGACATGGCAATGGGTTTTCTGTTTGTGTTCAGGATAGAATTTGTGTATCCAAACAAAAGAGCACCTAGGTGAGTTGGTTGCCAGTGTATCCAGATTGCAAACACAGGTGTCACCCTCAAAAGCTGCCTAGGCTGTACCCCCTAAAAGAGACTCCTATATGCTAAAGCCTCTTTCCAGTCTCCCAAAGTGAGCCCACTTTGGACTGCTCATTTAAGTTTTCCTTTACCTCACTCAGCTCCTTCCAACGTGCTTCATCAGGCATCTGAGGGTGCCGGTTGCTTTCAGTGCTGCTCTTAAATCCAGAAAGTACAAATCCGTTCGGTGACAGCCACATACTCTTGGATTTTGCAAAGGCTTCCTTACGGGCAACAGCCACATCCACTGGCTCAAATGTCGCTGACAGATATTGATGGCAGTAAGTGAATATCTTCTTTGGTTCCTACAAAAAAATACACATTTGTTTTGTTACCATGATTCTCCTTTGCCCACAAGGTACAGAACCAGTATTGTTTCTTCCCTTAAGAGTGCAAGTAATCAGAGATCGAAGCCATACAAAATATTTGTCACTAAATATTAACACATGCTTTAAAATGTCATTGTATTCTGATTCAACAATGAATTTAACAATAAGTAGTATAAAGGGATCTCTGTAAAATAACTGCAGAAAGAACTATCTTTAAATAGTATTTGTGTAAAAAGAGAACAGTAGCTGCTACCAGGAACAGCTTTCGCAGAGCTAGAGTCACTTCCACCAGCTGATAGGAAATAGCATTCGGTGTTAAGATTCAAGCCAGACCGAGAGCCAAAAGCAGATAAATGTGATTCTTCAAATGTGTTCCTAAATGCATTCTGCAAATGACTTAACACTGCGTACTCCAACACTGCCGTTACTCAAATTCTCCCACTTACGACTGCGCGGGACTCAGAGCTGGCCGACCACCTAGGTTACCAAACTCTGCAGCCAAAGAGACAGCCCAAGGCATGGAGGCCAGGCCACTTGACTGCAATAACCAGCTTTAAAAGTAGACTTGACACCAGAGTGCCTCTCAGACTGAGATCTTTTTGGATACCACCTTCCCTTCCTGTGCACCAATATGGGAGTTACCAGTGTAAAGCTATTTAACCCATCTCTCTCCTTTCAGAGCTACACAGCAAGCAAAGGTCTTCCAGCTGTGTGTCCCAATTCACCTTGGCTATTTCCTGGCGAAGCTGCTGCTTTGCAAGTTCTGCAGAATTCAGGCTCTGACAGCTGTAGTTAAAGACCGATTTGCCATCAACAGGAGAAATCCTGAAAGTTTCAAAATTTGGCTTTTTCATCTTTCCTTTGTTAGTCTGCAAAGAGAGATAACAGCTGAGTTCTGACCGAACTGGTAATCCAGAGTGTTACCAAAAACATCATAAACAGGGAAATGGTTATGTAAGCATTAAAAAAACAACTTTAACAAAATGACAACAAAAAAGCCTTAAAAAAAAAATCTATTTATACATGTATTACATAACGGGTCTTCATTAATAAAATACTCCACAGAAGATGCTAATAAAAAAGCACCTTTTCCCCTTTGCCTATGCCATTCGGCCAGCTGACGGCACAGAATGACTTCTTCTTGCAGTCCTCATGGTAGCTCTGCAGAGCTGATGCTGATTCACATCAGACAAAATAAAAGTCCATCAACACCCACCAAATACAGAAACAGGGGAAACACCGTTCATTAGGACTCTTCAAAGTTTTCCACTTATCAGTATAATTACACCCTTCTACCTTTTCATTGACTTAGGAACATCATTCTACTGTGTTTATGGTAATTAGGGCTTTCAATTCAGATTCTGCCATACCAGGTGTTTACAGCAGGAAAGTGAAACTGCATTGGGGTGGCACTTGCCTGTGACATCCACTTCCCTCTTTTTGGTTTTCTTTCTTTTTCAGTCAAAAAGCCTCAAAGGTTACTTCACCTGCTATCAAAAATAACTTTGTATTTTCTATTCTGTAGAGGACTTCCCAGTTCCTCTATTATTGTCTTGTTTCAAAAGCATGTATGAAACAAAAACTGGTTAGAACACGTACGCTGGAAGACTGCTCATTTCATACAAATAACAGAATAACCCTTCACTTTGGCTGTACAGAAAGATTAGGCCTAAAATTGCTGCTGCTCTCCTGCTTTTATGATGTTATACATGCAAGCACCAGGAACAATTACTTAATCACAGCGTGACCTGAGCTGGAAAGGACCCAGATGGACCATCAAGTCCAGCTCCTGTCCCTGCACAAGACACCCCAACATTCACCCCGTGGGGCTGAGGGTGTTAACCAAAGGCTTCTGGAATATTGTCAGGCTGTGACTGCTTCCCTGGGAGCTGTTCTAGTGCTCCCCCAGCCTCTGGGGGAAGAACCTTCTCCTCATGTCCAACCCAACCCTCCCCTGGCAGCTTCCTGCTGTTCCCTCAAGTCCTGTCATTGGTCACCAGAGAGAAGAGCTCAGTGCCTGCTCCTCCTCCTCCCCGTGAGGCAGCAATAACTGCTATAAGGCTCCCCCTCAGTCTCCGCTTCTCCAGGCTGAACAAGCTCAGTGACTTCAGCCGCCACCTCCTACGATTTCCCCTCTAGAGCCTTCACCAGCTTCTGTTCTGTCCTCATGTAACCGTCCTTTATCAACAGAGTGACTGAAATAGCACTTAAATTTCTTTCACTATCTCCAAGACAGTACCCTTACACAGGAATACAGATTTCCATATATCAGGCAAAAACCTCTTTGTATTAATATATATGCAGGAAAAACCACTCAGGACTATTCTTCACAAACCACAGTGTGGCTAGAGTCTGCAACTAAGCAATATACTCCAGAAAGCAACTCCGATTCCCGGGAAACATGTGGAATGCCCCTTCTGTGAGGTCTGTATTAGCAGGAAAGCGTTTAGTTTCAACACGTAACAGGAGAGGTAGATGGATGCTGGTAGCAAGTCAGAGGAGGTTCTAAAATCCTTCATCATTTCCTTAAAGCTCAGCTCAGCTCTGTCTGCAACTGCTGATTTTATTTAATCAAGAATAAGTGTCATTCTGGTTGCCCAAAGGCAAGCAGATCTCTGCCATGGCAAGAGAAGAAAGCTCACACTTGACATGAGCTTAGCTGGCTTAGTGTCCTGGGAGCACCTGGTGACAAGGGGTGACAAGGGAGAAAGGAAGAGACAAAGAAAAATAGGGCCCAAATCCCAAAAGAAATTACCTGTCCTTGAAACAACCTGTTTCCTTACCACTCACACGGTGTCTCCTCTGTTTACCTGTAAGTACTAGAATTGTTCTCCCCTTTGAGAAGCAATTACATTCGCAATTTAACTTTTGCAAAATCCAATTACCCTGCCCTTTTTTATGTTTGCACAATACCTACAAACGCCTTACCAAAAGTTTTTAATCCTAATGAGCCTCCAGGAGAAGAAGATGTTGATTAAGGATATGAAGCTTTGCAACTATTGGATTTGCCTCTCGTATATCACAAACCACTCACCCCAAGATGGTTTCTCTCAAAAGACTTTCTGCCTGCTCGCCCGCTCTTCTGCAGCGCACGCTTTTCATTGCGATCGCCTGGCGAAGAATGTACTGCCCGCTGCACTCTGCTAACGTGTCTGAGTGCTGTATGGTCACCAGAGGAAACCAAGAGTAAAGGAGGTTTCTGAGGGCAGAGGTCCTCCAAGGCCAGGGAAGCCCCATACTTGTGACTCAAGGCTGTGATCATCTCTGCCGAGGGCAGCAGCTCCCTCTGAACTACGTCCCTCAGCCGCTTACTGTGATGGAGGTAACTCAGCCTGCAGAGATATCAACATGTTATTAGTTTACAGAACCTCATTACCATTGGATCATTACATATTTTTTCCACCGTTAACATTACTGTGGAAAAACTAGAAAAGCTTCTTGAAGAATGTATTTGTTGAGAAGTTCAGGTCAGTTCATGAATGCTGGTATTTAGCTGCAATAAAAAAGGCAAGTAGTTCAATAAACCTACTCGGAAGGCTGCTGGCACTAGATCTAGCTGCAATGTAACGATTAGCTGCCTTTCTCTAGCCTCTGGCTGGGAAGGCAATAAAGCAAATTCCCTTCAGGCACACTGGTTCCAGTGTACAACCCGTATTTATGTTGAACACCCCCTAGAATCCATTCTGCCGTACCTCTATGTGATGTCTCATTCTGCTCAAATTTCATTCCGTGCGCTGTTCACAGCCCTGCTTACCTCACACCTGACCTCATTCACTAAATTTGCCCTGCAATGCGCCACATTAATACGAAAGCAGTTCTAAATACAACAGCTCCCGCGCACCACGCACACAAGTTGTTTACGTGCCCTTCAATCCAGCTCTCAGCCCCTCTGGCTCAGCCCATGGCAGACCATGAAACACAGTGACCTACCTGGCAGCCACACCGGACTTCTTGCTAAAACTGGAGGTTCATTAACTCATTTACCGCGTAACTCTTCTTTATTTGAGGAAAGTAACTTTACAAAGTACTGTGAAAGAATTCAATTGTAAAACTACAGCAACAGCATTATTTCTAACCCTTACTTCTGAATAATAAATACAACTGATAAATAACACTAATTTCAAAGCTGCATCAGCATTAATTGACACAAATTGAGTTGACATTCATGTGTTAAAAACTAAGTTGGTCGTTGTGTATAAAGACCACATCCATCAGTTTCTCTACAGTTAAAACTGCTTTTCTGCCTAGTTCTAGCAGAAGGAAATGTCTCAGGAAGCAGCTGTTTCTGTTGTGCACACGTTAAACCAGTGACTGACAACAGCAACCCCAAACCCAATAACCACGAGTTCCACGAGCCAGAGAATGCTCTCGAGCACAGCCTACACACTCCAGCAGAGAATTGATTCGTGTTTCTCTGGACAATTACAGATCCAGCAGAAGGAGAGTCTGGTAAAAAGGGCCACTCAGCCGCAAGGGAGGGCGGCTGGAAAGGGCCGTTGGCCAGGACATTGTCTCAGCCACTAACAACGCCTTTACTGAGGTTCTCTCTGATTTACAGCAATGAGTACTGTGAAGTACAGTGATTGTTCCTGCAGATTTACTTCTCACTGGTGGAAAAATACCCCCTACATTTAAAATCATCCCAACCTTCCCAAACCCTTCCCTTTCACTGCAGGAACCAGCGCTGCAGCTACCTGGCAAGCTGGGCACTGCAGCCAACCTCCTGGTTTCATCTTCTTTTTTTTGTAGATAGGAGATACTACAATAAAATTTCACAAAAAATTAGCTACAAAGTATGTAAAATACTCAGTACTATGTTATTTTCTACCTCAAACCTTGCCAGCACACAGCTAAAGGGAAGCCCCACTGCTGAGGAAAAAAAAAAAAAAAGAAAAAAGGATTTTTAAGGCCATCACCATGATGGCCACCAGCCACCTCCACTTTGCATTCTTCTCCTCACCAGCTCACGGGATAAACATGAAACCAACTACAGATACGTGAGAAGTATTCAAGTTCATTAGAATGAATACACTTCAGAACTTCAGTGTAAAGGCCTGGCTCTTCATTAGCTTAATGAAGTTAAGTTTCATAAGTCATCAGCAACCAACCAGTTGCTGAGCTGGGATGGCTCAGCCAGCACGCAGAACAGGCAGGATCACACTAACGCAGCCTGCTCGCCCATTTCTCAGCAGCTGCCTAGGCAGCTTGGCATATGTAAAATACGATTTGTAGTAGAGAGGTAATTCCGTACCTAACATACCTTATGAAATGTGTTTTAACAAAAAGGGAGGGCGGGGGCAAGGCTGCTACCAAAGGGTGGGTGCGTTATTGCACCTGAACAGAATTGTTAATGAAATCAGATGGAGGTTCAGGAGACATTCACTATTTCTCGTCGCAGGACTGAACTTTCCCACTCATTTCAAATCAGCTTTGCTGGATTTCAGTTCAGAGGTGATTCTAAGCAAGCCAGTCTATTTCTAGTAAGGAAGAAATCCATCTCAGTTCACCTCTGCTTTCTAACCTCAAGTTCCCCTATCAGGGAGAGCTGGCACCTTTCCCTACCTCTCAACCGAAGTGTCTTAAGTTAGAAATAAACAAACAATAAAACCACACATGGAAATCTGTTCTTACATCAGTAAAATACATAGATCGATAAAGATGTGTTCGCACAAGACTGCATCCACTTTCTTGATCTTTAATCCATCTCACAAGATGTAAAGTCAGAGATGCTTTAATACCTGCATGCTGACAAAGCGAGCAACCTGGCAGAGATCTGGCAATAAAGTGTGCATCAAAAACCCCAAACAAAAGGCCAGGCACAGGAGCCATAGAGCTCCCACAAAACTCTTCCTTTCTCTAATTCCCACAGGAAAACAGTTCTTAGAATTCCCTACTTAGTTCAAGTGATTTCTCAGCTCCATCAGGTCCCACTTGCTCGCCTCCTGTACTCCCTCCTACATGAGCTCTATGAGAACAGAGCAGGGAAACAAATCCTCCCCAGATGAAGCTTCTGACACTGGAATTTTCTCCTCCTTCTAGTTCTATTGTATCCAGATATTTCCTGATATCCTATCCTACTGATACTCCTCTCCTCTTTACAAATCATGAACTCCTGCCCACGGCAAAGCGGGCTCACCAACACTGCGTTACCACTACATCAGAGCTTGGCAAACCCTGCTCTTCTGCCCTACCACACCTGCTCTAAAATCTGAATTACCCATCAGGCCCACAGACTACTTCCATCAGGGAAAAGATATCCAAGAGTATTAATTTTTGTATCAAATATTCACTCTCCTTTGCAAATATTTCATGTCTTAATTTCTTGACTATGAACCAGGATGAGTCATACCTGGACAAGGCTTGGAAACACACCCATGGGACTGTACCCCTGACGTACAGCAGAGGCTGCTTCGCTGTGGTGAAGAGCGGCTTGCGGAGGCGGCAATGATAGAAGATCGCTTCCAGGTCTGTGTAGAGGCGTTGATGGAAAGACAGTTGTGAGTCATACAGTATCTCCAGTTGTCCACCTTCCTGTCTGTGCGTCCTGTAACAAAGGACACCAATGACAAGGTTAAACAACCAGCCCATATGTCAGGTGTCCTCAGTCCTGCGGTATCATTACTCTCTCCGGTGAAGCTGCTTTGCTTTTCTCCTTCAGATGGAACTTCTTAAGCCTTCACTTCACATGGACTATTCTGAAAAAATTATTCTGGGCATTTTCTTTCTACAAAGAAAATATCAAATATCAATATCTTTCTACAAACAAAGTATCAAAACTCTCATGACGTAACGGAGTTGTATGTTTTCTTTTTAAGCCTCAGGGCAAACATTTGAAAGGAAGCTCACCTTGGTTTCAGCAGCGTTGTTCCCCTTAACAGCTTTATTCTTGCAACAGAAGCATTAGATAAATATTTCCACTACAAATACAAAAATCCGTACTGCAGCAGTAAAACAAAGCTTCAGTTCAGGTTACAGGTGAGAACAGACAAGAGCCACCTTTTCATGCAATAAATAATTTCAGCAACTGCAATGAAGTGACTTGCATAAAAAAGAAAAACCCAAACAACAATGCACCACAGGAAAGCACTAACATGGTACAGTGAGGGGAAAAATATCCGTTCTTTTTTAAGTATGAAATTTGAGGGAGACATTCACTTTGAATTCGTTATGTTTTCCACTAAAATCAAAAGGAGAAACAGCTTGAATTCCAGCTTCCTCATAGTGACTATTTTTGGTTTAGATCCCATTTAGGATTCTTGTTTTAATCTAGACTGGGCAGATTACAGTGCTGCTTCCACGAACCAAGTAGCAGCTTAACAAAAGAAAAGTACAGATTGCTCTCCATCTCATTTTATCTTTACATGGATGATCTGTGGTGTGACGTGGTGAAGACGGGAAGATTATGCCTCAAGTGAAGCAGCCACTGGGACTCACATCCACTAAAACCACACAGAAAGCACCAGCTATGTACTTGCCCGTATATCTTTGTATAGCAAGGGATACAAGAGGGAGAAATTGAATTAAAATCTCTGAATCTAAGGAAAGAACCGATGAAAACCTGAAATTCTCCTACCTTTCAAAGTGTCTATCCCATAGTCTCTTGATTGCTTTTTCTTTTAATCCTTCCAAGACAAAGAGATGAGTTGCTCCATCCAATAAGTGAAAACCAGTAACAATATCCAACTCAGAAACTTTCTCAAGTGTGGTTTCCAGTTTTGACGCAGCAAGAGCCATTCCAATTAGGTGTACAGGACCGCAGTCCAACGGGAGGGCTTGAGCATTGATTTCTGTAATCTCTTCCACCAAATCATGTAATAAAGATGAATTATTATAGTCAAAAATGTAGATTATACAACCATAGGGACAACTTGTGACTTGAGCATCAGCAGCTTCTGCGTGCATTCTCAATGGCACAGCGATTTCCACTCTTACTTTCAAAAGGGAGTCTGATTCTAGATAATGTCCCATAGGCAACGCTGACTCTGATATCTTCTTTTTTTTATCTTCCTCACTGGAAGGAGCTGTATTTGGAGTTGAGCAGCTAAGAATGGGAGCACTGATAGCCAAGTACTTTCTACCTAACAATAATTCAGTTAGATTGATTTTAACTACCCCATGCGGATGCCACATGTCCAGTTCTTCATCTGCTTCATCTTCTCCAGACAAACAGGGCTTTTCTGTGTTGTTTTCCGTGTTTCTATCCCGGTCGTGAACTTCAATCTCCAAAGGCGGACCTCTAAGACACTTCTGTAAGTCCCCAGGTTCCATCATCCCTGTCAGAAGTACATTAACATCCTTAAAGTAGACATGCGTTCCGTGGACTTGTCCATGAGTTCGATGAGGTGGAAAGTTATGAAATTTGTACTTGCAGTAGGTGGGGACACACAGTCTCTAAAGAACAAAAAGATGAGGAGAAACAGACATTTGCAGTGTTAACTTTTTTCCTTTTTATTTTTAACCTCACCGTACAAACGGCTTTTCTAGCACAGAATGTATGTTCTTCATAGCACAAGCTATGGTCTTCCAAGGCAGCAAAGAGGCCATTCCACATGACTGAATCCTGGGTTTGGGAATATTTGCCTGTCCTCGACTTTGTTGACTTTCCAAATATGCCAGGAAAAGCTCATTGTTTCTAGATCATGAAAGGGGCAGGCTAGGGACTGCAACAGCTCCTGGATATTTCTGGTTTCTCCCTGTGCATTCATCTGCAGGACTTGGGCCTGAAATAAATGCCTACAGCTGGAAGCTAGGAAATTCAACAAGTACCCAGAGATACGTAGGGAAAGGACTGTACGATCTCCGTTATCAGCCATTTGTTTACAAAACTGGGGAAAGCAACTAGAGGGATTCATTCCACAATAGCTGCTGTGGTTTCTGCACAGTACGCACTCCGCAAGGGAAACACAGTCAAAGCTTCTGTGGTCACTCTGCAAACTACAGAGTGGTTGTGCCTCCATCACTTGTTATGTTGCACAGTTACTGACATTTTCCCTGTTTCTCCTCACAAATGCTAAGCCAATTTGCCCAATCTACAGTGTAAAACTCCACCACAGAACTGTATATGCTGTTAGAGAGTTTCCAACGTAAGATTTTGAACTACTTTCACAAAACAATAACAAAACAGCCTACTGATGTTACGGGTGAGGCTACTGCGATGTGGACCAGATCTTTCATATACCATTCCCTTACAATTCCACCTCAGGTGGGATTCAACAAAATAGCTCCTGAAATCAAAGGTCTTCGACTTTAATTTCACTTTCTGAGAAGAGTCTTTCTGAAATAGCATTTCTTTAAGCCTAGAAATGCAATCATTTGACAAGGGAACACATTTTCTAACTCATCTCTCAAAATTTACAAATATATTGCCAATAGTGGCTGGAGAACAGTCAGGTGGAAAGGGACTTGGGAGTGCTGGTGGACAGGAAACCCAACATGCGCCAGCAGTTGCCCAAGAAGGCCAACGGTATCTTGGCCTGCATCAGGAACAGTGTGGCCAGCAGGACTAGGGAAGTTATCATTCCCTTATACTCGGCACTGGTCAGGCCGCACCTCGAGTGCCGTGTCCAGTTCTGGCCCCTCAGTTTGAGAAAGATGTTGAGATGCTGGAGTGCGTCCAGAGGAGAGCGACGAGGATGGGGAAGGGGCTGGAGCACAAGCCCTGTGAGGAGCGACTGAGGGAGCTGGGGTTGTTCAGCCTGGAGAAGAGGAGGCTCAAGGGAGACCTCATTGCTCTCTACAACTGCCTGAAAGGAGGCTGTAGTCAGGCAGGGGTTGGTCTCTTCTCTCAGGTGACCGGTGACAGAACAAGAGGACACAGTCTCAAGCTTCCTCAAGGGAAGATTAGGCTCGATATTAGGAAAAAATTCTTCACTGAGAGGGTGATTGGCCATTGGAATGCGCTGCCCGGGGAGGTGGTGGAGTCACCGTCCCTGGAGGTGTTTAAAGAGAGATTGGATGAGGCTCTTAGGTGTTGGTGTTGGGTCATAGGCTGCACTCGATGATCTCAAAGGTCTTTTCCAGTCTTGTGATACTGTGAAAACCTTAAATCTGTATCAGTGACAATATAGATTACTTTTTGCATACAGCAATTGTTAGAATGTTAAACATTCACTATCTTTCAAGTTAAATACTACTTTTAACTCAGGACTAGAAGCTGTCCTAACAAGCACACTGCCTTGTCAGCAAATTGTTGCAAACAATATAACACTACACCTGAACTACAACTTCTCTGGTTTACTCATCATCCAAAAAAATCAAAATGGGATGCCTATACATAAATTATCGCCCTTGGTAAACATGGGGATTGCTATTTTGCTGCCTATGATCCATAGGCACTAATCTGGCCACCTGTTTCTCATGGAATGTGTTAATCACAGTCTCCAATTTTACTATTTATAAGGAAAGTTTTCTCTAACACCATGCCCATAGTTTCAACAAAGCCACTTTGAGGGTAACGAGGCAGTTCTTTTGGACAGATGTAGCAGTAGGTTTTACCTGCAGCTCTTCTATCGGCACAGGGGTGTTCGGGAGGCAGGTAGCTGAATGAATCCTTATAACCAGAGGATTCAATTCATGTCGTTGTCTTTCAGACAAAAGAGGTGTTTCCACAGCAAAAGTCGCATAAACATCTACAACTTTCGGATGGTCTTCTGTCAGACGACTGGTAACCGTTTTTTCTCCTTTTTAAATATACAAGATCAAATACCTATATATTACAGAAGCAATCTCATCAAGGCACCCATATTCTATGGAATTAATTACAAACCTCCACAAAATTTGTATCAAAATAAAACAAAAGTATTGTTTTAACTTCTTCAAATAATAATTATCTTTCACAGTCAGAAGACAATAACCCCCCAGCAGTGTCAGTGCCTCCACCTGGCCTAACTGCCAAAAGTACAAAGAAGTTTACTTTCTTTTCAAGCTGCAAATACGCAGCTTGCATAAACACCAAAATCAAAGTGGTTTAGAGACTTTTCATCATAGTTAAACTCTTCATTAAATGTAAACAAGCACCATCAAACTGGCTTCACTGCAAGAAGCTTTGCCTCGCCCATGCCCTCAGCAGCTGAGTTCCGTGCTGCATGACATAGCGCTATTTCTGTCTGCGTGCACAGAACAAAGGGCAGATTTAACTGACTACACACAAAACCAGGACAACATATATTAATTATGAATGTTAACGTAGTTATGGCTGGAAAACTGCAGAAATAACCTACTCTGCTCTGACCACTGTCCCACTTCCAACACATTCGATGCACGTGCTGATGGAGAACTACACCGCAGAGTTACTTTGGACATCCCACCCTTCTGAGCACACACAGCTCTGAGCATGTCAATTCCCTCCCAGTTCAAAACCAAATCCCCAATCTTTCTTGACCAGACTGGTTTTGTCCCTTGGGAATTTCATGTTCTGGATCTTCCAAGGCAGTCCCCAGCAGGCAGACCCATCTCCAGAGCAGCAGCCATGGAGAACACCCAGCACGGTGTTCCCTCCCTGCCCCTTCCTAAGACAACAATACCTGCGAGGAGAGGCATGAGATCGAACTGCAGAGAAGCAACGTCACATTTCTTTGCCTGAGGAGCATCCATGTTTTTTTTAGGACCAGAACCTCTTCTGCCTGGTGATGGAAGACAAGGTTGGACTGCGCAGGAAGAACATTTTGTTGCAATTAACGAAAGGAATAATTTAAAATGTACTGCAGCAGGTGGCATTATTCAGTACCGGTCTCAGAAAAAGATGTCGATTATACACCGAACACCAACTTACGCTAGAATTGCAACATGCTCTGGTTTCCATCACACAGCCCACTATACTGTACATAGAATCCCTGCTTGACAAGAAACAGCAAGCATTAAAAGTTAACAGAATTAGCAAAATAAAGTGTATTTTTGCCACCTCAGTGTTCTTCCCCTTGCATTCACGCATTATGACACATATATGGTACTCTGTTACATGCACTCTGTTGTTTCCAGAAACCTGTAATTTACAACTTCACTTCTACAAAACAGGAATATTGGCACTCCTTCACCTCACCTGAGCTTACCATGAAGATAAACTCATTGATATCTGTCATTTTCCTGAATGCTGAGCAATTATTCCCAAAATTCTTTTTCGCCCAGATCCAGTCTTTACCCAGTAAAAGCAGTCAGTCACAAATCCCGGCTGCAGACGCTTTGTCTGCGCAGTTAAAAGGGCGAGTACAGAATTTCAACACAAACAGTGTAATTCTGACAAAAAATGTAGCAAGTGAACACAGCAACTTAAAGAAGAACTGTAGAAATATTACTGCTGCTGTGCCTGGCTTATTACTATTCCTATAATAAAAGGAAAGACTGAATGTTCTAAGGACAAAGTTAACACTCAGATAGAAGTAACGAGAGGCAGGCAGCACATCACTGAAGTTTTGTCTTCTAATAACAATAGTAATGTAACAAGAAATATTAGTGGTACCAAAACAACACCAGGGAAGAAACAGGCCACTCTGAACACCAGCAAAATGATAACGCACAGAGACCTCTGTGCTAAGGGCGTCACTGTCTATCCAAAGCTTGTAAATGAGAATTTCCAACTGCTTTAATTCTTAAAGAAATAGCATGTGGAATTTTGAGGGAGAACGGTGAGGAACTGATCACATAAGCCACCGGTCGCTGGAGTTGTGGGTATGAAAGAGCAAACCAACACCACAAAGTACATGGAGGAGACGTGGTTCGGAGTTAAGCTCTGCATACTGTGCTGCCTACCGCTGTCTGCAGCTGCACAGGAGGGCTCCCAAGCGCCTGTCCGTGGTTCGAGTGTAAGTTACAGATGAGAGAGCAAAGTACCGGTGAGTGGGGCATTTAATGTCATGAACAAGCACTGGAAATAAAAATGGACTGTAAACCCCAGATCAAAACCTGGCCTCTAGTGGAAAAAGTTATGCGAGTGACAGGAAACAACAGCTTGATAATTTCACAGTTGGGATAGTTGTTTCAGGTCCAACATCGCTCTTGTCCTTGTCTTCCAAGTCCCTTGCAAATATCCACCCCTGGAACATCCCAACTGGTAGGAAAGAACCATTGCCACCCCTGCTCCGTGCTACCAGCTAAAGAAGTCAAAAAAGAAAGGTTTATCAGCTGCTGGAGAAAAACAGAAAGCTCACGGCAGAATCAGAGATAAAGCATGGGTCTAGTAACTCCTGTGTTTGTTTTCATTCTGAATTCTTTAACATAATAATAAAACTAATTTTAAAATAAGATAATCAGAATTCCATATCTACCTTCTCAAATCTAGTCCGTAGTTCCACCCAAAACCCCCTAGAAGGGCAACAAGGCTGGTGAAGGGGCTGGACAATAAGCCCTGTGAGGAGAGACTGAGGGAGCTGGAGTTGTTTGGAGAAGAGTCTACAACTGCCTGACAGGAGGGTGTGACACAGTGGGCGCTGGGCTCTTCTCACAAGTGACAGCGATGGGACGAAAGGAAATGGCCGCAAGTTGCACCAGTTGAGGTTTAGAGTGGACATTGGGAAGAATTTCTTCCCTGAAAGGGTGGTCAGGGATTGGCACAGCTGCCCAGGGACGGGGTGGAGTCGCCATCCCTGGAGGGGTTTAAAAGACGGTGGATGAGTTCCTTAGGGACAGGGTTTAGTGGGGAGACAGGCACGGTTGGACTGGATGATCTCAGAGGTCTCTTCCAAACTTATGATTCTACGATTCTATGAAAACTTACCATTTGCATTGGCCAGTTTGTTTGCTTCATATCTCAGAACTCCCACATCATGACTTGCACTCATAGCATCTTTTGAAGTTGAATTGACTGGGGTCTTATCCAGCAATGTGGTTTTCGCAAACGTCACATTTCTGAAAACATTTTAAAGACTTGAAGTTATTTAAGAAATACTGAAATAAAAAAAAATAAATCCCTACCATTCTAATGATTCCATCCAATCATTTTTCCCTCCATAAATGTCAAGCTCAACTGCCAGAATAAAAACTTAAAGGAGATCAAAAAAGGATATCAATAGGATACACGGTCCTTATCTTTTGAGCATGTTCTGTCACTGGTCACCTTTGGTACACGCGGTAACACCACTACAGACAGGCAGGCCAGCAATCTACAATAAACACACGGGTTTGCTCTATTATAGGCACAACCGTCTTCTTGGTGGGCAAATGCCGTGGGAATGCTGTTAGTTTCAGCATGAACAAGTCTCTCAAACTTCTTATCAGCCACTGCTGTGAACGGTTCTTCGCAAGACATCACACATTTTGTCCTCTCAAGCACACGCAGTCCATACAAACTTGACATGTATTGCTGCTGAAAAATGGATGTTAATCAGAAACAACAGAAAAGGCTGTTTACTGGAGATGAACCTGACTGCATTTTAGATCTGAATAAATGTTTTTGTTGTCCCTGCCTTCTGATGGCCTTGACAGCACCCAGAGTGCAGCAGTACAAGACAAACCACAGCAAAAGCTGCAAGAGGGGAGACTGAGATGAGATCTCAGGGAGAAATGTTTTGCTGTGAGGGTGGGGAGGCCCTGGCCCAGGTTGCCCAGAGCAGTGGTGGCTGTCCCATCCTTGGAGGGGTTCCAGGCCAGGTTGGATGGGGCTTGGAGCCCCCTGATCCAGTGGGAGGTGTCCCTGCCCATGACAGGGGGTGGCACTGGGTGGGCTTTAAGGTCCTTTCCAACCCAAACCATTCCATGACTCTGTATTCCATGATACTGCCTCCAGATCATCATCTTCAATCCACAGCATTTTATTTCTGATTTATTAATATGTGCAATATATTCCATTCATCCTTGGCATCAAATTTCCTTTCTTTCTCCTCCTCCCAGGAATTTTAATCTCAGAGGTTCAAGCTCTTCAGCAGCTTTACAGATATTAATTTAACTCGGCCAGGCATCCATGCAGTGAGCAATGAATCAAGAACGGCTCTGAAGCAATGTATGCTTACAGCACTAAAACATGACACAGGTTAACCAAGCATTTCCCAAATAACTCTACCTATCCTCAGAAATGTTTCAAAAGGATCATAGCAACAGCTGGGAGAAGGTTGGTTCTGTGGTTTTGCAGGACTGAAAGTGATTGACATTAAAAATACAGCTTTCCGAGATTTTTCTATTCCTATAAAAACAAATAGTCAAAATTATTAATATATGGTTAGCTAAGTAGTGAATGGCAGACTGTCAAAATAATTGCTTGGGGAACAAAAATTCTAAATAAAAAAAGTTTCCATGCACTTTTATAAGTAAACCATCACTGTAAGAAAAGCAACCGACCTGGTAAATCTAAACCAGTCAGACTCTTTGATTTGCCTCAATAAGAAAAGAAAAATCACTGCCAATAGTCAGAGGCCCTTAGAGACCATCACTTTATATAGCAACCTCCAGGTGCTGGGAATAAATGTAGGAAACCATATTGGAGTTCCTGAAGGTGGCATGGAATTCATCGATGGATTTGCCAAAGCCTCCCTGCTGCAGAGGAACAGGCAGCGAGGCTCTCAGCCCCTCTGGGAGCAGTCCCACAGCGTAACGCAGCTGCACTGAGCGTTCTCCTGGAACCAACCAGAGAGAAGAAATGCGGCCCACAATCACTGTGACCGCTGTACCTCCTGGCTCTAGACTTTTGGCATAGCATGAGGGAAGGAAGATGATGATTCTTATGTACAAAAGAGTAGCAAAACTTTGCTAAAACTTTGACCAAAATCAGCAAAATGTAACAACTTCCTAAATCTCAGATTTGCTTTTTGAGTAACCACAAAGGCTGCTTGTCAGGTAACTCATGGTCCTGCACAAGGAATGGTCATCACGATAATAACAATTTGTGAACATGAAGCTGGAAAAAGCTGTCATCACAGCTATGATACAGGTGGAATGAGAATGTTCGGGTGTATGAAAGAGCAGCAGTGATGGATGGATGGACAGACCAGTAATTAATTTTATCTTGTTTGAGCTTCACTTTGAAATACTTTTTTCCAGAAGAACTAATATCCAGATAAATACTCTGACATAGCTCTTGTGCCATCAGACTGCATCAGGCTTAAACTGAACAAGCACCTTTTGGATACCCCTATAACTCAGCAATAAAGACGCTTACAAAATACAGAGCGAATCCAAAGTCAGGTAGTGCCCTGGAGTCCTACATTAAATCTTACACAAGACAGGCACTCATCTATGAGCAGAAAGGACGTGCTGCTCATGGGACATCCCAGCAACAATTCCCATTCAGAGTTACAGAGCAAGATTTCACCAGTGCCATATTTGGAGTAAAAACCCTACTTAGTTTCAGCAACACAAACTCACGCTTGCACCAAGGACCTCCTCCCTTAAGCCATTAACAGATAAAATTCCATTCCAACAGTTATCACAGTATCACAGTATCGTAAGGTTGGAAAAGACCTTTGAGATCATCGAGTCCAACCTATGACCCAACACCTACACCTACTCCTACTTGTCAACTACACCATGGCACTAAGTGCCTCATCCAATCTCTCCTTAAACCCCTCCAGGGACGGTGACTCCACCACCTCCCCGGGCAGCGCATTCCAATGGCCAATCACCCTCTCAGTAAAGAACTTCTTCCTAATGTCGAGCCTAAACCTCCCCTGGCGAAGCTTGAGACCGCGTCCTCTTGTTCTGTCGCTGGTCGCCTGAGAGAAAAGTCCAACTCCTGCCTCACTACAACCTCCCTTTAGTTGCCACACACAGAAACACAAGATACAAACACACTAACCCAACTGCTTACAGCAGTTATGAAGCTCCGGAGGGCCTCATTTTATTTTATCATGTAACCGCATGGTAGGTACTTTCATATTAAAATCACAATGCAGAAGGAAACAGCGCGGTGAGCAGTGGTTGTAACGTGGTGGACATGAGCACAAAGGGAGTCCTTAGCCTACAAACCTGCAACTGAGAAGTGTAGAAAACAGAACAGGCAGCAAACCAAGAATTATGCAAGATGAAATAACAAGAAGACGTTGATCAAGATCAAGATTCTCTCAAATCTTACAGCACAGCACCTTTGTTAAAGACGTATCCAGTCTCCAGCAGCTCAGAAGAATCGTAACTCGGAAGCTAAAGCAGGGTAGGTGGATTTTTGAACCACTGGGAGGATGTGTTTTTTTAAAGATGGTTTTGCACAGAATGAAAACTTTCTGAAACAAATTAAAGATTTTGCTCCATGTGCAGTTCAACTTTCTTGCTGATTTTTTTCATCTCTACAATGCAAGTTTCCTTTCTGCCACACAAAACCCACTCCATTGCAGCAGCAAGATTCAATTACAGATGTGTTTCTCACAAACAGCCACGTTCTCAGGCCATGCAGAACACGCAGAAACACCCAGCTGTGAAGCGGAGCTCACGTGTTTGTGTTGAAGGCATTCGGAGTCTTTGCAGTGACTGCACTGTCTTTGGAGCAGAGTAACAATCTGACTCAACGTCATTCGGGAGGAATTCTCAAACTTGCAGAACAGCATAAAACAAGAAAGCTCATTGCAGAACACAGGAGTGGATTTGTCACCCTGTACTGTCACCTATTAATACTGTAGAAACAAAATGGGAGCCTTGTTAAAGTAGTTTCAGACTTTATGTTTTTTAGGTGACATTCTGGGTGATGTATTTGAGATACACCCTACGTGTGACTCATTTCTATTTTGAGTGCAGCATCTTTCATTACGAATAATGCCCAGGAAAATAGGATTTTTTTAACTGTTATAGTTTCTCAAGCCTTGAAACCTCAATCCTTTATATACAATTTTAGAGTTACATGATGATTGTTAGAAATTTGCCACTGAGAATTACTAAAATAAATAGCGAATAACTGCTCCTAAAGGAGACCAGAACAAACAAGGAGCAATGCCGCTGCGGCAGTGTGAACTTGGGATTACCTCATGTGCTTTAGAAAAATCACCTCATGGTCATTTGATCCAATACAGGGTCACAGTTACAGAGCTGTTAATCACTCTCAGCCAGCACAGCCGGCTCTGCCAGCAACTGGTACTGTTCACGCTGCTTTCAACCTTCCAAACAGAAGGAGGTGCCCTGATCCACACCAAAACTGAACGCTTCCAACTGAGCTCCCAGCAGCAGAGCAGCTCCCAGTTCCTCCTCCATCTAGTCTTAACCTTATCCCACAGGTCTGAGGTCAGTGAACAGAAGAAAATCAAGCACAAACCAGTAAGCTGAGCAAAGTTTGTTATTGCAGGTAATTTTTTTTCAGAAGTAACTTTTTCACACCAAATACACTGTAACAAGTTGGATTTATCAAAGGGCACCAGTGTAAAAAGCAGTAATTAATCACATCTGAAACCATTTAAAAAAACACAGATGCTAAGAAACAATCACATCTTTTCAACTTATTTTCAACACATGAACATTTCCCACTGCAAGTGTAACATACTTACCTCACCCTGCCCGAGCCATCTCCCCTGGGTGGATGCGGCAAACCACAATGAGATGTTGTTTGTCCATTCACATCAGTTTCTTCTGCCAAATTAAAACAGGGGTTACATTTGTTATTAAGTATTTTTCTGTTTTGATAATTCCCACAAGACTAACAAAATGCTTTTGTAAAACTATAGGAAAACATGGTGAGAAGACTTATGCAAGCTGGATTTGTAAGTCAAAACCACCAACATTTCATGTTTGTCTTTGTGTCGAGGATAAGTCTGAATAAGCCTGAAGTATATAAAATAAATTATTTTTGAGGGGTTTAGATACAGGTTTGTGGTAATTACCATGCCGCAATTTAAAACAAAACCAGGAATAAACAAGTCATCAAAATAAGGTGAGAATACACAAACAATATTTTGTTAGCATGGGATGCCCTCTGTGTGTTCAAGTAGGTCTTGATGTCAATAACACATCTTAGTGCGTGAAAGACTGCACACACAAGAAGCAATACGTCACTTTTGCTTATTTCTTTTAATAAACTGTTCCAATGGATATTCTAGTGAATACTCACCAAAAAAAAGGATAGTATTAGTAGTGTCCAGATCTCTTATACAATGTGGAGAAATGCCCAGCCATTCAGTCAATGGTTTCGATATGCCAGCAGTATGGAATACTACACCTAACTGTCTTCAAACGTCATTTAATTACAGCAAAATACTCTACAATCACACGTTTCTGTGTTAATTACTCAACACATTACAGTGAGATGTGGGTCTTAATTAGAGTGAGATTGGAGCAAATCAACATCATAGGAATGGCAGGGAGAAGGCACACCTGAAGCGCTGAATATGTTGCACACAATAATTTTCTTTTATTGGGAAGTAAGCAAAGATGAAGCAATGCAATGTGAGCTTTCTGCCTGGTTACAGGCAGGATACCGAGAAACGGTGACACCATACTTGTTTTAGAGAGCACAAGCTCAGGGACATCCAGTAGTGCAGAGTCAATGAAAAGAAACATGAAGAGACCTTCCAGACCTGCCTTTCTTCCCTAACACAGAAAGGATTAGCACGTAGGCAAAACACTGGCCTTTTCCCACTCATCTGAACTCGCAGCTGCGCTTCAGCCCTTTAGCTTCTTGAGCACCCTTCCACCTTGGCAGACTGCAGTGGTTGGGTCATGCTCCTCTCTGGGCCCGTCACTAGATGGCACTGCCACCAGCGTGCAGATCACAGCAGGAATTACCCTGCTCCGACTGCACACGTCATTAACCATCAGAAAACGGGAAAAAACCATAAAAAGCTCACCAGCCAAGGGTGGTGACACGGAGCTCCGCAGCACAATGTGAGCAGCCCTGCATTAGCTGCTAATACAGGAGGAATCCCTGGTATTGTGCTGCAAAACCAAGGTTTCCTTTTGGCTAATTCTATCTAAATGTTTGTCAAGTCCATTTCTTTTTGTTCTATTTGTAGATCTAACAACATCACAGACGTAACAATGTGAGGTGACCTAGCTCACCATAAAAATATAAAATGAAAGGGAAAAACAAAGAAAACCAAACAAGCACTCATTTTGTTTGCATTTTCACAAGATTACTGAAGTCAAAATATAGTTTCATAATAATCACTTTCCAGTACTTTTTGGACATTTTTTTTTCATTAAAAGAATTCTATGGGAAAAAAAAAATGAAATTGCAAGACCAACTGCTTAAAAGTAGAAATTTTCACAATAAATGGTCTATGCTGCTTGAATCCAGCCCTTGGGTACTAATACATTCCCAAGGGCTCAGGTGATGGTTACACTCGCCCTGCCCTGGGCAGCACACAAGCTGTTGTTCACTGCGCTGCTCAAGGAAAGAGTATTCCAAAGTGAGCTTTTTCTTTACTGCAAAATGCAGGTCTTGGGTCAGTTCTTACAAAGTATCCAAGCAGTAGCCTTAGTGCAAGGTAAGAACTACTGAAGTCCTCCTAGAGAGTCCTGCAACACTCACTGCTAGGGTATCTTTTTGCTTTCTCAACATTAACACTTTCTATAATGTGTCAAATATGATCTCCATTGTGAAGACTGAAAACTGAAGTCCAAAAAATGAGGCAAAATGTTTTCATTGCTGGCCCAGCTGGAAAGCCAAGGGTTTAATCTGTTCAGAATCCCCATCATCATCTAATTATTTTAATTTCCATTAATTAAGATTTCATCCATGTGCTCTTGATCTCAGCTGCTATCGTGCGCTCTCAGCCCCGTGATCTTCAGTGCAGGTCTGCGATGCGGTGCCGTGTGCTCCCTGAGCTCACAGCAGAGCTCTGCACCCCTGCGCGGTGCAGAGATGGACAACAGCCCGATGCCAGACTTTGCAGTAACCTGCGGCAGTGCCGCAGCACGTCCTCAGCTGGCACAAGGCAGGGCCATGCTACCGAAGCACAAACAATCGGGATGAACTTTCACACTTCCCCATGAACCAGTAATTTAAAGGAAACACAGCACACTGCTGGAATCCAGATACTGGCCAGCAGCAACAATGTGGAACCTCACCTTCTAGTCACAGCTCTAGATGTTACCACAATCACTTATAGACACGAAGCAGCACAAAACCCCAATGCTTTCTTCCTTCTGTGAGCCAGCTAAACCTCCTTTCTGTCCCAACTCTATTCCAAAGCCATTAGAAACTTTTTCTAACTGTAACAGTCTTGGTGCAACCCATCATTGCCTCAGCAGATTCCTCTGTCAAGTTCCTGCTCGCCCATCACTCAAGGTGCCGTGCCCTAAGCCAACCCCACTTCCCCATTGTTGTACCTTCAACAGGAAGGGCTGAAGACTCCTGTGCCTTGGATTTCTTTCCTGCTTTGAATTTTGTACGGCTGGGTGCTGGCTGACTCTCTTCAAGGAATTTTCTTTGCAACAGCACTGTGTGTTCTACCCCATCTATCAGGAAAAAGAATTAAAATAACGTAAATTCCCTGGTTTAGACTTCGTTCCTTAGTGTGACTGGGCCACTCAAATTCCGAGCAATGATCTTCCCATGGCTCCTCTTCCCCTTTTCTTACTGTCTATGAGAAGCCACTCTTAGACTTCAGTTCTGTTCATCTGGAGGTTAAAATCACCAAAGTTATGGAGATTTACCTCCAAGCCCACAGAGGAATCTAGCATAAAATTCTCTCCCTGTCTACTGCACAAGAATACATATTCAGAAGAAAGTATTGGAGCAGCTGAGGCTTGTGGGAACTCCTGGAATACTGAGCCTGCAGAGGAAGCAAACAGCCCCGGCAGCGATCTGAAGAAACTTCACCATATGGACTTCTCCAAAAGCATGTGACTTCAGGAGGTAAAGCTTAAAATCCTGTGTCCTGCTTTCCTCTCTTGCTAAAGGTAGGGCTGCCCTTGAGAAAATACTGAGCCACAAAAGAATCTCCGTTCCCCAACAACAGCTACTCAGGTGCTCAGCCTACTTTGAAAAGATAAACCAAACACTGTCAGAAACCTCCACCACCTGCAAAGCCTGTTTGCTGACAAATCTCACCACACCAAAGCAAACGTCCCATTTATTATCATAGTATCAGTTCAAACACTGTATTAACGAGCATTTGAAGTCTTACAGCCTCACCAAATCTCTATCCATTGGTACACATGGAAAAGAGAGCAATTACAGTATTTTACTAACAAATTACGCATATTAATAGTAACATTAATTTTAGCAGTGGTTTCTGGCCACCAGAACAAAGGATATTCCGTTACCTATAGGTTTCACCTCATGCTTAGTTCTCCGGTATTTATTAAGGACTGAGATCTCATTCCATATGTGTCTATAGGAACTCTAACAAGGTCTTTCTCTTCTATTTGAATTAACTCAGCTAGTAAAAACTATAAATAATAAAATAACTGTCTTTGAACTCACTGACCTTCAAGCTAGTGTGGCCAAACTTTAGGCACAGATTCAAGTCATAGGGTTTTGGGAGACAACAGGAGGACAAGATAAAACAGAAAGATGCATGGCTTGATGATGTGGCTGATACAAGTTTCCCTTCTTCTCAGGACAACAAAAAGAAAAATCTATCATTATCTATCAAAATCTATCATTTGTGACTAACATTGCTACCCAACAACCTCAAACATTTCGCTAGTTTTCAAAGGTTCAGATTATAGGCTTATTTATATTTTCCTGCCATCAACATTTTTTTGAAAACATAAACAAGTAGGAACTATTTTAGTGAGACTGTCATATGAATATCAAATAGTCTCAACAACAACTTACCTTTAGGTGCATTCAGAATTTCAAAATAGGTTTTAATGCATGCATTAGACTTACCAACAGCCTCTACATGTCCTACTGAAGAGATAACGTTCGGTTTAGTAAGCTTCGCTTTTGAGGAAACTTTGTCCTTGGCATCCCAGATGTTTAAAATGATTTTGTGATCTCTTAGTTTTATTAGGTATTCATTAGTGACGCAGATATCAAAACCATGGTTCCATGATAGCCACATCTTGTCATTTTCAAACCATGGCGTAATGGCCTATTAAAACACAAGATGAAGATCTTTTCAAGAGCTGACTGGCACCAACGAACTTGAATTCATCTCCTGACCGCTGCTCTCAAACTGAACTTTCCTTATTGCTCCAGCCTATGCTGGGTCTTACAGGATCTTCCCTCGCTGTGTCAGAGCATCGTATTTCATTGGATTCAGACAAAGCAGTCTTACCAAGACAAGGTCTGATATGAAGACTGGAGGCAAGATCAAACAGCAATTAAGCTGTTGCTCAGCATGAGACTGTGCATTGAAGACTTTACAGCATATTCAAAAAGCAAATATATATTCTTTAAAATGTTGACCTGCTAGTTATGAAATTAAAGCCCCAGCGCTCCACTCCACATGCACGTGATGGTGAACAGGAAGAACAGGGCACTCAGAGCTGCCACTACGACACATTTTAATCAGCGACTTTGCAAGTGCATTTTGTTTAACAAAAACATCAAGCTGATACTCTGAAGTGCAAAGCAATCAAAGAGGGCCATGGGAAAAATTGTCCTGCAAAGACAGAACCTGAGAGCGTAAATGTTGTTTCAAACCCAACAGTGTCTCTCTCTCTCAAAAAAAGAAATTATTTCAGTATCAACATTTTCAAAATAATTTCTTAACAAACCAAGATGTAATCATAACAATATATCCAATTTTCAGCTGTATTTTTTTCCCCTGGGTTTGAAAGTCACAGGATTCAGGTAGACACATGTCTAAACCAAACAAAATTGGCAAAATTCTTCAAGTATCTTAAAAGTCTTTTTCTGCTCAACAAAGATCAGAGGCACACATTTCATTTTTTTCTGCATGGGTAATAAAAAGGAGAGTTGACTTCAAATTATTACATCATTATCTTGATATCTGAAAGATAAAAGCTACCATCCCAAGCAAACTGATAATCTAGAGGCAATCAAAAGTGAAATGCTCTGAAATCCACCAGCCTCTTACTACAAATGTAAGACATTACTGCTGATGTGGACCAGCCAAGTCAACATGCATTTTGTACCTGTGGGTGCAGATAAGGCCTAAGCAGCTGTTAAACCAACAGGCAACTACATCACTCTGTATCCGAAAACACCCTCTCACCTTCTACACACAATGTTTTGGATTACTTAGTTTTACTATATCTTTTACCGTGGAGTCAGATTCAGTACGTAGCTTTGCAACCACCCCAACCAACGTCAAATCCAGTTTTCTAGGTACGAGGTCATCTGGTAGGAGGAAGTACTCAATGTGATAGCTACGTTGTGTTTTTGGAAGAGCTCTTGATTCATCAGCTTGAATTCTCTTTCCTCCCATACCAGCAGGAGTGGATTTCTTCTGCTTTTGTCCTAGAGAGAATATTAGAATTATTTGGAATTGTAAAATGTTAGCAAAGATGACACTTCCAGGGCGAATTAATGCTCTCTGCAATGACCAAATGGTCACAGGCATTCCACGGCTGACTGATGAACAGGAAACCCCCATCCCTGTGCCCAACCCTGCCATTCTAACCCAGGTTTAACTACTGTAATGGTCCAGAAAGTTCCTGGAACTGCTCCCTTCACCCTCTGTTCCTGCAGCATGATGTCCAGGGACTGCAGTTCCCAAGGAACACGTGTCATGTTGCCCAGATTACTTCCACGCTGCTCAGGGGAAGGCTGAGTGTACCTGTTCCTGCTACACCCAAACACCTCTGAGCCACATGAGAATCACACCTCATCTGTTGACCAGCTGCTACCTTCTCCTAAAATGACAATACCACCTTTAAACTCCCTAAAGGCGAAACTAGCCGAGTACGACCACCAAACCCCTCCTTCATTTCCATTAATAGACAGGGATCAATTATTATTATCAGCTAAGATCAGCTTGAATACCTGTGTCTACTGAAGAGTCAGCAGTCAGGAAAGATTTTCACCCAATGCTAAAAGGCTTCCATGTCCCACTGTCACTTTTCTTGAGCAATCTGCCCAGGAAAATTCAACCCACCACCATGTTTTCTAACACTATCTCTGTAAACCATTCAGCACACCCGCACACAAATTTATGCAGCAATAGAGGATGAGTTATAAGGAAAACCTGTCCTGGGAACTTACCTGTAGGCAGGACAGGGACAGCCAGTGAGACGGTGAACGTGCAGGTCACCGTGTGGGAGCCATTCAGGTCCTTCCAGCTCTTGTCAGACAGGAGGAGCCTGCTGTTTTCACCCTTTGGGTTCAGCTGCCTACTGCCTCCAACCACCTCTACATTTGAAGTTTCTAAAGTGCTTTTAGGGCAGATTTTCAAGCCTGTCATCTCTTCTTTATCACCTTCCTCCACCTCCTCTTCTTCTACTGCCTTTGAATCCTTATGCTTTTCCTTTGCCATCTTGGTGTACGGGCAAACTGACCCAAAGGTTCCAGAATAAGACAAAAACAGCTCTGTTTCAGTCCTGAAATAAAAACCCTTACTAGAATTAAAGCTGGTGCAAGGAAGGATAGAAAGAGCAGGTCCTGATACAAGAACTAGTTACTATTACAAAAAGTGGAACGTTTTAATTTAAGCTAAAGTAGAGTTAAGTTTCATCGAAGTAACTGTATTTTTTGGAAGTTAGAATGTCCGTCTGAGAGCATATTTTCTTTATAGCTAGATTTTCTTCAAATAGTGTTTTTTCCAGACACTGTTCAGAAAGAAACGATAATGCCTTCTGTTAAGTATGGTCTGTGCTGAACAGATGTGTCTTCTTCTGTAATCACCTCTGTTTGTGTCTTTCTAAAAATGGAGGGTCAGACAGAGCTGGCTCCGATTAGCAGAGATTTGGCTGTTGTGAAGTTCATAATAACATTAAAATTAGTCCTTGGAAAGTAATAGAATATGTATAAGATTTCTGGGAAAATTTACACATATGCATATAAGTGGGAAATATATTTTGTACCATCTCTTGTCTTGTTACACAACTGATGGAAATCATTCCCTCACGCATCCAGCACTGAAATAAAGGATGCTGCTTTCTAAGACTACAAAATGAATCTGAGAGAGTTTATCTACTGGCAGTTTTGGTATCACTCTGTCTTAGTTTAGATGAAAACTAAGATATGTTATCAGATATTAAAGATCTTTAATCAGGCAAAAAAATCGTATAGAAGAGATAGCAGTTCTCAGCTACAAATATATGTGTATACAAAACAGAATCAACACTCATCACATCTAAAAGCTAAAAGTCAAGAAATAGATTGAGTCCTGTACCCAAACTCTCGCGATGCAGGGCTCTTTAAGAGCTGGCGAGCAGTCGCTGCCCCGCACGGGGAAGCGCGGCCCCCCCGCAGCCTGGGAAGGACGGGGGAGGGAGATGGAAACTCAGTGCGAGTTCTGCCGGAGTTGTGGAAGATTCAGCTGAGCCGTGATCAGAGAGAGACTGCCGCTGCCGCCGCCGCCGCCGCCGCTGCCGCCACTGCCGTCCGAGAGAAACGGGATGTGCGGTCACGACCTCTGTCCCGGTTGCCCCGGAAACGTCCTCCCCCATCCCCCCTCGCGTCTGCTGAAACTCCCTTTATTGGCAAAAGGAAGAAAAATTCCTCGGAAAAATCCCAAACCACAACACACTCCCAAAACTCCCATTTTAAGGTACTGTCAGAGTGGGTAACATCCCAAATGGACTGATTTGAGGCCAGGGACAATGCACACACAAGTCTTGGAGCACCAGGGCAGCGTCCCAGCACATCCCTGTATCCTGCACACAGAAACACCTCGCTCCGAGACTGAAAAGGGGGGTGGAAGCCAGGGCTGTCACCCCTCACTTCCTGCTGGGAGGCAGGTTCTGAACTGGTGTGGCTGTGGGAGCAGGGTGAGCCAAGGCCCCGCTCCTCCTGGCCATTGCTGCCGTGGAGCGACCATGGGGCGCATGGGGTTCCACAGGCTGGTGTGGGGGTGACCAGTGGCCTCCCTCTGCGGCAGTTAATCCTGGGAACTTGAGGGAAAACATCTCAGGGGAGCATGCATGCCACTCGGCGCTGATCCCCTGCCTCACCTAGCGCAGGTCTCCCTTGCCAACATGTGTCCCATTGCCCGTGACACTGCCATACAGCAGAGTTCGGTGCTGCTCAGGGCAAGGCTCAGTGTACCTGTTCCTGCTACACCCAAACTCCTCTGGGCCACATGAGAATCACTCAGGAGTCAGCAGTCAGGAAAGGTTTTCACCCAATGCTAAAAGACGCCCGTGTCCCACTGCCACTTTTCTTGAGCAATCTGCCAAGGAAAATTCAAGCCCACTAACACATTTTCTAACATTATCTCCATAAAGCATTCAGCACGCCGCCACACAAATTTATGCAGCAATAGAAGATGGGTTCTAAGGAAAACCTGTGTCAAGTACTTACCTGTAGGCAGGGACAGCCAGTGAGATGGTGAATCTTGATTCATACACCTTCATCCTGAAACCTTCTCCATTTCTATCATTCTGGGACAGCCTGTGTATCCTAACGGATCGGGGGAGCTTCCTACTTGAGCTAATCCTATGGAGAAGTAATTTGCCTCATACCTTGCTCAGCCTACCCAGCTCCTACCTAACACAGCACAGAGCAGGGGACCAGGTCACCCACCACTCACTCAGTCGTTGTGCAGCAGTTGGAAGATAATCTGCACCAGCACAGAGCAAGCACTGTGTGACCCTCTGTGGGCAGCCTAAGCAATGCCTGCACAAATTACTCTGCCTCTGGAGTGAGTCCAGAGGAGGCCACAGAGATGATCCAAGGGCTGGAGCAGCTCCTGTGTGAGGACAGGCTGGGAGAATTGGGGTTGTTCAGCCTGGAGAAGAGAAGGCTCTGGGGAGACCTTAGAGCAGCTCCCAATACTGAAAGGGGCTCCAGGAAAGCTGGGGAGGGGCTCTTGGTCAGGAAGGGCAGGGATAGGACAAGGGGGAAACGGTTTTCAGCTGCAAGAGGGGAGATTGAGCTGAGATCTTAGGCAGAAATGTTTTGCTGTGAGGGTGGGGAGGCCCTGGCCCAGGTTGCCCAGAGCAGTGGTGGCTGCCCCATCCCTAGAGGTGTTCCAGGCCAAGTTGGATGGGGCTTGGAGCCCCCTGATCCAGGGGGAAGTGTCCCTGTCCATGGCAGAGGGTTGGAACTGAATGGGCTTTGAGGTCCCTTCCAACCCAAACTATTGCATGATTCTGTGATTCTATGAAATTACACTCATAAGAATCTGAAAATTTAGTAAGCGCTACCACATGAATCTAGAATTATACCCCCACCGAAAATGCCATCACAAAATCATAGAATTGCCTGGTTGGAAAAGACCTCTGAGATCATCGAGTCCAACTGTACCTACTGTCCACTACTAACATTCCCTTTTACACATTTGCAATGGATAAATTTGTCTTAGTTGCCTTGAACATGGATGATATTTACAGTAGAGTTGGTGAAGAAATTACAAGGGTTGTCTACAATTGGTTGTATGTAATTAATTATGCACAGAGCTAACAAATCAAGACAATGTATAAGCATGTTCACTTTCCAGCAATTTGAAGAGCACAACCATCTAAAGGACTCAGTAGAAATAAGAATAAAGCAGACAGAAATAAATAGAGATATGTTTGTTGTAAATGGTAACACAGGGTTATCTATGCAGCGACCCACTGAGCAGGGGACTGCACTGGGGTCAGGCACATTCGTTACTTACTCACTCCCTTTGCAGAGACTCACATTCCCTAAACTGTAACTAACATTAAATATATGTACACCTGCAGATCAGCTTTCCCCTCCTTAGGCAGCAGCAAAACCAGTACAGGATTAGTTCAACATTTATACACCAAATAATAATTAAATGGTTTGCCTTTTGCACAAACCACACATCCTACTCTTCATACGAGCAGTTCAGTATTTAAGCCTGCTTTAGTCTGTTTGGTTTGACAATATTTCACACGAGGAGATGAACAGGGGTGGAGTGGTTCATTTTCCACATTTTGGTTCTCTCTGTTTTCCCACGATTCTGTCGCACAACCCCTCATCAGGAATTCGGGCTGACACCTCAATTGTCTGCAAAAGCAGCTGAGTGTAAATTAAAATGTCAATGGAATAAAACATGATTGTCATGAACCACTTCCCTGATGGATAAGAGCTTCAACATTGCAGGGCGTATGCTATGAATACAAGAATATGCAGATCCCTGTGAGCCATTCCCGTATCTGCTCCTGCCTTCATGCAGGGGGGTTGGTAAAATCTCTTTCAGACAAACACAGTGAGAGCACCTGAGTTTTTCATAAAAAACTGAAAAGCACATAAAAGCCCAGAATGATCCAAACCTTAAAATGATTCGACGGCTTGGTGCTCCTTTCACACCTAGACTAGAGCAAGACCCAAATCCTAGACGCCAGGCTTCTGCTTCAGCCCTCAGATCCAAAGTGCTGCAGATACTCCTGCTGGGTACCAGCCAGGCCAAGCTGCTGCAAACTGCAACGCTCCCACTTTAGACACAGCTGTGGGGAAATAAAAGGCTGTGGACAGTCTGTCACACTGCCCCAGAACCACCAGTTCCATCACCTGCACATCTGCCCCACAGGCAGGAAACCTATGCCTACTTCTTCCCTTTCCCACTGCATCTCCATCTCCTGACCACCTGGAGCAAGACGTGGCTCTCCATCATCTGGCACACAGGGACATGTTGAAGCTCTGCCACTATGAAAGGAGGCCAAGATTTGCCAAATTCAATAGGAAAAGTGAGTCTTAAGATCTAGAGTGGTTTTCTGAAAGTACACGCAGAGCCTCAGCAAGCAGCGAACAGGACACGCACTCTGGACTGCTGGCAAAGCCCAAACCATGAGGCTGGCAGCTCATACTCCTGACTCCTCTCAGGCAAAGGCCTGGGGCTGTGAATCCTCCGAAAAGTGCATAAACCCTCAGAATAACCAGGAGCAGTGGACACCACTTCTTTGCCATCTCGCTCTACGCAGCGCTCTGTCTAGCGTGCCATCTGGGGGGACTGTACGCTACGATGCCCAGCTTACCCATAGGAAAACTGATGCTGACTTTACAGGGATTCCAGGTTCTAGATGACATGGGAATGGCCAGATGGGCAGCACCAAAGCTGAAGCTTCCATTGCCCTCCTTCCATCTGCTCCTCACAGTCACTGTACCTCCATGCCCTCACCTGTACCCTCACGCTTAGTAATCTCTGGTATTTAGGAATATCCAGGAGAAAACGGGTTCTCAAAAGGCCAATTCTAAATAACAGACATTTATCCTGAGAACCCACAGTCTAATTTACAGCAGAAATTAAGACAGCACCATTATTTTAGAAAGAAAATACTTTTCTGAAGTAATTTAGATACACACTCTTAAAAGGAGTCAAAATGTTGCAGTAGAGGCTCAGATCACATCTGCTCCTTACAGCCAAGACAGAATCTGCTGGCAAACTTAGCACCTAGAGAAACAGAAAGCCAGGAGTAACTGACTGGAGCCCAACCAGCCAAATTCTGCTCTCGCTTACACTACTGTGAATTTCCAATTCCCCTCCTCCATTTACATCAAAATTTGTTTATAAAAAAGAAACCCCATGAGAACCGCTAAATAAAAGTTGAAAGCAATACATTTCTCTTTTATAATTACTGTAGAAGATCCATAAAACTGTTCCAGATGCTGAATCTCTAAGACATGTCAAATCCAACACCTGGTTGTGCAGAGCTGCAGCTGTTTCCTCTGCTACACAGCACATCACTTCTTCCCTTTAATAGTTTACACCAAGAGAAAGACCTCAATGCAATTACTAATCTCACTCAGGACAGAAACCAAACTGCAGTTCAGTACGGTCTTTTGTTAACCCCAGCTGCTCCCTGTTTTCTCCACAAAAAGAGAAGCTCTAGACATCAGCTCTTGTCCACTTAACACAGACATTTTCCTTGTGTTCACAAGCTGAATAAGGTGCTCTACATTAGTTACTGAAACTCTTTCCTGTAACCACCCAACATGCTCTTCATGTCACTAAACACAGAGAACATGGTTACAGCCTTTTGCACAGTTTATCAGTATTAGCTACACGCTCCCTGGATGCGTACACAGAATTCTAGAATCATAGAATTGTTACAGTTGGAAAAGACCTCTTAGCTCATCCGACCCGTCAGCCCAACTCCACCGTGCCTACTAAACCCGGTCCTGAATTGCCACATCTACACGTTTTTTGAACCCCTCCAGGGATGGAGACTCCCCCACTTCACCACTGCTGTAGTAAAGAGATTTTTTCTCAATATGCAGTCTAAACCTCCCCTGACACAATCACTTCCCAACTCTTGTTGGCCACAGCATTTCTATCTAAGCCAGGATGCTGATGGCCTTCTTGGCAACCTGAGCACACTCAAAATCTCATCTGTGTAAGCATTAAACGAAAACACGCCGCAGGCAGGAGCACAGCGACGTGACAAACAGGGACATTCAATTACATTTTTCCTTCTTTGTCTTACTGTATACACAGAGCCGATCCAATACACAGGACCTAACAAACAAAAAGACAACGCCCAACATTTTTGCAGTTGCAAGTAACCTCAAGAATGTGCCAGGAATAACACTGCACCACTAATATTATTTTAACTCATCTCTGAATTTCCTTGTGAAAGCAACTGTTTCAGAAACAACATTTTTAAAAGGATCGATAACATCACAGTCTGACATTGTTGGAAAGAGTTTGGAAAACAAACATGAGGTACTTAGCACTACATTTTCACTTGCCCCCTTGGTAGAAGAAATTCTGAAAGGAATAAAATATTTATTTTACTGTAATGAAGTGATCCTTCTGGCAAGACGAGCATCTTCCGCAGTGCTGCGGTGCCACTGACTCTACTTAGTGAACAATAACCCGCCAGACAAAGGAGACCAAACTGCTGACAGACTGGAACACCAGACACAAACACAAACTGTGCTGATCCTCAGTCCCACAATGTGTATGAACCATGAAATAAAATATACGTGTGGTTAAGTTAAGCTCAAGACATTTTTTTTCTGTAAATTTAGTTCACATGGCTTAACTAAACCCTTGGGTACCAAATACAATTTAAAACATTATTCCATCAATGAGGTTGGCAAACAAGCCTAAATCTGATCGAGACAACTCTTCAAATAAAAATATCCAGTTATGTAATTTCAAAAGCAGTATTTTAAGATACTCTTAATTTCCAACCCTCACCACAACACTGTAGAAAGAGCCATTCCATTCAGATCCTTCTTTCCCATCAGTTCCTTCTACAGCTTGAACTCCTTCAAGATGCTTTTATGCTGGAGTGCACTACCAGAAATGGGAACAACTTAGGAAAGAAAAAGTTGTTGAATACTGAATAACATGCTGCCACCACTCGGGTTTAGAGAATAAGTTGAGGAACAAGCAAACCTTGTTTGGGTCAGGAGTAAAATCTTCATCTTCCTATAGTTGGGAGTAAATACATGAGTCACCGTAAATACCATGCGCCAGGCTGGTCTGTACCACTGATACCAGAAAAAGGGTTACATGGGGAGCGATTCATGGTTTTGTTTAAAAGGCAAGTAAGCTGCAAAAGGAAAGTTTACTTCTACCAAACCCAACCCTCTTGCCACAGGGAGGCTACAGCACGCTTGTTTTCTCTGATCCAACTGTTTTTGCAGTTGTCGAGTGAAAGTCCTGGGTCAGACCTGGGTCTTGGAAACACGATGCAAATCCCAACTGCCCATCAGCTGGAGCTCTGCCTGAAAAATCAAATGCAACTTAATAGCCAAAAGCTTGGGGTATTTTTTAGGTATCGGGTATCTGCTTTCTTCCAGAGATGAAACTTGGTGAACATGAATTGACATCACCCTGACATTCTCATTTCCCTGTTACAGTGATACCACAGAAAGCCAGAGACTTGCCATGCCATTTATATCCTTCACTCTTTCAAATCCAAACCCCAACAGATGGGCACTGAGGAATTCAAGAGGCTCAAATGCTCCCCAGTGTTGTTAACAACACTTCTCTTCCAGCCAGAGAAACCACCCAACTGGCAGCCATAGGTGCTAAAGTACCGTTTACGCTGACAGTTTTATAGCCTGGTAAAGATTCTGGCAGCCTTATAATCAATTAATTCCACTTGATAAATATTTTTACAATTTAAACCAGCTAGACCAAAACAAGTTTAGGCTGTTGCATTGTCCAACCCCAGGGCCTTGATGCTTCGGGGTCAGTGGGTCTGGTGTGCGGGGGTAGCAGATGTGGATTTACATAGCAGCTGCTAAAGAGATTCAAGGTTTATGTTTGTCTTTCCTATCTCTCACTGGTGCTGCTTCACAGGGACGTTTTGACCGTAAGCCGATTTCTTGCATGAGTAACATTACCGGACTCAGTTCATCCAATTAATCCTCAAGTCAATCAAAAATACAAGTTAGAAGAGGAAACGAGGAAAATGGGAGAAATGCTCTCTAAAGGTATAAGAATACATCCAAAAGCCCCACTCAAAAAACTCTGAAGTAAATCAGAGCTGGACAGGAGATTCCTAACAGCCGTAAAAAGCCAAAGCACAATATCAGTTTGGGTAATAAATACAGAGCAGGTCACCAGTGGATAAAACTCAGTCCTTGAGAACAGGAAGGCTGATCCTGTGGAGCACCGAGTATCTTGGGGGAACCTACACCTTGTAGCATAAAACCCAGAAACAGATGTTCAGCCAGCCAGCCTTGTATGCTGCCAGCCTACCACAGAAACAACCAGAAAACTGATTTTTAGTGAAGAGGAAGGTCAACTTCCCAAGGATGTTTTTTATTGATGATGGATAGCACACAGAAGTCAGTCAAACATTCCCACACAGCTGTGGGAAGCAGACATAGCCTCTGATCACTGAGCACACTAGCAGACCTTACCTGCCCTGCACAACCTCAGGTAGGACCTTCACCCATACCTCCTGCCCAAGAGCACTATTTGCACCCTGCACTGACCCCCCTGTCCTTCTCTGAGGGGTTCTGTAGGTGTACCTATTTCTGGTCCTTGAAATCGCATTACGGTCTTTCCACCAGCCCTGTCTCTGGCCCAATCTGCTGCTGCTCTAGGTGCGACTTCTTGCACGGACCACAGACCTGGCTCGCCACCATGCCTTGCCTGGGGCTGTTAATGCAGTCTGTTATCACCACTCCAACTTTGCCACCCTCTTCAGACCTTGGGCACGGCTATAGTCAACCCTGGCTCGTGGCGTGTGCCTGCTGGAGGAGCAGCCCTGTTTGTAGCCCCATTCAACTCCGTAGCCTAACAGTGACAACAGACACTGCTTTGGAAAGTCAGTCATTTGGACCAGTTTAACATTAATTCACCTCTGTCCCAGACAACAACTTAGAAAATATGTACCAGTACCATAAAGACATCACATCTACAGAGGTGAAAAAGCCTGAGCTCAGAAAGATGATTGACTTTTGAGGACATTAATTTCAGTAATTTAGTGAGATCACACCCTGGTCCATGAGAATCATAGAATTGTTAAGGCTGGAAAACGTCTGAGCTCATCCAGTCCACCCACCAACACAACCCCACCGTGCCTGCTAAACCGTGTCCTGAAGCACCACATCTATGTGGTTTTTGAACACATTCAGGGATGGAGATTCCACCACTGCCCTGGGCAGCCTCTTCCAAAATTACTTGTCCGACCAGACTCGGTGATGCTGTTGTCTCGCTTATGCTGAGCAGGAAATTAGTTGAGAAGCTGGACACAAACCTCAGACTCTGACTTGGCTGAGCTGCTTTCCAACAGCCACACAGAGCGGGGTGGCTGCCCCGGCATCCCCTCGGGGCTGGGGGCCACAGGCAGTGGACCATGGCCCTGGGTGAGGGGGCACTCCGCAACTGGGCGCCCGTGGGAAAGAGGTGGTGAAAGCCCCAGCACCCCGCTCTGTCCCTGGGCCACCGCCTCGCCACGTCTACAGAGGTGAGAAAGCCTGACGGAACGGAAAGGTGACTGCCTTGGGAGAAGGTTCGTGTCGTTAATTTAGCGGGAGCCCTCGGTTCATAGCGTTCCCTGTCACACTGGGTGAGCTCCGTGACGCTACCGTCTTGCTACAAAGGAACCAGAAGGAAAGTAGTTTAGAGGTTGGTACAAACTTCAGGCTCAGGCGGGGCTGAGCCCCTTTCGGACAGACACATGGAGCGGGGGCCGTCTGCCCGTGACGCCCGCGGGCCGCAGAGGGCAGCGCCCACTGAGGGGGGACCGCACAGCTGGGCGCCGGTGGGAGAGGAGGCAGCAGCCCCGAGTGAGGGACGAGTCCACCCCCCGGCAGTGCCCGTGCCAGCGGCAGCGGCCCCGGTGGCGGCGTGCGCCGGCCCCTCGGTCCCGGACACCGCCTCGCGCCGCCCGAGGGCGGGCGGGGCGCGTCCCCGGGCAGGGAGGGTCCCCGGGCAGGGAGGGTCCCTGGGCAGGGCGGGTCCCCGGGCAGGGCGGGTCCCTGGGCAGGGAAGGGTCCCCGGGCGGGCAGGGTCTCCGGGCGGGCAGGGTCCCGGTGCGGCGCCGGGACAGGGAGGGGCTCGAGAAGCGGCGGGCGGGCCTGGACGGGGCGGGTCTCGTCCGGCCCCGTGCAGGGGGGGCGGGCAGGGAGGGGAAGGTCCCGGAGCAGCCAAGGTCTCCCGGCAGTCGGGGACTCGGCGGCCCCGCAACGCGTCCCGCCGCGATGGAGCCGCGGGAGGGCCCGGAGGACCCGTACTCGCGGCCGGCGCGGCGCACGCAGTGGCTCGTGAGCGCCTTGGCGCACCACTACGGGCTGGACCGCGGCGTGGAGAACGAGATCGTGGTGCTGGCCACGGGTCTGGACCAGTACCTGCAGGAGGTGTTCCACCACCTGGACTGCGCGGGCGCGGGCAGCATCCCCGGCGCGGATTTCCGCGCGCTGTGCCGGGTGCTGGGGCTGCGCCCGCCGGACGCGGCGCTGCCCGCGCGCCTCTCGTTCCGCCAGTTCCACGCGCGGCTCTGCGGGTTCTTCAGCGCGGCCGCGGGCAGCGCCGCCCCGCGCGCCGTGCCCCGGCTGCCGCTCGGCCGCGAGAGCGAGCACATCGAGACGCAGATCCGGCTGCGCAGCCCCCGCCGGCGGCGCGGGCCGCGGGCGGCGCCGGGGGGTGGCGAGGGGACCCCCTCGGCCGCGGGCGGCGAGCGCAGCCCCGCGCTGCGGCGGGCGGAGCTCCGTATCGCCGCGCTGGAGCGGGAGAGCGCCGGGCTGCGGGAGCTCGTGGAGGACCTGCGGGCGGCCCTGCAGAGCAGCGACGCGCGCTGCCTCGCCCTGCAGGTGAGGGGCGGCGGGCATCGGGGCGTCAGGGGCACCGGAGGCGGTCGGGCGAGGAAGAGCTGGGGCAGCGTTAGGGACCGCCTGCGGTTGCGGGGTCCGGGGTACCGGTAACGTTCCCGGGGGGGTGGGGTGTGCTGCTCTGGGACATCCAGTGTCAGTGACCGAGTGTGGCTGAGGGCATCTGGGGTGCCAGCAGCGTTCGGGGGGGCGGAGGATGCGCCGGAACATCCAGCGTTAGTGACCGCCTGGGGATGTGCTGGGAGATCCAGCGTTAGGGACCGGCTGGGGATGTTCTGGGACAGGCAGCATTAGGCACCAAGCGTGGCTGAGGGCATCTGGGTACCAGCAGCGTTTGGCGGGGAAGTATGCTGCTGTGTATGATCCCACTGCTCTGTTGCACGTGCACAGTCACACACCACTTATGCACCAGTGTGGGTTATTTCCAAAGAAAGAAAGAACTCGTGCATTCTTACTGGCACAAGCACATGTAATGACACGGTCATAAGCGCCTGAGAGCTTCAGCTCCTCAGGAACACGAGGAGAGCGTTCTCTTCAGAGCATGCCCATGAGATCTCAGGGCTGGAGCCCGCTGTGCCACGGGGCTGATGAAGGAGGAGTCCCTGGCTGCGGGGCAGAGCCCAGTAGTGCTGGGGCTCCTTCTGGTTCTGCTGGATTTGCTCCAGTGAAACCCAGACGTTGTTGACAGCAGGTAAATTACTGTGGTGTACAGGCAGAGCACTGGAGGGCTGAGTGCCCCGGTTGCTCCAGCGGGTCTGATCAGATTGGATTTTGTGCTGACACACAGACCTTGGCGGTAGCTGGCTCTCTCTTCTCAACGCTCAGCATGGTGGGTGGATGCCCCTTTTACCATTTCCTTTGAAAAGTGAAAGGACGTCAGAGCAAACACAAAGTCACAAGTCAAAGGCCCCAGAAAGAATCAGGAGGAGGACAAAAAATTAGAGCTCCAGAACACAGCCAGCTGCTCGCTGCTCACTTCTGCTGAGCATGACTTAAAAACATAACTGGGAATGTTTTTTTCAGAATATTACTTGCCTTTTGAGGGCAGACCTTAGGGATGGATTAAAGCTATACAGAAACCTATGCAATAACCTGATTTTCCACTTTAATAAGTAGTTTTAAGATTAAATTTATAGCTACATATATAAAAATACTTTCTCAAGTGTCCTTCTCCCTGTATTTCGCAAAGGTAAATAGCTTATTAGTTGCTGATCAGCTGTATGTCATTAAAACAAACAAACAGAAAACAACCCAGCCATTTTCAGTCTTGATTAAAGTGTCAGTTGGTTTAAAGCACATTAATATCTCCCTGCTTTCTGTTCCTGTTCATCATAGGTAGGACTGTGGAAAAGCGATGCTAACCATAAGGAAGAGGAGACCTGTTTTGTAGGGAGTAAGAGCCAGTTAACGGACAATGACTCCCAGACCAAGTGCCTTCAAAGTGTCCTGAAGGAAGTGGAACTCATCCGAAGCTCGAGAGATGGACAAATTGAAGAAGCCATTCAGTTCAATCAGGAGTTGGAAAGAGAGCTGAAGAGCTCTCGGGAATCTCTGCTCAATCTGGAAGAGTGCAACCGCAATCTGAAGAGGGAACAGGCAGAAATGAGGAAGAAGGTGGAAGAGGCGAGACATGCCGTCCTTAACAGTCTTGGCAAAGTGAAGGAGCTAGAGGTGAAAGCTAATGAAGTGCCACGTCTGCAGCTACACATTCAGCAGCTGGAGGCGGAACTGCGGTGCTACAGGTAAGTTCCAGTCTGTCAAAACACACCTGTAAAATCACAGTATTGGCACATGAGTTTGCATGAAAATCATTGGGTGTAGCTTATTAAATGGCTGCAAATACATCTTCTGAAATATAGCCAGAGGGAAATTAGAAGCTACTTATTGACTTTTTTGGTAGAGATCTGTAAGAGAACTGGGCCTGTTCTGTGGAAGGCAGGTCAAAATAAGGATGCTGATTTGCAGAAAGCTGAAGTTACACTCCTCAAACACACGGCAGCAGGACTCAGCGCAGTAATACTTCAAGAAAGCCTCAAAAGAAATTGCTGGCAGTCCTTCAGAATCCATTTCCGACACACAGATTCTTTCACCTTAACTAATTGATATCAGTTCTGACTCCCTGCTAGTTAAGACACACGTACAAAGCCAGGTGTATTCAGAGGGCTGGTACTCCAGCTGTTCAACTTGTCATGCGAATTGGAGCAAGAAACCCCAGGCCAGCTTCTGGCCAGCACTTTTAAACTCTGCTGTGACTCTCTCACCCTTTCACTGACAGAACGAGTCGTAATCCAGAAGAGAAAAGTTCAAATCCTTTCCTAAAACCACACAGTAATATAGTGAGTCTCACACAAAAAACCATCATCCACCTGAACCCCACTTTTGTGATGGCGTAAAGAAATATGTTACCAAAACTCAGAGATTTTGTCACAAATTTAATAGTTCACTGTTTTTATTGCTTTTTAGCTTAGCAAACCTTGGGCTCATTGATGGTTATTAAGTGCAAGGCAATTCTGGCCAAGTTTCAAATTGACCTATGGAATAAAAGGTTTAAGTTTTTACTGATCCAAAATGAAGCTAATATTTAATTGCTTTTTCTAACTGTACTACAACTATATCTTAGTATGTTGTCTATTCTGGACTCCTTTTCTCTTCCTAAACTTATACTTCCTCTGTTTGCTTGTAAGAAGAATTCATAGTGAGTTATTTGTAGCATCATAACTATTGTACTGTTTCATGAAGTTGAGGAAATTCTAAAAATAATCATTTTGTCCGGTGTCTTTCTGTAAGCATTGTGGATGTTAATACCTGTGTGGCTGCAGAAGATAAATGCCTTTATTTAAACATCTATAGCATTTTAGAAACACGGAGGGCACATAATGTCCAAGATGATTGTCCTTTACAGGGATGTTTGGATGAACGATACTGCTCTTGGTGCTGAGGGAAATCCCACTGCTTGTCCTGTCTGTCAGGTTCTCCCTGGCACAAGCACCCAAGACTTAAGATGAGTTCTTGTCCTGCATAATTGCTTTTCCCAAATATAATGAAGCATTAAAAAAATCACCTTTAAACAGGTAGAGATGAACTAGTTAAAGACAATAAGGGATGTCTTCTGGGCCTTGCAGAGCAGAAGCTTTTGTGGGTTACATCAAAACAAGTAGCGTGAGCTTTTAGAAATGGAAACTCTGCTTTTTTTGTAAGATACTCCTCATTTGTAGTATTTATTTGAAAATGCATGCTAATTTAAAGTGAATGTGAAGCTCAGGAATGGTGCTGGATGGATCATTTGGAAACTACACCCACACTTCTTTAGCCGCACAGCACATCTAGCACGGGACCAGGCCAGCGTCTGCTTGCAAGACCCTTCACTGGGCCTTGAGCCGATGTCAGCCGGAAGGCATTGTTGGTGTCACGCTGCTCGTGGCTGAAACAGCCTAACGGCAGAGCCGCTCAGTGACGGGTAGCACTTACGTGCCTGTGCTCACATCCCACAGTTCACAGTACATGGAATACAGAATTCCACGTATTCCACAGTGTGGCACAGAGACGCCTCAGTTGGCAGAGCTCGGTTTTACAGCGAGGAAAGAGCTTAACACGGGCCCGGCTGGCTGCCCTGGGCAGCCGGTGGCAGCACAGCTGGTCCCACTCGCTTTACTTGGCAGGCTGAGAAGAGTTGGGGTTGTTCAGCCTGAAGAAGAGAAGGCTTTGGGGGGACCTCATAGCGGCCTTCCAGTACCTGAAGGGGGCCTACAAGAAAGCTGGGGAGGGGCTTTTTACAAGGACTTGTAGTGACAGGATGAGGGGGAACAGCTTTAAACTGGAAGGGGGAAGATTTAGATTAGGAAGAAATTCTTCACAATGAGGATGAGGAGGCCCTGGCCCAGGTTGCCCAGAGCAGTGGTGGCTGCCCCATCCCTGGAGGTGTTCAAGGCCAGGTGCAACTGGATGAGCTTTGAGGTCCCTTCCAACCCAAACCATTCTGTGATTCTGCTTGCTTATGCTTGGGTTACAGGTGGCAGAAATGACTTCTGCTCATAGCGAGTCACCTTATCCGGTTGTGCAGAAGCCCCAAACCCATGAGCATAATTTGGGTGAGGTGCTGGGAAGTGCACGGTGAGGGGCAGATTTCTCAGGCTGTCGGTTGGCAAGTGGGTAACTGGTAATATTACTCAAGTCAGTATGGATTTAGGTTAGTGCTGCAGTGAGCAATTTTCTCCGTTTCCAAGTACCACACAAAGTTTGAGAGCATGTAAGCAGGATCTGAGTTTGGCAAGAACTAATGCTGCAAGGTAGCAGAGGAGAGAAATGGGACAGGGGACATTGCAGAAAGCATTTGAAATTGCCGATACGTGTCCTGAGAATTCACGACAACTGGCTTGGTATGCCACTGTTTTACTTCATCCAAAGTCTAATTTCTTCTAGAGAGGATCATATTCAAGAATGAGACTGGTCTAAGAGCTTTACATGCTGCTCCTATTTACACTTCCATTTTTATAAAGCAAAGAAAATGATTTCTTCTTTTAGTTTCAGGTTTTCAAAGCTCTTTAAGCATCTAAATCCCACTTCTAGACTTCCATCTTATACCAGCATGCTATCATTTAGACCTGGAATCACAACAGTGACCTTAAATTATAATCCCTAACTCAGTAAACAATTTATTTTGCATCTATACAGGAAAGTGAGTATATCCTTTCCTAAATCAAAGTACCTGAGGCCTTTTCTGCTCATGGAGTCATATTCCTGCAAGTTGAATGCAAGCTGTTGCTATCGGTATCTCTGGTAAATGTTTGCCAGCTGAAGTTTGTGTGACTTAAACTTCTTCTGAGTGCAGGCTCTTGTATCAAGGTTTGACATGTCCCTATTGCGTTATTAGGCTCCTAAGCCAACCTGGCTGACCAAGTAGTTTATCGATATTTCTTGTCTTAAGGTTCTTCCTACACTGCATGCATGTGTTGGGGTTTTGTCCCCTTTCTGTACCATTAGAAATGTGTGCTGTCTTTTCTACTTTAGTTTTTAATCCCTCCCAATTTCGTGAGTCAGCTCAGATACTTTAAGGGGAAATGTCAAGAAATTCCGTACTGAAAAACATGAGTTAAGTTCATTTCAGAGGAAAAAAATGTCCCAGTAAATTGTACGTTTACCACTGGTATTGTACCAGAATAGCATGATTCACCGTGTCAGTGTATGGAGGAGTTCAGGACGTTATCCGAGTCCCGGTTTTACGCAGTGCTGCCCGGAGTTATTCTCATTTTGTCCTCGTGCACTCAATTGCTTTGTCCCAGGTAAAGCACTTCTCATTTGTTATTCCTGAAGCTCAGCTCTTCCGTTTTTGACTGCTCTTCCACTCTCTCAAGATGTGAGTGGGACTGACCTCGGAATTGCTGCCATTCCCTCCCCGCTGGGTGGCAACTGCACATTTGTATTTTCTCTCTTAAAAGCTGGAAGCCCAGGTGAATGTGGTGGCCAGGTCCCAGGGCCGATTCTGGTGCTTTCCATTTGATAGACTCTGTCTGAGCGCAGGTCATCAACAGCTCTTCCCGAAACTCATTTTTCACAGTGAGTTTTGCTCTAGCTCACGGTGACACCATCCATGGATTCTAATGTAGTCCTATGATTTCAGTGCTCTTTATAAGACTGCCACATCTCAAAATGTTACTACAATGAAAATGTCCCATCTGCTGCTCTTCTCTGTCCCTTCAGCCACTTTCCCTGTCAGAGAAGGAAATCAGATTGGTTTGACGTGAATTGTTCTTGCCAAATGCAAGTTGGCCCTGTTTGCTGCACTACATTGCAGGAAGCTGAGAAATGGTGAAGGTTACAGATTGTTTTCTCTTTAATGGCCTTGGAAGGAACAAGAGAATTTAACAACTCTTTTTTGATCGCACTGTAAGAAATAAAAGGAAAGGATGTTTAGAATTGAAATAGATTTCACAACAGAGATGTCCACAGAGTTTTTATGTTGCTGTGGTAGCCAGCAGTGCAGAAATTACATAGGTCAGTGCAAGGGGTCATAAAATACCAAAAATGCTTCTCATGCGCATGGTCTGTCTCCCAAATTACTTAATTATCCATCAGCAGTTATATGTGTTAATGAGTAGGAATCTTTAATGCAGAGAGGCTTGTTTTATGCCCTCATATTCTCTTAAGATTACAAAGAAGAAGGTCTCTATTAGAATTTCCTCCATTCATTTCTTTCATAAAGTCACCAGTGTTGATTCTTCTAACAAGTTCCACTTTAGGTTACCCTCTACTGGCAGCAGTTCAGTTTCTCTTTTCTTTTAGGAGACAGTGTCCAGATCTTTTCAACAGTTTCTCAGGTTATCATTTACTCTGTGAAGTGTAACAGGCTGGACCAAACAGATCCAAATCCATAATCCAAGAACAGGAGAGGAATATGGAAATATTCCTAACTGATAAAGACTTAGCTCTGTGAGGCGAGGAATGCGAAGCCCTCGGAAGGGAGCACAAAAAGAGTACAGAGTAGGCTATTTCCAAGCTGAATGGTAATGCACAGTTTATACTCAGACATTATAGATCTGTTGGTCTGTTTAAAAAATTAGACATCAAACAAAGAGAATCTGCACAGCTTTCTGCTTGACTGGTGTCATCAGCGTCGCCTCTTGCTGCTGTAGGGTGAAGTGCTGCTTGGCCGTTTATTGCAGAAGGCACGAAGTGCGCCTGGAGGCTGTGGGTGCGTCTGTGCTGGACTGCACAGAAGATGAGCCAGAGCTGCAGGCAGTAAGAACGTCCTGAGACCGCACGAGGACACATGGGGCAGTGATTGAGGGCAGTCGGTAGAGCAACGGCACTCAGAGAACTGAGCTCAGGGAGGGTAAAATCAAATGTCACTTTGCAATGTCACAGTGCAAGAGCACTCAGACAGGTTGTTCTAGGTGAACTGATGTCATTTTGTTCTCTAATTCTGCTTATAGCTAGTATTTTGTTCTACCTAAGACTACAAGAAGTATATATTATGTTGAAGTCTGCCCCAAACTCCAGGACTTTAAGATTTTCAAGAAGTTAGCAGTAGGAGGTGAATATGTTCCTCTTGCATGGAGCTTAGACTGCTTGCCTGTCTCCAGTCATAGAAGAATTATGAGCTAAGCAAGCAAATCAGATTACTGCTCCTTTGAAACACTTTAAAGGGATGTTTTACTTTCACAAAAAGCGATAATGGAAGTTATCACTAGGTATGGTAGGGAGACCGGTACTGGTGATTTCAATGCATTAACTTGGCATCGAAGGAAACGTCCAACAGCTTTTTCCACAGCAGGGCTGGTTTAATTGCAAATGCAAGAAGTGTCTTGCAATTTTTTTTTATCATTACTGCTTACGTCCCATAATAACAGCGAAACCTCCACTTCAGATCCTGCAGTGCATTTGTCCGCAAGGAAGCTTGTACTTGGGTGCCAATTCTGGCACTGGAAATGTGATGAAAAGGACGGTTCTCTGAGGTTTTCCAGTGCTGGCTTTTAGTTACACAGTGCTTATTCTTTGGAGACTTTCCCTGGTTTCTCACTAAATCCTCCTTTTCATCTGGCCAGCCTTAGTTACTGCGTTGGGAGTAAATCATTGGGAGCACAATAGCGGTGCCACACAAGTGGACACTGCCCGCTGACGGGGGTGGAGGTGCTTTCGCTGTGTCCCAGGCCTCCTCCCACCACTCTGAGCAGGCACCATTTGTGGAACCCTCTGTAACTGTCACGTAGGAGCCCCATCACATGTACCCTCCTGGGGATGGAGCGATTAGAGCACACTGCAATCCCTGGTGTAGTCAGCAGTAACAGAAAGACAGTCTGAGCCAAAGGAGTTAGTTTTGTGTCTCATACACAGTCTCTCACACATGCAGCTGCCTTCAAGAGCTGTCTCCTGCCCTTCTGTGCATAGTCTGAATCATGGTAACCCCTCCTGTACCAGAAAGGTGATTCTTTGCTCAGAAGGTGGACAGCTGGTGTTTCTACTGTTACTCTCCCTTGAACTGGTGCCTGGAAATCCAGGCAGCTGCTTGGTGGAGCCCGCCGTGCCAGCTGTGTACCTCCCTCCCCCTGGCCAGTTTCAGCTCACCTCTCTGGCTTTACAGCCTTTCCCCAGGAAAGCGGACACCTCTGACTGCTCAGACTTTCTAGTGATGCAATGTGTTAGCTATCTGGTCTGATGCCAGCAAAAATCAAAGATTACTTCCATACACAAAGACAACTTTAAACTAAAGAAAAAACCTACTCCCCCCACCCCTTTCAAATCATTTCCTAAGACTGGGCTCCCTGTCAGAGGCTCTGCCCATTTGACAGCACGCCTCCCAGAACAGTCACTTTGCTGCTGGCATTGCAGGAACCAAAATCAAACAGACATGGCCCTAGCCCATCAACAGCCCTCAGCTGCCATCGTCTGGATTGCCTGGGTGAGCCCCTGCACAGCACCTTTCTGTATCACCCTTTAGCAGTGTGTCACTGCCATAAAGGCTTCCTGGGCACCGGCTGGTGACAGGGCATCGCTGCGGTGTGCTGCTGTTGCGCTCAATTTATAGACCTTAGAATGGCACTGACCTTGCTGTCATCCGTCTGACAGATCCTGACACTTTAGGTCCCACTGCATGCAGGTATAAGGACAGAAACTGGGTGCCTTTGGTTTGATCTGAGAATAGTGAGCAGCTCAGCAGCACTGGGATCTACGCATCTTTCTTGACCTAAAAGCCGACTCACGTTGGTGCAGGAGAGCTGCCTGTGAAAGAACCATTATAAAAGAACTGAGAGAGTTGGGGTTGTTCAGCCCAGAGAAGAGAAGGCTCTGGGGAGACCTTAGAGCAGCCTCCCAGTACTGAAATTGGCTGCAGGAAAGCTGGGGAGGGGATCAGGGAGTGCAGGGATGGGACAAGGGGGGACGGTTTTAAGTTGAAAGAGGAGAGACTTAGGAGGAAATGTTTCCCTGCGAGGGTGGGGAGGCCCTGGCCCAGGTTGCCCAGAGCAGTGGTGGCTGCCCCATCCCTGGAGGTGTTCCAGGCCAGGTTGGATGGGGCTTGGACCCCCCTGATCCAGTGGGAGGTGTCCCTGCCTGTGGCAGGGGGGTTGGAACTGGATAGGCTTTGAGGTCCCTTCCAACCCAGACCTTTCTATGATTCTGTAATTATTTATTACAAAGTAAAACACACCTGTTAGCAAAGCATTGGTGGCCTCCTGTCACAAAGCCTTACAGCTCATTCTGAACCTCGCTGGGGGGCAGGAGGACCATTACGTGTCGCCCATGCAGTCACACACTTGGCTTCTCATTTCTTTCTCAAGCCAACTTGACAAGTTTGTAGCCACTTCTAAGCAAAAGCGCACCTGCAGGAAAGGATGCTTGCCAGAGCACTCCCATTTTCCCCACCTCTCTCAGAGGTCTCTGCATGGCCACGTCCCACGGTGCTGCGCTTGGCTCATACACTCGTGGGATCAGACCTGTTGAATTAATTAGCAGCATTCCTTTGCGTATAGGAGTAATGAGAACGTAGCTGGACAATAAATCTGTTACTGAATGGAAGTTTGCCAGACCTCCCTCACAGAGGCTGTGAAGAGCCAGCAGTATTTTATGAGTTTTCTTTTTCTCAGGTCAGTTTTGTAAGACAAAGTAGTAATAGATAACCTCAAAGTGCAACCTGTGGCCTAAATGTGGGCCTTCTGTCTTTACCTCCCTGAATGTCAAAGATATTGACCAAAATCAAAGTAAAAACAGCAGAGGTGCGATCCTGAGAGGACCAGAATATTGACAAGTGCTTCGGTCAGGCACTTAAACACCCACTCGGTACTCAGTGACTCCACCGTGGCCCTCCAGGGATCAAATCGAAACAACTCAACTGGCTGTATCTTGAGTGGGGTTCCCGCATGCCATTTGTGCTGTCCGTTCTCATAAGTTCCTTCAAAAGTCAGACACACCCAGGCACAAGCAGAGAATTCTGCATCCTTTCAACCTTTTTATTCGGCTGGCGGAATGCAAAGGGAAGAACTTGTATTTTTTTCTTTTCTTCATAAAACTTCAAAGTCACTTTATGAAAATAAGGGGAAGAATCGTCCTACTACAGTGGTATTTACCCTTTGCTCCTCATCTCTCTTTCCTTCAGGATACAAACCAGACAAGGTAGTTTGTAAGACCCAAGCTTTCAAACAGATTCAACTAATTTATTCTGCTAAAATAGTCTGCTCTTGGAATGTGGAAGGATTAAGAATCCACAGGGAAGGAGGCCCTATCTCTTGGGTACATCCCAAACCCGACGATGATAAGACAAGATGAGGGAAGTCACCTTAGAACAATTCAAGGAAAAATTGTGGCTGCTATGCTTAAAAACAAAGCAAAAGTCAAGAAACAAAAAACCTTTTTAATTAATGATCCAGAAAAAAAGCATGGAATCATGAATCTGGAAATGCTAAAGGGACCAGCCCACTCAAACCTGTTCTTTGATTTGCAAGAAATATGTTCTGTTTCAGCAACTGTCTTCAGTCTCTTGTCTATTAGAGTTGGTCATCCATTAATCAACCCTTTATAGATGCAAGACAACCATTCTACTTAATCATTAGCTTAAATTCTCAAGAAGTTCCTCTAAGTAATATAAATATTAAATTATCTGAAGGCCTGGGAGAATATTCAGAAAAACAAATCAGTTGACTCTGACTTCACAGGGAACTTGCCATAAGGCAAACCCACAACCAAACGAAGTTCTTGCAGCCCATCCTTAGGACAGTACAGCCATAGTCAAAGAGTTTTAAATACCATCACGTTATTTAGGACGTTGCTAGGGATCCTCACATGGGGTAGACAGTCAATCTGTATTGAAGACTGCCTGGAATCCAAGCAGGGAGGGGAGGGAGCTGATAAATGTCACTGTTAGGAAGCACAATATAGGCAATTCCTGTATTTTCAATGACATGAGACAGTTATTTACCAGTCAGGCAAATATTTGCTGGAGTTCTGTCTCCGTCTTCTCACCTCAATTGGAATTCCTGTTGAATCCCTGACTGTGTTTACTGTACTGCTCTCTTCCCTTCATTCTCTAGTACATTCTTTATCTTCATCAGCATCACATCTGCCTGGTTAGCGGAATGATTACAATCCAGACTGATATTTGCCTCTCTAGTGCTTGGTTTAGAGTATTCTCTTTGTGAAAATCTGCGTATTTTCTTATATTTGCGGGATTTGCCCTGCAATCTGAATGTCAGCTATTCAAAACTGAAAAAAAAACTTAAGAAAAACTGCAGCCACAACCTAAGAAAAATGCTGCCCTCAAACTAGGGAAGAAGCTAGAATAGAGTGCTCTGTACTAGAAGTGAAACTTTGATTAAATGCATCTTATCCTAAGACCACATGTTCTGAGATGATTCCAAACTGGAAACTCAAACACAGATGTGCATTTTGTGTGAAAGAGGGGGGAAAGAAGGGCAGCAGGATCAGCCGGTCGTAGTATTTGCTTCAGTCCATTACAGAGAAGAGGTATTTCCACAGTTCTAGATGTGGATCGTATCTGTGTGCGCAAGTCAAGCCACCTGAAAGCTGTAAGATGTATCAAGAGGCTGGCGTTTGTTGGTCTTGACAGAGACCATTCTTTATCTGTGAAAAAAGCAATTTTTACAAATTTTTACAGCTTTTCATAATGCCCGTCTGAAAATCTGACAAATTCTCATAAAAATGAATAGATATCTGTGTCCTTAAAGGATCACAAAGTTGTAGCTCAGCTTCAAAGACTGAAAACATAAAGCATGGGATGAAGCTTGATCCTTCCTATAGATACCGGTATCACAGGGTGCTGACTGTGTTCTGGTCAGCAGTGCCATTTCACACAGAAAGGTACCTGATGAATAATAAAATGTTGGACAATAACTGTCAATCGTAGGCTTTGCGCATGGCGCATCTTTAGAAATTCACTTCTGTACAACAAATAACTTCAGCCTGGTGTTGTTCTTAAAACCACTTGACAAATCAGGTGCAGAGGCTGTGACTGACCGTGTGTTGCAGTCCCTCCTTGTTTGTGGAAACAAATGTGCTGTGAAGGGTGCCTGAGCCTCAAGTGCAAATCACCATCACACCACACAGAGAGCGGTGCCAAGTGTGAGGAATCAGATTACAGTGCAAAGCCCCCCGACGTTTCAATAAGTCTACAGAATAAAATCGGGCCCCGTGCTTTGTGTTGTGAAGAGCTTCTTTTCACAGCAGAATGTTTCAGGGAAGGCTCATGGTGCCACATTAATCATAACCCTGAAAAAGCTGGTGTTCACAGCGCAGCTGCTCTGCTTTTATTCTCTGTACTTGACCCCATCACATATCCTTGGCTTAGTTCACATAACATAAAAGTATTGGGAACTGCATATGAGGTGAAGCAAGTTCAGAGCAGAACCTTGTCAGGTTTAAGCTGATTTACAGTGTTTTCCCACACCTGGAGCTGGTAGCTCTGCTTGTACAAAATCACAGAAGGCAGAAATAGGAGCTATCAAAGCCAAGCAAACACTTATGAAAACTGCATATAAGTAGGTTATGCTACGCATTTCTGTCGCAGCAGGTATCCGCAGGTGGGATATCCAAAGGTGTCTATGCAGCGGGGGGCCCACCTGGATTTTGGGGTGCTGACTCCCAGAGAGCCCACTCAGGTGTCGCTGTATCAGCCTCAGCACCCCACATCTCCGAAAGCCACAGAGCTGCCCAGCACACACCCCAGCTCTCTGGAATCAAAGCAAGGGATTTGGAAGGCATCCCTTGGAAGCACAGATCTCACAGATATTCTCTGCTGCAGAACAGAGAGACATCGGAGAGGGAGGTTGTAGTGGTTTAATTCAGTGGCCTGACAGAATGGGCACGAGTGAGGTAAACAGATGGGCCACTCACTCATAGCAACTGCTCTGATTTAATTTAGACCCAGGCAAACTACTTAGGCTGAATATTTCATCCTCCAAAATATCATTTGGAAACAGTTTAAACTAGCTGCATATTGATGTTACATAGAATCATGGAATTGTCTGGGTTGGAAGGGACCTTAAAGATCATCTAGCTCCATATCACATAGACAAAGATAAAAGGAAAACCAGAAAAAAATTGGTCTTTGATTTGGATGTTTTCTTGCTGGAGTGTTTTGATTTTTCCTATCTGAATGCCATTAAATCAGTGTAGCTAAATACAATTTCCAAATACCATTTTAAGACTTAAAAAAGAAACAAAACCAAAACGAAATAGTTCATTTCATGTTGAAGAGGCAGTTTCCCTAGATGCAAACCATTTTTAACTCCGATTCCTAATTTAACCGAACAAACAAACAAACAAAAAAATAGAAAAAAGAAAATATTTGAACTGCTCTAAGGAAAAATGAGGAGAGAAGCTGGTCCTTAGTCTGAAAGGTCTGCGTTTCCATTAATGAGCGTACATAGCTCTGCTTAATGCCCCATACTATCCACAGGCCCGAGGCACAAGTCCTTTAGCAGAGTTAAAAAGAAGAAGCAAAGCAAAATACGAATGTTCTTAGCTGCTGTTGTAAGGAGGAGGAGGGGTGTCTGTGCCGCTGGCTCCTGCCTGCAATGTGCCTGCTTTTGCAGAAGGAGAAGGCTTCTGGCTGTGAAATATTCCCCACACCGGCAGCGTATTCCTGGGTGAATGCACTGACTTTGAATGGAAGGCCTTTCCGTGCAGCCAGGGGGTCGGTAGCTTTCAGAAAAGTTATGATTGATCTCTGTACAGCAGAATTATGTGCTGGGTCTGTTCTTGTGCTGCCAGTCTTGCTCCTTTGCTCCCTCTCCTGTTGTTCTCTACCTGCTTTGCTGTCTTTGGTTTGAAGGTTTTTGTTCGTTGTGATTTGCAGTTTCTGAATGATGCTTCGAATGCATTTAAAAACAGGAAACTCTAAAAAGTAAATTGATTTAGTTCTCTTTAGTTAAATAATATGCAGTTTACTCATACGAATGGTCTAAGCTCTGAATTCACATCAAATAATCGTGATTAAAGATCTCAAATGGAGAGAGTTTTGAAGCGTTTAGACCTGTACTTTATACAAATCAGAGGAACTGTCGGTCCCTCAAGCTTGGCGCTTGTGAAGTACTAAGGGTCATTCATACCTAAATTGCAGTTCTCCAACCTTATCAGCTCAGGCTATGCTTCTGCAGACAGCTCTGGTTTGCATCAGACAAGTCTTTCCTTCTAGTTAGGATACATGGTACTTATAATCTAAATTATCTCTTTATTAAATGATATTCTTTTTGGAACAGAAGATTATTACTGCTGGAAAGGCAGCAATTATTTCTTCCTCTTGCAAGCAAAGCGAGCTTTCCTGTGGCCGCCCCCCTGGAGCAGCTAAACGAACGGAGCACTGTTGCACGAACGAGCACGTACAGAAGTCACCAGGAAGCCACTGATGCTTTGCTGCTTCATGTACTCAAGTTGAAGCTTTTAATTCCATTAATCTGCATTTACCTGTCATTATTCACAGGAAACAAACAGAGAAGAACCCTAAACAAAGCAATGGCTCCATAGGCAGAGCTCACAAAAGACACCCCGAGCCCTCCAGTTTATCGACTGGTCCCGGGGAGGCAGGGCTGAATTTCTTCCCTGCGTGTGACTCTATAAAAGAAGAAAAGGCCCCGGTGAACAGGAGCAGGGAAAGAAAGAGCAGTTCTGCTCATTACCGTGAAAAAGGAGCTGTCAAAGTGTCACCTGCTTTCATCCTTCCTCCCTTGCCAGCCTCTTTCTGACCCAGGGAATGGAAGCTGAAATCAAACAGTCAGAATGAGTGATGGAACTGCCTGGTCTGCGCAGAACAAAGCAAGGGGCTGTTGGGAGTAGTAAAAAGGGGGCCCAGGCGAAGGCAGCAGCAATGCTCGGCGGTTGCTTTCCCCGATTTCATTATAACAGAGGCTGGTGCTTGAACAGCCGTGGTGGGAAGGCAGCCCCCTCCTTTTGGATCTGCAAACACAGCCTGTGAGGTTCCTGCCTGCAGCCAAGGAACTGTGAGGTGGGGGTGCGCATCCTGGGTCAGTAGGACACCCAGGGTAGCGGGGGCTGAGCTCTCAGCAGCCAGGCTTCAGCAGGGGCCAGACGAGTGGCTTAAAATGCAGTTTCCATACTGGCAACGAGAACGGCTGATTTTAATTAAGTTCAGTGTTGGAGGGAGAATGGTGTAACAGCTCACAGCGGGCAGGATGACGGGAACTGCGAGAGCTGCAGAAATAGGGGCAGAAACCCATGCACTGGGTAGTTTTTAAAAATAGGCTCGTGAATTATTCATCAACTCAACATGCAGAGGCCCGAGTTCACTCGCAGGCCTTTGTTATTCCAGGTGAAGTTAAGCAAACCGATGCTTTTGAATGTTTGGGTTGTGTTTTAACCAAGCCTAAAATAGAGCAGCTTTCCAAAGATGAAAATCCTCCCAGGACCCTGGGAATACTGGTTGCTTTGCTGTGCTTATGAAACTGATAGATTTTTTCCATCACTTCATAAATGGAACTGTAAAACCGTGATCTGGCACCAAATATAATAGACAACGTGCCAGATCAGAGGCGCGCTACAAAACAGGTGTAAAAAGTTTATGTGGCTTAGATTGGGTACCCTTAAGTTTAAAGGGCTTTTTTCCCCTCAATTGAATAAATGGCTACTGCATACATCAGCAATGTACTTAGTGGATGATATGCATTGTAGATTTTATATTTTAAAAAGGCTAATTTGCTTTAAAAGAAAGAGTACCCTGTGATTCGTTAAAAAATGTAATATATCAAGGTTTTTCTATCTCGCTAAAAAGATTGCAGGAGATACCAGGGTTCAGAGATGAGTCTGAATTAATCGCTGGAATTAAAAGCAGTAAAGTTCCGCCTCAGTAATTTTATTCGAGTCTCAGCTAAAAGTTCATCTGAATCACAAATCTCAGATTCAGATCAGAATATTCACCGTCTGAGGGCAGCTGGATACATAACTTCAATTTTATCCTAATTCTAACCAGGACTGGTAGTCTGCCTTGGTTAGGACTTGAAAACATGTTCTTGGTCTGTATTTTAGTTAGAAAAAAATGCTTTTTGTATCATGTGGTGAGGAAAGCTACTATCATGTGATTAGCACTTGATTTTAGAGAAAAAATAGTGAAAAACCCTCTAAATTATTCAAGCTGTTAAAACCAAGGACTGTGCGAAACAGCAGAGTGATGTCAGTGACTGGGTGGTGTTACCTACCGTGTGAATGAAAACTGAGGCACTTTGGGGAGAAGAAACACCAAACAACCCCAAACAACAGTTCCAGCTTCAGCGGATCAGATACAGCGACGGAGTCTTGAGCTTATTAGAACTGCTCAGGAATTGCATCTTTAAATCTAGGAACGTATCTGTTCGGTTGCTGAGTTGCAATGAGGAAAGCAAATACAACCTTTATTAGGGAAGGAATAGGGAACAATACAAAGAAAACAATTATGCCCTTTCATGTGTGAGGAACAGCAAAGTGGGAGCCTTCCACCTGAAACAGAGTAAAACTGGAAAAGACAGCGAGCACGGAATCCATTTCAGCCGCTTGCAGAAGTAGAAAAGAGATAGCTGAGGAAAGAAGCAAAAAAGTCCTCTAACATTTTCACCGTGATCAAGAAGATCAATAGGGGAGAACTGTCTGGCCTCTTCCTCTGCAGGAACCGCGTCACCCCAGGAAAGCAGGAGGCAGGTTTGAAGCAGACATCCTTACGCAGCGGGTGAAGGAAGCTCGGAGAGCCTTCCTGCAGGATGCTTGGCCTGATGAAAGGTTACACGGGTTACGAGAGCAACTAAAATACCAACAAAAAAAAATCACCAGCCCTTAGCAGGTATTAAATAGAAGGATGACATCTCTACCCTTGCCACCAAGCAAATCCACCCACCCTGCAGTGAGAGGCCTGGGAAGGGCTGAGGCTGCAATAGGGTACGTGAATGTCAGGGGAAATGTAGGTGTGAGTATTCTCCTTGAACTTTTAATGTACATAAAAAACCAAAATACACTGTAATTGTAGGAGTGTCTGTAACATCACCTTGTCTTCAAGTGCAAGAATCTTAGGTTACTGCTCTGAGGACCAAACTCCCGTGCTCTAAGCTGAGCCCTGACTTGGGCTTAGGACCAACACTTTGGAAGAATCATTGAAATTTCCTTCACATCAGTTGGCCCATCTAAAATGTTAATGGTGACCATGGAAGCAGGCAGCTGTTACCCACGTTAGTTAATGGTTCTGTTACCTTTAAGACAGGAAAAGTTGAACTGCAAGCTTACAGATGCTGCCAAGTTCTCTGTGCATCTAAATGAGAGGCGATGAAGTGCTGCTGTTGCTTCAGAAAAACACTGACACTTGGGTATTACCAGGATTTAAAATGGATCAGCTGTTACTCTGGTAAGAATTTCTGAGTTACAGTGATAAATATTAACTAGAATTTTGGAAAATCTCTGAGCCCTCTATTTCAGTGTGAGAGCCAAACTCTGCCTCTCAGCTTTAGAGAAAGCTTTCCCGTTAACAACCTCTGACAGGATTTCTTGCACACTCCCCAAACATCCGCTTGTGGGACATAATGAGCAGGTGACAGGATTAGACAGATGACGAGTCCAACCAAAATCTAACATGATAAACCCCTGCACAAGCCCCTGCCTTCAGGTCACGCTTTCACATCCTAGACTCTGCTTGAGGGATGCCTGTTGCCCACTCTCCGATCACTTAATTCCTTCCTATTCAAATCCCAGAAGTTCCCTGCTGAGCTGGAAACCAGCACACGCTGTTCGGTGTCCATGTCAGGTTTTGTGTGAGAGACAGCCATACCAGTATTGCAAAAATCCTTTTTATCCGGTCGTGCCCAGAGCAAAATTGAATCTGAAAAGAGAGGCTTGGGGTTTCCGACAGACTGGCATAGCAAATGTTTTCCTACATAACTGAAAAAGATCGTTTTATGTAAGAGTGTGGTTCTCAACGTGGGCTGAGATTTGGGGAGTGGAGCATTTTTAAAATACTCTGTGTTTATCAGAAATAAACAACGTGCTTCAACATTTGCATTTCTTTGGCCTTCATGCTGTTTGCAGCTGTCCGTCATGGACATAGCTGGTAATCCTCTGCTTACAGCCTCTCACTTCACTCCGGCTTGCTTGGTACGTGCGTATATTTGCAATATTAAAGATTATATATTAATAATACAGAGGACTGTGCAGTACCTTACATTCAGCATGCACATTCATGTGCCTCACCTGTGTCTGCCCGTAAATGCATGTCTAACTTGCTTCCTCACACTGTGACGGGGCTGTCAGGGAGAGAAATGGTGTTCTATAACCCGAGGAAGAGGGTTAATGTGTACGTGGCAGAACCAAAGCTATAAAATACAGGCTGTATCCTGCATATCTTAGTCCTAGATGAATGCGTATGTGATAAAGGAGTATGATGAAATCATCTGTTCAGAGTATTAAGAAAAAGTTCATTTAAAATCTATCCACGTCAATGGATGTCTTGGAGAAGACCACACGCTAGGATTTCTAGAGAACTCCATCATGAATATCAAAAGCAGACAAGAACTTAGAAAAGTTCCACGTGGACCTGCTGATCACTGTATGTCCCTTCCCACTGAACTATTCCATTCTCTTCTACAACAAGAAATCCTCAGTTTTGTAAACACTGCATTGTCATTTTCCACATCAGGAATTATGATTTTTAGAAGTTGTCAAGGGCCCGCTCCCTCCCCAGGTCATCGTTCCCCCCCGAGAGCTGCTCAGTCTGAGAAGGAAGGGTCCTTTGGTGTCTGCGTGACGAACTGGAGACTGACAGATCTCCCAGGGTAACCTCAAACACTGTTTATTTTGGACACAGCCAAAATAACAAATCAATATTTGGGGTACGGTCAAAATATGAAATCAAATACTCGGGTGCACTGCGAGTAGCGACTTCCCCAAAGCTGCAAGAGCCGAGCCCAGTCCGTTGGGATCCCAGTGGGATCCCCTCCAGGCAGCTCGACAGAACAGCACAGCTCGGATCTGATCCCATGCACAGTGGTGCCGTGGAAAAGAGAAGAAAGGAAAGAAAAGCGAGAGAGGAGTGAGAGTAGCAGGGGAAGAGGAGAAAAGTCGCCACTCCATGGGCCTCTGGAAAATGTGGTCCTCAGGAGCGCGTGGGCCTGTGGTTCTTCTGCAGCGCCTTCAGGTGGGTTCCATGGGGGGGTGGGCTCGCCCCTGCCTTCCGGGGAGGCTTCTATTTATAGGACAAGTCCGTGCCCCCCCGTTAGCATGAGGGGGTTCTGGCTGCGAGTGTTCTCCAGTTGGCACAGAAGCTCCTCGGGGAAGGCTCTGGCACTGGGGCTGGGGGCTCCGGGGTCACTGGCAGTTCAACAGCCCCTGCCGGAATCACCTCTGCCGGAGCCCTCTGGGCCCCCTGTGCGCAGTCAGGTGGGGGGGGGCACCTGCTGCTGCACCTCCTCCCCCTCCTCTGCAGCAGCACCAGCCCAGCAGCAGCCACAGCGCTCCAGATGTTAAAGACTACGATACAAGTAGAGTCAGACGATAAGACAAGTAGAATCAGTTGATCTTTAAGACAACAGTAGAGTCGGTCTCCACAGATGTAAACCACCTTTTATCGGATTGCAAAGTTGCAAATCTAATCCCCACAAATTTTTCCTTTATGGATTCTTTTGTGCTTTTAACTTAGAGAACTGGTTGTCCATTGTTACAGGTGCTATGCTGGCAAATAAGGGTGAATATACAACAGCATGTGCCGCTCTACTACAACTAACGTAGGTTTTTTGGTAGGTTTTAGATATGACACTGAAATTATCTCCAGAGAACTTCACAATTGGCCACAGGGAGCAAAAAAAAGGATTTAGTTAAACTAATCTAATGAAGTCATGCACTAGATGAGATTGGTTGGATGCAGTTTGAGATCCGTACTGGCATTACACTTAAAGTTCCTAAGTTGTTATTTTGGTTTCGTACCTTTTCTGGAAGAAAAAACAAATATATTGCCTCAAAATAACATTGCTTTGATTTCAGCATTTCTTATATGTCTTTGAGACTATCAGGTAGAGCGTGGCGAGGTGCTAGGGCCTGCAGGCACTTGCAGTCCACTGATGGTAGAAAGGAGGAGTACATCTCGCCTGCGTGTCAGCTGGACGAGCCACCTGCAGTGAGGCAGTGCAGACAGGCCCGCAGAGGATGCAGTTGCTACAAACAGTGCAATCACGGTGCTCATTATTTGAAAATAAACAGACCTAAAAATTGTAAAGAATCCTTGGGAAGCCTTTCAGGAATAGAAAGTGATTATCTTACAAGTTGGCATCTCATGAATGTGCTAGGATATTGCGGCTTACGTTTTGTTCTGTAGTAACACAGTGACATGAGAAGCCAAAACAAGAGCAGCACCGAGCGGGGCTGCACCGCGATGATAGCTCAAAATCCAGCTTTTCTCATAGAAGCCAATAAAACCTGTCAACAAATCCCACCCTTTGGGAAAAAGGCTATTCTGTGAGCAAAACTTTGTCTGCTCAGATGCAATCTTTCCAATTCAGTGGGACCACAGCAATAGACAGAGCTTAGAAATAGTGAAAGGGATTTCTTTCTTAAATCCCCTACGAGACCTTCGGGGTCTTCGCCGCACCGCACGTGGCACAGCTGGCTTTGTTACGCTGCAGGAACTGGAGGCAGTCTGGCTGCGCGGCAGCAGCGACTGGCAGCTCCTGGTCCGCTGCTGTGGGGTCCCTTAGGGGTCCTTAGGTCCCCCATTAGGGACACCCACCCTGGGCTCGATTTTCAGGGTGCAGAGAGCACCCACATTTCGAGAAAACAGGCACTGCACACAATTTAACCACAACACTGTCTTTCCAATGGGAAGGAATAATATCAAAATTAGTGATACAGTTCTGTGAAATTATGGAACTATTTAATACTCAGACAAGCTTTTAGGAGTCTCTAAGGATAATCTTTTATATGTCTATTAAACCACCACGGAAGTCCATACGCACACGCTGTGTAAGGAAGTTTCAAAATGCTTTTTATTGGAACCTGGGAAAAGATTGCTTTGGACTTGTTCTGAGCCTGTATTACATTTTTGAAGCATCCACTGTAGCTCCCTGTCAGAGACAGGACAGTGGACACAATGAAACTCTGAGCCTGGTGCAGTCATTTCTAAGTTCTTATCTTCTTACATGCATTTAAATATCAATAGATTCTTGTAAGCCTTTCATTTTCTTTGGATTTCTGTAACTTTTTATTACATGGAATGGTGATGTAACATCATGAATCGTACTCACATCACGCTCCAAGTGGCTTAAATTGAGCCACTGATACAATTTTTCTGATACCCAATTTGGGTTCTACATGAGAAGGCTCCAACTTGTGGGCTTATCTCTGTTTAAGAATGTACAGAGATTTGATTACCGTTTTTATTACAGCAGCAACTGAAAATCCCAATATTAATTGGGTCCTCATTCAGCTTCATAAACCACCCCTTCTTTGGGTCACTTCTGAAATTCAAACCAGTCCTTCAGAAGACCATCTTTTAGAATGCAATAAAACCAGACCAAGGTGAATGCCACGTCGTTCTGGGGTTCTTTGTAAACATTGCATCACACAATTAAACTTTCACACAAGATTGCGTCTGCTTAACAAATATGACAGTGGGCAGACAAACAAGGACACCGCTGTGAATGTGGTTATGAACATTCTAAATGTGCAAGTTTAGGGAGTGGTTACATCGCATTACAGTCGTGTCTCTGGGTTTAAAATTGTACAGGGAAATCCTCAGTCCTTCTGCAACTTCAGCTAACTTTGGTTTGGTTTAGGGTTATTTTGCTTCTTTTTTTTTACGTAGGCGATGTGAAATGCAGGAAACCAACACATTTCTTTGAAGCAGTAGCACTAGCAGAATGGAGATACAATCTCATTTGATCTCCCTGGTTTTGAGCTGAAAGAATATTGACAGTGGGAAATTTCAATTACAACAGAGGTATCAGTCCCCGCTTTGAGTTATCCAAGAACACTGATGTTGGCACGAGTGAGTCACATAAATCCTGTCCACACCAGCAGCACAGATCCCTCAGACTGGGATGTGCTGGCACAACCTCATCATTTCGTGATCGATGGAGCACTGTGGACTCTCTTCCTGGGTACAGAAGTTGCAAGAGTAACAGACCCCAGCATTTCAGATTCAATGGGTAACTCTGCAGAGCTACCAGATACGTAATGGGAGGGTAAGATACAGGGAACAATATTCCAGTTGTCTCCATCTATAAACACACAATCAACGTGCACAAAGCAGACACCTTAAACAAGCAGCTCTTGTTGTAACAGCCCAGCTATTGGTCTCTTACATCCAGATATAATTTGCAACAGGAAAGTTATTTTATGCATTCAATAGAATAAACTAGACTGTTGATGTCAAATTGCACACAGCCAGAAAAAATAGTGTCCTAGAATCTTGCTCAGCCTGGGCTGGGAAACAGAGTGATTGAGTCGTTTCCACAGAATCCAATTGTCTGGACCTGATTAAAGGGCTGCTTACAAGAAACTCTTTTGAAATGAAGGCAGGCATTGAAGTTCTGTGTAGGTCAAGATTTCACTAAGCCCTTTACTAAACAGCAATGATAGGCTCCGAAGTAACCTTTGATCCTGTGTGGCCTTTCTAAGAACTGAAGTAAACAGCGGCATTAAGGGATACTGGGAACTTGTACGCCTGCCATCATGTCTCTCCTACACTGCTGCGGACCTGGGAGCTCCAATTCCCATTATTCTAATGAGTGTCTTTAAACAATTTTTAAAGCAGCTGCCAGCAGTGTCACCGTAAGCTGTTCGCTGTCATCACTGGTATTGACACCTGAAGGCTGCTTGGGGCATTTGTGCACGATGTGATTTTAAAGCCGTCTGAAATAGATCTGCATGGATCCTTTCTTTCTATTGCTAATGATGTGTTTGGGTTTTAACGAGGTCTGGGAATGATCTGGCATTCTAAACAAATGATTCTGCTAGAAAATGAAATTTATGCCCCAGTTGTTTGGGTTTTTTTTTTACCAGCTTTGACTCTTTGTCAAATGTGGAGACAAAGGTCATTTCTATTCCCAGTAGGATGGAAACCTGAAAATAAGCAGCATTTATCCTAAATAATCCAGTTCTGGCCAGGATGAAAGCAATTCAAGGAGCCTTTGCTAATGCAAACCAGACTTCTGCATGCTCATGGGATGCTGTCATTGATCCTTCAAGGACAAAAGCAGCAGACTTAGTTTACTGCCAGTATCTTTTTTTAGTGACCCTCCAGGTATATGACATTTAATGTACTTACGCCAGTTTCAAGGAATTTACAATCAAAAATGCAGGCAGAGCATGTTAAACCCTTCTTTTAATTGTTGTTGCCAGCCTAATCACTACAGTGTACAACAGTTCTCTCACAGAGGATTATCTGAGTCTCTCAGTCACTGAACAGCACGGCGCCGCGGAGCGGCGAACGGTCACGTAATGAAGGATTGCGGTGTGGCCCTTTAAGTTACAAGTACAGTCAAGATAATTTTATAACTGATGGTCTGGAGGGAGGAGGGGAGTCTCATGATAAATTTCAGGCTTAATGACACAACAGTGTTGCACCTTGCACAGATTATATTGACACCCCCCCCATGTAGTTATTTAAAGTATCTATAGAAAACAAACCCAAGAAAAATCTACGTTCACTTTCAAGACCTACTACTGGGGGGGGTTGATCCTAGCAGGATCTTTAGATATACAGACAAACTCCAGCCTGTTCGGTAGTTTCAATTCAAGCACCAAACAAAACCCCTCATTCTTTATTATGGGACTAAGCTGAAAGAAACTCAGGAACGCTCCGGTCTCAGTGGGAAGGCCAAATCCATCTTCATCCTGACATTTGGCTTTAATAAATGTAGAAAGTAACAGTAAAATAAAGCTCAAATTTCCTCATCAGGATTTGCAAATTTAAGGGTTTCTTCCTCAAAAACTGTCATCCCACATGCTGTATCCTCATTTTCTAACGGGTCACCTCCACCTACCTACGCCTGCATAGGCTGATAAGCTCCCTGACGCAGCCAGCGGTTGACTGGAACACTTGCCTAGTGTGGCTGTTTGTGCTTTTAAGATGGAGAGTTACGAACTTCCCTGCTCCTTTTCAGCTGTGTCAGTAAAAGTTAGAACAGCCTCTCCGTGACATTTGGAAATTCATGAGAGCGTGAAGATGGATAGGAACTTCAGTGTGAAATTTCTAGAAGGTTTTCATTAACAAGCACTTCTGCATTTTATATTCTGTCAAATTTTATCCTCACCTGCCTTCCTTCTTCTAATACATCTCGAGGTTTGAAACTGTATTGTAGAATGGCAAAACCCCAGGGGAAAAGATAAAGTCTCATACTGGATGCAAGAGGAATGGATCAGCATTAGAAAGTTTAGGATCTCATCCAAGGCTGAGGCAGATGAGAAATTTTCCAAGAGAGCTGTCCAGGGCAATGAAGTGGAAATAGAAAATACGGTGTAAAAATCTGGTCACAGAAGATTAAATATTAATCATGCACAGTGAAATAAAATGAAAGGCTAAATGTATTTTTTATAAATACCTGAGGTATTTATTTCCACTGCAGTGCAATGATGTTACATTTAATAATTTTACAGTAAGATGGCACAACTACTGTCACCCCCCTTTTCAAAGAACTGCATTTATTTTAAGTTTTCTTCCTTGCGCTGCATTACAGAGAGTTTCTGAGCACTGCTTCCTGTGTTTCATACAGATTTCCCTCTTTTCCTGTGGAAACCTATTGAGGAAACTCTATGAAAACAAACGGAAGTATCTGTTTGTAATACCTGTAAGATTGCCCCAAAGCATCATTTTTACCCGCTGTGGGGCTCCTGTTGAGGGTCAAGGGTGCGTACGGTGTGAGCAGCACTGTGTCCCAGGAGGGAACGGAGCCCTCCAACAAGCTGTACCCAGCTCAGACGCAGCAAGGCTGCTGCGGGGAGGGGAGCCCAGCTCAGAGGGAAAACCTGCAATTACGTGTTGTCTTTAAAATACAGAAACACGAAAAAGAAGACAGAGGAGCAAGGAGCCAGAACCTTTTGTTAGACTAATCTAGAGAAATGTTGATTGAGAAGACATGAGTCCTGCTTACCCAACCTTCCCATGAGCAATTTTCCTAGTAACAGCTTCCATCTGCTCCTCTCTCCCTCCCTTCATTTATCAGCTGTCCTGCTTGAGGGCTGCGCTGCAGTCTGCGATGCCTGCGTACAACCAGCGACGGTGCAGGGAGTGAGGCACAGGCACCCTGAGCCGCGTACCATTAAAGATCTTGCCTACAAAAGGCACCTTTGAGAATAACCTGATGTTAGTAAGATCTGCAATACCTCACATATGCAGCAGCCAAAACAGAATCACACAAGTGTTTTCTGCATCATTTCAATTGCTTTTAATCATAGAATCATTTCCGTTGGAAAAGACCTTTAAGATCACCCAGTCTAACTGATAACCGAATGAAGCTTTGATTTGCTTCAGACATCTACGTTTCTAGACTGTGGAGTTAGAAAATCCAAAAGGAAAGTAGAAAATGTACTTAATGTATTTCAACAGAATTTAGAATCCAGTTCAGGTTTCCAGCAGCCTTTGAGGCTCCACGGGACCTGGATGACGTTTACTCCCCAAGTGCTGCAGTTCTGCTACACAGCTGAGCATTTCAAAGAGAAACTGAGCTGCAGGCGTTGTTAAAGGACGGAAGGTGTGTTTGTTTCAATTCATCACACTTCTGTTAAATAATCTATATGCAATTTCCAGGGCAGTAACTACATGCTCAATCCAGTTTTCTGCTTTATTCCATTAAAATGCACTTGGAAGAAATAGGGGTAAGGGTGGGGCAAAGGAACAAGATCTGCTTTAAGTTCCTAACAAAATCTACCTCCTCCTTTGTCCGGCAAAAAGAAGTCTTATTATCCCTTTCCAAGGGCTCCTGTCAGGTTTTCATTGTACCATTGTTCTAATCCGCAGGGAGCACACCTCACCCTGAGCGTCTCTGAAGGCACCACGTGCACACAGCTGTAGAACACTGTCCCAGCCCTGCAATACCAGTGCTGGATACGTTACATCAACACTGGGTTTGACTCTTCCTAATAGAGACCTTCTTGTTGATCTTGCGTTTATCCCAGTAATACCTACTAATTTCCATCAGGTTAGGTCGCAATTCCCTTACGCTCACACAATACGTGCTTAGGGTGAGCTGCATCGTTTATCTCCTGTGCCAACAGTCCTGTGGCCTAAAAACACAGCCACATTTTATACAAGTAGATGCATGCGAAGAGGGTGTCAGGAGACAGGCTTTAACAGTGCCATAACACCTCAAGAAATGAAAAACCACCAAGACTTGGCCAATAATCCACTAGTATCAAGCAACACAGTCTGCTGCCAAATATTCAGCTAATGTTAATATGACTGTGATTGCATGTTTAGTCTCTGTCGTTGCTGGGCTGCTGTACGCCCAAGTTACACTTCTTAAATGTCTTTTAATGCACCCTTGTTCCTATAGTCTAGTCGCTTAACTCTTTCAGCTCGTAGTACCTTGGAAAGCCATATTTTCCTTACTGGAAGTCATTCGTAGAACCTGGAGTTTTTACACACATTCATACATTAACCTACAGTTATCACATCTAGTTATTCAGAATAAGAGACAAACAAGCTATTCAGACTTTTTCTCCTCCAGTAAATATTTGTATTAATTTACGTGGACTTTCTGCACATCTCCAATGATCAGCGTGGCCACCCTGCAAATTCCAGGTGATTCTAACTGATAGAAGAGGGTGCCTTTTCCAGGGCAGGACTAAAGGTTGCCTAAGCCCCATAGGAATCTCAATTTTCTGTTATTGAACATCGTGGAAATTAATACAATAAAATCCTGTTACAGAAACCGTAAAAAAAAAAAAAAGGCTTCTAAAGCAAAAGCTCGAGGAAAGCTGTTAAATGAACTTGTGTAAAACATAACTGGATCTTGGATCAGGTCAAATATTTGAAAATGGCAATACTGAACTCTTACGTAGTGAAATGTTTAGGAAGGCATGTGACTTCACTTATGTCAGGAATACAACCCATACTAAAATGTAATTCGCCTGGGTTTATGTCAGTGAGACTACTTTTGGTTAAAATTATGCGCCTGCTTAAGTACTCAGCTATAGAAGGAAAAATATGTAAGGTTTAAACTTAGATGACGTTTAAGTAAATTTGGTGGTAAATACAATGCAAAGCTGCTTGGACTGAGGTTCATCAGATAATGAAATTGGAGGCACGGCTGAGCCAAGCCAGGGTCTACCCTTGGGGAAAGCAGAAAATATACATGCCTAGGACCCTAGGCAATCTTTTCTGATCTCTAGGAACTGGCAAATATCTTGTGAATATTTAGGAAGGAAAGTAATTAATTTGGGATTGCTGTAAAGGTGGTGTTATTTTTTTGCCAGCCAGAACAATAAGAAAGCAAGGGACAAGTTGCTTTCAGGAAGCTTAAATCTATTTTAAAACTCTTTCAAATGAGCCTCAGAACAGCAGGCACAGAGCCTAAGTATTATGAATCATGCAGAGTATATGGTATCTAATAGAGAAAGAGCACTCTGAAGATCTAAGGATGTTTTTACAAATATCAGTGAAACAGCAAACAACAGTATGAGGTCATTGTTATTCTTGTTTCCTGATACAGGATCTGCAGAGCACGGAAGTTGCCACTTGCCCAGATTCTAGCAGACAGTTGCTGGCACTGACAGATCAGGCTTAGGTCTCGCAGTGACTGCGTGTTCCCTTTGCACTCTGAGCTTCTGGGCTTGGCAGTAACTACAGCACAGCTCTCACACGGGGAGCACCTGGGAGCTGGCGGGGACCATGTGCTCCCCGTATGCCAGGAGGCTTAGAGCCCCCGATCCAGTGGGAGGTGTCCCTGCCCATGGCAGGGGGTGGCACTGGGTGGGCTTTGAGGTCCCTTGCAACCCAAACCATTCTGTGATTCTGGTACCAAATGACTAGACAAGTCTTTACATGATTTTCCACTGAGAGCTTAAGAAATATCTGACTTAGATGTGAAACTGATGGTTGCAGCCCCTCCTGTTAACATACATTAATTTTTTCCCAAGTGCATAGTGAGAGCTGGTCAGAAATAACTTGCAGCCAGCTTAAGACACGATGTTGCTGTTAAGTGAGCCATCTTCTTTTTCTGTCACTGTGAATCCATGAGGCTCTAAATTAATGAAAGTCTGGAATCAGTCCTGAAGGAATTCTCATGCCAGTAAAGAGGTATTATACTGTCAGAATTTATACCGCATTCGGTGACATCTGCAGTGTTGCGTACCTCAGAGCACTGAAAAACAGTGTTTTGTCAGATGTTTTGAGCTCCAAGAGCCGAACTGAGGAGGATCCACCCTGCTGATAAATATTCCTCGACTCTATTTAGGAAGAACACTTCTTTATCTAGGAGCCATTAGAAGAATCACTGGGCATTTCGTCTCCGCTGCCATACACTAGCACGCAGGAGATAACAAAAGAATTATTTGGGCTTGAACAGCACACGTCTACATGAAGGAATACATGAGGGGGTTGGTTTGTTATCCAGGCAACAGCAGAAGGAAGTTATCTATGGGACCACAGCCCTGCTCTTGTTCTGTATCTGACTTGTATGCTTATATTATCCTGGCTACAGATAACACTGTGTTAGAATGTCGTGGTATTTCAGTTATTAGCTTCTGGTTGTTGGCTTTCAAGCATCTTTCTATAAAATACAAATCAGGATACCGGAAGAGACAGAATTCTGAAAATAAAGGGTTGGATATCAGAAAGGACAAATAGCCTTGGGAGAATGCCTATGCATTGTGCATATGCAGTTACGGCGGTGTCCGTGTTTGTTTTCAGATGCCTCTGTTGCTGTTCCTTAAGGGCTGAGCTAAAAGGAGATCTCAAAATGTGTCCAGAGAGAGGTTTTGTCATCGGGACTGTCTGCCTAACCAGGCACAGAGATGGCTGGAGATCATATAGTCATGGAATACGAGACATCACCTAGTCCTAACTTTCTTGGCAAAAGGCATGGTCTAGAGTGAGAATTTGTTCTCACGTGAGCTCCAGCCTCACTTCAGACCCCCATTGCCTGGTAAACGGGAGGAGCGCATTGGTTGCAATGCTTGTTTCAAGTGGGCTCGTAACGTATTACCAATAAAGGGGCTTCAGCAGACTCCAGGCAGAAGGATCTACGTTGTGTCCTAGAGTGTGGTTGGAGGTTGTTGACCTGAAGAAGGGCACCCGCAAGATGCCAAGTACCTTGTGGAAAGCAGCCTGGCACAGCCCTGAGTGCTGCAGTGGCAGCCAGGAGGCTGGAGCCATGCACGGGCAGTGCCATCGGCACTCTGTCCTGGTGTGGCTGGTACTCTGTCCTGGTACGGCAACCAGCAGAAACAGCCCGTGTGGCATGGTGAGAGGACCAACAGCAGAAGTCTTCTTAACCCCTGCACACAGCCAGGTCCTCTGAATTACTGCTGCACCCGCATGGCTGATCGGGAAGGTCCTTGCGTGGCTGTTTGGCTCTCAGGGCTGCAAAGGTTCAGCCGCAGGGGTGCAACAGGGGAATGCTGCTATCTAACCAACCGTGCGTCAGTGGGTCAGCATGACACCGAATAAAGCCCTTCTGGGCCTTCAGCTCTCCCTCTATCATCACATAAGACACAGGTGGCTGTGCTGCTTAGCACTGTTGTGGGGTCCAGCACCAGTCCCAGGGTCACATTCGCTCTTATCGAGTCTGAGGGGCTTTTGGAATAATTCTGACATTGCCAGTCTGACACAAACTTCAGTTGCACTGAATTAAAATAATTTTTCCAATGTGGAAGGAAGGGAAACTCAAGAGCACAGATTTGTAATGGATAAGAAGAGGGAGTCATTGATCTGTATGTTCCGTTTCCGTGACTGGGAGAAAAGTCGAATCCAGGTTTTTAATTCAGACTTCCAAGAAATCTCATGCAAAATTTAGAAAATAGCTTTTGCACTAAGAGTTCAATCAAGAACAAGTGACACTTAAACTTTTCTAGCTCAGTTTAGGTCTGTGTTGTGTACATCCAAACCCCAGACTTCCAGTGCAACTATCTGAATTTCCAGCTAGCAGGGCATGGCAATAGATTTCTTTATTTCGGTGGAACAACATCTGGAAGTAATTTCCTTTATTTTGTCACAAAATAGTTCATTAAGGGGCAGGAATATCTGAATGACATCATTCCAGAGTGATGTTCCTCCTGGATATTACAGTGACTATTAACCATAAAATGCCCCATGCAGAGCAAAAACCAGTCTGATGAAGGATACACTCGAGAACTACTGCCACGCAATACGATCCCGTGCTAGGTGCAGGGTTTGTAAAAGCACTGCAATTACCTCATCTGTTTAGCCTAATTATCAAATGTTATCTTCCATGGAGCAGCTCAAATGACTAACAGTTTGTTAATGATGGTAAACTAAAGTTTCCAGGCCAAGAAATGTTAAGGAAAACACCAAACAGTGAGACCTCATGATCCCATGCTTCAGCTGCACTTCTCATACCCCACAGTCTCAAATTCCATGCAAAAGGAGAAACCAGGACTCAGTTACTATCCGCATCCCCGTGCCGTGGTAACTGGGTACAGAAAGCCGAACTATGTAATTTACCCAGCATTATGCAGGGGCTCTGGCAGAGGTGGGTGGAGAATGTACTTCCTCAAAGGAGCATTCCGTTGCTTTAACAAGGATGTGACCCTGTGTGCCGTACCTGACCTGCTGCTCAGAGCTTCTGCAGTAGATGGGAAAGGAACCTCGTGGCAGAAGTTTCCTTCTCTAAAGTTGTTGTCCACCCACAGAAACCATTCATCCCCTGCCTTGAATGAGGCAAAGGTCATGTAGAAGAGACAGACTGTGATTTTATAAATAATAGCTATATCGTAATGCCTGATCGCCAGGGGTTAAGGCAACCTCCTGACATCTTGTAAGCTGAGAACTTCAAAAACTAAATACACGTAAGCCACAAGAATTTGTATCAGGTAGCATCATCGTGACATCTGTGTTTTCCACTGACACGCTCAGATTTTCTGCATTCTCTGCATAGATTTCTGCTGCGAGTTAACTGAGCACTGACAGCACAGTAAATTATCGTCCTCCATGAGGACCTGCAGCGGGGGAGGGAGGAGAAACTCATTTGTGGATGTTTTTCCCAAACATTTACTGATAGAAGAGTAATGACAAGACTTAAAGAACATGGATAACATCCCAGATGTTACTGGGGCCTGTGTTAGGCTCTTGAGCACTTCTTTCTGCATATTTCGTCTTCTGTCCCTTTTGCTCTACCCCCATCCTGTCTCCTTTCTCCATGTTCAAGTCTGCTGTTGCTGTAATTCTTGTTCTCACTTTAACCACTGTCCCTAGAGTCAGGGTGTAATTCAAGCACACGTTTCCATCAGCAGTAAAACCCAACTGAAAGGTCTCTCCACCCGCTCTCTCCTCTTGCAGCCCTGCATTTTGCCATTCCCTGACAGATGCAACTCTTGGAGCTGTGCACCGCTCCAAATTTTAAACTTCTCTCCAAAAATAAGATGGGGTATTTTAAACACACCTCATCTCGTAAATCCCGTTCACAAGCACTCGCACAACTCTGAGCACATAGGATCAGGTAGGAGAAGATCCAGAATGGGAACGAGATGTTAGAGGAGACAGATGGTAAGAGTTTTTCTTCCAAATTTATTCGGAACAACTCTTTCAGTCTGAATAATCTCCTCCAGTCTTTCCCATTTGTCAAAGCCACCACTCCCTTTGCTGGTGCCCTGAGAGAGCAAAAGGGAGACTCTCCCTGCCCACTCCCTCTGTTGTCGGTGCCGGCTCGCCTGGCATACACAGAGATTCACAGACGTTGGCCAAGTTTCACGTATTTGTTCGTGGTCATGGACCGGCGCATGCTGAATGCTTCAGAGCTCTTAAAAACAGCCTGTGCTCCAGACAAAGGCAATACAAGGCCTTTTAGAAGTGCATTTACTTCAGTTGTTGCTTACCTGAAACCTAAATGATCAGCCCAAGAAACATTTGGATTGTGAGAAATCCAACCCAAACAACATGAGAAAGCAATGTGCAACAGGAGATCTTCACATCTAAGTCGAAACTGTCCGGAACAGCAATGTACCACCCAGGAGATCTGAGCTCAGATTTTAAGAAGTGAAGTAACAAGAAAGCAGTTAATAAATAGACGTGTCTGTGCTTACAGAAGCTGCTCTTTGGAAAGGGACACTGTGGACAATACGAGGCACGTTCATGTTCTGTAATTTGACCATGTCTGCACAAACGTTTGTGTTGTCTCAGAAGTGCTTGAGCTGCCTGCAGGAACAGCACTGCACGACAGCACGGCGTAACTCTGCTGCTCTCTGCTGCGTGTGACAGCACCACTGCAGATTTGCCCGTTCTTATACGATGTGCAGAAAAGTGGAAAGATTCTGCAAGAAAAATCATTTCCATCAGTACAATGGTGATTTTGGCAATAAATTAAAACCAGTCAATAGCAGGAAACTTCCAAGAGCTGTAACTAATGTTAGAGGGGTTCTTTAACTACACGCTTGTCCTTATTTCAGTATAAATCTAGGATACTGAGTCACCTTTACTACAGCTTCTAAAGTTATACTTTTAAAAAATTATATTTAATGTTTTACAGATCAAAAAATTTAAAAGCTGAGTTGAATATAGAAGGTTCATTCCTATGATTTCTGCTGGTTCACAGCACACAGCAACAGCCAAAGACAGACATAGTCAGAAAACCTACACAGACACTTTGCTCCAGTGTGAAAACATATTTGATCCGAACATTAAAAAAAAAGTTGTAAATAAATCAAAACTATGCAGACCTTCCAAACTCTGTAAATCCCTGTACGGGATTACCCAGAATGAAAACCATTCTGAGATCCTTAACCACTGACAGTTTGGGTAAAATAGTACAAAAATAAAAGGCACGTCTCATTTTGGTTGGAAACCACAAGTCCCACACTGTTAAACTAAAGTACAGCTTCGTTTGCATGACTCTGCTTAGAGCACCGCGCGTATTCACATGGCTGCTTCATCTGCTCCAAATATGTCTCTAAAAGGGAGCAGTTATGGCTCTGTGAATGCAAAGCTAAAGAATTCCTCAGTGATTTTATGATTAGTCAGGAATTATTGAAGTTAAAGATTTGTTTAGTACCAGAAGCAGGTGGGTTTTGCTGCAAATGGAAGTTTCCATAACAATAACTGAGTGCCAATTAAAAGCCAATTAGTCACGGACGCTACTCTAAGGTCCAGTACTTGGCGAACTCTCCCCTCTTCAATTTTCCTTCTCCGGAGCTGCCCATTATCCTCAGCACAAAGACTTTAAATGAATGTGGACTGTTTGCCTGTCTCCATGGAAGCCTTGCCACACCGCACCGTACACAAACGCTTCCCAGGCATCTTCAGTTCTGCTTTCCCTCTGATCTTTGCCCTAAACAAATGTGCTGTTGATTCGCTCTTCATTTATGACGACCCCTTTGATGCCGTATGAATACTGATGAGGAAAGAATTAAACCTACATTTAAGAATAAGTGAAGTTTCCTCCTCTTAGCATTTACCATGACAGCGAAAGCACACTCATCAGCTTCTTTCATTATGCTCTTCTTTAAATCCTGAAACCTCCACCAGTTCAAAATACAGAGTGTAGATTTGGCATTAAAGTCAATTAAAAGCTCCCTGATAGGGCATAGTTGTTAAACCACATGGTGACAAATCAGGAGATCGTGGTGTCTCACTGTTCTGCTACCAAAGAGCACCACCATGGCTCCATCCTCGTCTCCATCACCTCACTTGAGGATGAGGATGAAATGCTATGTACTCCAGCAACGGGAAATAAGGAGCATGAAGCAATCCTATGAATTAACACATTCTGGACTGTTTGGTTGCATCTTCTTTAAAGTTCAAACGAGAGAGTCAATCCAGGCAGAAATCTGAAACCTCCTCCAAAGTCAGTGTAGGTTCCTGTATCAACTGCAAAATGAAAAAGAAGAAACAGTCCCTCTCTTCAAATAGACAGCGAAGATTCGTTAGTATCCTTAACATAATTCTTCTAGTTCTGTGCAACACTTCCGACGAGCACCTTCTTCAACCCATCTCATGTTCAGTTTCCAGTTATAGTTTAAAGGAATGGTAAGTTTGCCCATGCATGTTAGCAGCCCCCTTCCTCCCCCTCACAATTTCTGTACGGCCAAAAAGATCTCGAGCTTTGCCTCTTGATCTTTGATGCCAAACTCAGTAGATTATTGCCTTAACCTGCATTTGGGTGCCGTGAATGAAAACCAACCCTGTTAATACATCCCTCCTTTGGGACTCTATTGTGCAGAACATTCCCCCTCCCTTGACCTCTGTCAATAGGCTGGTGGTCCTGTCCTTTCCTGTCACCTTCCCTGGTCACTACTGTGGATAAACCAGTGCTCAACATCACCTTACACTGGACTCCTCCCCCACCTCCCTGCCCCCCCCCCATCATTTTTACCTTGCACGTATGAGCTCTGAAATTCCAGCTTGTCTGGTCACGTGTTCCTTCACAGACATTTAAACTTTGCCTCATTCCTAAACACCTTGAAATAATTTCCATGTGTCATTCTAGAAATGTAGGCTGTATCTTAATCAGTGCTGCCTTTCTAGGTAGGGTGTAAGGTACACTGACTTCGCTGTGTTTCTTCTGTTGGAGAAACTAAGGCACAATGTGACTCAATGCAAATAATGGAGATTGTGCAGAACTAAAATCCAAATTCTGAAGCACCTGAGTCTAAAAGCCCTTGCTCAAAACTTACATTTATTTCTGGTTTCCCGATGAACATCTCCAGAGAACACAAACGTGGCTCTGTAAGCAATGTCAGGCAGAAAGGCCCAACAAAACACATGATCTGTTTGACTCCGTTAATTTCTTCCTTAAGAGAGAACTGATGAAGTTCTTTCAAGAAAGCAACCATAGAACAATCAGAGTTTGTGCTCTGTATTTCATCAACTAATTATAAGTTCACTTATAAGAAATACAGAGAAGTGAAAGCTATTATTTAAGTCTGTCTTGAATCTCACCTACGTGGAGGGAGTCTGCTATTCCAGGTCCTGAATTTTATGGAAAGGATTGTTTTTTTCCAAACTTCCTGATGTCCCTTGAACTGCAAGCTAAACTGACACCAGCTGCCAGACTTCAGCAGTCAATACCACCACGTCTCCCAGCAAACATCACAGCATTTAACCACTTTGCTAGAAAATATTTTCATGATATTGAGTATTCTCAGTATTTTAGGGGTTAAAATATTACCCAGCTTTGAAACTATGATCAATATACACTGAAACATCTCTGTACTGTGTGAACTAACTCTGTCCAAAAGCCAAACAGATCCAAGCGATACTGCAGCTCAAAACTAAGAGAACAATCTGCATAATACCAGTCCTCCCGAGACAGTAAAGGATTCTTATTATCAGACCCCAACACATTTTTGTCTTAAAATGAAGGAAATTAGCACATTTCAGAAAAACAAAATGCAACATTCTTGTGAAAGGAAATACCACTGAATTCCACAGTAATTGTCCAGAACAGTGAAGCTCTGCGACGCTTCCAGGAACCCCATTTTGAATGCCCAAGCTTAATAGTGCTTGCTATTTGTGTGCTACTTCATAACGACGTTTTCCAGCTCTAATGAAGGTAAATGACTGGCCAGGCTCCATTCTGGAGACTGCTATTTCCCTTGACTTTACGGGAAATAAGATTGTTGCAAAGCTAAATACCACCAGGAATTGTAAATTACAATAAGTATGTCCTTAGTCTTTGTGCAGTCAGCTCCTCTCAAGAGGGTGAAAGATGTGCTGAATCCTACGCATAGTTCACCTCAGCATCTCTCGCTACAGATATTGTGAAATATTGACTGTTGTTTTCTTGCTGTTGTTAAATTCACAATCCTATTTACTTATTATACTTTCTCAAGTAACAAGAGAACTAATATTGGTGTGGTTCCTCAGGAACGGACAGCAGCGGTGTTCAATTAAACAAAAGCTTTCCTTGTCTCAGCCATGGCATTGGCTCTCTGTTCCCCCATCTCCAGCCCTGTTTCGAGCAGCAGCTGATTTTACACACAGGAAGTATTTAAAAGGTTGCACAAAAAGACCACGTTATACAACTTGTTTCAGCAAGACTGATTTGCTAAGTGTTTTAACTCTTGCTTTTTGTTGATCAGTATTTAATGGGTTAATCACAAGGAGTATTCAACATTCACAATCCATAACTAATCTTAGGAAGAATTTGGAGACACTGTAACGCTGCTGGATTGGGTTTGCTTTCTTCTGCATAGAGATTCTTTGTGAACTACATGACAACTCCTACTGGGAAAAGTATAACCACGTTCTTATGTAGTCTGAATAGGAAGAGAAACCATCGAAAGGAAACTGATCTAAAGGGTAAAAAGGGAAGCAATGGAAGTGTACTCTACAGGAAATGTATAATATGATATTACACAATGTACACAAACTTGTAATGGGCTGGACTTGGTGTTCATTCATCTCCACACCCAAGAGGTAACTTACTCCGACCTTGCAGAACGTTTGATAAAAACATTACGGTTTAGTAGTGGACAGGTACGGTTGGACTCGATGGTCTCAAAGGTCTTTTCCAACAGGATGATTCTGTGTCTTTGACCTAAGTAAAAGTTTTAAGCAATATTTAGTTCTAATTGCCTAAAGAACAGTTTACATCTTCCTTCCTTTGATTCTTAGAGGAGCAAGTGAACCCAAGGGGGTTCAGTTTGACAGGTGCTGAAGGTAGATGCCCCTGTTCTTCTACAGCAAATTCAAACAACTGTGTTAACCAAAGTCACTCACATCCTAACGCTGTGCGTGTTCATCTTAGGTTTTCAGATTTCCTACAAGCCCTCTTTACTTCACCCTTCTTTTCCAGATCAGAAGTTGCGAGACTCCAGGTTCCCTCCAGAAGCAGCCCAGAGCGGAGCGAGGGAGCAGCCTCACCAGAGGGAAGGTATTGCCTGGCTGTTGTGCAACACGATCGACGATCTCCCACTGGCGGAGCTGGGATTTCCGAGAACGGTATCAACTCCAGTACTCAACTACTTTATTGCCTCGCTTATTTATAAGGCCCTCAACAGAAAAACTAACAGATATTAAACCACCAAAACCACAAATGAATCCTAATGAATATCAAAATCCTAAACCTAAGTAAAAGGAACATTCCAGCCTTCTACTTCCCACTCCCCATATAAATTTATGTTTAATAAAAGACCGAACAAGTCACGTAGAGCTATTATTTAAAACTGCTATTTTTCAATATGATTCACTTCACCAAATGCTTTTTCCAGTCTTTCTCTTGACTGGAGAACCTGGGGGTGTTTAGCTTAGAGAAGAGGAGGCTGAGGGGAGACCTCATCGCTGTCTACAACTGCCTGAAAGGAGGCTGTGACGGGGTGGGGGCTGGGCTCTTCTCACAAGTGACAGCGATAGGACGAGAGGAAATGGCCACAAGTTGCACCAGGGGAGGTTTAGACTGGACATTGGGAAGAATTTCTTCCCTGAAAGGGTGGTCAGGGATTGGCACAGCTGCCCAGGGAGGGGGTGGAGTCACCATCCCTGGAGGTGTTTAAAAAATGGGTGGATGAGTTTCTTAGGGACAGGGTTTAGTGGGGAGACAGGCACGGCTGGACTCGGTGATCTCAGAGGTCTCTTCCAACCTTGTGATTCTGTGATTCTATGATTCTAAAAGTATGAAGTTTTCATTTCTTCATAAATGAAACTCAGAACTTCAGCTAGAAAAACATTTGCAGTTCATGTTCTGTACAGTCACACTCTTTGGAAGCGCCCTGGCTGTTTCGGTAACTCTGCTAAGGCCCAGTGTGTTTTGCACGCGCAGCACGGAGCGCTGCCACAGCGTCGCACACTTGTGAGTTCTCATGGCACTGCACGAAGCAGTCTTTGAAGCTATTCTAAAACCGCTGGCTTTGCCAACGCTGCCTCTCATCACCTTTACCTCGGTGAGGCTTTTGGCGAGCTGACAGCTGCAAGGGCTCTCAGAGATTGGAGGGAGTCATCATGCAGCGGCTCTAATGATGAGACGCATTTATGGCAGGTTTATGTGCCAAGGACACAGCACATACAAGGGTTGGCAAGGTTGACTTACCTTCAGTCATTTTTTTTAACCCATTTAGTTCAAAGAAGACAAAAACACTTCTCTGAAACCGACTGTAAGTAACAAGGTACCTTTACTGCGCGGGAAATCTGCTCGCACTGACAAAAAAATCAGATTTTAGGAGGGGACAGAATAGAGCTGGCAAGCAGCTGCTTGGGAATATGAAAAATAATGACATGGAAATACAGTTAACATGAGAGCACGTCCTCCATGCAGTTAGACTTCTAAAATAAACCTGCTTTTACAAATATTTTTATCAAATCAAACACTTTGCCAGCTCAAAGGCTGTTCCCGTGTCTAACCTACACTGCACATATCTCAAGTACAAACAGCTTTTTAGGAAAAGCTTTTCGAACAAATAAAGTGTGCGTTTATAGCTTTAAAAATGCGAAGTGTGCCATCAAATAGAAAAGGATTAGTGAGGCAGAAACCAAAAAATAACTTGGAAAGTTGAGCAAATAAAAAGAACCCTGTGTGAACATCTGGGATAACCCTAGATATACCAGATAAAAGAATCTAGATGCAGAATATTTATAATTTTTAAATATATTTCCATAAATATTAATTTCCTAGAGCAGAAAAGCACTTGCATGAGTTGACTTTGGCAAGTTATTCTATAGTAACTATTTAAAAATTAATGCCTAACTATTACAATAAAGTGCTCTATGATTCTCTTGACAGAATACTTTTATAAATATTAGCTTAGCAGAAGCATTTTAATAAAATACTGGTTTTATGTTAAAAGAGATGCGTCAGAAATTTTGGGTTTGCTTTCTGGTTTCCAGTCCTGCTAATCATAACCTACTGGGGGGCTGTAAAAGATCTTTTTGCATAGACATTCAATTCATTCCCATAGGTAGGGGCAGAAAGAAAAAAAGACATTATGAGTGTCTTGGATAACTTAGCGTGAAGACAGGTCAAGATTCATTGTGCTTCTTCCTCCATTTTTAAAATCCCAATCTGAGTGTCTGCTGTGCCAGATGCTGCCATTAATTTACCGGATCAAACCCACCAGTGTGAAGCTCGTCAAGGACTCCGTAGTGTTGGGTGATCAGTCCTCAGGGCTGCCACAACGGTTGTAAACGCTGACTGTTATCCCTTTGGACTCCTGCAGCAAGAGAAGGAATGGTGATAGAAATCTTTCAGTGCTGATGTATCACAGATTGAAAACAGAAAGTCCTTTTTTGTTGTTTTGGCAGTGTGCAGCCTCACAGAAAGAAAGTGATTCTAATAAATTAGAGGAGCACGGGACTGGCATGAAAACGCAGGCATTCATTCTCTCATTAAAGAGCAACGCTGCGTGCGGCTGGGCTTTGTTCCTGCTTAGGCAATAAATTACTGAACATGATAACCTATAAACTGGGCACACTGAACGCTGCTGGAATGAAAATTGCATTAACAAACATCTGTCGAGTGTTAACCAAAAGGAAAACAATCTAGGCTGTTTTTTCCTCGGTTGCTGCCAACAGACCTGAGGGGTGCAACCCGCGGGAGGCTGGCGGTGGGCAGCGAGGGGCTCCAGCAGAGGGGGGACCCCAGCGTCCTCCGTAGGACCCTGCCAAAACGCCCGGGTGAGCGGCCACTCCCTGCCACGGGTGAGGGGCTGGGGCTGCACCTAAATCCTTCTAAAAGCAACAACCGAAAATGGTTCTAGCTTGAACTGCAGGTGCTTGTGTCCTGGAAATGAGATGGGAATCAATTACGCACGGGAGTCTCTGCCAGGTGATCCATCCCCTCCAGCCCACCTCGCCCAAGCTGTGTGAAGCGAACACACACCACACTTGTAACGCTACCTAAGGTCAGACGTGCTTCAATCTTTGAAGCAATAACAGCATTTGACTTGATCACTGTCAGAATTCATTGAACCTGTTCAATTAACTAAGCAATTAAGGTAAACAGTTATTTCAAATCCTGTTGGCATTACCTTAACCTGATGTCAACTCAAAATAAATGTTCAGAATAAAGATGTGACTGGTGCTTTTTGTGCACTCACTGTTTCAAAAGACTCCCTGTGAATTAGAGGATTGTTATAATGCTTGTAAGTCACAGAAAATATCTTCTTGTGATAAAAAGGAGTTAAACGCAGTAGCTTTTATAAGATACAGCTAAAAAGCATTGAAATATTACTGTAACAGTAAGTACCTGCATATCTACATGTATTATAGACTATTTATTTGGCATATGAGGATGCATTAGATTGAGGTTAAAAAGATATAACCAAACATTAGATAGCCATAGGCCTGGTATGTATGTGTTTAATATATTATAGATTATTAAATATATATTTTGTATGATTCTATAATATACATTATAGATGTAAATTAATATATTTATGTATTGAAATCACTGTCCCTACCAAACACGGTAAGGGAATGAATTAGAGAACTCTGAATATGTGTTTAGCTGATACAATGACTGTGAAAAGAAATCCCACACAGTACAATAGTTTCCCTTTCCTCTTGAAAAGTGTCTGTGCAATCGGGTACAGGAACGGTAATTGCGTCCCCCCCAATAACACGCTTACCCTTACATCAGAGTGACTTAAAGGAAAAAAGCCAATTGAAGTCAAACAACTGCAGGCTACCTGCTAGAGAGCGCTGAAGTGCTCCAGACTGAAGAAATCTCTTTGCTGAGGCTCCCTCACCTGAGCTTTAAAGCCACTGCCCATGGACACTGAAGGGCCCCGCACCAAGAACGTTAAAATTTCCCTTCTTAGTTTATTTGCCCCAGCTGCGGCGATGGGGTGGCTGTTCCATCTCTAAGGGTGTTGGTTTCCCAGCAGAGGACCAGCTGTTCCGCGCCGTGGAGGGCCAGGCTGCCTCTGACGAGGAGGAGGAGAAGTGGGCCGGACACCAGCCATCCCAGGTGGACCCCAAGCAGAAAACGGTGGCCAAGCTCCCTTGCTGCAGCAGCGGGTAGGTTTCTGAGATTTGTGCTATTTGAGTACTTTGCAAAGATGATTTGATGACCTCAAGGCTCCACAGCTTCAGTAAGAAGCAGTAACGCCAGACAGCAAACCCAGCCCATGGGAAACAGCACGCGGGCTATTCCCACCTATTCCCATCTGTTCCCATCGGCGTCAGCCGGGACACCAATCTGTGATCCGTGCTGCCAAGAGTTTTGCAGGAAAACTAGCTTTTGCAGAGGTGAACCTTCAGTGTGAGGGTTCACTGGTTTTATATTTTTTTTAATGTATGTATAGATGCGATGAAAAAATGTGGAAGAAGCTTATATCTTACGTGGAGACCATCAACCCTGACGGCTCTGAACCAGCCCCCGAGGAGCTCGCAGAGACAATCACACAGCTCGCTGAGCAGCTCCAGCTTAACGGGCATGAAGTGAAGAAACTGGAAACAAACATGGAAGAGGTAACTGGTGCCAAGCAGAGTGTGAAAGAGCTATTTATCTGCCTTTAAATACCTGCTTGTGTATTTTGTTTTGGCCAATCTACTCTCTGTTGCTGATGTTTCTCACTGTGCCATTATTTCATCACCTAATACATAGAAACCTGCCATAGAATCAGAATGGTTTGGGTTGAAAGGAACCTCAAAGCCCATCCAGTGCCACCCCCTGCCATGGGCAGGGACACCTCCCACTGGGTCAGGGGGCTCCAAGCCCCATCCAACCTGGCCTGGAACACCTCCAGGGATGGGGCAGCCACCACTGCTCTGGGCACCCTGGGCCAGGGCCTCCCCACCCTCACAGCAAAACATTTCTTCCTGAGATCTCATCTAAATTTCCCCTCTTGCAGCTTAAAAAATCTCATACTTTCCTGTAACATCCACATTTCCAGTCCGGTTCCTGCCTGAACCTCTGTGTATTTGGAGGATGAGATGTACCCCAGCCACACAGGCTCTTCAACTACTGTCCTGTATTTGAACAGTTTAAGATGTTCACAGATGTGATATTTGGAGCTGATACCACTGTAGACCATGAGCCACACATTAACCGTAGGATCACTGTAGGGGGAACTTTGAGGGGTTCCCCAGCTGTGGATGGAAGACTCCACATGTCCTAAGACATCCTGCTTCTCTGGTAGCACAGGAACTTTTCAAGAAATCCCTCCAGCTGGCTAAGATAAAACGGAGCTCACCGTTTTGGAATCCTTATTTTGGGCTTAGACCGATGCATTTAGGAACTTTGGTTTTGGTTTGCAGGCTTAGCAGCGTGTTTAGCTTTCCCTCAGTGAGGTGATAACCCCGCAGTTAAAAGCCTCTCTGCAGTATCCTCTTAGTCCCATGAGATCTTACTTTTTAAATATTGCAGACTTCAGCCACTGATGGGCATAGATTAAATGTTAGCAATCCTTCTATGAAAAACCCCAGTGCACCACATGCATTGCTTTGGTCTGCTTTGTCTTAAGGTACAGTTGAGCTTGTTCAGTGTTTAACAGTCCTTCTCTAAAAGGAGCTTAAAGGCTTCAGCACTTTATCAACTAGTAAACTATTTAAAGTAAGAGTAAAATATTCAACTTCTTTACACGTTGCTCTCTTTTGATTCTTATCGGTATTTCATATAATTTTACCCTTTGACTAAATTAAATTCGTTTACTGGTGAGGAAAACATTTTAAACTAGAAAAAAATCATATTTGCGTCTTACACAATTTGCAGCATTCGGTGGCGATTGATCCCTGTAATACTGCTTAGAGCAACAGAAACCTTCCCTCCACACTGCTTAGCATCAACACACGTGAAGACTACATTTATTCTTTCACCGATAGGAAGGAATTATCTTCCTGTGGGCAGTGCCAGTTTTCTTCTGGTTTCCACTCAGAGGTGCTGCTCTTCTTCAGCCGTTTCCAGTCTCTGCTGGTGGGTATGAGTTCTGTGCACCTTGTTCAGAAATGTGCCGTTATCGAGAGATTAATATAGAATTCTTGTTCTTGATTTAAAGACAAGCAGGGAGGTGAATAAGACAGAGGGCCAACTCACTGCAACATGGATTTAACATCAGGAGAATTAATTATTTTGAGCCTGTTAGAAAATTGTTCTTAAAACCTTTTGCTTTCATTTAGCCAACATTTCTATCTTGTGTGCACTTGTGGGTTTTTTGATGCCACAAAACAGACAAGTAATAAGTCATTGCTTTCAAAAATGTGACTGCTCTGTAATCAACACAAAGCAAACTGGAAGACTGAGAAGTGCTCCCGATCATCTGTCTTGCACATAAATATATTGGCTTAATAAATAAACCACCAAGAAGACTTTCTCTGATGACCTCACAAAACTGCCTTTACATTGCTTTGTGCAATTCTATTTGTGCAGGCTCAGTGCTGAAAGCCGGGCGAATAAGAACAAAGCTAACAAGTAACAAACCCAGCAGGCAAGCAAAAAGCAACTCTCTCAAATAACAATAAATAAACGCTCCAGTCCATGGCTGTAAAACCAGGGGATAAAAGACCTCTGGAACTTGTTGTGTCTGGAATGTTCTGCATCCCAACAACCAGACACTTAAAAATAGTTCCTACTGAAGACAGGGTGATGAAGGTGTCAGGACCTGGGCATAATTGATGGCAAAACCATGAGTGAGTTCTAAAAATAAAGTGATAGGCTGCCAAGTGTAGCCTTGCAAAGAAGGGCAAATTATTTTATATAGAAGCTCGCACAAACTGTCAGCTTAACTAAAAAGGCAGTTTAGGACCTGCCATACGAGGTCAAACAAAAAGTTCATTGTAATATCACACACCCGATGGCAAGCAGAGAGACAGCAAAGAGAAACAGTACAGATGGTTTTCCTCTTGGCATTACTGCCCGGGTTCCAGCGTGCTAGGGACAGAGCCAGCTTGAACTGAACAGCGCAGGGAGCGCTACGTCTAGCGACCAGTGCTGGAGATATTTACCAGGAATTTACCTTTCCTTTCCTTAAAGCTAGTGACGCGTTGGGTATCTTAGAACAAGGACTCCCAACATACGAGTTAGAAAGGAACAGGTTTTGAGGGTTTGTTTTTGTTAGCTTTAAATCTGCTGCCTGATCATCCACTGTCACCTCCTTTTTGTGCTTGGGAATCAGAAAGTGATCCTCCCCTCATAATTTCACAGGCTTTTACCACCAGAAAAACTGCCTCAGTTATCACCTTTCCTGTCTGCCTCAGCCCTCTTGTACAAACCATTCCTTACTTCTGCTACTCTATTTTATCCAAGCTCTATTACCCTTTTTGAACGGGAAGAACTGACAATGTGCTCAGTATTTAAATGCAAGCCCTTCATGGCATAATCATGGTTTCTGCTCTGTCCCTCGTTCCTCTCCTGATGGCTCCTAGCACGTATCCTTTTCACCTCTGCTCAACACTGAGCTGTTTTCAGATCACAGCTCTCCTAGATCTCCTTCTGGAGTGGCAGTCATCACCACTGCATGTGAACAGCATCGTGCACCTTTCCTACGTGCCTTCCTTTGCATTATTGACAAGGTATTTCATCTGATCTTTTATTGCCCGTAGCCATTCAATAGCAGGAACTCCTACTGCAATTCTTCACAGGCAGCTTTAGTTTTGATTACCCAGAATATCGAGAGCAAACTTTCACGCTTTGACATTGACCTTTTTTAAAAATCCTTTCTGAAGACGCTGACCAGGTCAGCTCTTAGCCCAGCTCCTCATCAGACCCTAAGGGTCATCTCCGCCCGTCCTGCGCTGTCCCTGCATGCTCTGCCCTGTCGTTAGCCAGCTGCGAGGCCATGGCAGGATCTGCACTACTGCCCTCTGAGGCTTTGGTGGGGAATCTTATCAAAAGCTTTTTGCAGATTCAAAATGCACTTTATCAACTGAATTAACATTTGTCATATATATTCATAGACCCTTTCAAACAAATCTAATGGATTCCTCGCTGTGTTCATCTGTCTTCACCAGCCTCTTCTCCATTATGGTTCCAATCAAGCTGCCTGACAGAACCACCGATACTCCTGAGCTGATTTGCTGCTCCTCAGATCAGCTCTGTTAGCCTCTCGTAGAAAGTGGTGCTGTATTTGCCACCTGCTAGCCAGCCCTTTGAGGGTGAAAGGATTTAAAAGATAACTCACACAGCACACTTCAGCACCTCTTTCTGCCATTCTGTTACTGTTTTCTCCCCATTTTGAAAGTTGTTCCTCGGGTTCATTGCTTCTGAGGACGGCTCTGATACAGCAACCTTAACTTTTGCACAAAATGCAGTAGAATGATTCCCTCTCCTGTTCCCTAAGGGATTTCTGCATATTAATTATTCATTGTCCTAGATTTATTTGTACACACTACTCCTGAGCTCAGATTTTCCCCGTGGCAAGAATCATCTTTTTATAAGAGGGCTGGGTATGAGCAGCTGACTTCTTCTCAAGGAAGTTTTGCAGGGAAGTATTTCCGTTTCGCAAACACGGCACAGAACCAAAATCGGGCTCTGCTGAGGGATTTTGACAGAGCTAAAACCAAAACCCCCTCCTCCGAGCCCTGTGACTTTACTGACCAGCTCTCCTCAGTATCTAAGTCTCAAAACTAGGTTATGCTTAAGCGTTGTCACTGTCTCGTTGGGAATGTTCAGGTGAGAACAGATGCTAGATGTAACCAGGCTGGGAAAGACAATCTGGGAGAACATTGTGTTGGTGCTTTGAGCCACTGCCTTCGAGCACAGCAAGATGAAAATCTTGCATACCCGTCCATACAAATGAAACGAAGGTATCGTATCGGGAAACTCATACTCTGCTAGGTGACCAGGGGACTTCTAAGGCAGAGCTGCCGTGGGAAGCATTTGACTAGCTGGAACGCAGGAAACACAAACAAAATGGCCTTTGTAGGAGCAGTCAAAATGAAGAGGAAAAAGAGGCGGCAGCTGCACCAAACGCTGCCCAGACGTCAGCAGAGGTGCTGTCGGCTGAGCTCACCGCCTGCGCTGCCCGTGAAAGCCAGGCGGCCGGCCCTGGCACGGGAGAGCTGTGGGGAGCTCGAGTGGCGTGCGCGCCGCAGAGGGAAGTTTGTGCCTCTCCTATTCGGTTCTGTACGTGGGGCCGCTGCCCACCGGCAGCCTTTCAGACACCGCAGCGGAGGGCAGGGCAGGCCCTGTGCTGCTGCCCAAGCGCGGCGGCTTTGCCAGCAGGACCAAGGCAGCAGCCGAAAGCAGGAGAAGGGATGCAGGGGCTGGCAGGCTGCAGGACCCGCACAGCTGGGCACCCGCTGGGCATTGCCACAAGCATCTGTCCAGTGGCATATTGGCAAAGTCTATTTTACACTGTAAAATAATGACCTTTCACCTCTCTGCTGCTGGGTAGGACCCTGCTTCGGCTGTACAGGGGACCGTAACTACTGTGTGAGTTCAGTACGCCGCTACGCCAGGCGGTATCTACAATGCAGAGGAGCTCTGCAACGTCCCAAAGGGAACCACGTGTTTAATTCATCAGAGACCTCCCGCAGCCTCCGGAGCGTTTGTTGTGTCTCACTGCTGCCACGGTGGTGGTAACAGAGTTGATTCTCCATGCAGGAAAATGTTAGCACGCTCTAAGAGTGATGCTCAGACAGGGATGCCGCAGTCGGTATTTGGCAGATGGACCCGATTAAGCAACCCCCACTCCTGTAGCTGTTGTACGGCTCCGAGGACCTGGAGCGCTCGCAGGGAGAGCTCGTGGAGCGCTAATGGAACAGGCTGATTGCTGTCCGATGGGGGAGTAACCACCAATACATACTGGTAGTGCTGCCAGAAACTAAAGTGACCTTCTGGAAGGTTCACTGTGGATCAGGGGTTGTTTTCTTTCCTCACTCTGATGACACTTGTGTTTTAGGGAGCTGAAGTTCCTTCCCATCTAAAAAAATTCATTAGGATACAAATTTCTATGAAAAAAGATCTATTAAATAGTGTGGATATTGAGACCTCCAGCTTTCTGGGTTCAACTCTCTCCTTAGCTACTACTAAAACTGCAATATAGATAAAAGATGACACCAAAAAGGGATGAACAGGGCCAGCGAATCTGGCGTTTACCCCACACAATTCTGTCTCTCAGTGTAACATTAATAAATATATTTAGATTGTGTTTGCAACAAGAAATTGCTAAAAAATGATAACATTTCTGAATGCCAGGCATGGTAATGACTGAGAAATAAGTTTATTAATAAACCTGGAATCCGTCAGTGTGCTCAAAAGTCCAAAATTACTATTTCAGTGACGTATTTTCTAGGAAATGTTCTTGGGGCTCTTTTTAGCAGCCTGGCCGTGTACGTGCCACACGCCTGGGGCTGACAAGCAACGATATCTGCTTTTGCAACTCTGTTGTTCAAACCGTATCCCTTGGATTTTGCATTGAAACAAAAGCAACGCTCCAAATCCTGAACAGTTTTCCCAGAGAGGTCTGAGAGAACCGAGCAGTCAGCTCAGCTTTGGGAGGTGTGGTCTGAGGAGGCCCCTCCTGCCCCGCATTTCTTTGTGCTCAGAAGTCTTGTTGAATCTGGGCGTTCCCATGCTTAGCTGCAAACCGGCGCCTCGCCAAGCACACGTGCCAGTGTGTTGCAGAACCAGAACCTGAATTCTTTTTCCTTAAGGTACTATTTTTGGTTAAAAGCAAGTAGCTGATTGCCTTCTTGTCTCACTGGATGTACACATGATTGATATGTAGGAGCTGCAAGACAAAGATACAATTAAATCGGTGAGGGCACACCAAGTAGTTATGCTCTATAGAGGATGGCAGGAATGCCAAAGTGAAATAGTAATGCTGGTATTTATGATTTCTGAGTGATCTGCCTGAATCCAGTGGTGCGTGAACTGCCCTTACGTGCAGGAGCAAAGCACGCCTTCCCTAGCAGCTACCGATTCTGCACTTCACGTAGTCTGTTAAAGAAATGTACTCCTTTTCAAGGTAATCTTCTGGAGTGAACTGACATTTACCAGATAAGGGGGAAAACTTAGTTTTGCAATTATTAAGCAAGAAAGTGAAAGTTGTGGTGCTTTTAATTTCCTGTGTCGTTGTCCAGATGAAAGGCCCACTACTAGGTGAACTGCAGCGAAAGGTGGAGGAGACCGAATTGTTGAAGGTGGAGCTGCAGATGTTGGAGACTGAGAGAGTTAGGCTGTCACTGCTGGAAGAAAAGCTCATGGATGTTTTACAGCTTCTTCAACAACTTCGAGACTTGGTATGGCAAGAAAGCAGTTCAGAGACTTAAGACTGGTTTTGATGGTGTCCTTTCCAAACTAGAAAGAGTGTCCGTACCTTCTATTAAATACAAAGTCCTTTCCACTAGGACACATTTTCACATGTGTTTGCCTTGGGAGCTGCCTGGTGAGTGCAGAACATTTTTAGAACCCTATGGCTGGCTTTCTAAAAGAAGCCTTGAGATGTCCTTGGATCCAGTTCTCCAAGGTCTCATTATCCTCTAAACAAAGATTTTGTGGAAACGAGGAAAGCAAAAAGGCTAGTAATTTGAAAGATTATAGAAGACTTTTCCTTCTAGAAAAGGACGTTTGCTTAACTGCATCCCTAGGTGAGAGAGTCAGTATTACAGGGATAAACCCCGTTCCTACACACCAATAAGGTTTTGTAAGAAGTTTCTTACCCAACTAATAATCCAAACATGGACTTACAAAATCCAACGTAATAGCATCACAGAAGTACATGGCCAGTATGGCCATTCAGTCCCTTAGCGAATAGGTTTAAATATCCTTCTTGGGAATCGTAATGGTAAGGCTGCCCAGAAGACAGGCGAGTTGGATAATGTGCAGAACACGGAGTCCATTGGGAGCTGCACTGGGCTGCTAGAAGCAGATTTCTTTGATCGTGGCTGAGGCTTCTCCTCAATTTTCAACAAAGCTCTGCCCAGTCTGTGTAAGATGAGAATGCTTCCTCAGATGATCACTTCACTTGGTTAGAGGTACGCTCCTGTTCCACTGATGACTCTAGGGAACAAATGCAATATCTCATAGTTCGATAACTTATTTTAGCACTTGACATGGAAATTCTGCTTTCCTATTGCAAGTCTGGCCTGTGCATCAATAACAATCCAGTGAAGGATTAAACTTGTAAAGACTGTGACTGGCAACAAGCGTAATAACCCTTTGTGTCAAGACTTCAGCTTGTCATTCACTGGTCAGTTGTATTATTGCAAATCATTTCTGTTTTGGAGGCAATCCATCACACAGTGTGCCAGACCTCGGTGATACCAGCACTTAATGCCAAACACTGCTGGAAATGTGCTGCCAGCTCCCCCAGCACCACACAGGCAACAATACCGTCAATGAACAAGATCATTCACAGCGTTCCCAGCAGAGTTTAGCAAGGAACCCCTGGTACTTCAGATAAAAGCAAGCTTATTCATCAGAATCTGTGGGTTTAGGTGTCACTTCCCCAGCGTATTCGCCTTCATTTTTGCAATAGCCCAAGCATCTCATTTGCGACAGAACCTACCACAATGACTGTCCAAAGGCAAATGCAGGGCTATTAGAACTTCGCACTGTGTTGCAGAGATCATCCCAGCCTGCAAACTGCTTTCCCTGATACCCTGCTCCCCACTGGGGGAGACGAGCAGAAGGTAGGTGACCAGTGTCAGCAGGCAAGGCCAGCGTTGCCTGAGCTGCTGGCAGATGCCTCATCCTTCTTCCAGAATAGTTTCCGTCTGTTTTCACTTCTTGAAGACTTAACAACAACCTGTCCCTGCAGATAAGGGTGCTCTAAGTGCTAATTAAACTGATTGCAAGACTGTCTCGCAGAAAGCATGGATCAGTGTTGTGACAGCAAATCAGGAGAGTTTATAGACACATTATGGAACATCCCAACAGATTTCTAATGTAAAAGACCACTCAGATCCTAAGGAGTTCTAACAGTCCGCTCACTTTGGTTGTGTTTATTACGTCTATAACTAACAGTGGGTCTGTCACAACACAATCTCTTCTAATTTGTTTGTGACTCCTAGAGCAGACAGGCCTGAGAAGCCTCCTTCCAAGCTCACACCACAAACTGTTCGACACAGGCGCTGCAGAGTGCTGAGCCAGCTTCCGTTGCGCACGCCCTGCTCACACTCCTTACCGTCGGGGTGTGTTTAGGCACAATTCTGCTGGTTTCACTGAATAAGTGCTATACGTCTTTCTGCAGCCAGGTGAAGGAACTGCAGCCCTCTACAGTCTGCAGTTATTTGAGCAGTATCTAAGAGAAAATGCTTGTCAATAAAGCCAGGGTCAGGTCTTGTGTCGTCAAGATTCATTTTCATTTTGGTTAATTTTCAAATGCAAAAGCACTGCCCATAGATTTTGTTGCATCTGTTTAAATGGGTGAAGGACATATTTGTGCCATAACATTATTTTGTTTTTTAAAGAACATATCTAAGCGAGCCTTGGGGAAAATCTTGCTGAGCACTTTGGAATCCTGCCGTGACCCCCAACCTGGTAAGAAAATAAATCACTTATAAAGACCAAGAAGCACGAGAAGCATCCTTTTGGGGAAAGCATTAGATAATGGAAGAGATGCGCTGGGAAAACCTATTTAAAATACTGGGGGACAGGCTAGGGAGAAAGCAGTACTGTGCAGGAAGAACATCTACAGAAAATTATGCTTTCTAGTCTGTGACGTGTCTGAAACAGGAACACATCCAGGGATTTTTTTTAGCCAAATTCTAATGAGAATTTGGACTTAGGGGAACAATTCCATATCCCACTAAAGTCTGTAGGACTTCACTGGTATGAGAAAGTGGAAGACATGGCCAAGTCTGTAAGGCAGCTGTTTGTAAGGTTTGCTATCCCACCGTGTGTTGTATAATTCCTCTGCTGCAACACAAACAAATAGACAACACAGAGTATTTCTGTAAAGAAACTGGATCAGACCTGCACTCCTCTAATAACAGCCTTGTGTGTTCCTCTCATGAAAATTAAATTCTTCTCCCTTGACAATAACCTGGTGTGCCAGAGCTGCCTTTACAGGAACCAGACAGGGATCACAGCCTGGAGGTTTAGATCTGATTGCTTTGTTCCTATTAGCAGAGCATTTGTACTTACCTTCGAGAAACGAACATCCTGTACCGAGCCTAAGAACACGGCTTGGAGGAGCTTTTAATAGGCAGACAGCAGGCAAAGCTTATAAAAGACTTGATGTGACCTGAGGGTTTCGTTCTGGAGAACATTAATAACAGTGATTTAGGGAGCATGACATATAAACCATACTGGGGTTTGTGGTTTCAGAGCCTTGTCGTTATATTAGTGTCCACAACGCAGGGCGCAGGCAGCCCAGAGCTCGGCTGTGCTGTTCCAGCACGGCTGCACAGGAAGCAGAGAAAAGAAAGGAAAGACAGACCTCTGTTGGCTCCAGAACAGCAATGCAAAGAGAAGCTATCTGAGCCGTATGCCAGATACTGTCCTGGTGAGGAGAGGAGATTGTTAGACTGTGCCGCACACAAGCGTCCAGGAGGTACTACTACTGCTCCTCCGCAGGAACACTGACTCCAAGGGATGCTGCGGAAGCAAAGTACCTCCCTCTGCAGCTGCAGCACAGCTTGGCTTCCTAAAATGACACCAACAAGTGAAGTAACCTTGTGAAACTCTGTCCGTTCCGCATCACCATTGCCATAAACTGCTCATTTTCTCTGCTTTTGATTTTCTGGCGGTGCTCTTGATGTGACTTAAGCAGCTTTGTAATCAAACACCTCCCTCTTTGGCAAGACTTCAGTGGAGGGCTGGGTTAGCAACTCTTTATCGTGATATGAAATAGTCTTTGTTCACACGAGTATGCAAGAACCCAGTGAATGGGCAGTGGCTGAAGCAAGAAAACCAGTAGAGTGAACTGTTGTTGAACTCAGTTCTACTCTCATTTTCAAAGGGACAGGAATTCATTATTTCATCTCAAAATCTAGACTTTTTATGTTAATTACTTGAAATGATTGCCACGATTGTTAAACTGCAACTTTCTGTCTTTGTTCAATTATGTTTCCATTTTCTTTTAAAGGAAAAGCCCATCTATTTGAAGTCCTAGATACTCTTTACCATGAGCTGACAGCCTGTGAACTCCTACAAAGCCAGCCTCTGGAGACAGCGCAGAGTCGCCAGTCCTTGTCCAACCCACTGGTCATCTCATGCTGAGCCGCGGTGCCAACTACAGCCTGCACGACGTGCCCAACAACAGCCCCCGTTCATTCCAGCATGTGATGAATGAATGAGATTTGTCCAAGTTAACATTGCTCAGCAATGGAGAAGAGTAATAGAATAACTCAGCCATGAAATCAAAGGGATGCTGCTTCTGAGAAGAGCGCCGGTTCCTCGGCCAACATCAAAGCCCTCCCTTACGTCAGCGAGCATTCACACGACAGGATTACGTAGCAGTGTGTAGCTCTGATGGAAGCGTAACCATCCTCCTGTGATGGCCCTGAAACTCCACCACCTAACCAAATAAAAACTATCCCAAATACACTGACCTGACCCAGTGAGTTTTCCAGCCTGGTTGCACACACCCTGGGAACAGTTCCTTGCTTTTGTGAGGGCTCAATTCAGAAGCGAAAGGCAGCCTATCTTGTCAGGGGCAAGTAACCCGCTTCCTTAGCATGCGAGGGACAAGATGACTGTATTATAAACACACACAGGAGTGTGTGCCAGTACTGCAGGTTTTAAGGGCTCATGTATAAAATGTGTTTGTGTGTGTCTGTGATCCTGTTATTCACCTTATTTAACTCTGAAGGTAGATTTGTTATTGTTCTGCTGAACTTTATATTTGCAGTTATAAAGATGCCTTAGAAATCTACAACAGTCTGTGCCGAAGATAGCCTTGGATCTGACATAAAATGTTACATCTAACTGCCTGAAAAAAGTACAGAGCAATCTCTTTCCCAGGCTCTCAGGGAAAGGAAGGACTGAAAATTCACTTTGCAGCAGCTGCCCTTGCCGCATTAGCACTCAACGTGTGCAGTACGCAACATTGTTCTCTCATTTCATTTCCCTCAGTGGAGCGCTAGGTCCCGCTGGCATGGTGCCACCACACATTTTAATCAAGAATAAAATAGTTTCTGGGTGCAACAGTGAAGAAAAAGTAAAAATATAGGTTGCTTTTGAGATGGTTCTGCTGTTTCATTTGACTATCAAACACAGGAGCTACAGAAGCAGAGCTCTTAAATGATCCAGCTGGATTTGTTATTAAAAGGGATGCACTGTAGCTCTTGTAAGAATGTGTCATTATTTGCCTGAGATAATGCCAGCAATGCAATAAGAGCATTTGTTTCAGACCTGTGCAGTTATGAATTTTTCCCGTGGAAATGGTTTGCATACAGGACAACGGCCCGTACCTCAGCGCAATCTGGAGGATTTCTGTTCCTTTCGATTCCTAACACTCTGTGTAGTTTACACGCGCCTCCCTCTAAAGCTGTGATGCATTACGTAGCATTTAGAGCAATGTTGGTAAAAAAAAATGGCAATAAATAATCCCTGTTTCATTTTAGAGGAGCAAAAAACCCCTTTGTTTTGCAAACAGTGGAACAAATTGAGTTCATTCCTATTTTACTTTTTCTGGTTTAACAGAAGAATATTATAAAAATAGATCTATATATTTAATGTAGATTTTTCATAAGGATCATTTGGATAGGGTGTGTATACATAGTGCAATATTCACCCTGTAACAAACTGTCTACTAATACTGAATATAATGCTAACGTAATACTAACGTAATATACTATTATTTAGTATATACTGAACAATATACTAATACTTTTTACTGCAAAAATCATACATTGAACGTGCAACAGATGAAAATTAGAATGAACAGAAGTCAGGTCCCTGCTTAGGTTCATTTTCTGAAAAGATCAAGCATCAGTGTGTGTTCCGCGCAGCGCGCTCAGACTTTCCCAGGAATACTGCACGCGTATAAAGAGAAAAAAAATGCCAGCAAACCCTTCCGTAAGCATGACCCATGTGTTTAGGCAGCAGAAAGGGCACTTCAGGAATGCCATCGTAATGCGAGTACCTACCTGGCTATGGATGCCCTCCTGCACTCCAGGGTTCTCTTATTGTTCAAGTTAACTGTATCCACGCTCTCTCCATGCACACACAGGTGTTTATCACACACACTTATGGATCAAGATTGCTGTGCCAATTATACACTTTTAGTATCTTTCCGGACTGTGTTTCTGCTTCACTTGCTAATATATTCCTAGAAATTCAGCCTATGAAGTAAACTGATGTCCTGGTGCCAAAGGTGGGGAAGAGCAATATAAGCTGAGCGAGGACTGCACAGCTTACCCCAGCGGCAGGGAAACTGTAATTAGAAACTAGAAATGTCACTGGAAACCTGGTCCTAAGGAAGATGCAAACAGCTGAAATAAAAGGAAGCTTTTGAGAATAAACAGCGTTTAATTGGTACAAGAAGCAGCAACATCATATTTTGCTGAATTGGCTTCAAAGCCTGAAACATTTGTATTTCTTTAAGAAATACCTATGTCAGAACCATTTTTGATAGATCAGCATATGCTGATTAATTTTTAATAATAAAACCTGATCGGTTTAACTCCACAAGGCAATTAATACAGAGCAGTCGGACTCGCAGTATTTCCATAAGAAGAATCTGCTCTTTGGGACAGATCAAGAAACAGACCTCAGGCAAAGTCTTCTGGAGATCAGAGGCAAAGCAAAGCACTGGGCTGTGGAAGTCCTTCTTCCATAAAAGTGTTTTTATTTCTTAAATATTTTTACCTTAATGTTTGATACCAAACCTTTTGGCAGTGTTGCTGAGGCTGGTAAATATTTCATACGGACCTGTATAAATATGTGATTTTTAAATCAATCTAATTGAGAGATTTCTAGCTCTTTCTCAAAAGCAAGGAGGCTTCCAGTTTAATTTACTATGTGGGACATGTTCAGAAGAGCCTGCACAGTAATCCTGGAGAGCAAATCCATATCTCTAGGGTTTTTTAAAGACCTCACTCCTTATGTGAACTGGTTAGTGCAGATTTCAGCTACCTTTTTTTCTACAGGGAACATACACCAAGTTTAAATTGACTTTGTAAGAAAAATTTCCCCACTTGTCAAAAACTTGGAATATAACAAAGCACACTCAAAAGCCTTCCATTTGAAACACACGGTCCCAAATCCAGTATCTCAGGTCTTTGCAAACGTAGTTTTGTTGTATGATTACCAACTGGTAATAAGTCACCATTTGCTTGCTTGTTGAATTCTCAGTAAAGAATAAAAACCACGGAGAGACCGTGTGTGCTACAAACACAAGTGCAATTGCATCTGAAATTGCAGAATCAAAGGCAATGCCAGAGCGTGCCTTCCCAATGGTTCTTTGGTTCGTAGGCAAAGCAGTCTGGAGAGGACAGGTGATGTTACCTGGTGTGACCAGAGCCCTGCTATGCAGTTGTCAGCTGGTAAGGGTTACTCAGGTCTTGTCTGTAGAAGGGACCTGCACTAATTTGATTTTCAGTTAGAAAATCAAAGTTTCAGTTAGAAAGCCAGTGGGCATCTGTGGGATGGCTAAGCAACCTAATGGTGCTGGCTTTGAGGCCCTCTGGTTGAACGCTGCCCTTATACCACATGTGAGATTTTACCCTCAGCACGTTCATTCCTCAGTCTAGCAGGTTGTTTGTGTGATGGAGAACAATCTCGTTCTTCCAGAAAGGACAGTTTGGTTCCTCCCTGTGTATCTGCTGGGAACTCCCTAGTGTAATTCATTCCCCCCCGTTATTCTTCATCCCCTCTTTGATTTATCCTTTCCTCCTTCATTGCTAATTGAGGAGCAGTAAATCCCCCAGGCTCCCACACCTTGTGCTTTAAGACTGGTGTCCAGCCTTTCCTCGAGTGAGCTGCCCGGAGCCTCCTCAGCTCTGCTGACCCTCGCTCCTACCAGTCTCGAGGAATGAGCCCTTTCTTGTGCTCACGTCCCCTAAACCTGGCTCTCACAGACCTCGCTCATATAACGTGTTTGCATTCCCTCAGCGGTTCAACGTTAGTTCTCCACAACTGTGATCCAGCTCGCTTTCTTAGTGGCCACCATCTTCGTTTATTAATTTTCTGTTAGAACTGCTAATTGTCCTCAACAAGAGCTGGGACATTTCCTCCTCTCATCTCCGCTGTGTTGCCACAAAACAAGCTTTCCAGTCTGACTCCATTCCCCAACTCCTTTCCTCCCAACGCCCTCCTCACTCATCATTTGACATATTTCTTGTGGAAACAACCTGCGGGGCTCACACTGCTTGCACAAGTTATGTTTCTCAAGGAGAATTTCCTCCCCTCATTATTTTTCTCTTTATAGAGAAGTTTAGTAAGTTAAACTCCACCTGATGTATAAAGTTATTCAATAATTGTCCAATTCATTTTCATTGGGGCTCTCTGAAGGCTCTGGCAGTGATCACTCATCACAGATGTTACATCGATTCACAGAACCTTTATGCAAAATCAGCGTGGCCATCTCCAGGCAGAGCTGCTCCAAGGGGTTGATGGCATTTGTACACACTTTTGGAACCAAAAAATGTTTAAATTTGTTGAATGTGCTGGAATTAAAGCTCCTCCCTTTCCTCATACTGTCTGTTAATCTACTGCATGGTACATTTCCATGATGAAAAGCTGTTTAGATTGCATTCTTTGTTTCCATTTTACTGTTAGGAAGTAGGGGACGCTTTCAAGCAGTGTAGCATAAAATGGAATTGCTCAGTATGAGAGACTGACAATAAACTTTCGCAGCGTGTGTGACACATCACATTACCAGCCAAGGGGTTTCTCTTAGATTTCTAATTTCATGGAGTTTAAGACGCTGAATCCTTTAATATTTACGTTGTCTTATTTGCTTAATAATTTTACATATAATCCCATGTAAGACAAAAGATATAGAATATGGGTTTTAGTGTGAAATTCAATTGAAAATGGAATTGTCATTATTTCATGAATTACACGTTACTTTCAAGAGGTGAGGATTTTGAGTTCCATTGGGTTTCTGTTCTACTTCCCTGGCTGGTCTGTAATGCACCATCAGACACATCCTCACCCGTTTCCCACGGTCCTGTCTGTTACAGTAGTTTAGTGGCCCTAAATCGTGGCTTTGCCAGGCAACGGGTCAGGCTGAATATGCATTGCTGCAGGGGTGCTGTCAGGCCTTGCTGAGCTCAGCTTCCTCCTTAAAAAGAAGGCAGGCAGACTCAGCATTCCCATCTTTCCCTCCAGCCAGCAGATGCCACCAGCAGATCGCTGCCCGTCTCAGCTGCACGCGTGCAGACACTCAGCTCCCAGTGCTCCGCGCGGCTGCCCAACAGTTGCAGGAATCTGGGGGAGATGGAGAGGCGCCTCAGCACGCCAAAGTAGCTCAGCTCCTCTTTGTTAACGCAGCTCGCTCACTCCTTCGCTCAGAAAGGGTGTCTGCATTAAAGCAAAGCTCCCTGAATGGAGACTCATGTCTTAAATGACATCATTTCCCAAAATGCTTCTGTTTTTCTGAACTGTAACCGTGCAGCTGAAGAACTGTCTGCTCCGAGACTTAATCCCCTGCCCATTTCCAGAGTGCAGTAACAGTAAAACGAAAGAAAAGCATGCAAAGGCTCTGAGGAAATTCCGGAAGTCCTAGCTGGCATTTTAGAACAAGTGGCCAGTTAGATAGCATGACCTCCTGCCAATACAACCCTATTTTTGTCTAATGGCACTCACAGCAGGACAGCAGAGTGTCACAACCAGGAGACAAAGGTCTGCTTAAGCTTCTACACGTTGGCCAAAACTTGGAGCACAGAATAGAGATAGCTGTTTATTTTTAAGTTGAATCATAGTCAAGGAAATAAAAAAGAATTAACTCAGCCTGATACTAGTGCAGGCTTCAGAGAATGCAGAGTTTGTGCCTTTGCCCTTCAAATTTGTGAAGGAAAGAACCCTTACCTAGTTGAGCCTTCACTAGAAAGTTTTGTTAATGAAAGTTCAACGCTTCCCCAGCAGCTGCTTGAGAGCCACCGAGAGCGTGCTGGCACGGCTGGGTAGCACGTCTTCCTTAGACAACACAGAGCTTTGGTCTTCGTAAGGCCACCAACACAAAGTGAGCACCGATCCTGTCCGGCATCCGCAGGGTCTCCCAACAGCAACACACAGGCCCCTTGCAGGTTAGTTCTGCTCGTGCTGCTTGTCTGTGTTTGAGCGCCGTGGATGCCACGGAAGGGGAATCCCTAATCCTGCAAGGCCATTCTTTCCATCCACTGCTGCTTGGAAAATACAGCCGAACTACAGGATTTGTCAGAAACACAAGGTGACACCGCAAGCCCCGTGCCTGTGCACTGGGAAGGTGCCGATGGCTCTGTCTGTGCTGGGGGAGGGGGGATATGCACGTCCTGCTCTTGGGGACTACAGAAAAGGAGGTGCTTCTGACAAAAAAGCAGAGAGGGAGCAGCCTAGGGTACATAACGAGGCTGAGAGCAGACGCCCCGGCCTGCTGAAAGGCACCCTGTGCCAACCAACCGAACGCTGCCTGCCACGCTTGTTGGCGCTCACACCTCACTCGGTGAGCTCAGCACTCATCGGGTTTATGGAACACTCAACGGAATGCACTGTGCAGTAACAGACCTCTGCGTACCAGGGAGGTGAGGCCCACGAGCACTGTTCCTGCTGAAGGTGTACCTTCACAACAGCCTTATTTCAGGTGACCAGCAGCGCCACGTCTGCATGCCAGGCAGCTGTGCCAAGGTGAGAGCGGGTAGGCTTCAAAACCCCACTGAGCCACTGTTCTCCCTGGGGTTCACCGAGATCCTCACTGCGCCCCTGGTCTCCTCGAGGTTCACCTACGTCTTCACTGCAGGGCACAAAGGTCATCAGAGCTGAGCGTGCTCCTGTAGTTCAGGATAATGTCTCTACTTGAAGAAGTTTTTATTGTTTAATGGTTCTGGTTTAGCTGATTTTTTCTCATTGAATTTTTCACAGCTACAAATGGGGAAAAAATTCTCTAAGGAAGGTGAAGTCTGGTATTTGGTGAAGGGTTTTTCTACCTCTGAAAGAAAAATAGGAAAGAAGAGAAAATACGTGGAGGGTGAGACAACTTGACCTAAACATACCATTTAGATAAAAAATATTATTTTAAAATAAAGAATATAACGTACCCACGGGCGAGTCTTTCAAGTTTTTAAACTGTTCTTGGAGGTAAAATTCATGGCGCACCCCAAGTGCCAGTGCAGTGCCTGCAGCAGTGCTGCTTTGCTGGCTTTTAAGCTCTGCAGCTCTCACCGGCAGAGATCAGCTCTGGGGACGGCACGAGAAGGCGGTACAGCCTCTAATTGCTGAGGAACAACAGTCTGTGGCGCTCGGGGCTGAGACACATCACTGACTCATCTCCCAGAGGATGGAAAGTCACCCCAAAATGTCACCAGGTTTTGCGGGTCATGCGACAGTCGCTCTCCAGTGTGCTCAGATTTTAAACCTCATAACCTTGTGGGGCCTCCTCTGAGCCCTGCCACCAACAGCATGTACCACATCCCACTGCCATGGAAACCATTTCTAGGTCACCTTTACATAACAGTGCGGAGAAAACATCCCGTCACCAGCTCCACCATTACGGCGCACTCTATTTCAATGAAGATCGCACTGAATGAATGAAGATTAACATTTACTGTAATTACCCGTAATACGCCACGAATAAAAAGACATTCTCTTCCAGAATAAAGATGGGAATGCAGACACCACGCAGGCTCAGACTCTGCTGTTACCCTTCTGGTCTTCTAGCAAAGGAAGCACACAACGATTGCCTGATCCTGTGCATCTGTTTTGTAACTCAAGCTTTATAACAGCTTGGGTTAAACTAATTCTGTAGGGAACATCGTTAGCACTGGAGAGACCCCACCAAGAGGGAGAAAACAGCTGGAGCTGCTTTTACATATCTGGCTTGAACTATGTTTAAACAAGACTGACAGAACTGATAATTTGAGTTGCAAAATCATTTTTAAGGAGCCGTTGAACTGAACTACAATTTATCAAGTAGAGACTGAACAGACATGGGAAGCATTTCAAGTCCTGAAATATAGATCTATTCCAGGACATAAGAAGTAAGAAATAATTGCATAGCAAATTCTTTTCTGCCCAGGGAACACTGAAGAGTTATCGATGCAGGAGGAAGAAACGCAATTTTTACCGCAACTGTTAGTGTATCCTCGTTATTTCAAGTATAGACTCAGGATGTTCAGATCTGTGAGGGTAGTGTCCTTGGAAGACAGAATTTGAGAAGTGAACCGAAGAAGAAAGATAGACAAAGTTTTCATATTACATTGATAAATCTGTGACATTTACTTCTATGCTGATAATTTTAACAGCAATAAGTTTCTCTCAAGAATCCAAGTTTGAACTTACACTGCAGGACTTCCAGCTCATGTGCAGGGCACAAATCCTCAAGAAAGACATTAATATCGTCATTTGTTTTCTTTTTTGTAACTGTTGGGTTTGTTGTTGTTGGTTTCCCCCCAAAAGAGAGGCAGAATCATCTGCCCAGTAACCGTTGTTTCCTAATGGGAAATTGCTGTAAGTCATGGTAGACTGACCTCAACTTGTACTATTATTTCATTCATTATTCAAATAATTTCCAGACTCTTGAGAGTTGGAGCATGACAGAGATCACCAGCAACTAAAAAGTACAGGAAAGAAGGTAAACAAACATGGCTGAGACTCTGTAATCAAACATATTTGATGACAATGCTGAGACTATGGAAAAGGAGATTCTGATGACAAGAACTGCGTGAGGAAAAGCTCTTCTAGAATATGGAGATAGAGAGGGTGAAATTCCCCTCAGTTTTATTTTATCTCCTGTAGGGACAAAGGCAACAGCAAATGTGGAACTGAGCCCATTTCAAATAAGTAGAACTGAGAAAAGCTGAAGGACAATTTTTCAAACCATTTTATTAACGTAAGAAAACAGTAGCTCCAAGCTTACTACTCTGTTTCTGATTTTTAAGGAAAAGGGAGCTGGGAACTAAGAGGTAGTTAGACTTTTTAAAGCCATTTCAAATCTTACTAGAGATTCGACATCACCTTGTAAGCAGAAACAGAGTTAATAACAAAAATCAGCACACGGACCCGTACACTGCTGCTACTAAAAATGGAAAGAACCAACTTCATCAATTTGTGTGAAATCTTTGGAAATTCCTTATTGCAGACTCCAGATTCACTTAATTCCTGCCCAGATGAATAAATGCTGTAAACTAAAGCTGCGTCTGCTGTTGAATGATAGCATTATGGACACCGGGTCATAACTTCTGCTGAAAATAAACAGTCCGAGATCTTTGGAGGATAGGGGAAATGTAGTTCAGCCTTTGAGTGGCTCATAAATTGTCAGACAAGCAAAGAGCAAATGTAAGTCATGTTTTCCTTTCTTTCTTCCCTATCGCTCCTTGTCCAGCCAACACCACATAAAAATTTCCATATAAATTACAGGAGGTATGGACACAGGAACACCGACAAGTCTCTTAATGGCCCTACTACAACTACGTTACAGTGCAAGAGTGCTAAACAGACTCCAAAAAAAGGTCTTTGGAAGCATTTTACACAATTATGAGATGACAAATGACCCATAATAGACAAGTCATTCAGATTCAAGTTGAATTTTTCATAGTAATAAATGGCTCAGAAGAGTCAGCAAACAGCCTGTGCCATGTTTACACACATTCCCACCATAATTAAAAACCAGGTAATTTGGCTGTTCAAACAATTTGAGCATTCATGTCCATATTTGTTCTGTTTAACCACCAGGGCCGATGTAATGACAAATTCCTGTTTTGCAATATTGAGAACACTTAGCCATCGCCTGACTCTACCCTTTCTCAGTTCCAGGTCCTCCAGTACTTGCCATATCCTTTGACCTCAATTTTGCACTAGGAGAATAAATGGCTCTCTGCCTGGCAGAAGGCCGGTAAGGGATATTTCCCAATAAACAGCTTCTACATCGCCTGATCGAGGGCACCTACTTATGTCAGCGCTTTATATTCCCTGCTTGACTCTATTATAACAGCTCCCATTTATCTTTGTGCTCTAAGGCTCACATGGTATTTATGATGGACCAACACATAAAACTCCTACCGTCCTCACAATAATTCACATCTCCCCATGAGTGAGATCTCCCTGACTAATTGTGTTTTACCAGTCAACATCCACGTATTTCTCTGACTGAAGGAAACGTTGGATATGCAAGAACAAGAGAATGTTTCTTTTCACAGCAGGTGCAGAAACAGTCTGCGATAAGCACAACAGCAAAGGTACTTGGATTTGAGAAGTCACACAGTATCACATTATCATAAGGTTGGAAAAGACCTTTGAGATCATCGAGTCCAACCTATGACCCAGCACCTACTTGATGCAAGATAAAGACAGCAAGCATCCGCCTTTTCTTGGTAAGCTGGCGGCACTGATGCAAACGTTCAAAATTAGTACAAGTCTGCCACCAGGCTGGTCACATCATGCCGGTTGGCTTCGAGTTGTAAGAACACTGGTGAGAGGTACCAAGTGAACTGATGCCACCCATAGCTTAAAAGGCCTTGCTGAAATGAAGAGGTTTTCTTCATGCCACTCATCCAGAACATGGTTTCATAATGCAGGGATCAAAACCTCTGATCTGGGCTACTCAAGGCACTGTTGGACACACCGACGAGCCCTGTCCACGTTATAGGTGTGCACAGGATCCAGAAAATATCCAGGGGAGGATTCCTGCAGTGAGTCTTTAGGCAATGGTAGTTTTCCATGACTTCTTTTAGCTGAGATGCTGGAGAACGTTTTTATCCCTCTAAATATCTCAGGGGGAAAAGGGAAGGAACTTGAGGATTCCCAGCTCCCACCTGATCCAACTGGCATCCTCATTGTCCAGGGGTCCCAGCTACCTCAAAGCTGCTTGAGAACCCATGTGCACATGGGGCAGGGCTTTGGGGGCAGGAGGACATCAGGACATCCTCAGAGCAGTCTCAGATGGGCTGAGAAGGACATCGTTTCTTTGCAGCTTTAAAAGGTTTTCTCACTTGAATAACAGGGAGGAGGAAATTTGGTTTCTGTTCAGAAAGTTCCAACAAACCAAAAAAAAAAGGAGGAAAAAGGCAAAGTTACGCAACTAGAGGAGAAAATAACGTAGCCATTTCAATAGACCTGACACTAAGAAAAATCCAGCCCGGCGAGCGAGTGTACCCTACCTAGAATGTGGAATTAGTTCTGCACATGGCAACGATTGCTAAGCACATCACTGTGGGAATGGAGAGTTCACAGCAGGCACAGCGAGTCTCAGCAATGTGGATAATCAATGCACTGTACGCTGTGGCGAAGAACGATTCCAGCAGAGTGACCTTTAAACAACTTCATAGGCAGTGAGCAAGCGGAAGAGACGCGCAAGGGGACAAGCTGAGTGCAGGAGAGCGATGCCGGCTGCAGCCCCTTGGCCAGCGGCAGCACCCGATAATTTGGCCTGGCAGGAGTTCTGTGGGACAGGAGGAATAACAGTAAGGATTATTTACTTGCATTTAAGGTAAAAAGCGTAGCTATTTAACAGTAGCACCACATAATAATTTGAGAGGAGAAACAGAAACACCCATAATCCACATTATGGATGCTACCTGGCACGTTAAGATAAAGGACAGCTACATTAATGGCTCTTCCTTCCAGAGAGTGACAAGGACCCAGTAAGTGAAGTCCTCAGGGTGCAGAGGGAAGAGGAGATGAAACATCATTCTCTTCAGACAGGGGGAGAAACTTAGCAAGTGGAACAGACCAGGAATTTCCCAGTGAGACACTTTGGTCAGAAAAAGTGTGCAGCACTAATTGGTGTTATTTGGTTGCTATAAGTAGTGTCAAGAGTTCTGCAGTGTAGCCAACAATCCAGGGATATGGTACTCACCAGACTGGACGTAATTGAGTGGGGACTTCACTTTAGTTTCCCATATCACCACAAATCCTCTAACCATTGCAATACTGACCTGTGGGATCCTCTCTTAATCTTTCCTGTTGGAGCTGCTCCACTTTGCATTAATAATCGCATGTTCTGCAGAGCAAGGAATTAAACCTCATTCTCCCATATCCCGTAGATGAAATCCCTCACCAAAGGGGTATCTACTTCAAACCTAGAAACACCTCTGGGGTTAAACCAGTTTAAAACAGCTTTCTGAGTAAGGTTATCTAAATCAGATCAAACAACTCAAATCTGAAATAAGCAATTTATACTCGGTCTTCTCTTCTCCCCAGAACAAGAAAAAATATTCACACAGCTTTTTGCATTGGTTTTGTTACAACACTTTGAAGTAAGACTTTAAATGAGAACCATGCAAACTTCTAGCACAGAAAAAACCTCACCTGAACTGAGCTGCTCCCCATCTCAAACCCCACTGCTGGTCACTGTGGTTTCTTTCTGGCTGTTGTACCAGGCAGGCTGGGACTGAAGGGGTTGAAGAGGGTCACCCTTTTGACCTTCAGCCTGGGGGCTCTTGCAGGGCAGAGCTGGGAAAGCTGAAGGGGAACGGAAAGCTGCTTTGCCAAGGCCTGCGCTTACCTGCTTTGTGTGTGCAGCTCCTACGCGGCATTTGCATTTAGAAAACCCAGCCAAGTTACTTCAGCTTTGATCCACAGAACACTGGGAATAATATCTACTGACATTCCTCAGTTCTGAAGGATGTTTTATTTGTCATAAGCATTTTAATAACATACTGAAAAGAAATAATCCAAAAGGGAAGAAAAAGCTATATATCTACCAAAACCACATTGTCCAGAGTGTCCCTCACATTTCGCAGACAATACAAGGGCTCTTTCAACCTCTAAAATTTATCATAGACCTCAAGCATGTGTTCTGCAAAAAAGATACTTTTTTCCCCTCCCATAGGTTTTTCATTTCTTCTGGTGATTCTTGTTTCAGAGACTTCAAATTCTCATTCCCTTGTTTGAAATATTTTATATACTTGTACCTGTCAGTCACGCAGCTCCAGTCCGGTTCAGCTTTCCTCTTACCTATGGCTGACATAGGGTAAATTGCAGGAAACCTCCACTAAAATCATCAGCCACAGAGAAATGCAGTGTATTTGGAGAGTATTTTCCTTTTCATCAAGGAATAACTACATACAGAAACACAACAAATGCTGCAATAATTTTTAAAAGGCAAGCTCTCTCTTTTAGTGTTTCCTCTCTGCGAATCATAGCCATTTAAATGTTGTCTCCCTCTAAGAACGTTCACCATCACCTCATTTAATAAACGTAAACCTTCAGTTCTTGAGACCCAGGAAAGTTGTACATTTGCTTATGTGCTGCCATATATTAAAAAAGTAGCAGACAAGCTCTAATTTAAAGTCACTTTAAGAAACTTTTCACTGGCTTCATAAAAGAGCTAAGACCTTTAGCTTGTCTTTCTAAGCAAGGGAACTGCAATCAGTCTGGCAGAGTAACTTGCATTATCTCCTTATCCTGAGCTCAAGGAGGCCTTGATTTCAAGGAGTGGTCAGTCAGCAGCTCCTGACAATCAGGGCTGCCAGTAAGTTCTCACGGTGACATGAGAGCATGTCCTTTTGAAAAAAGTGCCCTGCATTATTTTTCGAGAAGGATGTCGGTCTCTTGAGGCCCATGAGAGCATCCCCGCGCTGAAGCATTTTATCAACGATAATCCAGCGCTCCAACAGCAGCTCCGTTACTGAAAATGGCTTTGAAAGCAGCAACGCTCTTTCAGCTGATGTTGTTTGGGAATACAGTTCTCAAATATCCGAAGCAAAAAATCAACCTCAGCAGTAAAGAAACTCAGCCAGACAGAGTAAGCAAGGCTTCAACGAACAGTTAATACAGTAAAAATCTTTGGTCACTAATGAAGTTAGGGAAAAAAACCCAACAGAGGTGTAGGAGGATGAGCTTATATTTTTTCACCCGAACAATCTGGTTTAGAATGAAAAACATCCTGTAGAACTAAAGGTAGCAAAACGAGCCCTGAGAGCTTGCATGCTACTGCTGTCACACACATTTTACCTGCCTGCACAACCTGACCCCACACAGCATTTCTTCTGCACACGCTGCCTACACTGCAGCGTTATGGGTTTGATGGTCTCCTCCTCCAGTCAGAACAACAAAGAATCCTTTTTTTCTACTTTACCCCAGTATCTGCAAATTATTTTTATCCTTGTTTTCTTTTTTACCCGGCTCTTCACACAGAAAGAAAAATCATCTCTAGCCTGGAAAAAAGAGTGTATCAAGAATTTAAAGAGCTGTAACTCAGAGCTTGCAAAACTGGCATCAAATGTTTGAATCTGTAAAAGGGAGTGAGCCCTTGTCACTGACTTTGAACGGAAGAGATGGTTAATGTCCTGGTGTTGGGTCTTTGTCAGAGATATTGCCAAAGTCAGCGTGTGGGGAGAATTTATTTTGTTCACTTTTCAGACAAATTATATTATTCCTGCTCATATTCTATGCGCTTATTTCAGCAGCTGAGACACTGGTGAGTGAAATATCAAAAGTCAATAGACTTGTACCTATTTCAAAAGCGTAGAGCGAAACATACTGCTGCTCAGACAGCTGTGGTGCCTGCGCTCAGTAGTTAATGCCAGTAACATCACTTAACAAACTACCTCAATAATCCTCTATTATCTGATTTTATCTTCCTTTAAGAAGCAGCTCGGACATGCTTGCTTCTTCACAGCATTACAGCCTCCACGGCATTCAGGCTAAGCCAGTCGACCCTTTTGACATGAGGAGAGCAACTGGATGCAGACTTTAAAATACTACAGAGGAGACCCTTCATTTCTGCCCTTTTTGTAAGCTTTGGAATCTTTACCGTCAATATTATCATTATTGACTAATCTGAAGTTTAGTTCCCACATCTTCTTCAAAGTTGCTCCACTGAGCAGCTTTGCCAGCAAGTGCCAACTTCTACTAAACAGATTTAGAGTAGAGATTCCAGCAGATGCAGTGACTTTGCCAGCCAGACGCCCAGCTGTCTCCTGGTCCCTGCCTTTGCGCTACTTTGCAGGGTGAGCTGCCTCAGAGGAGGTTAGCTACGTCGGGCAACCCCAGGAAGATTTCAAAGACAGGAGTCAATCCTTAGCTTCTATTCAAGAACTTCTCAAATGCAAACAGAGTTCAGACTGTTGAAGTCATCTCAAAGAAAACTCATTCAATGGCATGAGGGTTCTACCCACTTAACTCCAATGTGAAAATAACAGTGAACGAATTTTTTTTGGCTTACGCTCTGAGTAAGTAGAATTTTTTGAGACAAACTAATGCATAAAACCCTCCAGAGCTCAAGCTGTGATATATTTGGGTTCATACATAGCAACAGGTTGAATGCATCTGTGTTGACCCTGTGTTCAACATCCTTTAGAATGTACTCCTCGCAGTGGGCTTCAACGGGGCTCTAAACCACGGCTGAATTTTCTGGACAGTTTGTATACACACACTCTTACAAAAGGAACCCTTAAAAGAAGGGAACAACATAAAGACCGAGCTAGGTTATTAATCAACACAAACTGCGCTTCCCCCCCGCCGCAGGACACCCACCACCCGAAGGACACATTTGCATATTGTGAGTGTCTGCATTGGAAGTAATGGAGCTGTAAGAGGCGGAACAGATGGCAGGGTGAAAGAGAAGAACTAAGTGGAGCAGAGCGTACAACCATCTCCGGAGCAGCAGAGTGCTGCAAGGAAGGTCTGCAGCAGCCGGGAAGGCTTTTAGAGAAAAACGTGTTAGAGAGATCAGCTGTTCAGCTTTCCTTTTCTCCCCATTGAGTGAAGATAGCTTGCCCTGACGCTAGGCTGTAGCTACTCCTGCATGTGGCTATTATTTTGGTCTAAGATGCCTTTCACTTGTTCTGCTTTACTGCTCATTTTTGACTCAACACAAAGGAAACGGCCACTTCTCACATCGTGTGTCCACATACGGCATTGTCAGGAGGAGCTGCTTCTGAGCGCAAACAAGACCTGCACATCATGGGTCCACTCGGCTTTGCCACACAAAGTGACATTATGTTTACTAGCGATGTATTTGCAACACACTTAAGGCTTTAAATGGAGTTTGAGTGACTCCGGCTTTTGGCATGTCATGAACATCATGGCTTATCTGTCTGTCAAAGGTGTGAAGAACGTGGTGGTAGCGGTCCGTGGGGCCTCCTTTTCAGCAGCGCCAAAGGCACCACGAAAGCCTTTGCCCCAGCCAGACCACGCCAGCTGATTTACCCACCCAGCTGATGTTCTGCAGTGGCCGCGCCATGGCTCTGCTGGTATTTTCACACCGTACGAAGAAGTGCCCAGGCTATTTTAAGCATTCTGCCCTTGGCGCTTTTTCATGTGAATGAAAAATGCTGTTAGCAACTCTGTGCTCATTCACGTTACACCAGCTTCCCAGTGAGACCTTTAAAACCTTTCAAAGACAAATCTCAAGAACATTTGTTCAGTCACAGGTATTTTCACACTCTTCATGACACTACTTTATGTGCTGACTCTGAACAAAAAAACAGGCACCGAATTTCAGTTTACAGACTTCCTTAGAAACAATAAAACCCTAAAAATAGGGTGATGTCTGCACTATTTATTAGTTGTATCCAACATCCTGAATGCTGAGAAAATTGCAGCCTTCACTGAATTGAGAATTAGCATCTGTGCTTCTTTCCTCAGATGTTCAATTTATATCCACTAGGAACTTTGCCCCGACTAAAATTGCTGACTGCTCGCTATGTTCTTTTATTCCACTATTAATCACAGTCAAAATAAACAGCTTCTTGAGCAAGTATTTTCAAACACAAGTGTTTGATGGCCCTGCTTGACACATCGGGAAAAAATGCAATTTTGGAGCGGTGGAAGTTAATGGATTCGCCTTTTTCTCGTCCTACAGGAAATGTCCTTTTTTCCACTCATTCCTGACACTGACGGCCTGTTCACTGCCTGTGTACATGGAGGTGATTCAGCAAAGTCCTGGCCGGCCCCAGGTCCAAGGCCAGTCAGTTTCTTTTTCCCTTCCAGAAACCCCTCTTTCAGCCAGAGGGTGGCACATGACGTTTAGGTGAAGAAAGCACCAGTTAGAGTTCCGTGGGCACCCCTTCCTAAGGCCAAGCTCTGGGATGTTGCTTTGCTGGCTCCAGGGGATCTTTTTATTATTTCGTTTTCCTGTTTTTTTAAAAAACCCATACTCCTGGCTGGGGGGGGAGTAATCTCCTCCCCACCTTTTCTTTCATGTGGGATGTATAACCAATCTCAAATAGCACCTGCAAGTCCCACAGGTGAGGATCTCTCTCTGCCATATCTACCCAGTTAAGCCCTTCAGGCACAGCTTAATTCAGAGAAGTGAAACCCTCTTTTTCATCCTATTGACTTTCAGAGCAAGATTAAGACTTAACAGAATTTTGAAAGGTTTTTCCCAAATGCCAGACACACAAACTGAGCAAAATGCTAAGATTTGTAGTAAAGCTCTGTTCAGCTGCAGCAGGATGCAAAGTGGAACATCCAGAAAAACGGATTCAATGAGCAAAAAGTGAAGAAGCACGGGAGCAAAATCTCAGGCAAAGCTCTGTGATCTCCCTTAGATCATAATGGAAGTGTCCCTTAAAGCAGCGAAAAATGAAAGCGGTTCTGAAGGGAGATTCATGGGAAGGGCAAGCCCATGGGTTTTTCTTTCTTCATCCCTTCATCTGAAAGAACCTCATATTCCAGAACAGTTCACGTGAGGACTTCCCACTCAAAAAAAAAAAGCAGACAGGTTTTCTGTATTCATAAAACCTGACCGATGTTCTTCAGCTTGTGCAAATAAAAGTGCAGCTCGACCTGCAGAAGGCAGGCAGCCAGGGCACGAGGCAGCTGATTGATGTCAGCCTGCTCAGGGAGGACAGAGAAGACATCTCCTTCCCGGCTCTGGCTTCTCCTATTGGAGGCTGGGGTACTGCAGGTGTTCTGTGCCTGCCCACAAGGAGAGAGTGACACCGCAAGTGTCATTGCAGGACAACATCAAACCAGCAAGACTTATCAAAACTGATGTGGAAATGAATTATGAACAAGCTCCAGCTAGCTCCTGTAACTGTGGGAAGGTCCACGGAGGCACGGTCAGCAGCAGCGGGTCTGAGCCAGAGGGAGAAAACGAGGGAAAGGGAAGAACTAGATTGTGCGGAAAGAGACTTGCAGCACCCTGTAATGATTTTACAATCCTCCTCAGAGGAACACTGTTTATTTATTCCCTGAAACAAGATGCTAGGATTAATTTATCTGCCAGCTTGATGAAACTGATTCTCCAAGCTGTTCGTACGTTCAGTAATAAGAAATAATAGGATTAGCACAGCAGCAATTTCAGATATTGTCATTTTATCACAAGTCATACTATATGAAAGATTTCCTTCAGCGCCTAACACTTGGAGGCACAAAATTAGAGGTGGATCTCAGATTTCATTAGTAATATCTAGCCTTAATAATTATGAGAAAAACTTGGAAAATGTGAGCTTTAACAGCTCAAAACACCAAGCTCACTAAAAAAAGTTTGTTAAAAATATTCAACATACATTGCTCTAAAATGCAAATATCACGGCTTTGGGGATGGTTTTGGGGATGCAATACAAGAGCTGGAAAACCGGGATTGGCAATAATATCATCTCACATACTGGTGCACTCGCTGTGTGACAACACAGCTTTTGAGAGCATCGGTTTCTGACTGTCCTCCCACCACGTGGAAACTGTAACTGGGTTCAACGGGTTGGCGGGGGGGGACATTCCTGACAGCCCATCTGCTCTGCAAAAGAAATTCAGCAGAACCAGATCAGATCTGTCTGCAATGACTTTCTGGGGCTCTCCCGATGTGATCAGACATTGGGGCAAAATCTTCTGCAGTTCACTGTGGCACAAAGAACATCACTGGCACTTCCGCAAGTGTCAGCAACACAAACGTGTAAATCCAGCATTGGTATGGAAGGGGTAATATAACTGTAGCTGCTGACATCTGGAAAAATTAATTCATCACTGGAAATACATCCAGAGTTGACTTTCACTTCAAAAAACATGAAGTCATATCTTTATAAAAGCTAACCACCTTATCAAATATGAACGGTGACTTAAATTCTACAAGGAATTACCACGGTAAACTCATCACTTGGGCCTTTCCAATATAGTCTTTTCCATCAGACAATAATTAATTTCTAATTGATCTTTCCAAGACCGATTTCCACACTGCTCAGTGTGACCATAAAGTTCAACGCCCTGCCTTCAACATTTCCAGCTCTTCAAGCAGAAAACAGCAGCACTTTAGCCAATGTGGCTGAAGACTGATTTTGTTTATTACCAAACTCCTTAAACAAGGACAACACCTCAACCCTTGGAGCACCACACAACCTCACACGTTTTGCAGTCCTACTGCAGTTGCTATGCTGTAACCTGGTAAAGACACCTTAGCAGGCTTGACTGCGTTGTTGCCAGGGCGTTCAAACAAGGCTCATATGAAGAGCGACTGAGGGAGCTGGGGTTGTTCAGCCTGGAGAAGAGGAGGCTCAGGGGAGACCTTATTGCTCTCTACAACTACCTAAAGGGAGGTTGTGGTCAGGCAGGGGTTGGTCTCTTCTCTCAGGTGACCGGTGACAGAACAAGAGGACACGGTCTCAAGCTTCGCCAGGGGAGGTTTAGGCTCAACATTAGGAAGAAGTTCTTCACTGAGAGGGTGATTGGCCATTGGAATGCGCTGCCCGGGGAGGTGGTGGAGTCACCGTCCCTGGAGGGGTTTAAGGAGAGATTGGATGAGGCTCTTAGTGCCATGGTGTAGTTGACAAGTAGGAGTAGGTGTAGGTGTTGGGTCATAGGTTGGACTCGATCCCAAAAGTCTTTTCCAACCTTATGATACTGTGATATTGTGATTTATGGGCAGTTCTTTGGCTGTCACGCTGGCAATGGCTGTATTAACAAACAGCATGGCCCGAGCTGCTGGAACACAGCACGGAAACGAGACGTGAGGACTCCACACCCAATCATATGCACCAGGAGAGGAGGTGCATTCGCATAAATGCAGCCTTGTGTTGTAATTGACTGACTGAAACATGGTATTGTATTTTGAATCACAGTGAGGGTGGACAAAGAGCTAGAAAAATAACCGCTTACCATTAGAGCGAAGTATTTAATTCAGCAAAGCAAGCAAGGCACGGAGAGGTGCAGCTGAGTCCCTGTTACCAAGCCCAGCACGTCCCTCCAGGTTCCAGCATCGCGTGTGGCTCATGAAGCGCATGACAGAAACACGGATGGCACTGGCTGCTGTCAGCATGACCCGGGTCCCTGGTGCATGTCCAGAGCTGAGGAACTCAACCAGCCCCGCCTTGTGATGGGGAAGGTGCCTTGACGGTGGTCTTTTAAGAGTGCCCTTAGAGATCTCTCTCTGGAAGCCTCCCCGCGTGCACTCTGTCATCATTACAACTGAGCATAAAGGATATTAATATTTTCCTGAGGACAGTTTACATCTAAATGGTCTATGAATATTAATTTTCATTAACAGGCTTAAACCCCTAAGAGGTCCATAAAGCACAAACGTGTGATCGGCGCTGTCTCATTCAGCCAGATCACATCTTGCACACCTTGTGGACACCTGTTACATTTTTATCTCACGGCCATGAAAAGGTAATAGCCTGAAAGAATAAAATATTTTGGTCTTTCAGACAATTATTTTGAACCGATAAATTATATCTAAAGGTTGATTCGGCCACTGTATGTTCAACATTTAACAAAACAATAACTTGAATGACACCTAGTGGAAAGATGAGCAACAGCTGATGATTGTAGAGCTGAATGTGCAGTGCTGAAGGGTGAAACAGCAAGGGGGGAGATCCTTTATGAGAAAGGGTGGGAGGAAAAAGAATTAGTTGATAAAATGGGTGGAGTACAATTTAGAAGAGTTTCCCAAATGACAAGAGTTTACCTGCCTATGTAATAATCTTCCAAGGAAATGGGATATTTTATTTGACAGAGGCAAAAATAAATCAGATAAAATGAATATAAATGTGCACTGGGAAAGAATACAATAAGAGGAATATGGTCAGGATAAACATCAGAGTCGTCCTATCTATAAACACTAAAAAGCCTTTATCAGGCTCACTCTAGGGTACAGTAGATAACAGGAATATTTTGGCCCTGGGGCAATCACAACTCCTGATGTGAAAGAGACCACGGATTTTCTTTAATTCATTTCTGCAGGCAGTATTCCTTGATGTATGAATGAATTTTATGATATACCTTTTTTTCCTTCTTTTTGCTTGTTCGCTTAGTTGTTTAATGCATTAATTACCAGTGACTCCTATCCAATTATAAAGAAATAATTTGGTCAGCCTGTTCTCGCCAACCTACTTGAAAATATGAAAGAACGGGTTTAGTCAAGGTTATGGAACTTAAATGCAAAGCACTTTTGCCATCTACTGACAATGTGATGTGGCAAGATTTTCAGCACTGGAAATGGAAATAGGACTTGAGAAAGACTTCTATCTTTCTAGGTCAAGAACAGGTCATTGACAACAAGAAAGGACTACAACTCCTCAAAACCATTTATAAAAATAACAGCATATTCTGCCTGAATTTCCTCTCAGCACATCACGTGTTTGATCTGCACGTTTATCTTTAACTTGCAGCTTTTATTCTTAACCACAAGGAAACCAGTAATCTCTCTTCAGCTCTTTTTTTCTCCCTCTATAAGCAATCAGAAGCAGCACCCACGTCACTGACTGGAAAAGGCAAGGCCTCAAAAGAAAACTAATCCAGAGAAAAGTGCTTTCCAGGAGCAAGGTAATGAGAGAGGTTCTGCTGGGGAAATAAGAGTGTTCAGAAATACCTCTCCCGTGAGAGGAGACAGAGCCTCTCTCATTCACAAAAAGTTTAAATGGGTTCACTCTGTGGAAAATATATTTTCAGACTATAACAAGATTATAGCAGCTTATAACTTTCTTCTTTCAAATTGGCTCTTACTAAATCCTCTTAAAGGAAGAATCCTCATTTGGCCTACAAAATGTTATAGCCCTAAACTCATAACCGCAAACGCCTTGCATTTTCAGCTTTGCCTCTGCCAGGCGCTCCCTGCGTGCCCTCACCTCCACGCAGAGCTGAACAAACTGCCCACCAGCCTCATCCCAAGAAACAGATTCAGGGACTTGGCACGACCAGCTACTTCTCCAACCATGCGTGACACGGCAGCCGGAGGAACGTAGGACTGCCTTTGTGACGATTATCTACAGCACAGAATGCGAGTATGGATTCCAGAGTTTCCAAAGCTTTTGATTCTGTTTCAATGCAAAAAAGATTCAGCATTTGATTTCGCCAGGTAAGAGCGAAATAGTTGTTCCGTGGGGCGGCATTCCTTAAGGCATACGGCATGGGCAGTGTGATAGGGGAAACAGGCACGAGGGCAGGCCAGCACTTATGAAATTTATGGTCTAGTGATGTACTTTCAACAAGAAAAAAGAAACCATCCCTAAGACAGAAGGATCTTCCCATTATTAGCAGTGCACTTGCAGGGCCCACTGTTGGACGTCTGATGGGCAGATGGACCTTCATCATTTTAACAAGGGAGGAATCACTTTCCTCATCTTATAGAAAAAACTGAAATTAAACGAGGTTTGAAGTATTTTTGTCTTCTCCCTCCAGCCCTGTTTAAATTACCTTCTAAAACGCTAAGGGCAGAGATACACAGTAAGGCATCTTCTTAGGGAAGATCCTAACAAACTTCAGGCTACTGGTAATCGATTACACTTGATGGAGAGTAGTTCTTCAAATGTAAGTTAGGATTAAACAATAAGAATTGCTGTCAGAATAATTTTCAAAGTCAGACATTTCCCTTCCCCCCCGGAACAGCAGGTTACAAAGAAAGAGCAGCTCAGAAGACAGCTCTACTGCACATCTGCAACAGCTGAAACTCACCTGGGTTTCATTTCCAAACGCAGAACCCAGCTCAAAGCCTGTCCCCAGAACAACACACTGAACAAGAACTGGAGATGTCAGACCACAACGCACTGGCTTTCCAAATCTCAGCTGCTATCGCCACTCTGGAGCGTTTGTGTTTGGTTGGCTAAGGCAAAGGAGAACTTTCTCAATTCTATTCCAAAATTTTGCAAACAGAAAAAAGAATCATAGAAGCATAGAATTATAAGGTTGGAAGAGACAAAATCCTATTTTGATTTTTCTTTCCATGTTCTTTATTTAGCTGAACAGATACACGTATACTATAAACTTTTATCATCCTGAACTACTGGCTTTCCAGTCCAACACACACAGACCGTGTTACCGTCTAAGACATCGTGTTGCTATTAGTCAGCAGCTGATACTCTTCAGGAACTTCAGGGTGAAGAAACTTGCAGGCTCATAGTCCTCATCTGAGCGATGTCACGCCCTGGCGACTGGGAAGCAAAGCTACACACGGCCACACAAAGGGAGCCACACTGACCGTGACAGGGAGCCTGTCCCACTGCACCTACCCTGACCCTTCTGCGTTTCATCACTAAACACCAAACCAAACCAGAACGTTACAAAGAAATCATCTTCCACAAAATATCACAAGAACCACACCAGGAATCGATCCACTGATCCACACACACATACCCTTCGTATCCACGGTTGTGCCAGGGGCTCCTCCCTGCCCGAGTCCTTCTGGCTCAGGTATTTCTGCACCACGCCACCTTACAGGGTACAGGTCGCTCAGCCTCTCTGCGTAACATAGGTTCTCAAAATCCCTGATCATCACAGAAACCTTCCTTTTCACTTGTTGGCTTAATCCTCTGTGAACATGGGTGACCAGAATTAGGTACCATATTTGGGGTGAGTTTCACCCCTATTTCAACGTCATGGTGTTGACATTTCTCTGCTCCTCAATGATCCCATCTGACCAACGTCAGTTGCCTTCCTCTAACACCAGTTATTTTGGTGCTACAGTGTGTTTTTACAAATTTTACCTGCTCAGTGGAAAGGCAGGTATCAAACACACACAGCTTTGACTAAAACAGAACAATCCTATTTCATGGCCTGACTTCAGCTCCTTTGTGTCATGCTTGGGCTTGCATGTGTCAGCAGCTGGATGACTTTTGCACCTGTAGATTATTACAGCTGAGGAAAAAAAACCTCTAGATTTCATGAGTCATTTTACATTTTCAAGATATTGTCAGGTTTAACAGGAAAAATATATTTCCAATAAAAAAAAATTGAAAAGCATTTCTTCTTGCCTGCAGCAAATATAAAAATGTCCCAAGGACGACATGCCCCGACACGCCAACCATATATAGCACCTTCCAGTGGCAATGGTTTCCGATGATGCACAGGAAAAAGCTCATCTTCTTCAACACATTTCCTTACTGACTCTCTAAAAGTCAGCTCCAGTTGCTCTACGTCCTCCAACACTTTACCAAGCAGAGGGAAAGGAATCAAGAGGGAATAAATACGGGTAAGTGTCAGGCAGGCATCTCGACAGCTCTTCCTTTCTGCATCTTTGCCACAGTCCTTATTTCTGCTTGATCTGGAATTTCTTACTGTGTATATATTAAATCAGAAGAGAGTGTCCTTTTTGTAGCTATTGCTTAGCTTTTTGTTTTCAGATGACAGGGTCTGTCTTTTTGTTTATTTCAACTAAAACAGCCCTAGCAGATATCTCGAACGACGACAGGCGAGTATCTCGACTCAGCCCAGCACTCTTCAGGCTAATGACTTGCTAACAAAGACCTGAGTGGTTGTTAAGATTAATATTTCAGCTTCTCTGCGATCAAGTTTGTAATTTTATGTAGCGTTTGTAATTTTATGTAGCGTCAATCCAATCTAAAACATAGGAATGTAGTATTTAGATTTGAACTCTAAAGCTGTCTGACTTTATTTTGAAAACCTAGTTACACCGACCTTGTAAGAAGATTGAAGCAAATGAATTTAAAAACCAAAATCAATCCATTTTTTCTACAATTTTAGTCTTTATTAAATGAAACTTCCTAGAGAAAAAAAAAACCATCTTATTTTAAGTTTTTAAGAGGAAATGCACTTTTTTTGAGTTATAAAATATCTGTAAGCTTGAAAACGTTATTTTTAAGATCTCTTTTTAAATTCCATTTGACATTGGCATCATTTAAGCTCTTTATTGCTTTAGTACGTAAAAACCTCTTCTACTCTGTATCTGTTGTTGTTAACAGGTCTGTTCTACCTGCTTGCTCTTTCATAGAATCATAGAACCATTTAGGTTGGAAAAGACCTTTAAGACCATCGAGTGCAACCACCAACCTCACACTGCAAACTCCACATCCTTAAAGACCACATCTGCACAGCTTTTAAATTTCTCAGGCTTTGTCCAGTCTAAAACCATACTCATTGTACTTCTAAAGCTTGTTTGCAAACTAAGTTATACAACTGGTTTCACCTTCTTCAGTTAAAAAGGAATTTTCTTTAAGCGGGCAATGTGTAAAAAACCAACACTGTTTAGAGTATCTGTCATTCTCTAACTCGGATGCAGAGCAATATGCAGTCAGATATTGTTCCTTCAATACTTACTTATCGCAAATTAATTGGGGGGGAGAAAACACATTTTCATTATGGCACGTATTGAAACCATCAAGAAATGGAAATCATCAAAATTGGAAATTCCCAGTCTGTGCAAGGCAGTTTGTATTTCCAATTCCAATTCATTCCCAAGGCTAGCTATGTATTTTTAAATGCCAAGTAGTAGGAAATACAGGAAAGGAACAGCTTTAGAGGGTTTGAACAGCCAAATAGAAGGGACTGATATGGAAGTCTAGTGGGAGCCACCCTACAGAAGTGGGAATGACAGAGCAAAAGGGATAATTACCTGCTAGCCCAAAGCATTGTTGTTTAATCCCTAAACAACAAGCAATACCAGATAGGCAAAATTTCCAGTCCTCTATTCACCCAAATCTTAAATGGTACGTTCTCAGAGGGGCGCGGAGTTACAGGGCAGCAAAACAGAACTTACTGTCACATAAAATATACACTTCTTCGTTTGAATCTTCATAATTTTCAGACTCTCAGAAAGAACATTTTTAGACATTACCATTATTCAATCTCTTAATCTCAATTTTGAAAACTGACTTCAACATGCAATTTTAACACTAGACATAAGAACATGAAGAAATGGAAACAAAACTGTTGCCTAAAACCAACCTGGTACCTACCGTCTCCTGGTGGTACTCTGTTCCAGAACTTTGAACAATAATGTATTTCGTGCAATTATGAAGGAAAAGCAATGGACTAGAGACAGAATGGAAGCGTGGTGCTCTCTCCCAGTTGCATCTAATGCTCCTTGATGTCGGGAAGAATGGCTCCATGGGAAAAACAGAAAGCTAAAGGTTTTCTTCCAAAAACCTAAACTTCACAAGTAACGCTGAGAAAGAAATAGCTGTGCTGTAGTTCTGCATTTAGAAACATGCTAATGAATCATACTTACCAGATTATTATTCTTATTCTCAGGGTAGTCAAAGCATGAGCAAGTCAGAATTCCTCACTGTTGTGGGATTCACCATGTCGTTGCTGCTCCACATAACCGCGACTGAAGCCTGTCCTCCCTCCTGCAGCTGCAAGTCCTTGGGAGAAATGAAGGGTTTGCAGATCGACTGCAGCTCAAGGAACCTCACGGAGGTGCCTGCTTTGCCCGTGGACACGAAGAGGCTTTACCTACAGAACAACAGCCTGACGTCCATCCCTGCAGGTGCCCTGGACAGCCTGCGCAGCCTGGAGGAAGTCAAAATATTTGACAACCCATGGAACTGCGACTGTCGTATTCTGTACCTAAAGCTCTGGTTAGAGGATGTCTCTGCACCCTCTCTTGCAAACATCAGATGTGCAACCCCAGCTCCCGTGAGGATGAAGCCCTTGAGGCAGCTGAGTGGGAATGAGCTGGGGATTTGCAAGCGGCTTCTCCCAATCAAGTGTCTCGAGTTCTTTTGGCGAGACCTCATTTTAATTGCAGGTGCAATAATTACACTTATTTTAGTAGCGTGGGCTCTAAAATTCTCAAAAAAGCTGGTCTGCCAAATAAACTTGAGCCGATACGACTCCAGAGGCTGAATGACCTGGGGAGGCACATCTCCAAAAACCACAAGGTACTGTTTGCTACCACTGGCTTCCACAGAAACTTCTACCACCAAAACAAAAGCACGCGCGCTGGCAACACTGGTTTAATGGTGAACTTGCTACAAAGAGATGCCAGGGCTCAAAGTCTGGGTCCTCAGACAGGCAAATTGGATTTGATTTCCCTCCAAAAATAATGTACAGGGGATGTACAGACAGGAAGGTTTCCTTCTGCAGCTGTCTACTCTTATGAAAAGCAGTTTCTAAATTTTTAAAAAATCCTTCAACTTAGCATTTTTCCACTTAATTCTCAGCTCCTACCGCAAGAAGATTTACATCCCCAAATCCTACACATTTTAATACATGGTGACAAACATCGATTGTACTATTGTAGCAATTCTTTTCTCACTCAGAAGCTGTGTGAGTTTTCAATCCGCTACACACACACCCCCAGCGTCCCAGTGGGCTTGGTAGGACCCTCGCTGTGCACAAACAAATTCAACCATCTCTTCTTCAGGTTCAGGAGTTTCCTGCCAGCAAACCCACCATGATCATACAGGCCAGATGCTAAATGCATCCTTCGTCGAATACACTTAAAGATGGACTGGTGACAAGAATATAAACAGTAAAAATAATTTAAAATATTGTTGAATTTCCTCTAGAGTGAACAATTAAAAAGCATTCTATGTGAAATTGAAATAATGGATGCTTATTGAACATTCCTACTGATCCAACTCTACACGTTGCTGATTAAGATCCTAATAAATTTCTAGAGCTTGTCTTCCAGTGTAACTACTGACATCTGAGGCACTGGATTTTATGCAACAGCCTGGAAGAGGATGTACTTTCTTCCTGTCTCTTGTTGTGCTCCCCATCATCATATAAGAAATGATGTGGTGATGCAAGCGTATTGTTTTCTCCCCAATGTGATTCTTTACAGGATTCCAAGAACTGCAATTCACGCTGTGACCCCATCTGAACCCAGGCTGGGGAAGTCAGGCTGGTTAGACGGGAGGTCCCTGAAGGGCTTCTAAAATCAGTACTACTGTTGGCAGCTGAATTTAAGACACACTTTGCAAATGCTGCTCCTAGCTCCACCCCTGAGCTAGGTATGGAGGTTATCTGCTGAAGACGATCAGGCGTGCTTGGCTCTTTGCCTCCCGCCTTGTCACACAAGTGGGGCAGCGAGAGCCCTGGCACAGCTGCCGCTTGGCTTTCAGCTGAGAGGTGCTTTTGCAGGTGCCACGTGCTGTCACTTCTATAAGATGAGGCTCATTCCTAGCTACAAGCCAGAAGAAAGGCAGCAGGGGCTGACAGGGATATTCCCAGGTCTCTCTTGCCCCTGCCAAAGCACTGCAGCAATACGGAGTCCAACTGTCGTTGCTGACTTCTTGGACAGCTTTACAAGAGCCGTGTTGCTGTCTGTAACACCTGCACTGTTGGCTCGCTCTCTCCTGCACTGGCAGGAAAAAGCCAACCTGAGGCACCACCACTTGTCAACCTAAACGGACACCAGCTCAGGATGAACCACTTGCCACTCTCCGTGACACAAGCGCGGTGAAACTGCTGAAAGAACCTCTGAAGAGCGGGGAGATTTGGGGAAAGGACACCTAGAGGGTTACACCACTCAGTAACAAGGTGTAGCGTGGGGCTTTAGAATGAGAAAAGGAAAGGAATAGAGCCAGATGTTTCCCCTGTGCTGTAAAATAATTAATGATCAGGGAGACAACATTCCCCTCACGATATTAACATCTGCCAATGACACATAGTGGGTAACAAGAAGAGGGAACTCATAAAGGCAAAGAGCAGTGGGATTCTTGGACTGCCAGGCAATCAAAAGCAAGATCATACATCTAGAAATAGAAGGTGGGTGGAGGACTCAGCTTGGAGAAGGCAAATAATCCAGTAACAACGATCTCCCATGTGTGACATTGCAGCAAAAGGGCAGCATCATCTTTTCTTGTTGAAAGTGTTTTGTAGCTATGCTACGGTAATTTGGTATCGATGCCTACAAGTTAAGAAGAAACAGCTGCAGAAGAAGCAGAAAAACAGCTGTAATGCAAATAAAGGGTTGGAAAAGATATCTTAAAAGGAGATTAATCAATTCCATTTAATAAAGAGGAATTTAAGGGATGATGAGATCCCAGTTTGTATGAAGCTACAGAAAGAAAAAATTGTTAACATGGGCCGGGAGTAGAAATTAGAACATGAGGCCAGAAACAGTACTGAAAATCTAGCAGTGAAAATAGTGAAACCCAGAAACAGCTCATCAAATGTCATGGTGAATCCCAGAGATTAACCAACATCAGACATTTTTTCAAACTGTTGGGTGCTACCTGAAAGGAGAACTGTTCCAACAGAACTGTAGGTGACACCTAGAACATCACAGCTATTGGCATTGCTTTGGACACCTGCAGAATTTATGGTGGGACAGGACATGAAGAGAGGGACCGTGACAGCAGTGGTCACTGGGGCCGCCTCGGTGAGCACTGCCAACAGCCCTGAGGAACTCAGGCTCTGCCGGCTGAGCCGCCCTCCCACACTCCACAGCAGCAGGAACATTCTACCTTACTCTCTCTAACTGCACATCGCACTTTCCACCACGAGTCCTGGCAGCGCTGCACCCCTGCTGCAGCACGTGAGCCACGCTAGGCAGACCCAGCACGGCTCAGCCAGGCTGTACTGAGCTCCAGTGCACACCAGAGTGAAACCGTCGGCAGATTACTGGGTGCGTTTCCATCAGGTGAGCACAACCATTCAGAATTTCTCTGGCATTATTAAATGTTATTCTACATAAATAACCTCTGCAGGAGAGAATTTCAAAGAAACACGTTGGAGCATAATGCTGTACGCACTTAAACAATTTGAGAATATTTTCTCTGCACTGAGCTTTTAAATTTTTTAAAAGGCAATCATCATGTTGTATTAACGCAGAATATTACAGAAGAAATGTGCGCTGCAGTCTCTCATGGAGGGTTTCCTATACGATATTTCTTGTTTCCCCGAAACAAAATAAATCATTAACCCTAAAAGTTTAGCACTCCCTTTTGACTCTATGAAGCTAGATACACTTCAAACAGTAAACTGCTTTATTGTGTAGCTTTAATCGTACAAAAAAATGAGCGATTATCAAACATTTCTGCTTACAGCAGCCAACTCATTAAATAAGATGTAAAGAAGACAGGAAAACAAAATAGAACGTGTTTTCTGACCTCTTAAGAGAAAAGAGAATCTCTTCCATGGCAGTAGGTCACATTCCACCTAACCAGCGTTGTATTTGTCACTTCTGATCCATTTGGCTGTTATCTGACAAAAGCCTCGGAAAGAGGAAAGCTGGAACTGCTACCGGAAGGCTCAACGGCAGCATTCAACGGTTTATCCGGGTGTTTCAGCCACACACCCCACCACACGGCATAAACAATGCTGCAGTTGCTAACAACGTGCAAAGACAGGAAAACCTGCTGGCTATCGACAGGAAACACGCAGAGTGCACTCCCAAAGGAGTTTGTAAAGATCCCGGCAGGTGTTGTTGCACGAGTGCAACCCAGGGAATGTATCTGCTTTACACTCTTTAGGAACACAGGTCCAGCTGCTGGGATTAATTGTAACACGCTCAGAGGACATGGGACACAACATTCGGTATCTGGTTGTATTAACAGGTATATTTAAACCACTCCCCTGTGTAACACTACACCTTATGACTTACAGGCAGTTCTGAAGAAACTAACAGTCACGCCCTGTCCCCTGTCTCATGGTAGAAATTGTTCACCCTCCCTTTTTGTCCTTATTGTTTATTTGTTATCACAAAGACTGCCACCAAAGCAATGAGTCACAAACCCTCTCGGAGTAGATTATCATCCTTCAGGGCCCGCCCCTTCGTCCACTGCAAAAGGAGAAGCCTTTTCTCTTTAGCTGTATCATTAAGCTGTTCGCAATTACATGTGGTAAAGCTAGAAATGAAAACCAGTCTGCATTGTAGCCTTATTTTAAACTCCCTACTGTTTCGAAATCTGGCAAAAAAAGCATCTCAGTTGAAAACTAATGGATTTTAGAATAGATTATTACACTGCATGGGTCTGGTCTGAAGATCCGTAACTCAGGTTTTGAAAATAGCATAGAACAACTTCTCTAATGATATCATTGCTAGATGAGACAATTATTTCATTACCAAACAAAAGTAAAAATGTATCATCTAGTTCTTCTATTTCCATTTTCATTTATTTACAATCATCTTTGAGCAGTAAATTTAACTGTAGGCTACCAAATTACCCACTGACACAATTCCTTTCTTGGAAGTTGCACGTTTGTTTACATGACTCGTGTTCCCTACGACACACCAGTAAGGAAGAGCTCTTGGCAGGTTACAGAATAGTTTACAAAGATCTGTGATGGAACAGACTCAAAATCTTCTAATCCCTCACTCCTGACTTAGAGGTAATCATATCCACTGCTGATTAATAGCATTACAAGTGAACACATGAGCAATAAACAGTTACTGCTTTCTACATGATAACCTGATTATTTTACTCCATCATGAGGGTGATGGAGCAAAAACTCCATCACAAAACTCAGAACCATCCTCCTGCCATATGACACTGACCGGTCACCAAGATGCAGCAAAGGAAGAGCCAACCCTTCCAAACCATCACAGCACAAACTTGCCACAGCTAGGCTGGGAATAAGAGTGTTGTCCACCTTTTTGTTGAAAAGAGAACTACAGTGTCCAAGCCCAGCATTCTAGGTCTTGCAAAACCTCCTCTGGTTTTAATGTATTAATAGTCTTTGTAGTTACTTGAATGTCTCAGATCTGACGATGGTATCACCCAGACTGGGGCAATCCTGAAAGCCCAACAGAATTACACCAGGGATACATTCCCTCTGCAGCGTTTATAGGTTTCATTTGGATTATTGTGCATAACCCTCACATGAGCTTTAAACACGCTGCTCTCCATTGCGCTAAAGGGTCTGGAAGTTAATTGTGATGATGGATGTGCTAACAATCAGCTTTGGAACTACATAGAGCACACAAAAAAAAGCTCATTCTCTAAAAATGAGCATATCTCAGCACAAAGTAGGCTGAAAGGCATAAGTACTCTGTCAAACACAACTAACAGTCCCTGTGCATTAGAGGAGTCACACTGTAATATTATTATGCAGCTATTGAAACAGCACTTCGGCTTTGCATCACTAACGTCATTCCTCTGGATGCGGCCACTCTGGATGTCTCCTCTGAAGTCAGCTACAAATACTGTTTTCTTCACCAGATGCAGACTAGTACTTAAGAACTAAAGCATTTTTATTAATTTTGTTACTTTGCAAGCAACAAGAAAAAAAGCTCTGAAACAAGAAAACAGTCAGACAATTCCCTCTTGGGCAGCGGGAGCCTGGTCAGACCACTGGGGCTCCTCAGAAGCCACCGGAAGAGCAGCCAGACCCAGGGGAGGGACTGCAAAAAGAACAGAGCACCCTGGGGGTGAAAGGAGAATCTGAGCAGGAAAGCAAGCAGAGAAAACAGTAGTATTTCCACAGACAGTTGATATGCCTTCTTTTTTCCCCCCTTTTTTTTAAATGAAAAATAGCCACCCTTTCACTGCATGCAGAGCACAGCTGGCTGGACAACGGCCAGCAGCATCGTCACAGGAAACACCAACAGGAAGGGCTGATCATTTTGGGCTCAGCATCACAACAGCGTACACAACTACATGGTTCTGAGAGCGGAGCCAGCTCATGTCTGTCTTTCTGCCTTGGCACAAGTCTTTGCTCGTGAAGGAGAAGAGCTAGTGCATGTCTGCGATGCAAGCTTTAGAACTGACTTATAGAAAAAATACGTACTTCAAGTAAAAAATACATTCCACGTGCTGTGCATTAAATGAATTTCCTTGATTTTTTTCCCCACTATGTTCTAAGGAAGTGGGTATTTTGAGAATATGCATTTCTCATGTGTTTGAAATCCCACATTCCGCAGATGAATGTTAAATGAATGAGATCTAAGTGCACCCAAGACCTCTTTTCTCCCCACAAAGTAAGGAGGAAGCAATCTGAAAACAGCATTATCCCTCCCCCTAGAGTAACCCATGTTCTTTGAGTATCAATCTAGTCCTTGCCAGGAGCTCTGGGTAGCTCCATGAGATTGCATTTTACTGCTCCGAGGGTCTTCTCTTACACGTAAGGAATTGTTAGCAGTAGTTCTGAATTTGCAATAACTTACCTCCACAACCTCACATTCCTATCTAACCCAAGAGGACTTTGACTGGGAACCTTGCCTGTCCTAAGGCTTGTTTGGCAACGTACGTAAAACTAGTTCACACTAAATTCATACTAAAGACTAAATACATCTTTGTTCTTAGTAATAAAACACATTGCAGAGTTTATGAGCTGGTACTGGATTTACCATTTAGCCAAGCAGCTCTGCATAAAAGGATTCAGATATACCGTGCAGGTCAAAGTATTTAAGTAGGCAGAAAAATGAGTAATCCTGAGTAAAATATTTTTTCTGTAAAATTAAACATCAGCTATTTCATAAGATTTCTATCACATAGAGACAGTAATCTTCCACCGGAGTTGTACAGCTACTGCTTGCACTGACCAGACATGGAGCTGCTTTGATAGCTGCCAGAATAACTCATCCAATAAAAAGTTTTGAGCAGCAAAAGACCAAGAGTATTCACAGCCTAACTGGAGTGATAACACACAGGGATTCCCTCAGCTGAATAGGAAATGTATTTGCTTATTCAACCAGTGCACATATACTGGAAGAACCGAATACCAGCTGAACATACACACATATGTAGAGTGGCAGTGAGACAAGCCTGTTAATTTGGTCTAAGTTACCACACTTGTATTCTTTAAGGTAAACTAATTAGTCAACGTATGTACGTTCTCATACCAGTTTTATGTGTAAATACAATGGTTTGGGAATTATCAAAATAGAATTTGAGGTTTCACAAAGCTACTATTTTTCTTGGACTTTTAAAGTCCACACACTTGTATGTTAGGATTCATACTTGAATAACATAATTTTACTTCCACCTGCCAAAGGGGGAAATGACCACAATGAAAAATGAACGACTCCTATCTAATGATTTCTTTGATAGTGCTAAGTTTATTGTAATGCTAAATTGATCTTAGTAATGCTGTTCATCTTAACGCTTTTTCTTTTCAGAGCACTGCACGGAACAACTTTCAAAATTGCTTAGAGGCTGTTGCTAGAACCCATGTAAATATTTTGCTATTACATTGACTCCAATTCCATTTAGATGACACTCAATAACGGGTGTGTGACAACAAATTGCCTGCGTTGCAAAATGGCCGTGTGGCTGCTATTTATACTGAGCTCCTTCCCAGGGGCAATTTGCTCCCTGATGTTCCCTCTCGCAGCGCCCTCCCCAGCGGCGCAGTCTCAGTTTATCCAAATGCCCATGGGCAGCAGCGCTGGTGTCGCTTCAGCAGGCACTCGTGGCAAGTTCACTTTAGGCAAATTAAACCCAGGTACCTGCCAGAAGTTCATTCAGATTTCACTTGGCTTTACTTGCGAGTTTCTTGTTCCACCAAGAAGGATCCAGTCCTTCAACAACCTAGAGTTATTAAAGCTGAACGGCACCGTTTCACACAAGTACTTTCTCTGGGAAAAAAAAGATTGAAAGCCCTTCCCTCTGAAGAGAACGGAGAAATGGAGCTAAGGAGTTCCAGAGCATTCGTCTTTGTCTTGGGAAAAGAAAATAATGCAAAGCCCTTTCTTAAACGTCCTTGACCTGTAGGGAAGGAAGTGTCAGCAGGGATGGATCACAGGCTCCCTTTTCCTCCTTGAATCATTTTTTTCTTGTCTCCTCTTTAAGGGTCAGAAAGTTTTTGCTTCTGATATTAATAATTTAATTTTTTTGGTTGGATTCATGTATTGCCTCTTACGATCACAAAGGACAGGGGAACTTGACACAGCAGGATAAAATCTCCCTGTGCAACCCACTCCTATCAGTAGGAGAACCAAACGATGGAAGAAGGCAGCAAATCACCACATCATACAAGGTTGCCTCGGTTACAGTGCAGCACTCACTCACATGAGGATGTTGCACTTCCCTGAGTTTGCAAGGCAACTGCAAAAACTGGTAACTAATTATTCAGACACCCTTACCAAAAGCTGAGACAGACTAAACCTAAAATAGCAGCAATTACAACCTGGAAGAAAAGGGCAACTGCAGTCCATAAAAGAACACAAGCTGTGCGTAACAGAACCTCAGGGCCCCGGAGGTGATTCCTTTAGCTTAAGAACAGCCGTGTCAGACAGACAGCTCTAAAACTGGACCAACATTGTCACCTAGTGGCTGCTGAAAACTCCTAGGGAGTCCTCAGGAACGGGATGTGACAGTGATTTTCCAAGCAAGCTACCAATTACTGTTAGTGCTTTCAGACTCCTCACACGGCTCTCCTGTCACCAAGTGTCAGATGTCGCAAGGTGAAAATTCGTTTCTATCAACAGAAACCTAAAGCTGCTGTGCTTTTGGACACTGGGCATTACAATCTTTCTTTACTTTCTTCACTGTGATTAATCATTTTTAGACCTGCCTTAAGTTTTCTGCTACTACAACTCCCAAAGACACAGCTCAATCTTTATGTTAAAACCTGACACAAGTTTTCCTTCTTCTGTTCTCCTGAGTCATGAAGAACTTCAGTTTACATTTAAGTTTGACTTACCACTTTGGTACCGTGGCTTGGCTTCATCCTATCAAAGTGCAATAAAATAAAGAGGAAAAACCCTGTAAAATAAGTAACAGAAACAAAATAATGAAATCAAAGAAAACACCTCTCCTCTTCCAGAAAATCTGAGATGGATCGTCTGAGATAGTTTCAAAAAAGAATAAAACCTCAACAACATCCATCAACTGAAAAAGAACCCAAAATTTAAAAACTGTGACAATTTCTTAGCTACCTTCAATAAAGTAGGAGAAATGAGTTTAGGTCTATTTCAAACTTAGAAATCCTGATCTGTTGTTCTATTTTGCATGAAAATGCACAGTATGATTTTACTCGAGCAGCTTCTTGGGGCACGGATCCTGACCATTTTTTACGGGAGCCGTTAGCTAAGCTACAGGTCAATGCACTTGCAAGAACTTCATGAGGGAAAACAATACATTTATGTTACAGACAGCAATTTCACACTTGCAACTACTTTTCAGCCAAAGAACTTAAAGCCTTATGGAAGTGCTGGCTGCGTGCACACTGCTGCAGGAGCCATGCCAAGACACATCGACTCTACGCTTGCCTCCCCATCAACACAAACAGATCCTTACAGCCAAGGAAGTCCCACCAGCCTACTTGGACAGGATCTATTTAATAGACAAAATGCCACCAGTGAGAATCCCAGTGCAGGGGCTTAGCCAAACTAACACTAACTCCTGGAGAAGAGAGAGCTGATTACTCTCCATTTTCCTGCTTGCCTTCAAAACAGTTGGTTTATTTTATTTACTATCATGGGTGAAAAAGCCCTCAAGTGAATTTTAGGCTAGTCTGGAAAACTCTGTTTTTTCAGTAAATGCCATGACTTTCTAAGGTGCTGAACAGTGAGTCCAAGAGTACAGATCAGTTCACACGGCAATGGCAGGAATGCTAGGGCCTTGAAAGGGCCCTTTCCTTGAGGCTGTAGCAGTGCATCACCTCCCTTATTTCCTACAAAGGATGCAACCTCAATTATTCCGTTGAAAAGGTTCGCCACTTGGGAAGCAGAATTCGGTGCAAATGCGACATCATTTTGTTTTCACTTCCTTTGGGGTTATTTTAAATTCTTTTTGGTTTGTCGCTATTTATTCATAGACTTCAAATACCTCTTCACAGGACAGATACAGGTGCTTTGTTTTGTCCCAGTTACCACCTCAAAACAGAAACTGGTTTGTTTTGTTCTGGGGTTTTTCGCAGCACTGTTCAGCATGAGCAGGTGGGTCTCGATATTTTAACAGTTCTACATATTTACAACAAAATATCAAACAACCCAAACCAAAACAAACATCCAGGAACCAATCCCTTTTTTGTTTGAGCGTTGGCTACTCCTCTTCATATAATAAGAAAAGACCAAGCACATGCCATATGTACTTTTTTTTTTGCAAATTTGAGAACATTTACCACTGCAGAGGTAAAAATCTGAAGCTCAATTATATAATAAATAAAACAAAAACCTATAAGACAATAATCAAAACCTTGATTTATTTAGCAGAGGAGCACAGTTTACGTTCTTAATTTCAGTGAGGATTTCTTTACAATATAGCCTAAGTTTGGCAAATAAGGTCCACAAATTTCTGCCTCCCAATAGAGATACCACACGCTCGAGCCATCTCCCCGCATCAGAGGCCATTCAATACCAGGTGGCAAAATCTATAATATTCCACTTAAATACCTTTGAGTACGACAACAATGTTATAATACTGGGCAACTTCATATTTAATAAAGTATCCCGTGGAAACATATAAAAAGATTCGCTAGCTTTTGAGGCCAGATTTAATGCTGTATTTGACTACCTCCTAACTTCAAACATACAAATTCATTCTAGACCAAAATCTTTGAGAAGAGTAGAAACTAATATCAGGTAACAGAGGAACTGAAAATGGTTGGGCAAAATGTGAACGTTACTTAAATCAGTGAAACATTGCCACTAGAGCTGGGAAGGCGGACATCTGCTTCAGTGCTGCGCTGATGTTAAAGGGTCAGAGAACAGCCAGAAGACATTACCCGAGGTCTGAAGCCCGGTCTCCGGCCTGCCCTCTCCAAATTGCACACTTTGGGTGCCACAGTATAAAAAGCACATCAGACTACTGGAGAGTGTCCAGTGGAGGCCACAAAGCTGGGGAAGGGTCTAGAGGAGAAATCGTATGAGGAGAGGCTGAAGTCATTGGGTCTGTTCAGCTGGAGAAGAGGGGAGACCTCATGGCAGTTACAGCTTCCTCACAAGGGGAGGAGGAGGAGCAGGAACAATCTCTTGGGTGGCGGATTACAGGGCTCATGGGAACGGCAGGAAGCTGCCAGGGGAGGGTTGGGTTGGACATGAGGAGAAGGTTCTTCCCCCAGAGGCTGGGGGAGCACTGGAACAGCTCCCAGGGAAGCAGGCACAGCCTGACAATATTCCAGAAGCCTTTGGTCAACACCCTCAGCCCCACGGGGTGACTGTTGGGGTGTCCTGTGCAGGGACAGGAGCTGGACTCGATGACCCACTCTTCCCACTCAGATCATTCTATAATTTTGTGACTTCTTTCTGTAGGTACAAAGGCATCCTTCAGCTGTTTCCTTTTCCAAAGATGTTCAGGTACAAACCCCAGTACTCCACGGAGCTGTGTGCACTTTTAAGATCCTCGTTGGCGTATGCACAAAGCAAACAAGAAGCCTATGAGACCACCATACGTGTGTGTTTAGATGGTCATAACTTAATTTGCTTTGTAACGCCAGATCTCCCACGAGGAGCGGCTGGGGGAACTGGGGTTGTTCGGTCTGGAGGAGGCTGAGGGTACAACTGCCTGAAAGTAGGCTGTGGTAAGGTGTTGCTCTGTTCTCCCAAGTGGCGGGTGACGGGAAGAGAGGAAATGGCCTCGAGTTGTGCCAGGGGAGGTTTAGATTGGATGCTGGGAAAAAATTATTCACTGAAAAGGTTCTCAGGCACCGGCAGAGGCTGCCCAGGGTGGAGTCACCGTCTCTGGAGGGGGTTAAAGGCCGGGCAGACGAGGTGCTCAGGGATCTGGTTTGGCCGTGCACAGGTGCGGTTGGACTCGATGATCTCAAAGGTTGTTTCCAGCCAGGCGATTCCAGCACTCTAGGACTCAAGCGGCTGCTCTGGACACAACACAGCCCCCCCGCCCCAGCGGCCAACGCCCCGCAGCCCTATGCCCCGGCCCCGCCCCAGCCTCGCTGCCTCCTCTGCCCGCAGCGGCGGCCACCGGCTCCGAGACACCGAGGCGGCTGCCGCCAACGCCGCCGCTCCCACCCAGCGTTCGCGCCCCCACCCTGGGCACGGCCCCGCACCGGGCCCTGGCCACGCCCTCGCCCCGACCCTCACGCACCCGCCGCTCTCCATGCCCGGCCCGCCCGTGGCCTTAACCACACTTGACCCGCCCCCTTGGCCCCGCCCCCTTCGCCCCGCCCCGCCAGTCCCCGCACTGGCCCCGCCCCGCCCCGCCTGCCGCGCTCCACCAGTGTCCGTGTGGTGGGCGGGCGTTGCCCGGGGCTGTGGGGGCGGTCTCGGCGCGGCGGGCGGGGCGGGGCCGGGGACCGGGACGGTCCCGGGGCGGTTCCAGGGCGGGGCCGGCGCCGCGCAGAGCCGCGCTGCCCGGGGCGGGGAGCGGCGAGGGGCGGTCCCGGGGCGGTCCCGGGGCGGTCCCGGGGCGGGGCCGGGGCCGGGGCCGGGGCCGGGGCGGGGCCGGCGCTGCGCAGAGCCGCGCTGCCCGGGGCGGAAGGCGGCGGGCGCAGCGATGCCCGGCCCGGGGGCACCCGGCCCCGACGCGGAGGAGCGCTACGACTTCCTCTTCAAGCTGGTGCTGCTCGGGGACGCCAGCGTGGGCAAGACCTGCCTGGTGCAGCGCTTCAAGACCGGCGCCTTCGCCGAGCGCCAGGGCAGCACCATCGGTGTGGACTTCACCATGAAGAGCCTGGAGATCCAGGGCAAGCGGGTGAAGGTGAGCGGGGCTGCCCCCCACCCCCACTCCCCCCCGGGCAGCGCCGCGTTCGTGGAACCATGGAGCGGTTTGGGTGGGAAGGGACCTCAAAGCGCATCCAGTGCCACCCCCTGCCGTGGGCAGGGACACCTCCCACTGGGTCAGGGGGCTCCAAGCCCCATCCAACCTGGCCTTGAACACCTCCAGGGATGGGGCAGCCACCACTGCTCTGGGCACCCTGGGCCAGGGCCTCCCCACCCTCACAGCAAAACATTTCTCCTAAGATCTCATCTCAATCTCCCCTCTTGCAGCTGAAAACCCTTCCCCCTCATCCCATCCCTGCACTCCCTGATCCAGAGCCCCTCCCCAGCTCCTCCTCACCCACCAGCATCCGCAAGTCCTTCTCTTCAGGGCTGCTCTCAGCTCGAGTCTCACCACCCTCATCGTGAAGAATTTCTTCCTAAAGTGTGTTCTAAATCTTCCCCCTTCTAATCTAAAGCCTCTGCCCCTCATCACATCGCTGCCGGCCCTCCAGCTACCCTGGAGCCCCTTTCAGTACCGGGAGCTGCTCGGAGGTCTCCCCTCACCCTTCTCCAGGCTGAACAACCCCAGCTCTCAGCCTGGCCTCACAGCAGAGGGGCTCCAGCCGTCGGGGTGATCTTCGTAGCCTCCTCTGGACCTGGTCCAACAGGTGCTGCCACTGCCAGGCCGGTGCCTGGTGCAAGCCCCAGCAGCAGCCCGCACCGCAGGACCCACTGCGTGCCCTCTGTGTGGTGGCTGCTGTGCAGAAGGGCCCCCAGCTGGGATGCTGCCTTTCCAGAAGGGGATGAGGAGCTGGCAGGTGGGGAGAAGCCAGGGAAGCAGCTGTGAAGTCAGGCATATTTAAAAGTTATCTTAAGACTGTGTTTATAGAGCATCTCAGAAAGGGCAGCTTTTGTCATAGAATCACAGAATGGTTTGGCCTAGAAGGGACCTTAAACTCCATCCAGTTCCACCCCCTGCCATGGGCAGGGACCCCTCCCACTGGATCAGAGGGCTGTTGTTCTTCTGAAACCAGAACAAATCAGCCCTGAATTTGACTTCTCCTTTTCTTATGCTGGAGGAGACGAGCCAGTCATTAGGGTTAGCACAGGACAGTTGCCTTGGACTCCCAGTGGCACAAGTGCCCGGCAAGCAGCCTTGGCCTCTGAGCGCAGCAGCATGACCGAACGGCAGGGAAATCGGGCTTAAAGCACCTGCACTTTGAAGGGGCTGTGGGGGTAAATCCCTTCACCAGAACACTCTCATACAGGTATTCTTACCTATCCCCAGTGGGACTGAAGAGAACTTTACACAGTCACTTCCTGAGAAGGGCCCATGATTCTGTAAATCTTTGGAGATGCAAGGTGACTCAGAAGTACTGTAATTGCGGTTGAATTTTGGTCTGTGTTTGCCAAAGTAGAAGTCAAAGTTCTCTGTTGTCTTTTTCTTCTACATTACCTTTGGTGAGCAGAACATCATGGACAGAAAATGGAAGAAATGAAGGCTCACTTTTTAGGAAAGGAGGGGGATTAGAAGTTCCAGACCTAGCAAAAGTGTTCATTTTCTTGGTAGCATTATACCTTCTCCTATCACGTGTAGCTGAGCTTAGCAGTTGAAAAGGAAGCTCAGATTTTCTGTTTGAGCCATTGGTACCTCTTCTGTGTTTTCTAGCAAGTTAGCTGTTAGAAGTAGAATTCTCCTTTAAGATAGAAACCTGGCTCCATTTAAATGCCAGGCACAAAGAAGTGACAAATGTGTCTGTGCCCAGTGCCAGGGGGCCCAGCCGTGACTTCAGGAGGAGGGGAGTGTACACTCAGGAAATAGCCCACGCCTCTCAGGTGTGCTTTTTCATACTGTGGGTACTGACACCTGGATATTCCAGTACCAGGAGCCACTCTGTAGCCAAACTCGTGGATTATTTCTGAGAACTTTACAAAAAAGAAGTAAGAAAACGCAAGCTCATGGTGTTTTCTTTTACTTGGGATTGTTCTGTACTAGAAAAGAAATCAGGTAGGCACAGGTTGAAGAAGAGTATTTTAAGTGTTACTTCAGGTGTATCAATCCAATGTTGTTGCTGATGCACCTTAGAGACGTTTTTGTTAGCCGCTGAGTCAGGGACACAGCAAGAATATGAAAACATTTGTTTAGGTGTTCTTTTGTTTGGTCTGTTAAGGTGTGGGCTGTATGTGGAGTTTCAAATTCCAGTCAGCCTTCCCCAGCTGCATTGAGATTTCAGAGCAGTCCGTCCAATCTGGCTAAGTTTGTTCTGCATGTTGTGGGAAATAGAAAACAAGGATGTCTTTTATTATATTTCTGTGAGCACCTTTATGAAGTGGGTAAATAAATTCCTGCTGTCAGGTGCACGTCTTGCCCGTGTTACAGACCGGGGTTTGGTGTGGGTTGTGGTGTTTCTGGGAGGAGCTCTTCAGCTATCAGAACACATTACATCCTGGCCCGTTAGGAAACAAGCCTGTACATGTGCTCCACTAGGGATGCGCTGTGCTTCCTGCCGTTTCTCTCGGCTACGTGAGACATACGGTGTTTTGAAAGAATTTCAGATGAATTGCTGATGCCTCAAGCCGGGAGATGTTCAGGACATGTTTAAAATAAAGTTTGTTTGACCTTACTAAACAGTCTTTAGAAAAGCATGCCTGGTTGTTCTCTGTGCTGCTCCGATTTCGTTATGGGCTTACACTGCTCGAGACAGTATCTTCAGGAGGAGTGCAAAGGCTTGGTTTCCTTTCAGCAAATGGTGCAGGAATGAGAAAATTCCTGGTTTTTGTAATGCTCCATAAGCTCATCTTTAGAAGTTCCTTGGGAAAACAATCCCAAGGCACTTAGGAACACTGCTTGCTCCACATCCCCAGTGGCCTAAGCTTGGTTTTCAGGAAGGCTTGTGATAGTGTTGCAACACAGCTGAGGGAGTGAACCAGATGCTTGCTTTGAGATGGAAACAAACATTTTAGGGTTAATTGTGTTAGTGGCCTTTCTGTTTAAAACTCGAGATATTGTCATTCCAGTTACATAATTTTTCTGAAACATTTGGAGCCCAAGGATTAAGTCTCACTTCCTTTTTCTGCATTTTTTTGTTGGATAATGGAAAAGCAGCATGTCGGGATCCTGAAGGTTTAAGTTCAGCAAATAACTGTTGTTCAACTCAAAGCTTTCCATGGTTCTAAAACTCTTTTCTTTCAAGTGTCTTAAATGATATTTCATACACTACTGCCTCATCAGCTACTGAAGCTGACTAAACTTCATCTCTAAAGAGACTTTAGCGCTTGAAAAAGGAGCTGCTGTGGCCACTCCTGATAACTGAAGCTTTGTCTTTAGAAATAAACCGATAAAGTGCTGGTATCATAAGCTAAGCTTCTCTGATAAGTGCTAACCCTGAGGGGCAGACATTTACCACTTCCAGAGAGGAAGAGCACGTAACCCTGTCTCTGCCATCCAGTCTTACGTTTCTCTCCTCGTTCTTTCTTTAACATCTCCAATTGCAGTTTGAGGAGGCCTCAGGGGGATGATAGAAGCCAGTTGATGTGCGACAGGCTGCTGTGAGCCATGGGCTCTTGGAGGCGTTGGAGATAAAAGGCGAGGCTGCGTGGCTTGGAGCCAGGCAGGGATGTGCTAGATCTAGCACTTCCAAGTCAAAGCTACCTGTGTTGATCACCTTGATTTTTATCACAGCGGCCACTTCTGGCCAGCATATATCCAGAATTTCCCCTCTGGGCATTATGAAATGTCTGCAGTCTAGTTTCACTTACCAAAAGCTCTGGTAGGTGCTGTTTAACAGGCTGGATCTGTGGCACACTGCTCTCGACAAAATACCTCCTCCTTGGCTGGCCAAATCCTAGAGTACAGACAGCACTTCTCGGAAGTCATGGTTGCTGACTTAATGCATACTGAATACAGTCCTATTAATAAAATAATTACTTGTTCTTTGAGTGACAGAATCTGGCAAACAGAGCAAAAATGTTTTGTAAGTGTTATGTCACTGTAAGAAAAGAGATTTATAAAACGGTGGAACTAAGATTTTACATAATGATAGGCAAGGACATTCCTAAGTACAAGTCCATGAATTGTAGTTAGTGATAACAAAATTCCTTCTCTTCTGCTGAATTTCCTCCACTGAACTGATAAATTAATTGGGTATATTTAATGTCTATTTTATACTGTCTCTTTTACATATACGGATTTTTTTTTCCTGTGTGCCATAGTTTTTTTCTCTCTCTTACTGTATCTTTCAGAAAGCAGCAGGAGAGGACAACATTTGAAAACAAGCACATTCCTTTTATAACAAATACTTCTTTATGAATCACTGCACTTTTTAATTTACAAGCTTTTTCAGCCTGTATGATATCAAGATTCTTGGCTTTTATTCAGGCCTCATGACACTAGCTAGATTCCTTTCAGAATGACCCAAACTGTAATGTGTCATTATCTGGCCAAATTGCAAGTAATATAAAATTATGAGTGGTTAATTGTCTTGTCTCCTGCGTGTTGTGTTCAATAATGTTACTAAACAAACACAAAGGAGATAAAGGTTGTTACATGGAAGCAATACTGTGTGATATCCAGAGGAGTGTAGCCCTCTTCTCTGTCAACTGCTTTGACTCTTGTATCGCTATTGCAAACCAGAGTGCTGCATTCCTCTTTCTCCGAACATTTTGCTGGGAATCGATTGAACAGATTGGTTTGTCCTAACTCTTCTGAGTATGAACGTCACTTTAAATTGGGACACATTGCCATATGTAAAAAACGCGTGGATTAAGTTGCAAGATTGTTTCAGTAAGTCTTTTTAGGAGCAAATGTTTTATTTGCCAGGGTACAGGAACATTTGCCAGGGTATATTGTTGTTTGCCACTTGAGATGACAGGATTTAGATACAGTGAGTTGGTTAAGAATCATTTAGCACGATCATTTCACTAGCAGGAAATGATATGGAGGTTGCTGTATTTTGAAGTATTCATAGCACGAAAGTGACATTTCTGTCTTTGTAAAGGAAGGTATCAGCTATAGGATGTACTTAGTTATTGTTAATGCTGCTTCACAAGCAAAATAAACTTGAACTCCCCTGATCCTTTAGCAGAAACCGGAAGGTACATCATAAATTATGTAGGAAGTGAGGGAGGCAGATATTATTGAATGTGCTTTGAGTCCATTCGTTAAGCTTTAACCTTTGATAATCAACGTGTTTAGCAATGCAAAAAGGATTCACGACAAACCACTTGATAATACTCTATTACCATCCTCCTTTGGTCAACTTGTCACTCACCGTTTTCAACACTTTGTCTATTTCTGTAGTTGAAACTGTGCTTTCTTTAAGCCTAATCAGACACCCCAGAATCAACTTCCAGAGATTCACCACAAATTTTACCACCTTCTGTTTTCCTCCTTACATCAAGTTGAAACATCCCTTGTCTCAATTTTGCTCTGGTATCTCCCATCCTGTGCCACTGCAAAGAGCCTGAATCAGTCATCTTTATAACCTCCTCCTGGGTGCTGCTCCACAGCTAATGGGTCAGCTCCAGTCCCTCTGCCGTGTCGAACAAGCCCCTTTCCCTCGCACTCTTCTCACAGGGTACATGCTCAGATTACCTGGCCATCTTGATGACCCTCCACTGAACTTGCTGCAGTTCCTCAATGGCTGTCTTGCACCAGGGAGCCAAAACTGGACACTGCATTTTAGTTGAAAGCTAGTAAGTGCCAAATACAGGGGAATAATCACCTCCCTTGATCTACAGGCTTCACTCCTGTCAGTGCTGTTCAGGATGCTGCCAGGACGTGCTGTTGGCTCCTGCTCAGTGCGCTGTCTGCAAAAACAAAGACCCCAGGGCCTTTTCAGCACAGCTGCTCCCCAGCCGGGCAGACCCCAGCTCCGTCCTTCCAAGGGCTGACTGACATCTACTGCCTGCGTGCTTCTTCCCAGCAGGAAAAGGTGAAAAGGCAAATCTGAAAAGATGTTCAAGACTTCGTCTAATTTACTTATGGAAAGCTCCAATACTATGGTGATTTTACAGAGTCATGAAAAATCCTACAGGAGTTGATAGCTGGTTTAGCGCTTTGCTGTTCAATACCAGGCAGGGCTAAGGGCTCTGCTGCTGAAAGCAAATCAAAATAACCACCTTTTGTAAGTAAATGAGCCTAAAACAATTAGCACGAGAAAGGTGGCTTCTTGCCTTTGTTCACTTAGGATATTCTGTTGGATTCCTTCTGAACAATGGCTGTTTATGCTCCATTCTTTATCGCGTCCTCCGTTGTTACTAGGGATGGTGCCCTGAAGGCCTGGTACCTGTCTCTTCATAGGTGTTTTTTCTCTTAGTATCCTGAGATGAGTTTAACACAATTCTCCAGCCATCCCAACTTCTGGGAAGATCATGGAACAGATGCTCCTAGAAGCTATGCCAAGGCACATGGAGAACAGGGAGGTGGTTCAAGACAGCCAACACGGCTTCTCCAAGGACAAGTCCTGCTTGACCAGCCTAGTGGCTTTCTATGATGGGGTGACCACATCAGTGGACATGGAGAAAGCAATGGACATCATCTATCTGGACTCATGCAAAGCCTTCAACACGGTCCCCCACAACATCCTTCTCTCTAAATTGGAGGGATGTGGATTTGATGGGTGGACTGATCAGTGGAAAAGGAATTGGTTGGATGATCATATTCAGAGAGGAGTGGCCAACGGTTCAACGTCCAGATGGAGACTCGTGACAAGCAGTGTCCCTCAGGGGTCTGTACTGGGACCAGGGCTGTTTAATATCTTCCTTGATGATATAGACAGTGAGATTGAGTGCATCCTTAGCAAGTTTGCGGATGACACCAAGCCAGGTGGCTGGTTGTCCACCAGAAGGACAGGATGTCATCCAGAGAGACCTGGACAAGGTGGAGAAGAGGGCCTATGTGAACCTCATGAGATACAACAAGACCAAGTGCAAGGTCCTGCACCTGGGTCGAGGCAATCAACGGTCTGTTGTTTCAATACAGGATGAGGGACAACATGATTGAGAGCAGCCCTGAGAAGAAGGACTTAGGTCTGCTGATTGGTGATAAGCTCGACATGAGCTGGCAATGAGCGCTCGCAGCCCAGAAAGCTGATCATGTCCTGGGCTGCACCAAAAGAAGTGTCGCCAGCAGGGAGAGGTGGGGGATTCTGCCTCTCTGCTCCTCTCTGGTGAGACCCCACCCGGAGTTCTGTGTGCAGTTCTGGAATCCCCAACTTAAGAAGGATGTGGAACTGTTGGAACAGGTCCAGAGGACACCATGGAGATGATCCGAGGGCTGGAGCACCTCTGCTATGAGGACAGGCTGAGAGAGTTGGGGTTGTTCAGCCTGGAGAAGAGAAGGCTCTGGGGAGTCATTATATTTGCCTTCCGCTACCTAAAGGGGCTACAGGAAAGCTGGGGAGGGACTTTTTACAAGGGCCTGGAGTGACAAGATTAGGGGGAACGGCTTTAGATTGGAAGGGGGAATATTTAGATTAAACATTAGGAAGAAATTCTTCATGATGAGGGTGTAGAGGCCCTGGCCCAGGTTGCCCAGAGCAGTGGTGGCTGCCCCATCCCTGGAGGTGTTCAAGGCCAGGTTGGATGGGGCTTGGAGCCCCCTGATCCAGTGGGAGGTGTCCCTGCCCATGGCAGAGGGGTTGGAACTGAATGGACTTTAAGGTCCCTTCCAACCCAAACCATTCTCTGATTCTATTGGATGGGTTCACACCCACCTTCAGCAGTGGGTTAAACTGAAGGGGCACATTCATGACCAGCTCAAGACAACTTTGCCTTTCCTCTGAAGGATCACCGCACTTCCTCCCTGTGTGGCCTGCTTGCTTGCAGTACCGTGTGGCTGTGTAATTGATGCTAATCTTTCCCACAAAAGGAAAACCCCTGGTTTTGAGTTAAATCAGTCAATTAAGCTCTCTGCTGAATCAGATTGACAGGTGCTGGTTCCAGTGCAGGGAGGGGGCACGTCTTTGGTGGGGATATGGTCTTAGTTTGGCTTAAGCAAGTCCTTATAACATGCCCCTATTTGAGTGACTTTCCCCAAAACAAAATGCGAGCGCTCACCTGGTCCCTTGTGCCAGCAGCAGCGATGGGAACAGTGACAAACAGGGGTCAGAATGTATGTTTGTAAGGGAAGTATCTGCTTGTGAGTCTCATAACTAATGTAGTCTTGGCGATGAAAGCAAAACCACAACAAACCGAAGATCAGGGAGGTGACCGTGCCCCTGTGCTCAGTGCTGTCGAGGCCACACATCAAATCCTGCGTTCAGTTTTGGGCCTCTCACCACAAGAAAGACATTGAGGGGCTGGAGCACATCCAGAGAAGGGGAATGGAGGTGGGGAAGGGTCTGGAGAGAAGTCTTACGAGGAGCTGAGGGACCTGGGGTTGTTAAGCCTGGAGAAGAGGAGGCTGAGGGGAGACCTCATCGCTGTCTACAACTGCCTGAAAGGAGGCTGTGACGGGGTGGGTGCTGGACTCTGCTCACAAGTGACAGCGATGGGACGAGAGGAAATGGCCGCAGGTTGTGCCAGGGAAGGTTCAGATTAGACATCAGGAGAAATTTCTTCACCGAAAGGGTTCTCAGGCACTGGCAGAGGCTGCCCAGGGAGGTTGTTAAGTCACCATCCCTGGAGGTGTTTAGAAGACAGACAGATGAAGTTAGGTGGTGCTCAGGGATCTGGTTTAGCAGTGGACGGGTACAGTTGGACCTGATAATCTCAAAGGTCTTTTCCAACCAAATGATTCTACGATTTTCTGAAGATCATGTGAAAACCCTACGTGGAAGAGGAGTGGCAGTTGGAGAGCATGAACTTCAGATGCCTGAGGGAAAGAGCTTGCCTGCAGGATATGAGCTGGGAGGAAGACTGCTGTTGGAGCTCCTGAGGAGGAGTGTTCCGCGCTGTTCCCAGGACACTCAGAGCTTCAGCAACTTTGTACTGTGAACACACGGATGTAAATCCTTGAGCAAAATATGTGTGGGGGTACTGCGAGATCTTGTTGTTGGTGGTTTGAGGTTGCTCTGTACTGTTGAAAGTCTGTGGAAATTGGGGAGGAGGAGAGAAAAGCAAATAGCGTCCTCATCTTCAGAAAGGGCAAGAAGTCCTGGGAACTACAGGCCCATCTGTCTTATTTTAGTTCTTGGGAAATTGTGGAGTGATTCTTCCTGGAAGAATTAAGTTTTGACCCTGCTTTGAGCAGGCAGTTGGCTTTGTCACCTCCCAAGATCTGTCACAACCTCAATGATTCTGTGATTTTATGGAATGTACTTACACAGAAGTTTTCAAAACGCAGCATACAGCACAAGGCCCCAGACTGGCTTGCTCAGTCACTCTGTAGGTAAATAGCTTTTGTTTAGATCGTGTGAAAAGTGTGAGCTAAAACAAATATTTTTTTAATTTTAAAAGTTTATAATTCTTCTGTACACAGAGAATCTCTCAGACCTCTCCCAAGAGTTGGGCAATCATTATTAGCCTGGTTTTGCACTTGGCCTCAAAGTACTGAGATTTACAACTACATAAGACACAGAGGTCTAGTGGGAGACTTGAGTGCAGAGAACATCGTACATCAACCTGCTATGAACTTCCTTGTCTCTAGTAATTGTCTGTTGGCTGCTCTAAATCATTATCTGTTCCATTAATAATCATTGCTTTGTGGTTTTCTGAGTCCATTACAGTCCCTTTCCCTTCTCTCTCACCATGACTAAGAAGGATTTTTTCATTGAAGTGATTCCTTTTAAGCTGTGCGTGTATCATTTGGGGTCTAAATGCTTGGTTAGCACAGCAAAGTGATCTGATCGGCACAGCCTTTTCCAGAGTGAAAGCTGCTGCTGAAACATGCAACAGTGTCAGAAGAACCAAACAAAATACCAACGTGTGAAAGAAATAAATGGAAAAATGAGTCCGTATTATTTCACATAAAATATTCCTGGCTCATTGTGTTAAGTTGTTGTCAACTCTTTAAAATAAAGAGGTTCAGAGAGAGGGGAACTAATAAATAACAGGTCCACAATATGAGAAGATTAAAAAACCCGGGAGTGTTTGCTTATGTCCTGTCTCAATAGGAGACATAGAATATAAGGAATAGCACAAAAAGACAAGCAATGGTCTCTCATTTATTGTTTGGGGATAGAGGAGTAAAAGTGCAACAGAAGAACAGAAAATAAAAGATTTATAAAAGGAAATTATTTGGTTTTGTTGCTACTATGTATTGAAGCCAAGAGCTTTGAAAGATTCGAAAAGGATTAGAGATTTATATGGAGGATGAGAACATCCACAGTTACTTTAGATTAAAAGCTCCTGGAATATAAGCCCTTGTGTTCCAGGACATTAGGCAACCTATAAAACAAGGGGATTTAAAAAGAAGTTTTTCCTATGAGCAGGCTATTGTGTTTGTCCACTCTGAGTTATTTGGCTTCTTCCTCTGGAACATCTGGAAAATACTGGGAACTCAAACCCTGATACTAAACTCATAATTCTCATGGTGCTGCATTTAGGCAAAAGTATGGAAGCCAAGTGGTGGTTCTTCCTACACAGATCACAGTATCGTAAGGTTGGAAAAGACCTTTGAGATCATCGAGTCCAACCTATGACCCAACACCTACACCTATACCTACTCCTACTTGTCAACTACACCATATTCTATCACCTAAAAAAGGACAGGTCACTAGACTGACTAGAGCTTGGAATGACTTTATCGAAATGTAGAATTGATGGTGGTTCTCGTATACATTTATGTGTTCTCTATATATTCTTTTAATTGCCTCATATTTCCCTATAAAAGAGCATCACTGCTCTCAGGCTGTGCTACCACCTCCTGCTCCAGTTGTTGCTGCCCTGCAGCGGAACTGGCAGAACCCCGTCAGTACCACAGACCATGTGCCAGCGAAACCCGTGTGTGGTTTCAGGAACTCACCAGAAGGTGAACGGGAGCAGCTTGGCTACCATCTCGTTTTGCTGACGGTGCTGGAGAAGGTGACAAAGGGGTAGGGCCGGACACACAAGTGATAATTTCGCAATCTGCCATAGAAGGAGGCACCAGAGCTCACCTGCAGGAACCCAGAGTGCCTCAACTGATACAGATCGAAACTTGAGGCAGCCAAGTGCAAAAAGATTCTCCAATGTGCATTTCTATCCTTAAATCAAGAACAAAGGACCAAAAAACCGTGGTGCGTTACCTATAAGGGAGACTTATAACAAAGCTATTGAATAGAGCCCTGTGTTTTGATCCAGGAAAGCTTGCTAGCCAGTGTCTCACTGTCTGCTTTGTTTTATTTAGTTGCAGATCTGGGACACGGCTGGCCAGGAGAGATTCCGAACTATCACGCAGAGTTATTACCGCAGCGCCAATGGAGCAATCCTGGCCTATGATATCAGCAAGAGAGGCTCGTTCCTGTCCATTCCTCGCTGGATCGAGGATGTGAGGAAGTATGCCGGTTCCAACATAGTACAGTTACTGATTGGTGAGTTAAAAATACTAATAACGGGGGCCACAGGCTACTGTACAGTGTAATTAGTTGCAGCGTTTGTTTAAAATGGTTAAAAGTTTTATTTTGGTTGAATTAAGATGTACCTAATAGAGCTGATTGGAAAGTCTCCCCCCCTCTTTTCTTTTTTTTTTTTTAAATTAGCAATTGCTGATTCCTCAGAACAGAAATGTTTTGCTTTGGTTAACTTCTGTTAGGCAGCCAGCTTTGAGTCCTTTCTGTCTCCCTTGATGGAGAACTGGGCACTCCAGGTTTCTGGGTTCTGAGGCCCAGCTGCCATGGAGCCATTCTCATGAGACGGATGATGAGGTTTCTGGGGCCCAAAGAAGCTCCATCATATCAAGCCAGTGTGGCTGACTGGAACACCCACATTCTTCAGCAGGTGGGCGATTTTGGAAGGACTTTGGGGCAATCGGGGTTTGTCGGTTCTCTGCTAGAAGTTCTGCTTCCCAGCCCCACTGTTTCTGATGCCGATGGTGGCTCCTGGGGCCTGTAAGACCCACTAATGCAGTGCTGGTAGTGTTCTAGACTTCCCTAGGTACCCGCAGACTTCTGCTGGTTTCAGAAAAGGCTTTTGGCTTTCATTTTTGTTCTCTTAAGTTCTACAACCACCACACTTTAGTTACTGATTTTTCTGCTCTCTGTGAGAGTCATACAGAAATACAGGTTGGAAGGGGCTTGGCAGGTTTTCTAGCCCAGCCTCCTGCTCAAAGCGCGACTGATGTCAGGTCAGTCAGGGCCTTTTCAGTCAAAGTTTGAACATCTCCAAGAATGCTTCTGCAGCTTCTCTGGGCAGCCTGAGGGCCTCCTGACACAAACTGTTGTTATAAATTGCTCTGTTGTTTCCTTCTCTTCTAGGAAACAAGTCTGACCTAAGTGACCTTCGAGAGGTTCAGCTGGAAGAAGCTCAGAGTCTGGCTGAACGGTATGGCAATATCATCTGTGCCATAGAGACCTCTGCAAAAGACTCCAGCAACGTGGAAGAGGCTTTTGTGAAGATGGCTACAGAGCTCATGATGAGGCATGGAGGCCCTATGTTCAGTGAGAAGAATACCGACAGCATCAAGCTCGACAGCAAAGACGTTGTAGAAGGCTGGGGGTGTGGTTGCTGATATGAGCTAGGTGATATCCCTAACTTTACTGGAATTTAGATGGTGCTTCACCCTAACGCTGAGTAGCATGGTAGCCATATTCTTCTCCTCCTGTGAAACCAGCAATTTTGTAGAAGTTAGACACAATCCTGTTTGCTTTGGTGTCTTATTTTCAAAAAGGGACTCTTGAGAGGTAGTCCTAAAAGTCGAACCCTCTGAAAAACGTACTCAACATTTGTCCCCACCATTTTTTTTCTGTAACCTTCATACAAGTTACAAAATTGGAGGAAACTTCTTTGAGCAGGTGATGTGGGGTGGGGAGACAGATGGCTGGGGAAGAGACTGGGGCACACGCCACGTTCTGAAGTGCTTAGCGTGTGACTGCTGGCAAAGGAGGTCCCTTTTGGAACAGATGATCTAACTGGTGTCTCTTTAAATCCTCAGCGCTTCGCCAATGACCAGAGAGCGACCATGTCTTTGATAAAGGCATTTCAAATGTCGGAATCCCCAGCGCTTTGGTTACAGGACCAAATATCAGTGAGCTGTCCTGGGGTGTGTGGATTGCTAGTTTGTATGGGAACAGGCCCAGGTGGGGAAGCCTTCTCTCAGGTGTTGTTACAGTTATCGTTTTAACAAAACGCAAAATCAGCCTGAGCAGAATGACATGATTTGCTGTCAGGCAGGATTGGACCAGTGTAGTTATTGTAAATACAGCCTCGAGGAGAGGGTAGATGCATTTCATTTGTTATTGTTTGCACAGTGATAGCTCGCTTTTCCAAGTGGGTATCGTTCGGTTTTTGCCCTCAGGTCCATTAATTTCAATCCACAACTCAAGACCTGCACCACCGGAAGCAGGAACTGGATGAACCTTGAACTGGTGGTAGCTGTGATCTCCTGCCATGTGCCTCACGGTCGTATACAGGATTAATTCATTTGACATTATGTTACCAGAGTGTTTATTGCTTGAGTGGCATAATTGGATTTGGGTTTTGGTTTGAATTTTTTTAAACCATCTCTTTAAATACAATCTGGACAAATAATGGGAAAGAAGACCTCAGAATAGCTGAAAGCGACATGTGTTGCTGCTTGTTTGTAAGAAACCAGGCTCTTTTCGAGCAATTCCCTCCCAGCTTTGTACTCAGCTGCTTTTCCCTCTCCCTGTCACAAGTTACCAATTGCTTTTCATTTCTTGAAAGCACTCAGCAGGAAAAATCTCTCACTGTTGATCAAAAGTACATGGTTAAGTAGAACAGGTTTCAGAATTCAACTACCTGTAGTTGTCTTTCCGATTGAGCTCTGCGTTGTGTTGTAGATGCAGTTGAAGTACTGATGGCAGCAGTCCTCTCTGGATTTACGCTCTCGAGCACCTTACAGAAATGGATTATTTTTAACAATTTAAAAATATTTTAACAACAGGGTTATTTTTAACAATTCAGTAAAGCGAAGGTGTTCAGAGGTAACTAGTGATTTTTGGCTTCTTCATACACTGAAGGAGCTCATTTTCAGAAAACACCACTTAAAGTGAAGTTACTTGTCCATTTTGAAAATCTTGATCAAAAAGGATCTGGATTGGTTTGCTTTGAGGACTATGCCAGTTTTCATCCATTCAACATATCCTGTATCATGAAAATGAGGAAGATTTAAGAAAGGGCTAATGAATCCTAATTTCAATAGTATTCATCTTCCTACAGAAAATATTAAATCATTCTCTGGTCTTTCTGTTTTTAAACTGTGAGGTAGATAATTGAGGAGTTACATATGCTTTGTAACCTGTTTGCTTCTAATCTAAGGGGTTAGTTTTCAAGTTTTATAGTTGTAAAAGTGAAAGGGCCTTAAAACTTTCAACTAGTGTAGTTTTTACAATTCTGATGTTTTATATGGAAGGGCAGGTTGAGCTGCAGTACTTGGTAGTAGTTTTGGTAGTTTTCTAGGACATTCCCAGCTCTCTTACTTCCAAAGATAACAGGCAATAAGTGTCCAGCAGTAGCTGGGTACGGAAAATCAGAATTGTCCAAACTCTAGTGATTAGCAAATCCTGTATTCCACTCTCAGGAGAACCTGTGCAGACAGTCCAAGCTCAGGCTCTGTCCTGATGACCATGTTTCCTCCTGGTCCTTAAGATACAGAATGCTAGTAAGCATTTGACTTTGTCGTGACATCTTATAGTTTACATCTGTAGGTCACAGTCCTGCAGTTCTGCATGCTTGAACATGGACCATCAGATAAGATCTGCCTCCCACTGTTTGCAGGACTAGTGCCAAATTATTTAAGCCATGCTGGTAAAAATTCACATGTATTTAAGAACAGTATTGCTACTGCTCAGATGATTGAAATCAGTGGTTTACACAGTAACTCATCTTAAAACTGGAGCAAGATGCAAACTGAACATAAATCCTGGTTCCAATGCAACCAGTGAACAGTTGTGGTTTTACAGTGTTTAGATGGAGCAATGAGGAATTATTGATCCATTTCCTTAGTTTTACGGTTTGTTTAGTACACAAGTAGAATTAGACCAAGACTATACTTTTCCTTGTGGTTTGCCTCCGTATATCTCTTCAGCGAGTCTTGAAGGTCGAGGCTCTGTCTGCAGAAAAGTCAGAAAAGATGAAATACAGTGGCAGGGATTTGTTCACTGTGTTTTCAAATGAAGACGTCAATTTGATTGATTTTCCTTTTGCTGTAGAAAACAAAGACTATGGCTTTAAGTCAGTTTTGTCTTCCAACTCTTGGCTCTTCTGTGTTGTAAAAAGTGTAATACAAGTTTGCATGCCCAACCTAAGGGACCAAAGAAACAGCCGAAGGACCTGGCATGTGTTTTCAGGTTGGCAGCAGCGATGAACGTCACTGCTTGGGCTGTCAGTAGTAAAAGGCTGTTTGATTACCAAAGCATTTCTTGGTCTGCTAGGGATAGCACAGTGCTCACTGGACCGATAGCTTCTTGACCAGAAATAAATTAAACAGTAAATGTAACTCAGAGCTTTTCACTCCCTTTCTGAAGACTTCTATTGAGTCCATCATTCACACACTTAGCTATGGAATTCAAGTGTTAGGAAGACAGTCCTGTTGGTTTAATTCCACTAATCCTGTTGACACCAAAAGGCTACCTGAATGACGAGAGTGAGTAGCAATAAACCTGAGATTTATGGGTAGAAACCTCGGTTTCAAATCATAGGTTATGAATGTGCACTGATGGACAGCAAGTGAATAATTCAGCAGTGCATGAGCAGAGTTCACAGGATAAACATTTGCCAAGAAACCTGTTTACTGGCAGTTGAACATTAACAAGGCTGTGGGGTGGTAATTGTTTTTAGGCAGATCTCCTTGGCTGACCATGTGTTTGCATTGGTATTTACCATTTCTTTTTGGCAGTATCTGAAGTGTGCAAAATATTGCAAAAACACAGAAGGGGACGTTGATCCCTGCCTTGTAACAGTGGAATGCAGAGGCAAATACTGAAATGAAATCCTCAGCAGAATGTGGTTCCCACTGTTATCCCATGTATTGATTTTGATTCAAGCTGATTTTTATCTCCAGTTACTCATCCAGGCCATCGTCATGGATGGAACTTGTACAAATATTTATTATTATGTGACTATAATAGCAAGTGTCAGCTCAGAAACCTGCTAGCATTTGCTTTGCAAAACAATTTTTTTAAAAAAATGAAAACACTTAAGAACAGAGGAAAAATCCTATTGATTTTATCACTCACTGTACTGGAAAGCAGGTCTTTTGGGGGCTGGAAATTACAAAACTAATTGAAGCCCAGTTAAAACTGTAAATCTCTAAGAACTTCATGAAAAGTGGAGCTCTTGCTCAGTTTTCTGTTTGCCTTCAGAGAAGACCATATTTATCTGAAGAATGGTGCTGATCATCACGTGCCTGTGTTACTGCAGTAGTGCATCACGTTATGTACACTCAGACAGCAGCTCCCTTAAATGGCATTAAAGCCTTCCCTTGATTTGCCCCAGTCCGTATTGTCCCACAGTGATTCCCACCTCTGTTGTTTAATCTCCCAGTCCCAGCCAGTTGTCCTTTGGAATGTCTTCTGCTGCCTCGTGCCAGTCCTGAGGGAACTGCGAGGTGGTACCGTGGTTGGTTTCTCTTCATGGGATTGTTTCACTCAATGTTATAACGACAGTCTCTTTAGGTCAAGATTAATTTATGTTATTTCATTAGTAGAAATTGTTTATCTTTACCTCTCCTGCTTCCAAACCCTTTTTATATTAACAGACCACTGAAGCCTGTCCTGTTGCATTATTTTGTGTAAACAGTGCGTTGGAGGAAAACCCAGTGAGATCAATACATGATTTGTGAAACAGAAACATAAAGTTACTCCTTTAGGTATCTTCTAGCCTTGGAGAGTGCTTGGTTTAACCCTTGTCAGTCATTCTCTGTGGAGACCTGGCAGAAACAAACCAACCAGGTTACGGGCAGAGTGTGCAGCCAGTAAATAGGGAAAATCCAAGGAATGTGGAGTGAGCATGTGTTCTTGTGCAGAGTTGGTTCTCGCGTGACTCCCTCTGCCCCAGGAGCTGGTGATGACCACATAGCTTGTAATCCCACCCTTGCAGCGCAAGAAGCGAGGCAATTAAAGAGCACCAGATCCAAGGACAGGTGCTGTTCTCTGGAAGGTGATGAATCCCAAAGTTTAGGCTAATTACCCCAACCACTGAGTTATCCTTTCTTAAATGATACTGGGTTGTTCTATCAACTAACAGAGGCTCTAGATTTACCAGTTTGGCAATAAGAGATGCGGCATTGTTAACCTCTGTAGATGAATATTTACAATTTGATTACAGCTGTATGAAGTACAGCGACTTCAGAGTCACAGAGTCCTTTGCAACTGGGCTGTTCTCAGATTTGACAGTTCTTTTCCACGCTATGAGGAAGAGATTCATAGATTTGGGAAATAGTGTCTCAGTTTTGGCTTTGTAGTATCTTTTGATGCTGATGATCCCACGGGCATTTCAGTTAAAATACCAGCCTCCTGGGTATTTTAGTTTTTACTGCCCAGGTAATATTAGGTTGCTTTTAACTCTATTGAATTGGATTATAGACCTATTTGAAGCAGCAAAAAAAAATCTCAGATGGAAGCCTTTAATTGCAGTCCCCACTGCATCCTTTAAAGAAAAACCCCAGAGTACCCCACAACTACATGTTCTGATTTCCAGCACAGGTTTGGCCCCCTGCATCTTTTTTATAATTTCATTTTCGTTCACTTGGAAAAGTGCAGGGTTACGCAATCAAAACAAACAAACCAACTCACATGTATATTTACTGTCCATGGAATTGTTGCCAAAGGTTAGATAAAAATAGCCAGCGTACTCCTCTATCCTCACTTTAAATAGCATTTTTTGTACAACTGAGAAATGTTAAAGTGCACTTTAAGAAGAATTCTTTGAAGCACAGAAGGATTGTGATTTTTTTTTTTTCCGCAGTGTCTTTTTTAACAAGGGTTTCTGTTATTGAATACCAGTAAAGGCAGTTACCTATATTACATTAAAACTTCAGGCATCCCTGACGACAGTGTCAACAGTTGTTTTTCCGTGTGAGTCAGCAGCCAGTGGAGAAGAAGTGAGCAGGATGACTCCGTAAGAATGAGAAAAGGGAAGCCTGAGTAACAGGCAGGGAGGATTTTTTGTTTAGTCTGATTAAATGTGTTGGGTTTAATCAATGCTTACTCTGTTCAAAGCAAATATTTTCCTTCCCAAAGGTAAAATAATACACGGCACAAATAGTTATGGGTTTGCTTTTGTTTAGCAGAAATTTGACCACTGTCTATGCTGAACAACAGTTGAGTCCTAAACTAGCAAAGTGTATGGTTTAACATCTGGAGAGCTGTGAAATTGGCTGAAAGCTGTGTTTAAAACCTATTCCTTCCATTATGAGGTAGAAATATGTGTCTCTCTTCCAGGACACCTCATCTGAAAACCTTTAGATCAGATGCAGTCCAAGATCCTACCCTGATAAAAATTAATTGAGGCTCTCTTTATCATTAAAAAAGTCACTTTCCACGTTTCTTTTGCAAGAGATTTTTAGATTTCAGTTGAATTATTTCCAGTTCAATTATCCAGCTGCACCGCTGACAGTGATCTGTACTTTATTTCAGTCTCAAATTTCACAGAAAGCTGAGGATTAATGTTCCTGTTGCCAAGCGTAGAAGGGGCACCAGGTAGACTGGAGGTGTTGGCATGAGTGTAGCTACCCCTCTCCTGCTCCCATGACAGTTACCCTGGACTCTGAAACCAGGTCCGGCTTTGTGACGTTCACCTGGGCGGGTGGTGTGGGCCAGGGTACGGTGTTCAGTGGGTACAGCAGCTCCACAAAGCTGCTTCTGGTTAAGCCACTTCTGCCTGAGCTTACCTGGCCGGTGCAGAACGGGCTGTTACAGCCCAAGTACTACAGGGGAACCACTTCTTTGGGTCATAACATTAAAAAAAATCCTACATTTATATCTTTTTAATATCAAAGCCTAGGCTAGGATTCCAGGAACAGTAGTCATGTATTTAAGCTTTCATAAGAACCTTGTCATTGAGTACCTCATAGGATTTTAAACTTTAATCCCTTCATAAACTCATCCAGACCTCTTAAAATACATGGCATTCAGACGTAGGAGCTAGCCAAAAGGATCCAGGTTTCTCTTAAGTTTTAGTTTAAAGTACTTTACATTGACCACACCCTATGGCAAACCAGCAATTACGACTTCTGCTTGTTCAGTCAATACCAAAAAAACCTTAGGACACAAAGATTATTTTCTCTGGATAAAAGCAGAGGAAAACATTAAATGGAAGAGCGAATTTCCTTAGAAATTATCTTTTTAAGGCACCTGACCAACACAATCTTTGTACTTCCAAAAGCCAGTGTCTTTCCAGCAGCTCAGTGCCAGCCCATCGCGCTGTGCTGCGCTGCAGAACGGGTGGTGAGCAACGCCCGTGTTTTCTGCAATAAATTCCGTGAGCAATAGAGATTCGTGAAGATGGGAGGGAGGGATTTGGGGTACCTAAACCATTAAATGTGAAAACAAGGGCATAAATGTTGTCCTCTGATCATGGCATGCAAACTTGTCTTAACAGTTTGAAGGTACTTTTAAAAATGAGTTAAGAGCTGATTTTCAGAGACGTTCCAGCTGCAGACAGATGCCTACCAATGTCCTCAAGAGCATCTGCAAGAAAGCACAGAACTTGTACCGAGCTGTTTTGCACTAAAGGGTAATAGTTATCAGAATAAAACCACATTCATTTGAAAGGCAGAGCATCCTGATTATTCTGGTTTTCGTGCTCATTCCCTGTTTCAATGCTGTGCAGAAGGTAGCTTTTTTTCCTTTAGAAATGTTATTAAAATAGTTTGTTCTAAGTGTGAAAAGTAGCCTGAGCTTTGACAAAATAAGACGTTATATACATTTTCTTAGAAGAGCGATAATATGGAGGAGAATAACTTTGCTGATACAGTTTGGTACAGGTGGAATAGAAGGGATTCCCCAGACAGAGTGAGTGAGTGTTGGAGTGGTGCTCCGTACTTGTACCGTTTCAGAGCCAGGGGAAGCCCGCGGATGAGATCGGACGCTTGCCAGACAGAAAGGAGGTAGAGCTGTACACTGAGCAGAAGGGGAATTCAGTTATTTGTAACCGTTGGTAAAGATTGCTATTTTGTAAGTCTGTACGGAGACACGCTGAGATTTTTGAGGGATGTGCTCAGTGCTGTCAGCCAGCTTTTCCCTCCTCTGTGCCTCGCTCGCTGATACTGGACAGCCAAAACACCCACCGCGCCGCAGCGCAGACAGCACTGCGGGGAGTCTGGCTCACACACCTCTTGGGGAGAAAATAAACATCTCTAATTCATATTGAATTCATTCACTGCATTCCCAAATCATTTGAGGGCTTTGGATGGTAACAGTGTTAAAATTAGTCTGCATTTTCTAGGACAAATCTGTTGCTGTTTTTCAAGGTTTCTTAAAGAGATGCAGGCGGCACATTTCTAATCATCAGTAACTGCTTTGCTTTTAAACTTTCTTATCACAATACTGACTAGAGCATTTGGAATATGAGGAGACAAGGGAGCAAGCTTGCATACTACAGTGATTTTTTATACTTTACCTTCATCTATTTATGAATTTATTATGAAAAATATTTTTAAACATATGGAACCTGCTTTTTGTGAATTTTAGCAAAGTAGTGGGTACATTGTACTGTGTATCATTAGGAAGATTTAATTAAAGTAAACATTTGGCAATTAATATCTTTTGTTGTTATCTTATGCGTGTACCTTGCTGTTGTTTATTATCAGAAACAAACTCAAGTTTTAAGGAGTTAAGTATCCCATTATACAGGGCTGTAGGGTCCACTTTTACACAAGATACGATCCAACATACGCTATTAAACAGGGCTTAACTCTTTTCCTCTTATCCCTACAAGTGCCCATCCAGTACCTCAATGCATGCCCATTAATTTATTTCTAATTAGTAATCTCTCCAACATTACTGTCTGGAGGATTAAGAATGAAAACCAAACTCCTCAGTGTTGGAGAAATGCCAGTCACTATTTCAGTGCTTGCAATTGAGTGCTGTGAACGTTGGGAGTGTCCTATGTAGGGGTAGGAGTTGGACTCAATGATCCTTTTGAATCCCTTCCAACTCCATTAATTCTATGATTCCATGATTCTAAACAATTTTACAGTGGCAACTGTACCTTCCCAAGGGAACACTGAGATCCTGAATTTTACTTAAATGCTGTAAATTAAACTAAGCAACACTTCTTTTCTTTTTGCTTGGCTCTTTGATTCTAACATCAATAGGTGAGCGAAGCAGGGGTTTTAAGGCTGCATTTTTGATCCGCAGCAGCCAAATATTGGGTTACTTAGTTCTGTATTCAGTGTCCTGCCTCAATAACAGCAACCGGTAGTTTTCATTGCCATGGCCCTGCTCTGAAACTGGGTCCTTGGAGCGCTGGGTAAAGCTTAATTCATTAGTTAATTAATTGACACATTCTTTACTATGGAAACATCACTGCTGTCTGCCCGGCTTTTAAACCCCTCCAGGGATGGGGACTGTACCACCTCCCTGGCAGCCTCCACCAGGGCCCGAGAACCCTTTTGGTGAAGAAGTTCTTCTTGCAGAGACGCCCCACATTTGTGTTTAAGACAAGGGAGTCTCTGTTCTCCCACCTATGGAGTTATCGAGGTGAGTGCAGGGCAATCGCGCTGCAGGGGCCGGGATAAATCCCAGAGTGAGAAAAGCTGCCCCCTGCACAGTGGTGGCGCCTGGGCACAGCTCTGCTGCACCGAGCAGCCCTAGAAACGCGCTACTGAAAGTCCAGGTTGGTTGTGCGCAAACTGAACGTAATAATCTCTTAGCGTCTGCTCACGTCCGTGGAGATGGGCCTGCACAACTCCCTGTGTTAAGCCTTTTAGAGGGCAAACCACTACAGGGGCCGGAGCCCAGGGGTTGTGGGAGCGGCTGAGGCACCTGGGGCTGTTTAGCCTGGAGAAGAGGAGGCTGAGGGGAGACCTCATCGCTGTCTGTGGCTCCTGGAAAGGAGGTTGTGGGGAGGTGGGTGCTGGGCTCTGCTCCCAAGTGACAAGGGATGGGATGAGAGGAAACGGCCTCAGGTTTCACCAGGGCAGGTTTAGATTGGGTATCAGGAAAAATGTCTTTACTGAAAGGATTCTTGGGCACTGGCAGCGGCTGCTCAGGGCAGTGGTGCATCCGCCATCCCTAGAGGGGTTTAAAGCTGGGTAAACAAAGTGCTCAGGGATCTGGTTGAGTAGTGAACCAGTACACTTGGACTCGATGATCTCAAAGGTCTTTTCCTACCAAATGGTTCTCTCATTCCATACAGGTATCTTCTCAGAGAAACAGAGGTTAATTTGGAGATTAATTAGAGCCGTCTACTTTAAGCATTTCACTGTCTTCTGTCAAAAGAGCAAGTTCATTCACAAAAATGGCAAATAATCCCCTCCAAAAACTACAGATAGTACCGGAGAAGCAAACCCCAGCCCTGCCTGTGCATCCCCAACAGCCCAAACCCCACACAGACTTCTCAGAATTCCTCCAGAATTTCACAGATCCTGGACAGAAACACCTCAGTTCTGCCAAAGCTCACCGTCCTCTGGCTTGGATCACGGTGCCTTTTGACATGAAGCTCCCGATCACCTCCACGTGGTCTGCAGAGCAGCCACCACTTGTGGCGGCTGGCTTCCTGCTGGATGAAGGAGGTGCTGGATGTGCTCCAGCAGGGGTCTAAAAACCAGATACCAGCTCGCAATGCTGCACTGACAGCCAGTGAGAACAACGTTCAAGCTTACTGAAAACATTAATCTTAGAGACTCTTTTCCAATACGCTTGCTAATAGTCGTCTGCCAATCCCACCGCACGGCAGAGGCTGCGTTTCATCTCCTGCTACTGCTGAAATATAAGGTTATTTTTGCTAGATCTGATTCAATTTCACCGTATCACAGCATACCATCGCATTTACGGTGCTGAAGAACACAAGACATAGCAACATACGGAGGGTCATCGCAGGAAAAGTTCATGGAAAGAAGCAAACTATTACAAATCACTGCAATGGATTAGTGTGAATTACACACATCTTTAAGACAAGCTGCCTGGATGTGATCTTTTACTAAACAACTTTGCAATTTGGAAAGGTTATTCCGTAACAAGTAGTATTGATAGACAGAGTAGGCTGATTTCATAAATGTAAGATCTACTACAAAATAATTATTTGTTACATTTAAGAGTTTTCATGTTTGACATGATAAATTTTATTTTAGATGCAAGTATTTTTTAATATTCAAGAGGAGATATCTTTAACTTGATTTTCTTAAAGTATGTCTCATTCTTTCCTCTAAATTTATTCAAAAATGCTTCCAAATAAAAACGTAACACTGAAGACGATATGTGACTGGAATTTAAAATATTGACAATTTTCTATGGGCAAAAATTAAGTACAGGATGTATTTTTGAAAGGCTGGTTTTGAGCGTTTTTTAATAGAACAAAAGGTATCAGGAATAAAAACACTGCTATGCATACAAAGGGCAAGTTCTACCTCAGAAAAACTTCAGCAAGATACTCAGAAGTATTTTTTAAAAGTGATTCCAGTGATCTGTTCCTGCACATCGTGGTCACTGAGGCATTTTGACAGTACATTTTAACCTTGAAAGAAGCACTGTAACATCCAGTAGCTGACCTGGGTTGTGACTGGAATACACTGGACATAACATGTAAGAAATATTGTCTGCTTTAAAGAGGTAAAAGTGAAAGTGGAAAATATTAAACTGAGTGAAAATCCAGGCAAGAGGACACTAAACGAAAGAAGAGCAAAAGTTAAAGATAAGGTCTTAGTTTTTCTCATATAATAGCCATTCATCTCACTCTCAGCTGAATAATGAAAAAGAACACGTTCCTAAACTCAGTTTTCCTCAAGAATCATGGAATGGTTCTGGTCAGAAAGGACCTCACAGCCCACCCAGTGCCACCCCCTGCCATGGGCAGGGACACCTCCCACTGGATCAGGGGGCTCCAAGCCCCATCCAACCTGGCCTGGAACACCGCCAGGGATGGGGCAGCCACCGCTGCTCTGGGCACCCTGGGCCAGGGCCTCCCCACCCTCATTGTGAAGAATTTCTTCCTAATGTCTGATCTAAATCTTCCCCCTTCCAGTTTAAGGCCGTTCCCCCTTGTCTTGTCACTCCAGGTCCTTGTAAAAAGTCCCTCCCCAGCTTTCTTTGCGCCCTGTGAAAAAAAATGTGAAAAAAGAACCTTCCCAGTACTGGAGATTGAGTACTTAGCTTGTTACTAACAAAGAATCACTAAATTTCACTTGAACGTACCATAGCAAGACACGTGAGGCGTTACAGAGCTGATCCTGATGCAATGTTTTATGACATTTCTTCTTTAAAAAAAAAAAAATCTCATCTGTACCACTCCCTGAGTGCCTGGGAGGCACAAAATTCAAAGGCTCGGAAGTCTTTCAGCATAGCACCTTCATTTGTAAGGCATGAAATAATATCAAAACGAATGATGTGTGTTTTTTAAGGGGTTTGAGATCAAGATGCCAAGTCTTTTGCCGGAATTCAGTAAAGCAGGTGGAACCGAAGGATTGTCTGAGTCACACACTCACATCTCAGCACAAGTATTTTCACCTGAAATTTAGGTAAGAGTGCAAACATGACTGGGATTCCCTGAGGTAGGAACACACTTGATTTTCTATTCATTTTGCAATGCATACAGACCTCCGGCAAGGAGTTTGCTGTGCCATTAACACCAGGAATATTTCAAAATCCTGACTGCGGTGCAAGTGCTCAGCACACACAACCACTGGAACGCCGCACTGAGGAAGCAGCTTGCTTTCAGGCTACAGAGCTCTATCTGTACTGTGTGCTTGCAGTACTAGCGAGGGAATACACAACCTAATTCCAATGTACCCAGCTTAACACCACAATGAAGCTGTGGGAGCATCCAGCAAGCAGGTGCTTTACCTCTAGCAAGAGCTCCAGGTAAGCATCCCCAACCAGAACTCACCATACTCCTCCAAACCTTTTCTTAAAAATTCTTTTTCTTGATACACCACCAAAAACCTCACCCAGCTCACTGGTGTGCCACGAGTGTCTGACACACTAACACATCCCTTTTGTGTTTTGCAGCCATACCCCTACGTATCAACCATCTTCACCCACCCTCGGTGGCAACAAGTGCCCATTTTCTGCTTGGTGCTGCTGTGGCTCCAAATCCAGCAGCACCCTGGCTCACTACTGGGGCGCAGCCATCCACTCCTACGAAGAACCTCATTAAAGAGAGCTCAAGCAGACCCAGCAGGCAACAGTCACACCCCTGTAATGCAAAATGGCCTGAGAGCGATACGGACTAACAACCTGTCTTCCTTTCAGTTAAAACACTGCAGCAGTTCAAGTAACAGCCAGGGGTTTTTCTCTACATGTGCCTTACAAGTTAACGTTACGAGGAGGGGTGAAGTTTAACAAGTAGATACACGGTTCCTCCACAAACCTTTTCAAGTGTTCATGCCTATTCTGAGGAAAAAAAAAAAGAAACAAATGGAACATTTTCTGTTCTTCATCAGCTTTCACATTTTTATTCCTTGCTTTGCTGACAGCCAACACGCTTCAGGATTGAAACAGCGCATCTTCAGCCACCCTGACATTTTACAAAGCTACAATCTTTACTTAGAAAGATTTGTCATACTTTGCAAATAACTGGCTAAGTATTAAAGAAATAGACATATCTGTTTACTGTAACAGTTTAAAAAGGCAAAAGGTGCTGCTGTAATACTTTCCCAGTGAGGAAACAGGAAACACAGCGCTCAGAGCAGCGTCCTTAAACTGAATCCAGCAAGACATGTTGAAAGCTACTTACGAAACATTAGGAGTGAATGAATCAACAATCCTGACAGTAGAGAGAGCGATTACAGTGGTTTGCAAGTGAAGAAAACATGACAACACAATCTGGCTCCATAGCAGCAATGTTCTCTTCATGATGCGAGTTTTCAGATTGATTTCAGGATTATAAGCAGTGAAGAAGCTGACCAGGAAATCATTTCACTTTATGCCACCATCTGTCTGTCAACGCTTTTAAGCCAGTGTTCCACTAGTTCTGCAAGAACGTGGTAAAACTGAGCACGAATCGATGTCTGTTTGTACAATTTCTAATTTGAAAAACCAAACCCATAAAAACCTGACTGGTCCTCAAGGCAACGTTAAATGATACTTCTGTGTAAGTTGACTTTGGTTTTAAACACTTAATTGGTTTATGTTTTCCAAGCTGAAGTCACAAGTACATCATACATTGTGTTGTAACAAAATTAACACAGAAATACTTTCAAAAACATCTCTTGGATGAAAAAGTTCAGAAGTAGTTTACAAAAATAACATAAATTACTTTTTTTTTCCCCCCCAAATAAACAGTTATAAAATCCACAAACCAAACAACACGTAACATTGACACAAAATGAAATATATTACACTAAAGACTGGTTAATTACCACAGTGGTAGGAAGCTTCAAGTAAATTACTAGGCACTTCTTGCCAAAACAGTAGTCACTCATTCAGTGGCAACATCCAGCTGATAAAAACACCTGAAACCTAATTGCTAAAGCCTTCTAGGAGTCTAAATTCCTCAGAAAAGTGTAGATATAGAAGCAAAGACAAAAAGACTGGCATTGTGCCACACAGGACACCCCCTGCCAGCTGCTCTCCTCAGGTGACTGTGATCAGCTTAGCTGGAGCTCCAGAAACAGCGTTACCAAGCCAGCCTTCCCCATCTTACACGGGCATTTTTGTTAAGGCTTTACGTGTCGGAGCAGAGCGGAGCAAAGGCAGCACCAGACGCATAAAAACAAAGGCTGTGGGGTTCCGAGTGAGCAAGTCCCAAGCAGCAGAACATACCTGAACTTCGCTCTAATTGGAAAGGGCACTCGTTAACTTGCAGAATACAAGCAGAAATATATATTGTGCACTGTAGCAGCCAATTTGGAAATGTGGGAGTGACCCCAGCACCACAACCAGCTGCGCTCCAGACCCAACATCTAGAAGGTAGATCTTCCAGCAAACAAGAGGAGATACCGTCACGTGGGAATTTAAGGATCACTAACATGCAAAAGCCATTACGCAAAATTGCTATTAAATACCTAACATAATGGATAGGGGGACAATAAAGGGCAACTACCGCACGGTATTTCATATTTCAAAGTACTTGAAAAAGCATCATTGGTATTTAATATACTTATATTAAGTATGTTAACTAACATACTTCATATAAGATTGTATTAACTGAAAATTTAAAAATTAGAAAGCAGGAGTTTGTGGCATGATTTGAAAGCACAGTGTGGTTTTGGGGAAGAAAAGCATAGCGCTGAGCAGTCCTTAAGAAATCGCATCATCTCGATTAGGTGCGAAGTTCTCCAGCTGGAAGACCAGGTCTACAGCAGCATCAACATCTGGTACAATGTGATCTGGTTCCACTAAGCCAGGATCAAATCTGAAATCTCTGTGGCCATGGAACACGGTTTCAGTCACGCTCTCCCCAGGATCCAGCGGCACCTCTGTGTGAGGGTTGTAAACCCCAGTACAAACGAGAACAGACCTACAGTGGGCAGCAGCAGCTGAAGCAAATTCATTCTCCCAGCTGTTGTCTATTTCTTCATCCTGGGAGAGAGCAGCAGATCCTCTGCCACCAGCAACTTTGGCCTGAATCCGTGATTTTGAACCTTTTCTGGAGTTCTCTTCAAGATAGCGATTGTAAAGGTTAGCACCATAGACATCAGTCATGGGATTATCTCTGTAAATACAAGAGGGAAGTTTAGTCAGCAGTGCATTTCAGTTGTCAAATTTCAACTGTATGAAAGGTATTTTTACAGTTTCAGTTTAACAGGTTATTTTATAGCTTACATAACTTTAAGTGGAAGTACGCAGGTGAGAAGAAATCCCATCCTATAGCTATTTGATGACACCATTTCCACTAAGCACAACATACGGCTCCGTACTGAAACTGCAGACCAGGGCAGGGGGAGGGAACTCAAGGATAGGTACGAGCAGTCCATGAACGAGCCTATTGTGTTTCCAAACATCTTGGAGACTCTGGAACAGCCCTTAATACAATACAGCTTTATCTCTTCCTATGAAAAGGACTCTATGATGCAACAGCACACGCAGTGGCATATGACCAGGCTGAACGTCCTCAGAAATAAATTCTGGCTCTAGATTCTCTAATGACTACTCATCCAAAGCTTGTTGCTGTTACACCAGTAAGCATGACAAACCCAACACCCAGGCAAACCCTGCTTGTTGGGTTTACACAGCCAATTACAGAAATTAGAAATATAATTCAAAAAAACGGGAGAAATCTTAGCTGCATATAAGCTACTTCTTGTGCTTCTACTGAGATTACACATAAGAAGAACTAAATATCATTAATTCTCAAGATTAGAACCACAATGAAGAGTACACCCTAGCACCAAGGCCGTTAGGTGGTCCCAGTGCTAAGAGAAACAGAGCAGTAGGGTTGGGTATTGTTCTTTGCTGGTATTTCTGTTGCGAGTCACTTCGTGCTGCACTCGTCAGGCTCAGGACCTCTTACCCGACAGCATAAAGGGTCTGAATTGGCTGCTTCCACTGCCGTTCCGCCGCCTGAGCCCTGACGAGGTATTCCGCGTACTGGTAGGTCAGTTTGCTGGGTTTGCCCATTAAGGCCTCGTATTTCAGATCCTTGCCAGTGATCTTCTTGTAAATGTTTTCCAAACAAACCATGAACGTTCCATGCCCAAACCTTCACAGATATAAAGACTAAACAAATTATATTAAGTTCATGCAAAAAAAAAAGCAGGGCTTTTTTATTTCATGATGTTTTAGGAATAAATCATATACTGCAACTATCAAATTTCCTTCTGTTCGCAACATTCCCACAGCTATTTCATCGAAATTTAACTCCTGATTAGCTGAACAATAAAGACCACAGTAAAAACACACTGTTGGGAGAATACAAGAGTTATCTAGTTTTAAAATGTAGCGATGGTTTACGTTCATATTCCGTGCATTTAAGCAGACAGCCTGGATACAAAACTGATGCCACTCTTTGCAGTGACCTCGAAGAATCATTTAAACTAACAGAGGAGAAATGGAAAGTTAGAATCAAACAGAAGGAAAATTAACCTCTCCTTAAACACAAGAGTACGCCTTACCCACCTGTAATGCGATACCAAAACCACTTCACAGGTTTCCCTAAAAGCATAGATGCAAAGGAGAATCAAGGAACAAACTCCAATTTTACAGCATGCTTCTGATAACTCAGTATTTTGATCAAGAGGTACCAGCGATGATGGGTCACCAACGAAGGCAGTAAATTAGCAATTTAGAAGATGTAATCTCACCATGAAAAAAGTTGTATTGCTTCATTACTGAAGTCAGAGTGATACTAGGGATGAATTAATATGTATCACTTCAGAAATAGGGAATCATCAAATCCAAATGAAGAATGAAAGGTTGCTATACAACAATCCTATATACAATAAACAACACACAGTTCTTAGGAAGAGCTTCTAGGTAACTTCCAATGCACATAGATTAGAAAAGCCACCCAAACCCAGGTATCTACAGACCAAAAAGCCCCAAACCATTGATTGATTCAGTGAGCATCAGGAGCCAGCAGAGATATAGGAGGTACACTAATAAAGAAATTAAATCTCTAGTGGTCTACACACCAAAATAGTCTTTTATGGAAAAAAGCTACCAAGAAGCTGTAACACTATTTTAGCTTTTTGAAACCTGAGCTAACCCTTTATTCCCTTTGTCCCCTTTGTTTCTTGCACGGTATCATGAAATATCAATAAATAAGCATAAAATTATTTCTAGTAATTATTAGCAATAGCTTAGAGCAACTTAGTCTCGGCATTTTATTCCAATAGCAAGGTAACAGCACCAACAGAGGCAAACATCATCCTGTCAAATGGAAAAGAGGACTTTACACTGGATCATTCCCAAAGGACACAACTGGAACTACATGTCTTAGACACTGTAGATACACCGGTCGCCTCACTCCAGCCTGAAACTATCACACGTGTGTATCCTGCCAACATGCTAATTAGAGATGGTCTTTGCATTCATGTCAGGGTATCGATCCAAGATCAAGGCAGAAATCCAGTCACAATATAAAACAATTTCTGTTTCAAATTTTAGCCTAGGGGAATGGAGGGGAAACAAAACTATTAAAGAATTAACTTCTATTGAAAGCAAAATCAAACAGAATTGCTGCCAGAGATCATGCCGCCTTGTTCTGTGTGTTCTGCTTGTTTTTTCTTATGTTCCTTAAAGCACTCATTATATTGCCCTCAGTTCAAAACCCACTCGTTGCTTTCAAATAGCAGGGTCACTTTGATATCTGACCAGAAACTGTGGGATGGAAAAGAGAAACACGAAAGGACCTAATGAAATAAAACAATTGCCTTGATAATTTTTTTCATTTCTGCCTTTGAACTGAAAGTCTGAGGCCCTCAGGCAAAAACCTCTTTCCCCACTCTTCTGGGAGTGAGGAAACAAAAGGTTTTAGGGCTTAAAAGCAGTTTTTATCTTGGGTAATTGATTTCCTGAATGCACTAATGTAGACAGTAATAAGGCAGGATTTGCTGAAAGTGCATTGCTTCAGAGATGTGTTCGAAGCTAAGACCGACTGTGAGGCAATAACAAGCATTTTTAATAAAATATTGACTGTGAACTTCACTGAAGAAATGAGGAAACCCCAACCACATCACAAGATACACAGCTGTTAGAACTGCACTCACCTTGGAGACTGGGCTTCAGCTACCCACATCAGATCCATGTTACAAGCAAGCACAGGAATGTGAGGGTAATTCTCCTGGTGATAGGGATTTCCAGGGTAGCCGCTTGTCAGCAGAACATCTATTATCAACTGGAGGTTGGTTTCCCATCTGACTGGCTCCCCAAACAAAACAACAGCTATGAGAACAGGAGTTACAGAACAGAGTTATGGAATTAGGTAACAGGGCACCATATCTCTGACACTAAACCCTCTAAAGAGGCTGAAGAGGTGATTTGATTTAACTGTGAACTAATGTAATAATCTTGTTAACTTTAACTTAGGAGTTTTAATATATTACATACCCATTCACTCACAGAAAACCTCAGCAGTAACAAGACCCTGCTGACAAATCTACAGGTTTAAGAAAGCTATTTTTTTAATTGCCTAACTTTCTCCATAGCACCACAAAACATTAACTTCTAAACTGTATTTCTAAGTCTTCCACACCTACGGGAATTCTATGCTTACACACAGTATTTAAATAATCCATCAGAGATGCTACATCATTCATCTTAGAACAAAATTTGAGTGCTGTTTGTAGACATTTTTCTGGTCTCCAGCATAATCTGCAGTGGATTTTTAAAAATCCTAAGGTCCAGTTTCTCCCACTACTGATTACTGTAAGAACAAGACCAATTAGTTCTGAACATGTCAATTCCTTCCTCCTTTTTGAACACAAGGCAATAACAACTTGCTAAAGGAAGATGAAAAGGCAGACCCCACCTACACACTGAAGCTTGAAAACCACACAGCTGAACCCAGCACCTTTATCCCAGTGACACATTCTGAATTAACAACAAATGGCATTAACAAGGAAGTTCTAGAATTGCCTCAGCCAACTTTCTGAGGGGCCCACCAATGTAAAAAGAAATTCAGTTGTAAAGCAAAGTACGAGAAAGATATTTTATCTGTTACCAGTTAAGAAAAGATAACTGACCCTCAATCTTGGGAAGCTCCACAGCAGAGGGGTACTGCAATAAGAAAAAGGTAAGTTTTCCACATGGTTAAACATCTATTCCTAGTTTTAACAGAATAAATTCAAGTATAGCACCCACGACTGCCTCCTGGCAGGAAACACATCTCTGTTTTGGTAAATACACGACATCAGTTTACTTAGAAACTTGCAGTTCCATTCTGAAGCGAGTCTCGTGGCAAACGCCCAGCAGACCAGTTCTGCATTCGTTACCCTCCAGCACCCACCGAGGAGGTGTCTGGCAAGCTGCAAAGCTCCAGCAGTTCAATGGACTTGTCTGTTGGTGTTTATGTTCCCACAGGAGCGAGAGGCCTCTAGTATTAACGAGGCATTTGAAGAATACGTCTTCAAATGTATCTCCTTAACATTGCTGTGAAGGGTAAATACACCCTGTAACACGTAATATACTTGCTAAACAAATTAGGGTTTGCGCTTCATGATTCACTCACCATGGTGACAAATGATTAACAGCTTCTTGAACTTTACAAGGCAGAAGGTGACACAATTGAGTTATGGATCCCACGAATCACAAAGAATTTCTTAGCTTCACATGGGAAAACTCCCCTTTTTATAAGGACCCTAAACATACACAACACATGCACGTATTTGCTGTGTATGCACTCACTTCTTGTTGAAGTTCTGCACAATTCAGTTGAAACTACACTGTACATACGGTTACTATTTAAATAATGGTATAAACAAGAAAGGGAGAAAACCTAGTTATCTACAAAGCATTAATGTACAATCAAAGCAACCTCAAAGCCTAGAAACAATCCTATATTGAAGGAAAAAGCTTATTTTTGTCTTCTACACATCTGAGGAAGATAGAAAGCTTTCCAAGACAGCTTTTGAATTAGATATCTGCACTAAACTGTAAGTTTTCCCACAACAGTAAATTACAAAATCAAAGAACTACTACTCACAGAAACAAATCTACACCATTGCTCTATGAAAATGCTGTAATAAAACAAATAAAGAAGCAGAAAAGCAAAGTCAAAATACAATATAAGAACCTCAGCATTGGCTCGGTGGTTTAACAACTGTCCTTCATTATAGAATGTCAGCTAGTGAGGAAACAAAGACTTTTAAAACAGAAATAATCACTCACCAAAACATTAGGTCTTCTGTCATGGTCAACCACATCCAGCAAAGGGTGTTTCTCCCGGAGTGTCTCAATAGTAATAGGCTGACAGAAACCAAGGCTGGGGAAACACCCGTTAAGGATACAGAATCGCTTATATTGCAAGTTTTTACAAGCACATTATTCAGGAATGGAAGCAACAACTGAGCTAAAAAGATGATCACCTTGTTATTTATAAATGGCAGACCTGTGTGTCGGAAATCTTGAGAAGATTACACATAAATCATGGAATGGGGTTTGGGTTGGAAGGGACCTTAAAGTCCATTCAGTTCCAACCCCCCTGTCATGGGCAGGGACACCTCCCACTGGATCAGGGGGCTCCAAGCCCCATCCAACCTGGCCTGGAACACCTCCAGGGATGGGGCAGCCACCACTGCTCTGGGCAACCTGGGTCAGTGCCTCCCCACCCTCTTTGTGAAGAATTTCCTCCTGATGTCTGATCTAAATCTTCCCCCTTCCAATTTAAAGCCCTTCCTCCACCTCCTGTGACTACTTGACCTCATGAAAAGCCCCTCCCCAGCTTTCCTGCAGCCCCTTTCAGTCCTGGGGGGCTGCTCTAAGGTCTCCCCGCAGCCTTCTCTTCTCCAAGCTGAATGACCCCAACTCTCCCAGCCTGTCCCCAGATGGGAGGTGGTCCAGCCCTCGGATCATCTCCATGGCCTCCTCTGGACCCATTCCAACAATTTCGTATGCTTCTTGTGTTGGGGATTCCAGAACTGGACACGGCTCCACGTGGAGTCTCACGAGGGCAGAGCAGAGGGGGAAATCTCGCTCTAAATACGAGATGAAAAGCGAGAAGCCAATCTACAGCTACTATATTCCAAGATCATCTTTACATAAGCACAACAGGAAGTTTATCTGGCTGCAAGACAACATTTTGGGTAATTATTATAGGAAAGAAATATGAGCTACTTGAGGAAAAAATGCTGTCTCCCCAAACCGCTTTCCTTGGGCCATTAAAGCTGCAAAGGTATTGTGAGATAAACAAACATCTAGCGATAAACAAACATCCTCAAGCTCAGTCTCTTTTGGACAGGTCAATAAGGTTTAATTAGGCCCTAATTAGGTAGTCAAGATAAATACTGAAACACATCAAAAAAGGCAAGGAGCCAAAGGGAGAAAAGGACCTCCTGATTTGCACAGTAATGCTCTTAAATGCTGATATGCCCTGTTAATTCAGTTAACAACAGGTAATCAAACGAAAAATGCTCTTTTCCTAAAAAGTAGTTGTGCTGCTGCTCTTAAAGCTAGAATGACTTCTTACAATGCAAACAAAAATAAGAGCTACTTAAATATATCAGTTATACAAACCAAGCCCCCTGATTTTGTATTGGAATTAACACCACAGGCCATTTGTAAAGTTATTTTTAAATAAGATTATCCCATATGAAGCTGTCAAGAGGAATATACTTTTTACATTTTGCAGTCTTGTAAAACAGTTCTCAGCCACATCAAACAGATTTTGACCGTTAACTGAAATCTCCCTTCAGGAACTTTTTAATATCTTTGTATTCGACGTAAAGCTCATACTTAAAAGTTGTATATACATGTTTTCAGAACTTATTCTTTACACCAACTTCAATTCAAATCCCAATAAAGTACAGAAGAGAGTTACTGGAAGTATGAGCAAAGATTATGCAAAAGTTACAGTCTTTAAATTCCAGTTTGAATCTTCAATATCACTTTTATTTCACCATAATTCAAGTTCTTTTTGGCACTTAGAATAGAAGCGCCAAAATATTTTCAAGTATAGTTCAGTGCTAGAAATTCACTACAAAATCAACGTGACCTGGCCAGGCTGTGTGCTTACAAGCAGACCTTGAGCCACTGAGCTAAAAGTCAGGTGTGATAAAGAACAGTCAGATGCCATACACTCACCCTCGCGAGAGCACAAACCCTTTCCCCTCCAGTGTCATTTACATACAAGTCAAAAAACCATTCTCCTTTTTCCTTCCCCATTAAGGACAGAACAGAGTGAAGCAAATGTCAACATGCCAACCAGTCTCAAAACATAAATCTGACATCATAGTAGGAACTATGAATTATGCTTATTACTAGATTTGTAGCATTGAAATATTTGGTGTTCACTTGACCCACAGGATCCCCTGAGCTTAATTAAGGAAAACACTTAAACCCCCCAGCTTTCTGTTAAAAAGATACTCTTGAGCGATATCGAGAAGTGGTCCCTGTCCAGATACAAGAACACATTTTTCATGGTAACGTTTGAACATCCGCAGAGGACTGTGTGACATCATGACTTGATCTTGTGAAATCTGTTTGGGATTTAAAAAGAAAAGGAGCCTGTTAGTTTTCAGATAAAGTTATTTGCATGTAGATTTAATTAACAGGTGTGACAAATCCTATGAATTACAAAACAATCATACCTATACCTATCTACCTAAAACCCTACCATGTCACTTCCTTCCAGGTTTCACAGAGAAAGTATTGATAAAATGCCAGAAAAACATACAAGACTGACACACTGTCATGCACGCCCCTTTCAGCTTCTGGAATCACTCTACTCCACATGAGCACCAGGTTTTCTCTCATAGTTTTACAAGATCACCAAATTCTTTTATGAAACAAACAGGGAAAAAGAACCAGAACTGCCCTAATTCCAGTTGCAGTCCCTTTGCTAGGCTGTGGAATTGATTTAACTGCATCACAAGACCTTCACATTTTAGTTTACATATCCCATGCCTTCAATAAGGTACAACCCCAATATCATTATTAACCTGGGAGGATGCTATTATGAATCGCCAATTACCACCTTTACAGATCTAAAATAATTAAGATGTCATTTTAGTCATGACACACAAGATTTTATTCATACAGATGTGCTCACTTCTGCTGGCCCACACCGCAACAAAAGGCACCGCAGAACTGACCTAATGGCTTTATCTTAGTGATGCTCTAACAATCTCCAACAACAGAGAGGTCTGACCGCCTGCAGAGCCCACAAATCAGGGGGGAATAAAGTTTTACTACTTGTACCAAAAAGAGGGAGGAAGCTCCAGTCTCGCATATCATCACATTCAGCTTGGCTAGAGCAGAGTTCCATGCTACTGGCACACACATGTTTTTATTCAGAAGGTGGCAAGATTTATTCCCACAATAATAATTTTTCAGAGAAATACCATTACTATTTGCTTTACCAGTGGAAAGACCGATAACTTTGTGCAGTGCTTTTACTTCTACACCACCTCCCAGCAAATCTTTTCAGAAGGCTTAAGGCAAAGCCAAAATGGATTTGGTAGTGGCATATAATGAAGAGAATACAGTTGGCACATCCACTCTAAATAAATAACTAAATAAACAGGATTTCAGTTACTTACTGGCACTCCCAATAGATGCGACAACTGGTCAGCTTTTTTCTGGCGAAGGCAATTCCCTGCATTGGTGACAAATACTACAGGCACCAAGAATTGTCCCTGAGAATTAACCAGCTTCTGAAAGGCTGTTTTTGCCGCAGGAATTGGAGTCTTTCCTCGTACCAGCACACCATCAATGTCAAAGAGAAAACCAAAGGATGGCAGCACGCTGAGCTGCAAGAAGGAAATGAAAAGAAAGAGCACGAGTTATGCCCTCACTTATGTCAGTTTCATAAAGCTCGCGGCAGCTGAAGTCCAATGGAAGCAGACACTCCCACAGAGAAGGAATGGATCCCTACCTGTGCGCATCTCACCACGCCTCACAGACACGGTCGTACTTTACAGCACCTACTGTGGAAAAAGGAGCACTACAACTCCCTTGTGCCACAGCCTCCCGAGTCCTACACCACTTTATAAACAGTTCCAGAACCTTTTCAGGAGACCGAGAAACATTGATAAAAAAAACCTGATAAAAACACACACTGCTGTGCCAACAAGTCACACTATCGATCAATTTAACTCCACTCTATTTCACAGGTAATTTCAGTGCACAGAATACTAATAAAACTACTGACAAAACAAACACAAGGGAAACTTTTAGCAGCAGGTAGGTGTCCAACGCAGATATTGTACTTGGCTCCTCCCTCACAAGATGTTCAGATACTAACACTGTCCCAGCCTGTATTTATCTGTTCCACAACAGGTTGGACTACAGCAAGATACCTGTTGCAACAAAGATGCTGTTTGAGTCACTACAGTTTATCTCCCCACCTGTCTTTGAAGAAGTGAAGAATCAGATTTCTTGAGCCCAGGAAAGGAGAGTGAGGCTAACTGGGAATTGGAATGATGAGCTGGGTGATCAGCCCAAGGAGGAGCGGAGGTGGGACAGCCACAGCAAGTCAAGCTGTCTCAGAGCACACAGTGATAGCAACACAAGGCATTTTTCCTATTTAAACAGCACTTTGTACTTATCGGTTACTCATCTGCTACCTTTTTCCTGCAGCTGGGTACAGCGCAGAGACAGACACCAACACCACTACAGGAAAGGTGCCGTAGCCACAGCCACACTCTTCAACACTGGCTCTCACTGCAGCCTCCTCTAACAACACAACACACAAACACTTGAAAACCCAGGAGTCAGAGTACATTCCCTGACAGAGCCCAATTTAATAACGTCAACACTTCAAATGTACAGCAATAGCAATGATTTTAATTAGGCACCTGGGTTTTGCACAATTTTAAATGTGAGGACTCCCCGTGAAGCCCTCTCCTTTCTCCCCTGTATAATCATAGAACCATGGGATGGTTTGGGTTGGAAAGGACCTCAAAACCCATCCAGTGCCACCCCCTGCCATGGGTAGGGACACCTCTCACTGGATCAGGGGGCTCCAAGCCCCACCCAACCTGGCCTGGAACACCTCCAGGGATGGGGCAGCCACCACTGCTCTGGGCAACCTGGGCCAGGGCCTCCCCACCCTCACAGCAAAACATTTCTCCCTAAGATCTCATCTCAGTCTCCCCTCTTGCAGCTGAAACCGTCCCCCCTCATCCTGTCCCTGCACTCCCTGATCAAGAGCCCCTCCCCAGCTTTCCTGGAACCCCTTTCAGTCCTGGGAGGCTGCTCTAAGGTCTCCCCAGAGCCTTCTCTTCTCCAGGCTGAACAACCCCAACTCTCTCAGCCTGTTCTTGTACAGGAGCTGCTCCAGCCCTTGGATCATCTCCGTGGCCTCCTCTGGATTTGCTCCAACAGCTCCCTGTCCTTCCTGTGTTGAGGACTCCAGAACTGAACGCAGGGCTCCAGGTGGGGTCTCACAACCTACATTATCAGCCTTGTTATTTAAAGATAAAAGAACCCTGCAGCCGGTGTCTCGGCCGTGTCTGCAACGGTTTCAGGAAGGCTCCATCAGAAATAACCACTACACAAACAATAAACACACTGCAGTCCTCGTGGCCTTCGTAACTGGTACCTGGAGTTACTGAAATGACAGTGTAGTAGTTCTTCCCATGAATGCTGCTCTCTGTAAATAACGTGGGTTACAAATGTGAACGTGCAGCGAGCTACACTTCAGCAGAACAAGGAGGAAGAAATTATTAGGCAGAAATGTTTTGCTGTGAGGGTGGGGAGGCCCTGGCCCAGGGTGCCCAGAGCAGTGGTGGCTGCCCCATCCCTGGAGGTGTTCCAGGCCAGGCTGGATGGGGCTTGGAGCCCCCTGATCCAGTGGGAGGTGTCCCTGCCCATGGCAGGGGGTGGCACTGGGTGGGCTGTGAGGTCCCTTCCAACCCAAACCGTTCCTTGATTCTGCGATTCTAAAAATAAAACTAAGTCTTTCGCTCGGAGCACGGAGCAAACAGCCCCGGGAAGGCAGCTCGGGGCCCGCCCCACCGGGGAAACAGGAAATCAGCAGCACTTTTATCCTTTTCACCACGAAGGAGCACTGCGGGCGGCACGGGCTCTGCCGCTCCCCGCCGGCACCTTTCACTTTCGCTCCGCACCGGCCCCCGCCCCGCTCACCTGTTCACCGCCCCCCGCGGCCGCCGCCCGCGCCCCCCGCGGCCGCCCCGCGCCGCCGGCCCCCAGCGCAGCGCGGAGCGGCTGCAGCGCCCGGCGCATCGCGGCGGCCACCTCGGCTCCGCCCGGCGCTGCTCCCGCTCCGGCGCGGGCTGAGCTCAGCGCGTGACGCCACTGCGCGGCCCGGGCCGGGGCGGGGGCGCGGGGAGAGGCGAGGGCGGGGCGGGGCCGCCGCCGAGGGAGCCGCCCGGCTGGCCCTGAGCCGCCCGGCCTGTCCGGTGCCGCGGGACGGAGCGCGCTGTGGGAAAAAGCTGTCACGGGGGCACTGGGGTCGGAAAAGCCGTCTGAGCTCCTCCAGTCCAGCCCAGGCCCCCGGTGCCACAGCTACAGGTTTTCTGAGCCCCTCCACGGACGGCGAGTCCCCCACTGCCCTGGGCAGCTTCTGCCAGGGCTTCACCACCCTGTCAGTAAAGAAATGTTTCCCAATATCCAGTCTAAACCTCCCCTGGTGCAACTTGAGGCCATTTCCTCTCATCCCATCCCTTGTTCCTTGGGAGCAGAGCCCAGCACCCCCCTCCCCACAACCTCCTTTCCAGGAGCTGCAGAGAGCGATGAGGTCTCCCCTCAGCCTCCTCTTCTCCAGGCTAAACAGCCCCAGGGCCCTCAGCCGCTCCCACAACCCCTGGGCTCCAGACCCTTCCCCAGCTCCGCTCCCTTCTCTGGACGCGCTCCAGCCCCTCAAGGTCCTTCTTGGAGTGAGGGGCCCAAACCTGACCCCAGGATTCGAGGTGCGGCCTCACCAGCGCCGAGCGCAGGGGACGATCCCTGCCCCGCTGGCCACACCGTGGCTGATCCAGGCCAGGGTGCTGTTGGCTTTCTCGCCCACATGGGCTCACTTACACACACACTGCAGCATCTTAGATGCAGGATCACACTGTGAAGGAATTTCCCAGCAAGGAGACTTGGAAGTGAGCAAACAAGCACAAAACTGACGCTCTGCAGAGCCACCTCTGCTCATCGTGCTTCGGTCAGGTAAATTCACTCATTCCTACTACTGCCAACAAATACTCCACATCGCCCCGACGCCCGGGAGAAACAGATCCTCCAGCGATGGCATCATATATGGAGACAAATACGGATGGTGTCTCTCCCTTGGCACCACTCATGTCTGGCATTAAATGAAATGGAATTGAGTGTGTTTCTAAAGCACAAAGGCCAGCCAGAAGTGATAGAGAGAACAGAACATCTGGAATATTAAGGGAAGTTATGCTCTCAAAGCTCAAGCCAGGACCACGCACAGCACAGAACACTGACACAGACAAGAGAATGAGCTATGTGTAAGCACCTACACAAAGACATTTATGGTGTAACCTAGAGACATTCAAGGCTGATGGTACAAGCTGTAAGCCCAGTGACACACACAGGCCCAAGTACACCGGCCCACCAAGTTGACGGCTGATGCAGAGTCTATGCATTGCTTCTCTCTAGGACAAACCAGATCAGGTTCCCAACCTGGCTACAGAGGCTTCCCAGCCTAGCGGTTTCACAGCCTGGAATGCAGGCACTACAGGTCACAGCCAGCAAACAATTCCTCTGCAGTTTGTTGGCTTGGATCCAGCCAAAAAAAGCAGTTGGCTCGAAAATGCTTAGAGCTCAGAGTTCCAGAGTGAGCATTAAGTACAGGGGGTTCTGGCATCAGCCACACTGCACAGCTCCATATTGCATTTTGGTACATTTATTCCATTTCCATGCTGGTCAGTAGAGATCAGCACTCAGACGATTCTCTATTTACCTCAGTATATCAGTCTTGCTCAGGGCTGGTAGCTACTCCTTTGAATGTGAACGTAATTATTGTTTTGCCTCTATTTTCTCTCCTTCTTTCCCTTTATTTGTTTTAACACTTCTGTCACTATCACCCTGTCTTGGTGTGTCTTTACCCTTCTGTTTTCTCTTCTTTGTATATGTAGAAGGCGCAGCTCAAGGGGCAGTAGCAAAAACTAAAACTGACTTTGGATATGTGCTTGCAACTCAGTGCACACCATTTATTACGTGTCAAACGTACTGCTTTGCTGTGTTATTACAAAGCAGAGGAAGCTTTGCTGCTACCAGGTGGAGAGAGGAATGTGTAAACTTAAGTATTCATAGCAAGCAGACAGCTGAGTTTGTGATTTATTCTTCTATTCTTTTAAGACAGGAATTAGCAGCTATGCTTTCCACTTTTTCAAAGCTTTTTTGTTGTTGTTGTTTGATCATTTCCATCACGTAAGAGAAAGCTTGCCTACATACTGTAGAGCTTTGGCTGCCCTGGAGCAGATTGTTTACAGTAGACAGCACTGAATACTGAGAACATCTAGAAACGCTGAACAGTCCTGGACGTGGTTCCTGGGTTGTTTAATATTATGTTCCTTAGACAGCCCTTCTGCCCCATGGCTGCAGATTTCAAGTTTCATTCATTCAGACCTGTATAACATGGTCAGTCACCTGTAAGACCCTAAATGGGCTCCGCTGTGATTTGCCTTGTCTCAGGACACACAAGCTGAGCACAGCAGGGGACGCACAGCTTTAAATCCCTACACGGGTGGCTGTTGATGATCCCATTCTTTGGCTATGACTAGGGAAACACGACAACTCTTTAAGCTAGAATGAAACAAGACATCAGGTTGTAAGTAAAAGTTTTACTAAAAATATTTGACCAAGTTGGAAGTATTTACAACAGTTGCTGAAATATCCAGCATTTAAGCAATTCACCCAGGCTCGGTTACAAACCACGAAGAAGGGAACAGCTTTTAAACGTGTTGCATGTGTTACCAAATTGACTTTGAAGCTACTCACAAGATCTGCTATCAAGGTATCTCCAAACAGGCTCTAGGCTATTCTGATAAGCTAACCATGCACAACAAAGTAAGTATCAGCAAAAATCAACATCAAGATGTGTACTCTTACATCAGGATACTGCAGAGACAATGGCAGTAACATCACTTTTCCTTCAGGAGTTGAGGAGTCCCTGGGTTTGTGGTTCTCTCTTTAAGAGGCACCACTGCACACACTGGTTTACAGCCTGAAAGGACTGGAGACAGTTACTGATGATGTAGAGACAAGTCAACCTGGGCTTGACCTTTTTCAGCACGGAAGCGTAAGCCATCCTAGTGGATAAATCAAAATTGTGATTCTCCTTCTGCAGAACACACTGTAACTCCAGCAGTTTACTCTTAACACCCAAAGGGACTTCCAGAGCTAGAAGTGAGTGCCACCAGAATACATGAACCTGTTGCTTTAAGGCAGACTAAATGAAAACCAGGGCATACTGGTGCAACGTTACAACCCTAGAAGTGTTTTTGCTTCTTCACTCTGTGCCATGAGGGTTTCACTGGCATACTTCTGAAGGAGCTCCATCTTCTTTCTCCGTACAAGAGCTTCCTCAATCTGCAAATACAAAAACAGGATGACATTGAGCTTAATTGAGATGCTGAAACTTTGTGTGTTTAGCTGTTAAGAGGAGGAAGGGAAATACAGGAAACCAACTCTGAAAATTTGAGCTGTGTGCTAGTACAAAAGTATTTGAGTTCAGTATGAGTCAGGAGCACCTTTTTTAACACTCAGCTCACAGAAGTCAAAAGAAGCAGTAAAACAGATGTTTGTGTTTCAGATCTCTACTCCTACCCTTTTTCATCAGGACACTAGCAGCAATTTTATCTCACTCTCAGTACAGTCACTTGAATTTAGTTTCAGACAATTGCTCTGACATAGCTGTAGCAAATGCAGACAAGTGGAGTCACACCACACTGGTCCACACCCCCAAAATAACAGTTTAGGGAGCGTGCCTTTCACATTAAAAATGGAATCTCATGCTTATTTTGTCTGGAAGTGCCAGCAATTCATGATTCTTTAACACATACGTATTTTAAAGATCTACGAACAGTAACGTGCAGGACTTGTTTTAACTTCATTGAGGATTTTATGTTTGTCCAAATCACACACACCATTACTCAAAAATAAACATTCTGAATCTTAGCTTTTGTAATTTAGAATCTGGAAGGCATAATCCCATTGGCATAAGGTAGCTCTCACTGCTCTCCTGCTCCTGCAGTGTAACGCACGTCACCCTCACTGCACACGTGACCAGCACTGGCAGGAGCGTAGGGGCACAGAGCTCGGCGCTGCCACTGGGTAGAAACAAGGTGGCGTGCTAGTTAAAACAAGGTGGAAGGCTGGATTCAGCCCGAAGGCTGCGAGTTTGACACCCCTGGCATAAGGCATGGAGTGATTTGCCACTGAAAAAAGGACTACTGTCTAACTAGAAGAGACTTCGATACAAGTCAGGGGTTATGTATTAGGAAGACAGTTTTTGACTCTCAGTTACGCTCTCTGCATTGAGAAAATACCATCGTCCAGTGAGCAATGTTTTTAATCATTGTTTATCTCCCACAGTTCTGATGAGCCATTACATGTATATTTTGTTGAATGTGCAGGATCACGACCTCACAGCAGAATACAGCACTGTTATCTGACAAGACAACAGCAGGGGACAAGTCGCCACATGCGGCCTGTACATCACATGGATAATGTGATGTACAGGCATTCCTGCCAAAAGGTACAGAACTCCTGAACATTCTTCCCTAAGCTGTATTTCAAACAACCTCTCAATGTTAAAGTAGTATATACCCTAAAGCAGTTTCAAAATGCAGTAGTCAATTCAAGGTCTTGCCACTAAAACAATGTGTAAAATTCACGAGAGCAAACCCTGCAATTCAGAAATCATCCCATTAAAATAAAAAAGAGTTTAAGACCATCAGCAGAAAAGCACATTGAAGATATAGCAGCCAATCAGGGTTACCTTGGTCATAACACAACAAAAGTTTTCCACTCATATAATATTTAACGAAAGTTTTGGAAATTCTCAGATGAAAAGTGCTATAGCAATGGCACCATAATGTGTCCAGTTCCACAGCATTTGCAAGAGGATAAAACAGTTGCAGAGTCAAGTCACAGAACTAATAAATCAAGGACGTTTTTACCAATGACCTGCCACAAGTTAAGATCTCTACCTTGCAAAAGCAGAGTGCAAGTCTGCAACTTCATTTTCGTACGTCTTACCTCCTGTTGAGATGGCACTGGAACATGTGCAATGAATTTCTGTTGGCCTTCTTCACCTTCTCTTTCCTTGCCACCTTCCTCATCAGACTAAAAAGAAAAAACGAAGCCACATCAAGTTTACCTCCTGAAGGGGTCATTAAAACCACCTTTTTGAATTCCAGAAGGAACCAGGTAAAGAATGATCAATGCTACCAACACAAGAAGCAGGTGAATCAGACTAAACAACAAATGAATATGGGACAAGCATCGCGTTCAGATCTTGCTCCTTGACATTTTCAGGATTGTTGCTTTCATTCTTCATATAGTTTTTTCTCTGCTGTGGCATGGGCACAAATGAAAAGCTCTAGTCCCTTCTCTTCCGTATCTCTCTGGCTGCCATAGCAGAGCTATAAACCAAAGAGGTGCTAGCTAACAAAGAAGCTAACAAGTACCTTAAAAGTGTAGGTGCCACTGCCCTGCGTAGCTCTGTACTGCTTTCCTTCTCACACCTGTGAGCTCGAGTTGCAAGTCATGAGCTAACACAAACAAAACAGGGCACTGATGGAACAATCTGTTTATCTTATGGACTTTCTCCTTTTTATTCTTGTGATAAAACCAGTTAGGTATGGCCTGCAAAATAAGAACTCCTTTCCAGTACCCCTCTTACAGGTCTCCAAGAGCACAGGCAACATCCCTCACTTCTTCAGCTGCTGGGAGCAGGGAGAATAAAGAAGCAAGAGCCATGTTACAGCAGTCCAGAAAGCAGCACCAGCAAAGCTGTGCTGTATCAGGATTCAACTATTAACAAGATCCTGCAACCCATGGTTTTGCTATGCATTTAGAGCATGAAATTACACAAAACTACTTGTGCTGTTACTGATGTAGATCGTACTCAGAAGCAAGGCTGATCAGTGCTCTGTCAACAACACCCTACCTGACAAAAAACAGCATACTGGGCAGTGGCTGTTAAATCACAGCAAGGTCTCAGCTGCTGTTTGTAACTTGAGCAGGAAGTCTCCCCTAGCTGCCAGCTTTCATTGCTCTCTAAACCTGGACCAAGGGTACTCATCTGCTACTGATTTTTACTGAACAGGGACAATTGCACAGCAAGTGAGGCAGAGAGAAGGGCAGAACACAGCAGCAGGACAGTTCTCAGAAAAATAACTACTTCCAAGAAGGCAGCACAGAAGACATATGAAAAGTTGTATCACCTCAGCCATCACATACCTCATCATCGTTGACAGCATAGATATTTACTTCTTCTTCCTCCTCCTCCTCACCTCTCGCAAGTCGTGCTTCTCTCTCCATTTTCCATTTTTCCACTGCTTCTGCTATAACTGGTTGGCAAAGAAAAACAGCAAGTGTATCTGACAAGCAAGTTAAAGCAGCGTGGCCCAGCTGTACCCCTAGCTTCCTCAACAGCAGCTCAGCAGCACCTGAAGCTAAAGTTCCCTTGATTTGTCTCCCATTTCCAAAGCTTTTACAACAGAATTAAACTTCTTGCTTAAATCCTCTGCATCAGTAACACACACACTTACTGTAGAACCTTGACATAGCTTCTATATATAAATACATCCACACAGCCCAAGCAAACCCCAGTGCTAGCATTATAAAAGCATGGCACTTGTTAACGTCTCAGTTTGGGTACATTTTAGACTCTGAACGTCATGGTTAAATACCTGAGTTCTGACCTGAATAAAAGGGGTCATGTGAGCAGGCCAAGTGGCTCTTAAGTTCTGTAGCACCTGAACAGTTAATCACCATGTAATTAATTAAACACGATTACACTCCTCACTCACGTAAGTTTATTTTCATCTTGTAGTTTATTTTTTTTATTATGGAACATGATGCCAAATCTCTAAGTGGCTGCTAGTTAGGAGCTGTGAGGCTGCTGTATCACAGCAGGGCGCTCGCAGCAGCGCTAGAACACATTTTAAGCCGCTTAATCAGTGACATTACCAGTGTATAAAAATCCCAGGGAGGTGATAAATAGTCATTCCCCCAGCTCTCAACGATTAAACACTAAAATGCTCTCCACGAGAAAGCATGATCTAACTAACCGTGGCACATGACTGAGTTTGTGGGGCTTTGAAACAGAAAAGGTACCCCAAATTAAGAGGGTTTTTTCCATAGTTTCATAACAATTGAACTCTTCAGATAACAAGGTAAAAATCATAGAATCATAAAGTTGGAAGAGACCTCCGAGATCATTGAGTCCAACTGTACTTGTCTCCTTACTAAACCCTGTCCCTTAGAAACTCATCCACCCGTCTTTTAAACACCTCCAGGGATGGCGACTCCACCCCCTCCCTGGGCAGCTGTGCCAATCCCTGACCACCCTTTCAGGGAAGAAATTCTTCCTAATGTCCAGTCTAAACCTCCCCTGGTGCAACTTGCAGCCATTTCCTGTTGTCCTATCGCTGTCACTTGTGAGCAGAGCCCAGCACCCACCCCGTCACAGCCTCCTTTCAGGCAGTTGTAGACAGGAATAGTCTCCCTTCAGCCTCCTCTTCTCCAAGCTAAAAACCCCTAATTCTCTCAGTCTTTCCTCATAGGACTTGTTCTCCAGCCCCTCCCCAGCCTCGTTGCCTTCTCTGGACGCGCTCCAGCCCCTCAATGTCCTTCCTGCAGTGAGGGGCCCAAAACTGAACCCAGCACTCGAGGTGCAGCCTCACCAGTGCTGAGCACAGGGGCACAATCACCTCCCTGCTCCTGCTGGCCACGCTGGGTCTGACACAGGCCAAGATGCCACTGGCCCTCTTGGGCCAAAAAAAATCACAAGAGCCTAGACAACAAGTGACCTTAGGAGAACCCCTGCTACTGTGCACTAATGATATATTAATTCCGGGATTCCGATTCCAGGACATTTCCTACAGCACACTGCGGATCCACCTACAGATGAAGCTACAGAAAAGATCAGAAGAACAACAACAACACATCTCTCCAGGGAGACCTTAGAGCAGCCTTCCAGGACTGAAAAGGGCTCCAGGAAAGCTGGGGAGGGGCTCTTGATCAGGGAGTGCAGGGACAGGACGAGGGGGAACGGTTTTCAGCTGCAAGAGGGGAGATTGAGGTGAGACCTCAGGGAGAAATGTTTTGCTGTGAGGGTGGGGAGGCCCTAACCCAGGTTGCCCAGAGCAGCGGTGGCTGCCCCATCCCTGGAGGTGTTCCAGGCCAGGTTGGATGGGGCTTGGAGCCCCCTGACCCAGTGGGAGGTGTCCCTGCCCATGGCAGGGGGTGGCACTGGATGGGCTTTGAGGTCCCTTCCCACTCAAACCATTCTATGGTTCTATAAAACAACCAGCAACAAATCGTCAGGATCAGACAAAGCTCACCAGAAGCAGTAAGAGAACTATTTAGAAAACAGCTAAGCTCTAAAAGGTGGTGTGCGGCCTCTTGCTTAAAGCTACACCAACACCCGAAGATAGCACATGGCTGATTTTTGAAGAGGGTTTCAGGAATTACACTCATAATCCTAATGTCTTCACCAGGCAAGTCAGGGGAAACAAAGTTAGATAAATAAGCAAGCAGGCACATGAATAAACGTTATCTACTGAGAAAGTAGAGGTTTCAAAGGAAAAAATATTCACAAATGCTTTGAAACTCCAAGGCAAATAACACGTGGATAAATTAACGCAGGCCACCCAGGCTTCAGGGTTTCCAGAAGGCCCCTTCTGAAAACTGAACAGCTATGTTGACAGATTAACAATCAGGTGAGACAGGAAACAGATGGCACAGCCAGTCTTCACAAAGGAGGAAGATAATAGCTTGAGGTCCACAGATCTCCCTACTGTACTCTTATATCTTCTCAAGCAAGAAAAAGGAGAGGAAAAAAGGAGCTCGTGCTTCAATCACGAGTCTCTGGCTGACAATAAAGCACTACCAGCAGTTAAGTAGAAAGCCACACCCCCTGCTCCTGAAGTGTTTGACACAACAGTGACTTGGATACCGATGTGATGGATGAAATCTGACAGCCAAGCACAAGACAACACCCACAGGGAAAAATGATATCTCAACTTCAGAGCTCCTTTCCTGGATTGATTTCTGCAGGTTTTGAATCTCACCTACCTTTCTTCTCATGTTCTTGTTCCAGTGGCTCCAGAATACCATCATCTTCGTCCCTGTAGCCATAGTACTCTGCATCGATGTTTTTCATAAGCTCAGCTCGAGTCTTCCGAGGTGGTGGGAGAGCTGAAAGAACACTCGACTGTCATTCATCCTGGTCCACCCTGAAGGCTTGCTGTGCCTTCCCAGCCCCCATCAGGCCCCAGCACACACAGCTGCCCAGGGATTACCTGACCGGCGAGCAGTATCGAAAGCACTGCTGTTTCACTCTGGCCTGCACAAAACCATTTGAGTATGTGACCCAGTGCTTCACATTGCAGTTCCCACCCTGCGGCAGTTCTACACTCAAGTCACACAGGTTGCTGGTTTCCCCCTGTACTGGAGTCCTAGCGCTGAGCCAGACTGCAAATGAAAGGCACTAAAAAGCTGTCCCAAGGCCCCTCCAACCATGTAGAACTTCCCATCAGTTTTCTCTGCAGATGGCAAATATGAAAGAGCTGATTCAGTAAGTCTGCCTCACTTGTAGGTCCAAGTAAATGCACTCACTCTATAACAAATCAACATATAACATTTTATCCACTTACATCTAGTTTTTCCTACTATGGAACCCAACTCCTGCTTCTAAAAATATGTACCAGTGAACCTCCTTTTCTATTTAAATCCTGAACTCAGAGCACTATTTAGAATTTATAAATAAAGTTAACCTGTTATGCTGGAAAGTTTCTACAGAACACCAGTCTTTGCTATTTTGAACTCCCAATAGAAAACAGAGTTTAATTGCATACATTTAAATAAAAAATGCATTTCTTTAATTGCAGACAGCTAAAGGTCTTCTTTGCCCAAAGAAACAGTATTTAATTAATTACTTGTGTCCATGGAAGACACAGACCAGGCCATGCTGCTACTTGTGTTCCCCAAGTCCTACAGCAGACATTTTACTCAAGATACACCACTACGCAGATTCACATCTGAGAAGAGTTGCTATTTACTTACGTTCCTTTTCAAAAAGTTCTCTAACTCCTGGTAAATCCTTTGCAGCTCCGAAATATTTGTAGCCTCTGTTTCCTGGAACTTCTTTCCCTTCATGATCTAACATTTTCGGTCCAATCCGCTGGAAAATAAACACAACCTGACATCTTCAGGGCCTGAATCAAGTTCCTCTCTAATGAACACCAGCCAAGTAATAGGAGGTTAACTAAACGCACTGATTTTTCTCATTACTCGCTTCACTTGCAAGCAGGAAAAACACGTAGTACAAAATAATCTACACTTACGGCATAATCAGGACCTCCTAGCTCCTTTATTCTGAATTCCCAGTGTCCCTTCTCCCTCAGAAGTTTGTTTATCTCATCATTCAGGTCCCGAATTCTGAATTCGCCTAATCCAGCTGTTAAGAGAGGAGAAAGACAACAGATCAGGCAGCTTAATAGAAGCTCCAGAGTAATTTCAGAATGTGTGCAATGGAAACAGCATAATTCACATGAAATGTGGTTTTTACTATAACTGCTTAGGGCTGGAGATTCAAAAAACCAAAACGTAATTAGAAAAATCTTACCGTTTTGAATTTGTGCCACTTTCTTGGAAATTTCCCCAATGATCTGGTTAAATGAGAACACAGAAGCAAATTACTCAAAAAAACCCAATCTAGAAAGATCCAAATTCTAAGCTGGCTTTTTGATGTAGAAAATGGACCTGAGCCTATCAGTTTCAAATATCAACACAGATTTTATTCAGACACAAATACAGGATCCCAGAATCTTAAACCCCAAACATTTTACAGCAGCACACGTGCTGACAGCAGGAGCACGCGAAGTACAGAGGGAGAACTGAGAGAGAACTGGGTTTCTCTGCCTTAAGAGAAGAGGAAGGGAACATCCTACAGCAATAGGCAGGGTAGTCTTCAACTACCGAATGGAGGGAGTAGAGATGGCTGAGCTAGACTGGAAGGTGCACGGCAACAGGAGATGTAGCCACAAACAAAAGTTGGAATGCGGGAAATTCTGATTAAATTCAAGGTGGGGGTGGGATCATTAAGAAGGTAATCAAAGACTGGAACAGGGGCCCCAAAAAGCTGTGGAATCCAAATCCCCGAGGTATTCAAAACTCAGTTGAGCAACTTGATGCGGCAGGACCCACTACGAACATCATAGTGAACTACATGATCTTCCAATCGAAATTATTCTGTGATTTACCTGTCAGCACAGTGAAGAAGTCTGGAAAAGCTTATAAGCAGGCTGTCTAAATAGCCAGTGCTGAAGCCCTAGTCACTACAGAGGTGGAAAAATCCATAGCTGGACATTACCTGTCGCCTCCATTTCTCAGCTTTAGGCAATTCATTACACTCTGAGGCAAGGAAAGGTCTTCGTTCCTGTTTAACAAAAAGCCACACACCATGAAGTTTTAACCTAGCATCAACGCATTCACAGCACTTCACGCAAACTTTATTGCTTCATTAATCCCAAACTATGCCACAAAGCTTCAGTGCCTTTCAACCTCACTGATTTTTATTAAGTGAAAAATGATGATTTACAGCCCTGCCAAACTAAACTATCACAGGATCTAACAATCTACTTAAATCCACTTTGTTCAAAACAAAATCTGTCACCTGTTTTTTCAAATAACCCCACAATCCCCTCTAGTGCAAAAAATGTTCCATTTAGGACAACCGAATTACAACATTACTGTCAACAGCCTCTAAATAACATCCACTGTTTCTGAAGCAGCCATTAAGGCCTTTCTTTCTCAATTCCTACTACCACACTATCACATTCTTCCATGATGATTTTGTTCTCACTCTCCCAACTATAGTTTGTTCAAAACACCTTTTTCACATCCTGTTGACTCAGTTACACAAACTAATACTTCACTTCATCTCTACCACTCTGCATGCAGCTATTTTGTCCCTTTCCCTAGAGTACTTCCACAGCTCTACTTTTTATATTTTAAGAAGCATTCCTTCACATCATATACCAGAAACTCTATTTCACCTTACTCCCTAGCTGTTTTTCATGGGATCTTCTCCACTACAGTTTCCCGAAAGCATTATTTTCCACTTCAGTTTTCATTTTTCTCGCATCCATGTCTAAAACCCCATTTTTTAAGCCACATACATAGGACACTTCGGTTAGTTTCCAGAATTCCTTTGTTACTCACTCAAAATTAACAATTATAAACCTGTCTAAAGAAAATTACTGAGAACATGCTGATCCCCACATAAATATTCTTGCAATTTAAGTTATGATTAAGTGAAAAATGTACGGGAATGCCAAGAGACAACTGAAAAACCAGACTGCAAGGGTCTGTGTGGTTTGAGGGGTGCTATTTCTTTCATTATAGTGGTGGTGGGGTTTAAATGATGAAGTTGCTTAGTCCATACTTTGTCAATCTTACAACTTGGTTGTCAACCAACCAAGAAAAGCTGCATGATTGTGAAGACAATTATGATAAACAGATATCGTGCTAGGTTAATAGTATGCCAATGTTGTCCCACGCAAACATCAAGTTCACAATGATCCTGAATGCCCTGTTTTGTGGTTACTGGTTTGTCAGAATATTACCAATGATTTCTCTAGCTCTTCTGGGAGGAATTCCAAACAATCCTCGGGACAACTGTCAGTAAGTCTACACACATCAGTTTGCTTAAGTAGTTGCAGAAGGAGATAACATCAGCCTCAAAAATAATTTTCATTTTCTGCCCAGCACGCTGCCTCTACTTATTACAGCACTATTGTAGTCGGGGGCCTTCTTCAAACTACTACATATTCTGCATACATTACTTAAAAAATTAAGTGAGGCAGAAATTGCACTTACTTCTCAGCAGCCAAGCCCACAGAATTCTGAAACATACACATATTTGAATTTTTAAACAGATTATTTAGTTAAGAAAATCCTGTTTACCATTTCTGCTTTGTGACACAAACACAGCCCCCACTTCAGCTGCTTTGCAGATGAAAAGGCTGTCAGGCTCACACAGGATGCCTGTACCTGCCATGTGACCTTCCTGACAGCCACCAGGCCACTCTGTACCTGGCTCGCATTCCACTCTTGACTGGAGCTAACCAAGCTTTAGGGTTTTTACATCATACCTTAACTTTTCCCTCCTCAAGTTGAGCTTGCCGAAATCTTGCCAAGGCCGTCCTAAAGAAAAGAAAGGAAGCAGACTTCTTCAGCACCAGAAATCCTCAGTAGTTAATTTCTTATATAAATCTAAATCCCAGTAAGCAGCTAATTATCTTTTCAATTTAGCATATACCAGGATGTTGGAAAATAGCAGCAAAAGGATATCAATAAGTTACAAGCAGAAGAATAAAAATTACATACGTTAGCTGGGCAAACAGCTTCAGCAAGGAAAGCAGCATTTAGTAATGAAGTTTATTAACATGATTAAAATGCTCCGAGTCTCTTGCAATTGAGCAGACTACACACACAGTAAGTTAAATGCAGTTTTGTTTTTACTAGACATTTAAGTTACGTTAAAAAAGCACAAAACAACTGAGCGCATCTAAAACCTTTAACAGCATACGTATCTACTCTGCATCTAAGCCAATTATTGAGGCTCCATCTGCTGTTCAAGAGGCACTTCCAGAAGAAAATCACACCACCCAGTGCACTGACCCACATGCACTGGATGGGATCACCAACCATAAGAGAGCACCTCATAAGGTATGAGAGAGCTGTAATCTCCTCAGCTTCTCTCCAAGTCACTATTAAAAGCTCAGAAAGCATTTTAGGAGAAAGACCGAACATGAGACAGATATATAAAAGAGCCTCTAATCTACTAGTTCTAACTACCTAGTCTGGAAATGTTTTTGAAAAGTAATCAAAACATACTCTCTCTCAGGCTGAGAGAGCTGGGGTTGTTCAGCCTGGAGAAGGCTCCAGGGAGACCTTAAGAGCAGCCTCCCAGTACTGAAAGGGGCTCCAGGAAAGCTGGGGAGGGGCTCTTGATCAGCCCAACAGTCATCCCAACCCTACCGTGCCTGCTCAACCATGGAAGTGCCATGGCCACACCATTTTTTTTAACACCCCCAAAGAGATGGAGACTCCACCATTGCCCTGGGCAGCCTCTGCCAGGGCTTCAGCGCTCTGTCAGCGAACAAACTGTAGAATCATACAATGGGTTGGAAGGGCCCTCACAGCCCACCCAGTGCCACCCCCTGCCATGAGCAGGGACACCTCCCACTGGGTCAGGGGGCTCCAAGCCCCATCCAACCTGACCTGGAACACCTCCAGGGATGGGGCAGCCACCACTGCTCTGCGCACCCTGGGCCAGGGCCTCCCCACCCTCACAGCAAAACATTTCTCCCTAAGATCTCACCTCAGTTTCCCCTCTTTCAGCTGAAAACCCTTCACCCTCATCCTGTCCCTGCACTCCCTGATCCAGAGCCCCTCCCCAGCTTTCCTGGAGCCCCTTTCAGTACTGGGAGGCTGCTCTAAGGTCTCCCCGCAGCCTTCTCGTCTCCAGGCTGGACGTGTTTCCCAATACCCAACCCAACCCAACGCTCCCCGGTGCAGCCGGAGCCCACGGAACCCGCTCGGACGCCCGGGACGGCGCGGGGCGGGCTGTGCTGGTGCTGCGGCCGCACTCACATGGCCTTCTCCGCGTTGCGAGCCTAAAAGAGAGAACAAACAGCGTTACCGACAGCAGTCCCCGGTGCCCGAGGGGGGCGAGCGGGGCGCAAGGGGGCCCGAGCCCGGGCCCGGCCCTGGCCCCGTACTCACCATGGCGCCAGGCGGCCCCGCGCGGGGAGCGCCGCGCTGACCGGGACCTTCGCGCGGACCTGCACCGCGCGCTCAGCGCATGCGCAGCGCGGCCGGTGCGCCCAGAGCGGCTCACACCGCCCCGCCCTCTGCGCCCGTCACCCCCCGCGCATGCGTAGCGCGCCCGCCCGCCGCGCGCAGGCCCCGCGAGGCGGTGGAACAGCAGCCCCCGCAAACAGCTGGGGTGGGCGCCGCCTTCAAACAGCTCGAACAGCAGCCCCCAAACAGCTGTGGGCACACGCACCCCCCATAACCCTGCTCGCTTTGCTCGGAGTTCGGCGGGTCCGAGCCCCCCAGGCCGGGCAGGGCAGGGGCAGCCCGCGCGGCGGCGCGGCCCCCTGTCCCATGCAGATGTGCACAGCTCTGAACAACACCCCGTGTCGCACTATGATTTGTCAGCCTTACATGAAACAGTAACCGCTTGTTATCAATTTGAAAACTCCCAAGTGTTTCTCCGGAAATCGAAGTATCTCTGCTCCATTCCAACGTTCGTGCTCCCCCTGCACCCAAAGGAACATCCAGCTGTTCTGGCAAAGAATTACAGAACTGCTTGGTTGGAAAAGACTGTCCCACTGTACCTGTCCATTACTAACCCAGATCCCTGCGCACCTCGTCTGCCTGTCTTTTAAACACCACCAGGGATGGGGACTTCACCACTTCCCTAGGCAGCCTCTGCCGGTGCCCAAGAACCCTTTCAGTGAAGAAATGTTTCCCAATATCCAATCTAAACCTCCCCTGGCACAACTTGAGGTCATTTCCTCTCATCGCTTGTTACTTGGGAGAAGAGACCAGCACCCATCAAGAAATCCAGCGCTCCTCCCCTGTGGTGTTACTGCAGCACTTTTGGTGCACAAAAATAATAATAAAATCAATAAAAGGCTGTAAAAATTCTTCTGTTTCCTTCCACGTGCTTAGTTTCTCCACTGACCAATGGAAATGTCCTTCTTTCAGGCATTTTGTACATCTCATCCAAGACTTGCTGCACAGCCACAGCAGTCCCAGACAGGGATTTAGTACCAGAGCCCTTTCTTCAGCCACCACCTCTAACAGCAACGCCCACACAGAGGATGCCCGGCAGCACCTACACAACACGCCGTGTGCCCCCCATCTCCTGCTGCCCACACACCTACGGCTGCTGAGCAGAGCTGCCAGCATTTTGCTGCACATCCCACTGTCAGTAGAGCAACTCCATCAATCCTGTGCTCTTGCTCTAAAAACCACAATGGTTTTCAATGAGTATCCAAATAATTTTAATAGAATAAAATTTCCCTTTGTGAAAGCTCCGTTTGTACAAAATAATCCATTACACATTTATGTCTCTGCCTTTCTGATCCGTATAACCCATTGGATTTGTGAAAACCATCATAGTGGCGTTCGTCACAGGATTGGTTTTCAAAAAGAACAAGATGTCTCAGCATCAGTGAAAATAATTAACTTGGAGCAAATGGAACAGTAGTTTGATTTTTCCAGGTCCCCACATCTCTGAAGTCACTATGTGCTTGTTCACCTCAGTGACTCTGGGACAAGTGACACTTGACACAGCAGCACTTATACCATCAATGGTTCTCCACAGGCAATAGGAAGAGATCCCTCAGTTGGAGTTTTCTTCTTTTTGAGTGACATCCTGCTTTGTTATTTCTCATCTTTCAAATCCCATTTTCTTTGTTAAAGCAAATAATAACTCTGAGAACACCACTCCTTTGCAAACACACAAAACTTATCCAGCAATGATACAGCAGTGAAGCAGAGTCCCAGACAGCAGGACCTGCAGGATCTTCATAGCCAAGCTCCACAGCCAGGTTGCACAGGAAGGGACACGCAGAGGACAGGCGTCACCAGCACTGCAGGCCTTAGATGCAGTGGTTTTGTAGATGCAGGTTAAGTCCTGAAGCCTTTCAGGTCTTTGTAATCACAGAGCTTCAAGCTTTATTACTGTTTAACTAAGATAATTGCATGCAAAGACAGTCAATTTGTACTAACTGATCTGTACAACCCACGACAACCCACACATTTCAAGTGAGGATTTCAGGAGGGGTTTGGAAACCATGTTTAAGACTCTAATATACTTTTATGCTCCGATAGAAGCTATTAAAACAAAACAAACCCAAATTGAACACATGCCACGCTCAAAGCCATCACACAACTTGGGCAAGAACCTCTTCCCCAGCCCTTAGCTCCAGAAATGCTGAAAAAGCTATGTTCTTCCGCAGCCAGCCTGGCCAGAAGGCATCCTGCCATAGCACTGCATCGAAGTGGTGACAAGTCCCCATTGCCGCTGAGGTTTTACACGCTGTTGAACCTCCTTCTATGGCTTTATGCCACTCTGGCCAGGCAGATGCACACACGTGGCATTTTATTCTGCTTAGCAAAGCAGCACAAGAACATTCCCTCCACATGCTTCAAATAAAGAGACTTCTCAGCCCTGTCTCCCACCTCCGCAGCAGGGCCAGCCCAGCCTTTCCAAAACCTGCTGGGGCTGGCAGCCGCCAGCCCAACCAACCATCAGGGCTCCAGCCACCTCCCCCTCAAATTCCCATCAAAATTTCATTTCCCTCCCTGAACTATGGCTCAACATTTTCCACAGGCTTGGAACATCAAACCCAGGCTGAAACCTTCAGATCTTTATAAATCTTTATTTCGGGAAACATGAAGGAACTTTGCATTTCCATGACAAGCCATAATCTGATCAGAGTCCACCCAAGCGTGACACAGCAGTGGTGACAGTCACAATTTTCTTGGACACACACCTTCTCAGATACCAGAGTTCCTGAAACAACTCCACCATCACCAGGCAATACGCCTGCTTTCACCGTTTCAAACCCTCCCAGGTCTCAGCCCTCACTGGGATCTTCTAGTTCATCACCTGGGGAGTCCTCGCTGCTCTTCTGCAAGCCTCACTGATGCGCTATTAACTGCTGAAAGGCACAGGCTTAAGTTGTTCCTGGCAGATCAAGCCTTGCAGGACATCACTGTATGACCTCGGCATGATTAAAAGTCTTGACTGCAAAATAATGGAAATGCTACTGTGATACCCAACTGGCTAATTGTAACAGAGCTAAAAGAGAAACAGTGCCGATTTAGTTTTGATCTAGCATAGCTGTGTGTTACCCACCCAGTACTTCCCTCTCCAGAGATCCACACACCTCAGCCCACCCCACCAGCAGCTTTCTCACCACAATGGCATACACAGCCATATACAATATATACACATACAATGGATGTGTATACACATACAAACCACACTGGAACTCAACAGGCAACCCCTTAGTTGGCATATGGAGACACAGGTGCAAACTGACCGTCGTGACTACCCCCATCGTGACTGGACAGATTCCGTATCGCCTGCTAGAGCTGCAGGCAGCCCAAAGCTCAAGGCACTCCAGCTGAGGGCTCTGGCCTCTGTTTTTCTTGCCTGTCCTCATGACTCATGTTCCCTTACTGAGCAGATGTGCTCAAGGTACAATATTCATCAGATCCCTTTTCACTCCTCTGGTGAACTCCGTAACTGGAGACCCTCTGTCTCTCCACACAGCAGATCAACAGATGGAAATGGGAAGTACTTGTAATGCCAGCTGCTTCACAGCAGCTTTTAGCATAATGATCCCCACAAAGGCTAAAGCACTGCTTCCAGCCCAGGAACACACAGTGCCTCCATTGGCTTTTGTGCCTTCCAGAGCAGCTGGGAAGTGCTTCACCTGCGCCAGCAGGGATAGAAGCTGCCCACTCCGAGCCCATCCAGCTCATTCCCGGGAACACATGCAGCCTGGCAGCACTCTGGAAGGACTGCACAGGTACACACTGATGCTACTGGAGGGAAACTTCAGACAGCACAAAAGAAAAGTCCAAACTAAATTATCCACCTCCACATACCCCTTTTTAATGTTATTTTGCAGTGTACATGAAAACCAAAAATAAACAAAAGGAACTTTAGCCAAACTCCCCTTCCTCCTCCAGCTTTATTGATAGTTTAAAATTACATTTTCTATGTTCTAGGACTTCAATTGCTTTTACCATCTTACTTTAAAAACTGATTACAAGCAAATGAAACTCAGTTGTCTAAGTGATATAGTATACAAAAATAACATCTTGATTTCTGTGAAAATGCATCTATTTGCAACTCCTGAATAGCTCCAAATTGTGTATGCTATGAGCACTGATGTCTGGGCTTCAGATTTACTTTGCAGTATTTATTCGAAGGTTTCCCATTACGTTCTGCATCTCCAACATGAACATTCACTGACTGAATTATATAGGTTTATTTCTGATTTCTCTCTCTCTCTCTCTCATGGCCATTAACAGGCATGTGCATCTTGTTTGTTTACTCCCGCTCAGCTATATGCTCTAGTAGGGCCCGATACAGGTATTACTTGGTGTTAACAGCTACTGAGGTCAGACAATCCAAGGCCATTGCAATAAAATTAAAGTTATGAGGAAGTTTAGACACTTCCAGAATTTCTTTCCTCCTGCATAGGATCATTTCCACATAACCCAGAGAGGGTTTTTGCTGGTCTGACTCCAACTCTTCCCACTCATCAATCCCTATTCACCAGTGGCACGGAAAGGGGGTTCTTTAACAAAGCATTATACATAACACCTCTACCAAACTAAACATAAACATTTTTGTAGTTAAATGCAGAAAGTTGATTTTTCCACCCCTTTCCTCCTTTTACACGGCAAGTAAAGCTCACTGGCCTGGGAGTAGCCTCTATCTGCCAACCTTTGGCCAGTGAAGAGGATTCAGAGAAAAATAATACAACCATCAATCAGAAAAAGGAGGGGCGACAAAGGAAAATAATTAGGCTGTAGCTTCAATTGTGCATTCCCGTGCAAGGTGCCCTGATTCGCCGCAGCGATAGCAGTTGACTTCACTGGTCTTGCTGCAGTTGATGGCTACGTGGCCAGTCTCACCACACCTGGAAGAAAGCAGGCAATTTTATCAGAACCATCCACAGCAGTTACTGACAAAAGCAATCCCATTCTGTCAAGTACATTAGCTACTGGAATTTCATGCAACATTCATTCTGCTTCACTGTTCCAGAATTCTTTGTCATGACACAAGGCTATGTCTTGACCACAGCCAGGAACCGTTCCCAACCCCCACTGATCGCCATAAATGCCGAGACCACTCTACATAAGACACCAGAAGTCTGGATTTTTTTTTAACTGTGTCAGGTTTTGCCTGCTCCAATGCTCCTGTCTCCAGTTTAGCCTTGTTTTGAGAATAATCAGATGTAACTCAAATGCACTGCATTCCCTCTCCAAGGGAGTCTTGATGCGGGTGCCCAATACTGCAACCAGGAACATACTGTTTCTGCTACAGGCCTACTTCGAAAACCAGACAGCATTTTAAAGCTAATATTTCAAATTGATTTAACATGTGCTTCTATGTGTGGTTCCTATAACCAAGATGTCTAACGGACATTCCTGCTGGGTTTGTACAGCTGGAATTCGTTAGTTCCAGCTTAAGATACAGGGTTACCTATAGCACAAACTGAAATTTGAGATGGGTAAGTACTTTGTGTTACCTTCTACAAAAAGACACAGCCCTTTCTTCTCTACAGCTGAAGTGATGCAACATCTACACTGTTCTGGCCCTCAAGACACACATTTTTGAATCTATTACTTGACTTTGCTAGTAGATGTTTACATCTCAAGTTTCAAACAATAGCAGACAATTGTTTAAAAGAAACAAGCTACCTGGTCTAAGTTTAAGCTTCACTTCCTAGTCGAAACAAGTGATAGATGCATTCTGCATCTGAAAGTACATTCTGCAGTCATCTTTTGTCAGTTCTTACCTATAGCACTTCACTTTGGTGCAGTCTTTTTGAATGTGTCCAAACTCTCCACAAGAATAGCATTTCTGCTCATCTGCATGGTCACAGTCACGAGCCAGATGGCCAGGCTTGCCACAGTTATAGCAGCACTGCTCTCTCTCCCTCTTCGGCTCCTTGCAGTCCTTTGCAATGTGGCCACCTCTACCGCAGTTATAGCAGGCTTCCACAATAAGAAAAGCATACCAAACAAGACTATAAAACCTTGGTAGAGCAAGATGTAGCATGCCTCCAAGGAAGGACATGTACAACTTGTTTCTAGTGAACTAGTGTACTATATCCCTCTCTTCAACCACAGATCTGTGTCCATGGAATTGAAGAGATGGAATATTTATTGATACTTACCATCCTCCTGAAGATCACAGTCCTTGGCAAGATGGCCAGACTCACCACAGCGGTAACAGATGTCCGGGAGAGACGAAGACATGAACTGGAAGCCTGCTTCAATGGGTAACAGGAGAAAAAAGGCTTAAGGATTTAGTTTAGAATATTCTTAAGAGTTAATCAAGGACAGTGCCAGCTGAACCAGCAAGTTAACTTCACTCTCAGAGGCTCCTGGCACAGCTCTTACGCAGAGGCAAGAGCCAGTGAAGTTATGATCAATTAGTGTCTAACTTCTTCACTCAAGACTAACAAAGCCAGTTTTAGACTCAATTATTGAGTACAGTCAGCTAGGGATCTTATTGTACAAAAAACCCTGAAAACCACAGCAATCAATCACCTCTGCCACGGCTTCTCATCCCACGACCACGGCCAATTCCAGTAGGGCACTCCCGAGCCCAGTGGCCGGTACGTCCACACTTGAAGCATTCATTGCTGCTCATGGCTGCAGATCACCTGTCTGAGGAAGAAAGACATTTTTAGAACATGTTCCCTTGCCTCAACCAAAGGCTGTGTGTTAAGAGATGGAGAGGATCCCACCCTTCCAGTAAAGGTGATGAAAATCAAGAAGGACTTCTGGCTAACTCAGTACTTCCCTGCACAATATCTGATCAGGACTACTAAAAACACTGTATATAGAGAAAAGTTTGTCTCTGCCTTGCCTGGGGTAACGCAGCCTTGAACAGCCAAAGAAACGATGTGCTATATAACTTCTCCACTAACTTGTCTGCAGCCAGTCCTCACTTCAAAAATGCTTAGGAATGGGGAAAAGCAGCAGCAGACCCCTTCAATTCCTGTCTCACCAGCTCCCCTTCAGTAACACACCCTCTTTCCTTATTCCTCAGACTTAAGCTCAAAAGTCACCTACTTATCGCTAGAAATTATTTCTTCCTGGTAGTTGTTAAACATTTCCTTCAAGCGTCTGGCTGGCAGCTACTACATTTACTGACTAATCAACCTTCATTCTCAAGGCTAGTTGTAAAAATGGGCAGTATTAAATCCAAAGCCATTTACTTATCACTTGTTATGAACTCAACAACAGCTGAAATTCTGAGAAACAAGAATTACAATTTCAATATTCACCTACAGCTCAGGATGCACAGTTCACTCCCAGGTTTACATGGAAGAAAATGTCTAAGATATTCAGCCTCCCTAAAAGACAGCAGACACTTGCCAGATATCTAGAAGGCTAACTTGGAAAACATTCGCAGAATGCTAGGGCAACATCAGATAGGCATGCCTGTCTGAGACAGAAGAAACCACTTCTTTTGCCCATATTGGGGAATGGAGGTATGCGTTTCATTAAGCAGAAAGGCCACTGAGGCAGCAGTTAGGATGGGGTAGGTTACAGCCTGCAGTCACAGCACCGTAACTCCTCTAAGCTGTAAAACAGGTACGCAACACTTCCTAGAACTAGAAATAAAAGAACCAGGAAGTCAAACATTTAAACTGGAGTCCTTTTCAAAGTGTGCTTGAAGACAAGTTTAAAGTACACTAGTTTAAAAACATGCATGTCAAGATCTGTTTTGATGAAGTTTCTTAAGTTTAAATATGTTACATGCTCCCTTCCCAATTCATCACTCTTAACCCAACAGAAGCAGAATCATTATCTGACCTGTTTGGTCAGTCCCCCATCAAAAAATAATCCTCCTATTACTCTACAACTTTTGTTACATAATGCTACCCTCACACTCCCAAATGATCCAGCATCCCAGGTTACCAGGAATGTTCATGAATTGTGTTGAAGAAAGCCACTACAGAAGCAGCAAGAAGACATGGCCTCAAGAAGGAACCAGAATTACCATCAGGACACACATAAATGGAATATGTATCTAAACACAATGATTTTTAAAGTACTTAAATGCTGAACAAATTCACTGCAGCTTTTTAGACACTCCTCCTTTATATACCTCCTTATACCTTCAGTATAAAGTGACCCTCCACCCTCCCAACCACAGCAGAAGCCTGAGACATAAACTTTAGTATACTACTTCTGTAATCCCACATCTAGCTTACAGCTGGAAAACATGGTGTTTCCTCTTAAAATGAAGTTCTGAAATGAAAGGATGCAAGACCTTAACAGAAGCTAACAAGAATAAAACTGCGTCTATGAGCACTTCAGAGATAAAACCCAGCCGTATCTGCTTTATCGCTGTGTTCAAGATTTCAAGCTATCATACTCGGACACTCAAGGGTGAAGAGCTGCCTACCATGGTGGCAGCAGCTGGCACTCAGTGTGCTATTGTTTATCCCTGTTTTCATAGCAACCATGTTGACACTGCAGAACAGGAAAAACACGAGCAAAGCCAACTGCAGGAGCTGGGCTCAGGCACAATAGTTGCTGCTTTTAATTCCAAGAGGGACAAGATGGGGTCTCTGAATTATATACCAAGATACATTCTTCACTCTACTGCAAAACACCTTTACAGATATTAACAGCAACCAGACTTTCATTCAAACCATGAACTTCAGACTAGAGCATGAAGCGACAGGATTGAATGCCATGAAAAGAACCAAACAAAGAGTTAGGTTAATACATGGTTAAAGACAGTTGTTACATAGGTGAGCTAGACCTGTTTCAGATATGCAGTGGAAAAGTTTTTATACTAAAATTAATCTGTCAGCCTATTATCATCTGTCAAACTGCCAGCCATGATCGGGATCTGCATGATAGATGAAAGCTCCCCACTCAGCTGCCGCAAAGGAAATCTGAAAAGAGAAGTTTTGCATCTGAATTCAAAGCTGCTTCCTTAACTGCTCCTTTGAAAGAAAAAAACTGAAGTTTCTCTTCCTCCAGTATACAGTCAACCGGTACAGTAAGATTATGCAACCTAAATAAAAAAATCTAAAGTCATACAACTGTCCTTCAAGGTTATGAGAGATTTATTTTAAAACCTTTATTTTCAGATGTCCCTTTTTCCCCTGAACTCAGAGATATTTGAAGGTCACACCTGCCATACAAGTATGATTATAAACCATGCTCTTCCACTTTTAGATACCTTAAGTATACGGAAACTACCGAACAGTTTGCCTGGGATTCCTCTTCAGTATTCTAATGTTTAACTCCTGCCTTCTTCCTGTAAAGGATCTGAAACTCAATCCAAGTTCACCAGCTAGAGGCAGAGGCAGTCGACACTAGTTTTATGTACCACACGTTCTAAGAAACCTTACACAGGACGAGATTTCCCACTAGTACAAACTGTTTTAAAAAACAATATAAAGATTTCATTTTCAGACAAAGCCAACAGCCACCTTTAAGGAGGAATAACCAGAAAAGGCAGGTTCAGAAGACAAATCCTTAAATGGACAATTTCCAAGCTTTCTGGACATCACTACATTCTTCAGTTACTTCCAAGAGAAAAAAAAAAAAATTACTACAGCAAAACCCACTCAAATTCAAATTCTCCTCTATTAGTCAATACTCCTCCATTTTGTCATCACAGGCATCTTTCCAGCAGTTCCTTTTCTCCCAAGGCCACCTCAAGTGAGGCTTCTGCAAGAAGTTTCCTTGAAAAGTTTTCACTCAGTCACAACTATGAAAATATTTCATACAAAGCAACCTCTCATCTCTCCCCAGCCCCCTTGCATCCCAGAACTGGAATTTTACCTCACCAGGACAGGAGAAGGTATACCAAAAACAAATCAGAACTTTGGCCTCGCCAAGCATTTCTGAGCCAGGTCAAATTCTGCAAAGTAGACTGAGCCATTGCCTCACAGACCAGATTCCAAAACTTGAAGCAGCACAAGTCTAGTTGCCTCAAACCTTACCTTTCTACTAAAAGAGAGGGGGTAATAATTTACCTCAACTCCTACAGAGCTCTAAATGTAGTTTGAAGCCGAATTACATCATTCTGCAGCTACTCAGCAAAACGTTATTAAAGATGAATTTCAGACTGTTCTGTATGATCGCCCTATTGCTGCAGGCCATAGGCTGAGAACCGTTTAAAGATCCATGTGAGAGGTGTCACCACACAGGCCTCCTAGGATAGCTTTAAAGCTTTAAAGTGCAACTTTAGCACCAGACTTCAAAGTGATGAAGTGTCTTTGCAATTCTTCTAGGGATACTAGAGATTAGATACTTTCTAGTATCAGACTTTGAGGCAGAAGACCATGTCTTTGTGGCTTCACAGCTAACACATATTCAAAATTTTTTAAACACGAGATGCTATTAATCTCCAGTCTTCACATGTAAGATGTGGTGACATTGAAGTCTGCTTTAGTAGCCCATCCAGATCTGATGAGGCTAAGAACTACAACTAAGCTCCATCATAATGCTCCTTATTTTATGGGTGAAGTCCAGATGCCCTCTGAGGAAGAAGTCTGCTTTAACAAAAGAAAACTTGGGTTGCTCAGAAAGGAAGCTGAATTTCACCACTAAGACCATTTTCAACCCTTCTGAATAAAAGCAGTTCCTTAGAACTCAACAACTTGTGAACAGTACAAGCCTGGAATATCAGGGGTGATTCTCTTCATTATACTTACCAAGTGCTTCTTCTGATCTACAACTTTTACTTCCACTCTATATGAACAGAACTTTACTCCCTCAATTAAAGGACAAACTAGATAAAAGCCAGTGCTAAAGCCAGTGTATTTGAGAGCTCTTTGGGAAGTCAGCTATATCAGAGGCAAAAGTTGAGAAATCGGCAGTTTCCTTCCAGGCTGGTGACAAACCTATGATGCCACACCTGGATTGGACAAGCCACCCTGACCACAGTGAAACACCTATGCAATAGGAAGCAAACTTTGCTTACCTGTAAGAAATGTAAAAGCAAAAGGGCTAGTAACAGAAACATTAGCATTCCATTTCAAAGGAGAAGTCAGAATATTACGTTTAATGAGAAATGCTACCCATGAAGAGTTTTTATATCCCAAGAAGCATGCTGAAGAATTCTTGAACACAGGAGACATGATTGTCACCAAAGCTACTCAGTATTCGGCTGATTTCCACATGTGTAACCTGATTACAGTTAGTAATGCTGCCCTCTCTGGCATCTGTCCCTGCTAGAAAAGATACAAAATTAAGTTTCCTGACCACCAGGCAACAAAAAGTAGTAGTTTGAAACTTCAAGAAAACACACAGAACTGGAAATCCAAGCCCTATCCTCTCTTTGGGTCCCTCAATACATTCCACAGGCAAGCTGATCCAAGAATACTGAACATTAACTAAAACTCAAGAACTTGGATCCCTATTGAGGGGCTAGAACCCAGGTCAAAGAGACATCAGGAAACCATGGTTAGAGTAGTAATTTTTAGACAGCTTTGTTAACACAAATTGGGAGGAGAGAAAAAGTTCATAAAAGTGACCAGTACTTTCTGCCTACTCATACTAGTTAATATGGAATTGGAGAAACTACAGATCATCTACCAAATAATCTTCCCCTTTTATTTTCTATTGCCATCTGTACAAAGTTTTAAACTTGAAGTAAACGATATCACCACCAAGCGAACATAAAATTCACTCTAGAATTATCCAAATCAGTTTAAAAAACCCGTAGGTTAAGCCTGTAACTTTTAAAGTCCTGGTAAAGTCAGTTAATGGTAGTTGAGTCCCCATCTCTGTAGGTGTTTAAAAGATGGGCAAATGAGGTGCTCAGGGATCCAGTTTAGTAGTGGTCAGGTATGGTTGGACTCGATGAACTCAAAAGACCTTTTCTAACTGAACGACTCTATGATTCGGGGCAAGTCTGCACTGAGGAAGAACACGTGGATTAGAGAACCCTAACACTGTGTGGAATAGGACCTTACTCAATGCTGAAGTAAATATAAACTCCACTATTAAGTTTAATAACTCCTTAGGACCATTCTGTATGCAAACTAACAGCGGTGATTCGAGAACTATGCCTGGCAGGAACTCAAGCAAAAGGCTACTCCGCGGAGCGCGGGCTAGTTTTCCTATCCACATATTGGCCACGTGTGGGCAGATCCAGGGCCCCAGTCAGACAGGGAGCTGCACCCCTTCGACCAGGCCCGCACGTGGGCGGCCACGCGGTGCGCCTGGCCCCGCCACCACCGCAGAGCCGACAACATCCACAAGGTAAAAAAAAAAAAAAAAAAAGGAAAAGAAGTACAGATAGATTTATTTCAGCCCCTTCCGCCCGGCCGCGAGGGATCGCGGCCGCTACTCGTTCGGCATCACCCGCCCCCACCCTCGGGCTCCCGGAACCCGCCAGGGCCTGACTCACCACCTCCCGCCCCAGCAGGGCCCGCGCTGCCCCCTCCCCCCCCCACCCGGGCCGCTTCCCGCGCGCCCGCCCAGCACCATCGCTCCCCGTGCCTGGGGCCCGGCCCGGCCCTCGGCTCCCCGCGCGCCCGCCCAGCACCATCGCTCCCCGTGCCTGGGGCCCGGCCCGGCCCTCGGCTCCCCGCGCGCCCGCCCAGCACCATCGCTCCCCGTGACTGGGGCCCGGCCCGGCCCTCGGCTCCCCGCGCGCCCGCCCAGCACCATCGCTCCCCGTGACTGGGGCCCGGCCCGGCCCTCGGCTCCCCGCGCGCCCGCCCAGCACCATCGCTCCCCGTGCCTGGGGCCCGGCCCGGCCCTCAGCTCCCCGCGCGCCCATCCGGCCCGGCCCTCGGCTTCCCTCCGGCCCGGCGCCAGCGCCTCCCGCGCCCGGTCCTCGCGCTCGGCGCCGGCCCCAGGCGCCGCCCCGCCCCGCCGAGGCACCCCACCTGCGTGCCTGGCTCCGCGGCGGTGGCGCACCCACTTGCTGTAGGCCGCGCTGTTCCCTGGCCCGGTGGGGATGGCGGCTGCTCCTGGCTGCGCCACACGCGGTTTGCGCACGACCCCACGCGCGCGCCCCGCCCCGCCGCGCTGCTCTGCGCACGGCCCGCTGCCGCCCGCCCCGCAGCCAATCCGGGCCCGACGCTCTGCTGAGAGGCCAATGGAAGGCCCGGCAGCGGGCAGCCAATCGGCGACGCCAAAGGCGGAACAGTCCCGCCCACCGCGCCTCGAGCCGCGCGCGCGAGGCGAAGGGGGGTAAAGGGCGGTCCCTGCAGCCGCTGCGGCGCCTTCGTGTCCTTCGCGCCGGGACTCGCCCTCCCCCTCCCCCCGGCTCCTCAGGCGGCCCCGCGGCGCCTCCCCCAAGGCCGCACGGGGTGAGGCGGCGAGAGCGGCGTAGCGGCCGCCATCTTGAGGGGCCGCCGCGCTAGGAAATGGTGGACGCGGGAGGCAACCCCGGCCCTCGGGGTCCTGTCACCGCCCGGGTGCTGTCGAGGGCAAACGTTAACGGGGCTAGTGTTGCCTTTTCGCGTATTACAGCCAAAAGGTACGAGAAAGAGACCATATTTGGAGTTGAGTTATTGAATAAAATTTCCTCTCCAAAAACCTGTGACTGACACAAATCCCATAAATGATACTTGGTTTCTTACTCTGCTATGAGGGTTTATACATAAACCCCTCTCCCTTTTGCCCAGGAGCTTCATAAGTGAATTAACAACTAAGTATTGCACTAGAACCGCTTCTCTGCGAATGTCCCAGCAATCTCCACAATGACTCAGTTGACTGGACTGCCACCGTTTCCGCCATTCCATGGTGCTGTTGGAATGTGTCCCTTCCCACCTGCCGGTCACAGGAGCCAGAAAGCCCCACCGAGCCCTGAGACTTGGGAGTAAAATGCCAACGTGAGGCTGATCGTGGAGACACTTTGGATTGAAGTCCTCTCTAGGTGTACTGCCTCAAACAGTACTGCCTCAAGCACAGTTCTGGTGTTCTTATAATATAGGATATTTTCATCTATATTTCATTATAATGGATGAAATTTTACCTCAGCAGATAGAGACTTCTAACAAGCTGTAAATCTAATGTTCTCGCACTACATTTAGGTTTCTTTTATTAGAGTATGAGTAACAACGGGTCTTTTCCATTGTGTTGTTCAGTGCCGTTCATTTAAGGTGGAATTTACTAGGTTTTACCTGTATTTTGTACACTGTATTTGCATGGTATGTGAGATAATATGTGTGGTATTTTCTACAGCACTAAACCAGCCCGGACTGCATTGGCAACGCGGTTGGAAAAGGGGACGAGCGTTTCAGGCCTATCTCTGCGTGTTACGATATGGTGTCTTACTAAAAATTCTGCCAACTCTCCTTCTGGCTTTTGTTTTACAGCAATGTAAAAATTTCAGCATTGCCTACAAGCTTTGAATTCCTAATAGCATTTCTTCCCATTAATCACTTTTTTCATCTTGGCTGTCACATTTTGACATAATTTTCATGGACTTTGGTTGCCTCGAATACATTACAATCCTCTCCACTAATACTTTTAGTGTTAATTATTACTGTTTTCGGGTGATAAAGGGAAGAAAAATAATATGTGTTGCTAAGGAAGTGCTCAGAGCTTCTAAATCACAAGTGTGCCTGCACCACATTAAAAAAATCCTAACCAAACCACAGATCTGTGTCACTAAGAAAGAAAGCAGAGAGAAATCATATATCCTCAATTTTTTCATCAAATCTTTACTTCTTTTTTTAAAAAAGTACTAGAACCTGGCTTCTGTGTGACTCTTTGTAACAGGACTCAGGCACTTCAGATTGACAAAACAACTCTAATACAACTTTCCTAACTTTTTCTTGTGCCTTGCTGGTTGTTCTTCTGGTACTGACCATGTGGCTAGGAAATGCCAAGCTCAGTGTCAATCTGTAAATTTATTTTCCTCGAAGGTTTTTGTGACTGATGCAGCCAGTAAATTCCCCTGAACAAATCAAAACTGTTTACTTTAGTTGAAGGAACTTCAGATCGTATCTTGGACTCTCCCTTGGTTGAAATGGCAATAGGGTGAAACTCTGAGTGAAAAGGCGTTACTCTAGATGTGTTACTGCTGGTGACACATCAGTTAATCATCCTCTCTAAGTCTACTGCCTCAAACAATACTGCCTCAAACACAGTTCCAGTGTTTTTATAACATAGGATATTTTCAACTATATTTCATTATAATGGGTGAGATTTCACCCCAGCAGATAGAATCTTCTGACAGCATTTGGCTTGTTTACTTACCTCAAGAACTAATTTGGTTTGTTGTATCTTAATAAACTTGCAATTCTTGTTTTGCAGGTTTCTCTTCGGTATTTAGGCAAAGGATAGTCTCACAGTTAACAAAAGCGAGAGGCATGACATCGCTTCCTGGCTGGGTTAGTACTTCCTATAGAAAACAAAGCAGACAGAAATCAAGGTAGAAGTACAGAGTCTTTCTATTTCTCATGCGCAAGGAAAATATGTGTCACTGAACAAGTTCCAGACTTCTCTGTTGTGTTAGCTCTGCCCCAAAAATTTCAAGCCTGAAGAACAGTTTATGAATAACAATACCCAAAGGAACTCAAGTGCGGGAATAGTTAAAGGTAATCTATTGTTTCAGCAATATATCTTTCCTGGTGCAGATAGTTCTTAGAAGTGTTGGACTAAGAGCCAAATCTTTTTAAGACCAAATAAAATAAAAAATTTTGAAACCAATATTCTTGCATTGTTTTCCTCTGAGTAGTCGGACATGTGGGTAGAAAACCGTTGTAGTTGCTGGGCAATTGTCATTGCTTCTCAGCCACATATTTTTATTGTTAAATTAAATCTTACTTCATATTGTATGTGGGATTTTCAAAACTAAGAAGATCTAAAATAATCCCCATGGATCGTAAGTATTCAAAAGAGACACTGCTTTTGGAGTATGGTTTAGTTAGAAACAACTTGTCAGCAGCAGTTTCAGTGGTAGCTGTTGCCCCTTCCTTCCCCCATGCCCAGCTGTTCCTTGCCCTTGAGGGGAGGCTGGAGCAGAGCAGGAATACCCATTCCTTGTTACAAAGTTCTGCTCCTGAGCTCTTTGCCCTAGCCTCTGCAATAAATTCGATTCCAATGGTATAAGAATAACAAAGGAGGAAAGTACTTGCTTTTAAAGATTGGCGAGTGACATTATCTGTCTAAGATTAACAGATTGCTTGTCACATTCGGTGTTACAGCGTCTGTTAAGAGTAGCGTCTTTTATCCGGTTTAAGCCCAGTGGGTCAGCAACATTCACCAAGAGTAATTTGCAACAAGAGAATTGTGTGCTGCTGAAAGAAACAAAGTGAGTCTTTAGTCAGCTCTCTATATTTATTTCTTTTAAAAAGTGATGGTCAGCTGCCTGCTGAAGAGGCCTGGTCAAACGCCCAGTGAAAACAGTTGGTGTATTGAGCAAGGGAAGCCTGACTGGTTAATGCTCGTCCGTATAAAGGACAGTTCAGTAAGCTTCAGTGGTGATGCTAAGAGGGTTTGGAAATACAGAAGGCATACTCCTCTGGATGGTGCAACAGATAACAGGAAAGATCTGTCTGCTTCTTCTGTAAAATATTCATATTCAAGCTTCATGGCTGAATTATTTCATGGGCTTACATATATATATTATTTGGGGGGGGAGTATGTCTATGCTAAATTAACTACACACAGGCTTCTAGGGTAAAATTATTCTGGTTGAAGAGAAACAATCATACTGATCGATTATAGTTGCTTAGTTCATTTTGGTTTATTATAATTAGCTGATGAGATTTCAAATAATTACTTACTTGATGTGTATAATAATACAACAATGATTGGTTAGCTCATGACTGTTGCACAGATACCCACATTTAAAGCCAGGCAAAAAGAACTTCATTTGCTGACTACACAATGATCCTTCCATATCTCTAAAGAGAACAAAACCCTTAAATGTATCTGGAAAAGCCTTATATGTTCTCTCAGTATTTATTTCTTTGTGATTTATAAATCTATGCAGCAGTGCCTAGGTTATTTGGCAGGGACTGGTGAGGACTGACTGCTCCCAGGGGCACGGGGCCAGGAACCACGCATGATACCAAGGTGATGGGGCAATGGGCTGGCCAGGCAGGGCCTAGCCCCACAGCAGCTAGGCAGGCAAGCCCAGGGATGGCAGCTGGGGTCAACCCACGGTCCAGAACATCAGATAAGCTCCTAATGAGGAGGCAGGTCTGAGGTGATGCCAGGAAGTCAGTTGGCAGATCAGGGTCAGGTCATGTGGGGCTGCGATACAGTCTGGTGAAGATAAACCTGCATATGAAGCACAGTAAGGTCATATCCAACAAAACCCATGCCAGTGTATCATAGAGAGAAAATGTTTCCATAAATTCTTCTCTAAAGCACATTGGCTTCTTTTTGCTGTTCTTCTCTAATTTTTATATACCCCATGGAATGACCCATTGGCTCCCAGCTGTTCAGTGTGCTTTAAATGTTTGCACTATTTCCATCTTCAAGCTATCATTTCCTTTTATTGCACTGACAATTGTATCTTTGACTCAATTGTTACGTCTGTGAAGCTGATTACAGTGTTACATTAATATTCCATGGTCTATACATCACCTCAAAGTTATTTCATGCTGGGTGGAGCGGTCCTCGCTGAAGGATGCCTTTAAGACCGCACACCTAAAAAAGACTGAACCTACATAACCTGAAGTGCAAAGGGGCTTAGGCACTGCACCATGATGATAACAGTAGAGGTTTCCGTCTTGATGGAGTGCTGGTACCCCTCTAAAATGGGCTGTTTAGCTAAAGGGTCAGATTTTGTAGTGCTGCTGCTGCTATTTTTGTGCAGTGCCTTAAGGTTACACATTACAATGTAAAGCCAGGGTCAAGAGATACTCCAGGTTGTACTGGGGACTGCGCTGAAGTGCACTGCACTGTATTATCAGCTGTCTGATCCTCAGGCATCTGTTGCAGTCAATCTGTAGCCCTGGGTGCTCGCTTGCTTTCAAAGGCTTTTCTTGCTTCTCCCAGTGATTCACATAAGTGATTCCAAAAACTAAGTTTTGCTGACTAGGAACCAGTGAACAGAAGATCCCTACTTAGTGTTTTATCCCAAATACAACTAAAAATATTAATTATTGATTTAACGTGATTGGACTATAAGAGCCTGAGTCTTCCATGGTGTATCTGTCAGTTGAATGCTTGTGCAATTCTGTTTACTTAACTGGGTTCCTCCTGATCTGTGATTCCAGAGGAGCATCAGATCCAATAGCTGAAACTTTTCTGGGCTGGGCTGTTGTTCTGGGCTGGGCAGTTGTTCTGAGCTGTGTAGAATGGATTATGAAGCCTACATTTGAGATTCATAATCAGCCCATCTTATATCAGCATATGTTTGCTGCCAAGCAACTGTAACTGGTCACCAGAGATTTTACCTTGTTTAGGAGTCATCCCTACATGGCTATTCCAGTTAACTCTGGGGAAGAAAGAGGTTTTTAGGAAAAAAGTAATATGTCAGTAGTGCGACGGCAGCCTGAAGATGTCCAGATGCTACAACAGCTTTTCTAGGTTTTCAAGAGGCAACTGAAGGGAGAGAAAAAGACTAAGTTGACTGTTAGACAGCTTGAGCCTAGAAGAGAGGTACAAAAGCAAAGCTGCTTTGTCCTTTCACACTCCCACCTCTCCCCAGTGTCAGGTTCCTAATCTAGTTTGGATTCAGTAACGCTCAGCTTGGATCCAAGAATGAAACGAGCGCTTTATCTGTACTTGACTGGACTCCAAGCGATTTCAGTAAGAGGAGGCTGAGTAAGGACTTGGCTGTAGATTGATCAGAGACTTTGCAGAGTTTATTTATTAAATATATCCCATTTGGTGTCCTGTTTGCAGCCTTGCCAAAGCAAAAGGGATTAAAATGTGTCTTCCCTTACATCTCATCAAGGTAATAATAAGTAGAAATCTTTTCTTCTCTACGTTTTTACTGGAATAATCTGCCAAGCAAGCAATTGAGTTCTTTCACCTTACCACAGTCTTTGCCAAGAAAGATTTAGCAGCATGATAATTTAATGGAAAATATTATAGCCACGTTCCTTTCAGACGTAAATTCTACGTAGAAAGACAGACATTTAATGGGAAAAGACTATGTGTTAGTATTACAGTGATTTGTTTTCTTTATTATTTTTCCCATTGTAGTGCTTTACCTGAAATAGCGCAGAACATGTGAGAGAGAGCTAAGTGAAGTTATCCCACTTCTTGTTGAAACACAGACAGAAAAATGACAGCATCCTTTCTGCTTCGTTAAATAATAAGCAGAAGTACAAGCAGAATTATCATGAATACTCTTTTGCTGACCAAAAGGTGATTTAAAAAGACGATCACTTAATGCTGTGCCAAGCCAGGTCTGGCAGGAGGGAGCAGCATGAACAACTCACAGTCAAGGCAGAAATTATCTAAAAGATGTAAACATTATCAACAACAAAAAGATCATTGAATTCCGTGGTAGTTTCAACCAACTAACAAATGAAAACAATCAGGCTCTACCAACAGAGATGACAAACAGTCCTGTAGTTCCTAAAATATTTGTATGTGCTAAAAATAGGCATGTCTCACTTCAACTGCACGAGAAACTACAAGCTGAGGATGAGTAAAAGGTCATAAAAAGGTGCTTGGCTTGAAAGTGGGAAAAGCGTTGGAGCAGACAGAATCAAAAGTTACGGTAACGTTGTGATAGATATTCTGCAAGGCTGAATTAATAGGATTGCTTTAATTATGTCATAAGCTAGAAGTTAGAGCAATAATAAAGGTGAGGCAATGTTAAAGGATAAAAAAGGCCCAGATACTGTGGGGTTCACCAGCAGTGCAAGCATATCGTGTTTGGAATCATAAAGGTAAAGATTTACACATGAAAAGTCTTACAAGACATCCTGACTTCCACAATTTTCATGCCAATTCCATGCTAATTAGATAGAAATGAAACAATGTTCTCCTCGTAATTGCATTGTAGTATAGTCTCCCAGCTGTTTGTAACAACAAAGCTAATTTTACAGATCTAATTGTTTGCTTCAACCAAATAGAAAAAATCGTCAGCCTCAATGGAAGCTTTTAGTGACACAGTCCTAAAGCCATGAAGCATCTTTTTCTTCACCTCAACATGTACAGCCAGGTTCTGCTCTTCTCCCTTTGGGATATTCTCAAGTTGCTTTAAGGATTTCAGTTCCAGAAATGCAAGTGGACATCACAGGACCCATAGAGAGGCCCTGGGTTCCATGGCTGCGGGAAGGCAGGCGAATGCCCCGCGCCCCCCAGTTCCACGTGTGATGCTGACTTAGAGCCACCTTGTAAGCCAGCCCTGGGGAAGCCGTGTATAAAGGCTCCGCTCAGGATGTGTTCTGTGCTACTTCTGCACTGTAGTCAGTGATGTTTTCATTTCCTCTGAGTGCATTTCACTGTTTTAAGCAACACTTTTACTTAGGAAGGAACTATTTTCATTTCCTCGGCTGCTTCTCATTAACGTGTAAAATTCAACTTGGTGGAAAGCTACTGAAGTCTCAAGTTTCAGAGAAGGATTTACTCATGAGCATATATAGTCTACTACAGAAATACATAATTTTCTTCTGTTTTCTAATTTTTTAGTTGATTAGTCATAAAAATTTGTGGTGCATTAGTCTTAGGGAATCTAGGAATAGCTCTCTCTGGAACATACAGCTTACCTTAATAGTTTTACATAAACTCATCTCTGGTATGAATGCAGGAAAGGGCTTCCATTTAACATTTGACCTTTCAAAATACATTTGCCAGTGCACGTTCTTCTTGAGAGATTTTCCTTCTCATGCTGAATACATTCAGTTCTGCTACTCGACCTGAAAACTGTTTGGAGTCACAGTCAGGCACCGTATGTGTGTGCAGGGACACAGCAGCAGAAGAGCTGGTGGATACACAGCAAATAAAGTCTAGACAGAAGCCACGTGTTGCACAATACATGTTGCTCTTGCATTGCTTGGGAAGGAGCAGGGATCCTGTGGGATAAAATGAAGCTCGATGATACAGTTCCATTCCTGTGATACACAGGCTGAGCAGAAATTGCTGTCGCTCTGGCCTTCCATATCTCAGGGTGGCTGGGCATCTTTTAAATGGCAATTTGCAAATGTGAATGCTGAGGGACTCTTAGTGCACGGTGCTTTTTCGACCAGAGGCTGAGCAAACATACCACACTGACAAGGACAGTCCTGGATTTTCATAGGTTTGTCTCCTCAACCTCTACTACGTGCATTTATAACAGTGGAATTCCTTATGCCTGTATTCGGTGGAAACTGATGTGGGTTTACAAGCGTCAGGTCTATAGAGAATCTGATTGTTTCTATTTTGTAATGTATGCAGTGACATTTTATTTCCCCTCATGTTTTTTCTTCCCATGTGGTTTCTCTGGAGTGGCTGGAAAACCCACTGACACGTTTTGTATGACTTCAGAATTACACACAGTGTGAAAAGTTCTTGTCCCAAGTATTGTACAGAGGTTGTGATCTGAAACAGAACTGTCTTGCTTTGGCAATACCACAACAGGAGAACGTGTCTCTAGTCCCTTAGTTCAGAAGAGTGGCTTACATGGCTCATAATGAAAAAACCGTATTATTAAAATGACAGGATTAAGCACTGTTACATCCCAAACTGGCAGAAACCAGCACTTAAAAAGAAAGATATTTCTTCTTGAGTGTTCTGTAACTTGACCAGGCTGCATGATAAGGAGCAGAAGTGAAGAGTCATTATCCAGCCTGCTGCCAATGAGAGCTCATTCCTAGCAAGGGAGAGAAAATAGTGCCCAATAAAAGGGGATACCCTTTTGGATGAGAGAGGAACAAGTCTGCCTGCAGCATGGGCTAAATACTAGATGGCTTTTTAATGCAAAATCGTTAGTGATTTTTTGAAGATCTTAGTCTTAAGACTGATGGAGGAGTCAGAATAAATCCAACTCTTTCAGAACATGTGGAAATGCTGTTTGAATTTTTTACCCCACTACAGGAGCAAGGAGACTTGAGATTTTAAGGCTTTTGGTTTTTTGCCCCAGGGGTTCACAACTATCACCCCAACTCCACAACATCTTAGGAAGAGAAAAGAATAAACAGGATTACTGCTATTGTATAGTCTCCAGGGTAGAAACTAGGATCTGCTTAAAAACTGTATATTAGAAGTGACCAGAATTTTGATTCTAGTTCTTTTAGGAAGACTTTACAAGAAAATTATTATGAAGGAACACACCACCTATAATGTAATTTCTAAGAGATCTGCCAGGAAAGTTTCTTTTTCAGTGTCAGATACAGATAGGTGGAAAAAAGTGTTCATTTTTACCCCAAAAGGGGATTCCCCATGAACTACTGGAGTGATTTAAGCAACGCTGGTCCACTAATTATGTGAAATTGTGCATATGGATTCCTTGGTTTTCAAAACATCTCCAATTCCCATCTGATGGCACAGATATGATGACTGTTTCATAATTTGTATAAATGCTATAAAAGTACATAGAGTCTCCTAAAGAAAATGGTGCAGAAATGGCATTGGTTTACAGCATTCATTATTCAATAAAATGGAGTAAAAAGCCTCTCTTTGCTCAAAAACACAGTTTGTTTTTCCTCACTGGCATCCTAATTGATAATATAATTTTATAATAATTAAGTATGCAAGAACTTACCTTAGCCTCAGATTATTAGTGTTATCACCCATTTTAGTAGGTACAATTCATAGTAAAGTCTTTTTTAAAAAAAATCTTCCTGTAAGGTTCAGGCAACTGAGATTCTAGGCATAATTGTACCATAAACATCATCTCCAAGGTTGGTCATACTAATAAAATAAGTCATCTGGAAGGATGTTTTATCCATGTGAGCTTGAAATTGGCACAACGCTGGTATTTAGCAAAAGATAAGAAATCAGAGGTTGTATGTGAAATTAAGAGAAAAATCAGATGCCCCTGAAAAATAAAGAAAAAATAGAACTATCTGATTTCTGCCTTTGAAGAGAGGAGACATTATTTTTTCATAAATGATCCCAGTTTTCTCTTTAGTGGGTACCAGGATTAAACACATTATCTGCCAGGGTCATGGGCATTTTTCTGGAAGCAGCTCTCAGTCACATTCAAAGTGGGAAAAGTGATAGAAGCAATAGGAAATGGAAAGTACATCAAGAATGTATTTTCATGTTTTGAGCTGGGTGTTGCCTGATCCTTATGTTCATACAGTGACTAGTGTTGACACTGGAACATTCAAAAACAAATAATTAGTCAACCTGGTGAACAGGTTTGTGGTCATGAAACTCCTGTCAGCCTACACGAGTAATTAACAGCTCAATGCGTTTGGGTTAAAACAGAGACCCGAAATGCAGGCCCTCTGTTGTACTGCCGACTGTACCTTACACTTTGTACTTCCACAGGTTGTGTTGTAGGAAGTCCTGATGACTGAAATCTCTTATCAATACCATGACTGATAGCTGGGCTGTTTCTGGATGGAGTTGGGGATCTGTGCTCCCTAAAGGTGATGATTCCAGCAAGTCTGGACAGGTTTTCTGTTTCAAGGAAGAACAGGGAGGCATGTTAATCACACAGCTCATCATTGCTCGTCTCTTCCCCGTGTACGTGTATAAAGGAACGGTCTGAGTGGGCTCTTACATTAAACCTCCCTCTACCGAGACAGGAAAGTGCCTTTTGGTCAGCCCATTATATTGATGAATACAACTGTTAGTTCTTCAGGCCCGCATACCCGAGCACTGAGACTGCTGGAAACAGCACCTGCAGAGGGCTGATGGTGCCTGGGAATTCCTAGACAAAACGCGTCCAGAAAACAAACCCCATCGTTAGAATACATGCAAAAGGATGCAGAGCAGGCACTCAAAAACTGGGACGTGATAGAGTTAAAATTGCTTGTACAACCTTAATTTAGGAATCTTGTGGGCAAGAATACAATAGCCTTTAGTGAAATAATGCAATGGTGTTTTTTTCCCAGCTTCCTTGGAGTGAATTGGGGTTCTACGCTAATGGAATGTTTACCTTGTTGGAAAAGCTGGGAGATGCGCAATAAGACAGGAGTCTACAGAAAGGGGGAAGGACAATTTTATGGCTCAGAGCATTGAGCATTGTGCAGGGTGACTGAATTCTATCCATGTTTGTGTCACAGATGGACCTGTGTGATACCAGACAGGTCACATAAACTTACGTTTTTACAGGTGGTGACTAAGTGTATGTGCTTCATGTTCAAAGATTCTATGTTTGAGACACTCAGAAGTGAGGAACGTTTACAGCCTTAGGTAAGTCCTAACCCTGAAGCATGGGAGCACCGGAGTTATCAGAAAAGAGGTCACAGGTACTTCTAAGCCAAGGGTCATCCTTGAAAATTGTTGAGTTGGTTTTATTAAGTTGTCGCATTGTAAACGGTGTGTCTAACCAGGTGGGGGAAGACGTTCATCTTGAAAAATGTAGGGAAATGGTTAAAATTTGGTAGAGTCACCAGCAACCTACCACAGAGTCTTCCTGAGAAAAACAGCAGTAAATAATACTTGGTACTCTGTCCCTCTTTGGAATTGCGCTAGATAGACAGGGGAGCCAGTGGGAGAGACGAGAAAGTGAGGAAGATGGAAATTTCTGTCTTTACAGTTTTAAAAAGTGTATCACTGATACAGCATAGGCTAAACAACAAGGAGTTAAAGAGTGCAACAAACCACTCACGTGTCTCCATGTTCATCACTCATTTGAAACAGAGGCTACTCAAGCACATTTTCTAATAGAGATCCTAAAAACCACTTAGATGTATTGCCTGCAACTACAGCCGATGCTAAGCTTTCTATCATCTGCTTCGCATGCTTCCCCATCCCACTTGTTATATCCAAGTCTACTGACTCTTCAGTTCTAAAATATCCTTTCTGAAATGCATCCCACCCCATAACTTAGAGAAGAGTTGTGCAAACCAATTCGCTCATGCTCAGCTCTAAGGCTCTGACTTAATCCATTGCAGTCAGCCTTTCTGCGTCTTGGGTGTGATGCTGAGCTCAGCACGATCACACTGCCTTGTTACTGTCTGATGCACTTGTGGATATTATTCTTACTCCTCCCCATCTCCACCTTTCTAAAAAAATTGTAGGTCTTAGTACAGTCGTAGCTGACATCAGCAGTTGAGTTCAGTTGTGTTGGCAAGGCGAGGCAGCTGAGGAACCTCACTTGAGACGGAGTAATAGAGATCAGAGTCACAATTCCTCTAAAATCTTCTAATTGGCCGCTGTTCTGTGCAGATCTCATGGCGAATTCACAGGTTTTGATGAGAGCTTGCAAGACTATGCTTTGCTTTGTTTCACTTTCTTTTTAGAGAATAACTTGATAGAAAAATGATTCCCAAGTAATTGTTCTAGATTACATGGAGACTGATCAAATGTAACTCAAGTCAATGGTTTTCTGTCTCTTTATTGTAGAACAACTGGAAACACGGGCTCCTTGGCAGTCCTTGGAAGGGTAACTTCCCAGATTGTCAAAATCAAATCTGAAAATCCTGTTTTGTTTTTGTTTTGGCACTTGTCTTGCTGGAAAATGGGGATTGAAAACTGCTACAAGTGGCTGAGCAGAGCCAGGGAGATCCCGCTGTGCAAACCTTTGAGAACAAGGTCACTGTTCATACATCGTGCCCTTGCTTTTGTGCTGCAGTTTACTTCTGAAAAACTAGAGAAGACAACACTGAGAGAAAGCCTGTCTCTAGCCGGTCACTGGCTTCCCCATCTACAGGAAGTTTAAGCAAACAAAATAAAATCACATCCAGTTAATAAAGTAACTTTAAAGTGTTCTCCTAAAATAAGATCCACCTCATTTTTATTACTCTTAGAAAGCTACTGGTTTAACCAGGTCAACATTTTGCACTTGCAGTTGGGAGTGTGATTGGATCAGGGAGGTAATTCTATCTTTGAATAATGCCCAGGCAGGAGCCACCCAGTACGTGGTGGTCCATGCAGGATGAAATTCAGAAAGCGCAAGGGCCATTTCACCCTATTGATACCATGTAGAACAGGATGTGTGAATTCCAATGGATCGAATTTCAACTTAACTCCGTATTTATACTCCTGGTGCTCATCTGTTGCACCAAGGAAACATAATCTGAAAAATGCACCCCCTGTTAATCACAGCTAAACAGCTCATTCGGCTCTTCAAGTAAAGCAAGCGAAATGCTTGCTGGCAGGAACAACAGCTGTATGCTTGACCTTTACCCATTCTTTCTTTTCTAGCTTCACAGTCAGGACGAGGCTCAACGCATTCTTAGGAGGCACGTATTTGGAAAGAGAGGGCTATTTTTATTCGCCATGTGGTTTCTCAGCATAGTGGGTCTTTAGGACTACTCTTTTCACATCAGTCCCTTTAAGCATTTTACAGACATTGTCTGTTCTGGGAAATCAGTAAGTTAGAATTCATGTTTTGAAGTTTTATCATGACTTGGAATATAATGTGAGGAAGGTAAATAGCGCAGTTGGTAAATAAAGCAAATGCACACTCTGTAGTCCTGCTAAAGCTATTACCAGAATATTTTACATTTTCCATGCACCCAAATTAAACCCTTTATACAAGCAAAGTAATCCAAAACCATCTGGCACCAGAATTTGGGATTTCATAATGCTTTAATGCAAACCATGTGAGCAAGATGTCCAAAATCTCTGTGTCAGTGCGTTGAATTAATGCATGTACAAAGGATGAACTTTACCACAGTTTTGTCCAGTTTTCATTATGTCCACTCAGTGAATACCTGGTAGCACTGCTGTTGAGCAACTGCTGCACTGTTTCCCTTCCATGCCTGACACTTGTCACTTCACTATTCCTGAACATGGACGAACAGCCAAGATCAGAGAGGAGGAGCCCCAACTATGGAGCCAAACGTACAACTCCAGCATAAAGCTAAATAGCCACATGATTTTTTTCCATCTCATTACTCAATGACAGTAAGAATTTGTTAGTGTAGGTCATCAAAGACCTATTTGGCTTTCAGTATGGAATAGATGCTTCGTCTTTTGCTTAGCTGTTCTCTTAAAGTCCTTTCCCACCCTGTATTTCAATTTAATAAGCAGTGGGAATAACTGTGACAAAGGGAACTCAGGATCACTTGGAATTCAGTGTTCATCTCCTCCTTTTAGGGCTGAATCCTACAATGAGTCACCACTGGCTGACCAGGCAAATACTGGTTTTGGCTAATGGAAGCTCAGTGTTTTCAGAAACCTAAGCAGCTTGCAGCCAAACTGACCTTTATACGCTGAACAAGCATGAACTCTCTCAAAACTTTCGTCTTGTCACTAAATGCTTTACCTTTCCAGACTCCTTGGAGCCTCACCCAGTTATCTTCCCTCTGTGGATTCTTTATTCTTCTCTATGCATGTTCCTTGAGGGTGTTGCCAGAAGTCCCTGACACTTCACCTGGCTCTTGGAGCCCTGAGGACACTAATGGGCCTCGCTGGCCTTGGCCACTGTCCTGATGTCCCCATCCGCGGTCCCTGCTGATGGGCCCAGGAGCTCCTTCACTCGTGGCCCAAGCCGTGCTGCAGGAGTGCTGCTTGGCCATAGCTGTGCCTGGACGTGGACCCCACTGATCCTGACCCCTGGACTGACCTCCCAGCTTGCCCTTGGACCTGCCTCTCTCTGGAGCCCGACCCTGGCCCTGGCCTGCGGGCTGACCTGCTGGCCGTGTCTCATCGCTGTGAGCTTGTGGGATGATCTGGACTCATGGCTGAGCCTCGTTGCTATCTTTGGGTCTGGCCTGCTCGCCATGCTTGGTTGCCATGGGGCTGGCCCTTGGCGGTGTTTCTGTGCTGGGCTTCTGGCTCCCTGCCCCTTAGGGAGCAGCTGGTGCTCCCTGCACCCGGCAATGAGCACAGCCTTGTTGGACTGAGGTTGTTCGCAGATCCCTCAAAGTTCAGAAAATCCAAAATTTGATGACAGCAAAACTGAAAATAGACTTGGAAGAAATCTGGAGTAATAATGATTCCAGCAACCCTGCTGCAAAACAGAAACACTTTATCCTGTGTTGGTTATGTTGCTTTAACCCCTGCAGTGCCAGCATGACTGGTGCAGTGAACTCTGTTATCTGCCTGGGCTGCTGGAAGATGCTTCTGTTCTACTCCTGACCTGTGCAGCCCACTGTTCAACCTGACCTGGTGATATTTCCAGAGAGCATCAGTGACCTTGAAAGTCCTGAATACCATCCCGCTCTGGTTGGTCAGTGTTTTGAGAACCAAGCAACTGAAGAAAATTGAGGTTGCTCTTCACTGAGTGTTCCCTTCTAATTTACATCAGATTTTAGCAGCACAGGAAATAAACTGCAGGGAGCTGCTGGCTTGTTAGCACAGCTCATGATGTAGCCCCTCCCATCAATGCCCGTGTGGTCCTGTGGTTGCTGGTGGGCGTGGAATGTCTCCTTTTTGGCACAGGAGCTCCCAGTGACTCCAGGTGCCCTCCTAGTCCCACAGCTTCTGTCTGTGCCACAAGCTGCCTTGTAGTGTGCACTGCTGGCATATTAAAGGGGGAGGTTTTATAGGTTATTCCCATTCTCTGTCCTGTGCCACCACCTTTGTCTTTTCCCCAAATATCTTTTTGTGGGTGACCTAGGGTGCTAACCCCAGACTTCTGGGCATGAGAGGGCTTCCTCCCTGCTGCACAAGTGTTAAGTGGTGCTTTTCCTCTTCCTTTTTGGTGTCTTGAACCTCCTCACCTCTAGATAAACTACACTACACTCCTCAGTCCTGGTGCTCTCATAGAAGAGGTGGATCCTAATGAGACGGGATCGTTGTGTCTCTCATGAGGTGAAATTGAGAGGTCAGCTCTCAGCTTGTGCTTCAAAATGCAGACAACACTCAGTAGGCAGATGCTGTGCCCGAGTGTAAGGGACAGCTTTACCCTGGTAGGGGGAAGCAAGGGAACACAGGACATATCTGGCACCAGGCCTTTTTAGGCAAAATTTCAAATGGGAAAAGCTTGCAACAGTGTCAGTAAAGTAATCACAACAATTACATTAATCTGGGAATGCAGGGCTGAGATTCCTCTGGCAACCTGAAGCCTCCCTAAGCACGTTGAAAATCACCCAGTGGTTGCTCAGTTACATCAGGCTATCAGTCAGGTCAGGACCAGGTAAAGGCAGGGATCTACTTTGTATACTTGACCTGTGCTTCTGCTGAAGCCTCAGAGAGCTGTTTCTTATTTGTGAGCAGCACAACTTTGCCCACCCACCAGTCCCACTGGTTTGTATCACACTCCACCTGCAGTATCCGCATAGCAGGGCGGGTTAGGAAGGCCAGAAGGGCCACCACTGCAAGTGGATGTCTCACCACTGCGACCGCGCAAAGTCGCACATACTCTGGATCTCCTTTGCATCCACCTTTTCAGTCTCAAATCTGCAAACCTTATTTCTCTCGGCGGTCCTCTGGAGCTTCGTGTCCGTGCCTTGAAGAAACCACCTCCAATTCCCAGTTATCCATCCCTGCCAGCTTCCTTTGCTGGTGCCCTCCCAGAACATAGGCTATGCTAGCATTAGTGGTATACAAGTAGTAATATACCGTATTAGGACTCTGTAGTATACTAATAAATACTCTAATACTAATACTAGAATAGAATAGAATAGAATAGAATAGAAGTATATTACTAATAGTACAGTAACTTTAACAGATGTTTACTCATAGTTTAGTAGTTACTTTATTCCAAAATAATTATAAATTCTGCTTGTAAAATTAACAACTTCAATTATTTTGTTATTCTCATTTTCTAAAGCTGTATCTCTGCCAAAATAGCTGCCAATGCCCTGTCCCGAGGGCCAGGCCATGGCTAAGGACAGCTTGACCATGTCGGGGCTTCCACGTGTTGCGAGCCTCCCCATCAGCCACAAGAGGGAGGACGTGACATGCAGTACGCTGCAGATCCCAGTTTACCAAGGAAGGTTCCAGTTTACAGGAAAAGTCACACTAGTTTACGTTAAGATTCTATTTTAAATCAGTTCAGTCAAAATCGGTGGAAGAAGTTGGCTGACATTTGTAGTCAAGTTTAAGAATAGCTTCTTTTGGGTTGCCATAAACAGATTCCAAAGGGACATAAACTGAACTAAGAGTTTTTACAGAAGTGTTTATACCAGTTGAACTGCGTTGGTTTAAACCTCCATGGAAGATTAACCAGAGGGACTTTTGTGTTTGGATAAACACTACGCCTGAAATGCACTGATTTAGCTTAGAATAGGAATGAAAAAGTCTGACTTAACTTCAAAAGTAAATTGTGTACTCTGTTCATCATCAGCTTTACAGAAAGTCCCTCCAGAAGAAGAGATTTCTCATCTGTCCTTGACTGTTTTTGTTTAAATAGTTTGCATTATTTTCTGTTGATACTGCTCCATACGAACAATCTCATAGCACTGGGTCATTCTCTGAATGCAGTGACACGACTGAAGAGAAGGGAGAAAAGGTGGCCTCGTGCTTGGCTGCTGGAGAGCTTTGCATTAAAGCACAATTTGTAGCAGCCTATCTGGTAGCTCTCTAAAAAAAAGACTCAGAATTTGTTCGAATGATAGTGAGTTGTGGCTGGCTTGTTTGTGTGCTAGCATAGAGGGGAAAACAATGTTCGGAGTGATTTAATTTTGAAAGGTCTGGGTCTGTAGAATATCTTCTGAATATTTTTTCTACCACTCACTTCTCTCAGCAAATATTGCCTTGTTCCTCCCTTTCATATGCTTCCTCCTAGGCTTTGTAATCTACATTGCCCCAAGGAAATGCAGCTGTCGTGGTGGCTCACAGATCAAAATTCGGCCTTTAATGTAGCTGAGGCTTGATCCATTAACTACTTTGAAGATTATGACCAAAGCCTTAAACTGGCATCTGAAATATGAAACTTCAGCGTTAGTTAATGAGGCCCAGGAACGCTGCACAGGAGGCAGCTATTGTATCCAACATGATGTGATTATAAAGAGAGACAAAAGCAACCAGCACTGCAGCAGGAGTGAGAGCAGGGCGAAGAGAAGTCTGAGACAGGCTGAAGCAAGATGGATAGTTTTAAAAGTAGGAAGTTTCGATTACAACATTAAATAGACGCAGAAGCTAGCGAAGGCTGAAGACGAGAGTGCTGTGACCTTGCTCAGATTCACAAGAAGTCAGGCAGCAGCGTTCATCATGTCTAGGAGCTGCTCTGAGCAGCGCACAATGCAGAGGTAGCTGCCCTGGGAGTGAAAGGATGGGCAGTGGTATTCCCAGAATGCACGGAAGCCACTTGACAGTGGGAGACTCCAGTGATGCAAGTGGTGATAATCCGATTTATACTCCATGGGTCATGTCAGCTGACAGCAGAGGGAGGAAGATGATGTACACTGAGAAGGGATGCAGGAGTGCAGCCACGTGTTCATATCTGTATAAGTTTCTTTTGAGTGAAAAAAGAACTTCGGTATTTGAAGCTGCTGTTAAAAAAAATTTGTACCTGCACTTCACCAGCACAGCACGAGAGAGCCAAAGAGGCACCTACAGTTCTACTGGGTCTGAGCTGAAGGAAAAAATGAGCAAGAAGTCATCTGCAGTATCCATTAAGAAGGATACATTTCAACATCAGCATAAAGAGAGATGCTAAGATTAAGGATCGACCAGAAATAGCCCAATAAGTTTCCCCTGAATCAACAATTTTGATGGAAAATTGTCCTGGCTGGAAAAGTTCCATCGAGATTAAATTGTTACATTGAAAGTATTAGTTATCACTTCTCTATTCTGTAAATACTAAGTGCTCATAATTGCTGACTTTTCAAGTTCATTATAGTTCTAAGTGTGATTGTCCTGTGTGGCTCATTGGAACAGACCAAGTGACAGAAAATGTAAACTGACGAAACTTAGAGATTTAGGTATTAGAATTAGTCCATTCAACATGTGCTTAATGGAAGCTCCCATTACCAAAATACGTTAAAATTCTGGTTTCAAATAGTTCAAATACTTGTGCAGTTCAAAGTGGTCACTGCAGATTGGTTGTACTCTGCACATTCTCTACTTCCATCTGAATAGTGAAGAGGACCATCTAAAAAGCAAAAAAATGAACAAGTCAGATTTTGTATTTTCAACTGGGTGATATTCATGAACAAAGCAATTTTTATCGCCTGACACAGTGAAAATGGTGATAGCTGTATTCATACAATGAGAACTCGGTTATCCTTCAGGCTTCCCCACCGAGTCAGGCAGGGTGCAAAAAAGAATGGGTTTGAGATGGCAGGCTATCACCCCATGGCTCACGAGCCCTTTTTTTTGTGGTAGGAAGAGGACTGGACTTCTGGACCTGAGGTCCAAGGAATTTCTTCCTAGTTCTATGCCCTAATTTGGACACCACTATAGATTAACTCAGTAACTCAATTGTTGTGAATGAAATCCCAGCAGAGCGAATTCACAGCAGATCATTAGTGCCAGAACAACTACATCACATCCAGGCACACCGTAACTGTCTGGTGAGGGGACAGTTCACAGATGACTTCCAAGAAGCAAACCTCTAGTTTAGTTTTAGATATTAACTGCTTACTGGTAGTACTTTAATTTTGAGCAGGTATTTATTTCATCTGGCTGTGTGGCAGCCAGCTGCTCGGGCAGGCTTGATTCTCTGCAGCTGAGAAGCGAAATATGAAAGCAGCTCAGTTTTTCATAGCGGCTTTTTTTTTGTTTTCACTTCTCTCACTGGCTGAGCTGTAGGTGTAAGGGTATAAATCTTTGTGCCTGCTTCCCAGACCCTCTCTCACCCTTTGATATAAATACACATACTCTGGGTCATGGACTCTACAGCGCAAACCTCACAACTCTGACAATGTCTTTGGACAGCATCTATGTCCTTCAAAACAGCTCAGCCCGTTGTACCAGGGCAATGGCTCATGCATGATGCAGTCACACAGGCTCCGAAAACGTCTTCAGATGCAGAGTCCTCTGTCTACAGTGGAGCTGTGCTCGTAATGAATCACAGTGCTTCTCATCTGCACAAGACCAGATACAATTTGTGGTTTATGGATTGCAAGCACTTGGCTGCAGAAGCTTCCACATGTTCTTCATATCCTTTAGTTGGAATTTTTCAGTCTAGAGCCATGCTGTGCCAGCTCCAGCACTCCCATACCAACAGTGAACACAACACTGAGACTCCAGGATTAGTTTGCTTTTTAAAAAATGCTCTGAGAAAGACTAAAGAGTTAATGAACCTTAGTGATGATGGGATTTTAATAAAGTAATCTGAAAGAGTGGCTTCATCCCCTTAACCCCTTTCCTCCATCCGACACTGCCACAACCACTATTAACTTTACATACAGCCATCAGAGGAGACTTGTTACTGCTTGTCTGCCGGCTGCAGAAGAGGTTTTCAGATGTCCCTGAGCTCCTGTTCCTCCGTAGGTATTTCCCTCTAGCTACCTGCAGATATTTTGCAGGAGAATTTGTCGCAGGGCAGCAGGAAATTTATTGTTAACTCTTGTCAGGCCAGTCTGTAATCTAAAAGTAAGCCAGAAATCTTGCATTGATACAAGAATGTCAGTGTTTTGTTTAGGAGCTCCTGACAACCAAAATCACATTGTTGGCCTGCAGCATCAAACGAGTCTCTTGGCATTCTGAATGTTTGGTGTAAGAATACACGGGAAGTTGCCACTTGCTTTGAGTTGTGGGGAGAGAAGGCAGGCTTTACCCTCAGCGGTTCTCTCGTTGAGCTCAAGTTGGAGACTGTGCCACTGGAGAAAATGTAAGTCCACGAAGAACCCATGTTTTAAGTCAGACAGTGAACATAATTTCCTAGAGCAGGGGTGTCAAACTCACGGCTCCCGCTGCTCCCCTGCTCCTGCAGCGTAACGCATGGCACACTCGCTGCACACGTGACCAGCGCTGGCAGGAGTGTAGGGGCACGGAGCTCAGCACTGCTGTTGGGTAGAAACAAGGTGTCGGGCTGGATTCTGCACGAAGGCTGTGAGTTTGACACCCCTGGGCTAAATAATGCTCAGGGTAGCGTGTAGTCCTCATTCAGTTGATCATCAGCCTCTGCTGCATCCCAGTATGTGTTGTGCTGGCACTGGCTTCACCGCATCGCTCCGTTACCACAGGAGGCTGCCTTGAGGGATCCCACTCCTATGAGTCTGGATGGGTCTGGATGCAGCTTTCTCACCACAAGCCAGGGACACTTTAACTAATATTTTCAAGTTGCTACTGACATGAATAAAAAAGGAAATATGGCAACAATATGATGCAAGGTCCCAGACTGCCTTGTTCTGTTTTCAGCAGAAATTAAAGCCTTGTTCAGGCTCTCCAAGGGAGAACAGCTTTAAGAGTCTGTTCCCCGGGGAGTCGAAGAAACCTCTATAAAAATAATCTTGGAAGAAATTTGAGTGTACTGGGTGGTACTGACCTATCAGTAGAGCATCTTATATCTTTTGTTGGACAAGGAAATAGGAACATTTTTATTTTAGCTTTATGATAGCTTTGCAATTAGTAGAAGGCAATCTATTATTAGCTGTACAGCCTCATTAAAATCATCTGTGCTTACACAGATGTTTCTCTGTCTCAGCAACGACTCTAAAAAAATCTCAAGCTTATCCATGTTGCAACCTTATGATTGGAAGGTCTTTTTCAGTTACTATTTCTGATTTCTAATGCTTATTCTGAGTATTAAAAGTACTCATTCACTGCTAAGCACTTGACCATACTTAGGCTTCAAATATTAAGCAACAAAGAATAATACAAAGCTATTACCCCCAGTTCTCTGTAAATGCAAGTGTCCCCCAGTGCATAATTTATCTGTTAGAACATTTAGTTGTTTTATTACATCTAACAGGCAAAGTAAAAAGGAAGCTGAAGAGAATGTGGGCAGCTACCCGTGTTACTGTCTATGCCCCCCAGCCTATTTCAGAGAGGCTCATTCCATCTTCTTGGGATCCCCCATGAGTCACCTCTAGCTTGCAGTGTTCTCATGCCCCAAACGCTGTATTTGTAGGCTCACGTCACTCATCCTGTGTTGTTCGGGAGCGTAAGTTCAGCAGAACTGCCATCATATGCCCTGAGTCACTCGGTGGTGCTCAGGAAATGCCCTGACTGTTGCCGAGCAGAGGGAGTTTTCCAAGGGAGGTGGGCACAAGGGGCACAGCAGACTGGCTTCCTAAGTATGCTGGCCTTGCTGCAAGCAATCTCCTCCAAGGAAGCTTCCTTGGAAACCATTGAAAAACAATGTTTTCAATGTTTTTCACTGTGCTGCTTTGTCAGTGACACACACATAGAATGATTCTTTGACTTAAAATTTAAGAAACTGGATATTTGGGGCTCTGAGTTTGGCTATAGGTCAGGCTTCCTAGTCAGGGAACTGGCAGCAATTTCATCATCACATATAAAATCCTTAGCCACAAAATACTTCCACTGAAATTCTAAGGCTGAGCTAGCACACCTTTACAAGTCAGTTTAACTTTACCTCATTCAGTGCAGCCGTGCCCTGCTCTTGGTGACTGTGATGTTCTACAAAACCATTAGGAATGAGGAGGACAGCAGACTCTGTCTGGAGAACAGAGACTGCAGCTCCAGGGAGTCTGTCATGTCAGAGAATCTGGTACTGATTTTTCTGGTTCTCTGCAGGTTCACTGAGCATGGACACATTCCTGTCAGACCAGCCAATCGATAAAAACAGGACTAGTACCGAGACACCAGTTTTACATGGAACTGTAAAACTGAGCAAAGCAAAACCTCTCTAAACCTGCCTCCTGCTCGGTACGGTGCTGTGCACTGTGCTGCTCCGCGTTCTCGGCAGGAAGGTAGGAATGCCTGTGATGGCAGCGCAGAAACTTGGACACCTTGTGCCACACCACTTCCAGCTGTGGAGATGCTGCCATTATGTGTCCTACCAGGAAAAGAATCCAGGTTCCTTAGCCCACGGAAGCAGACTAGCTCCAGTCTGCCTTGCACAGATCTGGGCCCTGTGGGCTTGGCCTGAGATCACTGTTACCGTTGTTCCATTTTTGTTTCCTCAGCTGGAAATGCATGAAATAATAGTTGGCTGTGTGGCAGGCTACCACAGTCATGTCTTCATAGGATGGCATGAAAGGTAGAGATCCTTTAGGTGTCCATAAGAACCACTACAGCAGTACTAGAACAAAGTTAGTGCAGTTCCTGTACATCTCTCAAGGCTGAAAATGTCCCCTGGTTTCTCTTCAATTATAGAAGGCAACCCAGAAGTAGATTAACTTGACTGGGGCCCTAGGATAAAACAGCAGTTGAGCCACATTGAGTTGGCACATTTGCATTACTGAATCTTCCGTGAAGTTCAATGATGTAGGAATAATGATCTGCATATTTGTATCTCAAACTGTTCCCTTGAAGCTTTTCAGCATCTCGCTCTGTACAGGATCCTCTGTCTTCTGGGAAAGAGTTCAGAGACGACTGACACAATGCAGGGCTGGAAGCTGCCTCGGTTTCAGACCCTGGCTGCTACATCCCGGGACACTTCTGAGCCAGCTACAGAGCTCCCATTGGCAAGGGGAGAAAAGAGGCTCTAAAGCTGTTAATAAATGAAAGCTATTAGGATAACTAACTGCTGATTTTGGGAGAACTGCACAGGAGAAACCGATCCAATAAATACAGTATTTTATACCTTATTTGTAAGTTGAAGCTTCATACGCAACCCTAGCAAGCTCAGGCAGTAGCCTTTAAAAACCCAGCGTTGGAAGCCAGTTTAGTACCCTGGCTTCTATTGTTTCTAGCTTTAATAAATACATTTGTCTCGGGTCGAAGCTCTCCATGCTCAGTTCTAGATCAAGGGTCAACTTTCATGTTGGAAAGACCAAGTGAAATGAGTTTTCAGCTCTGAGTTGTTCAAAAGTGGGAGTAGGTAGGAAAGAGACTTCAAAGTTGTGATGAAAAATGTTGCCCTCTGGTTACTAAAAATTTCTAACTCACTTCAGCCATCTTTTCAGAAGTCTGTTTGGACTGAGGAGAGCCAGCTCTCCATGACTCTCCATTTGCCCTGACTGGTTAGGTTGCTTGGGGAGACATTCTGTTTGGCATTCTCCTGGCTTTGCTGGGGTCGGAGCAGATGTGTCCCGAAGAACAGAGGATCAGATTTCGCACAGTCAGCACTGCTGTGCTAAGCTTATCTGCACAAAAGAGGACCTAGGCACACAAACCAAAGAGCTCCTTCCTCAAGATGGTGCAAAAGCTCTCCCGTCTGAGTGTCTCTACAGCTGTGTGAAGGAGAAGGTATGGGAGAAACATGAATGCCCCTAATCCAAACAGACAGAGCATGTGAAACCTGCTGTGTTTGGAAGGTCACATTGCTAACTTGGCTTTGGCTCTGCATTTCCCTTTGCAAGGTAAACCTCAATTGTTTCTTTTATTTGCTCTTTGCGTATACCATAAACTATACAGGATATGAAACGTGGAAGATTCAGAGAGGGAGGAACACCTCTAAGTTGAAGAGTTGTCTGATTTATTACTGAACTAAAGTTGAAATTGCACTATTTTGTAGTTGCCCTTGGTACTTCACAGTGCCTCTTTCACCAATGAAGTCTTTTCGTTGTGATAAAAAACGTTGCCCTCTGGTTACTAAAAACTTCTAATCCACTTCAGCCATCTTCTCAAAAGTCTGTTTAGACTGAGGAGGACCGGCTCTTCGTGACTCTCCATTTGCCCTCACTGGTTAAGTTTGCTTTGGGAGATTTTTCATTGCTAGAAACAATAGAAGCCAGGGTGCTAAACTGGAGCCCACACTGGGTTTTTGAAGGCTGCTGCCTGACCTTGCCAGGGTTGTGTATGAAACTTCAACTTACTGATAAGATACTTTATTTATTGGCTCTGTTTTTCCAGTGCGGCTCTTCCCCAAACCACCAGTGACTCTTTGGATACCTGGCTGAAGACGCAGAACTCCTCCAAGCTGTAGGAGATGCTGGTGGTGAGCGAGCGGCGTGCCTGTGGCCTCTGCACACAGACTGGCTGAGGAGCAGAGGAACGGGCACACGGATCAGCGCACCTTACCCTAAATGCAAGATCTTGGTTGCCTTTATCTAAGAAGCTTTAGGGGTAGGTGTCATTTGGAATTTAGACCCAGTCTGAAATAGCCAAAACCGTTTAGGCAATATAATGAATCACAGCTAATGACTTTGAAACAGACCTCATGTCACCACACATGAAGGGCAGGCTCGGTGTTCAGCGCCCCAGGTAGCTGTGCCTTTAAAGGAGCTGACATTCAGTTACCCTCCCTGGCATGCGGTATCAGCTGTCCAGTGCTCTACTGAACAATGGACAGAGCCGCGGGATGCAGGGAGCAAGCCAGGTTTACATCAGGCATTTTCCATAAGGTCCTTTGGAAAGGTGCACCCAGATCTGAGGAGAGCGGGCAGTGGCTGCGCTCAGCAGTGTGTACAGCAAGCAGGGGCCAGGCTCAGCTAAAGCCCATGCCTAGTCTTAAATTGACTCTAAAAGTGACTTTGTGGAGGACTGCTTCAATCTGTCTGTCCCTTGTTCATTTTATAAACAAGTTTTTCCTTTCACTGCTGAGCCTGCCTGGCCCCCAGAGAGGCAACGCCGAGCAGGTTCCTCCTGACTCGTCTTCATAGACAGCAACTGCAGGCGTGGAAGTGAAACTGGTATAACCCTGCCCGTGGTGGAAACTATTTGCCCAGTCGTACTTTTCTTACTAGAAAGTAACGAGCGTGGCCGAATGCACGCGCTGTGTTTCCCAGGCACCCTCCATCTGGCTGAAGAACTTGAGCAGTGCTTTGAGGCAACTGAACTAGGATCCTGCAGAGACATTCAGAGCGACAGTTTTACAGCTATAGTCATCGATAGAAAAATCGAGCCGTCACTCGCAGGAAATAATCTAAACATTAAAAACGATCAGAGGTTTTCATATCATAAGTTGCTTTTCTGCTCTGCTATTTTTGGAACTTTCAGAAAGCTCACTAATTAGTATTTCTTAAGTGATTTTCCAGGATCTTCTATTTTTATACAGTAAGTAGCAAGGACTGACCAGAGGAGGTTCAGGCTGTTGCTCATCTGAACTCAAAAGCTGCAGAATGTTCCTTCTCTTGTCTCTGTACTACTCTTGCAGTGCTGTACAAACTACCCTCCCCACAATTTTTTAGCACTGAAAGGCTTCACTTTCCACCTTCTGGTGTCTTTGAGGAAGGTACTGGGCAAGACACAGAACTTCATTAAAGTCACTAAAAAAATAGTCTGTGGCTTTGAATCAAATTCTCTGGCTACAAATCTGTGCAAGAAGCACCGCGCTGGGACGTCAGCGGTGGCCCTGATGATCTCATTATGCAAACGAGGGTCTGCTTGTGGTTGTATTGTTAAATTTATGATTCCAAAAAAAAAAGTTCTTATTGTTACCAAGTAGTTAAATGATTGGATCTGAAATTCAACTGGTGTTTTACTTTGGACTAGACTTTCCATAAACTCACTTTCTTTCTAGAAAGGGAAACTGAATTGATTAACGGGACCTGTATCTACTGAGTTTCACTTACTAACACCTTTGCACAGTTCTGCTTGGTTTGCAAATCATGGAAGACATATATATGTGTGTGTGTATGGATATGTTTGGTTATCTATACACACACACACATATAACCAAAAAGCTGTTTTTGACTGGATTTTTACCATTGTTTTCCTTTCTTCTTAAAATTAGAATACTGAGTCCAAACTCCTTCACAAACCAAACTTACTCAAGAAATGTTTTTAGCCCTCTGTACAAACCAGAGAGACCCCCATCACGAGTCAGTCTCCACTAGGAGAGAAACCCAAGCACTTGCTCCCAGTTGATCACAGGAGGATGTGGAGCTCAGGGACTTCTCCCACCCTACCACATCAAACAAGGCACTGAACATCAAGGATCCAGTTTCAACCACAACACAGTCGTTATCAGCACCAAGAACTACCTTTGTTCTCATCCTGGCCTTGACCTGTATCATGAAGGTAAATGTGCTTTATGGTTGCTTTTCCTACGTATGTCTATTGCATGGGACAAGCACGAATGAACAGCCTTGAAAGTCTGAAGAACTTGTTCCAACAGTTTCAGTTGAAATCCTGGCCTGATGTAAGTGCGTATGCCACTCTTTTACAACTAACAGGCACACACCGCAAGTACATGCTTCAAAATCCTAATTATGGAAGTACCTTTACTGCTGCTCCAGGCAGTTGGGATGGTCTGTTGACCACGTTGATAATACGACATCCAACACTGCATTATTTGGTTTTGTTATTAATGGCATCTTGGAGAATTTGTCCTTGGTTATGGGATAGTGGAGGTCTCAGGCTAAACCCCAGAATTCCCTCCTACAATTCCTTATCATAGCTCAGTTGTAATTGTTGACTCGGGGGACTCTGGCATCCTCTCCCTGGTTTTGTCTCTACTGAGATGCTGAGTTGCTTTTAGAGAGGTTTATGAAGTCAATCTAGTGCTTCCTGCTGCACTCGTGAATGAACTCATGACATCCTAGCTCACCCAGAATTACAGAATCATCAGAATTATTCTGGTCATCAGTTTTATGAGGTGAACAAAACGAGAGTTTCTTTTTCTCCAAAATTATATTACTTCTGCCTTGTTTCAGGCTGTCATTTTTAGACTCAGCCCTGTCCCACATGTACAAAAAGTGTAGTTTGCGTTTTAGTAACATGGTGTGACTGTTCTAAGAAAGAGAGGCTGGTGATACTTCTGAATGATGCAATGGTCATATGGGAGTTCACTCCCCTGCTCAAATTTGGTTCTTGGTTTTCAATGTCTCCATCTATAAAGCAATATAACATGGAGATTTCAAGGGTGTTGAAAGCCTGTGTAAGAAAGGTAAACAAACCATTAACTATTATGTCATCTTAGAGTATCAAAGTGGCGAGGTACAGGAATTTTTCTAAAAAATCCAGGATTTCATTAATGTTATTTTGGTTTTAATTTTGTTGAGTATTAACTCACAAGAATGAGGTCTTAAGGCATATTTTAATCAATAAGGAGAATCAGTTAAGTCCATCAGGACATAAGAAGAGACCAACTAGGGAAGCCTCCTTTGATACTTGAAAAAACCCGAATAATCCTTAAGCACTGTAATGAATTGTATCATCTAAAAATTGAATAACGTATTTGCTCCTTTTTGTAGTGATGTATTTAACTGTAGCCAGGATTCTTTGCTACAGACATCCAGGCATCTGCCTGCCTGCCTGCCTGCCTGCATACCTGTGTCTGCCTGCCTGCATACCTGCAATTTTGAAAAGACTCGCCTCCTTTGGGCTTGGGTTTCTGATCTAGGTGAGCAACCATAAATGGTACCTAAAAATAGTGAGAAAGAAACCAAGTAAAAATACTGTAACAACACTCACGAAGCAAGTCCAGCAGAATGGTATTGTTAGGAAACCGAGCTCCTTGAAAATATTCTTTGCATATATAATGCTTTCTCATCACCAAACATGTTACAGCTAATTCAGATAATTTCCCTGCACACGAACAATTAGGCCAAAGGAAGCACAAAGCATACGTTATAAATGAATGTTCAGACTATTGACAAGCTCAGATCATGATATGTAAGAAACAGAGGGTGTACTTATTTCCCTGTATGAAGGAAATACTTATGAAAGCAGTTATTTAAGCTTTCTGGTGGATGGCATAGGACAGTCAGCTATGATTTGGAATTGAATTTAAAAAATGTGCCAATGAAAAGCCATGTACTGGTTTCCAGCACTCTGGCTCAGAGATCTGAGTCTGGGTAACATTTGACAGACGCGTGATTCTTTAGTCCTTGTGAAACATGAGAGAGAGGAGATCACATCCTTCTCAGTCTACAGCAAAATCCTCACATTGGAGAAATTAATGTAGAACAGTTTGTCTCTATTAATCCTGGCACGCTCTGTACTCAAAAGAGAGAGACAAGATCTTCCAAATAAAAAATGAGAATCTGCTTCTTTCCACAGAGACCCCATATTTAGATACTGCAAGTTAGACTGCATAGATACTCTCATCCCCTCTCAAAAGCATAATTAATGTTGTTCTCATTAAAGTTACAGGACTGAATAAAAACCTTTGGGTTTGGACTTAAATTGTCTGTGCCTTCCACAATTACCTCCATGTCACTGGGTTTGAAATCTGCCTTCTCCACAACACAGATTTCTAGTTTAATGGCTTTTACCATGTCCAAACAGAGAAAGAATAAGTCAATGACAAACAGCGCAATGTGCCTGCAAGAAACATGTTGGAGTAGGTAGGAAGCAGTCTTTCTCTTAGAGTTTAGTTGAGAAGAAACTGTTTATTAGTGGCAGCTACACAGTGCATGGAGTAGGGTTTGAATAAAATATGCCTGCATTTGAGAATAAAACAGAAGAATTGCTGTTTACGCTAATGCCCAGCACTCGCTATCTGCTTTACAAATATTTACATGCTAGGAGCTTAAGGCTTCTTGTGTGTCCTGCTCCCATGGACTCGTTCCTCTCTATTTTTTGGTGACAGAAATGCAAAAAGTCGATGAATCATGACCAGTAACTCAGTCCTTACTGTTAAGTCATCCAAGCAGCACCCACTTTCTTTTTAGAACTGCCCTAGGCTACCACGTAGGCTTTCTGGGATACCTGGCTGCATTTCCTGCCCAGCACAAACATTTCTGCACCATCCATCATAGAACAAGCACTGCCATATACATTCAAAGCTGTATACAAACACATGCCACACTTAAAATCACTTTCAGTGAGGTAACTTATTAAATAACATGTAATATATACCCCCAAATTATACTTGGAGTCTCAGCACTGTAAGGGCTTGTATTGCGGCTATCCACGCTTTCTCATGGAGGACTCTTCCCAAGCCAGGAAGAGCCCCACTGGCAGAGCCTGGTGTGGTGTCACGTGTTTTCTGTTCTGGTGGTCACATCTGCTTTTTAGTGGTAATCACACCTTGGGCTTTGCTGACCCCAGGAGGGTCCTTGGTGGTGGGCAGTCCATAGCTGCTCCCAGTTCCCCTGAGACCAGCCTGCTCTCAGCATTCCCTGCACCTGCTGCCTTGAGCGCCTTCTCCAGGCCACGTGGACCAGCAGAGAGCTTTCTGAGCCAGTCTTAGTACTTGGGAGCTCTCTGACACTGCTGTGTCAGCTCATGCTGTTTGGCATCACCCGCGTGTGTCCCAGCTGCTAGAAAACAGAAAGAAGTAAATAGCAGATCAGACACTCCCTTAGCAAATCAACATTACTGTTTTACCAAAAAAAAGTGAGGCAACAGACCAATTGCTTATGGCCCGTGGCCTGAAGCACTTTCAAGTAGGTGCTTTGGCAGGAAGAGAAAGCTAAGGCTCTGGGTCATCCAGGGAAAAGTCTTGGTGAGAACAACTCTATGGAAAAGTTGCATCGATAAGGGAGAACAGCAAGTTTTCCACGCCAGCTGTGCCCGACTTGATGAGACAATGAAGCATCACAGCAGTAGCAGTTCCTAAGCTGTGATTTTCAGTGTTGTGGGTAAATAATACCAGTTTCCTTGTGTTCCTTTCCTTGTGTTTCCTTTCAAGAGTTTGCTAACGGGGACAGTGAGAATGAAGGGTTAACCATTAATAAGGAGGATCAAGGGGAACGAAGAGGAACTGTGATACAGAGAGTCCCTCCAAATTAGAGGATGAGAATACAGCGGGAGGGCAGGAGGTTGTGGAGGCCCCATTTTAACAACCCTTTCCTGGCTGGAGCAGGGCAGGCAGAACGCTTCCTGCGGGTACGTCAGGTGCCATCACTCCCCGCGGCAACACCACTGTCCACGCTTTGGATTAGTCGAGCAAGTACGGATACCGAATACCATCTCTGCCAAGGAAACATGCTCGTGTTTCATCATTTGCCCAAACCAGTTTTAAATATGCCAGAAACAAAAAAAGAACTAGAACCTTCCGTATGCAATGGAGAAAATGGACAGATGACGTTGGCTGCTCTGTTCAAGGTCTCTGCTTTATGTTTCTTTGACTCTGCATTTGTTACTTATGAAGAGAGAGAGAAGCTGCCTTGTAATAAAATCATTTTCAAGCAATGTCACAATCCATACATTCAACGCGCTGGCAGAGCCCTCTTCTTGTTCTCTCCGTGTGCAGTTTTGCTGTTGCAGTGGCCTTTGTTCCACGACAAGACTTTCAGTCTGCATTGGCAACAAGCAACGAAGCCTGCCAAAACTTAGATAAACAACAAGGTGAAGTGCAAGGGCAGGAGTTGAGCATTTACCGCCTGGCTAAATGAACTTTGTTCCCTGGAGGCTGTGGAGGACCAGTGGCGTGTTGAGCTGTGAGCAGGACGGGCAGTCTGAACGCTGTGTTGTAACCTGGGCTCTGCTGCTGACTCAGCACCTCACCTCTGGGAAATAACTGCTATCGCAGACTGGCTTTTTCTCCTGTGAAGCGGTCACACGCCGTTGTAGACACTAGTTTCCATAGTTACAGATCCTAGAATAGTTAGGATGAACAATTTCTCAATCAGATAAGCTGGCAATCCTTCATTTTGTTCTCTGCTACAGGAGGAAAGGGCCAGAAGTTACAGAAAATCAAAAAGTTCAAGTAAGATAATTCAGCTCCTTGGTATCGGATTCCAGATTTATTGCAGTTGCGTGCTGTGAAAGGGTAAGGTAAAAACCTGGCACCAAAGGCTGGGTGGAAGACGGTGGCCCACAGTGATCCTGAACAGAACCGGCAGTTGCAGTTAGGTGTGTGTCAAGCGAGCCATCACGACTTGGAAAATCTGACCTGTGAGATTATTGTCAGCAGGGACCTGTTGCCAAGCAGCCTATTCTTATTTATTCCACTGAAGTCAACCTTGCTGACACCAGCCTTTTTCAAAGGCACTCTGCTCGGTGCATGCCTGGCCTGTTACCAGGTTACTGGAGAACAAAATACCTCTGCATTTTTGTAAATCCCCGCTCCTACTTTTAGAAGTCCACTCGCACGGATCTGCCGTAGAACAGACCTATTTGCCTCGTTGATTTCTATTTACTTACCCCTAAGCGTTCCCAGCTAGTCTTTACATTTTGATGACCTCCTCTTGCCTCCTTTCCCAAGCCCTGCTGTAAGATAAACAGAGGATTCGGGCGCTCTGATGGTGGCGAGTGCCAAGGTTTGTGCTCTCGGCAGCGTGCTGATCGTGGCCGCAATTCCTGGCTCGCAGGGACTTGGGATCCAGTTACATTTGCTGGCGTCAAGCAGACTCTGCAGACCACTCTCAAATACTGAATCTAAAAATAAAAGACTGAAAAAGCCTGAAACCAAGGAGAGTGGGATATTACAATTCCAGGAGAATGGTAGGAAAGTTTGGGAGAGGCTCACGAGCATTCTCGGGGGAGAACACTAACGCGTTGGGGGGTTAAATTAAGCCTCTGGGTTTGCTATTTTTAGCTCCTCACCCATGTGGCTCTGGAGTTAGGCCTGTGGATCCAGGTATTTCTGCTGGCACAAAGAATGCATTAGAGCCTTTTGGAAAGGCAAATCGTTCTGTCTGTCCCAGCTCCCTGCCCCTTAGAACTGTTAACCCCAGATGCACTTGGGTTCTGTTTGCACGCCTCCTCCCGGCTCAGCCTTCGGATTTCTCCTTGCAGATCCAACCTGCTCCTGGTGGTTCCGGCGAGCTAGCGGCGTGCACAAAGCGTTTCGGGCACTGGTGAGTCTCACGGTGGGAAGAGTGGGGGAGAAGATGATTTTCAGGGCTTTTGCAAGTGCTTTTGTTTGCCCAGCAACATCTGGAAGATCAGTGACTCTATGAATCCAGGTTAAAGGGTCAGGATTAAATACTTGCTGGACCTGCTTCACAAGGTTAAATTCATTAGTCTGAGATCAGATAGAAAAGCCCATGTGCTGTCTCTAAGGGGCGTTTAATGAATCTCGTGTAAAGAATCTGGTAGGAATTTCCTCATTTTCTGAGGGAAAATCTAATGATCTTTGAAATTGTCTTTTTGTATTTAAATATTAAACCAGCACAAGGATTAAGCTTCACCAAGTACAAAGTTGAATTTTCAAGTGTGACATTGGTTGTGAATGTCCTGATCGGCATGGTTCTATTCTATGGTTTCAGACTGCCTGTGTTTGAATTGTTTGTAAAGATTCTTTCAAGATTTAATCGAGGTCTGTTTGCAGGAGACTTTATTCCTACCTCCTTTTTGATGCTTTGAAATTTAAACCACCGTCACTGTGAAACTGTGGTTTACAAGTAGATGTGTGTTTGCATAACAATGTGTTATATACACACAACACTGGAGCTCCTTGGCTACCCTAATTGCAGTGATAGTGTATCTGCACTGCAAGCTCCTTGGAAGTTTGCATATAGGTCAGAAGTTTCCAAATGATGATTGAGAGTGTATGAATTCTATGCCACAGTTTAGTCATGAGACTCAATCGCATTCACGAGAGCTGTGAAGTTCTGCTCCTTCCTATGAAACTGAAAGTTCAGCTCTGTGTACCTGAACCAGCCCTGTTTCACGTTGCTGAGATATTGCAGTGTCTTGTCTTACCTCTTTATTCAGTTTCCTCATGCGTTGCTGCAATGCACGCTCTTGCAGTGGATGAAGCAACAGGACTCAAGACCTCACCTCCCTGCCTTGTGTGTTTTGCAATCTTTAGGTTTGCTTTGGGTCTTGGTCTTGAGCGCCGCAGCTCACGCTGTGCTTTCTAAAGAAACCTAGAAGTGATCTCCTGACAGACTTAAGTGCATATGTAAAACCACTTGGGTATTTTGGTTGGGGTTCCTTCAAATGCTCTAATACAAATACTCTGTTGTCCCAGCTGTGTGACTGTGACCTTGAAAGTACTTGACATGCAGCATATTATGCAAGGTCATTGTTTTTTAATAGCATAGCCAAAATTAAATGTCATAATAATATAGAACAATTTAAAAGATGCAATCAAAATACTTTAAAAACTCTACTGCTAATTTTTGTATCTCCATTTCCCTTGGTAACTTTGCAGAAGAAATTTGGACCTATATATTTTAATTTACAGCAGCAGAAAAACTAATGGAACCCTCAGGAGAGCATTGGAAGCTGTTTCACAGTGTCTCAGGCCATGTGTGTTCTAAACAAGACCACCTGAAAATAAATAGGCAAAATGCTGGTCACTGATGTGCAAGAACATAGCAGGTTCCTTTATAGTTTTGTAGCACATTAGGTTTGCAATTTAACAGCTGATTAAGAGCATCTTAAAGTGAGAGATCCTGAAAGTATAACGGAACTAAATACATTGCTGTCTTCTCCTGCGCAGCTCACCCCGGTGGTGAGTGGGGTTTGGTGTAACTCACGGCAGAGTTTGTGCGAGGACTCCCAGCCGCTCTGAAATGGCCAAGGAGGCTCAGGCAGGACCTCGCTGAGCCAGGCACTGTGCCCACTCAGCAGAGGTTCACCTGCTCGCTGCTCAGCAGGCTCCTGGGACACCTCCTCCAACTGTTGGTTCAGCTATGGAACACATCCTTTGAACCCTTGTTAGTAAAGATGAGTGGATAGGCGGAATTTCTCATTATGACAGAAAACTGTCAAACTCACCCCCCGAACAGCTAGGCTTTACATTTTTTTTCCCTCTAGATACTCTGAGGTTTAGTACATTTCAGCTATTTATTTGGAATCCATTTTAAGGAAATAAGTCATTCACATCCTCTGACAGAACAAAACTGCCAAGCTTTTTGATGACCATCAACGGTTGGACAATATCTGGCAGCGGGTCAGAAGGTGTAAGAAAAGCAATAATATCCTCCTTTATCAAAGCCTGTGTCAGCCAGAACATTTAGCACAGGAAGGTCTGGAGTTTCTGCCTGACTCTTAAATTCTTCCGCTGCCGCAGAATGGCAACTTCTCTCAGCTCCCTCAGTCTTGTGTGTGCCCAGGTTCTCTCTCTCTCTGTGTCCACGTTCTTGTGAAACCCTTCCTCTTGCTGCCCAGTAAAAAGAAGTTAAGTTACTGCATGTGCTGTATGAAACCCTCCCCGACCTTTTCTCACAACTGAAACAGAGGTAAAGGAAAAAGTTGGGGGACCTGAAATACCAATTCCTCTTTTCCGAAATGGGGAGCGGAGACAGTGTCTGAGCAGGTTGCTCGAGGACACGCAGTTTCCACTGGTGCTGAGGGAACCTGGCCAGATCACCGAAGCTCACAGGAAACCACACAGAAGAGACAAGCAAGCTGTAGGACTGGGAAGATCCAGTGTAACCGTAGGAGCAAACGATGTCAAAGTAAACTGAGTTTAGCAGTGGCAGAAAGATAAAGTTCTGCAGGAGGGTCAAGATCAGCAAAAAAGAGTTGTAGAAACCCGAGATGCCTAGCGCAGCCCCAGGTCTGTTTCACTGCGGTGAGGAAACCAAAAGATGGAAATGAGGTTTATCTCCTTTCTTCATCTTATCTTCTTTCTGATACCTTCTAAGCAAAGAGTAAATGTGTTAGAAGTCTCATGCAAAGCCTGGGCGTTGGGTTCTGCTTTGATCGCGTGTCTCTGAAAGCCCAAACAGTGATCACGGAGCACGCTCTGGGGAACAAGCAGGGGTTTCCTGAGAGGGCTGACACGAATGTTTCAGGTTTCAGGGCTTCAGTATTTAAGCTCCACGGTCAGAAAGGATAACGGGCACAGTCTTGGCCCCTTGCGACCCGTGTAGAAGACCGTGCTGTGAATTATTTCTGTTTGCTGGGGGCTGTAAACGAACAAGGGGCTCAGCCGGTAACTAAAACCACTGTATGTCCACCAAAGGGAACTGTATCAGCCCGCATGGTGTCAAGGCAGCTGGCCTTTACCAAAGCGACTGACTCACCAAATTGGGAGCACCTGCTTGAAGGGCTGGGCACACTACGGCTTCAGAGAAACAGTGGGAAAATGCTTAACAGAGGAAAGGTTATTATTTTTCCATCTTGACCAATTCAGTGTTGCTATTTTATCCACATGGGGACAGATGGACAGACACAAAATATCACCTTAGAACAGAGACCCAGCATGAAAATTTACAGGCCAAAAATTCTGTTGGCAAACTAATAAGCAACAGAAATGAGGATTTTATGTTTGGAAATGTCAAGCGGGCATGGTTCTCTGTACCCCTTAGATGTAGATTGTATATTACATGTTGTGTTCTCAGACAGCTTGAACTCCAGCTTACTATCTCTATGTGCTCCACGTACCTCCCTCTGTTATTTTGCACATTTTCTTTTGGTCGTGTGTAGCCATAAACGTTTCGTGGAAGTCAGTGAGGTTTTTGTCTCAATACAACCCAGGTGTCCGTGCATGCGTCAGTGCGTCGCTGTTGTCAGCAGCAGGTGCCAGCCAGGCTGGCGCTGACGACAGGAGCCGTGGGTGCACAGACTGCAGTGAGCTACTAAAAGCTGTTGGTTATTGGATGGCCATCGACACATCAGTAACTCAAGATGTGCAGTGCTGAGCAGTGTTTATTGACCTCTGTACTAACCCCGTCGCCTTTACCTGGTGCTGTATTTTAGGCTCACAAAACCAGTAGAACAGAGTTAGAACTGGTGCTAAAAAGGTCTGGGTCACAACTCATTTTCACTGGTTTCTGAAGTCATTAACTAAGGTAGCAGCACAGTTAATTTGCTGTGGTGCCCTTTATTTTGTGCCTTATTTTAAAGAATGGTTGCTGAAGCAAGTTGAATGCATTGCGTCTTGAGTATGATTGAAGCTGGAAAGCAGCCAGAACAACCAGGCAGCAAAATTTCTAGGCAGTTTTCCATATCTATGATAAAGCTCAAGTCTTTAGCGAAGTTATCTAAGGAATCCAGGCTGAGAATAACAAATGAAAAAGAAGTGACACAGACAGGACCATGCTATTAGGAAAAAAAAGTGAAGCATTTTATGATTTTGGACAAAGTTTCCTGCACAGTTATATCACTGCATTGCTTTTATTACTCAGAAAAATCGGAGTCAACATACTGCCAATTCAGCAGCTACACTCGGATTCTCATTCTCTGGCAACCTGGGTAAATCCAAATTGTCATTATTATTATTGATTCACCATGCCTGGAGGGATTTAAAAGCTGTGTAGATGTGGCACCTAGGGACATGGTTTAGTGGAGGACTTGGCAGTGTTGGGATCATGGTAGGACTTGATGGTCTTAAAGGTCTTTTCCAACCTCTATGATTCTATTCTATTCTATTCTATTCTATTCTATTCTATTCTATTCTATTCTATTCGAAAGACAGATCAAAATTTATTACCCACCATTGCTCACTCATATATGAAATAAACTATGGTCCTCTAGCCAAGGACCAAAATACGTATACTTCCACCCATGTTTTAATTATTTGGTGCCTCAGCTCTGGTACAGTTTGTTGAGCACTGGTCCGTGCTTTAAGAACAAGCAGACTGCGCTTATTGTTTTTTGAATGTTACAGTGCATTTCAAGGAAAAAAACCCATTGCAGCAAGACTAAAGCAGCTTCACTACAGATTTACATGGTCGCAGCCCTGAGGCACCTTTGCTCCCCATGATGATAAATAAGGGTCTGAGCTGTGTTTCGCATTTCAGTGTCACCCCCCTAGGGCACAACGCGCACATACTGTGGCTGATTCAGCTGTAGGTAAATGGTGGCTGGCCAGTCCACTGTACTAAAAAGTAAACGGACAATGGTTGCTTACTGAGTTTGTTCGTTCCTTCAGCTGGCAATGAATATGGTTCCTTTTTCTGTCTTCAGTTGCTGACTTCCAAGAAACTTTAGAAATTTAATTACTTTTGAGACCTTGGCTCATGTATCAAATATGTTTGAAATTTGGAGCCAGAGATAGACTGAACCATTACATAAGCTTCCTCTCCGTAGGAAAGCAAGCTAATCAGGATTGTTCCATAAAAGCCCCACACCCAAACGACTGGAAGTACATTATTTTACAAACATTGACCTGTGCCAAACAATAGCTACCAGAACCCTTTGCCAGTGGCCTTGTTCTTGGCAGCACTACGTGCCGAGGTTTGACAGTGAAGCACACGATGTTTGTCATCTGCTTTGAAGGAGGAGTTTACAAGTTTTATACTCCCCGCTTCAGCTCAGTTGAATCCAAGTCATTAATAGTTACCATTAACCAGGCTGTAGGAGAAAGAACAAAATGGAAATGCAGTAGGACTCTTTTCCAGAGTGTGAGGTGACCGTGCTTTTCCCCTCTCAGCTCCAAAGCTCTCCTGTATTTCATTTCACTGGCGGGTATCCCGCACTACTTCAAAACCTGAAGCAAAAAGATTGGGATGAGTATTCTGGGCATTCATAGTGTGGTACATTGCTATTGCTGGCTATTTCCTCTGCGTGCCACGGTTCAGTCAGCGCTCCCTCATCTGTTCATGAGTCTGGATTCTCTTGTTGTGGTTAATGCGGTTGCCACCTACTTCATTTTTGAAGCCTGAACGCTACCTTTTTTCTGGGTTTTGCGTGTTCCTATAGTGTGGGTTGTGCTCTGTGCTCCTTCTGGTACATCTCTCTAGGCAGGGCAACATGGGAATATTGACTGTACTTTTCCTCCCAAGCACAAAGATGCTCTTTCACTCCTACTGGGAAAGCCAGAAGAGCGTACTGGAGTAAACAAGAGCGGTAGCTGCATGCAAAGCCAAAGGATGGAGCAGCACAGGGATGAAAATGAACTGTGTTCCCTTTGCCACTGAGCTGATCCCTGCACAAACCCTTATTATATTCATGCAGTTCTCCCAGAAAAGGTGTGTTTGGTTTTATTTCATTTTCAATCATACTGGACTGGAAGTTTACTTAAATACCTGTTTGTTTTGATAGCAGATTTATAGTAACTTTTGCAATCAATCGAATACAAGCAGATTCAGTTTGATACTCAAATTTAATGCTCGTTTTGATTCCAGAAGGTGTACGGAAGTCCCTGCTTAAAAACCCTCAGGTCTGAGGATCCTTAGCTTGTTTTCTTCTTTGGCTGTTTCCAGCTAGCGATCGCTCTTTCCGTCTACCTCAGATTTGGTGAGAATCAGCTTTGTTACCCTGGAAGGTTTCAGGCAGCAGTAAGTGCTGGGAGGTTAAGACAGAAACCTTCTCTCTTTGGAGGCAGCAGAGAAAGATTCCAGAATTCTGTCACAAGGTTTTACTCTATCCCGTACCCTTATTCGTTTGCAGTACAAGACAAAAGCATAAGGAATTCCATAAAGGATGGAGACTTGCATTGCAAGGGAAGGACACATCCTTGTGGTGCCCAAACACCACGTGAAAGGATTGGAAAAGAAAAAAAAAAGAAATCAAAGTTCTGGCAAGCCCAGGTTTGTGTGTCCCAAACTCCAGGCAGACACCTGCACAAATGTTGTTTGTATACAAATAAACCTGTGCACACAGAACTCTGGGAAAAATCTAAAGGCTGAGCCATGCTACGGAATCCACACCCCAGATCTCCATCTGTTGCAGTGCATCATTATTGAAATAGCGATTAATTTAAGGTAACTGTAATACTTTAAACAGAATTTAAAGAAATAGTAAAGAAATATTTAATTAAATAGAATAAATATTTTTGCTAAAGGACGACAGGGTCTCGCCCTCTGACAGGGGGGTTTACAAATGTTCTTATGTGATTGGCTGAATCTTATACACGGGTATTTTTAGCTGCACCTGTATCATAGAATCATAGAATCACCCGAGCTGGAAGGGACCCAAAAGGATCATCGAGTCCAACTCCTGTCCCTACACACGACACTCCCAACACTCACCCTGTGTCTCTGAGGGCATTGGCCAAATGCTTCTGGAATGCTGGCAGACTCGGTGCCGTGACTGCTTCCCTGGGGAGCTGTTCCAGTGCTCCACCACCTGCTGGGGGAAGAACCTCTTCCTAACATCCAGTCTAACCCTCCCCTGGCATCTTCCTGCCATTCTCTCGAGTCCTACCACAGGTCCCAGGAGAGAAGAGCTCAGCACCTGTTTCACCTCCTTCCCTTGTGAGAAGGCAGCAAACAGGTCTGAGATCCCCCCTCAGTCTCCTCTTGTCCACGCTGAACAGACCCAGTGACTTCAGCCGCTCCTCATGCGACTTCCCCTCTAAACCCTCGATCAGCTTTGTGGCCTCCTCTGGACACTCTCCAAGGTTGCCTTTGCTTTTGTAAAGTGTTCACACGTGCGCCTGCAACCTGTCATACTTCCCCACTGGATCCACACGCCGATCAAAGCAGCACCACCACACAAAGAGCCATCTCATGGACACCCGCGCCAACAAGTTACCTGAAACAGAGGATCCTGCTTCATCGTGCCCACAGGATTTACAGTGTCCTTTTCTGTTTCTAAATACGTGGAACCTGCAGCTGGACAATGCAGCACTTAAGCTGTCCCTAAGCAGAGGTCCCAAACACGGCAACTGGAGTGGAAAGCTCTTCCAAGCCTGGCATGCGATGCCAGAGGCTGCTTCCCACTGTTCACGTGTGGTCCATCATTTATAGAAAAATTGCTTGAACTAAACCCACTAATTTATGGATACCAGTTCTTATGCTGAACTGAATTAAGTCTTCCCAACTACCACCTTATTTTTTCTCATTTTTACTGAAGTTACTTTACTTTTTATCGTACACATGGGGATAATTCTACTATATTTACTAGGAAACTAGAATTTAATCTACCTGTCTACCAATTCACTTGTACCTAGAAAGGCCGGCTAAAAGTGAGCATCCTTCCTCAACTTTCATATGGAAAATTATTTAACCTTTTTTTTGTTAGGAAAACTGTAGTGAATTTGAAACGATCCTTGTAGTTGTAGGAACTAACTGACATGAAACAGTTTTGGACACAGAAGCTTGAAACTTCAGGCAGAGAAAGCAGTGCTGCTCTCTAGAGTAAAAGCCATCCCAGACTCTATTACAAATCCTGTACCTTCTGTGCCTTCCAAAAGCCAAACGTAAAGTAGTTGGGATTGATTATTTTTCTCGTGTCTAGCTCAGATTTTTTAAAAAATTAATGTACTAATAGAATATAAGTAAAATAAGTATAATAGTAATATAAGTAAAAATTGTTGATCTCTTGATGAGAACCATAGGAAGGTGAATGTTTTACCAGAAAGATAAGAGAAAACTTCTATTAATCATAGAACCATGGAATGTTTAAGGCTGGAAAAGACCTCTAAGCTCATCCAGTCCAACTGTCAGCCCAACCCCGCTGTGCCTGCTAAATCATGACCTGAAGCTCCATGGCCACAGGTTTTTTTTAACCACTCCAGGGACGGAGACTCCCCCACTGCCCTGGGCAGCCTCTGCCAGGGCTTCACCACTCTGTCAGCGAGGAAATGTTTCCCAATATCCAATCTAAACCTCCCCGGGGCAGAGTTGGGGCCGTTAAGTTTACCTGCACGCTGAAATGGCTTTGTGCTTCAGAGAAGGGCAACGCCGTGGCAGCCGCTGTCTCAGCGTGTTTAGAAACGTCCACTCTGCGCTGTCTCTGCCGTGCACAAGATTTCTGAGTCTCCTTTCTTCACGACAGGATTTTGCAGGTGGCTTACATGCAATGTGGTATTTTTAATTTGAATCTGCATGGACACACAGCTGCGGGGGTAAGCGGAGTCCTGCCACCTTTGTACTCAGCAGCACCAAAAGGGCTGTCCAGAAGCAGAACGATGCTGCACCATGGTGTACCCAGGACCCGTCTAACGACCGATGGCAAACAAAAGGAAAGCATGCACTGGGGGAAGGCTGTGTATGGCTAGGGCAGTGTTATCTTTCCCAATAGACCAGATGGGAAACATTTCAGGGAAACTTCTCATCTCCCCACTTACTTTGTGCAAAGCTCATGTATACTGAGTGGAAAGCCTGTTCTGTCTTTGTCCTTTACCATTCTCAGGATTGTTGTCTACTTTCCCAAGGTAGAGACCACAATGAAAAAGTGGGCATGATAATAAAAAAAGAGAGACAGCAGCCTCCTTGCCTCCTCTCTCTGCTCTAGCAGAAAGAAGTCCCTGAAGTCGCTGCAGTGCAGAACGTAGATCTGCAATATTGGAGACACCTGAAGAACAAGTACCACGCTGGTCATGGTGGCTCCACTCTTTAAGAAGCTGCATGCTTGCCCTGAGGGAGAGGGTAGACTTGTCCACTGACAGACAGGTAGGACACCCAGCAACCACTCTGAACCTGCTGAAAAGGGGCAGCTGGGAAGGCCAGTAAGTCTCTGGTTGGCCCTCATGACGCTGGCAGGAAGGAGGGGCTACAGGAACAGCTGATGGAACAGAAGGCAGGAGAAATTCAGGAGTTAGTATTTTAGTTCAAGCTCTGGGTTTTTTTTGCTGCTGTAGACCCTTTATTGCTGCTTGGTATTTGCATTTCATACTGTAGCCTCCTCCTCACTTTTACATACGCATTGACTTTTAACGGCTAGAGCTATTAATAGCAGAATCTTTTCAAATTGGGACCGTGGAAAATACTTTGTTGTAATGCATTTGCCTAAGTGCAAAGTGCCAAATGCAAAATAAGAAGAATAGCCCCAGTTTTGCAAAGCAGGAAAGAAAAAGTAGGTCAAGCTGAAGTGTACTCGTTGCTAAGCACCTGAAGTTAGTGGGTAGCAGCAATTGCAATTGCTTGTTGAGGTTCTTCTTGCCTTATTGAATCAAGTCAATACTTGCTCAATGATCAGAATCTCTCTCAGCTTCAGTCTCGTGTTGGAGTTCATGGGAAGAGCCTTGCATGAAGGCTTCACTGTTCTGCTCATAAGGACTAATAAACAGTATAAAAATGGAAGCATGAACGATCTATCCCGCCTGAGGATATTATTGAAACCTGGTTACACATAGAATTCATTCCTCTTTGGTGATGGCAACTCCCAATCTGAAGTCACCTGTAGCAGATGAGGAGCTCCTTGGGTGTATCAGATACTTCATTTACCTTTGGGCAGATACCAAGAAAAATTACAGGTTAGTTAGCTAGTTCAAAAGAGAAAAAGATGGATTGCAATTAGAGAGCCCATTATAAGCAGGAGACTAACACCTGCCAAGCTGCATTCTGGGATGTTGGGATCTGTTCCCAATGCCATCAGACGACACGCAGAAGAAGATGCAGTAAGTACAAGGCTTTGATTTTGAAATTATATACATAAATATATATACGCATATATATCATTTTTTTATCTGAGGGAAGATTGTAATCACTATTTAATCAAAGATAATGTTTTCAAGGTGCAGAAGCAGCTCTGGTCTTCTTCATTGTAGATATTAATGCTGGCTACACATTTATAAACCTTGTTTTGTCATGAGCAAGGATTTCAAATTGTGGATACAGCTTTACTTTGAACAGCATATAGTATGTTGCTCAGTAAGTACAAAAATACATGGTTACTGTCCTGAGAGAGCTGAGCATTTAATGTTTGGTGGTTTGGTACTATGTTAGTTGTGAAAAGCATTTAAATACCATAACTAATTTTACTCACGGACTGAAGAGGCATCTTCCAATTCTGCGTTTCCACAAGGTACGTAAGAGTCAGCGTACTGTCAAAGAATCACAGACCATAGAAGGGTTTGGGTTGGAAGGGACCACAAAGCCCATGCAGTTCCAGCCCCCTGCCACGGGCAGGGACACCTCCCACTGGATCAGGGGGCTCCAAGCCCCATCCAACCTGGCCTGGAACACCTCCAGGGATGGGGCAGCCACCACTGCTCTGGGCAACCTGGGCCAGGGCCTCCTCACCTCAACGTAAAGAATTTCTTCCTAATGTCTGATCTAAATCTCCCCTCTTTACAGTTTAAAGCCATTCCCCATCATTCTGTCACTCCAGGCCCTTGTAAAGATCCCCTCCCCAGCTTTCCTGGAGCCCCTTTCAGTACTGGGAGGTCGCTATGGGGTCTCCCCGCAGCCTTCTCTTCTCCAGGCTGAAAAACCCCAGCTCTCTCAGCCTGTCCTCATAGCAGAGGGGCTCCCGCCTTTTCCTCATCTCCGTGGCCTCCTCTGGACCTGCTCCAACAGTTCCACATCCTTCTTAAGTTGGGGATTCCAGAACTGCACACAGAACTCCGGGTGGGGTCTCACCAGAGTGGAGCAGAGGGCAGAATCCCCTCCCTCTCCCTGCAGGTGACACTTCTTTTGGTGCAGCCCAGGACATAGGTGGCTTCTGGACTCATTGCTGGCTCATGTGGAGCTTCTCTTCAACCAGCACCCCAAGTCCTTCTCCTAAGGGCTGCTCTCTGTTTCCTTGTGCCAGTTTTGTGTCCCACTCAAATGTATTCAGCTCATACATTAAATAAATACGGCTTAAAAGTTTAGAAATACTCTGTAAGTACAGGGATCTTGGAGCCAGTGTGGCAACACTGCCTGGAGCAGCAGGACTCGGGAACGACCCCAGTCCCTGCGGTCAGCATACAAAGCCCAGCTGACTATTTCATCTTCCTCTGCTCAGAGCAGCTCTTTCCCCTCAAAGTTTCCACCCCTGTCCTGGGAATGGTAGGCGGTGCTGCGGGGGTGCGTGGGCACGGAGGAGATTCGTGTAGCAGTTGTATTCCTGAGCCAATACCACTGGATCTCGTTACAGAATTCAGTGGTCTTGTGTGCTGGGAGTGAATAAAATACAGATTTGGTCATCATTTCTTTTGCCTAATGGAATTGAAAGAACCTGTATCTGAGAGACTGCTCAAATGAATGATACGCCCCTTTTATTAAATTATTCATTGTAGATTTATAAAAATTCAGCTCTTTAAGAGGAGTGCAAACCTGACTAGAACCCAGATTTGTGTAGTTTTGTGTATGAGAGTGAATGCAAGGGAAATTGCTTCCTATCACTTCTCCATCAATAAAAATCTTTCTCTGAGCAGATTCCAACACCCAGATCTCGGAGATCCCATTAGGACTTTTCAGAGGTATCCTGCTCCCATATTGTTTTTCACAGTGCTGTAACTTTCTGCTATTCAGAAGAAAACGGGGTGTAAGAGAGCAACTGAACCAGATGTGACTTGAGCATCTATTGTAGCAAGTGGCTGCGATGTAAAGGAATCGTTTCCCCTGGCTACAAAGGCGAGGGATGATAACAGCTGCCTCTTTGCAGATAGGCAGCCCTCAATTTCAGAATCAAGTTAGCGTCCTGTCTCGCTGATCACTGACATCCATTAACCAGAAGGAAGCTGTAGGTACCAGCTTTGTGTAGGGCTGTGAAAACCAAACCCTCCCTGCCAGCTTCCTGGATTTAATTGCTCTCTCTGATCCCGAAAACGAGGGCCTCCCACAAAGTACTTTCCTGCACATTTCTGAACCTGGATTCTTCCACAGGTTTGCATTTGGATTCCTTCACAAATTGCCAGAAGCTCGCAGTCCTTTCTTCAAAATCTTGAAACTCAAAATAAATGCTTTGCCTACCATTCTCTGGTTGGTTCTTTGATCCAGTTCTTAAAGACCCAAAGGTCAAAGAATGCCGAGACAGCCCAGCTTCCTTCAGGAGGAGACAAGCAATTAATATGGCCTAAAGAACCGATGGATCTGTGAGTTTCTAACTCACATGAGCATGTGCTACTTCTACTCAAAGTTTTTTTGCTAACGAGGGCTCATGGAAGATTTATTATTTCACCAAAGAATAACTCAAATTCTTGACTGCAGGCTAATGAAGAAGAACTGTTACATAAACCAGAGCCAAGTTTTACACATTTAGGTCATAATCAGAATCTTGTGCAATGTTGTTTATATAATTGCCCAGATTAAAAATTGATTGTTAAAGCACTGGGTTCAGTTTTGGGCCCCTCATTACAGGAAAGACCTTGAGGGGCTGGAGCGCGTCCAGAGAAGGGACCGGAGAGGGGAAGGGTCTGGAGCCCAGGGGTTGTGGGAGCGGCTGAGGGCCCTGGGGCTGTTTACCCTGGAGAAGAGGAGGCTGAGGGGAGACCTCATCGCTCTCTGCAGCTCCCGGAAAGGAGGTTGTGGGGAGGGGGGTGCTGGGCTCTGCTCCCAAGGAACAAGGGATGGGATGAGAGGAAATGGTCTCGAGCTGTGCCAGGGGAGGGCTAGATTGGATATTGGGAAACATTTCTTCACTGACAAGAGTGGTGAAGCCCTGGCAGAGGCTGCCCAGGGCAGTGGGGGAGTCTCTGTCCCTGGAGGAGGTCAAAGAACGTGTGGCTGTAGCTCTTCCGGAGTCGGGACATGGTTTAGCAGGCACAGTGTGGCTGGGCTGACAGTTGGGCTGGATGAGCTTCGAGGTCTTTTCCAAACTTAATGATTCCATGATTCTAAATAGATGCTATGGTAGATAAAAAGCACTCACATTTTGACCAGGATCATTGTAAATGAACGATCTGATCGCCTATAGCTTTTATTGATGGACAAAGATACTAGAGATGAAGCATGGAGTCAGTAGGACCATCATTCTTTCATACAGAGTTTGTTGATGTGAATGGTTTGTGCTTAAAGCACTAGTGAAACCTTCACCCTAATACTTCTTTCCCGGTGTTCCTATTTTCCACATCTGCCATGTCTTAATATTATTAAGTAGCTACTTCCATGAAAAATGTCACTTATACTATTGTATTTGATTATGACAACCTGCACCATCTCCCTGGTCTGTATCCTGGATCTCCAAACATGAGTCGATGCATACTCAACAGAGACATTTTGTCTTCGAAAGACAGAGGGTTTTTTTATACTCCTGTTTTCAGTTACGCACTAAGTTCTGAGATTATGAAAAGATATGATCTCATTGCTTCAGTCTCTCCAACTACCAGTGGATTAAAATTATTTTTCTTATTCAACAAGCAAAATGTTTAACAGGTTTTTTTCAACAGAGTTGCAGAAATTAATGCGATATTGGTGGCTTTTACATCCATCTTGTGCTGTTTTTTGAAGAGGCTCCATGGGAAAAAAGAACATACTGGCCACATTAACAGGTCTTCGGTGGACACTCCTCTACACTGTAGGAGTAAGACATAGAACGTTCAAGCCAGTCTTCCACTAGAGGAGGGGAAAATTCTTGAGAACCTGGGTGTTTAGTGCTGCCCGTCTCGTTTACAGTAACTTTTGTGCAAACGGTGACCAGAGGCTATCCAAGATAAATGCATTTCGGAAATCTTCACGCCAGTAACTATGCCTACAGATTGAGCTATCCAATTAATTCTGTTAGCAGTAACTTCTTGAACAGTTCCTGGGTCTTCAAATGTTGCACTTGCTTACCCACAGGGGATGTATCAACGTGGCCAGCGAAGGCTGTGTCACACTATTGGTAGGCTTAGCTTTCTGTAATTGTTACGTGTCCAAAGGTCAACAGAACCGAGTGGAGTCATCTTAAGCATAAATACCTATAGTAGCCTCCAGGGATTACGTATATCTTAAAGTTGCTTTCTAGGTTGACATCCATAACCTATCTTAACTGTTATTTTCACTTGGTCTGCCTACACTAAAGGTGGTGGGGATATGTTGTGATGGCAGCTTCTCTTGCCGTGTAGCGCACACTGTAAGTACTTGAATGAAAAAAGACTTATTATGTATCTGGTTTGAAGTAAGCACAAAGATAATTCAAAACATTCAGATGCTCTTGTGTTCATATAAATTAACTGCCTAGAGGCCCATAAATTATCACTTGGTGGGCCTTCAGATTCTGCTGCAGTGGAATGCACTGGGTAATAATAAAAGCAACTGAACAAGTTAGGAATGAAATACAGCTTCCAATTGAGCTGTGCTGTTCAATACTGAATTGCCCGCATAAATCGTAATTGCTTTCTAACAGGAAGCAAAAGATGTTTAATCTGTCTCAGAAGAAGCAGAAATCAGTCATTCACAGATCCAAATCTATTCCTATGCAAAGATTGCTCATCTATAAATTGCAGCTGCTTTCAGATGCAGTGTTAGATCGCTCGCTACACCCCGAAAACAAACGCAAACCAGTAGAGAATGCTGATGTCTATTTTTTTCAAGTTAATTACCTTGGCAAAAACACATCTATTGGATGACACTGATGAAGCTCATGATTTTCAAATATTTCCTTTTCCTACACAGTGATTACTCAAAATGTATCTGCTCAGAAAGAGAACTCATCAAGAATCTTTTAACAGGATGCTTTTCCATTGGAAAAGGAGATTCAAAGCCAAAAGTTTTGCACAGAAATTAATTCATTTTGGTGCAGCTTTTTCAGGAAAGTTTTCAGTATTCCAAGACAACGTTTCTGGTTTAGATGAGACATCCTTTCATTCCAAATTATTAAATCATGTAGGCCAATTTCTTGGGACAAAATAAGTCCCAGAATTTTGCTCCTATTCATGTGTATTTATACAAAATAAACCAGTTCCACCAGGAAAGACTGAAAGACCTAGTGAAAACCAGCCACCAGAGCTGGATTTGGGTGTCCAACTCGGTTATGGCAGAGCCTGAGGACCTAGAATGTTTGGTTTGGTTTGGTGACAAGCTTCAAAAATGGTCTTTGATTTATTGTCTAAAACTCCTAAGGGAGCTCTTCCCAAAACGCTTCCACCTCACGATTAAATAAATTATAATGCAGAAAGAACTGTTCTGCAGATTCCAAATACTGTTATGGGACTCAAGCTAGGGAACAGGAGATGTGCCATCATTACAGCTTAAGTAAACTTGGATTCCTCCCTCCAGAAAAAATAGTAGAGAAGTAAAGCAACCTTTCTTTAAAGCAGAAGCATCCTACTTGGGCGTTTTGTACACGGCACCACAGCAATCCTCATTTTTCAAGGGCTTTCACTGGCTTTTTCTCTTCTGGCACCAGTCCCCTTCGTACTAAGGAGAATCTAAAAGAGCAGATTCCTCCTACTCCAGTATGCTCTGTGATGGGAAAACAAATGGATCCTAATTAAATTTCTCTTTTCCTTCCATGATCTAATCTTGGTGACATCACTAAAAAGAAGAGATTAAACCTTTCTTTTTTTGAAGAAGAGAGAATGGAGAAACCCAAACCCCATTGTGTGTGTTGTTTCCTGATTTCGTTCCCTATATCCTAATGACTGAGCTCGAGCTCTGTGTGTACGACTTCGCACCACTTGCTGTACGTCACCTTCAGCTCGCACTCTTTATACCAGCTCTGCGCAGGCTCTCCATGTTGAATGGCTGGAGGATATTCAACTATAAATTTGGTGCTAGTATTTCAAAATTAATCTCAAAAAGCACAGGATGGATCCCAAAGCATCCCAAGGAAGAAAACTTTCACAACAGCAACAACAGAACCCAGAAAAGCAAATGGAGTGCATGTGTCTCTATTTATTTGGTTACCCCAAGCACTCTGAACTTGAGTCTGTAACGCTGCCGGGTTCTCCCAAACACAGAGAATGAGATTTGCCTTTGGGGTACTGGAATTTTTGAAACTGTCTGATAGTAAAGGCTTCCAGTAACGCCTCGCATTCTGTTCTGCCATCCTATCTGTTTACATCAGTTAGTGATCCACCCGATGGCAACATCAATGCTTATGGTAGCCAGCTTTCACTTACCCATGGGTCCGATGCCCTTATTTATGCTCCTGTTCCACGTGGGCTGCAGTGCCCACCTGCTTTAACCATAGGCTTGAGACTGCTTCTAGAGTGGAGCCCTCCTGTCAAACAGACAAGTCCAACTCCATGCTGAGAAGGAGCGCAAAGCCCAGCTGCCCCACCATTTGCAGCCATGTTAGGGAGAAGGGAAGAGGGCTGGCTTGGACTTCTGGACACTTAGAGAATCACAGAATGGTTTGGGTCAGAAGGGACCTCCAAGCCCATCCAGTGCCACCCCCTGCCATGGACAGGGACACCTCCCACTGGGTCAGGGGGCTCCAAGCGCCATCCAACCTGGCCTTGAACACCTGCAGGGATGGGGCAGCCACCACTGCTCTGGGCAACTTGGGCCAGGACCTCCCCACCCTCAGCATGAAGAATTTCTTCCTAATGCCTAAACTAAATCTCCTCTCTCACATTTTAAAGCCATTCCCCATCATCCTATACAGGCCCTTGTAAAAAGTCCCTCCCCAGCCTTCTTGTAGCCCCTTCAGGTACTGGGAGGCTGCTATAAAGGCTCCTGAGAGCCTTCTCCAGGCTGAACAAGCCCAACTCTCTCAGCCTTCTGCTGCTTCTCTTCCTATGAGGGCTGCATTAATGATTCTGCTTCCTATATAAACTCAGCTGAAAAAACCATATTGGCTACTGAAGGAGAGAAAGGAAAGGCCCACCTGCCTTGTGAGGTAATGATGTAGATACTGCACCCCAGCAGATGGGAGCAGCAGAGATTTCCACAGACAGGGCTGGAAATGATGTGAGACCTGGAGCTGCTGGATTTCCAAAACGCTGGCTGGATCACAGGACTGAATCACTCTGCTCTTGGTAGAATCAGGAGAATTGAGTTGTACTGTCGAAGTTCAAAGGAACTGGCCAGGAACTGTAGTCTGTTCCCCAAGCCAGGCCAAGATTCTGTCGCGGGTGAGCTGTACCACCAACGGTGTGTGGAAGACTCTCCCTTTGCAGAATTAAACATGGAGTTGTTACACCACTGGCTTCAGGAGATCAGAGCTGAATGCAAACAAAAACTTGTACTTGGCCAGGGAATTCCAGACAAGTTGTTGCCCTGTAGCTTTTCATTTCAAACTTCACACTGGAAGTCTGCACGTATTGTGCAAACAGATTTGTAAGCGATACTGCTCTCCAGAACTCAAATGTTGTTTCTCAGCTGTGTTTAATTGGCCTCCCCATTAAAGATGAGTTAAACTAAGAGAAAACTTCATGTCACAGGACAGGCAGGAAACAAAGCGGTAATAGGGAACTTACTGATTTGTGATGGTGTTTGCAATTGATACCTCTCAGACACTGAAATTTTGGACCAAACAGCCTCTATGAAAAAATGTCAGAGAGGTAAGTGAGGATGTCTGTAACTACAGCAACGTGAACCGAGTGTTAATTCTATTCCTACTCTTACAGGCCATGGAGGAAACAGGGTTTCCAGCCAGAAAACTGCAATGTTTGTAATATTTTAATGTCATCTCAGTATGCTGAGAAGTAACGCTTAATTTTGATTCTGTTTATATTTTGGACAGCAAAAGCAGAGTGTTTATGCTGCCAGCACGCTAACAAAACTCTTCCCAAGGCAGATACATGAGATTTTACAGATGTCTATAAGAAACGTACAAATCCTATGAGTGCTAAGAATGCAAGAAAAAATTACATTTAAATCAGAACCAGTTTTTTCTAGTGGGAAAGCTTATGCGTGTATGTGCTTTTGGAGAGCAGGCCCTTCTATGAGTTTCTCTTCTGGTTACTGAGAGTCTTTTCCCCTCTTCAGTCCCTGTGCCCTGTAGCAAAGAAGGGAGGCCGATGCCTCAGATGAGGAAGATGTTATTTGTAGGGGTGACTTTCTCTTAAAGATGTGACGTTTACATGGACACTTACATCTTCTTGGCCCGGGAAAGTCTGAGCTTACTCCTTCCTGACTGCCACTGTGCGCTTTGCTGCTCACCCGCCAGGAGCGCAGTAACACTTAAACAGGCAATGAAGTGAAGTGTGATCTTTACGTTGTAAATTGTTCTGTTTTCTATTCCAGTGTGCTCTTTAATCCTTCTTCCTAACCAAACTCCTAAAGAGTTTTGTTGTTGCTGTTTTCCAGTGGGTTTTTGTGGGGTTGTTTTCTGTAGCTCTGCAGTGCTAGTAGGCATTAGAGGTATTTTTCTTGTTAATATTCTAGTTACGTCCAATGCAGAAACTCTGGCTTAGGAATATGTTCCTCCTACAACCAAAGCTGATGCCTCCGACAGCTGAAAGAACAAGGGAAGCAAGGGAAGCATCCCTGTTTCCACTTCAAGGATAGAAAGCTGCAGCGTCGGGAGGCCATGGGCCCACACTGAACAAAACATTTTCCAAATGCTCCAAAATATTAGAACTGAGTCCTCCTTACAGTAACGCCCAGGAGTCTTGTGATGTTTAGCCGATCTTTGCCTCATCCTTCCTCGCTGAGGTTTGGAAGTGTAAAGTAAGAATGAAGAGCAAAACTGGAAACTGGAGCCTAAATCTGTCTCTTCTGTCTCATGGAGACAACAGCTGAGATTGCCTCCGCAGCATGGCCAGAGGCCACAGACCCCTCGGTGCTGCTTTGGGCACATCTGGAGCGCCTGCTGGGAAGGGTGCTGTGGGTGGGCAACCTGCAGAAGGGCTGCAGCTATGGGTGCTCACGTGGGTTGTGCTTGTAGCTGCTCTGGAGGTGGCTCTTTCAGAGCCGCGGACATGTACAAAACTCGCAGCACCACTTCAGCCTTTCTAGTTCAAGTGTCGCTAAGTCCCGTGACTTCTTTGAATCATGTGAGTCTGGGGAGGACTGCTATCAGTCTTGTGAGGCCATGAGAAGTTCCAGCCCCCCCGTGGATTCCAGCCTTTTGCAGGACAGAATTCTCAAACGGTGCTTTCCTTCCATCAGAAGCAGCAGCAAGAGAAAGGCTGGGACAGAACCAGAGAGACGAGCGAAACCTGGGGTGTGAAAGAGCTCTTGAATTAGAGGTCAAGGAGACTTGAGAATGGTGATAACAGTTGGCACCTTCTGTCCCCTGCTGTCTCCTTACCTTCTGGGGACAGCTGAGGGAGTAGAAACAAACCCCCCTCCCCAAGGGACAGATCTAATCCTTAAACAGGATGATTTTTTTCCTTCTGGTGTAATGTCACAGTTTTGATTCAATGATTTTGAAGCTACAGGTGTGGCTAAAACTGGATACAACCGATGGCCTTGTGCTAATAAAGTAATGTTAGCAGTCTGGAAAATCGCTCTTGTGTTTAACTTGGTCTCAGAGCCAATAAGCATTTAACACCTGCCTAAGCATGCTTCAGGTTCTCACCTAAGTGACTTGACTAAGTCGTTTCTGGTAGAGCCACACTTTGAGCCCTTCGCTGCCTTAAATCCACTGCCTTTGTAGTTGTTGTTCATTATAATCTAAACTTTGCTGTTATATTGCTGTATGTATTTTACTGTGCATTTTATCTTCAAACCACATAATTTCCGTATTAACATGTACCTTTATGATGAGAATTAAACGGCATAAAGCATCACACCTGAATGAATAATCTTTCATTTTCTTCAAGTATTCTAGAAGAAAAGGAAACTGGGGTCAATGGAGCTGGATACTTCAACAGGAAGCTACGACAGCTCCGAAGCCAAATGCATCTGTTGCTGAGCTCCTCGGTGGTGTTATGACACCAGAGAGAGAAGATAACACAGACTCTATTTATTTTATTTTAACTTAAATTCAAGACCAGTTCTAAAAGACAGACCTGGCAAGTCATGTGCAGCTCATAGCAGGGCCACTGGTTTGTTTTGCTTTTTCTTAAAGCAGATTCTAAAACTTTTTCTCTTCTGGCTTTATTCCATGCTGGAAGGAGCAGTGCTTCTCTCGTGGTTGGAAATACCCAGCCACTTGGGCAGTGATCTCATGCACAGGGCACATGGAATGACACTCTTTGCATTACTGTATCAGCACAACGCACAGAGCTATTGGTTTTCTTTAACCATTCAGAGCTCAGCACTGTATTGTGTGTTTTCCAATGTATTTCAATGGGAATCTTGAAAATTATTTTATTTTCCCTCTCTGGCTTCCTTAGAAATGCTCGAGGATTACATTTTAATAAGATCTCTTCAAAATACTTCCAACTTTGAAAAACTTTATCCTGGAGGATATTGCTATAGGAGTGGGAGCGCAGGCTGGCAAAACTGAAATGCAGTCCACTGCCCTCTGCCACATCTCGGATTTCTTGGGTACCTTTATTTAAAAGAACATATGGTAGAAAAGCAACAGACCAAAAATCCTTCATATTTGCGAAGTCATGAGCCTCTTTCATGAGGACAGACCCTCCTAATGGGGCAGCTCAGCACTCCCACATCTATTTCTGACCCTGAACAGAAGAAATGAAGAGTCTCTATGATGGTACATTTAAAGAAGAGTAACTTTTCCAGAAATGAAAGTCTTGTCCATTACTTAGAATCACAGAATCATAGAATTAGAGAACACCCTGAGCTGGGAGGGACCCACAAGGATCATCGAGTCCGGCTCCTGTCCCTGCACAGGACACCCCAACATTCACCCCGTGGGGCTGAGGGTGTTGACCAAAGGCTTCTGGAATATTGTCAGGCTGTGCCTGCTTCCCTGGGAGCTGTTCCAGTGCTCCACCAGCCTCTGGGGGAAGAACCTTCTCCTCATGCCCAACCCAACCCTCCCCTGGCAGCTTCCTGCCATTCCCTCGGGTCCTGTCGAGTGCACTACTCGTGTGCAGTGCTTGCACGGTGATGCCAAGGTTAGTGTAAGACTTTTCTGCCACGGGATGCTGATGTAAGCATCAAATGTGTACGGGTGAATGCTGCCCTTGACCCGATTCAGTGCATTAGGGTTAACCTTTCTGTTGGTTTGTGTTTTTCCTAGAGGTTCACTGAATCTAAATTTTCTGTTTAAAAAAAGCAAGGATTTATTCCGTGTTCACATTACATCACTCCATGTGACTCCTTCTGGGCTATTTTTGTAGCCTGTGGTCATATCTCTTAATTCCTAGAATCAGGATGATAAATTTTAACACTGAACTTTGACTTTCTTAGTGAACTTCTGTATTTTTTGATGGCAGAGTTCCTCATTTTACTTCTCTTTTGAGGCTGGCATTTCTGTAAACTGTCTGTTTACCGTGTGGAGTGGAGTCTGCTTTACTTTCCAGAATACCTGCATTTCAAAATGGTATTTTGCTTTCTTCTTCCCACCCCCCTTTTTGTCTTTTTTGTGTGTGTGAGCAGAGTGGGATGACAACCCTGTGTTTCAGCTTGCTTTTCAAAAACATAGTGCATGCTTTAATGCTGCTTTGTATGAGTAAAGTGCTACGTATAAACAAAACCTGAGATCACCACCTCTTTATATACTCTGTGTACCTTTATTCCAGAAGTCAGCATCCCAGAAGGTTCTTTGGGATACACTCATCAAGGATTTTCAGGTTATGTGCGAAATTTTTGTAAATACAAGGCAGCTTTTTAACCCTTCTAGTCAAAGCAGATGGTATTTCAGCTTCACTCTAAAAACCTCTCTCAGTATTTTCATGTCATATTGCTGGTTTTTTCCCCTCCAGTTTCTGAACGTTGGAGAAACAACTGTGTTTATCCTACTTAATTAAACAAAGGTCAAGCAGGCCAAAACATGCACTTTCCAGACTTTTGTGAGGATTTTGTGAAGGAACAAAAGCATCACTAAATCAGAGCCATAATCTTTCTAAAAAGCCTAGGCAGTCCTGGATTAGCAGATCAAGATTTTGACAACTATACAGCATCAGATCTGGATCAAAATCTTGTGTCCTGAATCCTTGTCAAAGCAGGAGACGCACATGATTTAAACTATAAGTAATGTATGTCCATAGATAGATTACTTCTTCTTCTTGATCAAGGATTAGTCAGAACCCTGTACTTCAGGCCCACTTTGGAGGCTGAAAATCTGCCCATTTGGTATTTCATTAGTTGGACCAAGATGAACGTAATCAACTTTCAGGATTGGAAATCAAGTAAAATCAGATCACCACAGATCAGAAATGGGAAAGGGATGAAAATCTCTTGAAATTACTTAACCGAGCTGCTGTCACTTAGAAGTGACAAACTGTGATAATTTTGTAATGTATTTTGTAAAAGTAGAAATTAATTTCAAAGCAACTGTATATACACCCTTTTGGAGGGAGCTTGCTGTGTGATTCTCTCGTACTTCATGTACTTGCTACATATGGTAAAACATCAAGATCTGTATTTTAATATTTCAGAGAGGGATGTAAACTGAAATCTGGTAACTCAGTTCAGAGATGTCTCTAAATGTCGCAGTCAGATTGTGTAATGGGCTTTCTCATAAACGGAAGGCACCTGCCCTGTAAATCAGCTCTGGGAGTGCCCAGTTGTAGCCCGTCAGCGGGACACGTTCTACCTTAACCGTGGTCCGTATGAGGTAATAGAAACCCCGAATCCTGACGTGTAAGAATATTTCAATACCGTTCCGCTCCAGCATAGATCACGCAGCTCTAAGCGTCTGGCAGTGCAGAGGAACCGCAGGATAACGCTGCCAAGGAGAAAGGCTGTTGTTGTTATACAACAAGAATTATGGGGGAAGTTGTGCAGTTGGATACTGAAACAACCGATTGCCAGCCTTTGCTCCTCCGCTCTGTTCCCAGATTCCCTCATGGATTCACCACGTGTCCTTAGGCAAACCAATCTGTTTTCATTGTCAAGTAACAGCTAAAAACATAAAACGCTTGCGGTGCAGGTGATTTAGAGTTTAAAGGTGCTGTTCTAGAGACTCAATCTACTGACTTTAAAAAAAAAAGAAGTTGAAATGATCTTTCCCTCCAAACCGAAGAAGCATAAACCGCAGAACAAAAGCACTGTTAGCTGCAAGAAGTAGTTTGTCAAAAAGTGTGAGCTGTTGCTAAATGAAAATGTGAAGACCCTTGGCTTTGGTAGGTGAAATATAAAATCATAGCAAGGCGAACACAAAACACAAAAGGCAACTTACAGCAGGCATAAAACTATAAAAGAGTTTCAAATGCACAGAAGAAGAAAATCAGCCTCTAATTGAGGAGAACTTTACATTGATTGCTATGACATGGGAGGTCACAGTCCGGGGAAAACACTTTTGTGTTTGTTTACCTCACTCTTCCTAATCAGCTGTCGCTGGATTCGTGGTACTTTGTGAAGTGCTGTGAGCATCTAGGCTAGGGAATGCATACAAATACACCCCAGAGTGCCTGCTTTCCGAGTCTGCCTGATTCTTATGCAAATCTACCTTTTCAATCCCTCCAGATGACTGTACAGGCTTGTGAGACGTCCAGATGGGTCATGTGACAGCCTTATGAAAATTTTATTTTTCTCTGCCATCCTTTCATTTTCGCAGCTGCAGAGCCCTAATCGAGTCAGTTGCTTATAGTGTAGAAGCTGGTTTAGCTCTCTAAAAATCCCTGCTGTCCTTTTCTGTTCCTTTGAATTTTACTGAACATGTATCTGGCACAGGGACCGATCTGTGCGCTGTATTCAAATGCGGGTGCATCCTGAACTGGCACAATGCTGTAAGTACTGTCTCCTGTTTTGTTCTCAGCTCTCATCCTGAATTCCTAACATTCTTTCTTGTTTTAAACCCCTGAGCACTGAGCTGGCATTTGGAAACCGGTCACGAGTGGTGTTCCCCGGGGTTCAGTGCTGGGTCCAGTCCTGTCCAACATCTTTATCAATGATCTCGATGAAGGCATCGAGTGCCCCCTCAGCAAGTTTGTGGATGACACCAAGCTGGGTGCAAGTGTGGATCTGCTTGAAGGAAGGGAGGCTCTGCAGAGGGGTCTGGACAGGCTGGGTCGATGGGCTGAGACCAACGGGATGAGGTTCAACAAGGCCAAGGGCAGAGCCCTCCATTTGGGTCACAACAACCCCAGGCAGCGTTCCAGGCTTGGGGAAGTGGCTGGAGAGCTGCCTGGCAGAGAAGGACCTGGGGGTGTTGGGTGACAGCGGCTGAACATGAGCCAGCAGTGGCCCAGGTGGCCAAGAGGGCCAGTGGCATCTTGGCCTGTGTCAGACCCAGCGTGGCCAGCAGGAGCAGGGAGGTGATTGTGCCCCTGTGCTCAGCACTGGTGAGGCTGCACCTCGAGTGCTGGGGTCAGTTCTGGCCCCTCAGTCCAAGAAGGACCTTGAGGAGCTGGAGCGCGTCCAGAGAAGGGCAACGAGGCTGGGGAGGGGCTGGAGAATAAGCCCTGCGAGGAGAGACTGAGGGAACTGGGGTTGTTTAGCTTAGAGACGAGGAGGCTGAGGGGAGACCTCATCCCTGTCTACACCTGCCTGAAAGGAGGCTGTGACGGGGTGGGTGCAGGTCTCTTCTCACAGGTGACAGCGATGGGACGAGAGGAAATGACCACAAGTTGTGCCAGAGGAGGTTTAGACTGGACATTAGGAAGAATTTCTTCACTGAAAGGGTGGTCAGGGATTGGCACAGCTGCCCAGGGAGGGGGGGAGTTGCCATCCTTGGTTTTAAAAGACAGGTAGATGAGTTCCTTAGGGACAGGGTTTAGGATGGAGACAGGCATGGATGGACTCAGTGATCTCAGAGGTCTCTTCCAACCTTATGATTCCATGATTTTTTAGGGAGCTCTTCAGAGTAAATCCCACATCTCCTTATCTGGTTGACAAGAGCTCAACCAGAACCCCTTACTGTTTACATGTGATGTAGGCTTTTTTCCTAGACTGTTGCTTTGCATTCACTTGCACAAGATGTAATCTACTATTTCTTAATCTAATATTTTGCTTTTTCAATGCATGTTCTGGGCTCAAGAATCTTCAAAAAACGTGTAAATCAGCACTTTCTTGCCTTCCTATTTACTCCTGTTTTTCTTTTTCATAACCTTTTGAAGAAGTCACCTGGGTTTTTTTCCAACCAGACAATATCTATAGTGTAAGAGGTAAATTAATTATAACATATGTGGAATTCATGAACAATAGACAAACCCCCAAATTTAGTAACTTCAGTTCTGGTCGTACATAAGAATATTGCTGCTTAAGCCAGTGATAAGCATATCATAGAATCATAGAATCATAGAACAGTTTGAGTTGGAAGGGACCTCAAAGGCCATCCGGTGCCACCCCCTGCCATGGGCAGGGACACCTCCCACTGGATCAGGGTGCTCCAAGCCCCATCCAACCTGGCCTGGAACACCTCCAGGGATGGGGCAGCCACCACTGCTCTGGGCACCCTGGGCCAGGGCCTCCCCACCCTCACTGTGAAGAATTTCTTTCTCATGTCTAACGAGCAGAAAGGTGCAGCCTTCAAGAGACAGTTTGCGTATGCAAAAAGAGACTCTTTCTGCAATCCCAGAGTCTGTAGCAACTTGGGCTGCAGTTTCACAAACTAAATAATTGGATCTGTAGGCTGTACCAAATGAGGAGATTCCAGTCTCCGCACACCTTATCCACAAGTTGGCCCTTCCTGCTCCTTCCCTTGCACTGATCAAGTGCTGGGACTGCGAGCCAAGTGACATTGTTCTTTTCACAAGTGCCCTTGGAGTGTCACGACCACTAGATCAGTGTGAGAGAAGGTGCAGAAGTGTGGAGCTGGGGATGAACAGGAGAAAAGGGACTGTCCCTTTGGCAGCAGTGTATAATTAGACTGTCACGTACACTGTGAAACGGCACCTAAGCCTTAGAGCACAGCAGTACTCCTGCTTTCAGAGAAGTCCAAGGTTCAGAGAACTTAACCAAACCCACAGTGACAGCCAGGGCTGTAGCCCAAGGGCTCCGATGCACCCTAGGCAAACCCCACGAACTGCTGCCCACTTTATGCCCACTGTGGCTTGCTCTGAGCCCACCGGTGACTGTTACGCAGGTTTGTACTCGCCCTGCTGATGCTGCAAGGGAGAGCTCGTGTCAGGACATTAAGCCAAAACCTGAAACATTCTCCAAAGACAGGCTTAGTTAAATCCGTCCGATGGTGTCTAATTCTAGTCAGAATAACTTGCAAAACATTTTTTAGCCCAATTCTATAAAATTTAAGAATCAAAAAGTCCCCTGCAATCTCTGGATTATAAATAGCTACATGTAGCTGGCATTCCCACGGGAAAGCATACTGGGTGGCAAACACCTACTGCAGGGCAGGTGATGCAGCAGCTTTGGAAGGGATGGCAGTGGGCAAGGCAGAGGAAGAGAGAAATGTATGCAGCCAGGTAGAGGTTAGGGCTGCCTGACAGCAGCTGGTTGTTTACTCTTATAATATCGATGGAAATCGGAATAGCAAGTTCGGGCTAAGCTTAAAAATAAAGCAGTTTAGGCTGTTGGATGCTGATGTAACTGAAAGCAACTGTAGAGCACATCAACAGCTGCTTCAGTGCGACATACTGACAGTCACAATGACATTCAGTTCCTCTAAAATGCTAATGAAGACCAAGGCTGTTATGCCCCACATTAAATAGTTGTTGTAAGAGTAGTATTTATAGGGCTTCATTAAGTTATAATGAAATAATAATTCTACGTGCTCTCTTATGATAAATGTTTTCTTCAAACTACTCTTCCTTCTTTTCCTTGCATGAGGAATGCAGTATTTAGTGTGAAAATGACCAGTTTTCCTGAGAAAATAGTTTGTACTATAGTGTGTACTATAGTGTGTACTAACGCACACAAATTATTATTTATAACACTGCTCCACTTGGGCTACCAAGCATTTTATATCCTCGTGGAGTGTTCTTTTATAAAACACTATTTTCAGCATGTCTTTGGGTTTTTTGAAAGACTGCTTAGGTTTCTTCCCCAGCAGAATAATTGAATTTACTCTGGATTATCAAATTCTACAGTACTTGCCACTTCCCAGTCGCACTTCCTTACCAAGAACTTGAACTGCAAAGTAAAGGTAATTAAAGCATGCTGGCTTTTTGCCAAATTCCAAGGTAGGCTTCCTTGGCAAGCAAGCATCATCTCAAATGTTTCCTGTAAGTTGTTCTGCTTTCCTCTAGGAAAACCTATTTTATAGAAAGGGAGTCCCAGCTATCCTTACTTCTTGACTATTTTATTATTTACTGCTCCGTATCCCTACATAGCAGTAGCATATTTTGTTGTAGATTTTTTCCATTACTCACAAAGCCACACAAACATCTCGGAGCTTTCCTCAGAGAATTCTTAACTTCCTACAAAAACAAGCAACGAAAAGCTAGTGGGAAAAGCAACCAGAAGATTTTTAATCACTTGACTGTTTCCTATCCCTGAGAGAAACTGGGATTTCCCACATGTTTAAGCTAAATGCTCAAATGAATTACATGGCTTGTATTAAACAAAATAAATCCATGCTCTATTATTTTATATGAACCCCACTGTGTTAAATACAAGATCACATTTCTTACCCATACCCTAAGGTTTCCTAGGACTGCTGCAGAAAAGGAGATTCTTGAAGGGGCCTGTTTTATATTTTGGCCGCTTAGAAGTGAGATTTCATTGTGTTTTTCAAATGTATGAACTAGCCGCCCTCTGTCATTCCTCTTGATGAATGGAAGCTCCTTAAATCCTATGTTTTAAATACAAAATGTTGGCTAACACGTGTGTACGGTAACTCGGTGTCTTTAATGTACGAGTTTACTGTGCTTACGCTCACTATGCTCCTCCAGAGAGCAGAGACTCTGGGACGTATTCTAATATCAGATTTCACCACTTTGAGTATTGCAAGGACAAATTGTTACACTTGCAGTAGTGCATGGTGCTAAAGTGCGAAAGCTTTGTGCTGATAGTCTTTAAATACTCCAGCCTGCTGTAAGGTGTGTTCAAATGAAGATATAACTGCACGAACGCTTGGCATGTATCATTACATATTTGTACATTTAAAAGTAACGGCCCACCCTGGAGAGACTCCGGAAGCCAAGAAGAATGCCAGGTGCCTCTGGAAGAGATGATCTCTCTTCCTTATCGTCAATTTACTAATAGGGAGTTTACCAAATTTAGTAAATCCTGCCCTGACAAGTAATGATTTTTTAAATTTTTTTTTTTAATCCTTATGTGTTCTAAGGTTGTGTTTGCTTTGCCTTGGTTTTTTTATCCTGTGATTTGGGGTTTTTTCATCCTCCATCTCAAAATTTTAAGGTAAATCTTGGCTTCCTACACCTGTCTAGGCTACATGAAGATGGGTAGGAAAGTACAATTGTAGAAGTTAAAGGGGGAACTTCAGTGATTATAAAGAAAGTCATGAAAGTAAATAATCTCAGCAGTATGCTTTACTATGATAGCAATAAAAACTTGAAGTTAGACCTTTGGTTTCAGTGGAAATATCCTGAATTCTCCTAGATATAAACATAGCAGGTGTGAAATATTGATTTATAATACATTTAATTTATAGTAATATATAAAAGGTATCCTGTGTTTCAAATATTCTGAAAACTTGTTTAGGAAAGTATGCAATATTTAATTTGAACACAGCTGTGTCTATAATCACCAATACGTATTTAAGAGGAGCTGACTGTATGTTATCAAACACTAAACGAAGCCTAAGGAAAAAAACAAGTAAATCATTTTTCTTGCATTCTTGTCAGCCAGGAGCATGATCCCACTTGAAAACCTGATAAATCAAAATCCATCACTTGAGGAAATAACTTTATTGCTTTGTACTGAATATTTCACCTAAATACTTAGTTTAAATGGCTAATTTTTGAAGTCTGTCATCCCGAACACTACAGAAAGTCAGAGAATTTAGCCAGAGTGTTGGGTCAAGTACCAGAGACTCGGCTGTAAAGCATCTCAGGACTGCAAGCACCAGTGCGAGATCACTCTGATTGTTTTTCATTCACCACAAGGCCCTCACAAGAGTAAAAAAATCCACCTTCATTTCCTTTCAAAAGACAATCTTACAAGAACTGTATCTGTCAAGTACAGTTCCGGGCAGATGTCTCAGCAATCAGCCCTCCTCAGGTAGCGACAATGCCTCTGAGTTACACCCTAGTTGCCTGAGGGATGATTTAACTTTACTGTAATTACAGAACCATCATAAAGGACCACTGACCCCGCAAGTAATACACCGTTTAGAATGAAGATAATAGCATGGCATACATAAAAGAACTAAAAAGGTGTGTTGGAGTCACCAAACCCCAGGCTGGAATTATAAGTAAATATATATTATATACTGGCAACAAGAATTTGCTATTCCTTTCCCTCTATTTAACTTTATTTAAGTGTGTGGGGGGGTAAATATCCTTTTTTCATTTTGTCAGAAACTTGGTGTGTGAATACAGCCTCAGGTCACTCGAACTCACAAAGATGGTAACAACGTTCAGTTTATGAAAACAGATCCTTAGTCCCCAAAAAAGACTTTGCTTTTTTTTATTCAGCCTTACTATCAAATAAAACTGGTGTCTCAGCAATAGTGTTTGTGCAGTTACTGAAGTTCTGTCACCGTTCCATCCAGGTGAAATGTAGCGCAAAGGCTGACATAGTTTGTTGCTAATAGAAAGCTTCTGTCTCCACCAGAAATAAGACTGAAGTTAAGGAATGTCTGAATGAATAAATCTGAATACATCTGAGTATTAGATACACATCTTGAAAGTATCAAAAATACTCGGGTACAACCAGACATGTCGATACTCATTTCTCTGCAATTGCTGAAAGATTTAACAAATCTACTAACACAGCACACTGGAGTTTTGCAGGGAGGCATAGCAATAGACTCGTATGTTTGCATTCCTTAGACCTGATGTCTTTGCTAATTACTGTGCGAGTAATTGAGTTGTTTTGCTCATAGCATTGTTTTGGGGTTTTATTATCTTGCAAAAAGAAATGAAAAAAAAAAAATTCTTACAAAAATAAAACCAAAAATTAACATCATTTTATATGGGAAACTTTAAATATGATTACATGGGTCTGTTGGAGCGAGTCCAGAGGCCACGAAGACAATCCAAGGGCTGGATCACCTCCTGTACGAGGCCAAGCTGGGAGAGCTGGGGTTGTTCAGCCTGGAGAAGACAAGGCTCTGGGGAGACCTTAGAGCAGCTCCCAGGTCTGAAAGGGGCTCCAGGAAAGCTGGGGAGGGGCTCTGGATCAGGGAGTGCAGGGATGGGACGAGGGGAACGGTTTTCAGCTGCAAGAGGGGAGATTGAGATGAGATCTTAGGGAGAAATGTTTTGCTGTGAGGGTGGGGAGGCCCTGGTCCAGGGTGCCCAGAGCAGTGGTGGCTGCCCCATCCCTGGAGGTGTTCCAGGCCAGGTTGGATGGGGCTTGGAGCCCCCTGACCCAGTGGGAGGTGTCCCTGCCCGTGGCAGGGGGTGGCACTGGGTGGGCTTTGAGGTCGCTTCCAGCCCAGACCATTCCATGATTCTGTGACACTACATTCACGTTTCCACTGGAGGAAAAGCAAATCCTGATGCGTATAATCACTGTCATTACCACTGTCCCCTCCAAGGGGAATGAATTTGGAACAGAAAAGCCTTAACAAATGAATGAAACATCTGATAAAAACATCCCCCACCTTTACAATCCCGGACTCAATTAGCCATATACATATGCAATTTCTTTTAAAATAGGGTCGCTATACTGGTGTGTCACCGCACAGAGCTTCCCATGCTGAAATCTGCCACGTTCTGCTGCTGACAAGGACAGCGCTGGTAGCTTCTATGAGTCTGTGACCTGCCACAGAGATGTGGCCCACATGCTGAAATTGTCACCAATGCACCTCTTACTCCTGCTCTTGCCCTAAAATGCTACTTACATACGTGCATGCTTTGCACAGAGAGGTTATACTTGTACAGCTACCAAGCTTAATTATCTTAAAAATAACAATCTGTCACTGTTGTCACACGGCCATTAGCATGTTTCTGAAGTTATGTGCTTACACCGTGATTTTTAATTGTCCTGCCCTTCTGCGCATAGTTTGCTGTAGGTGAGAGAGTTGTACAGAGTATCAAAGGCTGCCTAAACCATGGGTATATTTGCCAAAGGTAATGTATGCCTTTGATCACCTATCTTTGATTACCTGAATGTTTGAGATGAACTTGAAAGACAATGGATAAATAGGCTTGTGCTGAAAGCCAAATACTTGGGTCTTTTTCCTTACTTTGCATAGCTCTTTATAACAGAATCCAGTAAATGAGTTCCAGTTCTCTTAGCGTATGAATGTGTGCACGTCGCTACAACGGACTTTAGTCTTCTTGCTGGCTACATTGAACCTTTGAATGATGGCAGGTATTTACAACCTTATATCTATATTCTAATTAGTCGGGCCGTACCTGGGAATAGCAGTGCTGGAGAGCAGCTTGGATGGATGCACTGGCTAGGCTGCTTTTGAGCCCCTTGTCTCTTAGGATCTGCCTTTGATAAAAGCAGAATGTGACATCAAAAAGAACACAGGTGAGAGTTTCTGTACACAGGACAAAGGTACGACAACAACAACCAGCTCCTCCTCAAAACTATAGCAAAAAATGTTTGGCTTTTCCATGAAGAATCACAACAAATAGGATTTATGAAAACATAAAGGGATGTTTATAATTTTCTTGTTGCCTATCATCCTTCCATATGTGAATGTGTACATGCAAACAGACTCAGACACAGCCACACACTCATGCACCTGTGCACGCACACACATATTCCTATTTCACCCTGTCGCTACTGATCCAATACTCGTGATTCTTCACAGCGAACTGAGATTTCGCTGTCATCCTAATGGACATTATTAGAATGAATAACCTCTAGAGAAACTAAGTATTGAATGCAGCTCCATTATCACACACTGGAAATTGTTCCTGCACAGGAAAAACAATGCATAGCTTGAGGTCGTCCAAATCAGATGATTGGTCTGCCTTTATGGAGCTTTATCAGGTATAATAAAAAATGTTCTGCAGCTGAGCAATTATACATTATTCAGGCTAGATTCTAAAAATGTTTGTTAGGGAAGAGCTATTTATGCTCTGTTATTTTTAAACTGCATTACCCAGCTCTGAATAAATTTTATTGTGGTTAGACTTTTTCAGAAAGTCAAAATAAACCAAATAAACCAGTTCGGTTAGGTTTCAAAAATAGAACACATGTATAAATCAAAGTGCTGTATTTATTGTCTATGAAGTAGGAGTTACTGTTCAAACAGCAACAAATTAAAGACTAGATTTTTTTTCTCCCCTGTTGGACCTCCAGCGATGCTTATTCAGACTGAGTGGTTACTCGCTGTGCAGGTGGCACCCTTCAGTTCAGCATCTCCACATTAAATTTATGACGCAGTCTCAGTAGACAGCAGTAGAGCAATTGGCTTAGTGAAGACAGGAATGTTACTCAGATTCTTGATCCTTCTGTTGGGAATCCAACTTCTGTGCCTTCCAGTGCCTTTCCAACCACATGGAAAACCCACAGGTGTGGTTACCTAAGAAAATACAACTACACCTGTCAGACACAATTTAACACTTTGAAACCACACGGCTTTAGTGACATTTGTAATTTTATCTTAGTTTTTCAGTCAGCATGTTTTGCATTTACAAACAAAGGGGTGGCCGAGGTCCACGACGGCAAAGGAGGCAATGGGCATGGGCTGAGTTGTGCAGCAGGGACAATTGTCTGCATGCAGGACCTGTGCTTGACAGCTCAGGTTTCAAAGTTATAGCCAGCACTTGTGTGTGTCGCAACTCCTTTTCTCACTAGAAGAAAAATAAATCTTGGTAATAAGTATTGCGAACGAATATCTGAAATTTATGAAAGCAACTGAACTCCTGTCAGGAGAAGAGTCTGAGAGAACTGGATGGGGTAATGCAGTGCCTCTGGATTTTCCTAGAAGCAAACTGCATTGCACTGAAATCGGAGAAGCAGAAATTCTCTGCTGCACTGCACAGAATGAGCCCAGAGACACTGGATATCTGCAATACCATAAATTACAGCGAGAGCATATGGTGGGCTGGGAACTGGTAGAGAGGCTGCTGAACATTTTCAGAATGTCTCATGTAAGATTGCCAGTGAAGAAGAGATTATTGCTTACCAGGTATAGAGCTGCTCTCTCAGAGTAACTTACTTATTACTGTAAGGCTTAATGAAAATCTGTTTCAATTTTACTCTGAAGTGTTTCCACACAATATTGTACTGAAAATCTTTTGCAATGGATGTTATCATCTAATGTTTTTATTGCTAAGTTTATATAAGGACAATCCAAGAACCATATAGGTATGACTACCTAACAGATGGATTATAGTATTAGAGGCAGAATGGATTCTGGAAGAATACACAAATATAGAGGATTATAGTCCTTGACAGTACGAGGAAATGTATATGGTTTTTTAGATAACACTTTCATTGAAGGAACATGTTTAAAGCACTAAAAAGGAAGAAAGAAAGGGAAAAATAAAGCAAATAAATTTATATACAGAATGAAGTGGTCAACAGATAAGCCAAAAGGTGTTTGCAGTACTGTGGAGGCAGCTACGGCACAGCGTGCTGACCTCGGCAGTGTGTCTCGCAGGGTGTGCATCTGTGTGAAACGCACGAGGAGAAACTTTGCACGACAGCTTTTGGCAGCTGTCCTAAAGCACTGACAGTGGCTTGATCCTGCAAGTAAATAAAGCAAAGGGAATTTAAAAAGTTATACTGCAGCGTGAGGTGGTAACAGCATATGTAAGGCTTGTATCGGACAGTGCACTCTGGTATGGTACAGTCCAGGGCTTGACTCTACACCAGACGAAGACTTACTGAAGGCAACCCTTGGGGGCTAGAACCTGCAGACACACAAGCTTACACGAGCCCGTCTCAGCCTGACCGGCCTCCTCTGAGTTCTCTGAGTGCAGGAATTGCTCAAATGGATCTCCTTCCAGAGTCCAGCCTTCCCAGGGAAGTAATGAAGTCACGACATGCTTAATCTATGTGGTGCCTGTGGGAAGGCAGGTGTTATTCTCCTAAGGAAAAGAAAAACTCCCCGGTTTTGGGAACTCCCAAATAGCTTTGCTGTTTGGCTGAAGAGATGCTGAGCAGAGTGGAGAAAGGTAGGCACCACCGCCAGCCCATTTAGTTGGATACCGATAAAATAAAAGTTAAGGGTTTGTTCAGGGTAAAACAACAGAAATAATTAATGTGGACAGGCTGTGCTATGGTTTCCATTCTAGCAAAACAAGTTTACTGCTTTAACAACTTCATAAACAAGATGTCCTATTGTAATGTATGCCATTTAAATTCTACAGTGCATGGAAAATCCCAAACAAACTATAAATTACATTCCCATTCCTCTTCTTTGATCACTTCAGTGACACAGGGAAATAATAAAAGTCTCCCAGATGAACTATAAAATATAAATAGTTCATGCACCATCATACAGATAAGATATTCCTTATTCTGAGTCTTTCTCTTTTAGGTTGCTGCTGCTTGATTTGTTCAAGATCACTTTTTCACAGCCTCTTTATGATGGACTTTATCTAACTTGACTTAAATTTTTCCTAAGCAATGGTCTCTTACCAAAAAAAAAATCTCATGGGGGAATAAAAGAATTATTTATAGTGTTTATCAAAATAACATGTAGAAGTACAATGCTTTGAATGTGGCTCAGATTGAATAACCCTGGACAAAACGACGTTTGTCTAGAGCAATCCTTGGCTTGAGGAGTAAGGGAGTAAGATTTGACACCCAAAATTCCACAGTTAAGAGTGTGCATACATTTCTTCTCTTTCCTGGCCATCATGCACTCCTAGTTCTTGCTGTTCTTTCTTCTGAGGCTTATAGATATTTTATGTACTTGGCTGCCCAGGGAGGTTCTTAAGTCTCCATCTCTTGGAGGCGTTTAAAAGGTGGGTACACGAGGTGCTCAGAGATCCGGTTTAGTAGTGGACAGGTACGGTTGGACTTAAAGATCTCAAAGATCTTTTCCAACCAGGGGATTCTAAGATACAATGAAGGTTATATGATGCCACTTAGAACTTCTACTTTTTGAAAGTCTCCCAAGTAATCACAGTAAAGCAGACTGAGAGGGCACGAATACTGCACATGGCAAACGGAACCACAACAAAGAAATAAGAGGTTTAACTTCTACATGCTTTTACGTGCTTCTTTTCACCAGGCAATATTAAAACTTCTCAGGGACAGTCACTCAGTACCATCCACCCTGCTTTAATGATGAGGAAACTGAAGCCTGTGAAGCCAAGATGGCTCTGCCTGTGTGATGTACCCAACGGGTGAAAGGGAGTTCCCAAGCCTACAACCATGGGGCAGATGTGTCCAATAGCTTGAGAAAACAGTTACTATCACTCTCCCACTCTAAAGCCCTTGTAGCACTGGTTCTCATTCTCCTTCCAATCACTCCCGGGGCTGCATTCTCTAGAGGCAGAAACCACTCAGATGGTGAAAATGTAAGCTTTGATTATATGCCTGGACAAATGACAGTCTAATACCCGGACCCTGCAAACCCAACCACTAAACACAAACATAAACCAGATCAGCCTTCCTAAGAATGCTAATAGTTTTCCATTTATTTTGGAAAGTTCGTCCCTTTTTGTTTCCCTTCTACGTTAGTGCCGCAGTGTTTGACTTCTTTGGCTGGTTTCCTTGTTTGCTTTTCCTTCTTTCTTGTAATCACTGTATTTCTTCGCATGTGCTACAAGTTTAACTCTCTGTGATTTGGCCTGCTTTCCTCCATGTCTGTATTCATCTGTTCCATGACTATAATCCTTGATCCTTCTACTCTTTTAAAATAAGTTAAAACTTTATGAATGTTTTTCTATCAAAACCATCTCTTCTTCAGGGGGTATCCCTCTTTTCTTTCCCCCTTTAAGCTTCTCATGGCTTGTTCTTATTTGACATTACAAGATTTTAAGCTTCTTTTGCATGTTTTGCCAAAATCACTTCTACTCTCTACCATATTACATGGATCCACTTTGTCTTAAGCCATGTGGGTATTTGCTGTACGCACTGCTCTGAGTTTATTTGTTTCTCCAGGGCCAACTCTTGCAGTCGGATACGTGGCTGGGACTCCTGTTAAAGTCACATAAACTGTGTATGTGCGTCAGAGGACTCCTCAGTTTAAATGTGACACTGAAGAGAAAAGCTGCTCTATAAGAATTGGAAAAAAACGATTTGCATTCATAAATTTTGTCCTTGGAGTATGGCACCATCTGGGTCTGGATTTGTTTTATCTGGGGTTTTTTTGGTAGGTCTGAGCCCATGGCATGGGGGAAGAGAAAAAGAAGAGTATAAATGCTTTTCCTAATAGAAAGGATGAAATCTCCACTTGCAAGAGTGCTACAGAAGTTCAGTCAATTCTTTCTTTTAGCAATATCCACTAAATTGAAGGCATTATTACATTGGAATAAGCGGATAACTTCTACAACATATGGGAATAGTCCTGAGTTACAGTATTTTAGGGACATGGAAATTTCTGCTTCAGCCTTTCGGAACTCCTGGTTGCTATCCCCATTTCAATCTCCTATTACTTGGCAACCACATCACTTCCTGGAGGGCACCAGTAGCTAAAGAACCATACTTTTTTCCTATTAGGTGCTTAGGAGAGGCAAACCCTTGCTATGCCTCTGTGAGATTAATGCGACTTTAGCTGAACTTAAGCCTTGGTTTATACCAGAATAAACATCCTTCTGTAGAGAAATCCCAAATAAGGCTGAGAGAATTTTGCTGGAGGCTCTCTTCAGAGAAGTGCTTATTTAATTAACAATTAATGTGTGACAGTAAATGCAAACGTGTGCGCTCTTTAAAAACCATTCTGGTGTTTTACTTTGCAATGGCTGTCCTTGGAAGTGTTCCTTTGATGATAACTTGCTCACCACCTGACCTGCGGTGCTGGAGGGTTTCAGAGCGTGAGCTGGGAGAGGTTGAGCTGTGGAGCGCTGGGAACACCTCTGCCCCAGCAGAACCAGCCAGTGCCCCTGTTCTTACTGGGAACGGTGCCCAGCACACACTGGCAATGGATGGATGGTTCCCTGCCCACCCTGCCCTGTCTCCTCCTGGGAGAGCGCCTGCACACCAGGTTTTGTTTGCTTTACTTCTCCCCAGCTACCTTAAATTGGGTATTAGGAAGACACGTCTTCCTGTGAGGGTGGGGAGGCACTGGCACAGGCGGAGTCTTACAACACATTATCAGCCTTGTTATTTAAAGATAAAAGAACCCTGCAGCCGGTGTCTCGGCCGTGTCTGCAACGGTTTCAGGAAGGCTCCATCAGAAATACCCGCTACACAAACAATAAACACACTGCAGTCCTCGTGGCCTTCGTAACTGGTACCTGGAGTTACTGAAATGACAGTGTAGTAGTTCTTCCCATGAATGCTGCTCTCTGTAAATAACGTGGGTTACAAATGTGAACGTGCAGCGAGCTACACTTCAGCAGAACAAGGAGGAAGAAATTATTAGGCAGAAATGTTTTGCTGTGAGGGTGGGGAGGCCCTGGCCCAGGGTGCCCAGAGCAGTGGTGGCTGCCCCATCCCTGGAGGTGTTCCAGGCCAGGTTGGATGGGGCTTGGAGCCCCCTGACCCAGCGGGAGGTGTCCCTGCCGATGGTAGGGGGGGACTGGGTGGGCTGTGAGGTCCCTTCCAACCCAAACCATTCTGTGATTCCACCTCACACACATCTCTGGACACACCCCAGCCCGTTCCGGGGTCGCTCTCCGGCAGCCCGGGCCTGGGGGCAGCTCTCCCCCACCTCATCACTGCACTCGATTAATTACCCGCCACTCCCCAGCCCCCAAATGGCGGCGCGGGGAGACCGAGCCCTATCGACAGCTCGGCGCTCCATATCGACAGCTCGGCGCTCCAACGCCTGGCGCGGTGGGAGGGGGAGGAAAGGGAACGCAGGGAGGAGCGCGTTCCATCGACAGCTCGGCGCTCCGCAAAGCAGGCGCGGGGGGAGTGGGAGGAGGGGAGCGCGGCAGCGGCAGGGCGGGCGCCGAGCGCCGAGCGGCGGATGGGCGGGGATAAAGGTGTCGCTGAGGGCGGCGCCGCCATCTTGGCCGGGGAGCGGGGCGAGTGGCGCCCGGCGGGGCGGGGGCCTGGCGGGAGCCGCGGGCGGGCGGGTACGGAGGTAGGAGCGGCGGCGGGTGGCAGGGAACGGGGGGAGAAGGGCTCCTCCTCCGCTTTCTCTTAGGCTCTCCCTGCCTTGGCGCCGGGAGTACCGGCCCGGGTGAGGGGAGCCGCAGCGGGAGCGGCCGCTGCACTGACAGGGACCGGGGGCGCGGTGGGTCCGGGGGAGGCGGGGGGGCTGGGAGTGGAGGCCTCGCGGCTGCTGGGCCGGGGCCAGGGCCAGGGCCAGGAACGGGAGAGGGTGCCCGAGGCTCCAGAAGGCCCGAGGCCGGGGGTGCCAGGGCTGCCCGTGGGGGATTGCCAGAAGCTGGGCGGGGGACACCGTGGGCTGGGGGGCATTGCCAGAAGCCGGGGGGGAGGTGGGTGCCGGGGGGTGCCGAGGATGCCCGGAGGCCGGAGGGGGAGTGTCAGAGGCTGAGGGGGGGATGCCCGAGGGCGGAGGAGCATTGCCCGGGGGTGCCGGGGCTGCCCGGGGAGGGGCATTGCCAGGAGCCGAGGGGGGGGGTTGGGGTGGTTGCCTAGAACTGGGAGGGTGCCCGGGGGGCTGGAGGCAATTGTCAGGAGCTGGGGAGGGAGATTGGCTGGGGTGATGCCCAGGGGCGGGGGACATTGTCATAAACCGGCCGAGGTGCCGAGGGTGGCCGGGCGGATTGCCCGGGGTGTGCCAGGGCTGTTTGGCGGCTGGGGACTGCCAGGAGCTGGGGGGTTGCAAGGAGTCGGGGCTGCCTGGGGCCCGAGGTGGGATTGCCCGGGGCCGGGGGGCATTGCCAGGGGCCGAGGGGGTGCCCGGGGCCCGAGGTGGGATTGCGCGTGGCCGGGGGTGCCCGTGGGGGCTCGGCTCGCCCGGCCGCTGCGGGTCGCGCCGCGCTGTCGCAGCCCCGTGCCTCGCTCCGGTTTCTCCCCCTACTCCCCCGGTTTTCCCTCCTCCGATCCGGAGCAGAGAGCGCCTCTCGGTTGTGCGGGCACAGCCGGGTGCGCTCTGCTCAGCGCTCTCCGTGCGAGCTGCCGGCTTGGTTTGTTCCGACTGGGATGCAGTTTAAAAAAGCGTTTGAGAACTGGAGTGAGATTCTTGAGCTTCTCAGTATGTTCTGAACTGGTGCAACTTTGCCGTGTATAAACGGTGTTTAAAAAAACATTTGAAAACCGGAGTGAGATTCTTTGCCTTCCCAATATGTTCTGAAATGCTTCAGCCCTCCAGCGCCAGGGCTCGAGGATTGCGCTGTTTGTGAACCCTTTTTATCTGACTCCAAACACACCACACAGCCAACCTGCCCGTGCTGAACGCAGCTCTGCTCCATTGTTCCTCCTGCCTACGTCAGACTAAATAGTCTCTGCAGCATTTTTTTTTTTTTCCTTCTTAGCCTGCAAGTGACATCCATAAATGCAGAGACCTTACCTAGGACAATGAGACCTCAAAACCAGTTGTAGTGGAATTGCTGCAGCACAGTGTGCATTCAGATGGAATTGTAGGTTGCTTTAGGGATGCAAAACAAGAAGGGTCTGTAGTGGAGCAAAACTGAGGTTCTTCAAGAACCCACGCCAATTTGGAATAGTTTTCTACAAAAGACTTTTGAATGACTTTAATGCTTCTGAAAGATTCAGATCCAGATACTGCCTAAAGGATCACAGTGTTGGGTAAAACTAGGATATAATTTGAATGGATGTGCTTATCCTTTAGGACACGTCTGCAGTGTTGATGCAGAAGAAAAGATTGAATTGGCGAGTGTGAGAGTTTCAGGCAGTTCAGTTAAATCTGTTCGGTGGATGCCCATTAGGAATGGAAGTGGCTTTAATTTAGTTTGTCTTAATGAATATTTTCTGTAAACCTTAAGGCTACAATTAATCATAGAGAAGGTATGGATCTATATACATGTTCATGAAATGGGTGGCTGATTAATATGGTAAGCAATTAAATCTTAGATTATTAAATCAGATGTGAACTAGCTTACTAGGGCTGGAGCAATGATGCTTTCAGAAATCTGGAATGTGTTTTTTGTATGGTTTGTTGCCATGCTTAGTATCTTCAGGACTGGATAACTTATTGTGCAACACTGCTGACTTAACCTGCTTTGAAAGAAAGTCTGGAACTAGCAGAGAAAATAACTATTTTTTTCCAAAGAAGGTATAAAACTTCTGTGTTTTTCAGTGAAATGCCTTTGGTGTGTATATAAAATTTTCCATTTTTTGTTCTCTAACAACAACAAAGTTTATTCAAATTACATATGAAATTACTGCTGTCTCAGGGCCTGAACTTACTACAAGTTATTAAAATAACTCATATTTTATAAACCACAAACATGACCCACGGAAATCATTGGTCAGCACTTCTTGCTATGCTAAATCAGCACGAGTTTCTTCTGGGACGTATACTCCCCTCCTCCCCCCAGTTTATTTATTTGGCTTCTTCACTGTTGGGAAACCAGGAGTTGAGGAAATAAACAAGTTTTCCTTGTTTTCTGTCTTTGAAAACAAATTAAATTGAAGTAATGATAGCTGTTGGTTCTAAGACTTTTGTAGGAGATGGGAACCAAAAGCTGTTAGTTCAAATTCCTGTGTATAAATAAGCCTAAAAATCAGTTTCAAATGCAGGAGCTGTGCTGAGAACAGTATGTTTTAAATTATTTTTATATTCCTAATAAAGTTTTGAGAGAGAATGAGGTAACAAAGTCTGGTTCAGTACAGGCTTGTATTGGGGTCCCTGACCAGCCCTGCTGCAAACATGCTGTCTTCCTCTTCTGTGCTGCTGTCAGTCAGCCCCTTTGCCATGCTTCTGTGATACTTCTGGCATCCCTTGCTTCCTCCTCTTCGATGCTGCCTTACTGGAACACCCTCCAGACTTTTTCTCCTCCTGCTCTTGCTCTGTTCTGATGTTGCTGGTCTCCCTTGTGGCCTGCCAGCTGATCAAGGAGGAGGGCTTCTCCTTGGTTCCATTTCCTCTTGTAGTGAGTGATGTGCTGCTGCAGTTGGCACACAAGGAGGGTCTGTGCTGTGGCACCCTGGATGAGGAAGAGGCCAGGACAGCAAAGGATTCTTCCGTACTTTGCTGTCCTAGTTCTCTAGCCTGTAGGAATACTGTATTTTTGATGCCTCTACTGAACTGTGTAGCTGAGATAAGCTGATATGCCGCGGAGAGGCAGGAGGACAGCTGGGTGGCATGATCCCAGCAGACCAGTTGCCTTGGAAACATGGGAAACCTGATTTTGTGCAGTTGGGTTTCCAAAACTGCCATGCAAATTCAACTCAAAACAAATGAATAATTGAAAAGGGTGATTGTTTTGTGAGGAACAAGTTCCTGGGCCATACTCTACCTTAAAAATGTAGAAATCTAAAGACTGTATGGCTGTATGAAGAGAAATAGAAGGGAGTGCTCTGCTTCTTGTAAAAACATCCAATTGCATAAGACAAAATTATCTTTATTTGAGGAAGTAACAAAAGCAAGATTAAAGCTTGTGATTTAACAAAAATTTCAAGTACCATGTAAGCACAATTTCAGTACGTTTCACGTAAGTTTAATTTGTAAAGAAGCAGGCACGTTTACTGCATTGTATGGATTTGGGTTGGTTTTGTGTAACAGCTTATGCAAAACCCTTCAGTATGTTCTAGTATGAATTATAGCTGCTGTGTATTGAATAAGGTTGTGGAAACATTTTGTCAGCTCTAGAAATGAATTGAAAGAAGAGTTGATGTAACACTAGGAAATTGGGTGAAAGTGCCAGCTTTACGACCAGGGAACAAGGTCTTTCAGCAATGAGCTTGTGTTAGCTCGTGAGTTTTGGGACAGCATGAAGTAGATCCAGCTTACTGTGTTCTGCACAGGGAATCCAGATGCGAAGTTTTTCTGAAAAGAAAGTCTGTTTTGGACCAAGTTCTGTGGATAATTCTCAGTGCTCTGTTGGCTCTCACTGCGTACACTATTTTTTGTAAACAACCCTTTTGCTTTGAGAAGCAGCTGGCGCACGTTTATTCCTCTAGTGACTTGAATATTGTGTTTGTACTATAAATGTCATCTGCTTCACACAAAGTTGGTTTTGCTGCAGCAGTGTGTGCTGACCTTTTGCAGTTAATAGAACATGGTCATCTTCTGTACTGAAATGCTGCAGCACATGCAGGCAGCGAGGGTAAACAAAGCACTGTTCAACAGTCAATTGTAAATGAGGAAAGCGTTTTCTTGGTGGACTTCAAAGCTAAGAATTATAACTGACAATTAGTACATAAAATGTTTACATAAATTAATGTCCTTTTTTCCAGGCTTTTAAGTGATGTAGTCGATGTGATTGGATTGTACCTTTTTCAGAGGTTTTTGCTTGCTTACAGGGAATGCCAAGCTTTTCAGAGCTAACCTTTTAACGCAGAAAGACTCTGGATTTGTGTAGCATGATATGGTGGCAAATACAGGTCATTGGGTTTATTTGCAGTTGCAGGTGTGTCTTGTGTCCTGCCGTTTCTCCTGTGCATGTTCCAAACATATCCTGCACATTTGCATAAATGAAGCTGAGCAGTGGCACAGTTAAATCAAAGCTGACTGCTTTTAACTTCAGGCAAAGGAGTTTTAGCATTGCCTTGCAAATAACCTGTGCATGTGGTGGCTGTGCAAATGACTCTGCCTTGCTTGCTCTGCTCTATCTGGAAATCTGCACACGGGACCTGTATCTCCAGCTCTTCTGATACAAGCCCCTTTTTATGTTGTTGTTGTTCTTGGTTTCGTTGTTCTGTGGAATCATTTCACTTGCTGTGTTGTGGCTCTGCAGATGTTGAGTTGCTTACGGTAGAGCTGCCTGTTCTCTCTCACTGCTGCGTTTCATTTCTTCATTTCAGGTTTCAGCTTACGTTGCGTGCTTGCAGTTGGTTTGACCCTAAAATATTTCATTTCTGACAAACAGCTGACAAAAGGGTGTTAATTAATATTGCATTCCGATTGAAATACGTAGTATCGGTTAAGAGAAGTTGAGACATCTTGTATATTTTTAGTTCAGAAGCTGAAGGGAGGTTGCTTCACTAACTTGCAGCTGGGTGTGGTGTGGGGTTAACCATACGAATTAAAGCTGGTTCAGAGGTTTAGACTTCATAATGGGGGCTCTGAGCCATTTTTTAGTCTTGTGTTACATAATTTTTTTTCTCTATAGAACAACTGGAGTTTTAAAAACGAGTGTTTTGAAAGCTAACTGGAGAGACTAGCAAGAGAGGGGGGCAAGCTAGTGTGCAAAGGAGAGAAGGATGCGTTTAATTCCTTTCTACCATGGTGGGGCTAATGTTTAGTTGTATATTGAGAAGCTTTAGTACATGAATTAATCTTCCTTTTTATTTCTCTGTAATGTCTTTTTGCTAGTCATTTGCTTCCAGTATACGTCCCTGTCAGCTCTTATCCGTCATTTGAGCTAGTTTTGTTTGCATATTCCACTTTCTTGCTCTATGCTCAGTCATTAGCAATGTTTGCTCAAAGTCTGGTCATGCCCTCAGGATTTTCTAGAGTGCTCTTTTCCATCTATAGCTACCACAAAAGGCACTGCTCTGTCTTTATTCTCTCCATACCCGTGGAAGAGATGAAGTGTGTCTCTCCCACTGTGGTTGCCTGTTGGACAAACAAGTAAATTATTATCCTTTTTGCTTTATTTTATAATTTTCCCTGTGTAGAAAAAAACTACATGTGAGAGTTGACAGAAGCGTTTCTTGCTGAAACTGAGGGAAGCATGGTGAAGCAGGTGAAGAAGGTATGTGTGCTCCCTTGTGTTGGCATGGAATTGGCCCAGAAATGTTGGAATGCAGGACAATAGTCCTGCAAAGTAATTGAGAAAACGTAGGGAGGACCCTTACCCTGTGGAAGCTTCAATGGTGGCAATGTTGCTGGGAAGATAAAATACTAGATGTAGTATTTTGATGATTTTTAAAAATTCCTAATTTATTGCTACTGAAAAACTGCCAGTTACGTTATTCCCGCATGATTATCATAGAAAATACAATACTTTTATAAATTTGTCATACGAGAAAAGAGAAAGATGGATTTTAATTCCACTTAAAGTGGAGATGAAAGAGCCTGTGGTTACCTTTCTAGCTTCCAGCTGATAAAGTGTATTTTGGTATACTGTCACGCTTGGGGGTTTTTAACTTTGTTTTGGAAACTGTGTTCTAGGTTTCACTGGGAGTTGATCATATTTGTGACATAGGATGTGATTCCAGCTTCAGATTCTATAAAACATTTTTTTAGCATTCCAGAAGTTCAGAATTTCCCTAGTAATTATTAACTACAAGATTGCTGTCAGGTAAATATTTACCTTATTTTGATAATTTCTGATACAATTTAAATTCTTCAGGTGTGATCTATTTCATAAGCCCATTAAAATACTTTTTACCAGTTCTTTATTTATGCACCTCTTGTAATTCTATGGGGTTGGTTTTTTTTTTTTAGCCTGTGTTGTAAATCTCATGCATTAAGTATGGCAAATGTGTCTAAACTGTGCTCTTGAACTTGGCACGTGGCCTTTCTTCATACAGACACACAGTACTGGGGCCACTGTGTGTAAATAAGAAACATTTTTCATTATGGCAGCACTTTCAAACTTAAGGCGAGTTAAATATGTAGGTGATCATTCAGTTTTTCTTAGACTGAGGAGGGAAAAAATGTAATAGTGACTGTGCAAGCTAAGTGACGTCCTGCTTTTTATAGCTGTCTTTCTCCTCCCTGTCTCCCTCCCTTTGGAAAGCTGTGTCCAATCAATACCAATCTGTAGGCTGAGCAGGCAGAAACCTGTTTGTGGTGGTGAAGATGGGAGGGTACTGGTTTCCCTTGGAGCTAAATAGAAAGCCAAGCAATTCCAGTTGTCTGTAAGTCAGGCTACTGGCAAAGGAGGTGGATTTCTTTTAGTGAAACAGCATTTCTGTCTCAGTTTGGTCACTGCTCTAGGAGTTTCAAATGCTCCTATTGTGATGGTCATTATCTTTATGTGGAAACATGGAAAAACCCCACCTAGAGTTGAGTGCTGGGGAGGGGTTGTGCCAGGGTGGCTGGCGGTGAGGGGTGCGTTTGCAGAACTGGGCTCAAACGGGTTCACTGGAGGGGCCAGCACATGCGCGGCTGCGGGAGAATGCAGTGAGTTAAGTCGATTCCTGTTGCAGCCAAAAGAAACAACAAAGTGTGCAAGCCTCTAATTTTATGCTGACATTTAACAAAAAATAAACCGTAGTCTGAATTACGTCATTCTTCTATGTTAAATGCTTTCTGAGCAAGTATAGAGCTTACTCAGGCAATAATAGCATGCTGAAACAAAGTGTGCATGTCAGAGTGATACAGTGGATTGATTTCAGCTGAAAGCCAGTTCCAGACCTTACTCTTAGATTTCTCCAGCCCTTTAAGTTGACTGTGTAACTTGTGCACTGGCAATCAAGTGGTTATAAAAAGAGAGCCAGCTGATGTTGCAACCTAAGCGCTGGCCATATAGTGGAAAGACTCTCCTTTGGCATGTTCACTGGTGCTATTTTTACTTATTCCAGTAAGATCTGCCCTTGCGATGTTAAATTACAGGACGGTACCTGGAATTATTTTGTTTTACAGAAGTGCTCTATGCTTGAAAGAAAATTTTCAATAAAATTATCGGGTAGGCTGAGACAGAAGTTGCCTTATATTGTGGTGACAGAAGGAAAACTATTTTCTGAATAACAGTGCCGCTGTGACTGCAAGATATTCTTTCACTTTTCTTTGCATACTTTGTCTGGGAGAGGGGTTTTTTAAATTTTGGTTTTCTTTGTATATTGAGTGTTTTGTCTTTCTGAGTTAGGCAATGTGATTTTTAAAGACGGGGAAGTAACATTGTAGCCCAAGAATAAGTGTAGTAGGAGTTTTTTTGTCATGACTTTTAAAAAGTCGTGCTGGTTTTGATTACGTTTTAAGTTGTTGGTTCCTTCACACAATAGAAAATGAATGTAATATTTTTTTTCTGGGGACAGATTTCCAGCACTGGCAGTGGTAGAGTGCTGTATCCACCCAACTGAAAGATAGGATGTTGCCTACACAGGTGTGTGACCACCTGAATCACAGTGCAGGGTTTGTGGTTACCTAATCGTAAATAGAGTGTCGTCCAGGTGTGTGTTCTCGAGCTGTCAGCATCTGGTTCAAAAGGGACTTGACAACCCAGAAACACAAAGCTGTCATTTTAAAGCTCTGTTTCACACTCTGGTTCTGGCTGTTTGTGTGGTTCGGTGTGTTCTGTATCAGAGCTGTTACTGTTTTGAAAGCAGTGGTTTGACATGAGGTATGATGGGTGGGCAGCTTGTGTGGCTCAGTATTCCCCGTATGGAACACCTGCTTCCTTTGTTCCTGTTCTTGTGCTGTGGAGGCTCAGGTGGAAATCCTGCAAGGAGGCAGAGGCATTTTCTTCTCCATTGGCTTTGCCATTGTCTTAGGTGAACAAATCTGCTCAGGTTTAATTGAATCTCACATCTGCAGTAACAACAGATATTTTTGCCCACTCACTTTTTAAGCCCTCCGTGTTGCCATTTCTGTTAGTGAACATTGTTACTGATTTTTGCTTTTCATGTATCTGTCAAGAAAAGTACGTGATTTTTACTTTCTTACAGCTATTACTTTGGTTGCAGGTGTTGTACCTGCTTCTTCTTTAACCCATCATGCCTGTTTTTTGCTATGCTATCTCTTTGATTTGTATACGAGATTCCATTTTCTTCTAATTCTTATTACAATAAAAATACTTTAGGTTTTCAGTCTATAAAACTTCTACCTGTCCCCATAATTTTTCTCTCCTCTTTTTCATTTAATGTTATCCGTCATCCTGACTAGATTAATTTCTCAGAATTTTTCTTAGACTCTTTTCAGCTCATGTTTTTGCTCTTGTTTCGCTCAGGAACCGATGTTTACCTCTTAGCTAAAAGTGAAGATGGTAACTGTATCCTTGATTTTTTTCCAGAGGGAAACCATATTCACAATATTTTGTATGTCACATTCTTAAGTGCATGGTGCAGAGAGGTGCATGGGTTAGTAAGTGGGGTAAACAGACAGTTCAGACTGTAAATGGGTTTTAGTTTTAAAATTATGAAGTGACTCAGGGTGGCGATGCCAAAGCGTTCCTTTGATTTCTTGTTACTCTTTGGGAGTTTATCTACGGTAAACTTGTTGCAGCTTTCCGCCCCCCCCCCCCCCCCCCCCCGCCCTCCGCCACCCGCTCTTTCTGGGAGAGAAGGTCCTTGTAACCAAATGTGAGCTAGCAATACAAGATCCCTTTTGGAATTTTTTACATGGACTTCCTTGTATTTCATAAAAAGAAAGACTTGAAGGAGCTAAGACTGTTCAGCCTGGAGAAGGGAAGGCTTTGGCAGGGATCTTGTTAATGTGTATAGAGTGATGAGGGGAATGAAGAAGGGGACACCAGACTCGCCACTAGTGCCCAGTGACGGCACAAGGGGCAATGAGCATAAATTTGAACATCTCTTTCGGAACATGAGAAAGCACTTCTTTTTTGCTGTGGGGGTGGTTGAACACTGGAACAGGTTGCACAGAGAGGCTGAGGAGCACCTCCAAACACACACTCAAAACCCATCTGATGTAGTTGTGGGCAGCTTGCTGTAGCTGACCCTGCCTGAGCAGGGGTTTGAACTAAATGATCTCAAGAGGTCCCATCCAGTGTCAATCACTGTGTGACTGGATTACGTTTTTGCCTTCTCTAATCATCTCTGGATGGGGTTGTTTTAGGAATCACTAATTAGGATGGGAACTTTCGATAAGAAAGGATTTTGTGATTTTATATGTAGTGAATATTTTTCTGCTTGACTTGTGCTTCTTTCTTTAACTAATCTGAGCTTCCAGTCTTTCAGTCAATACTTCTTCATCTTCGCTAGGAATTCCTGCCCTTACATGCTTATATTCATGGTACAGACTGCCTTCAGAGGCATAGCTTTTTTACTTTCTTTTGTTTTGTTTAGGACTCAAGAGTTGTCATAACATTTGTGAGTCAGCAAGGGATTTCTGTGTGTAAGGAAGGAAGTGACGTCTGAGAAGAAAGTGTTCGACTCGCACTTAATTTTACTTTAGTGAGTTTTTAGCTGTAAGAGTTTTTTATGATATTCTTGAATAAAACTGAGATGGTGTTGAGCTGTGGTAGCATTTGATTGCAGCCTGTCCTTATGCAGTGTGTCTCATCACACTGAAATGTTGCATAAAATAGTGAAAGGGCTAGAAGGGCCTGAAATCTCAAACAGTAGCAGGATCATAACTCAACTCTACTATTCATGTGATTCACAAAATTATTTTTTCATGAATATGCTCTATTGTGCATGTGTGTAAGTTTGTCTATTAAAATAGTAACTATCTTCTGTTTTTGTATTGCCTTCCACAGATGATGTGCTTCATCCCTGTATCATAGGACTTCATTGGCTCAAAGGAAAATAAAGGTATAAATAACTCTCTCTAATTATCTTTTCCTTCCTCCTTACCCTGCCACATTCTTTCTTCGGAGGACCCTGGGTCTTTCCTGAGGGAAGGGAACCTTGCCACAACCAAGTTCTGTGCTTGTGTTCCTTCACTGCTTTTTGTTTTATTGAGGAATTCCACAAAATTGGTAACTGCCTACAGTAGTTTCAGTGTTTACTTTATCAGAAGAGCATGTTTGCCTTAAGCTCCTACTTTAGCCAGTCTGCATGGATATTTACTTTGCAGAGGGAAAGCCCTTACTCACTTTAGAGCTTCAGATCTTGATATTTGCCTCTCTTCTCCAAATAGCATTTGCCTTTCCACACAACTACAGATCTGCCGTGATTAGACCTAATGTAAATCACGTCTGTGACATTATCTTACAATTAGTGGTGGGTTTTTTTAAATTTTATTTTCTGAGATTGTATCTCTGAAACAAAAAGTCTCTTATAGCACTTTGCTAAATAAATAAAAACCTACCCAAAACAGAACTGTTAATTTCATGGATGCATTTAGTAACATAATCATAGAATGGTTGGGTCAGAAAGGACCTTTAAAGGCTGTCCAGTCTAACCTCCCTGCAGTGGGCAGGGACATCTTCAACCAAATTAGGTTTCTCAGAGCCCCATCCAGCCTGACCTTGGATGTTTCCAGGGATGGGGCATTGACCACCTCTCTGGGTAATTTATGCCGGTGTTTCACCACTCTTCATAAAAAGTGTCTTCCTTTTATATAGTCTAAATCTCCTCTCTTCTAGTTAAAAACCATTACCCTTAGTCCTATTTCAACAGGCCCTGCTAAAAAACTCTGTCCCCACCTTTCTTATCAGCTCCCTTTCAGTAGTAGAAGGCCACAATAAGGTCTCCCCAGAGCCTTCTCTTCTCCAACTCTGCACAACCCCAACTCTCTCAGCCTGTCCTCATGGTAGAGGTGCTCCAGCCCTTGGATCATTTTTTTCTCTCTCCTCTGGACTCGTTTCAGCAGCTCTGTATCTTTCCTGTGCTGAGGACTTGAGCTGAATGCAGGGCTCCAGGTGGCCTCTCTCCAGAGTGGAGCTCACACTGCTGGCCACACTTCTTTTGATGCAGCCCAGGACGTGATTGGCTTTCTGGGCTGTTAGCACACATTGCTGGCTCACATCCAACTTTTCATCTACCAACACCCTCAAGTCCTTCTCCACAGGGCTGTTTTCCATTCTGTCATCTCCCCAGCCTGTGTTAATATCAGGGGTTGCTCTGACCCAGGTGTAGGACTTTACACTTGCCCTTGTTGAACCTCTGAGGTTCACATGGTCCCGCTTCTCCAGCTTGTCCAGGTCCCTCTGGATGACGACTTCCCATCCTTCAGCCGTGTTACCTGCACCATTCAGCTTAGTGTCATCTGCAGACTTGCTGAGGATGCACTTGATCCCACTGTCTGTGCCCTTGATGAAGGTTTTTGAATGGTGCTGGTCCCAGTATGGACCCCTGAGGGACAGCTCTTGTCATGGATCTGTATTGAACATTGAGCCATCGAACAGTACGCTCCAGATGGGACCATCCAGTTGATTCTTGATCCACCATCCATCAGATCCATATCTCCAGTCTAGAGAGTGATGTTGGGGGAGACCATGTCAAAGGCCTTTCAGAAGTCCAGTGGACAAGGGAAAAGCTAATGGTGTCAACTATCTGATGTAGTCATGGCATCACAGGTCATCAGGTTGGTCAGGCAGGACTTGGCCTCGGTGAAGCCGTTCTGGTTGTCTCGAATCACCTCCCTGTCCTGTATGTGTCTTAGCATGGCTTCTAGGAGCAGCTGTTCTAGGATCGTCCCAGGCACCCAGAGATGAGGCTGACAGATCAGTAGTTCCTGTTCAAAAACGAGTACAATGTTTCCCTTTTTGCCAGTCATCAGGGACTTCCCGACTGCTATGATTTTTCAGATATCACAGAGAGTGGCTTGGTGACTCAGCAGCCAATTCCCTTAGGCCTCTGGGAAGCATCTCCTCAGGTCTCGGACTTACATATGCTCATCTTATTCAAGTGGTCACAAACCTGATCTTCTTTTGGGCCAGGAGGAACTGGGCTCCCCTGCTCCCATCTTGTGGTCCATCTAGTCCAGAGGTGTGGGAAGAAAGGTCACCAGATAATTTGAGATAGAGTTAAAATGGAGTGCAGTTGAGTGTCACTCAAGACAGTAAATGTTTGACATAGGCTAGGTCATTTTTCTTGTCTATGATCTGCAATTTCTAATTACCTTTAGTTTTTACTTGCCATTTTATGCAGGCTTCTTTACAAATACCAGTGCTAAGGAGAAATAAAACAAAGTCAGTAGAGCTGTCCAGGCAGTTTGTAACTAAACTGCTCAAGTAATACCATGTTGGAGTTAGTTTGGGCTGCAGGAACATATGTTCAAACTATTCCCGGGTGCACTTTATTGTAAAATATAGGAGAGAACCATTTGTTGTATCTTCAGCCCCTTCAGAACCTTTCTTGCTGCTGTTGCCCCTGTTCCCTGCTGTCCTCCGCCCTGCTCTGTGCCTTGTTTCCAGGCACTTAGAATTATAAATGGGCCTGCTGACACAGAGCCCCCATTCAATAAATTAAATATGCTCATTTAAAGCTGCCCAGAGTGAATGCAGAGAACACCTAACACTTGGAAGTTGCTGATCGCTGCACCCTGTCCTGCCCAACTGTACAGATGATCTGGCATTGTTTGATACTTTGCAGAGGCATTTTAAAAGCAACCGTGGGGTGTACAGTAGCCCTGCAGAGCCAGCAGCTCCAGCAGTTACCTGATAACCCAATCTCAGGCTGTGCTCCTTCTCAGCAAAGTGGAGGCTGGTTTAATGTTATCATTTAGCCCCAACCCAGCTAATTTTGGCAACTAAGACCATGCAGCTGGGCTCCCAAATTCCCTTCCACCCCCTCCTCCAGGGGAAGGGGAGAGGAAAAAGGTTTGCAGATTGGAAACTAACACTACAGGTGTAGTGAAGTGATGATAACAATAATGATGAAAAGAATTAGAAAGTAATGAAATACATACAAATATCTGAGATTGCGCCCCTACCCCACCCCTCGATGACTCTAGGTCACCACAAATCCTGCAGAGCAGACACAAGGGAATGTGTCCACGGGCAGGAGGGAGCTGAGGTCAGGAACTGGCTTCAGGAACACATGGATCCGGAATGAGGAGCAATCAGACAGACGAGATCCTCAGTGGACGTCAGACACTGCAGAAGAGACCCTCATGATCTCTCAGTTTTATCCAGTGTGATGTATATGGGATGGAATCCTCTGTTGGTCAGTTTGGGGTCACCTATCCTGTCCACCCCTCCCTGCAGATGGAGCCTTTTTGGCCAGCTGGAGGATGGCCTTGGTTACCAGAGGAATAAGTGTAAACATTGGCCTTTCTGCATCCCAGTGTTCTGTGTTATCACTGCTAGAGAGAAACTGTCTGAGAACATGCAGTCAGCTTTCAGAAAATGAAGTCACTTTAGTCTAAGGTTGAGCCAGAGTCAGGAAACAGACCCCAATTTAACTCCTGACCCCAATTTAACTCAAACCGTAACATTTAAGGACTGATGTGTTCTCAGGGGTGCGGTCCTCAGTGTCACTTCATTTACTGTGTGCCACTGAGGGAGGACAGGGCAAGGGAGTCCTTTGTGCTGAGGTTCTCAGTCACTTTTGTTTAGTCCTCGAGAGCTTGTGTGGGAAGGGCATTTGGTGGATTGCTGACATTTGAGTAACTTTTTCATCCTTGCTGTAAAGTGGATGAGTTCCAGGCGACTGTAAGCACAGTTTGAGGCTTTCATCCATACTTGAAACAATTCAAGCATGAGCAAGTTCAGAATGCAAATAGGCACATGTCTGAGAATGTGCGCACATTTGATAGGAAGGGGGAAAAAACGCTTGTCTGAAAGGTCTTCCCTGTGTAATGTCAATAGAGACAAACTCACAGCCCCACTGCTGCGGTGTGAGCTCCGCTTTAGAGATCTGTCTTTCTCCATCTTTCTCTGGAGGATTCTGCTGGGAAGAATTCACCGTTACAGTGAAGAAACACGAGTCTAAGTGTGACAAAAGTGACAAATAATATGATTCAGACACAATCAGATGTAAGAAAGCAGCGTTCACTGTGCTTTTTATTTCTAGTAATGCATATTTGAATTTACCAAATTAAAAAATGAAGTTGTTTTAAATGTCAATTCAGGTTTAATAGTCTTCATAATGTTAAGAGAACATCTAAAACATTGAGTAACCACTTCTCAATATTCATCAATTTCTGATAGAAGATAAAAAATTACCACTTATTATACTTTTAGTATAATGAAGGGGAGAGTTTACCCCATGTCATAGAGTTCCGGTGCTTTGTTAGCAAAACTTGTATAAAGTGTAGGTGGAAAATTTGTGTACTTTCCTTGCTTGCCTTTTTCTTTCATAACTGTTCCAATAGCAATTTTAGAACCTTTTCTGTGACTCTCTGTAAATTCAGCAGCAGAAAAATTTCAAATTTCAAAAGTTCTAATTGAGTGTCTGGAAACACCTGTTGCATTTTTCTTTTTACCTAGGATTCCTTTTTTGCTTTGGGAAGGGGAAGGATTTGGATTCTATATCTCTTTGTGCTCTTTTGGTTGCAAGCAGAGCGTTCAGTGCTTCTGTTTCCATAATGACGGAATTCAGGTTTTGTAGGGAAACACACAGAGCTCTGTGGGTGAACTTGGTAGACCTTTCACGTGGAAAGAAATGGATGACTGATACGGGAGTGTTCTATGTGGAAAGGACAAATCAAATGGATCTTCCTGAAAATTGGTTGGGAGAAGTAGCCTGGAGGTGCTCTAATCAAACAGTGGAGAGGAGGCAGAGAGCAGCCCGAGGTGCAGGTACCCCAGACCAGAGCCCACAGTGCAGACTGGTACAGCCTTGTAAACTTGGTTTATGCTTGCTAACCAAGATTTTACTTTGAAAGTGACTCTTAAGTACAGAAAAGGTATTGATCTTGCAAAGGATTAATCAATCTGAAATTGTGTCAAGCTGAGGGTTGTGTTCCCAGAGCCCTTCTTACTGTAGAGCCCAATTGTTGGAAAACCAATGTTATTTCTTTCCTTAAATACCTTAAAGTTCCATCAACAGTGTAATGACAGAAGTAATTGTAAGAAATTAATGGCTCAGAGAAACAGAGGAAGAGATGAGAAAAGATACTTCCAAGATTAGAACAACTGAGGCAGAAATTGTATGTAATCCTTCAGTGCTGGGTTTTGTAGGTTATGTTTTTTTCCCTTGAATGATAACATTTCCTCCTGTTAACGTTTAAAATTCTTTTTCTCAGTTCTGTTAGGAGCTCGCTCGCTTTCTGGCATTGATCTCTCAAAATGAAGGACGTTTGAAGGAAAACCCCAGCCTTGCAGGAATATGAGAAATCTGTTTGGGTTGTTAGACTGATCCTAGCTCACGCCCTGCATTCATGTTTACAGTGATCACAACTTTATTTATTAATGTAGGAATGGGTCCCTATTTCTCTTTTACGGCTCTGAAAAGCAACTTTAAAAGTACTGCTGTGTATCACAATAGATACTTGTTTGGTGTGGGTTTTTTTTCCCCCCTGAACAACTGGTCGCCCGTGCAATATTGAATCAACAGAGAATTACTGCATGGGAGGGGAACTAAGAAAAGCCCACGGTTAAATGTATTATTAATCTCTTTGTGTCAGAGACGTTTATTAACAAAAGTGTTCATTTTGAAATGGATTCTGGGTTTTGTTCTGTGGTGTTCTGCCTTCGTATATGGATTTCATTAAACATGAGTGTGACTGTTACTTGTTCATGTGGGTAAAAATGGCAGCGTTTGTGTATTGGGAGGGGGAACTATATTTCTATTTTCTTGAAAAGCTTTGGTGTTTGTTTCAGAAATAAGGGAAAGTGCAAGGTACCTGAACTCTGTGCTGAGAGAAATTCAGCTTTGTACTCTGCGAGATTTCAGGCTTCATCATTACCAGTTTCAGCATCCTTAGGGAGACAGGCTGAAATATTTTAACAGTTTGGACTAAAGACTTTTTGCTAGTCTTGGAAAAAGTTAAAGTAAATGAAAGTGTCCTTTGGCTGTGAATGAATGATAGGAGAGGGTGATCTGCTCGGTTATCAGTGAACGGACTCTAGGAATTTGTGACGCAGGTGTGCACATTGGCTGTTGTGCATTGGGTTTTAATACTTGTTCAAATGGCTATCAAAATCTGTAATCTATGCACAAAGTACTCATAGAAGTGGAGTCTTGGTCACAATGTGCAGTGTGCCCGTGGGAGGGAGGCTGATGGACAGGCTGTTGGAAGTGATTTTCATGAAAGTGAAGAGGTGTAGGAAGAAAAATGTCAGAAAGATTCATGAAAACCTTCAGCTGGCAATGGATTATTTGAGCGTGGCATAAGCATAAATCTAATATCTGGTAATGATTATATTTCAGAAACATGACTGTAATTCATTTAAAGGAAGAAAAATCAGTTCTTCTGGAATAAACAAACTAGGAGCTGGTCAAGCAGTTGCCATGCTAATTCTCTTACTTCATGTCTGTGTATGCCATGAGCCGTTTGGGTTCCAAGTGGATGCTTTTCATACAAGTTTCTGGAGGTAGCTTTCTTTACACTGGAGGGCTGAGGAAAGGTGTAAATAATAAGTTACTTCTTAAGAAGCAGCTTTTATAAGTATACTTCCATGATAATAATTTGAAATAAGATCAGTGACTAGATTTCAGAAGCAAACGTGTGCAGTGACTGCCTGCTGTCGTGGTTTAACCCCAGCTAGCAACTCAGCCCCATGCAGCTGCTCGCTCACACCCCGTGGAATGAGGAAAAGTGATTGATCTCATAGAACTGTAGAATCATAGAATCATAAGATTGGAAAAAAGCTCTGAGATTGCCAAGTCCAGCCGTGCCTGCCTCCCCACTAAACCATATCCCTGGGAAGCTCATCTACCTGTCTTTTAAAGCATCTCCAGGGATGGTGACTCCACCACCTCCCTGGGCAGCTGTGCTAATCCTTGACTCCTCTCTCAGTGAAGAAATTCTTCCTAATATCCAGTCTAAATCTCCCCTGGCGCAACTCCTCTCGTCCTATTGCTGTCACTTGTGAGCAGAGCCCAGCACCCACCCCGTCACAGCCTCCTTTCAGGCAGTTGTAGACAGGGATGAGGTCTCCCCTCAGCCTCCTCTTCTCCAAGCTAAACAACCCCAGATCTCTCGGTCTCTCCTCATAGGGCTTGTTCTCCAGCCCCTCCCCAGCCTCGTTGCCCTTCTCTGCACACGCTCCAGCACCTCAATTCTCCTCTCATGGATTGAGATAAAGGCAGTTTCATAGCTAAAGTAGCCACACGTGCAAGCAAAGCAAAACAATGAATTTGTTCACCTCTTCCCATCAGCAAACAGGTGCTCAGCATCCCCAGGAAAGCAGGGCTCCATCGCATGTAACGGTTACTTGGGAAATGCAATGCTATCACTCCAGATGTCCTTCTCTTCCTCTTTCTTCCCCCAGCTTTGTATGCTGAACATGATGTCACGTGGCCTGAGACGTCCCTCTGGTCAGTTGGAGTGAGCTGTCCTGGCTGTGTCTCCTCCCAGCTCCTTGTGCACCCCAGCACTCGCTGGCAGGGCGCTGTGAGGAGCAGAGGAGGCCTCGACTCTGTGTAAGAGCTGCTCAGCAGTGACTGAAACATCCCTGAGTTACTGGCCCTGCCTCCAGTCCAGATCCAAACCAGAGCCCCATACCAGCTGCTATGGAAAGAATTAACTCTGCCCCAGCCAAAACCAGCACACCATTGCACTCTCTCAATGGAAGTGCTTGTGGATTGACTCCTTGACCTGAGTGAGGAGGGATTTCTGATGAGCTGGAGCCTCCCACACAAGGGCTGGCTCTGAACAGTTGCAAGTCAGCAGCAGGACAATTGATTGCTGCTGTTTCTCCAGCAAGCCCCACCTTACCAGCTGCATGTCCTTGTGCCATGGGTGCCAGGAGCAGGCTTAGCAGCCTTTCATCCTGGATTCCCAGGAAACTGCCAGTATCTTCCCTTTCTTCTCCTCTACGTGCAGCTCTCAGGCCACTTTGTCCACTCCAGAACTGAGTCACATTCTAATCTTCCTTCAGTGGCGATTCCTTCTTGAAATGTATGAGTAGAACCCAGAGCCTGCAGCTTAGGTGGGAAGAAGAGCCAAGGGTGGCATGTTCTCAGCTTACTCAGTAGAGAAATCCATCTGAGCTCCTCTTGTTTTGTCTCAAGTGTTGCCTGTAGTACCCATAGCGGGTGAGTTAGGAGGAAAGAGAACAAGCTGTCTGGGTTTTGTCTTGCCCCTTGTATCTGACAGTTTCTCTCCACTCTGTTTTTTTGTTGCCGGCTAGTTACTTACTCTCACCTGTCCACATGTATAATATGGATGTTGCAACTGTACACAACTTCTTTTTCATCTTTCTGATTCCTGACAGTAGGACGGTGCGCGTGAATTGCGAGGTGATTACACTTGTAGTTGCTTGAGCATGCTGAACTCAGTTGTGTTCCTCAGTTTCATCTCCCTTCCTCCCACCTTTTTCACAGAATATCTCTGTGTCTTCCCATTTCTTCTTTGCTTTTAACATCAACTGTCAGACTATTGCCATTTATGTGCCATAGGTTTAAAAAACCCCACTTCCAAGTTTATGATTCCCGTTAGATTTCAATTGAGTAGTGAGTTTTGAGTCTTACTAATATTTATGTATTTTGAACCTTTCAAGAACTGGACCTGTGTGACTGATTGTGTCGATGCAGGAGTGACAAGAAATGGCAGGAGGGAAGGAGAGGATGTATATGGTGTTGTCAGTGGAAGAACTGTTCATGAGCTGACTAAAAGATACCTTTGTAGCAGAGTGTCAGGGGCCTAGAACGGCTCTACTGTAGCGTCTGCATGCCTCAGATAAACCAAAACTTTCCAGTTTGTTACTGGTTTTCTTCCTGTGATAGATGCTGGTCAGGTCTGGGTTAAGGTCTGTAGCGGTGCTCAGTACTTACGCGTCTACCTGAGGTTTTTCAAAGTTTTGCTGTGAGTAAAACACTCAAAAGTGCAAAGAATCCAGATCCTTCTGGGCACCCTGAAATGGACACGTAACGCTAGCGGAGATGATTTTTCTATGAATACTATTCATTTGGCTCTTGAAATGCCACCTTCTTTTCCCTGACATAAACAAATGAGTGTTTGGCACATGTGCTCCCTCCTTTTTAGTGGGTGCTACACGAAAGAGCATCATATAATTGGCAGACAAGTGAGTACAGGACCACACGTGAAGTGAGGCTTGGATAGGTACTGATAGCTGTTCATTGAGGGAGTGCTTGGTATTATATATGAAATTAAGTTGTTAATGGTTTCAGGGGAACAGTGTCGGTCTCTCAGTGTCTTTCCTGTGTCATAAAAGGATGGAATTGGATTGCATGGAAGATCTTTATTTTGGTATTTCCTCACTCTGCAGCTTTAATACAACTTTTTCCTTTTCGTTGAGGTGATTGGGAATGTAGGAGGTGTGCACAACCACTGAAGAGTAATTTGGAAATCATCTCCTAGCAAAAGAATTGCACTGTGTAGTTCTGAACATCGAGCTCTCAGGTTTTTATAGAAGGGTGTAGTTTTATGGGGGAAGTAAACGTCTGTTCCTACTTTCACTGCTCCTTTTTTTTGTCTTTGAAAACTTGGTAATGAATGTGGCTCCTTGGAAGTCTTGCAAGGCGTACATTTCACTGTTCAAAACCATTTTAGATTTTGGTTTTGCGTTGCTTTGGGTAAGACACATTTGGAGTATAATATGGATTTCAGGCTGTATTGGGATTGATAGCTGGGGAAAAACCACACTGATATCTTTATCTTTGTCCGTGAGTGCAGGGGGTTGTTCACGGCCCTGCCCTGGGAGAGGGTTGTGCTGACATCGTATAACAGAGCATAGCATAGTTTAGGGATTTTGTTGCTGTTCTGTACTATGTAAACTGTGATGCTATTAATGTTAGGTATTTTGTGGTATATTAACAGTATTAAATTGTTAAAACAAATGAACAAACCAACAACCACACCACACCGCTCCCCCCAAAAAAACCAACCCCAAACCAAAGCCCCCAAGTCACTGATAAAAATAATATTTCTTCAATTAATGCTTTGTATTAGAATTGCTCTCTTTCTTAACAATCATGTCTGTGCTGATCTTTCAGGACTGTTCTTTTGGCCTGTAGCTAGCATCTACCCACCTTTCTGAAGGCCCTTTGGGCACTGGTTATCTAAATTAACCTGATGGCAAACTGTTCCTGTGACACCTGAGATGCAGTGAGAGGAATTACGCGTGTATTGCTGACGATATGTGCGTGTGGGGAAGGGCAGATGCTTTCAAGGCTTGGGCTAATTATGCAGATGTGGGTGAACTGTACCATGTGTGTGTAGGTTGACCCTGTCACAAGGGAGAAGGCAGTGTGGTTTTCAGATGCTTTCCAAAGAGGCCATGAGGTCTGTGTCAGGAAGAGAGAGAACCACTTTATATCAAAGGATGTTGTCGTTTTCCCTGACTCCCTCAATTTTTGTCTCTTAGGCTGCACCAATGGAGCACATTCAGGGAGCTTGGAAGACTATCAGTAATGGTTTTGGACTCAAGGATTCTGTGTTTGATGGCCCAAACTGTATTTCACCTACTATCGTCCAGCAGTTTGGTTATCAACGCCGAGCATCGGATGATGGCAAAATATCCGATACTTCAAAAACGAGTAATACTATTCGTGTGTTCTTGCCCAACAAGCAGCGCACAGTGGTAAGTCTGGATCACCTTTATGTAAGCAATGTTTTACTGTTCCCGTTGCTAACGCCGTGATGTCTGTCTGGCCAAGAGAAGAAATCCCAGGCTTCAGGCTCCCTGAGAGGTCCTATTGTGATTTAAGTGTGATGTCATCAGTTTGTTCATTCCAGAGGACATATTTTGAAAACAGTGCATCTGTATTTTGCGAACTCGTATTTCTTTACCCCACTGCTGTGTTTTTCCAAAATACAGGCGCAAGATACTTACATACACTCACATATTTAACGTTAAAAGGCAGTAGGTGGCTGACCTAAACAGTGGTGCAAGTTCTGCCATGATTTTCTTCACCACAATGAAGTTAAAGCTGAAGTGAAACTTCTTAAGGGGACCCTCGTATTAGATTTCTGGGAGCTGAAGTTACTAATAACAGTCTAGTGCAAAGTTCTCTGAAATCCTTATTAGGCCTTTTTCTGTACTTGAGGTAACTCCATTTGCCTGCATTTTTATTACTTTTACAAGCTTGCTGCTGGTATGAATGCTGTGCAAAACCCTGTTTCACTGAAATTTAGTAATTGTAAGAAAGGGAAGAGTTATAAAATGGCTTCAGATCTTCCTTTGCTTAAGTGCACAATAGTTACATGTATGGCAGAAACTGTGCCTGCCTGACAAGCTGGCTGAGCACCCGGGGAGTTACACTGGAAGGCACAGCAGTGTGCTTTTGTTACACATCGTACAAGTAATGGATAGTTACCTGTTTATTAACTTCAGAAGTGAACAGCTGTGCAGTTTAGTGGAACTTCTGTAGAAAAAAATCATACACCCCCAAAAAAACCCACCCCAACCTTAAACAAATTCTGTATTGCTGACTGAATTTTTTCCTGTGGTGACAGGTAAATGTGAGAAATGGGATGACCTTACACGACTGTCTTAGGAAGGCACTTAAAGTGAGAGGCCTGCAGCCAGAATGCTGTGCCGTTTTTCGACTTGTTGCTGAACCAAAAGGGTAAGAGTCTGTAACGTTTGATGTGAGACTTCCTTCTAGAGAATATAAAAATCTTGGGTTTAGAACAGCAGCAATAACACTTTCTTCTTCTCTCTTCCTGGTCTCTCCTAAGAGTGCAGTTTGGTTGTGAACATTTCCACCCGCTTTCCTTACCTTTCTCTAGGTCAACTTTCTTCAGTTCCTGAGTATTAAAATATTTTTCATTAAACCTAAATATTAAAAATGTTCAAAATTGAGAGGTACACCCAGGTGCTTGTAGTGCCTTGCAGAGGGTTTTTGTCGTGCTCTGGATGAAATGATGTGATACACCTTCGTGTTTGAGGCGCTTTACTCCTCTGCATTTGTAACGGAAATGAGAAACTTGAAAACTTCAGTGCTAGTGATTCTTAGCCAACCTAACTGAACATCTTCTCTGTGTGCTCAGTTTAGGGGTCTACATTCCTCTACAACTTTTCAGTGTTTGGATTTCAATCTCACTTCAGATATTCCTTTTTTTTTTTTTTGGAGGACTGGGGATGCTGCTGTTAGATACCAAATGATTCTTTTACAAGCCGAGGGAGTGAGAATATCTCATGGAGTTAACAACATTCAACTTCACACCTCATAAGGCTTGGGCTTAATGCTCTTTAAGCCTCGATCGTGAGGCAGCCATTTGTGGGTTTACATCTCCCTGTAACTGAGTCCATTCTGGGGTCACCAGTAACTTCAGTGCTGAAGTCCACAATACGGCTTACATGTCACGAAGGGTGCCATTCGTAATTTCTTATCTTTTGCTTAGCTGAAAAGGTGTAGTTTCAAAGTCCATTCTGATTTTTTTTAAGTGAAAGACACTGAAATACATTAGCCACACTTTCTTGTATTTGTTTTCAGTTTACTCAAGAAAATTCACAAAATGTAGGTCAGTGATTAGGCCAGCCTTTTTATCTCCTAAGTAATTTTGTTGTCCCCATTTTCTCTTCCTTTCAGAAAAAAAGTGCGTTTGGATTGGAATACAGATGCTGCCTCCTTGATTGGAGAGGAACTGCAAGTGGACTTTCTTGATCATGTTCCACTCACTACCCACAACTTTGTAAGCTTCTCCTCACCTGTATTTTGATGTAAATTGGATTAGTTGAATGACATTAATTAAAAAAATATTTTACACATTAGGTACCTTTTGGCTTTCTAAACAGAGGGAGAAATTTCAGAAGTTGTAATTTGATTCCTTCACCCTTGCTTCCCACAAATTAGGTTGGCTGAATATTAATTTGCAATGCCATGCCAAAATTCTGTTTATGTTTAGGTGTCAGACGTTAAAAGCTCACATTATGCATATTTGTCAGAGGTCTGGTGATTGCCATTTTTATTTTATATGAATATCTATTTCTGAACATGTCTTTATAGTCCAGAACTGGGAGATTTGCTTTTCCAGTCTGGCTCACCAGTCTAAAAGGGCTGTAAGCTCAGCAGCTATAAGGTACTGCTGGTAGTTGTGCTGAGTGTGCAGGGGCACTGTTAGTTCTGCAAGGTTTTGTGAACTAATGCTGCCTTCTGATTTGACAGAGTGGTTCTGGGGAGATGAAAGACTTCAAATTTGTAGTTCCTTCTCAAAAGTGGGTTGTTTGCTCAGTATAGAGTGAATAAATAGAACTTATTTGTTTTTTCACAAAAAGAGCTTGTCTAGCTCTGATAGTTTTACCTTGCATCATTTCGTTCTCCCTCTGAAGAAACTCTATCCCCTGTTCTAGGCTTTTTCTTGTTTTGCCCCAGAAATACATTGTACCAAGTGGTAAAGGTGAAGGATTATTATTTACATGCTTTAGAAAAATTAGGATTGATATACAGCAATGGAAAGTAGCTTTGTTTCTACTTTACATTTTTAGAAACCTACAAATAAAATTATCTGCAGTTGGTCACCAGAAAACTAATGTTTTTCTCCAGACCTGAAAGAGGCTCAGACTTTGAGCTTTCATCCAGAGCGTACTCTGGAGAAAGAAACCTTTTGGTTAATTTAAATCTGGTTTTGTATTTCAGAAGCTTTAATACAGTGTTAGATGCCATTTTAAAAACTATAAATTCCTTAAGCTATTTTATGTACTAAGGAATTCATTTGTTACACAAGGGATATTGCTAAGTCATAAACACCATAACAAGCGTTTTGACTAAGTAAAAAATTAGTAAGGTGATTCTTATGATCTGATCCTCTCTCAGTTTTGGTGATACTGAGAACATAATAAATCCCCCAATTCTTGGCCCATCCAGCTCTGCCACCTTACTGAGCATGAAGTAGTGCATTTGAATTTGACAATACTTTCCTCTTTTTCCTTTCCTTCTTTTTTTAATAATCAAGTAAACAAAATCCTAAATGTTTGTAAGCTTTCCAGGTTTCCAACCAAAATGAAAATATATGCAAGGATAGTCAGGAGTGGTTTTAACTTCAGGAGCACTCTGAGGGCACTGATAACATTTTAATGTGGCAATTATTTTATCTCAGGCTCTGAAGATGTTTGTCTCTGCTAATATGGACAAGCTAGTAGCTTGGATTAATCCATTTACTGTGTTTTCTAGGCTCGGAAGACCTTTCTAAAGCTTGCTTTCTGTGACATCTGCCAGAAGTTCCTGCTAAATGGGTTTCGGTGTCAGACGTGCGGTTATAAATTCCATGAACACTGCAGCACTAAAGTTCCAACCATGTGTGTCGACTGGAGCAATATCAGGCAACTCTTGTAAGGACTGTTCTTTTTTAATAGCATCATTAATTCTCTGTGGCAGACAAACATCACCTTTTTTGCCTCTTATGCTAGAGATAAATTGGGATTGTTGGGAAGCGTAGTCACTATCAGCAGGATCGAGAATGTGTGCATTCTCTCAAGGCCAGATTGGATGGGGCTTTGAACAACCTGATCCAGTGGGAAGTGTCCCTGCCCATGGCTCAGGGGATGGAACTGGATGGGCTTTGAGGTGCCTTCCAACCCAAACCATTCTGTGATTGATTTCATAGAACAGCCAGCAATGATTGTCTATTCCCAGGTGAAGAAGGCCATTTACATTAAATGCATTTTGTTCTTGCCATAAATTTTAATATTCTGGGACGAGCCAATAAAGCTCGTGAATGACCAGACGGTTGTTCTCGTGCCCTCTGATTCAGCATGGAAAGGCATTATTATTCCTCTCACGTAATACTTTTGTTAGAAAAAAAAGTAGGTCACAATTCGGTTGTGTTTTAGCTGTTGAAAGCATGAGTGTTCGGAACTACCAGAGCTTTTAACACCCTGTTGAAAATGCATGGAATGGTGAGAAAACCAATGAAGGGTAACACTTGCCTAATATTGATTGGGAAAAGTTGCAAATCATTATGTTAGATGTAATGTTTTTATGCAAAAGTATTCAAACCTATAATTGATTTTGTACCTTACTTGGTGATTGCATTTTTTAATAACTAGTCTTGGCCATAGTTAAACATTTTCTTGTACTTACTGGTCGCTAGAGTGGAGGATGGCTTGTGCCACTGGGTTAAAGAGAACTTCAAAAATTTGGTCTCAGATACCCTTTGAGGAAAATCTGAAGTCTGATGTAAAAAGATCTGTGTCTTAAGTTTAGAAAGAACCTATGGAAATTCTCGTTGGGAGTCTGAAGACGTAATTTTTAGTCATACCGTCCACAGGAAAAATATTACCTAAACATAGAAGTGTGTTCATGAAATTAACGATGCTGAAAAGAAACAGCCCTTTAAATTTTCAGCTTTAAAGAGCATTGTACAGGAGGTAGTGTAGCAGTTGAAATTGTAATTGTTTTTGTTGATATTTCAGATTGTTCCCAAATTCAAATATCAGTGACAGTGGTGTCCCTGCACTACCTCCCTTGACAATGAGACGGATGCGGGAGTCTGTCTCCCGGATACCTGTTAGGTAAGCTAGTATTTCCTGTCATTTCTGGTTTGGGAAATACAGTTGTTAAAAAAAAAACCAATAACACTCCCAACTCAAAAATAGAACAATCGTATAGAAGGTTGGGATCGATGTGCAAGAAGGCAACACCACTTCATCACAGATAATACAAACTATCCTTTTTTTTTCTTAGATTCAAGTAAAACAATGATTTGGGATTTTAGATTTTTAGTTTTTAGTCTTAAGATTTTAAGGGAGGGTCCTGAAGGTTTTTTGAAGACCTTTTGTTTTCCTGCTGAAGGAGTTCAAGGCTCCCTTTGGTGTTTTTGTGAATGAATTTTGTTTCCTCTGCTCAGGTAGTGTATATGGAATGGTTTGTGACTCATTTTGCATGACTTGCAGACATAAACTAAGGTAATATTCTCATGTGATGATGACAGATAAGAGTTTATAGAGGCAACAGTGGAAACTGAAAATGTGCTCCTTTTAGAGAGAATTCTGAGACCTAAAGAAAACGTTCCCGTAATTTCAAATGCAGGAATAAAAACTGCCTGCCTTTAAGTGGCTTGTGTCCTGATCCTCATTCCTGCCTGTATTCTTTCCCATGCAGTTCCAGAGGCTGAAGAGGGCAGGCCAGCTCTTGTTTTTAATACCTCCCTTTGAAAAACCTTGGCTTACTCTGGAATGAGGCACAGAGCAGCACGTAGCTGACTTGCAAGCGGCTCTGTGTATTTATTTATTTGTTTTGGTGGGAGCCAATCAGGAATTGATTTTGCGTTCTCTTTGCCATCTTATTCCGTTTCCAATCCTGTTGAACAATAACTCATTACCTTGATAGCTTTTTAAGCTTTTTGCGAAGCCTGGCTGATTTCAGTTGAGATACTTGTGTGTTTTGGGGTAAATAGGGTTTGAGTGGCCTTAGCTGTGATTTATGACTCTGTTGAACTGGATTTTAGTCTTGGCCTCCTTTTATCTGGTATTGGGTTTCATGACTTCCTTGCTGGCTGTTCTGTGCGAACCCTTGAACAGTCTCGCAAACCTTTACAAATTCAGGGCTTAGCAGTAAGCAAATTCTTAAGCCTTGTATTACAGGCTGGAAATGGGTGGTTTGTTTAAACTTCACACACCTGAATTAATCCAGCAGAGTCCGTATTTATCAGTGTATTACATGTGATTTGGTGGGGATTGAAGTGAATTTTGTAACAGCAGAAGCAGACGTATTAAACACACTAGATAAGTATGACAGGATCTTACTTCAAGGTTTTGATTTATTGCCTAAGTAAAACCAGGTAGGATTTAGCTGACCAAATGGTGGAGTTAGTGTGTACCTCCTGACTTTGTGTTCGAATCCTGTCTGTATTGCTTTTGAACAGGTTACATTGAAGAGTTATTTTCCAGCTGCTAGAGGAGAAAAAAATACCCATAACTTTCCCTTTCTCTCTCTCCTTCTCAGTTCGCAACACAGGTATTCTACACCTCATGCCTTCACGTTCAATACAGCAAATCCTTCCTCTGAGGGCTCCCTCTCCCAAAGGCAGCGATCTACATCCACACCAAATGTCCATATGGTTAGCACTACCATGCCTGTGGACAGCCGGATCATTGAGGTAATGCTGACAGGGAGGGAACAGCATGGAGTTAAATTAAAATTGTGACTGGCTATCTCATTCGTGATCACTGGTTGGGGTTTCTTCTTTGCTTTCTGCCATAGTTTATTGTTGCAGTCTTTATCAACTTTGCTGGAGTTCTAGGTATGTTTGCAAAGATGCAAAGTTCTGCAGCACTGAAAAGAAAATTCAGTTTTGCTGAAGAAATACTTACTAGACATGACTGAAAATGTTCTTTTTAAACTTAGAAATCTAGGTTTGTTGGAAGGACTGATGTTTATTTTAAAACAGACTTCAGGTACTATAAATCTGGATGTAGTCCCCAGAGTTGGAATGCTCAAGTCAAAGCTTACTGGTGATATATTTTGTGTTTCACCTGCACGGAATTACCAGTGACTCTGGACTTGTGTGCTGACACCGTTTGTATCTGAGAACGCTTCTACTGATACTTGAGTTCAAGCACTTTCTTTTTATTTTCCTCCCTTAGACTGGCAGTAGTGAGACAGTTCTTTGAAGTCTGGCCTGAGGTGTGGGGTGTTTTTGTTTGTTTGTTTTGTGATAACATTAGAACAAGGGAGTGGTGTGCAGGAAGGGCTTGCAGAAAGAAAGTGCTGAACTGCAGGACTCCAGAGCAAGCACTGTTTGTTGAGTTTTTGCTCTGGAATAGTTTTAAAAACTTCAGGCCAAGCAAAAGCCTTTGGCTGTGGAGTTCACTGGCATCTGCAGCTGAGAGTTTATAGGCTTCCACGAAATGTAAAGAGTAAAATATCCTCTGGAGCTTTGGTGGAACTGAAGGGAAGTAGGGAAGTGCCCTACAGCCCTGGGGAGCTTTTTTTTTTTTTTTTTGGAAGTTCTGTGTCAACTGGCTTTTATGGGGAAGGGTAGCCTTCCTTTTCCTCTGGTTTTCTTAGGCTTACAGCCTTTTTCACTGCTTCAGAAGCCTGGCTGGCTGCCTTGTACAGCGTGAAAAAGATTGAGGGACTCCGGAAAGACAGTATGAATTATTGAACTTTGTAGTTTGAACCTTTAAGGAGATTTTGCTTTCTTTATCCTTTATGCATAGCAGCAAAGATGGAAATGCTTTCTATTCTGGCTCTTCACAAGATCATAGAGAGTGAATAAAAATAGCTGTCACGTCTTAAAGGCAATAGCTGCTTTTCCAAAAGGCTTTAAAAATACCACAAAAGAAGATAGTAGAGACCTTCTAGTATGGCATGAGAAAGCCCTCTTTTACAAAGTGTTTTGCTGAAGGATGGACACTAGTGAACTTTTGGGTTTGAACAGGAGTGCTTGAATGTTTTACTGCAGTTAATTACCATTGCAAACGAATTAGGTTACTTTTACTTTCTTTTATCCGAACATTTAATTTTAAATATTTTTTTACACTTCCTCTGTTCTTTTCTTTTATCTCTTACCGTGTTGGACTAGAATAACAGCCTGAATGCTTCTCCCAGTTCCTGGTGCAGAAGATTTTGTTTGAGGGGAAGAGTAGGTATTTTCTCAGTGCCTTCTGTTTTCTTGTGATTAACAGGATTGCTGTAACTTGTAAGCCATGACAGTGTCCACCTGAAATGTTTAATCTGGAGTTGGTTTGAAAATCTTTATAGCATGTTAATACTTGAGGATGCTAATTTGAAGAGGGGAATCTATAGAAGAACTTAATTTTTAGTTTAGCTGGGTGAATTTGATTAGGCTTGGGTTAGAGATGCATTTGGCCACAGTTTTTAAAGCAAAACCTTCTCACACACATTTGTTATGTGGCCTTTTTCCTCTGGAAACTTTTATTGAATATAACTTTACAAACCTCATGGATTAAGAGCATAATGTGCTGGTTTTATTTCACGTCAAAGTAAAGGTGACAGACTGTAGCACTGTGTGTGGTATAATTTGTGTTGTAAGAACAACTCTAAGGAATGCTGGTTTGGGCCCATTTGCTATGGGATTCATAAGCAAAAAATTCAAATCAGAATTGAAGTTCACAAATCTTCTTTCTTAACTAAGAATTCCATATATATAAATATGAGAACAGTTTAAAATTATTTAGTTATCTTTTGCCAATTTACCTGAAAGCAGTTCTCAGGCTGGTGTACAGAAAACATCCCTTGTTATAGATTCAGGTTCTTAAAGACTTTTATTGTTGTCTTAGTTTAGGTGAAAACCAAGATATGTTATCAGAAATTAAGTGATAAGAAAGATAAGAAAAAAACCCAGATTGCATAGAAAAGATAGCAGTTCTTAGCTACAAATGTACAGAACAGAATTAACAGCAATTGTGATTGACATCTTAATATGAATTGAGTTCTGTACCCAAAATCTTGTGATGCAGGCCTCTCTGAGAGCAGCAACGCCGCACCTGCAGCCTTCCCAGCAGCTCAGGTCTGCTCCGGGTGGCTCTGGGGGATGGAAGCAAGAGCGCGAGAGAGAGGGTGCGGAAGTGCGAGAGAAAGGAGTGTCTGGGCAAACGGGACACGACCTCTGCCCCAGTTTCCCCGGAACCGTCCTCCCCCCACCCCGTTGTGTCCCACTTGGATCCCCTTTGTTGACGAAGGAAAGAAAAATTCCCCAGAAAAGAAAAAAACTCTGAAACTATAACACATTGTCCTCCAAGTGGACAAAAGGAGTAACTTGCAAGAGTTCCTCTTTGGTAGTTGGTGCGGATTTCAATCCACGTGTGCGCAGAGGAACTCTGCGAGAACACAGTCTGTGGAGTCACACCTGGGAGAATGCAGCTAATGGGCTCAAATAATGTATTTCATAAAGGAGTCTTTACTGAGGATAATCTGAGTTAATTTGATAACTGTGTGGTGGAATGTAGGCTTGCTCTGTCCTCCTAGGGAATCTTACGTTTGTTATTCTACTAATTAATTAGAAAGTTTGAATTGACTTTTATTAACTTTGACAGTATTTAACATTTGTAGTGCATGTTCTTGCTTTGTACTTACACAGTACCTGGATATTTTACCTTTCCCGTATGTACTTTGGGATAATACATAGCAGGTGAGAAGCTGTGAAGTCGTGTTTGTCAGAGCTGAGTTTATCTTGTGCATGGCTGTAGAGTTGTGTTGTAACGTGCCTGTGGCATGAGGTGAGAGTTGTCACCCTGTACCGACCAGTGTTCTCTCTAAGAACATGCTTTTCAAATGTCATCAGACTTGCATCTGGGGGAAGATATTTTGAAAATGAGATGCTTTTGTATTAGGGCACAAGATGTGGCCTTTTTTGGGTTCAAATAGTACAGCAGAGCTATTTCAAAACTTATGATGACTTGTAATATTTAGGGTTTTTTACAAGTTTTCCAACTTGTAACCCAAAACCTTTTTGAGAACTTGTCCCCTAGAGATACAGGGCTATCACAGGAGCTGTGTTCAGGTCTGAAATGTCAGCATGTACAAGAATTCCATGGTGGGAGTGATGTTTCTTCTTGTTCCGTGTCCTTTTTTTGTCTTTTTTTTTTTCTTTTTTTTGGTAGCAATACCTTTTAACATGCTGTGACTCGTGTTTGGTAAGAATTCACGAATTGCATGTATTTTAGCATCTAGGATTCTTGTAACTAGAAAATAACCAAGCTGTAGGTGTTGGTCAGTACCGCATCACACTTGACCAAAACTGTCAGAAATTTTCAGCACCATTCCTGTTAGTTCTTTTATATGTTCTCAGATATTTATTAACTTCATTATCTGCTCTGTTTTAGGATGCAATTAGAAGCCATGGTGAATCAGGTATGGTTTCCAAAAGTAAAATAATATATAGTATATATATATTATTTTGTGTTTATTTTCTGGTTCATAAAATTTTCTGTTTATTTTTATATTGAAGCTTCACCTTCTGCTCTGTCTGGAAGCCCGAACAATATGAGCCCCACTGGCTGGTCTCAGCCCAAAACCCCAGTCCCAGCCCAAAGAGAGAGAGCCCCTGCATCCAATACACAGGAAAAAAACAAAATTGTAAGTATGGTAATACTGATTTGAGGGTTTTTTTTCTCTAATATATTAAACGAGGCTGGGAATCACGGTGTGTTGGGGTAAATTTCTGTACTTAAGAGGCAATACAAGCCGATGGTAATGTTGAGTGCTCTGCTCTGTGTGTATATAATAGCGATATAATTTTGTCTAACTTGGGAAAGACAACAGTATTGCCTCGGGTTATCAATGCCCAGAACAAAGTCTTTTGGATTGAAAATTAATTTCAGACAGTATTGTGAAATTATTTCTCAGTACAGATTTGAGGGTTACATTTTAAAATCATTAGGACACTGTCTTTTTTATTCTGTTTCACCATGTGTAAAGTTAGCCTTGTTATCACTATTTGAACTGTACTGCCATAGCTTCTGTAGCAAATGGGTATTGATAATGCCATGGCTTTCATAGTAAAGCTAGTCAGAATGTCTCGGGGAAAAGCAGACCTAACAAAATGTCAGTTTTCCCCCGAAGGAATGATTTAACATTGGGAGGGGGACAAAGAAAAGTTAGAATAATGAATAATATCTCAGATTTTTTAGAAGGCTTGTGGAATTTAAAAATGACAGTACAATTACTGAATGTGACTCAAAGTTGTTGATCACTTAAAAGTGGAGAATTCTGCTCTCATCTTTTTGGTTTATTCCTGTTAAATATGAAAAATAATTCCTGAATTCTAGCATTGTAATTTTGAAAAAGTCAGTAAGTTTCTTAAATATTTCAGATGTCTTTAAATAGTTGATTCTAAAATGTTTGTTCCCCTTAAGATCTAAGATCAGGGTCTAAGTTTCTAGTGGAGAACTTGGATGGCTTCTTAAGAAGTTAAAGCCATCCAAGAAACTATTTTTGTCTTTTGTTCTCAGTTTGTGAGGGATGGTGGGTTTGGTTTTTTACAAACAAATCAAAAAAGTCCAAACTGCAGGATGAAACCCTCAAGGTTTAAGTGCATCTTAAACTTGTATGAAGGAAGTTACTTCATTCTAGGTGTGTGTATATAATATGTTTGATTAAATACTTACGAGTAAAGCCACATTAACTTTTCTTCCAGAGGCCTCGTGGACAGAGAGATTCCAGTTATTACTGGGAAATAGAAGCAAGTGAAGTCATGCTTTCTACCAGAATAGGGTCAGGTTCTTTTGGAACAGTTTACAAAGGCAAATGGCATGGTAAGTTCTTGACAAGTGTTACTGGCTTCTCAAAATGTTGATGCTGTAGGGCAGTAATCCAGTAAAATAACTGTGATGATGCAGTGTGCTTGTCTACCACTGACAGTATTGGGGGAGAAATGCGAATTACCGGATAGGCAGGGGGGGCTGTTAAGGCAAAGAACAGGCATAAAAATCTGACTCTCCAGACTGGCATCTGCATGTTCATGGAGTCAACATTGTTTGCTTTGTTACTGTGTTCTACAACAGCTTGTTCTCTGAAAAGATTTTGCTTTCTATTAGCAGGATTGAATTAGCAGAACTAGCTGGGAAACTTCACAGCCTGATATTAAATTATATTTGCCCTCATCGGCATCCTTCTATTCAAGGTGGCAGGGAAAGGAAATAAGCATAAATTCCATTTACTGCAGAGTTTTTCTAAGGAAAAAATGATTGATGTGAGAGTTTATGATACAAAGTTAACTGGAATGCTTTGGAAAGAGGCACGTGCAGAACTGCAGAATTAGTTTCCAAATTCAGGGCTTGTAATTTAAAAAAGAAACACACACAAAACCCCACCAGGCCCTAATTTATATAGCGTGATTGTCATAAAATAAGCTGACAAAACTCCCTGGAAACATATCTTCTACCCTCTATTTTTAAAGCGTAAATACTTGTATTTCTTAAAGCCCAAATATTGTCAACATCAATGGAAGGACTAACAGTATGCTAACAGTAATATTCATGAACAGTTAAACTGATTTTTATTCTGTAAGTGAAATGGAACACAAGAAATTAAGAGGGAAAATAGGTTCTAAGTAACATTTATGCTAAACAAGGTAGCAAATGTGAATTTCTTGTTAGTATACTTGGATTTCATGTTAATAAATACTCTTAATGTTTCAAGAACTTTGGTTCTTCCTATGTTAAACATGAAATCCATTGAGCTGCGTATTAACAGAGAGCCTTCCGTGCTGCGCACAAGGTGGCTGTGTAGCTGTCGCCTAGCTCGGTGTTGATAAGATTCACCGCCCTATTTGCGTGACTGTTCATGGTTCTGATCTCTCAGCAAAGTCGAAGTTAAATTACTATTTTTTTTTGTGGTGTCGTCTCAAAAGATTTAAAGGATTTCTATTTCTTGCAAGTCTCTTCTGTTAGAATTAAAGGAACTGGGAGTTCACAGTGCGCAAATGGGTGAGACTGCAGACTTTGTAACTTATTCTAATAGTACAAATGCAGCCATTAAAATGTCTTGGTGGAGCTAAATAAAATGACTTGAAGTAGGCAGATTGCTGCAAACGCAAATAGAAGTTCTAGGTTAAGGGATAGGTGTTGAGTTTCCCAACATGCCCAGCTGTGGAGGGCTGTTTGCAGTGAAACTTTGGAGAGCAGCTGTGGGAGAGTCTGTACAACTGTGTGCAAAGCGTGCGAGGTTTCCAGCAAGCTTCCCTGATTTAGTCTTCCGGAATAAAAACAAAGTGTCACGGGCAGTCTTGCTCTGAGGAGTGCGTGTCTTGTTGAACAGGTATCTTGCACTCCTGTGTTTTTCCAGTTTGCTCTGATGATTAAGTACTAATTCTGGTCTTTGCCCCACTTCTGTTAGTCTCCATTTGGATCCTGTAGTGTCCTGTGGCTTCTAAATGTGAAAGGTGGAAAGAGGCCCAAGGCAGTTTAAATCGGTTGGAAGACTACCTATCATAAACGCATTTCCCCTTGACCCTGGTAATCAGTTCTGGGGTTGAGGGGTGGAGGAAGCTGCTTTGTCTTCATATTGGTGCTAAACAAAATGAGTTGCTGAGTGCATTTCTCTCTGTAAAGACAACTGCTTGGGAAATACATCAAGCTGAAAAACAGTGTGGCACCTGAGTCAATGAAAGCATCTTTTTTCTGCAGCAAGGATCATAATGGAGAAATACTGAAAAATGATGTGAAAACATTTGGCCTGTAATCACGGCATGCTGCCTGCTTGCCTCGGCATAGCTCAGAGCAATGTACCTCAAGCATTGGTAGACCAGGGGTGTCAAACCTGTGGCCCGCGGGCCGAATCTAGCCCTCCACCGTGTTTTATCCAGCCTGGCACCTTGTTCCTACCCAGCAGCAGTGCCAAGCTCCGTGCCCCTACGCTCCTGCCAGTGCTAGCCACGTGTGCAGAGTGTGATGCGTGCTACGCTGCAGGAGTGGGAGAATGACAGGAGTTGTGAGTTTGACACCCCTGTGGCAGACTGTCTGTTGAACTTGTGTTGTACCTTAGTAGGAGTTGCAGTAGGAACTGGCTGCTTCAAAGCCTGTGGATTTGGTAGTCATAAGAAAGCATTTTCTTTCTACCAGTTATCTTCTGTTCTGGTCTGTAAGCAGAGACATCTGTAAGTTATAGAACATCCTGCAGGTGTTGGATGAAATAGGAAATATATTCCATTTACTGAAGTTAAAGGAAGAAGATGTAAAAGTGTAGTAATGTGTTCAATATTTGTGCATCTTTGTGGCTTCAAATTGTACAGCAAATGAAGCACCAGGTAACTGCAGTGGGAGGCACTGCGGTTCTCTCAGGCTGCGCTGAATCTCAGGTACCAGTTTGCATATCCTTTGCCTGTGGTGTTGGCAGCATTTTCTTTAATTGAGCTGTTAGTATTCCTGATGTATTCAGGTGATCATTAAATTTGAGAGACATGCTAATGTATTTTTCAAATCTATTCTGGAAAAGAGACCATATTAAGAAAATAATTAGCGATTGTGGTAGCAGAGGAATCTGTAACTCTGGGGATTTTTAGTGTAGGTGGGTTCTGTAATGCCACACAGCAGCAACCTTTGAACTATGGGATAAGCTGATGTTGGAGTGCAGCATCTCTCAAATCCCTTTGTTGCATGTGGACTAAGATTGAAGTGTTGCTTTTCCTAAGACGCTTTTTCCTTCCAATGACAGTGTCAAGGCAACTTCACCCTCAGCTTGAATTCCAAAATGCTGTCCAACCATAGTTAAAATGAATGGGGTGTTGTCTTCTTTCACTGAGGGACCAGTGGGTCTTGCTGTTAGCACTTTTACTTATGTTAGAGCAGTTGGCTTCATTCCAGTCTTGTACCTTTTCTGAATTGGTTCAATTCCACTGTTACATGGGTGTACACTGTAAAGGTCTGTACGACTTCATTCACTGGAAACAGTCTCTAAACAGATGGCACTGGATCATCATATGTTCCTCTCTGTATTGCCAGCACTGACACCGAAAACAATTCAAATTAAGCTTTCCAGTTAAATTTTATGGTGTATCAGCTTTAAGAACGGTAAGATTGTAGAATGGGTTGGGTTGGAAGGGACCTTGCAGCCCATCCAGTCCCGCCTCCTGCCATGGGCAGGGACACCTCCCACTGGGTCAGGGGGCTCCAAGCCCCATCCAGCCTGGCCTTGAACACCTCCAGGGATGGGGCAGCCACAGCTTCCTTGGGCAAAAGGTGTTCTGCTTTTCGTAATCTCCAAATTTGTTATAGAAGTACTAAAATCAGTTATATTTTTCATTATTTTTCTGCTGTTGCTGCGTAGAAGATTTTAGCCTTCCTGTTCCTGAAATTTAGCAGTATTTAAATGGAAAAAGTTTGTTAATAAAGTTGTTATTAAAAAAGCAAAATGTTTTTGTATATGCATATATTTATAATTTATATATTTGTATATATAAAAACTTAAATAAGCCTAATTATATAAAAATAAAAGGTATGTGTTTATATGTGTGCACACTTAAAGCTGGATAGAAAAGGGAAAGATGATGAAACTTTGAATACTGTTCGAAAGCCAAGAAACTGATGTGACTGTGCCTGCAACGGTGTGCTGGGAATGCGGCTACACTGGAATCCTTTCCTTTTCCACAATGATTGGAGACTTTAGTAGCTTCATGTCCTATAAAAAGCATACATGTAATTCTAACCAGCCATAGCTGCTAAATAACGGAAGGGAAGCATGTGAACAATTAATGACTTCCTTCATTAGGCTGAAATTCAGGTAAATGAATTGCTTGAAACTATGGAATTTTGTATGTCCACAGGAAAATCTCGACCTGTGCGCAGATTAGTCGAGGTGTGCTGTGCAGAAATCAGAAGTTTGAAGTTTAGTGTCTGTCAATGTTCTTTGGGGGGGAAAGTTGCACTTTTAGTAACTTTTATGGTAAATGTATTTTCAGGGGATGTAGCAGTGAAGATCCTAAAGGTTGTAGATCCAACCCCAGAGCAGTTCCAGGCTTTCAGAAATGAAGTGGCTGTATTAAGGTGAGTTGGTAGTTTGGTTGCTACATTCTGTTATTGCTGGGCACTGTTATTTGACTACTGTTCCTCTGAGCAGTCTTGCCCGACTTTCTGTGTTCGATACACACAAAATCAGGTCTGCAGAGAAAAAGAATGGAAAAGAGAGCATGTGGTGACAGTTCTCAATATGGTTCTGGAGCTGCGAGACAAGAACCATAATTCAGAGTGTCTCAGTGGTTCTCCACTGTTTCTGAACATTGTATTGGCAGATGAATAGTACTGACACCCATAATTGTTCAGGTTGCATTTGACACGCACTAAAAGGTGAGGATTAACAAATTCTGCCATAATTCTCATCACTGGACAGGATACTTGAACTGTACCTTCTACAATTGCAGCATAATTTCTTTTTTGTTCCAAAAAAAAGTATGGTCTGATCTACACGTGTGTTCTGCTTTCAAATGCTGCTTTTGCTGTGCCCAGTTAGCAATCTGTGCTATGGATCCTAAAATCGAGCCAGTTAAGGGTACACAAGAACTACCTTCTCATCTGTTAACTCCTTCACAGCTGACCATCACCCTTTTGTTTCCTGTTGGCATTCACTCTTCTGTCTGGAGTTGTCACTTTTCACAGCTTTCAGGGTGATTTCTGTTGCTCTGATACCACTCACAAGCACGAATGCTGGTTACTCATTGCAGCCCCCTTCAATTTTCATGACATATTTTCTTATAGATTCATTTTAACTAACTTCCTTGGAACTAAAAGAAAGTTTTTTGACTAAAAAGCAGGAAATCAGCTGATAATATTTAAAAATTATATATTGGCAACTGTGATGTAATTTTATTATTTTTAAAGATGAACTTTACACACCCATCCACTTAGCAGAAATTTTGCAGCAAACTCCTGCTTTTGGACTCAAAAGCTGAAATAGGTTCCTTCAGCCAGGGACACGTTGTTAAAAGAACTTGAAAGCATTTGTCGTAAAGGTACTGATTTCTCTTTCTGCTCTTTTCTGTTAGGAAGACTCGACACGTTAATATTTTGCTCTTTATGGGCTACATGACTAAAGATAACCTGGCCATTGTTACGCAGTGGTGTGAAGGAAGCAGCCTGTATAAACACCTGCACGTCCAAGAGACCAAGTTCCAGATGTTCCAGCTCATTGACATTGCTCGGCAGACGGCACAGGGAATGGAGTGAGTAGGAGAAACTATGCTGGCTAGTTTTGTTCTCGCAGTGGTGTTTCTGTTCTCTTCCCCAAGCCCTGATACGTGGAGTTCCTGCACTGAGAGAGTAAGGAGTCAGAGTGGCACAGCAAGTGCAGGGTTTGTGCAGCCTCCACTCACCACTGATGTACGCATGCGTACTTTCATTTAGCGCTCCCCGTGGGTTCTTGCCTTACTTCACGTTATACCTCTGGTTACTTAACAGTCGGCTTCTCTGTGTTTGATCTTCTGTAGCCTGAGCTCTTACTGTAACATACAGAATGAGATCCTATTTATCATGGTTTAACCCCAGCCTGTCAAATTCCACCCCCCAGGGGAAGGGGAGAGGAAAATGAGAGGAAAAAGACTTGTGGATTGGAAATTAAAGCTACAGCTTTAATGAAATAATAATAATAATGATGAAAAGAATTAGAAAGTAATGAAATACATACAAATATCTGAGATTGCGCCCCTACCCCACCCCTCGATGACTCTAGGTCACCACAAATCCTGCAGAGCAGACACAAGGGAATGTGTCCACAGGCAGGAGGGAGCTGAAGTCAGGAACTGGCTTCAGGAACACATAGATCCGGAATGAGGAGCAATCAGACAGACGAGATCCTCAGTGGACGTCAGATGCTGCAGAAGAGACCCTCATGATCTCTCAGTTTTATCCAGTGTGATGTATATGGGATGGAATCCTCTGTTGGTCAGTTTGGGGTCACCTATCCTGTCCACCCCTCCCTGCAGATGGAGCCTTTTTGGCCAACTGGAGGATGGCCTTGGTTACCAGAGGAATAAGTGTAAACATTGGCCTTTCTGCATCCCAGTGTTCTGTGTTATCACTGCTAGAGAGAAACTGTCTGAGAACATGCAGTCAGCTTTCAGAAAATGAAGTCACTTTAGTCTAAGGTTGAGCCAGAGTCAGTCACCCCAATTAACTCAGACCATAACACTATTCTAAACAACGCATTAGCTGTTTTTCCTTGCCTGAGTTACTCACCATAATGCTGCGGTGTTTGGCAAACGCTGGTGCCTCTGAGAGATGAGGGGATGGCTGTTCCTGTTCTACAGCTGCGGGACTCACACACCCAGCAGTGCTGTGGGAGCGTCTCCAGGTGTCTGAGCTGACACAGTCACCACCTCTGTTTTGTGTCAGAACAGGTTGTAATAGAAGATGCTGACATTGGCTGACGGTGTCAGTGTGCATCCATCTTGTAGATCAGGACCCAGGTTTCCAGTCAGACACCTGGAAAACTGGGAACATCTATTGTGGCTGCAAAGTCCAGCAGCGTGTAGAGAGTAAACCTTACCTCGCATGCAGATCTCATGCATGTGAGGAGAGCACCCAGTTTTGTAGGGCATTGTACAGTTAAATAACAATGATGCCGCTCTTCCTGAGATTAATTTACTGCATTGTTTCCACTTTCTGTAATGCATAAGGCAGGTGGTGCTTGCTTTGTGCCTCTTCTCCCAAAGCATCCTGTAAACCAACTAAAGCAAGAGGTCTGTGAGGTGGTTCAGTACCTAACGAAGTGCTGCTGTGTCTGTCCTTGAGTCATTGAAAGGCTCAGTTTCTGTGAACAGTTTTCATAACCTCACTTCCCTGCTTTTTCTTTCACAGCTATTTACATGCAAAGAACATAATCCACAGAGACATGAAATCCAATAGTATCCTTTCCTAGCTGGTGTTTCTTTTAATGGAGGAGTGATTAGTTGTTAATACGGAGCTTTCAGATGTCCATAACTAATAATGAGTAATTCCTATCAATGAATGAGGAGTTAGTTTTTAGGAAGGACTTTCATAGAACATATGCACTTGCTCACCAAACAGCTGAGATAAACATGTGCAGCAGTTGTGCTCCAAAGGTGTCCTGTTTTACTGAAATGGTGTTTATGCAGTTCTCTGGTATCCAAATGCCGTATTGGAGATCTTCACTTGACGAGATTGACACGCTGCTATGTGTATGCACATGTGGCTTTTGTTACTGTTTCACACAGATTTGTAATAAATTTGAAATACCTTCACGTGAGTGGCAGAAACAAAGCCAAAAATCTTACTAACCTCAAGAAAAGGCAAACTTTTACCACTGTATCCCTTGCAAAAATAAAAATCACATAATGTGTATGGAGTCAAAGTAAGAACTGATGTCTTTTGCTTTTGAAAATGCCTGCTTTTGAAATTGCCAGGAAGAGCATCAAGCCAGCAGCATGAATTGTAACTTCCTTTTGTAAAATGTAAACTGAGTATTTTGTAAATGCCACCAGAAAGAAATACACCAATTTCAGTGGTTCCATAATGTAAGGGAATTCCCATTTCCAGTTAAGCTACAAAAGTAATTGTTTTAGTATACAGGAGAGCGGAGCTTGGGATTCCTGATGAAGGAACCATTTTGGTGAAATAATTAACTGTTCTTGACATGGAACTGAGAACTACGAGTCTGTCATGTCTATGTTTCTGAATCATCTTCCTGAGCTTAAAACATTCTTAAATAAAATTGTAAGATGATATCTTCTTAAAATAACCCTGACAAAGGAGGTGCCAGCTGTCAGTCTGAGCGGGCAGATGTGTTAAGTAGTCAGTTACAGGTAGTACAGCTGTGCACTAATTAAACTGTAGGTAAATATCAGATCTGCCAGGGTGCTTTATGAAAATAGACTGTATTTTGATATTTGTTTCTACTTGTAATTGGTTTTTCTTAGCTTTCCTTTTTGAGTTGTGGTGCCTTCTGTGTTGTTGCCCTGTGTGGCTCTTGACACCAGTTATTTAAGTACCTTCAGTTACTGATGTCATTAATTAACACAGTTGATTTCTAACTCACTGTAAAGATAAATGTATGAATAATGCTGAAACAGCTGGTCTTGTTTGGTCTTAAATGTTAATTCTGTAAATATAGATGCCATAAAATTGCTTTTCCTGTGTTTATGATACAACTTGTAGCAGATTTTAAAAAAATCAGTATATGTGGTGGTTGGCTCGTGTTTGTGAGAACCTGATGGGCCACGCTGTAACCATGTCAAGGTTCAGCATTGTTTACTTGGGGTTTGTTCAGGATTTCTTTAACAGATGTTCAGATATATTTCTTCATGAAGGCCTTACCGTGAAAATAGGAGACTTTGGCCTGGCTACTGTAAAATCCAGGTGGAGTGGATCCCAGCAGGTGGAGCAACCCACTGGATCGATCTTGTGGATGGTGAGCGAAACATGTTACCACTTTTAAATAGTTTTCATTCTGGTGATGTGTATTTTGTCAGTTGAATGATATAAAGCTTTAAATGTAAACGAATCAACACGTGCTGTTAGCCCTGTGCAGACCTCTTTTCCAGCTGGAGAATGAGTTGGAATTGAAGGGTTCTTGCCTGGAGTTCTTGCCTGGTGCCTGCTGTGGACAGGCAGCTAAGCGTTCACCTACTGGTTTTCGGAGCTACTTTAAACGTTCAGGGGAATGGCAGGGCTGTCAGTGGAATTGCAAGGAGCGGCTTCGTGGGAAGAGGAGAGCCTTTCTCTTGCCGCAATCCTGCCTTTCCCCACGTGAGCTTGTGTCGCTGGAGAGCGGGCTTTCCTCTGCTGATTGGTGGCTTTGTGGGATTGGTGAGACCTTGTCTTTCTTTATGATCTTCATTGCAGCCTCTTCCTCCCCTGCTCCCTGCTTGGGACTTGGCAGCGTCCCATCTCGCCCACCCTCGCCAATGGCACCAGCAGCAGGCTCTGCGGGTGACCAGGGCGAGGACAGGGAGTGCTGCTGGGAGCAGGGGTGCAAGCATGAGGTGCTCCAGGCATACTGGGATGTCGCTGTTAGTCATGCTGCTCCTCACCCCGCACCAGATTGATGTGGAAGTGACAGGCAGAGTGTCAGGTTGGGTACTGAAGTTCCCAGGTTCCACTGGGAAGTTGATGGGAGTTTCTTTTGGAACAGGTACAGCAAAGGGTTTGTCTGAAAGGACATTCCCAACAATTGCCTTTACAGCTCACTTCTGCCAGAATTTAAAAAGCAGAGCCATGATTTTCCTTCCAGAAAGCACCCAAACAAAATCTATTTCCTAGATTTTCAAATGTGGGACTGAATAATGTAAATGGAAAAGTGGAATTGTGCCTGTTACCAGGTTAAAAGGCATCATTGGAATTATGCATAAGTGTCTTATTTAGCACTTAGATAAAATACTTGGGTGAGGTTTCACCTGACCCATTTTTGTTAGTACTCTGCAGTGTACTTATATTCAGCACAGAGGTGGTTTTGTAGCCCTTGGGATAGGTCAGGCAGCAACATCTGTGGAGTGTGCTGAGGGAGGTGTAACCAAATTGGAGTGACTTGGGGAGTGCTGCCTGTTAGTATGCGTTAAAGCTCTCGATAGTTAGCACTGCTGGAGCTGCAGGTGTTACTTGAAACAGGTTTTCCTTCCTAAAAGTCGTTCTTCATTACTCAGGTTGTGGCCTTTGTTGTTCCTGAAGTGTTTGCATTTGGTGCACAGTCAGGAAGTGCCCAGTAGGAATATGGGATGCTTGGCAGAAATTGGCTTGTGAGAATGAAACACACAAACACCCTGAAACAAAAGATACAAAAAGGCAAAGCTTTTCCCAGCTTTCCCTAAAAGGATTCAAACCAGCTTTCCTCGTGGTCTGCCCATGGGCAGGAAACAGATCATGGAACAAACGTCGGTGGTTTTGCTCTCTCCAGTTATTTGCAGACCACCTTTGCTGTGTTGCCTTTCCGTCCGAGGGAGGTTTCCTTGGGAGCTAGAATCATAGAGTTAGAATCAAGGTTGGAAGAGACCTCTGAGATCACCGAGTCCAACCGTGCCTGTCTCCCCACTAAACCCTGTCCCTAAGGAACTCATCTACCTGTCTTTTAAACCTCTCCAGGGATGGTGACTCCACCACCTCCCTGGGCAGCTGTGCCAATCCCTTACCACCCTGTCAGTGAAGAAATTCTTCCTAATGTCCCGTCTGAATGTCTGGTTGCTGTAATGTGTGAGATGTCTAAATGCTGTAATGTCTAGTTGCTGTTATCTCTCACTGGGTTTTTGTTGTACTTTAGCCAGTGCTTCGCTCAGCAGTTCTTCTTTAGGGGAAGAAAATCTTAAGTCAACAGGAAAGATGTGTTGATGGTTTAGATCTTGTTTTATTACATCTTCAGCCTTGTTTCTTTGAAATTCTTTAGCTTCATAATTTCTCTTTGTTTTGCACAGATGCAAGAATGCTCTTGCATTTCTTCCCTGAGCTCCGATAGATGCTATTTCACATTTGGCTTTCACATTCCCTGTAACTGTTTTGGGAGCAATTGTACAAGATACCAAGTCTGTATTAGAATTGCATGTTTTTCCCCTTAACATTGATACCTGTTTAAGAACTGATAGTGGGAGATTGAGGTTTGTACGTAAGATGTAAGTAACGTCACTGTATTGCAAATCAGAATAATAGTTATTTGTCTAATGGTGAAATACTTGTTCAGGTGTTGCTTTTTTTGTTTACTCTCAATTGTATCCATTTTTAATAAAATGTAGAGCAGCACTGACTGGACTTTTCTAGAGCCCGAGGTAGGACTTATCCGTGGCCCTTGAGGTGTCCTTTGTTCACTAATTTTTGGTTGAGCTTGCTCTCCATTCCCATTTCTCTCTGCTTTCTATTTCAATGATTGCTCTTAAGTAGTTTCTTTTTTCCCCCCTCTGCAGGCACCTGAAGTGATCCGGATGCAGGACAGTAACCCATTCAGTTTCCAGTCAGACGTCTACTCCTATGGAATAGTATTGTATGAGCTAATGACCGGAGAGCTGCCGTACTCCCACATCAACAACCGAGATCAGGTAAGAGACAGTCTGCAGAGCACTGCGTTTTACCTCTGGGCAGAGGACACTTTGTTGTCCTTAAGACAAAGACGAATGCAAAACAAGAGTCGAAATGTTTACAACAGGATTTGTTTCAGCAGTGAATCTGTGTAATTGAGTGTTTAATGAATTATTGACAGTGATAGCTACTCTAGGAAAACCCCCATTATTTATAAACATTTTAAGTGCCCTGTTAAAGTATTTGCAGGTTAAAGTTTTTGCTACCTCAGTAAAATCTTGGTTTCTCTATTTGTGGTTATGTGAAATTTCCCTTGTGACATTAAGCATGGTTCTTGCATCAGCAATATTCTCTACTTTTTACTAAGCGGAAAAAAAGCAGTGGCTGTTTTCAGACCTCAGGGTTGGACGTTAGTTGGTGTGAGTTGGTCTTTGTGAAGGTGTAACCTTACCAAGTCAGTTGACCAGTAATGATAGGGGAGCACGCTGAGGACTGGCTCAGATCTTCTCTTTACAGGAGTGCTGCTCCCAGCTTAGCAAGCACAGGGCTCGCTCGCTCTGTGGGGTGAGAACTTGAGATCATTCGATCTCTTTGGTCCCTGTTTTGCTGATCCTCAGTAGTGGTTCCTGGGTTTTGTTGTTGTTTTTTTCAAATTAAAATCCAACAATGAGAGCAGTGTGTGCATGGACACAAACTCCCAGAGACCAGAGAACGGTGTCAAATAATCTAAGGTTACTGGAACTCTGAACCCTAAACGATGACTGTATCAGCTTGGACTAAAACACAAGCTGTATTTCCAGCACTAATAACATCTTTTATTGTTTGTCTCAATCCCAGAGCCGCCCCATTCCCTTTCTTGCTGCAGCACTTGTGATCAGTTACAATGATCTTTTCCAGCTTGCTGGCTGTGCACAGCTCCTTTTGCCACCTGTTTTCAGGAGGTACCTGAGAATACAGCTCTGCTGATGGATTTGGCCCTATCAGCTGGCTGCTTCCAGCTGCTCAGAGGGAGGTTTTTGGTTGTTGCAGCCTTCAGCTGCAAGAACAGCCCTGTTGTGTCCGTGCCGTGTAACACCTCCTGTCCTGTTCTGCACCCCAGAGTGCCTTCGCTTGTTGAGCTGTACAGACCGCAGTGTCGCTCCGATTCCATCGCGTCCTGCATTACCCAAGGGCAGGACCATTGTTTTGGTTCAGTAATCGGGACAAATCTACAAAGCTCTGCTGGCGTGTGTGCCTTTGGTACTCAGTGTTTCACCACTTTGGGATGCTGAAGCCATCAGTCAGTGAAACAACTTTGACAGCTTTGATTTTGTGCTCCATGCTTGTTCGTCTCCTTCAGATTATCTTCATGGTGGGCCGAGGCTACGCCTCTCCTGACCTCAGCAAGCTGTACAAGAACTGCCCCAAGGCCATGAAGAGGCTCGTAGCGGATTGTCTGAAGAAAGTTAGGGAAGAACGACCTCTGTTTCCACAAGTGAGTGTGTGTTCTGCAGCCAAGTTTCAGAGAATTTATTATAAATAGCCATTAGCACACAAACCATTCTACACAGATACGAGCTTTGGTTTATGTGTAGGGGGTTTCCTGGTTTGTGTTTATTCATACACGCGTCTGTCAGCCCGGCTCCCTTAGGCAGTGGGTCAGCCTGGTCCTGCCCAGCTCCTGCAGAGGTCATTACAAAGTGCTGCGTGTGCAGATGGGAGCAGTGTTAGACCAGCGCTAGAGCCCTTTGCTCCAACAGCTTCAGAGAGATGCAAGAAAACCCCTAACACAATAAAGAGCAAATCTGGCTTTGTATTTACATTTTATTTTAGTGTAGATTTGAGGGAAATGAGAGGCCGATCCTCGTTTCCTTACCCACAAGCCAACAAAATTCACTGGGGGATTTAAATTCGTGTAGCCTTTTCTGGTATTTTTACAAAGGAGACTTTTCCCATCACTGTGAGAATGAAGGTACTTTCTTACACTCATTAAACAGCTAGAATTAAGTATCAGCAGATTTGGGGTTGGTTGTTCTTTCTCAATGTTGTTTTCTAAAGAGACTGTTGGGCAGAAGATGCAGTTCTTTCTGTTTCTCTCTTGGAGAATCACATAGATCAGGGGTGTCAAACTCATGGCCCGCGGGCCGAATCCAGCCCTCCACCTTGTTTTATCCAGCCTTGCACCTTATTTCTACCCTGCGGCAGCACCGAGCTCCGTGCCCCTATGCTCCTGCCAGTGCTGGTCACGTGTGCAGCGAGTGTGACGCACGTTACGCCACAGGAGCAGGAGAGCAGTGGGAGTCGTGAGTTTGACACCTCTGACAAAGATGCTTTTTAATTGAAGGTGATCTCTGTGCACTAATGAAAAGCACCCTCCTGTCCCCCAAAACTCACACTCCTCATGGCAGTGAAACTGTCTGCCTGTTCCTAGAGTGCTGGTTTCAGTGCCTCCAGAGCGTGTTGTTGCTCTTAAAGCTGTGCTTCAGGCCATAATAAATGAAGGTTTAACACTCAGAAAGACCGGGAGCTCTAAGCAGCCCACTTCTCATGTTGTGTGTATTTCCCTCAGATCCTGTCGTCCATTGAATTATTGCAACATTCTTTACCCAAAATCAACCGGAGCGCTTCCGAGCCCTCTCTGCATCGCGCTGCCCACACAGAGGACATCAATTCATGCACGTTAACATCCACAAGACTGCCTACCTTCTAGGATCGTGCTCCTGTTCCCTGGTTCTCCCCAGTGGTGGGAAAGGAACAGACGTAACCGAAGTTGTGCTTTTCATGCCTCAGTGTACAGGATCAGTGCCAGCAGGATCATCTGCATTCCCAGTTTGAAGAACAAGCTGCTAAGGATTTCTGCAGTTCTTTTCCTGCAGGGACACAGCTCAACATTGCCTTTTTCTACAGTTTCTTTTACTGGGATAGTTAACAGACTATAAATCAAGAGATCTATTACTATTTTTTTAATAGATGCACTTGAGCCTTACTTTTCCCCTACACAGAAGCGATGGATGTGTCTTTGGCAGTGTTGGATTGGTTTGAATCGGTTGATAACTGGGTGTTCTTTACACCCCCGCTGTTTGGGACAGATGTGTTGTGGTGCTCTCTGGGTGCCCCCCGGCCATATGCCGTGTCGAATTCTGTATCTGCAAACGAGGCTGAGGGAAGAGGAAAAACTGCCTGGAGGTCAGCTCCTGCCTAAGAGGTTTCATCACAAGCCAATGAAATAAGTTAAAATGCTAATTCAACACAAAATAGTTTTGCAATAGTTTTGCACATAGAAGAAAAACTCTTGCAAAAGAACGGACTGCTCTGACCCGAACTGCTCGGAGGAGGAAGCCGGCCAGTCCATCGGCAGGGACTTCAGCAGCTTACTTTGGTACTAGGGACTTGTTCCTTGCAGCCCGGTGAGGGGTGAGTGCGGAAGGACAGGCGTTCCTGGCTGTGAAAAGGCTAATTAACATTATCCGCATACTTCTGCAAAATGAGCGTAGTCTTCATCCCAGCTGAAGCTGTCGGCCAAGAGATGCACTATCAAGAGGAAACTGACAGTTTTTCTTGCTGATTTGGGTTTTAATTTTGTTTTTATTGCTCCTGAGAAAATGCATTTATTGTAAGCCAAGGTTCCTCTGATTATCTTATTTTAATAAAATAAATTAAATTTTAAGTTTAAGATTCAATGTCATCATTTAATGTAGCAACCCCTACCTCTGACAGGTACATTGAAAAGCTCAGAAAAGGACATTCTGAATGACTTTTAAGAAGTTACCAGGACAGGTAATAGCAGTTCAAGCAAAACCACATCCGATTTGAGCACTTCTACATTTCCAATCCCATTCTTTACAATGCATTTTTTATTCTTCTGTGATGATCATTCAGCAGCAGCTGCGCGTGAGGATCCCTGCTCTGACGGCTGGCCGAGCCGGTGAACTGCCCCGCTTCTGCTCTGTGTTTTATCTCCTGTGAGGGCTGTGTTTTGACTGAGCTCTGCAGGTGACATGATAGGTGGTTTAACCTAAGCACCGATTTCTAATGGCCAAGTGTCCATTCTTGGCATGGAGCTCTGGGACTCCGTGTTGCTCTGTGCGTACCGGTAAGCGTGGGCTCCACTGCTGAGGCCCCGCAAAAGAGGGGACGTGAGGTCAGAGCCCCCATTCCCTCCCGCTGAGCTGCTGCTGCCCAGTCTGTAGGCAGGGTACACGCGTGGTGGGCGCTGCCAGCTTAGCCTGCAGCTCTTCGCTGCCCGTGAGCCCCACGCAGCCGTTGTGGTGCCTTCCCCGCAGCCTCAGAAACCCCGGCCCCAGCCCTTGGGATGGGGCAGAGAGAACGCTCGGTGCCTGAGCCAGGTGCAAACTGAGTGAGGCTGCTCCCGGAACATCGCGTCACGGTGCAAAGGGTGCAGGGTTCCTCCTGAGGTGATCACCGAGCACGACTGTAACAGCTGCTCGCTGTGCGGTAACTGGAGGGCTGAGGGGAAGCAGCCCCTGTCGTTCTGCATGGCTTTCGGTAACATTCTTGGTATTTTAACTGCAGCCCTCTCAAAACATCACCTGCCTCTCCTTTTACCTTCACTGTGATAAACAGAAGGGAGGAAAAAAGAGAAGAGGGTGGCTGCTTTGGGTTTAGCTCCAGTTTCCAAGTAGAAACCATTAATGCCTCATTTTTAAAATGACTTCTGTCTGTCTTGAAAAACATTTCTGATAAATAGCCTTGTTTTGACCAGCATTTGATGTCAAATCAGGTGAAAGCTGTGAAGAATTCAGGAGGCCTCAGTTTCTACTGCTCTTAAAACTAAAACTTCTCTTGCTGTTGTTTTTCAAAGCTACCGTGGGACAAGTGTTGGGTTTAATTTCAGACTCCTGGTTCTGGCGTGCAAGCCTGCTGGCCTGGGCAGAGCACCGGAGAGCCGCAAGAGGCCTCAGCCGGCAGGTGAAGGGCTCTGTAAATATTTTGGGTTGGAAACCACATGTGGGCAGGCGCTCTGGGACACTGCTCTTGTGGGAGCACATCTTGGCGGTGGCTGATGTTCCTCCACCTGTGCAGGGAGAGAGGAAGGGTTGCACCGAGGAGACCCGGGCAGAGCCCTTCCTGGGCCAGTCCAAAACACAAACTGGAAAGTAAGCATCATGGATGCTGCCTGGCTCAGGCCTGGCCTTGCAGGGAGCACTGTTAAAAATCAACTTTAGAGGGGAAACGATTGGGAAGTTGCTCTTCCTAGGGCAGAACAGAGTGCAAAGCGTAGGTGAACCTGAGGGAACTGCAGGCCAGCGAGGGGCGCGTTCTCCCACTTGTGCTGGAATGCTGATGGCAAAGCAGCGTTTCCATCCAGGCTGCTGCTCAGCTTTCTGGAGCAGAGAATCCTGGAGTCCCTCGGTGCTGTTTGCAAGGGTCTGATCCCAGGCACGGGTTCCTGCCGTTTGCTCTCCAGCAGCGCTGACAGCAGGTGCCTCTGAGCAGACGTCACAACACAAATGGTTTCTGTCACCTCACCAGCTGAGCTTTCAGAGCTGCTCAAGTGTCAGGGGCGCGCAGCCTTGTCCTCCAGCCCCTGGGCTGAGCCAGCCCTCGGCTCAGTCTCGCACCGCGTGCTGAACAGGCTTCAGAAAGTGCTGCTTGTGCTCCAGCAGCTCAGTGCCCGACGACTCGGCAGCTGCTCTGTTTTTAGTTTAATTGCAAAGTTAATACAAATGACTGGGCAATATTAACTTCTTATATCAAATTCTACCATCAGATTGCTGTTGCATCACAGTCAGGAATTAAAATTTTAACAAAAATAAAGCTGGGTAACAATTTTATGATTGGACTCAACCTTGAAGGTTTTTTTTTTCCAACCTCAGTGACTCTGATTCTAGTTTGATAACGCAGAAAAGATGTTCCTTAATTCCTGGCACCTCCTGGGCCTTTAATGTCGCTGTCCTTGATTGGGAAAAGATGCAAGGGTGGCTGGAGCCAGCGATGCTGGAGTAGGAGGCGACTGTCAGTGACAGGAGTGGTGGAGAGTGCTTGGGAGCCACTGGGACAAGTGCCACCACCCTAGATGTCTCCGTGTGGGCCAGCCAGGAGCTTCTGCCGGCGCTTCAGCACCTGCAGCTGCTGGCGAGGGGCCTGCATGGAAACGGAGCCACACCAGGGGTGTCTCCCTGCGCTAGAGGCACCTGGAGGTGGAGGGGCCCAAGTGTCCAACCAGCCCCACTGCTAAAGAAAAGCAGCAGATAAAACTAATAGTTCCCTTTGTAAGGAAATTATTTTATGTGGTAGAATTACAAACTGTAAGATCACCAACAGAAAGGAGATCAGAAAATTCTTTAGTTACTTCATTTGATTTTGGCTGCTTCATTTAACCGGAATCAAGGTCTCCCTTCCAGTTCAATACATTGGAAAAAGTTAAGTGGAGGACAACTGTAACTGTTGCTGTTGCAGTGGCTGCCGCCAGGAGCTGCCTGCTCTCATTCTCCAGCTCCCAAACCTGCTCTGTGCTGTAACTCCAGCACCGCTCTGTCTGAACACACGGATCAGCGCCGGGCTGTTCACTTTGCAGCGAGGCTCCCAGAGCCGCTTCCTGCTGCGATGCTGTAAGAGTCGGTCCGAAGAACAGTACTTGTCTTGGTCCGAAGAACGGTACTTGTCTCAACATCGCCATCAGGAACTCGGAGAAAGACCAAGGAGCAATGACCCGAGATGGAGGCACTGCCTGGAACAAGCAGTCGCCGTGACCAAGGACTGCAAGTAACATCTAAGAAAAAGTTGAATAGATGCTGTCCAGAAGATGGATTTCACCTGCTACCTCAGCCAAAGTTACCCCACCTCCTCCTTGACCCAACGCCAACAAAGGAAGAGCATGCGCAGAGGCTCGCAGAGGGTCTTCCGGTCACCTAGCGGTCACGAGAGGAAGATGAGGTGAGGAAGCAGAAGACCCCCAAACACGAGGTGGCGCAGGCGCAGACGAGTTCTGGCAAGCGAAGCGAGAACTTTTGGGGCCTGCGCGGTTCAGCCTGGATTGCGAAATGAAGGCGGAGATTGGCCTCAATCCATGGGCGAGAGGAGGTGCGAGGTGCTGTTGCTGAGCATAAGAGACGGTTCCTAACCGAACCCCAGTGGAGAGAAATCTCCCCACCTCTGGATCACAGATCGCCCGTCGTGACAACAAGTCTCAACTGAGGACCGGCAAGACGCTGCTCAGAGCCTGGGACCATAGGGACGCCTTTGGACCCGTGGTGGTAGCTATAATCCTCTTTCCTCCTTTTCCTCCCCTTTTCCTCCACTCTGTCTATCGCGTGCCGCTTTACGGGCAAAAATAATAAAGTTTCTCTTTGATTGAATTATAAGCCCTTGGCATTTCGGCTGCCTTAATTTTGCACTTCGAGATCAAGGTAAACGAATCATCATGAGTCCTTGAGTGGACCGTGACATTAAATTGGCGTCACGGACAGGATTCCGAGGAACAGAGGAGTGCAGGTAGTGTGTGGTCTGTAACAGGGGAAGGACGTTTTGCTCCAGCCGCACCTGGCCCTACACCTGACAGGTGAGAGGTGTCCAGAAAGCAAGGGGGGCAACTCACATTTCCCACACACCGCACACGCCTTGGTGGAGAGCACTCCAAACTCAAGTTGAGGGCTCTGTCTCTCGGAATCAACCCAAAAGATCTCAAAGTGCAAAAGGGGTGTTGCTCTCATGTTGATGAGAATTGTCTGCTGGGGAAAGTGAAGGGGCAATCTTGTGTGTTTGTGTAACTAAGTGGAGCCTTCCCATAGCAGATTTTTGGCCCCTTCAACCACTCGGGGAAAGAGAAGAGCGACCCAGCAGTGACTGTGTGTTTTGTGTAACTAAGTTGAGCCTTCCCGACGTGGATTTGGTGCCTTCGTAGTAAGAATGACTAAAAACTCTGAGAACCAAGACTCTCGGTCAGTGAAAGGTCGAGACTTGTTTTACTCATTTTTGGCAAAATATGGGGCTCGACCCTCCGTACCCGGAGAAGACTGGGCACGTGATAATTGGTCTAATTTACAGAATGTGGTAGACCGAGTGATTTCTCTGCAGGCTCAGTCTAAGTTTAGATTAGATAAGGGCAGAGCTACAGTTTGTGCTGTTTTAGGAGCCAGCCTGGTGGCAGCGATTGAGGATCGCCTCAGGCAACACAGTAATGAAAGCAAAATTATAGAATCCCTTGAAAATTTGGTGAAAAGTTTGCAACAACAATTAGAGAAAGAAAGGGAAGAAAACCTCTCGTTAAAAGAAGAAAATCTCTCATTAAAAGAAGAAAACCTCTTGTTAAAAGAAGAAAACCTCTCGTTAAAAGCTACTCTAAGGGAGGAATGTTTAAAAAACACAGAAGTGCTGAGGGAGAGGGAGTGTGAGCTGGAGGAGAAGAGTCAGATTACAGCTGAGCAGATACATTACACTGCCACCGAGCTGGCCAACCTAAAGAAAGAGTATGGGCGCCTCCCTGAAGAATCCGAAACAGAGTACGTGTGGCGCATATCCCTAACTGGGGGGGACCAAGTTCAGTTAAGTGAAAAGGAAGCTAATGGTTACTGGGGGCATGGAGTTTTCTTAACAACTCATGACAAGCGTGCCTCATGGTCCCTGACCCAGCGAGCTGCGTATTGGGCTGGAAGGTTAAACCCTTTGGATAGAGGGGATCCCCTGGCAATCACTGGCACACTGGACCAGTTGCTAGAAAGTGTGCATAAAGCAGCCTGCTTGCAAATGATACATGAAAGGAAATTGATTCCCGGATGTGAATCCCCAATGATGCTGCCGGTGAATCCTCAAATAATGACTCCCTTGATAAGGGGACTTCCTGAATCACTTAAACCTACAGGGATTAACCTTCAAAGGACAATTGCATTACTGAGCCCAGTAGAAAGGCTGGAAGGTTTGATTAGAGGCCAGAGGGTTGAAAATGATGCTACCATGGATTCACGCTTTACCCGTGCTCCGAATTCCCCCCCCAAGTTGAATGCCAAAAGGGTGTGGACATGGGGGGAAGTAGCACAAGAACTGATAGATTGTGATAGGAAATATGGCCCTATAAAAATTCCAGAAGAAAGGTCGAGCGGAATCTGCCAGGTGGAAGTCAAGAATCTGCCCCTCTCTACAGGTACTGCTGTTGCTGCCGGTGCTCCGAGAAAGGAGCATTCACACATTAAAACTGGAAAGGGCAAACAGCCTAGGATCCGACAGCAATGGTGGCTCTTGGGAATTAAAAAGGGAGTTCCCAGAGATATAATGGAGGGATTACCCTTAGACAAATTGAGCAAACTGGTATCCAGGTGGCACAATCCAAAAGAACTTTCACAGAGCACGAAAGAAGTCTTACGCGTTACACCCTCAACTCCCTTCCCCGCCGAGAACAGGAAACTTCCCTGGGAGCAGGGAAAGTAGAACCTCCCTTCCCTATTCGTGGGTGGGGGAATGGAGGATGGATTTATATCTGACAGCTCACACACACAGAAAGGGGAGATCTATTAATCACGGCTATAGTAGGTTCTAAACATGCACTTGTGACCTTTTTAATTGATAGCGGTGCACAGATTTCTGCTCTGAGTGAGAGCGATGCTGAAAGGTGTGGGGTTTCTCCCTCGAGGAGACGTTTTTGCATCCTCAATGCCTTGGGGTCGACAGAAGTCATGAAATTTTAAATTGATTTGGTAAAACTGACATTGCCAGGAGATGAGAGCACAGTTACTGTTAAAATGGCAATTGGAAACATTCCAAACAGCTTGCTAGGTATGGACACCCTTAAGGGAAAGCAGTGGGAGGATTCAAAAGGAATGTTGTGGACCTTTGGAACAGCGCAGCTACATGTCAGACTACTTCAAACTGCACCCCCGCTCCCGTACAGCCAAGTTACAAATGTTAAACAATACCCCCTTCCCCTGGGTGCCAAGGAAGGTATCAAACCAGTAACCCAATGGGAAGTGGCGACTCACAATAGATTTTTGGCGGTTAAACGCTAACACTGATCCTTTAACCGCCACAGTCCCCAATCTGGCTGAATTAATAACCATAATTCAGGAGAAAGCTCACCCAATTATGGCAACAATAGATGTCAAAGACATGTTTTTCATGATACCGTTACGATCAGAAGACAGAGATCGCTTTGCTTTCACATGGGAGGGGCAGCAATATACTTTCAACCCGACTGCCCCAGGGGTACAAACATTCTCCCACGTTGGCCCACCACAATTTAGCCCAGGAGCTAGAAAAAATACCCAAACCCGAAGGCGTGGGGGTCTATCAGTACATTGATGATATGCTCGTGGGAGGGAAGGAAATAGATGAAGTGGGGGCAACCCAACAGAATATCATTTCACATTTGGAGAAATTAGGTTTACAAATCCTCCAGAAAAGGTCCAAAAGCCCTCACAAGAAGTAAAATTCCTGGGAATCTAGTGGAAAAGAGGGATGGATCAGATCAAAATGCCCGAGTCAAAAAAGCAACTTGCAGCATGTTTGGGGATTGTTGGCATTCTGGAGGAAACACATCCCAGACTTTTCTATCATCGCTAGACCTCTTTATGATTTCCTGAGAAAAGGGGTCAAATGGGAATGGACAGCTTCTCAGGAAGAAGCCATGCAATTACTGATTTTTGAAGCAACAGCCCATCAAGCCCTTGGTCCAATTCACCCCACCGACCCTTTTCAAGTTGAATGGGGATTTGCTTTATCAGGCCTATCGGTACGTATACGGCAGCGAGGCCCTGGGGGTCCAACCCAACCAGTGGGATTTTTCTCCCGTGGTTTCAAGGATGCTGAGAGAAGATACACTGCCTGGGAGAAGGGTTTATTTGTTGTTAGCCTGGCTCTGATAGAAGTGGAAAAGGTCGCACGACAGCAGCCAATTGTATTGAGAGGTCCCTTTAAGGTTATAAAAACAGTCACTACTGGGACCCCTCCCCCTGACGGGGTGGCCCAGAAAGCCTCACTACGAAAGTGGTCTGCTCAGATTGAACACTATTGCAACATTTTCTCAGTATCTGAAGGGGCACCAAAAAACCTGGCTATACAAGAAACGGAAAGCTTGGAAGATGGCCGAGATAAACCTGCCTCAGTCATCCAAGTTGCCCCCCCTTTTCCTGTGATCAGTCAGTCAGTGCTTGGTTCACTGATGCTTCTGCTGAAAGAGCAGGGAAGGTGTGGAGAGAGAGGGCAGCAGCCGTCCATGCCTCTCCCGATAAACAGATTTTAACAGAGGGAGAGGGCAGTGCACAAGTAGGTGAATTCATTTCACTATGGAGTGTCTTCCAACAGGAAGCACAAACCGCTTCTCCTGTTCACATTTATACTGCCATCATTTTAAATAGCTTTGCCTCAAGGAGGCAAGCCCTGTTTGTTTTCTTTTTCAGGAGAATTCCGAGGGACTCTGAAGACAACGCGAATGAGTTATGACCGTAGAATTCCTCAACTTAAATTGCAATTAAGAGAGCAAATTTAGGTTGAGGAATTCTATAAAGATCCTTTCCACTCACAAGTGCAACTTAGTATCTTTCAAGGAAACGATTCTTCAACCTTCTATGGCTGTTTTAAGGAATGCTGGCAAAATCACACCTTGAATTCACCCGTTTTAGTAAAATGTTCAGGAGAATCTGGACAAATAACTTCCCAGTTTAATGTAATCCTATGGTTGGGATACACAACCTCTCCACCCACAATTCTATCACCTACCACACCTATGATGACAAATCCGAGGTCGTGACACCTCCCACCAAACCAATAGCTGTACCTGATCCAAAAATTTTTGAAATTGGACCCTATGTGACCAAAAATACAGGCCAACAACAAATGTTGTTCAACCCAGAATGATCTCTTAAATGAGTTGAATTACTAATGCAAAATAATGTTTCTGAGATCCAGCCAGCCTGCTCTCCATTCCTAAGGACTTCTTTCGAGGGGTGGACAACATGGCTGCGGAGACGGTTATCTTCCAAGACACGAACACAGAGAGACCTCACTGGCGCATTGGGAACAGGATTGGGAGTGTTAAGCAGTATGGATTCAGAAATCCTGATGAACAAATTGGCCACCACAACCAGTGATTTCACAAAATTGCAACTGCCTTTGCAATCTTCCCTGTTAGCTCTGGGAACTAACCAGTGGCTGCTATCAAAAGTGCTGCCAAAATGGGAAAAGGTGAAGGTAAAGGATCACGAATTGATTATAGATGCACTTGGTGTGGTCCAAAACAATCTCTCTTTGCCTCTCAGTTGTATTCAGGCACAACTGTGGATGCAATCAGTTGCTGCCTCGATCATAAGAGAGGGTGAAGAAGGTACTTTCCCCACTGAAATTCGGAAAATTGTCTGGCCACTGAATTTGAAAGAGAACTCCAATCCTGGTGGACTTTGGGAAATTTTACATATAATCCTGTTACCAATACGGCCACAACGTTTGTGTTAACAATCTGTAATGCTTCTATATCTATAATCCATCCCATCATTGCATTAGGGTTGAATCCCAATGGAGCTGTACTCTATCCTTTCGAGCATGGAGTATGGGCCCGAAAAATGAATGAAAAATGGCAAACTGTAAATCTAGAATCTTGCATTGTGTGAGAACAACAAGGATTCATTTATGAAGATAACGCAATCAGTGCTCAAGACATTTGTCTGGACACTGAACAAAATGTTTGTCATTTTGAAGTTCGCCCTGATGATCAGAAGACAGTACTGGTATATGTTGGCAAAGGCTGTGTGTGCTTGAGAACTGCTTGTAGCTCAATATTAGTAGATACAGTGACAGTAAATAATGGAAATCATTCAAATTTTTGTATTTGTAATTTTGACAAAATTATTGGATGTGATTTTTCTTACTTAGCACCGGTGATATCTCACCAGTTCCTACAATCTAATTATACGCTGTTCCATGGAACAACTCCGATTGGAATGAACCTCTCCTTAGTAAGGCAATTGTTGCAGCATCAAGACTTGATGAAGATCTTGGAAGAGATCCAAATAAATGGACAGAAAACTTTGATAACGGTTCACCACAATGTAGAGGAGGTTCACCGTGTGTTGAAAAGAGTAGAAAAGGATGCAGAACATAAATGGTGGGACACACTTTTCGGGTGGTCACCTACTGCTACAGGCATCCTGAACAAGCTGTGTCAGCCCATTGTTGTTCTCTTGATATTGGTCGTGATCTGCTTTGTTTTATCTATGGTATTGTATGTTTTGAATTGGAGAATGGTAAAGCGATTGACGCCTTTAACAGCTGTACTTAATGCACATGACCTGTTCAATGTTCCCTCCAATGTAGACATCCCTCTCAGTTTCATCAACACAAAGCGGGTTGCGCGATAGACTCCCTCCATTTCCCTATTTTCCTCCCTTTAACCTCTCTCTCTCTTTGAGGATTGTGCTGCTGCCACAAACTCCTGATAACAATGTTGAGCCACGGGGTGGTGTAAGAGTCGGTCCGAAGAACAGTATTTGACTCGGTCCGAAGAACGGTACTTGTCTCAACATCGCCATCAGGAACTCGGAGAAAGACCAAGGAGCAATGACCCGAGATGGAGGCACTGCCTGGAACAAGCAGTCGCCGTGACCAAGGACTGCAAGTAACATCTAAGAAAAAGTTGAATAGATGCTGTCCAGAAGATGGATTTCACCTGCTACCTCAGCCAAAGTCACCCCACCTCCTCCTTGACCCAACGCCAACAAAGGAAGAGCATGCGCAGAGGCTCGCAGAGGGTCTTCCGGTCACCTAGCGGTCACGAGAGGAAGATGAGGTGAGGAAGCAGAAGACCCCTGAACACGAGGTGGCGCAGGCGCAGACGAGTTCTGGCAAGCGAAGCGAGAACTTTTGGGGCCTGCACAGTTCAACCTGGATTGCGAAATGAAGGTGGAGATTGGCCTCAATCCATGGGAGAGAGGAGGTGCGAGGTGCTGTTGCTGAGCATAAGAGACGGTTCCTAACCGAACCCCAGCTGAGAGAAATCTCCCCACCTCTGGATCACGGATCACCCGTCGTGACGACAAGTCTCGACTGAGGACCGGCAGGACGCTGCTCGGAGCCTGGGACCATAGGGACGCCTCTGGATCCGTGGTGGTAGCTATAATCCTCTTTCCTCCTTTTCCTCCCTTTTCTCCACTCTGTCTATCGCGTGCCGCTTTACAGGCAAAAATAATAAAGTTTCTCTTTGATTGAATTATAACCCCTTGGCATTTCGGCTGCCTTAATTTTGTGCTTCGAGATCAAGGTAAACCAATCATCACGAGTCCCTGAGTGGACCGTGACAGACGCGCGCTGGTTATTGTAGGCCAAGGGTAGGGACTTGCAGAGGCTCCAGGGTCAAGCAGTGTCCGGACCCCAGGATGGAGCCACTCCCTGCAAGGCTGTAGTCGGAGTGACTCTGAACTCCAGGTACAGCTGTGAGGTACAGCAACTCAACTCCTAAATCTCTGTTTTAAGTAAGAAGAAACTACACTGACCGTGATTCACAGGGGGTTTTGTAGATACACATTTAGGTGATCTAGTGAAAAAGAAATTGATTCTGGGTGCTTTGCCTTTTAGCAACAGTTTTTAACAGCTTAAAGTTTAAATGGTAAGAAAGGAGCTGTACTTACACTACCGCTCAACTCACAAGACAGCACCTGCTAGGCCAAAGTGGGAGAAAACCCTCTTGGATTACGGGTTTCTTCCATGCAATCAATTTAACTTTTTAAATATATTTATTTTTGTTGCCATTCAAAAACTATTTGAAAACTCTACCGGGACTGCACAAGTCACCACAGGGCCCACCCATTCTAACTGGGCTGGAGGAAGGAAAAGTACTGCTAAATGAGTAGCTGGATTGCTACAGCAGAGGGCACCTTCAGGTCTTGTCACTGAGGAGTAGCAGAGTCCTCATCGGCCCCGGAAAGGTGCATGAAAAGCTCTCCAAGGTCTGTCACTTCCTCGTCTGTGCTGGCCACGGTCCTATTCTCCCTGTCTTCAATGAAGTCCCACAGACGGACAGAATTGAAGAACTGGAAGAGAAGAGACTGACTGAGCACAAAGCAGCACCTGTCAGTCCCACCAAAATATCATTGAATCACAGAATGGGTTTCGTTGGAAGGGACCTCAAAGCCCATCCAGTTCCGTCCCCGTCACAGGCAGGGACACCTCCCACCAGACCAAGGCTGCTCAAGACCCCAGATATTGTCCCTTATCAGCCTTATTAATAGAAACTGAGATCAGAAGTTGAGATCCAGCAGCTGGGTTTGTGCCAGGCTCTGCCAGGAACACTGTTAAATTCCTGATGCCAGCCACTCACTGTGGTGGCATTGTGTGAGCACGGTGCTCATGCCAGCCAGCTGGACTCATGTAGAAATCAGAGGCCACTTTGCCCTGCTGGGTGGTGGCCAAGCCCCAGTGAGTCTCCAAGAAGGCTTCAGCCTTTGCAGCTGGTCCCACTGCCAGCCATGTGCAGGCAGGCAGGTTTGCAATGCTGACAGTGAAAGCTCTGCACACAGAATTCCTTTGGAGCCAGAGCAGTGCTAGGTTTCTGCTGTGCAATGAAAGGTGCCTTCTCCTGTCCCTCATAACTAACCTTGGCCTCAAGGAAAGCACTGGGGTGCTTCCTTCAGAGCCGAGGCCACGTGGGGTACAAAGCCCCGTGAGGCAGCACCCTTTACACCCAACATATGGATTTGATGATCCTTGCCCGGAGCATTCCCTTACCCGCACAGTCCCCTCGGAGCTGAGCTGCTTCCGAGGTTTTTCAGGTTCAGCTCGTGTCCCATCTGGATAAGCGTGAAGGTAGAGACACTTTCCTCCAAATGGGCAAGTCCCTTTCCCTTGTTCGAAGTACTTGCAGGGTTTCTTCCTGATGTAATTAGAAGAGAGAGTTCATTACCTTCAGCCTGTAGCACTTAGCTACAGTCCACTCCTCAGGGCTGCATACCTCGGCCTCAGCGGGTGACACGAGGCACCGCTCCTGTTAACACACCCTGATTCGCTCTGGTCCCTAACTGAGAGCAGTGAAATTAGATGGGGAACATGACTAAAAGCGAAAAAAGATACAGAGAACAGCATCTTAACTAAAAAAGAGTCGTCATTTTCCTAGCATTTCTCCCGTGAATGTTCTACCACTTCATCTATTATGAACCCGTTCCCCTCGTCATCTCCTTTGGAAGCTCTAGGAGTGTGATTTAAGTCCCCACCAAGCCCTCACAGCTGTGTAGGGAATGTTCACAGAGCTGTTCCTTGCACAGGGCACAGCAGGGCTTGGGAGGCTCTGCAGGGGAAACAGCTGAATCACACAGAAAATGCAATTCATAGAATCACAGAATGGTTTGGATTCGAAGGGACCTCACAGCCCACCCAGTGCCACCCCCTGCCATGGGCAGAGACACCTCCCACTGGATCAGGGAGCTCCAAGCCCCATCCAACCTGGCCTGGAACACCTCCAGGGATGGGGCAGCCACCACTGCTCTGGGCACCCTGGGCCAGGGCCTCCCCACCCTCACACCAAAACGTTTCTGCCTAAGATCTCAGCTCAATCTCCCCTCTTGCAGCTGAAAACCGTTCCCCCCTGTCCTATCCCTGCACTCCCTGATCCAGAGCCCCTTCCCAGCTTTCCTGCAGCCCCTTTCAGTACTGGGAGGCTGCTCTAAGCTCTCCCCGCAGCCTTCTCTTCTCCAGGCTGAACAACCCCAGCTCTCAGCCGGTCAATCGAACTTGTAAACTTAATATGCCCTGTTTCCCAAGACATCCGTCCCCTCTACAGTCTATCCAATAGCAACTGAATGGAGAAGCAAGCTCAACAATAATAAAACAACTTGAACAACTGACCACCCCAGCCAGGCAGCACATTAAAAGCAGAATGGATTTTCAGAACACAAAGGGTCTGTGATTTCCACCATTCCAGGTTTGACTGTTTCATCCCGTGCTGGCACACCAATCAGAATGGGTCTGTGCTGGCATGACCCCTGCTCTTTGTTGAGACTCCTCTTTATCAGCACTTTCTCATTCCATTCAATTCTAAATGCTCAAGTTCAACCAACTGCCAAGGGCTCTACTCATAAAATCTATCCCTCCCAGACAATGTTTCAGTCCGAGCTGAGCGCCTCCTCGAAGCCCTTTTGTATTCTCTTCTATCAAAGAACCAAACCCACCTTCCACACACCCCAACACCTCTGCTGTGGTGCCACAAGGGCTGACCCTGAGAACACGGCTCCTTCAATGCTGCACAAAGCTGAGGCTTCCAAGTGTAGCTGAACTGCCCTCAGTTCCGAGCCCTTCTGCGTTCAAATGGAACACGGCACCAGGGCACTGAAACCAACCTGTATGCAAATTATTTTCCAAACGATACACCAAGAAAAGGTGCTGGATGAAACATCTAATGGAGCAAACTGCTTCCAGTGACTCTGCTGCTGTGTTACAGCGGGTATCAGAGCCTTGCAGCTCCACAGGCAGCTGACAAGCCTGGAGCACCACCTCTGTCCAGGGGTCAGTAAGGCCTGTTTTCCCCTGTGCTCCAAAGGGGTTGTGGAATGGTCACAGATCACAGAATCATAAGGTTGGAAAAGACCTCCGAGATCACCGAGTCCAACCATGCCTGACTCCCTACTAAACCATGTCCTTAAGGAACTCATCTACGTTTTTAAACCCCTCCAGGGACAGCGACTCCACCCCCTCCCTGGGCAGCTGTGCCAATCCCTGACCACCCTTTCAGGGAAGAAATTCTTCCTAATGTCCAGTCTAAACCTCCCCCGGCACAACTTGTGGTCATTTCCTCTCGTCCCATCGCTGTCACTTGTGAGAAGAGCCCAGCCCCCACCCCGTCACAGCCTCCTTTCAGGCAGTTGGAGACAGGGATGAGGTCTCCCCTCAGCCTCCTCTTCTCCAAGTTAAACAACCCCAACTCCCTCAGTCTCCCCTCGTAGGACTTGTCCTCCAGCCCCTCCCCAGCCTCATTGCCTTCTCTGGACGCGCTCCAGCCCCTCAAGGTCCTTCTTGCAGTGAGGGGCCCAAACTGACCCCAGCACTCGAGGTGCAGCCTCACCAGTGCTGAGCACAGGGGCACAATCCCCTCCCTGCTCCTTCTGGCCACGCTGGGTCTGACACAGGCCCAGATGCCATTGGCCCTCTTGGCCACCTGGGCCACTGCTGGCTCATGTTCAGCCGCTGTCAACCAACACCCCCAGGGCCTTCTCTGCCAGGCAGCTCTCCAGCCACTCCTCCCCAAGCCTGGAACGCAGTATGGGGTTGTTGTGACCCAAATGGAGGGCTCTGCCCTTGGCCTTGTTGAACCTCATCCCGTTGATCTCAGCCCATCGACCCAGCCTGTCCAGACCCCTCTGCAGAGCCTCCCTTCCTTCAAGCAGATCCACACTTGCACCCAGCTTGGTGTCATCCACAAACTTGCTGAGGGGGCACTCGATGCCTTCATCGAGATCATTGATAAAGATGTTGGACAGGACTGGACCCAGCACTGAACCCTGGGGAACACCGCTTGTGACTGGTTTCCCACTGGATTTAATTCCATTGACCACAACCCTTTGGGCCGGAACATCCAGCCACTTTTTAACCCAGCAGAAGCTGTGCCTGCCCACGCCGATGTGGCAGCCAGTTTGTCCAGCAGGAGACTGTGAGAGATGGTGTCAAAGGCTTTACTGAAGTCCAGGTACCCCACAGCCACAGCCTTTCCCTAGTCCAGTAAACAGGTGACCTTGTCATAGAAGGAGATTAAGTTGGTCTGGCAGGACCTGCCTTTGGTGAACCCGTGTTGGCTGGGCCTGATCACCCGGTTGTCCCGCATGTTCTGTATGGCAGCACTCAAGATGATCTGCTCCATGACCTTCCCCGGTACCAAGGTCAGACTGACAGGCCTGGAGTTCCCCAGATCCTCCCTCCAACCCTTCTTGTAACTGGGTGTAACACTCACCAGTCTCCAGTCCAGCAGCACTGCCCCAGTCAGCCAGGACTGCTGGGAGATGAGGGAAAGGGGGTTGGTGAGAACCTCTGCCAGTTCCCTTAAAACCTTTGGGTGGATCCTGTCTGGCCCCATGGATTTGTGTGCGTCTAGTTGGCCGAGCAGGGCTCTAAGCAAGTTCTCCCGAACAGCTGGAGCTTCATCCCCACCATCTCCCAGCTGAGAGGGCTGGGTATCCCTAGCACTTTCCTCCTTGGAGTTACAGACAGAGGCAAAGAAGGCACTGAGCACCTCTGCCTTGTCCTCGTCCCTCATTGCTACTGGCCCTTCTGCACCCAGCAAGGCAGGGAGAGTTTCCTTTGCTCTCCTGCTGCTGTTGGTATATTTGAAGAAGGTTTTTTAATTGTCTTTGACCAATCTGGCCAGCTGAAGTTCTAGTTGGGCTTTAGCCCAGTGATGCTGTGTAGCCTTCAGCACAACAGTCACTGTTGCCCCAGACCAAGCCCAGCCCCGCCTGCTCACCCTGAACACGGTGACCAGCAGCGGTGGCTGTGAACGACGCAGCCCTGACGCGTTCCAGGTAAGCACAGCCCTGCTAAGCCACTATAGAAGCAACATGAGCAGATCCTGCCAGTGCACCAAGCAGCGGGCACATCGTTACTGGACAGTAAAAGGAACGCAGCCATTTCCAGTAGATGTTACAAAAGCCCAGTGGATTTTTGTTCCATATTTCAAGAAATGGTTACATTCTATTTCTCTCTTTGTTTTCCTCAGTTACTGACAACGTTCTGGGCAATTATGTCCAACAGACTGACAGAAAACGCATGAAGCCACTTGTGGCAAGCGAACTGAAACAGCTTCAACATGTCAGAGCACAGTGAGTCTGAGTAACTCCTGATCTGTGGTCACAGTCACACAGTCAAACACAAGGGTTAACCGAGATGTAGAGTTCTCTGCAGAGAAGTTTAAACACACAGGCACTTTGATTGTTTAGATCTTAGTGTGTCTGTCTTAAGGACAACGTAAACAGTGTTTGTGGTTACTGAACTTACCCCACTCCCTGCTTAAATGCTTCAATCAGCTCATTTTTCTTCTCCTGGTCTTCTACCCAGTACACACTGGGAATGACAAACTCGGATATCACACGGCACTCTGGGCAAGACCTTAACGGAGCAAGACAAAACAGCAGAGCCTTGTTACTTTTGGGGAGTGACAGACCTTACTAAACCTGCCAGAAGCAGCAGTCGCCTATGCGAGTCGGAGAGATTCCAGGGCGCTGTTTCTGGAAGTCCTCTCAGTCCCTGCTGCAGGCAGGTATCTCAGTTCCTGTCCCGCAGGGGTTCGACTCAGGACACAACCTGTACCGATGGAACCAACACCTCCTCCAATAACATTTCTAATCAAAGTGGGGCAGAAAAGCCTGTCTGGCAGAACACAAAGTATTTCCCCACTTCGCCTCAGCACGCTTTTAAAAGGGAGTTCTCAAAGAGATGCTCAAAAGACAAAACTGCCCAAATTGAATGTTTTAAATTCTCTCGTCTGAGGAGGAGCACGTCTAGTGTACATTTTTTATAGAGCCAGGAGATGAAGGCATTCACTCAGGTACAGATAAATGGGTGATAAGGGGGACATTTAGCTCAAGAATGCTAGAGGTTAGAGAAAAATGCACCAACTAAGCACACACAGAGGAAAAAGGGAGTTACTGTTTTTGTAGGCAGGTACTGTGAAGGGCAGAGGTTAACAAGCCTCACCTGTTCCAGGGCCCATGTGTGCATTCCGCCTCACCGTCAACGCAATGACAGAGGGTTGAGTTACACCGGGCCAAGCTCTGCCCGCACCGGACTGCAGCACACAAGGGAACCATTATGGAAGGATATGCGAGATGTCCTGCTCGCCTTGAGGACAGTTCTTCTCAGCCATGCTCCAACGGCCTGGAATTTGCTAGCACTTGGACCAGGACCTTCTGAGCTCTGATCTCATTAATGGCTACGTTAACACCTACAGCTACAGAACCCCTGCCACCAGTTCTACCTCCGTTACGAGTCCAAGCACAGCCCATAGGGGGGAGTCTCCAGTTAACACCGACTTACTTTATGATGGGGTTCTCGAACTGCTTAGCACATCGCCACTGCCGGATGCAGGACAAGCAGTACGTGTGATTGCAGTTGGAAAGGATCCCAAACCTCCTCTCAGAGACTGATGGCTTCTCATACACCACTTCCATACAGATGCTGCACACTTTGTCCTGGCTCGCCTGAAAGGCAAAGGCCTTCTCCATGTCGTGTTCAAAGGTCGCCATGCACATCTGTCACGGGAGAGACAGCATGGTTACGGCACTCCACACATCAGCCTGTTCCTTGTAAAACACAACACTGTGAAAGGGATCGATCACAGGACAAATTGCTTCACTGCCCTCACTACAATAAAGACACTGAGGGCCTGGAGTGCATCCAGAGAAGAGGAACGGAGCTGGTGAAGGGGCTGGAGAACAAGTCCTGTAAGGGGCAGCTGAGAGCCCTGGGGCTGTTTAGCCTGGAGAAAAGGAGGCTGAGAAGAGACCTCATCACTGTCTACAGCTCCCTGAAAGGAGGTTGCAGTGAGGTGGGGGCTCTCTTCTTCCAAGTAACAGATGATAAGATGAGAGGAAATGGCCTCAAATTGCATCACGGAAGGTTTAGTTTGGGTATTGGGAAAAATTTCTTCACCCAAAGAGTTCTCAGGCTCTGGCAGAGGCTGCCCAGGGGGGTGGCTGAGTCCCCATCCCTGGAGAGGTTTAACAGCTGGGCAGATGAGTTTCATCAGATGAGTTTCTCAGGGATGGGTTAGTAGCAGACAGGTGCAGTTGGACTCAATGATCTTAAAGGTCTTTTCCAACCAAGCGATTCTAGGACTCCTACCCTTCACCATCATCATTTAAATTAAAGATCATTAAATTCAATCACATATTTCAGCCCTTCAGTGTTCTGTGCAGCTTCAGGAGTATCAGAAGTAAGGCTGACCAAGCACTCTTAGCTTACACCTCTCCATAGCTCTGTCAGAGGACAGAGACTGCACAAGGAGATGCTTCAAATAGCCCCCAACACCCGTCTAATTCAGGGTCTAGAATGGCTGCCTCACTCCAGACGTTACACCAGACACTGAGCTGTACCCTGGCTAAGGCACTGCTCTCACATTACAGGCTCTCCTGCTGCATCCCAGGAGTGACAATCAGTAAGCAATGCGCACTCTCGCAGCAATACAAGGTGAGCTGGCAATTACATCTGCAGTTTTACCTCTTATGTTTGAAAGTTCTCAGGACTTGACAAGTAAAATAAACTTAAGACTTTAAATTATTAAATAATTCCTCATTAGTAGCGGCACGTTCACCAGTGCACCTGGTCATCCAGCACTGACAACAGCAGTGAATTCCCTGCCAGGTATCAACCAGCTCCTGGGAGGAGGAAGAACTCCTACACAAGTACAAGTACTTTGCAGGTTTCACCAGTACTCACTGACTGCCAAACCTGAGGGCTTTAACCCCTTGGATACTACTTCAAACTCTGGAGAGGTTTATGATTCAGTAACCATTCATGCTGCTGGTCTTTCTCCTTCTCAGCCTTGAGAACTCCTGTTCCTGACCAGCCCTGACCTGATCTGGCAGCCAGGCAGAGAAACGAGTCACCCCTTAAGTCCATCTTTCCCTAAGCAATTCCTCATCTGGTCTCTCCAGCTGTCCTACTTCAAGTTCAGCTTCAAAACCTTTGCTGTCCGTTCAGTCTGTCCCTACTTTACTCAGCCCCAAACTCAGCCACTGCTGAGAGGAGATGTCTGCGGATGCAACTCAGCAGCCGGCACAGTGACTTCAGACCGCACCGGCAGCCACAGCTCCTCTTCCCACCGAGATGTCACATAAGCTACAAAAGATATCTTCCTGGTAGAGTTTTAGGGTGTCTGGGGAGAGGGCTGCAGGGATAAGGATGAAATGGGAAAGAAGAAGTTGCTGTAAAAGGCTGTCAGCATCTTCATTACCAATTAAGCCCCAGGTGCCCAAACAGACCACTCCTGGAACCGTTTCATAGTAAGGCAAAGAGTAAAACAAAAGCTCTTCGGAGCAACAGCCTCTTCCACAAAGCACATCTTTGGATTTTACAGTGAACAACCCAAACCTCGCACTGAACAAAGCAAATCTCCCACCAGTTTCATGCTAACGTTACCATCTCATGAGCCTTCCTCTGCTCCTGGTCGAAGGGGTGAAGCACCTGCAGCCCACATATCTCGCACATGTCCCCATGGAGGTACGGGCAGCGCTCCCCGAAGTGGCATGCTCCCGCTGCAGCGTAAGGGCACAGCTGCTCTCCGTCAGCACAGGAGCTGCCAGCTGCCGGGTCTTCCAGGCCGCTGCAAATAGCTTCCAAGTAGGAATGGGGCCTCATCTCCACATTATCGTTTTGGTCACTGCAACACACCGCGTCGCTTGTGGCGCTGGGCTTCTGCTTTTCTTCATTCAAACCAGAAAGATCTTGGGGAACAGAAACACGACATAAGCTACCCAAGACACACAAACCCACATGAGCAGCTCCACACGCTTCCCTTCCACTGGGTACCAGGGTGGTTGCTTTAAGAGAACTGTTTTTTCTCAATGAAATCTCACTTCTGAGCTACTTTTGCTTACAAATCACAGGAATTTTTATGAACTACCTACTGAAATCTGATTTCAAGACTTCTTCAGCTGTTTTTGTTTACAAATGGGATAAAAAGATCCTTTCACTTCACTGGCCCATTTGGTGTGACAATGGGAACAGGGGAGCAGCGCGCAGGTGCAGGGACCACACTCCTCTGCCCAGATGTCTCCATGCTTGTGCCCCCAAGCCAGGGGTGGTAAATTCACAGCTCTCACCGCTCTCCTGCTCCTGCAGCGTAGCACGCTCGCTGCACACGTGACCAGCACTGGCAGGAGCATAGGGGCACAGAGCTGCTGTTGGGTAGAAACAAGGTGGAGGGCTGGATAAAACAAGCTGGAGGGCCGGATTCGGCCTGCGGGCCGTGAGTTGGACACCCCTGACATAAGCGCCGGCACAACCCTCCCCAGGGCACACGCCAGGTGCCCTGGTACAAAGCAGCCAGGTTTTTCACCACTTCAAACACTTCAAACATTCAGAACAAAAAGATCTGAGGGTCAGAGATATTTTAAACAAAAAAAACAGTGCCAAACAAAAGAAGATCCATAGAAATCCCTCAAAACCAACCCCATCCTTCAGGGCACAGCAGGCTAAAAGCCAGTCAGCCAGACGTGGTCAATAAAAGGTGCTGACAGGTACGAGGGATTCCAGGGAAGAGGTTCACCCGGGAGGATGGGCACCTCTCCAGCTGTGCACAAAACTCCAGTAATGAAAGGAGACAAACTACCTAACTGCTATCAAGCACCATGGAGGAGGAGCACAGCACCACTCCCACTCACTTCTGTCCCTGAGCACCAGCGTCTTCTTCTCCCGCTTGCCAGGCTCGTGCAGTTTGCTGCAGGCGAGTGGGGTGCTGTGCTCGGGTGGGTGCCGAGGGCTCTGCTGCGCTGCCGATGAGAGGGGAGGGGGGGTGGGGGCTGCGGCAGCCCCTGATGTCGGGAGCCTGGTGTGATCATATCTGCCAAAGGAGAGACAGGGCGAGCATTACAAAGCCTGAACCGGGTACAGGGGCAGGACCTGCCCTGAGGAACAGTTAAACACAATAAAACTGAGTAGCTACTTCTTTTTTTTAAAGGACTGTTCTGACAAGTTGACTGAACTGCTTGGTCTCTTTCAAAGCCAGCCTAAAAGCTTTCTTAGCATCAAGAAATGCATGTCCCTGAAAGCACATCAACATTTTCTTCTCCAGAGACACCCAACTGAAAGCACATTATTCATGTGCACATTAAATTAGATCTTTGTCATCCCCTCACACAAACAGGTTCGCTGGCATTTCTCAGAAAGGCAACATCCAAACGCTGAGCAGGAGGCAGCGACACTCTGTGATCTCTGCTTCCCCCTGCAAGCAGCAACGCTCACTAGTTTGTGCTCCCACACTGCAGGAGAAGCTGCTGTGTTTGCACATGGGATGAGAAAGGACTTGAAATGTGCAGTGAAGCTACAGAAATATCCTCCAGTTGCGGAGCAAAAACAATTGACATAAAAAGAGGTTGGTCCAGCACAGCCACAGACAGACATGGCTTGGATGGGACCAACAATCTTCTCCCTGTCTGTTTTTGCTCCTGCAACTTGAATCTGCACGTGCCTGCAGATATGAACGGCTCAGGTCCATCGAGTGCCCCATACTCTGGCAAAACACCTGGAGTGAAACAGAAACAAACATACTGTGCCACCCTTTCGATCCAGTCACGTACAACATGTTCCCTGTGAACACCGAGGCTGTCGCCAGCGTTAGATGTTACTGGTTTGGGTGAGCAGCTACTGGAAGCTGCAGAGGTCACTGATGTTTCACCTCTCCACCCAAGTCTGATGCCACGAACTAAGCAAAGGAGTGGTACCATTGCCAAGCTGCTGCAACCACAGCAATGCCATGGGATCCCTGCTCCTGCCAGGGGAGGGTGAGAAGCCTGTGTCTGTACCTGAGACAGGACCTTGTGGGAGGACAAACTCGTGAGCATTGCTGCTTGCAGGGGGAAGCAGAGATCACGGAGTGTCGCTGCCTCTACAGCACATCCCTGAAGAGTGGAACAGCATTAACTCACACAGTATTTACTAGAGCATTTCTCAAGGGGTTTTAGCAGAGGCCCTCAGAAAAAGGTGCGGTGCATCCAGCTTTCCCACCAAACCTCGGGGAACGCAAGAACCCTTTGCTCCACAGCAGAATTGAAAATCTTTGAAACTGTGCACTAGAATCTGCACAAAGGAGGCTGAGCGCTGCGCTGTGGAGCGCCGCCTGCTTCCAGTCACTTCAGCCACACGGAAAGCAAACTGCAGGCGAGCACTGCTCATCGTGAAACTGCACATTCAAGGTGCTGGGTTTGTATTTAATAGGTCTGAGTATAAAAGGAACCAGATGAAAACATGCCTGAAACCTGAAGTTAAATTTCTACAGAGCAAAATAATTGCTGAAGCCAAGGCAGAGCAGAGCTATCTCACTGCATCCATAACCTGGTTTGGGTCAGGGGAGAAAAAGCCCATATTTGATGTATTATTTCACCCCCTTTGTCATGTAAAAAGACTGATCTTTTCTTGACCTTCGATTCCCTGGGGTTTAAAGCTGACTGCACTTGAATATCGTACCCAGTTCTTCAGAACTGGCTGCTCCAAGAAGATCCCAACCTTTACCTGCACCGCGTTCCGTAGGCGCACTGTCCCTTCTGGTAGTACTTGCAGATGGTGGAGGACTTGCTGGTTGCTAAATCATGCGAGAACAGGCACTTCTTTCCCTCCCGACACACTCCTTGCATGTAGTACCTGGGGGAGAAGCAGCTCTAGTCAAACAGCTGTCTGCTTCTCAAAGGAAACCGACAACTGCTTCCTGGTCAAAACGCTTCTTCCTCAAGATAAAGAGCCCCGGGAGGAGGCTGCACCAGGGGTGAGGGTACCCTGTGCCCCAGGCCCACCAGGGATCACAGAATCATCTGGTTGGAAAAGACCTTTGAGAGCACTGAGTTCACCCACACCTGTCCACTACTAAACCAGACCTCTGAAAACTCATCTGCTCGTCCTTTAAACCCCTCCAGGGATGGGGACTCCACCACCTCCCTGGGCAGCCTCTGCCAGTGCCTGAGAAACCTTTAGGTGAAGATTTTTTTCCCAATATCCAATCTAAACCTCGCCTGGTACAACCTGAGGCCACTTCCTCTCATCCTGTTGTCTGTCACTTGGGAGCAGAGCCCAGCACCCCCCTCCCCACAACCTCCTTTCCAGGAGCTGCAGAGAGCGATGAGGTCTCCCCTCAGCCTCCTCTTCTCCAGGCTAAACAGCCCCAGGGCCCTCAGCCGCTCCCACAACCCCTGGGCTCCAGACCCTTCCCCAGCTCCGGGCCCTTCTCTGGACGCGCTCCAGCCCCTCAAGGTCCTTCTTGGAGTGAGGGGCCCAAAACTGAACCTGATACCAAAACTGCCAGCAAATAAACTCTGTAAGACTCATTTTGGAGTTTTAGAAAGCAGCATTCTTTCTTTCAGCACCTACACACGGGGGAATGATTCCATCAATCAGAAGTAATGAGACAAGAGCTGGGACAGAAGATATTTCCCATTTCCATGGAGATGGATAAAGTTTCCCAGAATCTCATGCATATTCTACTACATTCTGCTAATTTGAATGTTATTATGAACCTCACAACAGCAAAATCTCTGCTCATTGGAGCCAGCTCTGTCTGACTTTGAATTCTTAGATAAGGAAAGAGAGTGTTGTCTGGGAACAGCACTACTTAAAAAACAGAAGAACAGTCTGTGTCTGTCTGGCTTTCAAAAAACCTGCCAATTAGTGCTTAAGTTAGTTAGAAAAGTGATTCTACAGAAAAACAACTCTACTTAAGTCACAGAATCACATAACGGTTTGGGTTGGAAGGGCTTCATCCAGTTCTGCTCCTCCTGCCATGGGCAGGGACCCCTCCCACGGGATCAGGGGGCTCCAAGCCCCATCCAACCTGGCCTGGAACACCTCCAGGGATGGGGCAGCCACCACTGCTCTGGGCACCCTGGGCCAGGGCCCTCCCCACCGTTAGGAATTTCTTCCTAATGTTTAATCTAAATCTTCCCCCTTCCAGTTTAAGGCCGTTCCTCCACAGCTTCCCTGTAGGCACAGCTTTCTCGTAAGTCAAAATACCCCACTCTCCGCAATAACAACCACTTCTTGTCTCAACCCCCAGATTCGAGGTGCGGCCTCAACAGTGTAGAGCGCAGGGGACGGTCCCTGCTCCGCTCCTGCCGGCGGCCTCCCCCCCCATCTCCGCCAGCAGCACCGGCCCCTCCGGCCCCAGAGCCGCAGTCCCGGCCCAGCCCCGCAGCCCTCACCTCACAGACGCCCCCAGCCCCGCTCACCTGCACGTCACCTGCCTGGTGCTCATCCTCGCCGCGCGTTCCTCCCCGGCCCGGCCGGGTGCCGGCGCCGCCCCCCGGGGTTCCGCACGGGAGGGGATGGGGCGGGGACACCAGCCCCGAGGGTTCCGAACGGACGCAATTCACCGCCGCACCGCGTCGCGCCGCACCATAGAGCGGCGCCGGGCCGGCCAGAGCGGCGCCGGGTGCGGCTACAGAGAGGCGGTAGCAGAGCGGAGCGACGCCCCCTATGGCTGCAGGGAAGGGGGCAGAGCGGCGCGGCCACGCAGAGGCGGCAGCGGCGGGCGGTGTGTTGCGGGTGCAGCACTGCGGCGCCGCCGTGTTCTGTCGCCGGGTCCCGGAGCGCTGTCCCGCCTGCGGCCGCCCCCTGCGCCCCGCCGGGCTGCTCGCCGCGCCCAGTCGCATCCCCAGCCCCTTCCGCCACGGCCACCGGCAGCCCCGCGCCTTCCTCCTGCGGCCCAGCGCCGGCACCTTCCTCGGGTAGGGGGCTCGGCGGGCCCCGCGCCCTCCCTCGGAGGGAGGGGAAACGCCTTCTCCCCGTTTCTCTCCTCTCTGAGGAGACGAAACCACCATCTCCCTGTTACTTTTCCCTCTGAGGCCGAGTCCGTCTCTGCCTCTTTCCCCTCTGGGGAGGGATATGCCTTCTCCCCGTTTCCTCTTTCTCTGAGGAAACAGGAGGGAAGCGCTGTCTCCCGGTTCCCTGCTGCCGGGCAGCTGGAGGGGCAGCAGCATGGGACGGCTCCCAGGAACTGCCCACTGCCAACCGTCCCTGCTTCTCTTCCAGAGAATACGATGGGAAGTCTGACCTCCACGTTGGAATATCCAACAGCAATGGTAAAAAGGGCCTCATAGCTGCCTCGCACCCCGTCCCTGCTCCTGTACCGTATGCAGGCTGAGTGCCCTGTTCGGGCCCACCCAGGTCCCTGCCAAGTTTCCTGAGCGTTATCTGTGAGTGCCCTGTACCTCCTAAAAACATGGCTGCAACACCCAAATACCTGAGGTGCTGCTGCTGGACAACACTCAAGTCCTCACTGTGCTCCAAGTATCAGAACTGGGAGCAGAGCTGCCAGAGTATCACAAAGATCAAACATTTTGGTTCTAATAACGTCTCAACACGCAGCAGTGAGCACGCAGCACTTCCGCTCAAAGCCGGGGCACCTCTCCTCTCCTGCTGAGGAGCTGCTCAACACAGAGTGGATGGGTGATGGCTATTCCCCGTGGAGGGAACTCAAAAGTGAAGCAGCCTACCTTTAATAGAAGCTTCAGGAAATTTTGACTTAAACACAAGGTTTTGCTAATTCTAAAAATACCCCTAATTATAATAATGAAAAAGAAAATTCCACAGTAAAAAAAGCCACATTAAAAATCATTCTGGTTCTAGAGCAGGGCCCACCCTGCAAAACTTCACCTGAGATGTTTATTCATTATAAAAGTGGTCCAATTTGCATTTGTTATCAAAAGGATGTCCGAAGTTACACTGTAGAAATGAGAACAGTCTTTGACAAAAGCTAGGAGTGCTGCTTCTGCTCTGCAGCCTCAGGCGGCCATGGGTGGGAAGCTGGGGAACAGCTGGGCTAAGAGGGAATGGCAGCAGCTTTCATCACTTAAAAACACCAAACAGAAAAGCCACGGTGATGGAGCTAAGTCTCCCGTGCTGTCTGACTGCCTGTTGCTCTGTTTCCAGGCGTGGTGTACCACTACAACGAAGAAGGTGTTCACAGAGCTGGAACAGGATGGGAACAGTGCCTCAGTATCCCTCTAGTACAGCCAGACATGTTTGGGCTGCTGCAGCAGTGGGATGAGCTCCTGGAGAAATTTTCTGTGGGAGAGACCTGGGCTCCTCACCGGTACGTAGTTGACGCAAGAGGAGTTTTCAGTCTGGGACGGTAAATTGGGCTGTTCCGTTGTAGTTCGCTCAGAGCCTTGCTCTGTTGGGAACGGACATTCCTATCAAAGCAGACCAAACAATGCTGTCCGGCTGTCCTGGAACTCACTGGTCTTGCTCAACAGAAAGTGAGTGTTTTTATGTCTAAGTAACAAACTCATCTGCTGGAATGTAAAGCTCTAAAAAGGGATCATTTTAGGGAAGTTTTCTTCAGGAACAAAAGAATTTTGCATGAAAAAAACAGTGCAGTGAAACAAAACCCCTAAGAGTGCACTGCTGAGTGCAAAGGTGGGGAAGCCCATGCGCGGTTCTGTAGTTGTCTCTCCTTGGCTTCAGCAGCTGTAGGTGGATTTGCATTCACAGGCTGACCCTGCTGACTGGGTTCTTAGATCCCAGCGCCAGGTGATTTCTTTGTTGTCAGTGATCAGAAATGTGAAACATAGGCTCATTTCCAGCTCCTCCAGCGGTTCCTAACGGTGCTTTGGACAGCTGAGTACAAAAAGGCTTCCATGTATTTTGAATGAAACCTGTATGTTCCAACGAGAAGGGTCAGTTCTTTGTAGCTTCCTGTGAAGTTGCTGCCTGCTGACAGTGCTACAGGTTGTGCGACCCAGCTAAACAAGCACTGCCACATCACCGAGGTGGCTGACGGAAACACCTGTCCTCAAACTGCTGTACATTTAACCAGCAGCCTGTCTGAGGACAGGTCTGGGGGGGGTGAAGTTAATGAAAGCAGGCATCATCCTGTATAAAAGAGAAAGAACCTCACGACAAAGCAGAAGCAGGTTTTAGCAATCCTGTATGTGCTTGGATAAAGTGTCAGAGGTAGTACATGATCTCCTTTGTACCAGGAAATTAATGGATTTGACCACCAAACTACTGAAAATTTAACATCTTAAAAGAAGTTCAGTTAACTCCTTGTTTTTTTCAATGGACAGGAGTTTGCTTGTTGGAATATAAAGATATGCTTCCCAAAAATGAGATGGAAGTAGCGGGTAACGAGAAGTGTATTACAGAATTTTTTGCATTATAAATACAAAAATGAAAAGTTAGGTGCTGTGCTTCATTGTGGAAGCAATTCAGTAACGCACTCGTACACCTAAGCTATCCAGGCGCACTGCGGCCTCAGCCCCAGCCTGATGAACCCAGCATTTTTTCAGTGTCATTTCCAGACCTTCTGCACTGTGCAGTGATGATGGCCGCTCCTGAAGTCACTCAGCATTTTTTAAGAATTACCTTTGCAGAGTACATACATGGTAGCAAGTGGCTTGCTTACTGCACAGGAGGTCATTCCAATATCCTTAACAAACCAGAAGGGCTCTGAAGAAAACAGTGAGCAGATCTGAACGGGGCTTCCCAAAAGACCTTGTGAATTCATTATGCTTTTAATGCACTGCCTGGCTGGGGGGTGGTTGGTTGTTCAGGCTGATTTTTTATTGTTGAGCTTTCTTCAGTTGCTATTGGATAGACTGTAGAGGTGACAGACATCTTGGGAAACTGGGCATATTAAGTTTACAAGTTCAATTGACGGGTTGAGAGTTGGGCTTGTTCAGCCTGGAGGAGGCTCAAGGGAGACCTTAGAGCAGCCTCCCAGGACTGAAAGGGGCCCCAGGAAAGCTGGGGAGGGGCTCTTGATCAGGGAGTGCAGGGACAGGATGAGGGGGAACGGTTTTCAGCTGCAAGAGGGGAGACTGAGATGAGATATTAAGAAGAAATGTTTTGCTGTGAGGGTGGGGAGGCCCTGGCCCAGGGTGCCCAGAACAGTGGTGGCTGCCCCATCCCTGGAGGTGTTCCAGGCCAGGTTGGATGGGCCTTGAGCCCCCTGATTCAGTGGGAGGGGTCCCTGCGCATGGCAGGGGGTGGCAGTGGATGGGCTTTGAGGTCTCTTCCCACCCAAACCATTCCATGACTCCATGAATTCCCAGGACTGACAGGCGAGCCTTACAGGAGATTCCCTGGGGTGACACAGACCATGGAGCCACTGACAGCACATGGCAAGGAATGAGTCACAGGGCTAGGAAGAACAAGGAGAGGCACAGGGTGAGGCAGCCATGGAAAAAACTAGAGGATTAAGCAGATGGCAAACAGGAGCCTGAGCAGGTCTGTCTGCAATGCAGTCACACATTGCGCCGGTGGAAAAAGCAGCTCTGTGTGGTGAGGGAATGGAATAAATGACTGAGCTTGTTAGTGGACAACATGAAACATCTGTGAGATTCCAAGGGCTGTTCTGCCAGCAAGAGAAGGACAGGTAGGTGCCATCTGCTGCCAGGCAAGGGTAGCAGGAGGGAAGAAAAAAGGCAAGAACATGTGAAAGGGCTACACCTCCCATTCAGCCTCTTTGTCCTTGCACAACTGTCGTGAATTGCTGCCAGCGGGAGGCAACTGGCATCCACATGTCAGTGACAGAAATTGACTTCGTTGTCAGTAAGCTTCCAAGTTAATTCCACACCGAAAGAGGTGAGCATGGTGGCACACAATTAACATCACTGCTGCAGGAAGAAGGTTTCAGTATAGGAGTGCTAATACATGGAAGAGCAAAGATTAACAAGGGAAAAGCCAAATAAGTATAAAAAATAACAACTCCAGCACCCCTGGCTGCAAAGCACAACTTGTGATCAACAAGATATACTTAAGCACCAGCTTTAAAGGAAAGTGGCAATAGTTCTTGGCAAGCATGTGCTTACTTATTTCACTCAGTAAGATGTTCCTCCACGTGCAGTAATTGATGCTAACTCTTAGGAGCTGTTTTTCCTAGGTATGAAGAACATGAGCACAACTGCTACACGTACGCGCTGGCGTTCATTAACAGCATACTGGCTACACAAGGGCAACGGCCAATAAGCAAAAGTGAATTCACAGAGAAATTTGTGATCCCACAGACAAAGAAAGCTTCCAAATACATTACTGTGCACCGGGAGCTAACAGCTAATGATTTCTACATTGTCCCCCTTCCCGATATACAAAAGCAGTGCTGAAAATGACAAGTGCTATGTTAAAGCATCTACAACATGCAGTAGGAAAAGGAAGTCTTCAGACTCCAAATCTCAGGGTTTAAGGTGCACGATCTACTTTAATGTATTTAAAAACAGAATTAACTCTACTCATCATGGAAATATCTGGAATCGAACTTGTGCATTTGGATGGAATGACAACCTGCAATGGACATGCAATGGAAAATTCCTATGGGAACTATTAAAAAAGAAATATGTTTTCCTAGTTACATTCACTTACTGCCCAGACACTTCATACCAGAAATCAAAGCTGCTGTGTAATTAAGGGTTTCAACAAATGAACTGTGGTAACTGAAGCTGTAGCACTCCAAAATGGTTTTCTTTTCCTGTCCCATTTGTTTACTGATGAGTGAATAAAAGGGAATTTGTGCTTGCCTGCTGCTGAAATCCAAAGTCCACGACTTAATGCGGGTTCACTACATGTAAAGCTATTTTCCTTTAATTTAATTGCTAATAAATGTAACAATAAATCCAGCCTTTTTTTCAGATATATTTTCCAATTATTCTTTATATTTTGTACATTTATTCCTCAAACCAAGACAAATGATAATAATTTAGTGTCTGCGTCCATTCCTAATTGTAATAAAAAAGACTCCTTAGCATTTATCTCTGAATTAAAACTTTCAAACTTAACAAAATGAAATTTGAGTTAAAAAAACTGAAAAAGGTCCTCCGGCAGCACGTTTATCTATTCTGCTCTACACAGATGTGTATGCTGAGGTCAAGATGGTGCAGTCTATAACTTCGTGCAATTTCACTTTACTTACGGTCTACTCTAAGAAAATAATTTCAGCTTCTTTTTTCCTTCTAGTAATGTCTGCAAAGCAAGCTGGTTTTAGTCAAGGCCAAGTCCTGTTTTCTCAGAGGTAGACAAGTAATCATGCTTGTTGGATTCTGTCCACCCCTAGTTTATACATCGTATCCACAGAGTGCACTGCCCCTGCCCCAGTACTCCAGCTGCACACACCACGTTACACACTTCCCCTCTCCACGTTCTTTGGCTTCTTGCTAAATTCTGAGGTATAGCTCCTTGGAAAGCATATTAAAAAAAACACCACAGAGACAGCCAACTTGAAATGTGCAATTTGGCTGCTGTTAGAGAACTCCTATCCACCCCAGTGCACGTCAGAATTTCTCAGCTAGGGTTTGCCTTACCAAAAGAAATGATGGCACGCTATTTCTGAGTGAATTGGCATTGATGCTGTGTTTTAGTTCTGTATTTTAACCGGTATAAACACAACAGCAACTATCAGTGCTATGATACAACCATCTGGTGTACGTTACTTGGTAGAACAGTACTGAAACGTGAAGCACAGTCGTCTGTGGCTGAAAGTAAACCACCTCCCCCTTGGACAGCCAACACATCTCTGTGCAGCTCCGCTACTGTGCAATTAACATTTTCGGTTTAGGTCTTTCCAGTAGAAGTTGTATTAAATGAAAGCAAGGGCTAGAAGGTCAAGGGAGGGGATTCTCTCCCTCTGTTCTTGTGAGCACCTGGAGTCCTAGAGTCCAGTTCTGGAATCTCCAACACAAGAAGGATATGGAACTGTTGGAGCAGGTCCAGAGGAGGCCACAAAGATGATCACAGGGCTGGAGCCCCTCTGCTGTGAGGACAGGCTGAGAGAGCTGGGGTTGTTCAGCCTGGAGAAGAGAAGGCTGCGGGGAGAGGACCTCATAGCGGCCTTCCAGTACCTGAAGGGGCTACAAGAAGGCTGGGGAGGGACTTTTTACAAGGGCCTGTAGCGATAGGATGAGGGGGAATGGCTTCAAAATGTAAGAGGGCAGATTTAGTTTAGGCATTAGGAAGAAATTCTTCACAATGAGGATGAGGAGGCCCTGGCCCAGGTTGCCCAGAGCAGTGGTGGCTGCCCCATCCCTGGAGGTGTTCAAGGCCAGGTTGGATGGGACTTGGAGCCCCCTGACCCAGCGGGAGGGGTCCCTGCCCATGGCAGAGGGGTTGGAACTGGATGGACTTTAAGGTCCTTTCTGACCAGAACCATTCTATGATTTTAAGATCCTCCACTCTGAGTTGTAAGCAGTTTCCTGCATTCGTGGCATGGCTTTACAATCCAGACTGCTCAGATAAACAAGATTGTGGGTTTGTGTTTGGTGGGAACAGCCCCAGCTATCAATTTTTACCAGCCCTAGAGAAGGAGGCAAAGCCCCTTTTAGACGGCTTGAAAATACACAAAGACAACTCGGAATAGTGTCATTGCCACCAGCTGTAACATATCCTCACTGTTGCAGCAAATGTGCTCCCTTCACAACAGAGGAAGGGGAAAATCTTCACAGCAGGGTGAAGCAAGGAATCTTGTTGTTCAAAGACTAAGGTGGAATGCCTGAATCTAAAGCAGCAATACTTAAAACGGAGTGTATTTGATACTTAAACCTCCTGGCTCTACTTCAAAGAGAGCTGAAAACCTGCTGGGTTGGTTTGTTTTCCAAATGAGGCTTAGCAATAGCAAATAGGGTATTTATGAACCTGCAATCTAGGTGATTCAACCTTACAAAGAGAAACCAGCAGGCACCTGGTATAGTGAGGCAGAACTGCTCAACACTGTCCACACCTCACTTTGTACCAAACTCAGAGGTGTCTCCCAGTCTGTTTTACCAAACGTGATAAGCCAGGGCAAAGGCAGCTATGAGTGCTCTATGGAAAAAAATGCACAGGCTGTTGTAGTTGCTGGATAAAAGAAAAAAAGCAGCTATGAAACCTAGACCTATACTTGCCAGGCTAGAGAGACTGTCTTCCTCTCACTGGCTCAGAAAATCTTCATTATTTTCCACACAGTAACCCATCTTCAACAACAGTAAAGGGCACCAGTCTGTGGTCAGGGCACCTTGTTGTCATGGGGCAAGATTAGGCCCTTACTTTCAAGGAGGGATCTTGTGCTGCAAATCCCAAGTGAAGTGAGACATCCTACAAAACAGGGCAGAGTGCAACAGCATTCCCTACTGCCTAACACCTGTCACTGCTGTTAGGTGCTCAGACCTCAGAATTAGTTAAAAGCCTTGCATATTCTGGGAAGAATTCCTCAATTTTGAGCAGTGCTTGTGAAAATAGGCACTTACAGTTCAGACCACTGAATTCCGGGGCCTGGGCACCTAACAGCAACATGTTACAATGCTCAATATTGCAACCACCAAATCTAAGTTTGTGCAACTTCATCAAGGCTTTGTCAGGTTTTGGTAGGAGAAGCTTGGTACCATAGCTATCCCAAAAGCTTACTTGAGCCACTGTAATTACTGCTGGTTAAAACCCAGCAACAAACCTGAGGACTATCAAAGTTTAGGTCCTCATTTTTGAAGAAATGTAGAACACTGTTCTGAGCTGCAAAAGGAAGTTAGCCTTGCAATTCCTAAGTTCAGCTCTGAAGAGGTATTCCCAGAAAACTGATGTTTTGGCCTTCAGGCAGACATTCAGGTTTTGGATTCTGCAGGCCACACTGTGTGTTCAGCACTCAAGCCTGGATCTGTCAGAATAGTAAAGGCACCACCACTAATCACTGTACTCTAGTCAACACTCAAACATTTGTAAGCTTTTTAAGGAAACAAGCACATATTCTGAGTTGGGATAGAGCTTTAATTTTCCCCCTTCATATGCATTGTTATAATTCAGTTCTGTTTTTCAGTACACCATCCTCTCCAGTAAACAGGACATATCTCATTTTAAATAGCATTTATACATACCAACTGAATACGTGGCTAGAAACTGTTCTGGAGCAATGGTTCATCATGAGAAGATGAGGTGAAAAAACAACAAGATGTGGGTTTAAAAAATATAAAGCTTTTCTTACGCGGTCAAAGTTCATCTTTCTCACTGCGCTCACGGGAGGAAACCCAACGAGTTACAATCAGTTCCTGAAATGAAAACCAGCAACTATTATGGAAGTGGGAAGGAAAAAATAAAATGCTAGAGGCAATCAGTGAGGGATGGGGTTTAAGCCTTCAGCAAAGTGACTTATATTATGGGACCACTGAGAAATCGTAGCGGATGACTATTCGAGATGACTCAGACTTGTTCCTGAAGCGAGCTGGCCCCATACATTTTTCTGCCTTAATTTTTAAACATAGGTTAACCTCGCAGTCTCCATAGGTATCCTGTTCCCCCATGCAAATGCTTACACTCACTGTAGCAGCAACATTAAAATTTAATCTTCAGCCTTTAAACGGCCTGTAATGCACTTCAAGCCTTGGGGCACAAAGTAATCTAGTTTTCTTTACTGCAGCTGTGTATGCAAAAACCAAAGGATTCTAAAATTCAAGCAACAGTTCAAGGTGGCTCTTAGAGTTAGCTGTGCAGCTGCCCCATGGAAAAGCTACACAGGCAGAGGGAGAAGCAATTACTGACCTGAACTTTAATTCTTTTCATACATTCTGGTGTTGACATCTCTTTTTCAGTCATGTCAGATGGTCTAATCAAATAGCATAACATCAACTCCTGTTGGTTAACAGAAAACACGAATACATGAATTTCAACTGATTTCCCTCTGTACAAGTTTTAGATGAACTAGAAATGCAGATACTGAGTTTCCTACAAGATGTCTTCTGCAAACCAAGCTGGGGAGAGGTGTTTAATATGCATCTCATATGTAATATGCTTTGATAAGGAAAATGAGATGCATAATACTGCTATGAGAAGAACTAGAATTGTAACTTTAGAAACCTGGTCTAGTGGAATGTGTCCCTACCCGTGGCACGGAGTTGGAACTGGATGATCTTTAAGATCCCTTCCAACACAAACCATTCTGTGATTCTATGGTGATGAGTATGGAAGCACTATGTTTGAAGTTCTATTGCAGAGAAAATCTTGTGGAAGCTAAGCTTCACTGTTCACAAGAAAACTGTAGTATATTTAAAGCCCCAGAGAGGGCTTTAAAAACAAAAGTGGCAAGGAGGAAACAAGTGTCCCTCAGGTCTTTCTTCTGTTCCTCACACAACTTTTAATGTTCCTAGAGAACTTTAGTAGGCTTGGATATTGACAAAGGAAACTCTTGTTTGCCTCCTGGCAACTCAATATGTTCTTCAGCAGACCAGAAATGGGCGGATTCTCTTTCCAGTCTCACTCAAGCTCCCTGTTCTTTGGAACTAAACTGTACATTTATGATTTGTGGGACTATAATGGAAGTTTGGTGAGGAGGAACTGTAAATCACACTCGAGTGACTCTGCAGCTGGGATGTAGAAAAACACATAAACTGTACTAATCATTGCCAAGTCTTGTCTGCTTGACAAGTAGAACCCTTGTGTTCGGGTAACAGAGGCCTGTGAAAAACTCAGAAAACATGCTTGTGATTGCTGCCCTGCTGTGGGAAAGATAAAGTGCAGTGGAAAACTGCTCTGCCTTCCCTGACAAAGTACAGCCGAAGTAGCAGGTTTGACACTCTCACTTTCAAGCAAGAACGGAGCTCCGTGGTGCCTGCATTCCGACTTGTATCTCCTCTGCCCAGGTGCTGTTTCCCTCCGGTTTGTGAGGTAATGGAAACAAACTTACTCTTTACGTTTTATCCATGCCTTTGCAGTTGTTCCTGCCTCTGCCCTAGGCTCACACATCATTTTACAGCTATTTTTAAACTAGCACCTTACCTTAGAAGCATTAACCGTTGTCCTGTTCAACCCAGCCAAGGACATCCAGCTGAGTGGTCTGCGAAGAGAACCTTCAAAGTTATCATCAACTAATTCAGCAATGACAGAGTAACTGGAAAATAAAGCAGACAGGACAATTCAAAGAAAGAAAATTACCATTTTAGGAAGACTGTGAAACTTAAGAATTAGAGCCTAAAAACTGGTGTTAACAATACGCCAGCATGCAGTAAGCAAACTGTGACACTCAAGTCTCTTTCTATGAGGCAAAGAGGAGAAAAGACTGTTGGGAATGTGCTAACTGGCACTTTCCCTCCCCACCCTTATGCTGATGTTTGCAGCATTCTGGTACGAATGACAACATGACATCTATAACCGATTTATTTTCTAGGAGTTCAACCTCACTAGCTAACAAAGAGAGACAATCATCACCCCTTAAAAGTTTTTTCTCCCAAATTGCATACATTTTCCATATGATATATTTTTAATAGTATTACTAAATCAAATTACTTTCCTGAGTGCACTCAGCATGAGTGTGAAATATGCTCATTGCAACTTTTAATTTTTAATGTCTTACCACTGCTATATGAATTAAATGAAATTGTGTTACTTAGTACCTCTGCTAAAAGGACTGTCCCATTCCCAGTAGGAATGCAACTGGGAAAGTAATTTGAGTGAAGAATGTGTGCCTAACCAGTGAAAATACTAAATCTGTGTGACAGAAATTTACTATTTTGAAAATAAGAAATGAGACAGAATCATGAGCTTCAAACCTTGCATGATAGAAGGGGGGGCCTTTTCGATACAGCACTGAAATGAAAGAGAAACACCTTAGTTAGATAATCTCAAGAGTTTCCATCTCAGTTTAATACCTGAGTCCATAATTATTGTCGAATGTTTTGTCAGTTCTAATGACACAAGACAAAACTTCAACCCCTTTGTATTCTGCTCAGAATTAAGAGACCAAAATGCCGTGGGAGCAGCAAGATGACACGGGGCAGGGAAGCAGCAGGTAAAAGATAAAGAGCCAAAGGGCAGGTAGCAACTGCTGGGGGAAAGGTTTCGGGTGGAATTTTTCTGCATCAGAGTCATGCTTTTGACACTGTATTTGCAGCAGAAGCTGAGCCACTGCGGTACACATAAAAGATCACAGTAAGCTATCAGGGCTCTGTTCTAAGCAAGCAATTTCCACAAGTTTTCAGAGAGGCCAAGGGCAGAAGTTCTTCCATGCTGCCCACCAGACCCACTCAAAGTTCCTTCTCTAGCCAGGAGAACACCAGACTCATTGTAGCTGGGCTGCTGTAGTGGGCTAAATGGTCACACTTCCTCTCTCCCCTTTGTCATAAGCTTGTAAGAGGGGACCTCCTTCAACCAGCACAGGTTTTCTTTTACAACTGGCTAGCACAGGCCCTGTCAGGAAAGCTAAGAGCAGCTTTGCATTCCAAGTGACAACCATGATTTGCAAACTATTCATTATAAGCAGTTGTAGCAGTGCAAGTTCTAAGAAGGTAATGCCAAAGAATAAGAAACTAGAGGAGATCAGGAGTACAGCAGAACTCCTACCAGCCTTAAACCAATCCACTTCCTTTATCTGGCACAAATTCAAAGGCAGTGACGTGCTAAACAACAAATTAAGGCCAGAACACAAATTAGTGGTGAACAAACTAATATGACTTTCATGTATACCTCATGTGATCAGCAGCAGAACCTCATCTAATACCCAGGGTACTAAGAACAGCGATGCTGGATTCAGTCGAGTCTACACACTTTTCCACAGGACTGGCTCCACACAACCTCGACAAGCTCAAACACACAAAGCCCGTAATTATAAAACTGCTTCAGCAGTATTAAAACACCTGCTGGTTTGTATGCCTACATTAAAAACTCCCTTCATGCACATTTTCCTGTAAAAAAAGGCATTACAATAAGTACTGTTTATGTTGACATGAACTGAATGTAGTTCTTGAATTACTCAGCAAGACATTCTGGACACTAATGATTATTTGTGCAAGATTAAAAACCCCACCATCAACAAACAGGCAAGTCCTTTTCCCCTTCTTCCCCCCAAAAAACCCCATACAGAGAAACAGTCTTGGCAGTAAGTTCAGCACAAGTCCAGCTTCCATTAAAAGGGATGAAAGATGAGATGCATGGACTTTAATGGGAATTGGGATCTGGATGCAAACCCGCTATTCCAGAGACTGTCAACGTTACTACTGCAGAAGATGTGTTTAGAGGGAGTAGAGAGACTTGGGAAGGGAATTTCAGCATAATCCAGTGTTAGTTATTAACCTCACGAAGCAAAACAACAGGCCCTTTGAGTTATCTCCTCAGGTCCTGGATGCGTGATGTTATACTCCACTCACTGGCCTTTACTGCCAACCTACTCTTGCCAAAGCCTTCTCTCCCATGACTGAACTCGTTCCTGGCACTGGAGTTTGCACTGCCTGGAAAGAAGTCAGTTGCAAATTGTCCTACTTACAGAGATCAGTTCCATACTTCAGTCCGACTTTGGGGACCCAGCCCTTACTGCGGAAGTAGTGATATGCCATGTAAGTCGTTCTAAAATCGGGCTTTACTTCACTGAAAAATTCCCATAGCTTCAAAATAGTTAGGGGCTCCTAAAAAAACCCACAAGCAAAGGCATTAATGTGACTATATTAATATTACAGCAGATATAGAATACTGTGTGTAGTACAGCATAACAGTCAAATATCAATATCACAGTCTACTACGAAGGACATGAACTTCAGGCAATAAAATACGGAATCCCTAAATACAAGACAGAAACTTGTTGCTCCATTTAGTGGGGTTTTTTAGCATTTCACAGTAAGTCCCATAATGCCCTTGTTTAAAGGGAAATCTGGTAGGTTTCAAGTATTTTATCCTTACATTAATGGTAGCTTGATCTACTTCTAGGTTAATCCTTAAAACTCCAAGGACCTTTCCTTTTTCAGGAAAGAGAAACTATTCCCTATATTATACCTCCCATACTTGCTTTACCCATATTTCCTGCCTAAGTTACAATAAAAACTCTTTCTCTTATAGTCTCAAAAATATAGTCTCAGAAAAACTATATTTAACTATATTTGCCTTGGTAAACAAAACATTCAGACCAGTATTTCATTAACAGAAATATCATTACTTATAAAGAAAACTTTAATATCATAAAATATTGCTACAGTAGGGAAAAATTTCAGAAGACACCATCTATAAACTAATGGTATCCCCAGGAACCCCAAATTAATCCAATCTCTTACCTCACCATAATAAATACTTAAACATCCCAGGGCATACACCAAGAAAAAAGCCTGAAAACGTAAACAGAGTAAGTTTAACTGATTGCTAGGCTCTTCCTGTAGTTCATATTCCATGCAAGAAAAAAGGTTCACATTAATTTTATACAGGAATCCCAACGTCATCCAGACAAACAAGTTGCCTGAAAGTTTCCTGAAGATTTGACTTCATGATCCTTACACTTCACCAGACACAGCCCTACAGAAAACCTGTGCATGTGCAGTGGACTCCTGCAGGCACTGTGTTAAAACTAACATGTCAATATATTTAGAAGCAGCACAATCGAAGCAGGATCTATATAAATGGTATTTCCATACTTAACTCCTGCCACTGGTCTCTTTGTCAGCGATATTATTCATCTAAAGTGAATGGGATTGGATCCTACATTATTTTTTTATCCCTATCATGTAATTATTGCAGGTTATTCAAAATAATTTTAATGACTAAGACAATCCAAATACTTAGGAGACCAAGGCAAATCCTGTACCTCAGTAATAGGTGTTGAATTACGTTGTAACATAGAATAATGTTTACTTTTCAGATTAAAAGTAAACCAACTTGTACTGTACTTGAAACATACCTCTTCCAAGCTGAGCTGCAAGTATTCAAAAATCCTAAATGGATTTCTTCTGCATACTAGCTTTTCCTTCTTGACAAGCTACAAGAAAATTTACCATATTAGCAAAACTTCAAACTGGAAAAAAACCTGAATTCTGAAAATAGACTGATGATTTAATTTTTCTAAAAGATTAGGATACTCTTTATCCTTACATTTCCCTGCGCATGATCAGAGCCATCTTCAGGACATAAGCTACTTTCTTCTTCCTCTTGCACCAATACATACTCTGGAGCACATTCTTTTGATGTGATCATCTCACGGGGTCTTTGCTCAGCACTCTCCTTAGCCTTGCAGCCACAATGCACAAGAAAACCATGCTTCTGGCAGGACGCTTCAGCTATCTCTTTCGAGTCACGTTGTTCCTGTTCTTTAGAGCCACATATGGCCACAGGATCGAATGTGGGATCTCCTTCCAGACGGGCTTTCTTTTGGCTTCTGTTCTGATTCTCAGGGCTGAGGGCTACTACACTTCCAGTATCTGCAGAAGATGGTCTGGGAAGTTCTGGATTTTCTGCATTTGGGCCCATTCTGTTGCAACTATTACTGGTGGTTTCAGCTCCATCCTCTTCCAAAACTGGCAGCTCAAGAGGCTTGGTGAAGTTTTCAAGAATTTCGTTAACTGAGCAGCCATCCAATCCTTGCTCTTGCAAAATACTTTTAGCCCACTGAACATGATACTGATACCTAGTAAGCAAGTAAAATGCATGAGTTCTAGGGCATCACATCCTTTAATTAACACCTTAAGGACAAGCATCTTAAAAGCAAGAAGGCTCAGCACAGTGCACAAAAATCTGAACCCACCCACCCAGTAACTGCTACACAAAACACCAGCACACGTTGCAACCTAAGAGGTCTCCAGTCCCTAGGAAGCTGCAGATGGCATTACCAAACATAAAGATCCTGGTAACTTCTCTGGCTTTGTTTTGCCTTTTAAATTTCTGCGACAACAAACACTATTACCACACATTGCAGAAGAACCATGCAAGGAGGACTACGGCTATATTGTTTCAAGAAGCAAGAACTTCACCAAGCAAAAACTCCCTTCTACCATGGAAGCCTTAAGCCTGAATTCGCTGCAAAAATGTCTTGGTAGCATAGAATCATAGAATGGTTTGGGTTGGAAGGGACCTTAAAAATATTCCAGTTCCAGCCCCCCTGCCATGGGCAGGGACACCTCCCACCAGACCAGGCTGCTCAAATCCCACCTGACCTGGCCTTGAACACCTCCAGGGAAGAGACAGCCACAACCTTCCTGGGCAACCTGGGCCAGGGCCTCACCACCCCCTCATTGTGAAGAATTTCTGACTAATGTTTAATCTAAATCTTGCCCCTTCCAGTTTAAAGCTGTTCCCCCTCATCCTATCGCTACTTGCCCTTGTAAAAAGCCCCTCCCCAGCTTTCCTGGAGCCCCTTTCAGTACTGGAAGGTCGCTATGAGGTCCCCCCTTCAGCCTTCTCTCCTCCAGGCTGAACAACCTCAACTCTCTCAGCCTGTCCTCATAGCAGAGGGGCTCCAGCCCTGTGATCATCTTTGTAGCCTCCTCTAGACCTCTTCCAACAGTTCCATATGCTTCTTATGTTGGGGATCAGAGCCTGCATGATTAAAATCTGCAACAAGACTTTCCATATAAAGCGCTCACATGCTTCAGCTATTATACAGCTAACTATTGAGTATCATCAAAACTCTGTTTTAACCGTCTTTGAAACAGCGATGGCACAGCAAAAACACCAGTGTAAAAATCTCAAGCTGAAACTACCTTCATATTAACCACCCCACCATTCCTGAGAAATAACAACAATCCTATCAGTGAGATACTAGCCAAAAGCCCTAAATATTTCTAGCATTTTTAAGTTACAACAGAGTTTTTAGTGCCCCTTTAATTGTTTATCCTTGGAAGATAACATCAATATGCATTTGAAGACATACTCTTCATTCTGTGCAGCTGTACCTGGACAACTCTGGCACAGTATTCTTTATTTCCCAAAACAAAATCCTTATGCAGCAGTTATAGACCAGTAATGAAGAACTACAAAGACAATTAAATGTGAATTTCATGTGTCAACACAAAAATGTCTCATAATAAACCTATGTAATTCAGTTTTGTACATTTTGTTACAAAAAAATAGACTCCTCTTTGTGCTCTTATTTATACCATGTAACTTGCACATGTGGATCTCAACTGAGACAGATTATGATGCATTTTCTGCACCAATGAGATCAAACTTTCATTCATGCTCAGCTGCATTTGCTGGCACATAAAGCAGTCACAAAGTAGACTAATAAGATTGGTTTAGCAGGCATGTTGGTGTTGATGGTTGGACTTGATGAGTTTAGAATCATGAAATCCTTAAAGTTGGAAAATACCTCTATGACAAGTGTTTCTGCAAGTAGTAGTAACTGTAGTAGCAGTAGCAGCAATATGATACTGTTTGTCTTACCTAAAGTTGAGGATTAAAGCAGAGTAACTAACTTGCACACTCTGAAGTTAGTTCATACACTATTTAGGCAGAACAAAGCAAATAAGTACCTGTTTCGCCAAATGCACAAACCAGCAATGTTGACGTTCAAAAATAAACCAAAGACAAATGTTTATGTATTGTAAGAGTTCAAGAGCTGCTTCAGCCCACACTCTAGTAATTCAATAAAGAAATGGGAGTTATTTTAAATAGCCTGCCCTGGAAACTTCTCTTTCTCCTCCTCAGCTGAGAAACAAGTTTATTATGCTTGACGTTATTATGAATTAATTACCCATGCTACTATGCATGCACTCAATCTTGGCTTCTATTCAGCAATTAATACCTGCATGCTTACAAGAAAAACTATGCTAAATATCACCTACTCTAGTTCCAGTTTTTCTAACGTGATTCCTAAATCAAAGAAAAAAAAAAAGGAGAAAGAAAAGCAAACTTGTTTTTTATACAGCCAACAATCTAAAAAGCAGTAAGATAAAATATAAAACAGAATAATCTGTTTCCTAAAAAAAAAAACAACCCTAGAATAAATTAAATTAACTTACTTTTTAGATGCAATTATAGGCAGGTTTGTATTAGCACCTGTATGAAGAAAAAACAACATCCATTGTTTCATCACGATAAAAATGTTTTCATGGGATTTTGATCACTGAGGTAATCTGCAGCCTAGTAATTACCCCCCTTGTCAATTCTCTGCCATTTTGGTCCCACTTGTATTCAAGGACACAGCAAAACTGGAAAAGGTACAGAGGTAACAGGCTGCATAAGAGAAACAATTAAATACACCATTTTTCTCCAGCCTGGAAAAAAACAGTTAAGGAGAGATATAAAAGCCAGTGATTTCTATTGAGACCTAACTGTCATGGAAAAGATAAGTGAAGAATGACAGCCTTTCTATAAACAAACAAGAACAGACTAGGTGTAATGGGCTATGAGCAGATTAAAAATTTCACATACCCTTGCGTCAGGATTTCATGGACACTTAATCTACAGATTAAAACCAAGAAAAGTGGGACAGAAATGAAGAAAAGCAGGATGGAAATGAAGAAAGGCCCAAGGATGACACCTTTACTTACAGACTTTGTGAGTAACAATTCAGGAAGGGCTAAAAGCACGCACTAAGGAGCTACCGACACGTGCTTCCTGTTCTTTTATCTTTTTCTAGGCATCTTGCACTGGCCATCACCAGGTATGGGGAAAGAGGGATATCCTTGATCTGACCCAGCAGAGAGATTATTTTTCTGTATGCAATTTATAAGCATATATCTTCAATAAGCAAAGTGAAAAGCATTGTTAGAATCGTGAAGAAAAGTGCAAACTGGCACAATTTACCTTGCCACTTTGCAACGAGTGAAGGATCCGAAATGCTGTACACTGGCCGGCTCCTTGAAAGGATACCTTTTCCAAAATAGCCCTTCAAAGAAAGGAAAAATCCTTATTATATCATTAGACAAAAATTAACTTCTTTCCAAATATAAAATGTTTACTGCCAAGACCAGCTGAAAAAAATAATTAAAATTCTGCAGCATTTCAGCTTTGCCTGAAGCTTGTTGCTTAGCTTCTGATAACTAGTGCAATATTAAACCCCGACGCACTCAAAGACTTAACCAGTGGCATCTGGCAGCTGGCATCTCCACGCTGACTTTTGAAAGCAGATGCAGAAGAACACATCTGTGTATCAACACTGTCACAACACACAATAGAAAATGGAGAGAGGGATAAAGCAGTAGTTTTAGTGCAACAACAGTGGTGAAATCATACTTGACATAATAGCCTAATGTAGCTTATTTTACTCAGGAAGGAATCACTCTGAAGTTAAAAGAATTATACAACGATTTACAAAACATTAATATTCCAACCTCCTGAGCTTTAAAACCAAGAAAACGCTTTTGCAAGGTTGCACGAAGTGTTGAAAGGAGAAATAAATATAACAAACATGAAGTCTTCGCAGCTGTTTTTTTAGCTTACCACATCACCTCATTTGAAAATATATTTGCTGGGATAAGAATTAAATACTTTTCAGATTTGATCTAGAATATACATTTTGTACTGATTTGAGGAGAGAAGGAGAGATGGAAAATTACTGGAGGCTACATGGGAAGGAAAGCATACAGGCAGGAAGATTTTAACCAGTATTATGCCTGTCTACGTCTAAACCACTAATAATACTGTGAAACCGCGTACAGCACCTTGTTATAAAGCTGTTCAATGTCTTCAGGGTTCCTCACAATGACATTGTTGTTAATGATTTCAGCCTGGCATATTCTGAAATCTTTCCCACCTACATTCACAGGAAAGGGAGACTCATACGACTCGAAAACCCTTCTTTTCCTCCTTGGGGGATGAAAAGCTGCTTCAGCCATTTCCTAATCTTAATGTTCCCTCCTAAAAAGTGGAAAGAAACATTTAATGTTCTGGAGTCAGAGCTCACCCATTTTTACACCTTGCAGCAATATTCCTTTCCCAATAGCAAATTAACAACAAATCCTAGAGTACTATCCAAGTTTAACTCTGTAACTATCGCACCAGACCAGCAACTAGCAGGGATTTGCTGCTGTTACCTGTCAGTCTCTTCCTCTTGGGCACAGCAGAGTGGGCAGGGAGAGGTCTCAGCCAGGAGCTTTATACCAAAACTGCCAGCAAATAAACTCTCTCAGACCTGTTCTGAAGTTTCAGAAAGCAGCATCCTTTATTTCAGTGCTGGACGCACGAGGGAGTGATTTCCATCAATCATGCATAACGAGACAAAATATATTTTCCACTTACATGCATATGTATAAATTTTCCCAGAAATCTCATGCACATTCTGTTACTTTCCAACGACTAACTAACTATTATGAGCTTCACAACAGCCAAATCTCTGCTAATTGGAGCCACATCCCTCTGACCCTGCATTTTTAGAAAGATTGCAAACGGAAGTGATTACAGAATAAAACACGTCAGTTCAGCACAGACCATACTTAACATTAGGTGTTACCATTTCTTGTAGAACAGTGTCTAGAAAAACACCGTTTAAAAACCCACATGCTATAAAAACACATGCTAAAAAAAATAAATGTTAAAACCCCCCATGGGTCCCTCACTACAAGAAAGACATCGAGGGGCTGGAGCGCAGTCAGAGGAGAAGGGAGCTTGGGAAGAGGCTGAAGAACAAGCTTTGAGGAATGGCTGAAGCACCTGGGGTTGTTTAGCCTAGAGAAGAGGAGGGTGAGGGGATCTCATCCCTGTCTACAACTGCCTGACAGGAGGCTGTGACGGGTGGGTGCTGGGCTCTGCTCACAAGTGACAGTGATGGGACGAGAGGAAATGGCTGCAAGTTGTGCCAGGGGAGGTTTAGACTGGACATCAGGAAAAATTTCTTCACTGGAAGGGCTGCCAGGCACTGGCAGAGGCTGCCCAGAGAGGTGGCAGAGTCCCCATCCCTGGAGGGGTTTAAAAGAGGGGCAGATGAGTTTCCCAGGGATGGTTTGGCAGTGGGCAGGCACAGTGGGACTCGATGATCTCAAAGGTCTTTTCCAACCATGCGTTTCTACGACTCCATGAAATATCCCGTGCCATCAAACCTGCCATAAAGCATGCTATCCGAGGGACATTCTAACTTCCAAATAATAGTTACTTAAATGAAACTTAACTGAAGTTAGTTAGAAAACTAGAAATCAAAGTGTTGCCCTTTTTGCAGCAGTGACTACCTCTCGCGTCAGGCTCACCGTGCCGAAAGAAGGCCGGACCCCCGCTGCGGGGGCGCTCCAGGAACGGGACAGAGAGCAGGGAGCGAGCGGGAGCCGCAGCCGCAGGGGCCCCAGTGGGCAGAGGCGCCGAGGAGCGAGCAGGGGCCGGGAGGCGGCCCCGGGGAATCTGGGATCCCCCGCCCCGCGAAAGCGGCCCGAGGGTCGGGGCCGGGCGCACGCGTCCTGCTGGGATAACCGCAACCTCGCGGGAGGAGGCCGGGCCGCCACCCTGCAACGCGCGGCCTCAGGCCCTGCCTGACCCGGCAACTCCGCCCGCGCCGCTCGCACGAGCAGGCCGCGCCGCCGGCGCTCGCCCCGCCCCGCCCTGCTCGTCAGGCCCCACCCCGCCCTTGGCTCCGCCCCGCTCGTGCGTGGTCCCACCCCACCCAACGCGGCTCTCCTGCCCTGCCCCCTGCCCGCCCCGCCCCGGCCCCGCCCTGCCCGTCCCCCGGGGGCGCGGGTTTGAATGCCAAAGAGGGGGAAGGTGGCGTTTTGTGGAACGTAAGTCCCGAAACGCGGGGCGAGGGCGGGACGCGGGGCGGTGGAGGAGCGAGGGCGGGTGAGGCGCGGCGGGAGCTGCGGCAAAGGGCGAATCCCGAGTGTGGTTCGGGCGCCTGGTGCGGTCCCTGAGGTGACTGGGAGCTACTGAAAAGCGCGTGGAAGTGCCCGCGGGCAGCGGTCCCGGCGGCGCGGGTGCCCTGCCTGGCACACCCAGTGTCGCCATGGCAAGGCCACCCGCCAGGCTGACCAAGGGCAGCCCATCGAGGTGATCTTTCTGGTTTAAGCAGGGTCCTCGGTCCTGTCTTGCAGGCTTCTCCTGAGCAGAGCGCCCAGCTGGACAAATGCCCCGTGCCGTGCGGCACCCCGAAGCGCCACAGTAAGTGGGGGCACCTTGGGGTTCCGCAGCGACCCATCTCAGTGTCTCAGTATCTCAGTATCGTAAGGTTGGAAAAGACCTCTGAGATCACTGAGTCCAACCTATGACCCAACCTACACCTACTCCTACTCGTCAACTACACCACGGCACTAAGAGCCTCATCCAATCTTTCCTTAAACCCCTCCAGGGACGGTGACTCCACCACCTCCCCGGGCAGCGCATTCCAATGGCCAATCACCCTCTCAGTGAAGAACTTCTTCCTAATGTCAATTCTAAACCTCCCCTGGCGAAGCCTGAGACCGTGTCCTCTTGTTCTGCCACCGGTCACCTGAGAGAAGAGACCAACCCCTGCCTGACCACAACCTCCTTTCAGGCAGTTGTAGAGAGCAATAAGGTCTCCCCTGAGCCTCCTCTTCTCCAGGCTGAACAACCCCAGCTCCCTCAGCCACTCCTCACAGGGCTTGTGCTCCAGCCCCTTCCCCATCCTCGTCGCTCTCCTCTGGACGCACTCCAGCATCTCCACATCTTTCTCAAACTGAGGGCCCAGAACTGGACACAGCACTCGAGGTGCGGCCTGACCAGTGCCGAGTATAAGGGGATGATGACCTCCCTCATCCTGCTGGTCACACTGTTCCTGATGCAGGCCAAGATACCATTGGCCCTCTTGGCCATTTGGGCACAGTGCTGGCTCATGTTGAGTTTCCTGTCCACCAGCACTCCCAAGTCCCTTTCCGCCTGACTGCTCTCCAGCCACTCTGTCCCCAGCCCAGAGCTCTGCATGGGGTTGTTGTGTCCAAAGTGGAGAACCCGGCACTTGGACTTGTTAAACCTCATGCTGTTGGACCACCTCAGGGCCAGTGCTATTTAACGTCTTCATAAATGACCTGGGTGCAGGACTTGAGGGTTTAGTAACTAAGAGTGGTTCTGTGGTTCTGTGAGTCGTGAGCTCGCAGCAGTGGCATTGGCTCTGTGAGGGAGCCTTGGCAAGGCTGTGGTTCCGAAACTGCCCCGGGCAACAAAGGCAGCTCACACAGCCACGCAGCAGCGGCCCTGACGGGGCAGCTGAGCTGAGCGCAGGAGGAGTCTGTGCCAGTGAGAAAATGGATAAACCTAAATAAAATGTCATAGAATCGTAGAACATCACAAGTTGGAAGGGACCCACGGGGATCATCGAGTTCAAGGACACCCCAGCATTCACCCTGTGGGGCTGAGGATGTTGGCCAAAGGCTTCTGGAATATTGTCAGGCTGTGACTGCTTCCCTGGGAGCTGTTCCAGTGCTCCACCACCCTCTGGGGGAAGAACCTTCTCCTCATGTCCAACCCAACCCTCCCCTGGCATCTTCCTGCCATTCCCTTGGGTATAGAGAGGAGAGCTCAGCACCTGCTCCTCCCCCCTGCCCTTATGAGGAAGCTGCAGAACACGATGAGGTCTCCCCTCGGGCTCCTCTTCTCCAGGCTGAACAGACCCAGTGACTTCAGCTGCTCCTTGTACGGTTTCCCTTCTAAACCCTTCACCAACTCCGTGTCCTCCTCTGGACACTTCCCTGTAGCTTCAGATCCTTTTTATCATGTGATGCCCAAAGCTGCACCCAGTGCTCGAGGTGGGGCTGCTGCAGTGCAAAGCAGAGATGTCAAGGATTTCCACTAGTTAGTGAGGAGGAAAATCCCCTTTCTGTGTTCACACTGGGCTTGTAACCAGCTTGAGCCTTGCTTGTAACATTTATAAGTGTGCATCCAACTGCAATGCAACCACTTTTTCTTGTTTTGAGATCACTGTTGAGGAACAAGGATCAAGATGTTGTGGCTCCAGTGACACAGCCTCTCAGCAGAGGATTTAGTCTGATTTTCAGCAGAGAGATCAGCAAAGTCACTCACAACAAGTTGTAAAAATATATTGTTTTCATGAGGTGTTTTGTCCCTTATTCCCATTTTACAGACATAGAATCATAGGGTTGTTTGGTCGGAAAAGACCTTTGAGATCATTGAGTCCAACCATACCTGTTCACAGCTAAACTGGACTCCTGAGGCATGAGGCGGCAGTGATGGTTATAGCGGCACGCAGCAAAGGTAGTGCAAAATACGAGAATACCAACCAGTATTCTTACAGTTCGCTTTACCTACCAGCTCATGGGATAATTTATACTGAATGTTGATTCACATACAAAGTGTTGAAGCTAAACCACACAGGACCCTGTTGTGTTGCTGTCATCAAAGTACACAGTGATGCTTTGATAACTTCAGGGTCATTCTTTCAGCTCTACCATTGAAATACCCATGAGCTGAAGTATTGTAGGTAACACCATGAAAGTAAGACAGTATCAAAGAATATCATTTTGTTTTGAAATTCCATCTATATTTGTCAAACCAAGTCACTTTTAAATGGAAGTAGAGTTTATCTAGGCTAGATGTATATATGTTTTCTCATTGTACGGACACATTGCTACGAGACGTACGCTACGGTGAGAAGCAGACAAAACATGACAAAGCTATAGGTCAGTTGCTTTCCTTCACATCTCGTTATCTTCATACAGCCTTGAGAGGGAAACCGCAGCATACGCCACCCAGCCCCTTAACCAAATCACACTTGTATTTCTTCAACAAAATATCTGCTCCCGTTTCTGATTTTAAGCTGAGATTTGCTTCAGCCAGAAACTTTGTTATCTGAAGGACAGGCTTGCTTTAAGATATCATGCCATTTTTTTTCAGACTATCACTAATTGTACAGACACTTTCACAGATATCTGGATCTCCCTTTTTATGATGAGGCAGCAAATGACAAGGTGGCAGCTAAATGACTAGGCTGTAACTCTGAAAAGCAAACCCTCAAGCTTATTCTGAATCACAAACCGAGGATGAGTCAGAAATGTCGTACTGCTGTCAGGAGGAGAGCGACAGGAGGGACCTGTGGGGAAAGGCTGGCGTAACTTAGTCTAGCAAAGGTAGAATGGGCAAACCAGACCATTGCTAAGAGGGAGACTGACCTTGCTCTGCACGACTGCTGGGAAGTAACAGAAGGAGCAAGGAGATTATATTGCAAAATAACATTGTACCTGCGAGAGGACGACAACACTGCCGCTACCTAGGAGGACTGTGTTAGGGCCATCACTGCAAATGTTAAGAGCATGTTAGACAAGCAATCTTTTAGGAACAGTTCAAGTAAAGTTGATCCTGCCTTGAGACAAGGGGCTGCACCAAGAGCACCGAAGATCCCTTTCATGGGAGTTTGCTGGTTTTATCCTTCCAGGAGCTTTTCTGATCTCTGCAGTGCGGCAGAAAATACAGTGCTCTGTACTGCCCTACAGAGGCTGAAAGCCTGCAGCTTTTCTTAAATCATCTTTCAGACTTCCAGTTTTGTGCTGCAGTCTTTCGGTTCAGGAATGTCATTATGAGAACAGACTATTTCATGTTTTCTCTGCCTGGTTCGTTGCCTCTAATGTAGGGTATTCAATTGAATACTGTTTCTTGCTACTCAGCTGAATTATTCCACTGCTCTTTATTAAATTAAGGTCCAAACCAATGTCAGTTTTATGAAGAACACAAATGTGACTCTTTTCCAAATCATCTTGACAGCAACTTAGTTGTAACCCTTCTAGAAACACATTGGCTTAAACTTTGACACAGTTACTTTGCTGTGTATTTTTCAGCTGTCTGCTGCCAGACTCTCACTGTCCTGATGTTCATGTTGCCATACCCAGGCTTTGCTTAAGCAGGGTCCCCTTTGGGGACACTAGTGCATGCGTAGCAGTCCCTCTGAACTAGCAATGTGCCTTTCTAGGGGGAAGCTGATAGCTTCTGCTCTGTGTTGATACAGTAGAGGGGTAGTAAAATAGATACAATGGAAAGATATGCTGTCACCATCAGGCTTATTAAACACTTTCTGTGACTACATACGTGGTAATATCTTTTAAAATCCACAAACGCTTTTGCGATCACTTCCTGTCGGCCTTTCTGAGGTTTATTGTGTCCTTCTACAAAAACTGTCTGGAATAATTCAGATTAAAATTCCATTTATAAAATAAATGCTCATTTAGTATTATAGTAACTAATATTTAACAGCTTGTATTAACCAGTTTTCATGCTACAAAGATTACACTGACAGTGAAATTAAGTTGCCATATGCAGGAAAGTGCTAGGGAGTTTTGTTATCCAAGGTGGTTGTTTTCTGGATGTTTTGGGAATTTTATAAGGAGTTGGGAAGTTAATTCCCAGTCCTATCTCAGCCAAAACATACAGGCCAGGTATTCTTTTAATACATATTTTACATTCTTAGGCTTGTTAAAAGAAACAGCAATGTCAGCCTGTGAAGCTGTTTGCCGATGTGGCACTCTCACGGAAGTTAGTCGTAAAACATCAAGAGAATGACCTGCTCTTGTAGTGTCTTCAGGTAATCTGGGATTGCGTAGAATCCCATGAAATTCAAGTCATGATTTGTTATTAGATTAATTTCTGTTCCTTTTTTCTGCAGAGTGATCCTGTGAAGTTTTCTTATACCGTACTAGTTGTTGTCCGTAAAATTATGACACTTCCTTTTAAGTAAAGCCTGTTCCTTTCTCACAAGGTGATTTGGGCAGCAGTTGGAGGATGGGCCGTTGTTATTTACATTAGCCAGTTCCAGTTTCCCCAGACTGACAGAAATTCCCATGGAAGTTCTGGTTAGATTAACTTTGACAGAGATACGCGACTGTTTTTGGAAACTTTTTAAAAAAAACAACTAGGGAATAGTTTTCATTTTTATTAATATGCAGTATCTTCATTTTGTTTATTAAAGAAATAAATCAAGGTTAGCTTCTGCTTAGTTTCAGATGGTTTTCACAGGAGACAAAAAAAGAGAAATCAGATAAATATTGGCCAAGCATCAACTCAGTAAGAAATACCATAATAGTAGAAACCCCGAGGTGGACAGCAATAAAGTGAATGACATGAGAAAAGAGAATGTTAAAAATGAGTCTGTAGTTGGCCTGCTTACTTCACACAGGGAAAATAATTTTGTGTTCTTGGAGGTTAAACACACCACGATGTAGAGTTCTTACAGAGCCGTTTGACCCAGCTGACATCCCATCACATTTGGGTACAACGTGAGGGCTCCTTGCAGGCATGGCAGTGCAAGGTGTCACATTTTGTCCTCACAGCCAGCTCTCAATCTGTATTGCGAACCAGATGCATTTGAAAATGATGTAAACATCCATTTTCCCTACAACAAGGCTTTCAACACCCCCAAAGTTATCGCTTTCCTTCTCCCCATGGCAACTAATGCAAAAGACCTGGGCTTGCTATTTCAGGGGAAATTAAGGGCGCTTACAGCCTCTGATTTTTGCCCATCCTTTGAGCACCAGTGTCAGAATTATTTACCTTTTGTTGAAGAAACCTTTGTTCCTTCATGGGTCATTAGTTTTTCTGCTTCATCAGTCACCTAGGTAAGTTGCTAAATGACACATGGCTTCTGTTTTGTCAAATTCTGTCTCTGTCACCTTCACCTTGTGCAACCAAGCACTGCGCCAGGCAGTGAAAAGCAAGGACAAAACCCCAGCCTCCAGCAAGATCCATTTCCATTTTTATTTGATTTCCACTGGAAAGCAAACTGTAATCATTAGATGTCTCCACTAGATGTCCACATTTCAGCAGTTTTCAAACATAACTTCGATGGACGTCTTTGCCCTGTGCAAAATGCATGAAAAATGCTATGCTCCATTGAAAGATGTAAATACAAGATAGATTTTCACATTAGTGAAGTTGTACACCTGGGTTTTTCTTGTTTAGAAAGGTACTGAATATAGTGCAAAGCACTCAAAAAACACCTTTTGCTTTGTGCATCTTGTAATCCCAGAAAAAGGTCCTTTAAGGCTAGCAGAGTGTTGTCTCTCTGGTTGTTTGCAACTTTGCCTTTCTTATTACTTTTCAAATTATTCTGTGCTTTCTATTAATGTGTAGGAATAAATAGTTGGAAGAAGCTTTCAAGATTTTTAGTGGGTTTTTTTAAGTTTGACATCTAGTTTTTCTGTGCGTAGTTCTTTTTTGCATTCAGGTGTGTGCAGAATCCTAAACCACTGGCTCAGATTTTCAGATACGCCTGCATAATTGTTAATTAATTACTTTTCTCATTAAATTTCTCTTCAAATATTGATGACTAATATTTACCTACTTTTCTGGGTGCATAATGGGTTTTGGAAGGCACAGTTACACTTGTGTGCATGTAAATACGGTAGTGGAGCACATGTTCTTTTTTATGCTCACGATGTTCAAAAAACTGTATGCAGACAGGCTTTTGGCCTTCGTATTCATTTGCTGAAGATGCTTTTCACTGCTTTGGCCGTGCAAGGGAACCTTATGGACACTGGAAAGAGCAAGGTTTGCACTCCATTCTAAGCATGTGCTCACCTTCTGCCAAAGTGGTAAGGGCTATGGCACGGAAAGTGCCAGCCTGCAACTCCAGACATCTCTGTGTGCGCTGGCTGAAGAGCATCTCTGTCATCACTTTGTCCCTTTGCCTCTGCAAATCCAGAATCATATTTACGTTGCCAAATCTGTAACTCACTTCCTTGATTACCTGTAATACTGCAGAGACACCAGTTTATGTCCTCCGTGCCAGGTTTGTAATTCGCCTACGGGTTCACTAATAATAGGTCAGAGACCAGCGATTTAGTTCAAATACCAGGGAATTACAAGGAGCCGAAATGAAGCCCTTATTTAAGATCACAGTTTATCCTGAGCTGAATTCTGTCCTAGGAATAACCTAGAAGAGAGAGTTTTTTCATAGAATCACAGAATAGTTTGGGTTGAAAGGGCCATCAAAGCCCACCCAGCCCCACCCCCTGCCATGGGCAGGGACACCTCCCACTGGGTCAGGGGGCTCCAAGCCCCATCCAACCTGGCCTGGAACACCTGCAGGGATGGGGCAGCCACCACTGCTCTGGGCAACCTGGGCCAGGACCTCCCCACCCTCACAGCAAAACATTTCTCCCTGAGATCTCATCTCAGTCTCCCCTCTTGCAGCTCAAAACTGTTTCTGCTCATCCCATCCCTGCACTGCCTGATCAAGAGCTTTCCTGGAGCCCCTTTCAGTGCTGGGAATGCTCTAAGGTCTCCCCACAGCTTTCTCCTCTCCAGTCTGAACAACCCCAGCTTTTCAGTGTTCCTCTTGTTTCCCAGGTATTTTCAGGTTTATTAAATATAAGGTACCAGATTTAGAGAATGCCATGTACCTGCAGCTTCCAGGATCAGATGCAAACTAGGCACTAGTGATTTGTAATTCCTAGAGGGGTGAGTGGAATGTCTGAAACTGAATTTGTCTCCAACACTTTTACCTCATTTACAATATTAAGGAAACAGTATAGGTTATTTTTATTATATAACACAATGAAAATTTGTTGTCATTCCATTTAATCTGGACCATGCTTTGTCCAGGAATGTGCTGTAACGTGGCTGTCTGCCTTTAAGCACATGAAAAATCCTCCTGGATTCAGATATTATCTGAAATGTGTCTCAAAGCTCATCTTAAGTGCTCTCTAGGTTCATGTGTCATAACTGACAAAAGGACAAAATAACAAGCAAATCAAGACAAATCCCTAAATCATCACATTCTAAGAACTGAAATAAACCAAATAAATCAATTTGTTGCCAAAAGTATATACGTTTTTAAATTAAAAAAACACCAGAACTTCCTCTTATGGAATATATCCCAATCTTGAATATTTACTTTCCGTTTGTTTAAAAACAGGAAAAGGTTTGTAGCTCTTTTTGTTGAGTTTTACATGTCAGCATCTTGATACTCCTATGGTATTCTTAAAACTTCTACCAGGAAAAAAGCCAGTGCCATGGCCTATACTAGGAAATGTTCTGTTTATTTTACATGCATTTATGAGCACACAAAGGCAAACAATTACTATCATAAACTGAGGGAGCAACTTATAATGGCTTGGTGTTTCATCCGTACTTCTTTATATAGTTCCTTGGCTCATTTTTCCCTGCCCTTCCTGTGTTCTGTTCATTACCGTGCTCTGTAACTTTTGAACTCAACTGTAGATTAAATCCTTTTTTTTTTATTTCCCAGTTACCTGCTGGGCTCTGCGACTTTTGGTGTCTCAGCCATAAGGAACGTTGGGTAAAGGTTTATCATACATCTGTTACTGGATCCATAGGACGAGAATTTTCACAAGCTTGAAGAAGTGGATCCTGGACTTCTGAAATATCCAGCCCTTAGACCAGGCTCTGAAAGCAAGGATGACAAATAGCGTTCAAAGGTCATTAGACTTCTTACAGAGGTACTTGAACCTATCTTTGCTTTGCTTGTTCTACTGTGACAACTGCAGTAACTACAGCAAATCGCAGAATCATAGAGTGGTTTGGGCTGGAAGGGACCTTAAAGCCCATCCAGTTCCAGCCCTCCTTGATCCTTATCCAACCTGGCCTGGAACACCTCCAGGGATGGGGCAGCCACGACCGCTCTGGGCACCCTGGGCCAGGGCCTCCCCACCCTCACAGCAAAACATTTCTTCCTAAGATCTCATCTCAGTCTCCCCTCTTGCAGCTGAAAACCGTTCCCCCTCATCCCATCCCTGCACTCCCTGATCAAGAGCCTCTCCCCAGCTTTCCTGGAGCCCCTTTCAGTACTGGGAGGCTGCTCTAAGGTCTCCCCGTAACCTTCTCTTCTCCAGGCTGAACAACCCCAACTCTCTCAGCCCGTCCTCGTACGGGAGGTTCTCCAGCCTTCTAATCATCTTCATGGCCCACTGTTGGCCTAATCGTGTTAAAAAGTATGATAGTTCTGTCAAACCAAACAATATCAAATGGGCTGGGGTTTTTTTCACAGTCATAACATGATGTGGACTTGTTTAAACAATGAGTAAGGTGCAAACAGCCAGTAACTGGATTCCCGAGGATTATAACTGCGGGCACAGGAGCTTCAGATCAAAAAAATCACAATCTTGTAAAAGGAAGTACAAACAGCAGGAAAATCTTGTTTCCATCTGTCATGCTGCATAAAGGACAGTGATACTGGAAAGAATGGTCAGCTTTAAGGAGGCTGCTGGAGCCTGAGCTTTGATCACATCTTATGTACTTGAAGTAGCTGGGGGAGGATATGCGACCTTAACCCAGTTGTTCTGCATCTTCACTACCTTAGCCACACAACAGATGTTGTGCCACAGGGCACACAAACCAGTGTTTCAGAGGTAAAGATTAGGCTCAGAGACCCAGGTTTCACTGATGGGATCTGTCTCCTGATTATTGTGATTAAAATGAGATTCAGCAGAAACCTAGGCTCCCTACTGCTCCTTTAAAATTCACTGGTCTCACATCCATTGAACAAACAAGCAATGCTGTTGTTCTGAGATAGTTTACCAATAGTTTATCTAGGACTCACCTTTCATAACTCAGATAACTGTGACCAGTTATCCCCGGAAAGGGTACGTCAAACACGGCCTTTTAAAACTGCATGCTAATATGGGCATGCTCCTTCAGCTAACGTAGTCTTTATAGGAAGATACTAAGTCTATCAAACGGAATTTGAACACTATTTAGTAGCGAAGGCTCCGCAAGCAAGATGGGATTCGGAAATCTGGGCGTGAAAAGGAAGGAGATGGCCTGGAAAGACTTCCTACGTTATGCTAAGAACTGAAAAACCGAAGCGTATTAACTGTGACCATGAGCAGTGTCACTGAAAGAAGGGACTGTAATACTGCGAACATTAATATGATATTAAAAACATGAGCAAATTAAAGAGCTTGGCACAGGACAGAACTGGTTGGTCAGGACTTTTCTGAGCCATTCAACCAGTCAACAGCACTTCAGATCTCAGAGGATGTGTGGTAGCCTGAAAACAGCCTCTGTTCGACTGTTGAAAGAGTAGCATTTTATGTGGCACTTGACTTGAAAATGGATGAACTAATACAGAAGCCGCTGTATTACAGAAAGCTTTGTTTTCATTGCTCAAAATTCAGGCTTTTACACCTTGGGATCAGTAACTGCTGGAACTATTCTGAAGTAAAAAGAGAAGACTAAGCACTTCATTTGTACCAGCTGTAACTGTGCTGTTATCTGAGCTCGCACTTGGAGCTGGCCTTGGTGTGCTTAACTCAAGGCTAAACTGAAGTGCTTGGTCTTCGCTGTTCTTTTACCTCAGGATTCCTCCTGCATGTTAGATGCCACAAAGTAAAAATCCCAGCATTTTTAGCAGCCGTGTGGAGCCCTTCCTGTGTGTTTCTGCAAGGTTATTTTCACACATGATACAATTTACAACAAGCTACAGTTCTTTTGCTCCTTATATAAGTCCACAACAGGGACTTGTGGCTTGTGGCCAAGCAATATGGGTGGCTGTATTTGACTATGAACAACCTTGTCATCACATTGCAGAATGTTATGAAATCTACTGTGCAATTTATGACATGATTGGATTTCATATCACAAGGGAAAGAAGCTAATTAACAGTCACATGACTACTAGAAATTGGTGCTCAGATTTGTAAAACAATACATACAAACACGGAAATCATACACATATACTCAAATGTCCCAGCAAAACTATACATAAACATCTCATTTCTCATATCCTTTCCCTGACTAAAACAGGTAAAAATCGCACACATAATTTACTGATCTAAAATGTATTGGCTCTCAACATTTATCATAATTCGTATGCATGATTTATGTTATATTCTATTTTGAAACCCTAGAGTAAAATGAGAGGTGTTTGAACTGTTTAACACCTTCAACCTGTCACAGATGGAAAACTCCATCTGTAGATGGATATGTTTCATTCATTGTATTATACGCAGAGAATCCAGCAGGAAAATCACAGTTCTGCAAAATGCCTTTAGGGTGCTCCATTGTGTGTTTGGATCTTGGTGTGGGAAAATCACTTGTAACCAGAGAGCCCTCTGATGACTACACCTCTGAGAAGGCTCAGATGTATGCTTTATAAAGTGTTTGAGGTCTGGAACATCTTATGCATACTGAATTTGTTGTAGATAAAATTGTAGGAGTTTAATATATAGGCTGCCTAAAACAATGGGATAAAACTTCCTGGTTTGCCACATTGTTGTCCACCCAGAGTGAACAAAGAATTATCGTGTGCTGATACATAGAACTTAATCATTCAGAGAATGATAATACAATAAAATTGTGAATAGATAGCGTCCAAGACACACGTAGTTCATTTCTGCATACCTTTATTTTACATGCAAGTTGTTGTCAGGGGGCAGCTGCAATTTTGGACCCTAATTCCGCAATCATAGGAAAAGACAGGCATTACATTTAACAGACCACGGCGATGTAATGGCATTTGAACTTACTGATGGCCAAACCCAAGCTCTTTAGCCTGCAGATACAAATTTCTGAGCTTGCTTCTAAGGAATGTTAGTGTTTCTACTCCATCTTTTAGCAGATCCTAGGGGTTGGTGATACCTTTTTTCCCTAGAACTGCTTCTTTAGCTTTCTTTTCATTTTGAGTTTTCCAATTGGAATTGCTTACTGATAGAAGCATTTTAGATATATCTAAATTATAAATCTACTACATTTTAGATATATCTTTGTAAATATGTTTTTCTATAGCTTTTGAATCGTGGTATAAACAGCTGTGTATTTCTGCTCAGCAATGGAAGGGTTCTCATTCTTAATGTTCTTCATTCACTTAGCTTATAACAGGTACTCGTGTCTTGCCTTAACCTTTGCTAGGGCAGGGACTGTTCAAATGCAGCCGTCGAGCAGCAAAGTAAAATCTTGTTCCTGCTTAAATGATTAATACTGCTTAAATGCAAATATCATGGCAACGCGTATCATTTTTTAAAGCTAAAGTTACTCAGTGGAAAGTCTCACAGGTCCCGAATTAGCAAAACCTTAGTAAAGTTCATATTACTAATCTATGGAATTTAAAACAAAGGTGTTGAAATCACTTACGCTTTTGCTGACTCACTTCCCCCACGGGATAGCTGATGACCTCAGAAATACCCGCACAGAAGTTCAGGGTACACTGTTGCCATCTGTGCCATAAAGAACATATTGAACTCTCAACTCTAGTTCATCCTAAAATTTTTGCTTAATATGCCGTGCTACATTGCGAACCCACGTCTATTTCAAATGCCGTGTTCTTTTATAACCTGTTCTGACTCAGATGCTAAGGCAGTATGGTATTTACAAAATATCTGTATAACCGTGAATTTATCTTGCCAAGAGAAGTTAAATGGTTACGTATTAAAAAGATTTTATAAGCCTGGAATGCCACAGTAAACATTAGTAAAAGCTGTTCTGAAACTATTTCTGTCTTTTGTTGGGAAACAAATTATTGAGGCTTGAAAGGAAAGGCTGCTTTGTAAAAGGAAGGAGAATTAAACGTACTGAGGTTTTAAAGGAACTCCGATTTGCTGATTAAGTGCTTTCTAGAGAAATGCAACTCATGTTTCCTTCTTCATGAATTCTTAAATCAGGCCCAACTGCCAGTGCATGACTTTCTTTACTGTGGGTGGAGGTTTATTTTTAGTCACAAGAACAGTGCAGATTAAGAGAGCGGGCTGAAAATCAAGGTGCCTGCGTGCCACATAAATTGCTACACACTTGAACTCTTGGTGTCAACTCATTCATCTCACCGTGGCGCTGCATAACTTTCTGTTAGAAACAACTTTTCAGTAGCCGTCTGTCCAGGCTATAAAGCTGCCTTACAGCTGAGACCCTTTTCTCGTCTTTCTGAAAACATCTTTCAGTCTTTAAGGTTCACTTTTTTTATTTTACCGGGGTTGAATTTCGCAATACTTTGAGATGCGGAGTGGAGCTGGAATTTCGGCTCCTTGTCTATCGGCTTGCCTGCTGACCTAACAGCAGGCCTGCTTGGCAACTTGTATTGTCCCTTTGGAAGTCTGATGAGTGCTGGGCACTGTAACCACACTGCCCTTCTAAAACACAAATATCATTCTCAATGAGTGGTAGATAGCTTTGTTCAAAACAAGCCTCTCACCAAATATTTAACATCACCAGATGACAACCTGGTAACTAGCTGGTAAAAGAGACAATTAGATTTTTAGGTGCCTGCTGTGGAGGTTGTACAGTTTACTTCTGAGCAGGTTATCACCTTATTCTAAATTGAGCCACCCAAGGGATCCAGCTTTTAAATGAATGGTTTTCCTTTGCTCTTGGAGGTATTTGTGTCGACCAGTGCTGCTTACCAAACTAGTTTATGCTGAGCTACTGCTTTTCCCTCCTGTTCCCATCTTGTTGAATCAACACATCGATAGAGAAAGTAATTCTGGTTTCGTCAGCATAAAGTGTTCGTTACCTTATTAAAGAACAGAGCACTCTAGCTTTCAGAAGTGTTGAAAGACTAAATTGGTCAATGCTTGAGGAGTTCCCCGAGATCCACACATACTCTCTGGTAAATATGCTGTTTGATTTATATTAAGCGCAAGTCTGCTCTGAAAATCAGAGTGCACAGAGTGCTGCTTCTTCGGTAGAGTTTTACTTTTTTTCCCCATCAGCTGACTGGGTAAAAATCTTTTTTTCACTCCTCTTACTGAACAGTTAACACAACTTCAAGTGAGTGAACTGCTGATTACAGTTCGGCTCCTGAAATTCCAAACAAAACTGTTTACTGAGTTTCAATCCATTGCACCTATGCCAAGTTGTAAGAGCCAGCATGGTCACTGAGGGCGTAGTTTGTGCATATCAGGTGTTGTACGGATGAACTGGAGGGCCAAATCTGCCATCTAGAACTTTATACTTTTGGACACATGCGAGCAACCTGGAAGATTCTTCTCTTGTGTTCCAGAATCTGAGCTAAATTTGCCAGGCTTGTAGTTGGCAAAAAAAGTGTCTCTGCAATGTCAGTGTAACTTCTTACACACAGAAATCCATGTGCCTATTGTCCTCCAACACATGACGAAGTTGTGTGCATGTACCAGTCCTTGTTGCTTGTTGCAGCAATCACACAAAGCAAATACCCATGGATTCTTGTACAAACCTCAGAATCTGAGAGTGCTGGGTATATATTCATGGCACGGTTACCCAATGGCAGCCTGATGTCAGTGATATATATTAATGGAAAGTCTCGGGACTACAAACTATTAACACAACTCATTGCAAGACTGTAGCACGATTGCATCAATTCTTGCAATGGGTGTATGAATCCCTTGAGTCAAACACTGTCTGATTAAAAATGACTTGTGGTTGGATTTGAATACTTGGAATAAATAAAACAGCAACTGACTGTTATGCAAGGTCTATATACTTTCCCCTCAGACTTTCACAGAAATGCCACATTTCTGACACCTTTCCAGCAGGCTATTTAGAGGCACCATGTTCTAGGCAGACAGGATGCGAGACTGCAAATATGAATACTGGGTCCCAGTTCCCATTCTGACATGCACTTGGCAAATAATATCTCACTAACTCAGCATCCCTATTTGCAAAACAGAATGAAGCCACTTACATACCACTTACTTTGATATTAATAGAGAATGGTACTGTTATTTAAGACTTCTTATTTCTTATAATTCCTTTTAAATATCCTTTAAAAGTAATTATTTTATAAAAATTCATTTAAAAATGATTATGTATTCATAGGAACAGTAGAATCTATCTAAATGCAAATTTACTCCTTCATCCTATTAAGTATCTATAATGCATGTTTAAAATCTCCATAAACCTCCTTACCCCATAAGGAATATTCTTTTCTCATAGGTAAGCAGCAGGAATTTGAAAAGGCTTTCTAATACACGCTCGTGGTCTGTATGCAAGTTGCAGCAAATTGGAAAGACCTAGAAAATGCGGATTAAAGTAAAACTGCTCTTCAGGACAGAATTTAACTCTTCATCCACCTCTGCAACTCCAAACAGAAGAGCTCACTCCAGGACATCTGATAAAATGAGAGCATTATTTTTGTTCGTGTAGTATCAGTTCTAGGGGCCCTGAGAACCACCATTTGTTTACATCACTGAGAGATGACTGTATCAATTAAATCATGGTATGTATTCACAGAAAATTAATTCCTAGCTTCTGCCTTCTGTTGTTTCTGATTTTATATTACAAGTGACATTGAAACAGAGCAGAGAGATGAAATAAACCCGTGCTCTGTTAATCAAAATCTTCACGTGTAAGTCCATGCATAGTTTTATGGATGGCAAATTTCAGTATAAGTATTCCCTAATGTGCCAGAAAAAGAGTTAGGAATCGCTTATCCGTGTCAGACCCCAGGTCTTTCTAATGTGGTTGCGTGCACTACAGCGTGACCTTTCCTCCTGCTTCAAAGGATGGTGTGAAACCAGAGCATAAGCTGTTGCATTTCTGCAAAAGCTGCTGCCTTTGCTGAAATGGCAGTCACGGCTGTGGGAAAAATACGTGTGGTCCGCTGAGTAAAGGCCTCCATGGGTTTGAAGTCGTTCTGAAGACGTAATCCCCCTCTGAACACACAACTGAAGTGGCCAGGTTACTTCACGTTTCAGAGTAAGAAATGTTGCCCTTGATACCAGCTCTGGAGCGGCGCTTACGGCAGCGCAGCAGCTCCCACGCAGGCTGTGCCGTACAGAGAGAGGACTTGGAACCACGGTCGGAGACCCTCAGAGCCAGCCCTGCTCCTCTGCTGCTCACACACATGCAGTCTTCTCACAGACGTGCACAATAACCACGCGCAGGACAACCGCTGAGAGGACAGGTGTTATTCAGGCTGTATCCACCTCTCGTTTTTAAAAGAAGACGTTTGGGATTAGGAAGGATCTGGAGCTCATAATTGTAATTTAGACTTCTGCATGGAATATCCCTGCAGATAATCTCACCAGTGTTTCTTCCACATATCAGAATGTCAAGGCAAACTCCACTGTTTAGTCTCTGTCAAGTTGCTGCGAAGTTAAATAATGTCAACGTACATAAATAACTTACACAGACGTACTTTAGTGCCTACGATATAATAACTGTTTGCACCAGAGTGTACCCAAATTCAGGCTGCTAACTGCTATTTGAAAAGAACACTTAGGAGGTGTGATTTATTTTACCTTCCTGTGAGGCAGTAAATATTCAGAATTAGCAGATTCTGACTGTCAGTGGTGGACAGGAGGTAGTTTTTCATAGGAAAAACAGGACCCTGCTATATCTTATCACCGTATAGCCAAAACAAAAGGGAGGTGCCACAGTACTAACTTTCTTCAGAGATACCCCACTGCTATCTGTCTGGTGCCATTGAACAGAAAGGTCCAATGCCATTTGGGTCTGAGTGTGGTACACAGTATTTTGGTGATGTTATCAGGACATGTACTATGGAAGCCAAGAGGGTTTGTAATTTGCTACCTGTGTGCAGCCACTTTTGGAAGAAGAGTTTCCAGCAGCGGTCAGTTCATATTGGTAATAAAACAAAGCAAGGCTTCTAGGAGGAAGGGAAGCCTAACATCATCAACTGCAACGGAAAATAAAGGCAGGCATAATATATTTTAAACTGGCTAGGAATTATGTTAATATCATTAATTCTAGGAGGCTTTTCTCACATGAGTGGCCAGAAACTTCATTTCATGAAGCTGACACTACAGTGTTCACAAGCCTGAAAAGAAGTGGAAGGGGTAAATGGATTGTTAGCCCACACGGAATTGTTTGCCACGGTAAACTAGCATTTTATTTCATCTATCGTTAGGTCTGTGCTCGTCATTAATATTAAGGATGTCCTTAATTTGAACTTTGTGATGATTCTGAAGTAAATTTGTCCCTTCAGTTTCTGATATCTATTATAACAGAAAATTTTGAGTTCGAAAGCAAATGCCGAGTCAACTTCCAGTCTGCTTTCATGCAGTATTTAAAAGCTTCTTTCAAGGCCAGGAAGTCCACAGCAGCAACCGCCTCTTTCTTTGATCCAAATTTCTGAACTTCCTGTAAAGTAAGAACCATAACCTGTAAAATAAATCCTAGAAGAGCTCCTCATCACAAAGAGACAATCAACAGTTCAGTGTTTCTCAAGCTTTTTAGAATTTGTTCCCTTCTTCCCTGTAATGAAAGGCCGACAGTCGTGCCTGTGCTTGGCGAAGCTTGGATATTGTCTAAGCTTGCAGCCTCTGGTCTCCTTTACCCTCCCTGGCTCACAGACATCAATCCTTTTTTTCTCATGGCTGCCAGAAAAGAGAGGGTTTTCAGAGTGAAGACAAATGGGTAGAGAAAAAAAGGGGAAAGATAGGAGGCAAACGTCAGGAATTCCCTGCAATTTGCCACATAAGCACAGGGAATGCACCTTCCTCCTCCACCAGGGTCTTCCCTAGTTTTGAAAACCACCAAGCTTTAAGGCTGACCCTTTACTAGGGTAAATTACTTTTAAGATCCCAGGAAAATGATCTTACCATGGAAAAAATATTCTTAATTTTTGGTCTTTCAGTATTCCTTCATTTTCTAACCAATGCTCTTTTTCTCAGTTCTGTTTTGTTATTTCCAGTTGCATTTGCATCCTCCTCCTGTGGATGTTCTCTAACAACTTAACACAGAGCATTTGGTCACCATAATTCATTGCCATCACTTTGAAGGCATGTGAAGGGCACCTATAGCAAATATACAACAATCAGTTCTTCCCACTTCGGAGTTGACACCAAACGTCTGCTGAACTTCGTGTGTCTTTGTCTGGGATAAGATGAGGTGAAACTTTTGTTGCCTTTTTCAGGCTCAGGTCTATTGCAGTACTGCAAGGTCCTGTTGCATCAACTTGAGGCTTCAAAATTGAATAAAACCAACTTGGCCCTAGATTATTTATTTATTCGGTACTAATGTTGAAGACAGCAGCAGCGTTACTGACAGCAAGAGGAGTCCAAGCCTCTGTCTTTAGCTTTCCAGTGACCCTAAGGAGGCAACCCATAATCCACATATTTTAATTGTCACAGGGTTTTGTGGGCTGTGGAGGGGTGGGAATGTGGGCAAGCACATTTCTGGAACTATAATTAATCCTACTTGTTGTATATGTGTGATTTATGTGAGAGCCTCATCTGCGGGAATAAAGGAGTTGTGATAAAGAGATGTGGAGGTGTATTATTTTAAGGAAGAGGAATATATAGCAATTTCACTGTCTTTAATAAACCACACATACTGGGAAGGCTCTCTTAAAATACAGTAGCATGCTGCCAAGAATTATTCTTTAGTTTTCTACATCCTGAGGATTATTCCAAGAGTGTCCCTAGAGTTTTTTGGCTACTGAGATCAGGATTCACCAAGAATTTGAATTAAAGGCTGCAGCAGGAATCAGAGCTCGTTAAATGATACAAACTGGGGGTTCCAGACCTTCTGACAGTAAATGTAGCAGAAAGACAGGATGCCCTGCTCGCCTCTGCTCTTTTCTAGAACACCCTGCTGTCAGTGTTTGCCCCATTCTCCCCAAAGAGCATGGAAAGAAAGGAATGAACCATTCTGCCACAACTTTTTTTTCCACTTTGGCACAGACAGATAAAATATAAACTGGCCATTACTTAATGAATTATCTCTTTTGAAACTTAGATGTCTTTTAAACCAGTACTCTTCAGCTCCATGCAGGCTGATTCCACACTAACACAGCCTCTCTATCGTATTTCAGAATAAATTATGGCACCAAAATAGATTAGCATGCCAGAAGCATTCTTTTGTCATAAATATTTGTGCACAAGCTGACCTACACATTTTGTGTGACCAAACCCAAACGTTTCCACAGCAGTATGTCAGCTGACATCTATGTTGGTTTTGCCCCTGTCACTTCCTCTTTTTACATGCTGATGCTATGAGGCGATGCCGTGCTGAGTCATCCATGTGGTGACAAGACACAGCATCTTGTTAGTAAGCAGGTTTCACTCGCATAAGCGCTTGTAAAAGATTAATTTTAATTTCTAGGTACACTACTTGACACGGAGTGTTGCGAAAAATAATCCCCTTCTACGACTGCTCAGAATGCAGTAGTTTCTTTGCCTCTGTTGTTTACAAGAATAAGATGACCTACATTTTCTGTATTTAGACTGCTGAGTAAAATGTAAAGGAAAGATTAGTAATTTTGTTCCCCCAGTGAGCATCCTGCCATCCCCACACGTTGCCTCACAGTGCAGGCTGTATTCAACTTATTAATTTGGATGCAAAGCTACCCTTAACTCAGATATTGTTTGCTCAGACAACAAATTATTCTGTTTCTTCCCCTGCAAAAGCTTAAACATTGCTATAGGAATTACCTGGCCAATATGTAATTATCTCTAATCAGCAGCAGCTCAGCTGTGGCATTTCCTGCAGCTTCTAGTATACAAATTTTCAGCATTCATATTCGGTGCTAGTGGAAAAGTCTGTGGTTCCTGTGAGAGTCTGGTAAGCTGCTAAATGCAATACTGGCTGTCTTCGTTTACAGAAAGATTTCTGAAGCAGTATTGTGTTAAATTACAATATTTCTAGAACTTAATCCTAATGTTAGAAAATATGCCCGTGCTAGCAGTGCTGAACCCTGCATCGTGAAGCAGGTGTTATTTTTGCTCTATAAAAATGTTATGTTCCTTGAAAAATATTTTATATAGAACACAAATCAAAAGAACATCGGTAGACATCAGCAAAACTATCGAGTAGTGCAAAGATAATGAAATGCAGACAGAAGGTGTGTGTACTGCGTAGCACTTCACAGAAAACAAATCGTGTTTATTCCTGTTTGTATAAAGAAGAGCCCAGTGAATTAGTAAGCCCTGTTGTCCATTTATCTCTGCAGAGACAGGGCATGAACGGTTATAAATGCTAAATTAACACACAGCCCTGGCTTTCCAGGCTCGTGTCTGCAACCACGAGTGACTTCACAAACAGGACTTACACTCTTACCTGCCAGAATTGTATCCTCCTATGTGTAAATAGACTTAATTCTCCAGAGGTTTATCTCATATATTAAACAGAGTAAAAAAAAGAGTAAACAAAACTCCCAGCAGGCTTCCATAAAGGCAGTGATTCTTTTCAAAACACCCTGGAGAAATGTGACAGAAGCAGCCGATGACACAGGTTGGTGATCCTACCTGTTCTATTTTGTACAGCTATGGGCTTGTGAAATCTAAATAGTCTCTCTTTCTATCTAATATCCATATATCCTGCTTGTGATTACGAGGTAGAGTCAGGGAATGAAAGCTGATCTATTTGATAGGTAGGGTCTCTCTGTCAAAGAGGTGGCTGCCAGTCACAACAGGAAAACGTCTGTGTTGTACGGTGGTGGTACAGGTGTTCCCAGGACTGGGCTGAACGTATCCCCTTGCCTCTGCTGGCATTTCAGAAAGCGTGCTTACCGTTGCTGGCTCAAACCAAGGGCCAAAAGACAAAGCCTTGAGCAGGAAGGAGCCTGTACGCTCCTACCTTTGAGCAGCAATCGCGGGAAAGGGTGCTGGCTCGGAGGCAGGATGGATGACACAAGAAGCTTAAAATGACCCATAATTTTGTTGAGTTAGGAAAAATAGCAAATATTTCACCAAGTAAATGATACTGCTCTCATCCTCATGAACAGAACTATGATATACAGCAATCAATTCAATGGTACTCGCTGGCCAATGACTGGAGAGGCTTTCCTTGTTTGGAGGCAGCCATAAAACACCATGGGACTTAATGGTCAACCACCAAAAGTGCATAAGTCTCCAAGCCTGCTTGGAGGAATATAAATCCAGAGAACAGAGCAGCTTAGGCCATTTAAGATGCTTAGACATCATCTAGGGGCTTGCTGAAACAGCAGAGAGGGAAAACGAACAGTCAAAAGTCAAGGCAGGCAGCTGCAGAGAGCTGGCCAGAAACACGAGTCCGAGCACTTCTTCGATCAGTATTCTTAAAGCCAGTTTATCCAAATACTGCTGAGAATTTAAGAAGATGGCAGTAATTCCTCACACTGTGATTCTGCCTACAGATCTGTCTTAAGCCACTCTGATGTGAGGGATTTCCGACTCTCTCACAGATGCCTGGCGTGTTGCCTCTCCTGCATGTGAGCTCAGGCTCTGCTACCCCTTCCTCTGATGGCAGTGCAGCCGTTTATTTCGTGGTGAGGAACCAGGCAAGGCCACTGCCCCATTAACCCTCACTGACTGACATATGGGGAAAGGAGGTGCACAGATTTCCTCTCTGTGTGCAGAAAGAGGCAGTTCTCTTGTGTTGCTGCGTTTGAGAGCGTTTTCCCCTCTCTGCCTGGCCTTCGGACAGAATATGCAGTGTAGCCTCTCTTTCTGAGAAAATGACTCACAATGCCTTCTGCTATCATCTGAGGATGTTCAGGCCGAACAAACAGCATGTGACCTGAGGCCAATTACAGCCTGGAATTTGGATTAAAAATAAAAGAGGAATGAGAATATTTGTTGCAGAATCCTCCACTCTTTAAGAGGCAGAAATTTTTCTAGGAGGGAATAGAAGCAGCTTTTGGTTTTATTAAAAGTGCTTCTGTCTCGCTGTTTTTTCCTGACCCTAAGAACACTCATATCTCAATGGAGAGAAATTCTCTGTGATGAGTTTGGCTTAGGGAAGCAATCTGTGAAACACCACAAAATATGTTCTTCCTTAGACTGGGAAAAGAGAGTTGTACGTGTGAAAAACTGCCTGCACCTCACACTTCTGAACAATAAGGACAGAATAAGAGGACACGGTCTCAGGCTTCGCCAGGGGAGGTTTAGGCTGGACATTAGGAAGAAGTTCTTCACTGAGAGGGTGATTGGTCATTGGAATGCGCTGCCCGGGGAGGTGGTGGAGTCACCGTCCCTGGAGGGGTTTAAGGAGAGATTGGATGAGGCTCTTAGTGCCATGGTGCAGTTGACAAGTAGGAGTAGGTGTAGGTGTTGGGTCATAGGTTGGACTCGATGATCTCAGAGGTCTTTTCCAAACTTATGATACTGTGATACTGGGATAAGAAGGCAATCAGGTTGGGATTCTTTACACGAGGTCAGTGGAGGGTCGATATCCTACTGCCAAACAGGGCCAGAATATGGAGAAAACCTTTACACATTTGTTGTTTGAAACAACCGTTTGGACAGAGCCCGAACTAGGTTTTGTAAGGGGTTCGTCTACTGTCAGTCAACTGAAGATGGAATGCTCACGTGTGGATACAAGGTCCACACAGGAGTTGGTTCTGAGAGTTCTTTTCTGTAGAGCCACTGACAAAGGTTTGTTGCCATGCAGGTGACAGGAGTGTGCATACAGGGGATTCTCTATTGGAAACTGGTTGGAGTTTTGGAGTTTTATTATTGTTGTTCAGTTGGGGGTTTGTGGGGGTTTTTTTCAGAGTGCCCCATTTCTCCACTGCTTATTTCAGAACAGGCACAGGACCGTGACTTACACCAGTAAATGTAGAGCTACACAGTGCAGTCCAAAGAGTAGAGAGAGGCTGTTCTATTCACTCCCAGCCATCTGCTTTAGCACGGCATTTGCTCTTCAGTTAATCAGTCACCAGCTCTTCTAGATGGCCAGCTTCTCGAGGCCAGCACCAAGAGCTTTGGTCTGATTCTGCTGTAGTTACACATTTACCCAACTCTGTATTCCCCAAATGGAGTAATAATCAGCCATCAGTACAGTCTGCAAGTCACAAAGTTCTCTTGCTGATAATTTCGTCATTCCTTTATCATCTGGCAGTGCACTACTGCTATCAGTTTGGCAGCAACCGCAGCACTGTTATTGTGCTTACAGATTGTCACTCCAGTATTTTGTCTATATGCCCGATCCTGCAAAAGCAAGCCAAGGAATTTTGCTAACTCAGCTACAGCACTTAGGCTTCGCAAAGCTCTGTAAACACAAGTTCTCAGAGAAGAAATCCAAGAGCACGTTGTGGCAGGGAAAAACATGTTTTAAATACATTTAGTGAGACTTACTTAAACAGTTCATCAGTCAAGTGACAAACAAAAAGTAAGATCCTATTTATAATCCCTCTATGCTTTGGGTATAGTAAAATGTTCGTATACGGCAGGAAATTAAAGTCGTATTTTATTTTTCCACCTGCTTCTTTCTATTAGACCTTGGCCAGCGGTGTGTAGTCTTAGTACATTCCATAACAGACCTCAGGGCAATGTGGGAGCAATAACGAAATGTCATTATAGTTTCTGGGAGCAACTGCCACAGCTGATGGTGAGATTGGAGCTATAGGTTATTGCACACATTTTCCAGCCAGCTGATAACAGGGAACACAGCCACGCTGAAGAGCAGATAACCACTGATTTCTCTGATTTGCTTCAGGAACAGATTTCCAGGAGCAGCTAATCAGAAGGAAAATTTCTTTCTTACAGTCGTATTTTTTTTCTTCTCTTAAGTGTTAAAAATCTCTCATCCAAATTCATGAAAGTCTATGGTGATCTGTAGGTTGGAACTTTCAGCCCCTGCTAAACTAGTCCAGCGTGTGGTTTTGTCGTATTTTCTGTAAATTTAAAACAGAAATGACATAGAGAACTCAGTAATAGAAAGGATTTGAGGCAAGATTGTGTCCACTTTTAGTCCAGACAAAATTAATAATCAAATTGTTCTCAGCTCTGAAGAACAGGAATTCAAAGAAGCAGTAAAGAGCACTTGGGGTACCAAGGTTGGATGTTGCTGTTTAAGGAAAGTGAGGTGGAGGGGTTGGAGAAGGACCTGAACATCACAGTTTGAAACAGAGGAATAGAAGAACAGTTCTGGAATGGGGCCAAGAGATCTTCTAATTCACACTTCTGTTCTGAGGCAGGAGCTGAGAGTCTTGAACTATTCCTGATAGAGTGAAGGGGAAAAAAGAGAAGTTGGTGGTAGAAATATCTGAAAGAGTGGCTGCTATAGAGGAGCATTTGTGTATCATTTCCCCTTTTCTGAATTATGTTTCTTTGAGGTCAAATGTACAAAACTTTCTATAACAAGATGCTATTGTACAATAGCAGGTGTAGCCTGTGCTCCTGCAACATCCCTGGCTTTTACGAGCCAGTTTGTGAATTGCACACTCGCACCGGTAGTTAAACACACAGTCTGTTTGTTGTCTCAAAGGTGGGGTTTTGTAGCAGGTTGTGCTGGCAGCTCCAGATCTGAAAGTGCTGTTACCTGTGAAGTGGAAAAAACCCAACACATTTAAGCTGAACAAAGGAAACACTTTGATGAAATTCAATTAACGCAGCTCCTGTTGTCACAGGAGGTTGGTGAGGACATTTACAGAGGAAGCTGCTTCTTTCAGTGGATGAAACTTTGCTAATGAGAGCAGGACGGACACACGTGTAGAATTAGTATTTCTCTCTTGGAAAGCAATAACTCGCTAGCTCATGTATAGGGATAAGCACAGCAGCACTCATTACCTGAGCAGCAGCAGCTGACCACGTAATAGCTGTTGCTCAGTTCAACCTGTTAAAGCCTTTCCATACTTTCTCCTAAAGGAGCAGTTCCCCACATTTGAATGCCTTGGCCCACACTTAAATGAAAACTCTGCCCTTGTAGACCCTTCTCCTGCTGTTCTTTGATGCACCACTAAGAATTTTGACCTCACCCAGCCATAGTCTGCGAACACTGCTGCTTCTTCCAGCCCCAATTGCGCATTATCCCCATGGCAAATACTGTTGCCTAATAGAAACAAACATTAAGAAAGCTTTTAATATATTGTTGCTTGTCCTCTAATAACAGATGCAACAGCTGAAAACAAAGAGGGGAACTGTCACCTAGAACTGCCAGTTCTAAGCACCCAACATTTTAGGAGGGGCTCCAGGAACATTCGTGGTGAATTTTGAAACAAGCTCCCAGGCAAGACTGGACCATGTTTTTGGAAAGGCAAATCTGAACCTTTTTTCTTGAATATTGAGAGAAATACTATCAGTTCACACTTGGGTTACAAACTCAATGATCCTCTTACAATGATTTCCAGGGGAATAGAGTCATAATGATAACTCTACATGCAAACTTAGGATTGTCTTTGAGAACTTGATCCAGCAATTAATTTTTGTTTGGTCTGAAAATACTGGATGCCCTTTAACAACTTCTTGTGCATATGGTGCAAATGAACGACACAGATCCCTCTCAAAGGACCTTAGCATTGGGCAGAACTAAGCATATATTCAGTAAACAAATCTCACAAATCCTCCAGTAAGGCTGTGTCAAGGTGCCTAGGAAAAGCCAATGGAAACTGTCTTCAGTGAAGTGAAATCACTGCAGCATTTGAACCCTGAAGACTTGAAAATGATTTTGGCAACCACATCCCAGCGTGGGGAGAAGTACATAAAATCACATCAAGTGATTTACTCAAAAAAGTAAAATTTTAGATTTTTCAGACAGACTTAAATTTTCCTGTGCCTCAGCTTTTCCTGTGCCTGACACAAATGATTGTGTCCTGGTTATTTTACAAGTCTTATGAATGTGCAAGTAAGAAGGAAAAGAGGAGACCAGAGAAAGAAGAAGAGGAGGAAGACAAGAGTGAACTAATGCTATCTGCTAGGTTGCATGGATACGTGGTATTATTTAGCTATAGAATTAGAATAATAGTATTGTTAAGGTTGAAAAAGACCTCCAAGATCATCCAGTCCAACACCGCTGTGCCTACTAAACCATGTCCCAACGTGCCATGTCTACGCGTTGTTTGAATCCCTCTGGGGACGGAGACTCTGCCACTGCCCTGGGCAGTGTCTGCCAGTAAAAAGATTTTTTCCCAATATGCAATCTAAACCTCCCCTGGTGCAACATCAGACCATTTCTTCTCATCCGATCACTTGTTCCTTGGTTGAAGAGACCAGCACCCACCTCACTACAACCTCCTTTCAGGTAGCTGTAGAGAGCAGTAGGACTATAGTAGCAGGCTCCTTTGAGATTTCATCTATTACATGAGAGAAGGAAGCCTTCTGTCTATGAATGGAAAGAAGATACAGGGTGTCATGTTATTGTGGAGCATTTTATAGACTACGATTTGTCTTATTTTTGTTTTGTCATCTAAAAATTACATCTATAGCCTGTAGAAAGAGCAGCATCTCCAAAGTGCAAGCCATATCACAGCCTGAAACATTGATTTTTGCAGGAGATCAATGTCATGTTGAACTCCCCGTTTTGTAGAGTGAGACTACTTGAACTCTCTTAAATGAAGTAACATGAAGTTAAGCTATAATATACATTTTTGCCATGTAAATAGTAAAATAGCTGGAGTAGAGGACCAAAAGGGGACCTAGAAATCCATTCAGAAACAGATGACAAAAAAAAGCTGAGCGTCATTGGTGTAACTTACACATCCCTTTTCCTACATAAATGAAGCCCTGGTAATTATCCAAGCTCTCTTTCCAGTGTCTTGTGCCACAGTTCGTTCCGCAGTTTTTAGATCATCACTGTCCATTAACTCCTGAAATATCAGAGAGAATGTTAAAAAAAATGTATTACTTCTCTAAAAGGAAAAGAATGTTATGAAAACAAACTGTGGCTTTTTAGGACTTTTTGCAATTTCCTGAGGCTTTTTCTTGAACTGGGGAACATCAAGTCCTCGCTCTCCAGCAATTCGTGGGAACAGTAGCCTTACTCTTAGCAGTCTCTCGTGCACAGTCCATTAGAGAGGGAGAGACATTAATACGATTGTCTGGTTTCAAAATGTCTTTCGAAAGAGTGCTGCTGCCTCCGAAGTTCACCCTGGGTTTGAAGCAAGCATTGTCAGCCAGTGTTGACACAGATGACTTCGAAATCCCATCAAGACAAGACCGTAGAGTAGGTATTAAGGGCTGGTTTACTACTGGCTCAGGAGGATGGGTTTCCTCACCAAGAGACAGGGTCTTCCTATGGAAAGGAGTCACATTCTACCTGAGAAATGAAGTGGGGTTTTTTGTATTTCCCAGTTCTCCTTCTCTGTCTCCTTTTCAGGCACCTTAAGACCGTGCCATCAAACTGAAGACGAGGACGCAGAAATCACAGCCAGTGGTAGTAAGAGTCGGTTGTCAGCCACAGAGATATTTTGGCTACCAAGTAGTGCCTGTGTTTTTTAGCAAGAGCAGCGCTGTGCTGTTGTGCATCGGGACCGTGATTTGCTTTGTGCAGGTACTCGCGTCACGCAGCAGTGGTACAGTGCCAGTTGTTCCAGTTTGTAATGGCCTATGAAGTTCTTTTCTTTCCCAGGTAAAGCTCCACATCCACGTTTGCTGAACATTACTGGATAGATTCCAGACACTTATTCCAACATCTGAAGGTCAGGTTGAATTAAAGCCTTACTCCAGAATGTTTAAGTCTCTGTGAGGTGACTTCGAAACGATATCTCAGTCACTAAGCAAAACTTCAAAGCAGCACTCAGAAAAATCCCTGCGCACCCCAGCTGGTGCAAGGCCTCGCTTTGACAGCAAGCTATGGAGAAATATTTTTTCATCCATTTTTTTACCCATAATAGCTTCACCTTTCAAGGCCTCACTAGCTCATTTGTAGGAATGTTACCTTCAGTTGTGCAAAGTCATGTCATAGCGTATCGACTACTTCCTTCTTACTCACAAGGCCAATTATTGTGTCAAAAAAGGAAATCATATTACCATGGTGTGATTTTACTCTTGACAAAAAGATATCTTGCTGTTGGCTTGTCATTGGCTGGATATTCTTAGATGGGTAGTTCCTTGAACAAATCAGCAGCCAATCAGGTATTTGAAACCAGGCTAACCTGTAAGGCTCCTGGTCCTCCTGTCATTTTTTCTTTTAGAAGGAAAAAAAAAACCCAACAAAAAAAAGGACAAATTTGTCCTTCTGAAGCCCTTTGAGGCCTCATTTCTCCACGATCCATGAGGTCTTAAAGATAATCATGTAATGGTTCAAATTGTTCCAGCTATTTCCTTAAATACTCCAGGGTAAATTTCCTTACAGCTTGCTAATTTGAATATATCCAACACAGCTGAACGTATTTAACCTGTTCTGTTCCTATTCTCTATACACCAGCTTGTTACTAATTCTAATTATTTTTAGCATCTGTTAGGAATTAACCTTTTATTGTCAAGGCTTAAGCAAAGAAGGCATTGAACAATTAATCTTTACTTTGTCTTTTGCGATTTCCTCATCCTCCCTTGGAGGACCCCTGCGATTTCTGCCTCTCTGTTATTTTTGTTTTAATGTACAGAATCTTTTCTCATCTCCTCTACTGCCTCTTGCAAACAGTAGTTTTCTACGTTAGTTTTGTAACGCCGATGGATATTTCCCATCATGGGTGGCTTTAATAAGACAGCACCAGCAGAAAAGCAGCATTGATTTTGGGGGCAATGAAAAAGCCGTCCTGTTGACGCCAGCGCTGGGGATGTGCTCTAGCCCGCTGACTGGATGTGCCGCGTCGGTTAGAGAACATATCATTAGATAGTTTCGTTTTGGTTTACTGTTTGTTAAACAGCTACACCGACCTGAGGTGATCTAGAGTAGTGCTTCTTCCCGTGTTATCCAGGCACCCCTTGCTCTTCTGTGAGGCCTGAGAAAGCAGCACACAAAACCACCAGGAGGGGGGAAAAGAGTTGCTCGCTTGCGAGCAGACATGCACTTGGGGAAATGAAATTTTAAAGCAGCAGTCTGAGCTTAGCTTTCCTGTTTGCAAGTTAAAGTCTTGCTGGTGGTGCTGGTTGTAAGACAGCCAGTGGAGTTTTCCCTGGAAAAAGATCCATTTTTAGGAATGCTGTGGAAGATTTTGCAACAGAGGGGGTGGAGGACGAGGTTGAGCATGCAGCTGGCTTTCTGGATGATGTTAGGCTGATCACCTACCTGCAACCCCAGCGCTCCCACCTTCCCCCATCAGAAAAACAAACCTGGCCGATCCTGACTGTTACAAAGCATTCCGAGCTGTCTGCTGAAAGACCACTCCTGCACTGACCTTTACTGGGCTGGTCACCCATCGTGTTGTAAAACCAGAGCACTGAGAACGATCCGAGTGCAGCGATGTATTATCTTTAGTAAAGGTGCAATTTGGAGGCTGAGATTTTATCTCTGAAACCACATTTGAAAGACTTACTAAAATGCCCAGTAAAACATGTTGGATTCTTAATCTATCGGGCAATTGCTCATTTCAAATTACAGCAGCAGCATTAAAACGCAGCTGGGGTAATTTCTAAGAAAACCAGAAGATATAATCATATGACAACATTCTTGTGCCCTGCAGTCCTAACACGTGCAAAATGCCTACTGAGCTTGAGGAGGTCTTGTGTGTCTAAGCAGACTGGAATGGGCTTTATTTCGAATACAGAGTTCTTTACCAAGCAGCTATTAAGTTGAATTTTTTTTCCTGGGGATGTCAAGCAGAATGTACCCACTGTCTGTGATTTAAGACTTACCAGGCATGCCAAGAATAGATTAGCTTACACTTGGCAGTGGGAATTGCATTTGTGTAACAACAAGCTTTAAAACCCTGTTAAGAAACATTGTCTGATCTCTAACATGGGACTCATTCATTTTGTTGTTGCTGTCATTTTACTGAAAAGAAAAAAAATGCGCACAAGACATTTTTCCAAAAATCTGTAGGGTACTCCGGAATGTCTTTTTTTTTAAAACAAAAGAACCCAAACACCACAACAGATTGGGCAACAGCTCCATCTACTACTTATTTAAGGCTTCTCCATAATGTAAAGGAGTACGTTTGTTGGAAGTGTCTCCTAGACGCGCTACTGTCCCTACGCTATCTCACAACGTGAATTGCTCAAGAATTTCAAAACCAGTGCCTAAAGTTAGGCTCTCAAACCTATGTTTAGGTATTTGGAGTCCATTTGCTTGTAGCTCAGCACTACTGAATACCAGACCTTCTACTCATTTGATTAAATGCAGATCAGAGAAAGACCAAACAAGGGACAAGGAAAGGCAAAGGAGTTACAGCACTCACCTCCAGTCCCTGCACTGCCCTCCGGATGAGCACTGTGACTGTCCATGCCTATTTATTCATGCAAAATAAAGAGGTCCATCAGAAAACAAAGGTAAGAGAAACTCGCTGCCATGACTAAGGTACGTGCCGGAGCTGAGGAAACCTGGATGCTGTGGCTCAAGAATAACCTGGGTCTTCACAAGGGTTTTTCCTGATATAGTCGTGGAAGCTGTGGGCCATTTTTTGTCCCAGCACAGACCAGATACCCATTTTGTGGATCACACTTGTATTTGCTTTTGCAGAAGTGCACTCCTGCTGTCTGTCCCACTGCCATAGTTTTTAAAAACTAGATCACAGAATCATGGAATGTTTTGAGTCGGAAGGGATCTCACAGCCCATCCAGTGCCACCCCGTGCCACGGGCAGGGACACCTCCCACTGGGTCAGGGGGCTCCAAGCCCCATCCAGCCTGGCCTGGAACACCTCCAGGGATGGGGCAGCCACCACTGCTCTGGGCACCCTGGGCCAGGGCCTCCCCACCCTCACAGCAAAACAGTTCTTCCTGAGATCTCAGCTCATTTTCATCTGGAAACCGTTCCCCCTTGTCCTGTCCCTGCTCTCCCTGATCAAGGGCCCCTCCCCAGCTTCCCTGTAGGTGTGCATTCAGGCTCAGCAGGAAAATTGCCCCTGAATTCTCACTTAGTCTCCCACAGTCAGAGCTGCTGGGGGCAGGTTTGCTGCCTTACACAACTGGCACAATGCTCCTTCCTGAGATCCGTAAGGTTGCTACTGACCTTGAGAAAACTGCAGAAGGCAGGAACAGCTGGGTCTGCAGAGCTCGCATCCCCTGGCACAGTGGTTTCTGGGGAAGGAAACGCTATTATAACTTGTATCCTCAGCCCCTTGGCTGCTGACCAAACTACCGTAAGTCTGAGCAAGACAGACACTCACACCCCGCGAGGGCACAGGCCGGATGCTGGGAACAGGAACTGGGGACAATGGGAAGAATTTGGGGTGCAGCAGCAGCCACGAGCTGTCCTCTAGTTTGCACCAAGAGTCAGCTCCTTCTATAGCTTCTTCTTTAGGGAAAGCTGTGAACTAGGGAAACCAGCGAGACGCTGCTTTGTACAACAGTTGCCTCCCTCCCTGTTTGAATAATGCCCACAACTGAATACGAATGTACCTGCAAGGGGAAGTTAGAGGATGCTTGTGGGTATAGTAGGAAATGTCTCAGCCACTGAAGAGTTAACCAGGCTTCAGCCAAGCTCAGCGTTGGCAGAGCGCTGGCAAGAGAGTCGCAACACGCTTATTATTGAGCAGTGGAGTGTTGCTTCCAGGAGGGCAGCAATGGCACTGACAGTCCATTTTCAAGATTTTTCACATCTAATTTCTTGTTAAAAACAGTTTGCGTTTACTGCTCTTCGCAAACGTCTTTTTCTGCGTATTTGGGACAGGCATCCCCAGTCCTGCGCTGAGGGTCGCACCCTGCTGACTGAGTGCCAGCCCTACCCGGACAGAACCCCAGCTGCTCACAGCCCGGGCGGTGGGGAGTACCAGCTGTGAGCCGTCGGGCTGTCTGCAGTGGGCTGTGGTGCATGTGGGAGGCGTTGCACACAGCTCCAGAAAACTAGCATGGATATTAACTAGCTTTTAAAAAGTGTTATCCCTGGATTTCTTTTGTATTGTCTCTTCCCCTTTGCTAGCAGAGCCTTTCCAATACGCAGGAGAGCTGGCCTGGATGGAAATGCAAAATGGGATGTGAGACAAGGAAACATCCAAAAGAGACTGAAGGTGTAGTTATTCAGTGAACTGGATGGCGTGCCTGGCTCTTAAGCACTGAAGCCAACTGGCATAGAACAGCCCGTGTCCATTCCACTGATCTCAACTCCTTCCAGTTGAGAGCTGTATCCAAACCAGGAACACTTAGGTCATGTCTTATATAATGCAAATGTGATTTTTCTCTAAACACAAACACTTACATTCTAGGCTTGATCCCAGGTTTGGAGAACTTCCCTTGTATTCAGAAAGTTTTCGGTCAAACTCTATATAACTTGGTTAATTACACTTCGGGCTTGGTATTAGTTAACAAATACAGCTTTACTACGTACAAACGGAAGTGCAGAGAAGAGCAAATATGGATGGGAGATTACGTATAACATGGTAAGTGGATACTTTACAGCCCGTTGTTCCCCCCTCATCATGTATGCATTAAGTTGTATAAACTCCAGTAATGACAATTTATGATTGCAGCACAAGGTGGAAGTACACGGCACTTGTATTGTATCTTGTAGGTGAACACCTCACCGTCTTCTACAAAGAGCAAATTAAAGGTTGTGCTTTATGGGGACCCAATCAGAAAACACCCACTCCATGAGTATGGGATTTTTATTGCTAGGTGCTAAAAGTACCCTCTACAGAATCTGAACTACTCAAATAACTCCTCCATACCACCTTCAAAACTCCGTGGTGTATTCAAAATTCATTTTTTAGTATTTATTATTATGATTTCACGCCCTCTGATTTCATTTTGACATAATGCCATTGCCATCAGCAACATTGTACCAGACTGGAATTACACTCGCAAGCGAACTCTGGACCTTTGCATTATAATGGTAAATGCGACCATCGCTTCTGGTGGAGTTCAGCCTGAAAGGAAGTGGGTGACCTAATCTTCCATTATCTTTGTACATTTTAATTTTTATCAATAACAGCAGCAAAATAAAAAAGGTATTAATTTACTAAGCATTTAATATAATTTATCCCTGTTTCTGGTAGTCATTTGCAGTATCTTTTCCCACCGGACTGCAAGTGCAAACTTAATAAAAAGACTCAGGGAATTTGATTCCATACATTGATCTTGCAAAGGAAAAGCGCTTTGAAAGTCCAGTTTTCCTTGAAGCTGGCTTTACAACCCTTGTTTCCATTTCACTGTAAAAACACCGAATATGAATACCTAATGTTTGTACCTCAGACTGCACAGGCAGACTTTGAATGCAGAACAGCCTGAGTAACGTTGTGTCTTGCCTGTAAGAGCTCAGCCGCTGCGGGTTTGAGTGCCTGGCGGTCTGGAATTCATCTGGCAAAACCCCACTCTTGTAAAATGCGCAAAAACGTGAAAACTAAAGAAAAAGGAAGTATGAAAGGTGTGTAGAAATGTTCAGCTAAATAGCTACTAGATCTTTTGATGAAAGTTCAGCTAAGAGTTAGCAATTGTAAGCTGGAGGATAACACTGCCACTGCTCTCTGCGTATCCATGCAGACTGTTGGATTGGGCGCACCAGAATCCACTTTGAAAGCTGGGACTCTGATCTTTCCTTTCAATTCTTTCTGGTTTGAGACTGAACTGTGGGGGTATTTTGTGAGACAATGTTCCATCTAAAAAGACTTCCCCACCCAAATGGCCCGGACTGGCATTTCAAACTGAATAGCTTTGACTTTCTGTGTGTGTCTGCAAAAATGTTTGGAACTCTGAGGGAGTTCCAACCAAACAGTGGGACCAGCAGGGCAAGGGACGGGATTCTGCTCCTCTGCTCTGCCCACATGACACCTCACCTGGAGCCTTGTGTCCAGTTCTGGAGCCCTCAGTGCAGGAAGGACCTGGAGCTGTTGGAACGGGTCCAGAGGAGGCCACAGGGATGATCCGAGGGCTGGAGCAGCTCCTGTGTGAGGACAGGCTGGGACAGTTGGGGTTGTTCAGCCTGGAGAAGAGAAGGTTACGGGAAGACCTTAGAGCAGCCTCCCAGTGCTGAAAGGGGCTCCAGGAAAGCTGGGGAGGAGCTCTTGATCAGGGAGTGCAGGGATGGGACGAGGGGAAGGGTTTTCAGCTGCAAGAGGGGAGATTGAGCTGAGATCTTGGGGAGAAATGTTTTGTTGTGAGGGTGGGGAGGCCCTGGCCCAGGGTGCCCAGAGCAGTGGTGGCTGCCCCATCCCTGGAGGTGTTCCAGGCCAGGTTGGGTGGGGCTTGGAGCCCCCTGATGCAGTGGGAGGTGTCCCTGCCCATGGCAGGGGGTGGCACTGGATGGGTTTTGAGGTCCCCTCCAACTCAACCCGTTCCATGAGACTCTGACTCCATGAACTCTATGTGCAGATTTGCCCACATGGCTCAGTTCTGGGTCATAGACATAAAAAGAAGGAATTGTAGCAAACCCAGTTGCTCAAGAACAGCTGATTTGGTGAGATTCCATTGGACCGGCCACAGTACTGTCCTGTTATCAAACACACACCTAAATCCTGGTGTCTTTTTGTCTAGAACCCAAACCTTGCCCTTGCTAGGAGAGCCATCTCCTTTGCTCTGTTGGGATTTTTTTATTTAATATAACAGGAAGAAGAGAGGTCTCCTTTGCCAGCAAGCAGATGTCTACCAAAAAGATGTTACTAACTGGTCAATTGCAAAATCCCTCACTGCAATCCTTTATAAAATAAGATGCCCTCTGTCCTTCCTCCCACCCCAAGCTTAGTTGCCAAAACTTACATACAAAATTATTACTGTAATTTTTTATAGTCACTGGGAAAAAAAATATCCATTTGGTCTTGCAGAACGATGTGAAATGAATCTCTGGCCTCAAAAGAAAAAAAAAAGTCTATTAAAAGTAGCTCTTTTTCCTCCCTCCTCCCTCTCCCAGGCCCCTTTTGCTCCCCTCCCCCAACAATAAAGGATGTTTTGGAACAGCCTTTTCAGGAAACATTTCCACAGCAAAATGCAGCATCATTTATAATATTTAAAGCTACGTTTTTGTTGAGATGGCTTGGCAGGCTCTGCCTGCAAATCTGGCAGGATATGGCCAGCTGAGAGTTAGCACTAACAAACTGAGGATATGCTGACACAACAGAACGCTTTAATCATCATTGCAGCAAGCAGGACAAGATCTTCTCCGGCACTGCCAGCTCTTCCCAGTGTGAGAACCAATGGTGCTGCGGATTTCTCCTTCCCTCCCCTGCCTCTAGAGAGTACAGTTTTCCCTTGTTGTTTCCACTGAACTAAAAAAACCTTGTTGGGTAACAGCATATAATATAATGAGCAATGGATATTCCTCTTGGCCAATGCTGTTATGAAAATGCTGCCCATTTCCAGCACAATAAGGAAGCTTAATAATTAAAAAGAAAGTCCTTAAACAATGTGTGTCTCAACAGAAGGGCAATTTTCATTTGCAGCTACAGCTCTTTTGCTGCTGTACCATGCATGCCCTTTTCTAAGGCAGAGCTGGAAGTTAGAGTCAGTTAGCAAAATCATAATTAGAATCTTGTCTCATTTGAGAGTTGAAAACTAATTTAGCCCTTTGCAAATGCCTATTGAAGAAAGTCAACTTCACGTTTAAAACAAGTCCTCAAGTATTCAGCCCTGAAGATCTAAGAGTCACTGCCTTGAGCGAAGCTTGCCCAGAGAATTCCTGCTCTAGGATGGAGATGAGCAAGAGTGTAGAGACTACGTTCTTGCAATAATTTAGCACAGGATATGATAGCTCGAACAAGATCCGTACCAGGAAAGAAACACTGAACTGACTGCACCATCCATATTTTGAGAGCGTATCGATGTGTAGATGCTGTTTATTGGCTTCCTTACACTAAAACTTCTTACAAACAGTCTCATAAGGCAATTGCTGTTGCAACATAGAAATGTAAAACCTGTAGGAGGCAGCCTAAGCGACTGGGCTGGTGTGAGCTGAGCATTCCTGAACAGGACACCACAAAATTCCCTTCCTGCTCCCTCCCGTTGTCTGCGTTATCACCGTGTGTGAGGGACTCGGAACAGTGCTGGTGTCTGTAAGGGCAAGCACAGCAGGACTCTTGAAACTCATTCGGGAACATTAAGTGCCTTTCGTGCAAGTACGTATGATTAGGACACGTTTCCAAGAACACGTACTGCACGTGCCGGGCAGAAGAGCTGGTGTCTTCGCAGGTGGGCAGCTGTTACATGCCCAGCAGGAAGGTCCAGAGCTGGGGCAGCGTCAGCAGGGGTGCTCTGCAGAGTCCTTGCCACAGCGCCGGAGCTCAGCACGGCTGACGAACCAGCAGTCGCGGTGGCACTCCATGAACCAGCTGCTCGTGCCCTTCCCCAACGCAACAGAGCAGCTTGAAGGAACATGGAGTGAACCACAGCTCCCGCACAGAGGAGAAACTCACACGAACTTCTGTGTCTTGAAAGCAGGGGTCTGGCAGAAGGGGTGTGAAGAAAGAGCAGCCAGATGGCAACGCAGGTTGAGCAGAAGTGAAAATGCTTAGATCTAAATACATTTTTTATACTGGAAGGTGAGCTGTAGGTATTTTGAGGCAATTCTCAGAATGCATGAGCAAAAAGGCAGTAAGTAGCAGTTATTTTTCACTGTCTGGAGTTCTCCCCCCCCAGGTGATCGGTAATGGTTTCTGGTGGGAGCTATACTGCCCTTGAACGTTATCTATGCCCTTATGTGCACAAACACCCCCACACAGAATAATACCACATTGCACCTGAAGTCTGGGAATCTTTTCCTTGCTTCCTTTTGCTGCTGGGTCCATCACTGGTTTCTGTTTCCTCGAAGCCAGTGTGCAATATTTAAGATGTGCTGCTTCGCCACTCGGTTTATATCTCTACCCTCCCTATCAAAATGAAAAATCAGAAACTCAGAAACAGTTTTTCCTACAATCATCAATACTTTCAGGGCTTGTTAGTGCTGCTAAGTGTGAGAGCGTGCTGCTGTATTCCTGTAGCTGGAGACACACCTAAGCAGCTGATTTGTGACCAAGGCAGTTGGAATGGGATGTAAGAGAAGCCATGTAGTGGTTTCCAGTCAAGCACTTGACAGCCGTATGGTTGAGCTGCTGCTCCAGGAGCCAAGTTTAGTGGGGGGTTTTCCCCTCATTTTGTTTTCCTCCTTCTATCAATCTGCAGCCTTGTGGTGCTCATATTTACAAAGCGGACGGCACCTCCACATGAGGGAGAGAGGTTACCTCTCATTTAGAAGGAAAAAGTCCCATTAAAATGTACTGAATTTTAAGGCAGAGTTTACAATTGCAAATCAAACACCAAATCCTGATCCCCCAGGGCTTAACTGTACCAGTGGTGAACTGACACACCCCGAGCGCATGCGCCAGAGGCAAAGGGCAGGGCAGGCCCCTGGCACACAAGCCCCGACAGAACTTATCAGGAAGCCCGTTTTCCAGCCTTCAGTATTTCCGCGTGCAGAAGGGCTGCTCATGTCAAGAAAAGCTGTTGTTAGGAACACACAGCTCATCTGCTTCCTTCATGCAGAGCTGAAAGGCAGTTGGTTACCTGCTTTAGCAGCAGCTTTCCATCACTTCAATGGAAACGGTGACTGAAACGGTCTCAGCTGCCTTTGCTATGATAATGGTGACGCTGGAAATGTTTTCCCCTCATCTAAATTTTGATTTTAGGGCACTCACAGTTGTATTTACTATAGACCAGATCAGCAGTGAACTCTGTCTAAAGGAGGGAATTTTTCCTGGTATTACAAAGAGAGAACTTTGAGCTTCTACAAGAAACACTTGGACGCCTCGCTGCTGGCCAGGGACGTGGGAGGCAGCTGTGGGGTACATGCAGGTACACCGTGCAGCTTTCTCTGGCTGTGATTTACCGCCAGTAGCATTTTTCTACTGGAAAAGCAGATCAGTATAAAATATGAGACAGAATAACAGCTCCGTAGTTCTAAACCCTGTGGGAAGGCACTGGGGTGCCCCTGCACACATCATCCCTGGAGACATCACAGTGTGTTGAACAGATGGGTGAGGAAGGATGCTGACAAACACACAAGCAAGTTCTTCAAAGGCAGGCAAGTACCAGCTGACTGCTTCTGGTTTTGAGTTGTTAAACACTTTTAGTAGCACTGAAGCTCCAAACTCAAATTGTTCATGTATGGCACAGCCCATTCTAACCAAAACTCTGAAAATATTATAACCCACTAATAAAATCCCATTAGAAAGTTTTTTCTGGTTTTAATAAATAAATTCCCATAGAAACAGAAAGTATTTACAATTAGATCAAAATTATGAATATAATTCACAAGAGAAAATGCTATTTTTTGAGAAAATGTTTTCTTATCCTCATAACAGTCATTTGTTCTAAATTAGTACATAGCGATTGTCCATTAAATGAACATTTTTCCCTTAAGACCTATTCTTGTAGAGAAGTATTTTAGGCAAAACTTCCTAACCATGATGTAACCATTCAGAATCAGAACATTTCTGTGATTAGTAATTCACATGAAAATTAACATTTTCCATGGCTTGAGGAAAAGATGACAAATAACCATCAAAATGTAAGAGAAGACAGGATGTAGGGAGAACAATAAATTTCATTAGAGCAGCTTATACAGAAAAGTATAGTCTTCGGGGCATTTGGTCCCTTCATCCTAGTAAAGGGTAGCACCTGTTACTGCAAACCTGTCTTCTCTGTTATCCGTAGACCATTGCGACCACCATTAAGCTACCACACTCAAAATAGGTGGATTGTACACATCTGCATTGGACTGAACGGCTTAAACACCACCACTGCTAACCTGCTACTTTCAAAAGTGTTACCACTTGCAGGGAAGTAGAATTCAGCTCTTTAAGTTCATGTGCTTCTTGGTTACACAGAAATTTTCCCTGTAACAGAGTCAGGAATGGAATTCCGTTGTCAGTGCGTCTCTTCCACTGCCCTTCCCAAGTAACGCTGACCATTGCTTACAGAACAACAGGCCCTGGAATTCTTCTTTATTGAAAACTAATTTTGAACTCTCATTGTGAGTGAGGCCGACGTAAATCTGGATTGTGTAAGAAATGCAGGTTCAGATTCATCGTTCTCGCTGTGTTTTATTATTAGGAATTATTATAGGAATTCAGTGTCGGAGCCGTGGTCTGTCTCAGTGCCAGTCTTTGATGCATCCTCCTACAGGAGGGCAGAACTCTGCAATTAAGGAGACGTTCTCCCACTACTGGCAAAGCTTGAAAGGGCCACTGTCCAGCGGAAACAACTTAAATCAAGGTGAGAGAGACCATTTTCTTTTGGATTGTAACACCCACAAGTTAGTGCACATGTAATTCCTGTCAGAATCTGATGCTAGCGTGACGTGTCTATCCTGAAATGTGCCAGAAACACACAACCTGGAGCACTAACATGCAATATTCCATTTGATTTAGGGCAATCATTTCTAAATTACCTGAAACGATCTCACCGTTTTAAACCTTGAGGCTGAATGATTCAATTCCCCAACCTTCCTCACGGACTGCTGACCATGGGCCCAGAGGGTGTCTGACAGAAGTCGTAGGAAACATTTTCAGGTGTAGAAGGCATGAACTTAAGGATTTGTTTTAACATTTGTCTCTGTCACCCTCTTTATCACAGAATTTGCCCCAACTGGCATTTCCAAGGTCTACACTGGGAGTAAGGCCATTTAGTGCTCCCTGAAGATCCAGCCTGCTCACATACACCGTTACATTACCTCTTGGTCCATTGAACTTCTCTCACTACATTTAAGGCACGGGTTTTGCTACATAAATAAATTACAGACATGGTGAGGAAGCCAAGGATATTCAATTGAGGACTGCTCCTTAATTTAATATACGTTATAATTAGTGATTTTTTTTCCAGCACTCCCTTTTTTGGTCCACCAGCGTGCATCACACCGCTTGACTTTGTCAGGAGTCACATTCACAAGCAGCAAATGTGGGCAGGCAAAGTGTGAACCTAAGGAAATCTCACACCAGTACTGAGGATGCCAAAAGAAGATTGTGTACGTAAATTTATGTTCTGCTAAATTTATTCACTCTCTAATGCTTTGCTCCCAGTGGAAATCTTAGGCGACATTATAGGGCAACAGATAAGATAATTAACAATCTTAAGAGCAGTGAACATCTCAGAGAGTTCTTGTTCCCAGAGATAAACAATGACAGCTCGGGTCAAGCTAACACAGCAGGCTTTCTCTTACAGATTCATGTTTTGAAGAATCAATTCAAACCTTGCTTTTGTTTGGGAGGAGTCACACTATTCTGGTGTTCCACGACAGCGTTGACTGAATATGCTGTTCGATGATATTGCGTCAAATAATTTGGGAAGGCCTCAGGCCAAGTGGTTTGTAGAAACCTGTTCCAGCTACAGACGCTGGAGGGTGGCTGGGAGCCTCGTTAGCCCTGGCTGCAGCGGCAGAGCAACCCCACTCAGACTGCAGCTCCACCTGCCTCAGCCCTGCAGGAGCAGCAGGATCAAAGACTCAGCATCCCAAAAGTGATGAGCAGCACATCTTCCTTAATTAATTCTTGAAATGGCACCTAGTTTTTGGGTTTGCCCACAAGTGATGGGCTTAACTGAGGTGTTTTTAAAGAGCTCTGTCAGTGTAAAATGATATTACAGCAGGCACAAAGATTGCCAGACTTGGCGTTTCTAACTTTTGCATTTTAACCTCTAATTTGTGATTCAATTTAATTGTTATTTTGCTGCTGCCTTGGGAGCACAAAATCAAACATAATACTTAAAACGTTTTCCTAGAAATGCTTAAGGAGAAAGATTTTTATTTTTAAGTTGAAAATTTAACTGCATGCTTAACCAAGTTCAGTGAAGCATCAATCATACTGGACAAGCAATTTTAAGAAATAAGGTAGTTCAAAAAATTAATTCTCAAAATACTGCCAACAATTTCATGATATAGATATTTTTAATATTAAAAGTAAATTGTAAATGTGTCTTTATAAACAATATGCATAAAATAGATCTACTATACTAAGCTCTCTCTTTTTAAATGCTGTTTCACAGTAATTTCTTAGGTATGCAAAGTTTTCCCTCAAAGAAATAGTGCAATCTGAAGAACATACATTATGTCAGCGGATTAAAACTACCATGTCATTAATATAAGTCTTTATAGATTTCTTGTAGGAGTGGATGAAGACTCATGTCTGTCTCCGTTTTCTTTATGATTTGCAACAGCTGCACGTGTTCCGTTACAATCTGTCTGAGGTCCGTCATTTTCTGAAGCAACTTTGCAAAGAGCTGTGACGATTCTGGGTGATTCAGCTTTAGCTGGAGCTCCAGAGCTTGCAACAGATTGTCTTGTATGTCTTCAATGGGCTTCACGTTTAACAAACCCGGCCGATCTAGGGAGAAAAATTGGGAGTTGTAAGCTTGTGAAGAATACGGAAATATCGCTCTCACGTATTAATTGTTAAAGATTTCTTAGTCTATCAAGCATTTCCATATGGCGCTTTCCGCGAGCTGTGTGACTATTTCTTAGTGTATTTATTTGTCAGATTTTACTAGAATTTGCTCATGGAAGTTCTAGAACCAGTCCTAGAGACAGCTCGAGACTTCGCACGCTGCACATCGGGACAGGTTTAGACAATGCTGCATGGTAAGCTGGGAGTGTTTATGGAAAGGCGGGGTAAGATAGAGTTGGGGGATAAACCGTCAGCATCAGGTGATTCACTTGCGGAAACGCTCAGATAGATTTGCATATAGTTGCTACCATTAAAAATGTTTCCTGCTAAGGTGGTTGCTAACCTATCAAAATAAAAAAAAGTCATAAATCCAACTTCTGTAGCCTTACCAACCTGGCAGATTCAAACCCCACAGGTTCAGTTCTCGTCCACGCCCAAGTGCCAGTCGCTGTTAAGAAGTGTCCTGACAGCTTTTAGCACCAGCCCCTCCGCTCAGGCACAGCTGCTCATGGCAGAGGAGGGCTGATGGATGCAGCTTATACAGAAAATGCCTTCTGGGCTCATGCCAGCAGCGAGTTCTCCTCCACATGGAGGAATCTGGGCTGGATGTTTACAACCATGCACGGTCACATCTGCGGGAGTCCAGGATTGGCTTTGGCATAGCTTATTCTTCGGCAAGAAGCAAAACCTGTCTTTTTTAACCGTCATTATCTTTCATAACAATAGCTGTTATTTCTGTCTGTCCCTAAATACCTTTTTAAGTGGTTACAGTTATTATTTAATATAATTTGTAACATTTGCTTTCGAACTTGAGGTAATAAATTATTTAATTCTACTGCCATGAAGGTTAATGCAGTTGCTAAACATTATTAAATCCTCACATATGATACTGACCACCAGTAATTTGTTGCTGTTAACTACGTTATGCTGGGTAATACATCCCGATTTTCAGAATACTCCATGAAAAAGTAAATAATTTAAATAACATTTGCTGTGCAGCTATGAAATTAATTTCATAGGTTGATGAATAAAAACTTAATTTTCTAAATTTATTTTCTAAAGGCAATAGTTTCATTTCAGAAAGGACAAGAGCTTTATCTATATTAAAATTTTTGAAAAATAGGCTGTTCTTTCCTCTCATCTTAGAAACGTTCCTGTGCATTCAGTTTTACCAACTCAGCTTGGCTTGTGTTGTGTACTAGAAAAAAGGTTCAGAGAAAACGAAACTTTTTATAAATACATCGGGGTTTTACTTCATGGAGAAAAAAATGCAGTGCAAATGAAAAGCCAAGTTGGCACGCAAACAAATGGGTATGCACAAGCCATGAACACACATGGGTCACCAATTAGGACAGGGTAGCTGACTCTCAAAGAGATGAGGTTTGGGGATAGTTTTTCAGATGTAGGAGTAATGAAAGTATGAACATGGAGCTCAATATTAGTTTGATGGTGGATATATGAAGTGACTGCTTTCAGATGTAGGGGACTGAACTCGGTGATCCCTTTGGTACTCATCTTAGGTATCTCATGCTGACAAGCTGTGCTTGTCTTGCAGGGATCACTTACTTATGATAATTCAACTGATAATACCTTAAAATACGGGTCAGAAAGTCTGCAAGTAAATATCTGCCAGTAGAAAATCACCTCCAAACAGATCCTTTTTATAATTTCCTTTGGCAATGATAGCAAGTCATTTTTAAAAGATACATAGATAATTTTTGATAAACTGTAGATATTTATTTTTAGATTACCTCAATACATTACATGTGCTACAAACCCCAGCTGCTCTCTGCTTATCTTTCAGTACTTGAAAGCTGCTCATAATTTTGGCTTTGGGCAGTGATAGCTTTAAATTTTACTTCTGTGTTGAACTCTGAACTAGCTGGGTATGACTCAGTGATATAAAAAATCAAAAAGCACAAAGACTACAGCCTTGATTTCCTCTGAGATTAATCTCCATTTTCCCCCTGCTTTTTTTATGGTGGGAATTTTTAGGGTGTGAGTTTTTTCAGAATTGAATCCCAGTTTGAACACTGTGCTCCCCAGCCCAACTTTGAAGTCCAGGAAGCAAACCCAGGAGATCAGTACTGAGATTGGAGCTCCCCAAATTTGGGTGCCTGGGTTTAACTGAAGTTCAGTGAGACTTATGCACCTAAAATCCTTGGAAAAACCCTGTGTAATGGTTTTATAACAACTCAGTGGAACCAGAGTAAGAAAAGATGACTGTGACAAAAGTCTAGGAGATCAGAAGATGCTATTTTCAAATAAGCCAACTCAAGAGGAAGGAAAATTCCCATTGAAGACAAGAGAGTCTTCATGAATGAGAACCTCAGGATATGAACATTATTTTTTGAGTGTTGACAGTTTGCTATACTTTCTCAGTAAAAAATTCTTACAGAGGAAGATGCTGTTTCTGTTCTGAGAAACATATCTAAACAACAACAAGGAAATAAGAGGCAAAAGCTTTAACACGCAGGTGTTACGGCATATTTCAATATACATGCTCCAGAGCTATTGGGTTACTGTAACAGAAGGTGTATTTTGTGCAGTAAGGAGCTCCAGGCAGACGTGGCTCGTGGCAAAAAATACAAGAGCAACAATTACCACTAAGCCTAGAGAGCAATTCAGGCAGCAACTGGGAATAAAGAGAGTGGGAATAACCAAGCTGTGACACTGTGGAGGAGGCCTTCAAAAAGGCCAAGTGAGACCGAACTGCTGTTTGAAAGCTCACAGGGAAAACTGCAGAGGGACTTGGTGGGAAAGGGGAAAACAAATACAAATGAGTCGTAGCAGGACATTCTCATGGTGCTCTGAAATTCGGTTACAGAAGGACAGAGGTGAAATGATTAAGGTGAGAGATAACCAAAAGTGAACTGGATGCCATTTTTCAGCCTCTCTGCAGATTGTTGGTTGAAGTTTGGCTTTTTTGTGGTATTAGCACCCTGCCTTTTATCCATTCAGCCTGCGCCTAGAGACCACCCCACCGCTTCTGTTATTGCTTTTCTTTAGTCAGCTCCCTAGGTTTTCGTTTGTTGTCATATGGCTGCTCCGTTGGGTTTGAAAATTCTGCAGGTAGCTGGTCTAAGTAAAGAAATGTTCACAGCCACTGGGCAAGGCCCCTCGGTTCGACTGTCAGCAGTGTAACTTGGTGTAAATTGGAGTTCTGTACTATCTCAGGGGAAAGCATGCTGTTTGTTTATCTGCTTACATATCTGGATGCTTGTCTCATGTTCCTAACAATAATTACATTTTTTTCTGTTCCTCACATATGAAATTGCCACCTGCATGCTTTTACCCATACCTTTCTATTTTGTTATCTTGGAGTCTGCGTTTAGATACGCGTTCTAAAGCCTTAATATGATAGAAAAGGAAAGGATATGGCTGACTGAAGAGCTGTGCTACTTGTTTTGCTGAGGCAGATGTGACTCAGCACTTTGTCGGTTTTCTTCAGACTGTCACATGCATTGTAGTCATCAGGATTTTGGTCCAAAGCCCTCAGCGATTATCTGCAGGTCTTGCTCCAATTAGGAAGCATTTCTTTGTTCTAGCAGGTTTGCTACAGCAGGATTTGTGTAGCAGTCAAATGTAAACTATTTCTTGGTACCATCCAGTGATAAAACTTCCAATTTTGGGTATCAGATTGTAGCAAAATTATTAAATTTAGAATTTGAACAAGCAGCAGTGATTCATGGCTCAAAATCTACTGCAAAGAACAGGCTCAACCAGTGAAGGTAGCAACATTTCTGAATTCAAATAATGATCTGACTGCATGCTGATGAGCAGACTCCGTGTCTTTAAAGGTATACCCTGCTAACAATTCCCAAACACACAGCATCCTCAGCACTGCAGAAGATGATGTACAAAAATTCAAGTCCATCCATGATATGTAAACATGCTACAAAATTACGCTTTGAGCTTTTTCTTTACTTGACATCAAACTGCTTGAGTGAGTTTGCTCTGTTTATAAATGAGGATTGTCCCACTAAGGCTTGGACGATTATCTTTCCTGCCCAAGCGCAGATATCCAACTTGTTCTCCTTAAACCTTCTTATGACAGACTTCATTTTCAGCTCAGCTATTTTTGAGATAATTCAGGTTCTTTGACAATGGCACTCACAAGAGGCTGAGGATATGCCTCAGAGGCACAGAGGAATGCCACAGGGAGGAAAAATATCTCCTTCAAAAACAATTTCCAAGTCTCATTATATCCAAGTGTATTTTTGAAGTTACTGTAAGTAAAAGAATGTTGTAATGAGAGTTCGGCACTGCTGTAAGGCATGAAGCATTTCTTTTGTAAAAGCAAGGTAACATCCTGCTGCTCTGTCTCATCAGCATTAAATTCAGAATACTCTTAATTTGTTCGCCATTTACAGTATTGCTTTAAAGCACAATATACCAACAACGAAGAACAACTCTGCAGCTTTGTAATAATGAGTCCCGAGTAACATTTGGAATCATCGAGACAGAGCAAGGCTGCACTGAACAACTCAGAAACAATAAAATAATCAACTGTGGAAGTGAGAGTACTTTCATTTTGTTGCTATTACAGCTCATTTGCCAGCTTCTTATTACTGTTACGTGGGCACTTTGCCTTTTTACAGATAACGCAAAAGCAACTGTTTGAGTATGAAAAGGCTGAAGAGTTTTATAGGGCTCGTGGCACATTCCGAACACTTACTACACAATGAAAAGCTTTCTACGTGTAATGTTCCAGCTGGAATTATCTTTCTCTTTCCCTTCTCTCTTCTTCTTTTTGGAGCTGCGTAAGAGACAGCACCCGTGGAGCCAGCAGAACTATAATAACATAATTCCGCTAGGCAATGACAGATTCACTTAGAATTAGAGAGCTTGGCTGGGAGCTTTTTTTGTTTCACAAACTGGTTTTCTTCTTAAGATACTTGTACACAGGATTTCTTGAAGTGACTTAAATATTACAGTATTCCTGCAGCTCGTGAAGTCCTTGAGGGAATTTGTACTGGTTTTGAAATCCTGTTTTCAATGAAATCATCCTGGTTTACTATTCATATAGTTCTTACAGAAATTCAGAACATAGGTCTAACAGAAACAAAGCAGCTGAGACAGCTGAGAAATAGCGTTTCAGTTCCATCCCCCGTAGGATACTACAGTCCCACAGAATGCATGCAGTTCAATATACAGTGTATCTGACTGACAATGCAGTGATAAAATTGTTCTCTAATAGGTAGCAAAGCTTAATTGTTTCCAAAATATAAACTCAGTTTATATAAATAGCTCTTAGGCTTTTCTTTGGGGAAAAAAAAAGATTTCTGAACAATGATACTGAGAGATCTTTGTTATCGAGAAATTAAAGGATTTTTTCTAGAAAGGTCCAATTTATATTTATATGGATTTATATATTTATGTGGATTTGCTTCAGAGTTATTTAAGAACTAACTATTAAAATTCAAGTAGTTCTTTGCAGATCTCTGTTTACAAATTATTCTTAAAAAGAAGACATGTTGATAAATCTGGTTTGGTGCAGTCAATTTGTTTTCTGTGGATCACGGTCCTCCTGAGATCTAAAATGTAAGATTAGTTACATCATACCTATTTCCTCTAATATAAACCAAGCACCACTGAAGCATAGCAGGCCTGGCTTTGAGGACTGAGTGTTCCCTTTTTTCAGTTAAGACTGGATTTTGAGAGGCCTGTTTTTCATCTGTCCAATTTCATTATATTAGAAAATGCAAAATATTGGCATGTTTTGTGTAATGCCCTAACAGGCTTGTATAATTTCTCCTCCCTCATCAAAGCCAACCAAAACCATAACAGTAACATATTTTCCCTTTCCGAATTAATTCAGAGTCCTCGGGGATGATTGTGTTCAAAGGTTCGCACAAGAAAATGTCTTCTGGGGACTGTACTTGTTTGAAGTGGATTTAGTTTGTCTAATAACCCGTATTTTAATACCGCATTTGTACTGAATGAAACACAATGCCAGAAGTAATTGTACGTGATTTTAAACGAAGCTATATGTAACCACGTACACTCAACAGAACGTTTTTGGAACAATAGTGTGTAGTTGTTTTGTTTGATTGCTTAAACATAATTTAATAACAAAATACTCAGCATTGCTCTGTGGAGGATCCGAATTCGGAACATTCAGCACATTCCTCCCATTGATATCTGCAATGTCGTTCTCAGCCAAAACACACACGAATCAGTGGGGTAAAATTTCCTTTGTGTGACACCACTAACTGGGTGTTATGAGCCCAAGTAAAAGACCTTCAACCGATTTGAAATGTATATCTGGTATCTCAGAGTCTTGGTGGAAAGGTTTCTAAGTGCACCAATTCTGGGAGGCAGACGCTAATTGACAAATACAATAGCTACATCACCTCAGCATCAGATAGAACACACTGACTGTCTTCAAAAAAGCTGGAAGTTTGGTGTCTTTTGTAAGGGAGTGTTAGAATGGATGTAGTCTCATACCTGGGCTTTCACATTTGTGCTTTGCTCAAAGCATAATGCAAAACCATTAAAAAATACAGAGCAGCTTAGTAAATCAGAACAGAATAGACACATAATGCCTGTTTTTCTCGGGCTTTAGGAGACCATTGTCTTCCCAAGAAACGCATTCTCCCCCCCAAACACCTTTAAAGGCAAAGAAAATGTTGCAGAGAGTGGAAAAACAAGAACAATAAAAAAATCCCTACCATAAAGTCCTGCAAGCCAAATGCTGCATATATTTTGAAATTGTTATGGAGTCAAAGCTATTTGTGTACAATTAGCAAGCCACACAATCTAATTGCAGGTTTAAAAAATCCTCATGCAGAATTTTAACTTTTAGAAGCCCTTGCCAGTGAAATTCCACCCTTCCTGTTTTCCGAGAGTCCTGATTTTGTTTTCAAACTAACTGAACTGCTGATTCAGCAAGCATTTCTAGCTCTGTCATTAATATCAGGTCATTTACATTTTCAGTTTCTGCCTGAAACTGAAATAAAGGCAAACAATATAAAGAAAATGGAAATATAATAAGAATAAATATATATTTTTAAAAATTATATAAATAAATAAAATATAATAAAAATAATAATAATAATAATAAAAACCCCTAATAAATAAACTAATTCTGACCTCATAGTGCTAAGCACGTTCCTGTTTAGACAGGAATTAGAAGTGTCAGTTCTATTATATACAATATAATAAATAAGGCAGCTTACCTCCGCTTAGAATAATGACAGCTATAAATATTGCCAGGTCACTGTCATCTAATTCCAGTGCATTGAACTTCACAGCAAACTCAAACTTGGGCTCCATAAAGTCACAAAAAGGTTTTCTCAGGCTCTTCAGAAACTCCCGTGTCATGAATCCTTGTCCATCAGATACAAGAACTCCATCTTTATTCATCAGAGAAGCCAGGAGAGTATATATGATCTCATGGACCCCATATTTCAGGAGAGTTACTTGATCATTCAGGTCAAGATTCACAAAACCTGGAATGTTCTTGGCAAATTCTGTGATCTCCTGCACTGCCTCCACAGAGCGAAACTGGCACCGCTGGAAAATGCGAATTGCAACCTCTTTGTTCTCCTCCTGCAGCGGTGACACGTGCTTGCACTTGATCTGATCTTCTCCCATCATTAAAGAGTTCATGTCATAAATAACGAATGGCTGCAAAAGGGAAAAGACATTTTATTTTCACATGCCCTTTCTGTGAACGTTTGACTCCTGAGAAACTGAAGCAGCATCCAGAGGTACAACTCATCAGAAAACACGTGGAGATGGATAAGGAATGTATCAAGGGAAGCTGACCCAAGAGAGCGAAACCTTCACAAACCTATTAAAGCAAAAACGCTCACAGTGTGAAAATGATTTACAGAAAAGGATGAGTAGTTCATAAGGACTTTTCACGTGTTGTGGGAATCCACACTCCAAAAGGGGGATAAGGAAAACAAGTTTAAAACATCCATGAGTTTTGTGGGTTTTGTTTTCTTTGTTTGGGTTTTTTTGTTGTTGTTTTTGTTTTTTTCTTTTACAGAAGTTCTGTAATACCAGAATTCAAAGCTTGCAATGCTTCTTAACAAAAGATTAAACTGAATTTTACTGGCTTCTGTAAAACAGAATCCAGTAAGTGACAGTGACATGTTTGCACTCCTGATGATAGAACTTCTTTTTTATAGAAAGACAAAGTACATTCACGTTTTGATTACTTCACATACTGTCATGTTCTTTTCCAGGTCTATCTTTCTAGAAAGTGCTGCAAGAAATACCAACTTTGTGGTACTGATTATCTGATAAATTTAACCTTTTGCTGTAAATTCCTTTAAAATTAACAAAGTTAGGATATATCGAAACTCAAACAACTTGTCAATGGGGAAAGAAAACACAAATAATGTGATCCAAACTACAGCAGCACAATTCAGAAAACAAGAATGAGTCTGACTGGGAAACAAACTCAACTGGAATAAATCAATTTTGAAAGCAGATTAGAAAAAATGGTGCCAGGAAAACTTGCGTTAGGATCTGGAAGCAATCTGTTTCAGAATGTGCAGAAGAAGCTCCTGGTTATAAAGAAGTGGTTAAGTGAGAATTTCTTGGTCTTGTCTGAAGAATCTTGTCCTTAGAGGATAAATGACTACGTAGTTCACTACTGCACTGAACAAATATGTACTGATATTAATAGATTTTTTAAAATACTTGATTGAGTAATTAAAATATAAGGAACTATACACCAGCAACTGGAGTAGAGGAACACATTTCTTCATTTAAGGTCCTTTAGGATTACAGATTCTGATACCTTATTCATACAGGTGCTCACTCTCATGGTTTTATACTCACTACATGCTGCAAAACATATTCAAAAATACCCCAAGCCTTCCTATACGTAGTCAGTGGTCCTCTCCCACAGCAACACCTCTGCAAACTCCTGAAATTCTGTTCCTATTTGATTGAACCAGTTTTGAAGTCTGTCCAGTACTAAATTATTACAGAATTTTTAAAACTGAAAGCAGCTGCATGGTTTAGAGTCTGGTGGTGCCCTCTGAGGACATTGCCCACCCACCAGCTAGAGGTCCCCACTCCCATCTCCCATGGCTCTGCAGATGGAGGTTGGGAAAGTGGTTGGCCGTCTGTTTCAGGCCACGTCAGACAAGAAGCTCCAACCCGCTATCACCGGGGAGGGATGAGAGCTGACAGCTTTAACTGATACAGCTGCTTGGAAAAGAGGTCCTATCCATGAACTGAAATAACAGTATCTGCACAAGAGGATTTCGGCTCTCAAAATGGCTTTGTTAAATCAATATTTTCTGCTTACAAGAGCAGCGAAAGTAGTGCTGTCACTTTGGCAGTGACCACAGGCTAACACAGCTCCAGATCACGGGATTCGGTTAAATAGGTACGACACTATTTTACCACTTGCTCTAGGATTTCAGTGTGGAACTGGAAGAATCAACACACTGCACTGAGAAAAGCCACGAGGATAAGGTATTTTTCAAGATGTAATGCTATTTTGGCAGCAGAAAAAACATTTCATATGTAACTGTATGTAGGTGCACGCACACATGTGCAACAGGAAGACCGTAGAGGAGGCTTTTAAAATGCATGTTTTAGTAGGTCATTCCTTTATTTTCTTTCTAGAAAATCTTAAGTGGGAGCAGAAACAGTCATCTATTCCATGCACGTACATGTGCTTTAGAAAGACTACATTATGCAACTGGCCTACTGACGTTAGAAGATGAAAACCAAGAAAGAGTTCAAAATAGCTGAAGAAATTTCTAATACAAAGACTCAGATGAACTTTGTGAACAGAATCTTACGCCAAATGAGCGCTGTATGTCCCAGAAGAGGACAAGTTAGTAATTTTAGTTCTGACGTGCTCACTTAGCACATCCAATCACTTTCAATTAATGCAGATGATATAACAATTAAAAAATAACATAGAGTTAAGCTCTGCCCATAGTTATCAGCTTGATCTCCCAGAGCACAAAGTCTGTTACCGTTCAAGTAACATAAAAGTTGTAACCATTAAATACTGAGCGTCACTTTCAGTGTTATTTCTTAAAAAGGTTTGAACACTTGCAGCAACCAAAAGCTGAATTTTACGTGTGTTGTTTTATTGCTATATTCCAGTCTGGCAATGTTTTACAACTTTCAACCAAAACCAAGAAGGTCACTGGTGGCATCTGATATATTTCCTGCAGGAGTCTGGCATCAGTGTAACTTTCAGACCTGACCAAGCTGCGTACTTGGGACATCAGAAACAAACTTCCCAGGTTTCTAAACACACATCTGGAGAAACAGAAGACGAGAGCACCACGGGAAACCCTGCCCAAACTTCTGGCATGTTCCAGAGCGGGCACAGTAGGAAGCTCCAGAGAAAAGGAGCAGGCCTCCCTGTGACATTTTTGGGATGAAGAGGAGTAAACAAATATATAACTACACCCCACACTTCTGTTTCTCAACGCACTGAAAAAACCTAAATTGCAGTACTAATTCTCTCCCAGTAATCTATGTTTCTGATATAGAGAAGAAACTGCAGAAGGACTTGGAAAAAGCAATGACCCCCAAGTGGACTTGATGTATCAGCTTTCTGCAGAATAATTAAACTCCACTAGTTCAAACTTGTTATACTCCATGACAGACAGTTATTCAAATTTTAAGCGTCTACTGTATCTGAACTTTTCATGTGGGGCTACAACCAAATTAGGGACAACATTTAAATTATGATTTTAACTGTCTTTAAAGGAAGAGAACCTAAAATACTTCCAAATTCTTTTCTGTCTTTGAAATTATTAAAGAAAACAAAATACAGTCTCTGTTGCAATCCTGCTAATAAAATTTCTGCTGATGATTCTAGAAAATATACCAAACAGAAGTTTTGGAAAACTACTTTGCTCTTCAGTTATTAAAATAGCAACACATTTTAAAACCTACCATAATGATCAGATCTTATTTATCCTCCTTCTCACTGATACAGAAGACTCTTATGCATTGCCAGTGAAGATTCCAAAGCAATACACAAATACACATAACTCTATTTCTCAAAGATTTTTCTTGTATTTTCTCCTAAAATTCAAATTGCACCAACACAGGACAGTGATCTGATCCAAGAAAGCCCAGTTAAATGCAGGAAGTCACCAGAGCATCATAAGAATAAGTATCATAGTTAAGGCTAGCGATGATGTTAGTACTGGGAATCATCTGACACTCTTGAGAAAGAATATTCCTTTGGGTACAGCAACCACTGATAATATGCAATGATACAATACAGCAACCAATTCCTGACAGCTAGATAGCCACCTTAAACAGATAGTGTGGAAGATAACCTTTGGTAAAGGAGAAGGAAAACGGGAAGAGCAGATCAGAGAATACAAAAAGGTTAAGATGACCTTCAAATTCTTGTACTGGTTTCAAGTATTTTATTAGGTGAACTTGGAGTTTTTTCAAATACTGTTTACTTATCCTATCTAAAAACATTTCCTGTGTTTCAGAGACAGCTTGAAATATGTAACTGCCAACAGCAAAGTTGTTTTTTTTTTTTTAAGATGTGTTGTCAATGTGGTAAATCATTTACTCAAAAGAAAGAAAAAAAACCAGAGGGAACTAACTGATTTGTCTGTCGTCTTTCCTGTCAAGATCGCCCTCGCCTTGGCTTTGGTCAGAGGGAAGGACTTTATGTATGAGTCATATAAATGCTTGGCAAGTGCTCGTAGATCAGCAGATTCAGGGTTTAACTGGTCGATGTCGCTGGAAATCTCTGCCAAGAGCTTCTCCTTCTCCGCTTGTGGCATTCGCCCAAACCTGATGGCTGAAGAAGATGACAAGCAATTACTATAGCTATAGTTGCACCTAGAAAAGCATATTTGAATAGCTTTTTATGTCACCTTTTGATATGAGCTCTTGTAGTTCTTATTAAAATGGTACTTACGCAAGTAAGAAAAGGATTATTTTCTCCAGTAATATAGGCAAAACAACTGAAGTGCTTCAAAGAAACGTAAACAAACAAATCTCCAAGAGGAAATAATCTGTGTGCCCAAACAGTAAGATTACAGGATTTCACTTGGAAATGCAAACCTACTGTCAGCTCACCTGACAGAGTTGGTGAAAACCACTGACCCTACCTCCAATCTAAATAAAATGTAAAGAATCTTTAAGATATTAAAATTCTGTTGGCTTAGGGTAGGAACCACCTCTCAACCTCATATTGGTTTGGGCAAATCACCATATGGATCTCAGATTCTTCATTTGTTTAGAAACAAAACACTCGCCTTGCAGGAATAAATTCCTACAGAGTACAGCAGAATTTAATGCAGCAAGTGGGATAAAACGTTAGCATAAGAATTAAGGAATGAGCAAGAAGGTTGTGCAGGGAATAAAAAAGCCAGAAAAGGCTGTTCTTCATGGTAATTCTATGTGCACAAGTACAGACAGAACAGGAAAATGTTCTACCGAGCCATGCGATCACAGAACTGCTCAGCACCAACGTAAGGCGGCTGGACACCTGGGATTTTTACACCTATGCACTTACTGCCCAAGACACTGGTTATTCATGTGGGGGCTGACTTGGAAAATATTTCAAGTGAGTCATCAAGATCAAGTCTGATTTATCATAGGATGTTTCAGTAAACAGAATTTATTTTATTTTATGAAAACAAAACAGAACAAAGAGCAACAAAAGAAAAAACAGAAGAAGAAGAAATAAAGGTTTGCATTTGGCCTTAGGAGGAAATAGAAATGCTATAACTATTTTTTTAGTGATGAGGGGCTTCCCTGGACAAAAGTGCTGTTAAGGTCATAGATACGAATGACTATACTAAGGACAATTATTTTGGAAACAATCAGCAACTTTCCTTTTCGAGTTTGCTTGCAGTGTGCTGATGGACAAAAATGACATGTTTTTTAAGAACAAATAATTGTGCTAGAAAACACAAAAGCCCTCATTTGTCATATACTGTATTTCTTGATCATTTCTCTTACCTTGTGGCTGTAGAACAAGGTTGCTTAATTTTGCTACTGTACTACACTTGTTTTTCAGCAACTTAGTCTCCAAACTTAGTCTTCTGTGTGCTGATTATTTCATATTTGCTTGGGTGTTCTTAGAGTTAACAGATCAGAATAAAAACCATCATGAAAGGAAATCTAGTTCAATAGGTACAAAAGAATATATTCTATTTTTTTTTCCCCTATATGGTCTGTTGCCGATAACTTTTTTACACGGGCAATTCTGAATAATTGCCAACTGGTATTTGTTTTGGATCTTATATATACCACGGCTTATATATGTTTTCTTCTCTCTCATGGGAAACCCCAAGTATTCTTAATCAGCTACTAACAAGAGTTTTGAGAAAGACATCCCTGCCCTCATTCCTTCTGAGAGAAAACTATTTAAAGAAAAATTATTAACTTCATATTTGTTTAGATGACATTGTATAATGGCTCAGAGACTGCTACTGTTCTGTAAAGCAGTAAAGTGACTGGATGGTCATGGTAAGTTTAGTGATGTGAAATAAATGTATATCAAAGAAAAGAAGAGTGAATATTTGTACTTGGTGTAATCTAACTAAAAAAAAATCTGCCTAACTACAATGGAATTAACTCAGTTACATCTGCTTCCAGGAACACTGTGAATCAAGACCATTGTGTTGTTTTAATTTTGCAGTTAAAACGGATTTTCTCATTATTAAAAATTCTAACTTGTAGTTAACAGAAGTTAGTTGAGGGTTTTTTTAAAAAAAATCCAAATGTATATGATAACATTGATAACATTAAACCCATAACACTAATATCTGCCTTTCAGATATTCTGGAAGTTGTAAAAGGAATTAAGTATAAGTATTTAATGAAGTAAATAGAGGGAAAACTCACTGAGAATATTGTAGAGCATTTACAGATTTTTTTTTTTCCTGGTACTTTAAGGACTGATTCAATAAAAATAATCACTCTGTTGTCAATGTAATGAAGCTAAAATATATTATTGCATACGTATTACAAGAAGTTGGTATGGAGACAGCACGTATAAGTAAAATATGGGGTCAAGAAGGTGTTAAAATAATAATATAGCTAATAAAAGCATTAAATTAAAAGTCCATGTTGAACAGTGCAGATATACATTTGTCAAATTCATATTTTCATTGAAAGCTATTCTGTTTTTACTAAAACTGGTTTCAGATTTCATAGTAATTTAATAAATCTGTGACATTCATAGGATTATGTTCTGTGATTAATTTGTCCACTTTTCAAATGTGCATTTTACAATAGCTTCATCAATGGAAAAAATCTTGTGATGCTTTCAATGCTTCTGATTGGCTTCTTGCCAACAATTTCCACTCCTCCTCATCCTCTTTTTTTGAGGAAGAATTTGCAAATCGAAGGCCTATGAGAAGCCTAGCAAGACTTCTCAGACGATTATCATGGATCTTTTAAGCTGGAAAGAAAGCAACGCCAACATGAGCCTCACATAAAGGACTGTTAATAAAAAAGGGAGACCAGTGTTGTCCATGTCTATAAAATGCTGATCACTTCCAGAAACAGATGGAGTGCAATTTATTACAGGCTAAAGACTTGTTAACACATCGTAAGAAACAGCTAGGAGCTCTAAGGTACACGTCCTTTGAGAGATTTCACCATCACATCAGGAACTGGGTGCTCGGGGCCAGAAAAACGTTTTGTTGTGATAAATCCTAATTGTAAACTATTCTGATATTTTATAGGGAACGCACTATAACATTATATATAACATCTTATTATGTTTTTACAACAAGTTATGAACCCCTAACAGCTTCATGTGAATTCTTTAAGCTCATTCTATAAGCACAGTAACTCTAAGTATGATGGAAACGGAGCCTGACCCAACACCAGTATGAGACAGGATTCTCTCGTGGCCTGCTCTGGAGAGCGGGCTTTGCGAGTTCATAATCTGGAATCCCACTGGCATAAGACTCTCTTTCATTGAGGTTATTTTTACAAACAAGAAATTGAAAAAAGGACAGAATATTGCTTCCCCTTCCTACGTTTTAACACTAGCTTACCTCGAATAGTTTATACGCTTCCCTAAAGCATTAAAAACAATAGGAATTTATTTTCTTTTTTTCCACCTTTTTTCCCCTTCTGTTCCCCCCTCCCCCTTTTAATCAAGTATCCAGTGGAATATTTTTGATGATATACCAGAGGGTATTTTCCACCTATGACACTGATTACTGAAATAGAATTCTTTAACGTAGAGATCTTTAGTGAAGAGATCGGGAATTTTCAGAACAGAGGCTGTTTTGCCATCACAGAATAACTGACTAAGCTGGATCATTGTATTCTTTTAAAGAACAGGAACCAGGCTGGTAACAAACATCTTGCTAGAAATCCTGACACTGGGGAATGTGCTAGTGCCTGCTGTTTTCAAGTTTGCCAGAGTTAAGGAGGATATTCTCTTTCTTAAAACTTATGGCAGTTTTCCACATAACCGTACCCACTTTCTGCTGCATGGCTGCTGCCAGCATAGAACAGGTTGACTTTTGAGTACAAAACAACAGCATTGGACTTACACTATGTTTTCTCAGCATGTCCCATATTCTATACCCTGATTCCTGTACAGTGCCTCCTGTCTCCTGTCCAAGAGTCTCTTGGAAAGTAAATTACAGTATTTGTGCTGGCAATTTGGTATTGTCAAGCAACACATTGTTGATAGCTCCCTGTTAAAAGTTTACCGTAGCACTGCTGTGGAGTTGATTATAAACGACAACTCGCATTGTGTTTATTTCTTTAATGGATAAGAATGCCTAAGGGTGTTCCTGAATCACGGTTCTGGTGTGCCTATCAGGAAAATGATACTGAGTTATCTTTGCAAAGCAGCCATGCTTTATAAGCCCTAGTGCTTCTCATACAAAATTATTTCCATTAATTTAATGAATGCACTGAAATTCATCATATACTGAACATCTCATGTACTGTTAGTAGCTCCAGAGTTCTTTCACTTATCATTTATGTTTTGTTTGCTTGTATACGGATTTTCCTGAAAAGTACTTTGAGATCTCTGCATGAGAAGTGCTATAAAACCCAAATACTATTTATTTATTTATTACTTTGCTATTTGTTTCAGTACTCTTCCTTGTTGGAATCGTGTCTGATTTTTTTGTTTCCAGGTGTTTGAGAATTTGTATAATTTTTATTTATACAGTCAAAAAACCCTGTGAATGTTCACGTTTAATCAGAGCATTGTCTTCACTGTGCTCAATTTTATGAAGGCAAGCATCCTTACATATAATTTATTTTGGAGTTAAAGCCCAAAGAGGTGAAGGAACATTATATATATCAATTGATACATGATTAAAGCTACACAGAAATTTGTTCTCCGTTTTCAAGGAATATTTGGCATGGGGCCTCATGATGATAATTTTTCTACTATGATCAGATTCCTGGATTCTTTTTTTAAAAAAGACTATTTTTAAATTCCTTCTGTGTAATTGAATAAGGTAAAAAACAAAACCACAAACAACAAAAGAAATAAGTACGGTTGCCAAAGGTGACAGGAAGTCATATAGCAAGTCTGTAAAAATGCCAAAATGACTTTTATAGAAAATCAGCACACATGCTGTAATACGGTAAATAGGTTAAGAGCATTAACTTCTATTCGTGAATGCGTGCATGCCGCATTCAGAACTGAGTTAGGGATAACAAACAAAGCTTACTCATAGTGCAGAAAGCTATTGCATCAATGTCAAATGAGTCCAAACTACCCATCGTTATCAGAGAACGCGCTAGCTGATTAGCTAATCAAAGCGGTAGAGCCGGGGTTATCTCTCAAACAGCTGTCGCGGGTCTAACAACCCACTTGAGCGGCATCGCCAGCTATCGAATCACAGGCCCCTCGGCTCAGCAAAACAGCCACTACAACAGCAGCGTTTGTGTTCAGGACCAGGTCGTCTTCTAACTGCACAAACTGACTTCACCGAGCACGGAAATGAGATATTTCTGGTTTCTGCACTATACAAATCCTTACGGTGTATCTTGTCACCTGCCATCGTAGTATCAGACTTCTACATAAAATAGTCAATAATGAAATTCCTCAGGAAATCCTGATATTTTCTCGCGTTTACTGTGTGAAAACTGTGCTTGGGGTAAAGCTTGTTATGCATCTTTATTTTTGTAAGGATTGTACATTTTTTAGCAATCTGTCATTTCTGCATGTGTTTGATTCTTTCTAAATGTGTGGGTTTAGGACAGGTTAATAGCAGTGGATCTTTTATGATCTACATTTAAACACTGTTCCTATTTCATGAAAATATGTGCCTTGGAAGATTTCTGATGTCATAAATTAATTATGAGAATAGTGTTTCTAAAAATAAGGTGATCAAGGCCCAAAAATATATTTTAAATGTAACAATTTGTTAACAGCATAAAGTTAGAGAGTTGTGAATCAGACATTCCTACCTTATAATTTGATAAACAAAAAGATAGTTTTCAAATTTTTTATGTTTACAATATACTTATAAATATTATATTAGTTCAGTAGATTCTGTTCAGTGTTTATTAACACTGCTGGCAAAATTTGGGGGAAAACCTAATTTTGGGAACTAGTGTAGCAGTTTCTTTTTGGAGAAGTCATCATCATTTTTAGGGGACAAAAGTTGGGAAAAGGTCAGGCATCAGGAGATTTATGGAAGGAATTTGGAAAGTGGGATTTTGTGTGCAAGGAGAAGTAGGAAGGATTGATGATACTTACAGAGCGTTAGGGTGAAGAAAGAAGAGTTCAGAGTTAACACTATTTATGGTGGTTGAGGAAAATTTAAAGGATGGGTGGCATGGTATTCTTTCTCCACCTCCCTCTCCTGGGACCCTGGCCTCATCTTCAGTTTCCCTGGACCACTTATCCTCCTTGCTACTCTACCTTCTCGCTACCCTCACAGCAAGCCCAGCTTCCTTCTCTCCTGGGAGCCTGGACGTGGATCAAGGCAGGATCTGGAGGGGACTGAAGAGCAGGGACAAGCCAGCAAGCTGGTGTAAAAATATGGCTCACTGCTCGTGCTGCAGGGGCAGAGGAGGTTCACATGGCAATTTCTTTCTCAGTAATAGAAGATTGTGCAAGTTTGGGCATGTGCCTGCAGCTGGAACATATGATCGTGCTCTCTTTCCTCTGGCAGTTGTTTATTTACTGACATTTACGGTATTCTCCAAGTGTCAGTGATACAAAACTAATAGTGGCTGTAGTAAGGCACTACATTATATTCTTTACCTTCCTGCAGAAAAAATAGAATATTCATCCTTAAGCCACATTTTACAGCTTGCAGAAGTCACTGTGCTATTCTGTATAGTACTCTTCTGACTGTGTTTATAGATCGTTTGGGGACTCATTTATGCTTTAAAAGTCTCTAATCTAAACAGCTTCTTACACAGGAAAACACCAGATAGAGCCAGGGTGGATACCTGCCTGAGCTTATTGGAGGCACATGCCTAGATTGAGCAATTCACTGCTCCCAGCCCTGACAAAAATGGCATACAACCACGTGTGCTCTTTTCCCATTACAGGAGCTGGTTTTATAGAAATAGTACTTTTAGTAGAAGAGAAAAAAAATAATGAAATTTCTAAAACAAAAGAACGAAGCTTCTGCTTACAACCTGAGCAATTAAGGGTTAAGCACTGAGCAGCACTGTGGCTAGAGAAGGAAAGAAAACAATATTCAAAGCATGAGAACACTACAGTCTTTTTTAACCTTCAGCCAAGTGGTATGTAGCGTTTATACGTGAAAAAATGTGGCTGTAGCTGCTAAGTGTCTTCTTGCATTCCCCATTTTTTTAAGGGCCCTGCTTATTTTGCAATATTATATCTATGCAAGGACAGTCATAGATTGGAACCCTCAGGCACAAATGATCCACATCCTGATTCCAAGTATTTAAAGTTCAGATAATTTCACTACTTAAATGGATGAATTTTAATCTGTAGATGTAACAAAAATGTATCTCAGTGTCACTGAAAACATCCAGTCGCATTTCTGCATGCTTCTTCATATAGACCTGTGTGTTCAAAGGTGAAATTCACGGGTTTTTTTATAAAGGTGTTTGTTTATAAATGGTGGAGGAATGAGGGGTTTGTTTCATGCAATGTAATGTAACCGGAGTGGGGAAAAAAAGGCAAATGTAGAAGGCAATAATTGCATATAAACACGACTAACTACTTCAGGACATCATTTAGTAGAGACACAGTGGTGTTGGGCTGATGGTTGGACTTTATGATCTTGGAGGTCTCTTCCTTAATCATTCTATGATTCTAACTCCCCGTTAGCTGAACTCACGGTGAGAGCAACTGAAAGCATTCCTTCAGGCCCTGGGACAGCTGGCTTTGCCCCTTCCTCCTCTCTATGCATCCCCTGACTCCCATAACCATGACCCCTGATGGGGCCACAGCTCCTGCCTTGACAGTGGCTAACCAGAAAAAAATGGCAGGTGAAATGTTAAATTTAAAAATATTTCTTGGGCTCTTCATGTTACTAAGCCAAAGAGAACGGTCTTGGCCTTCCCCTTCTTGATAGAACTGCACATGGTTCCCATTGACATAATTGGAAGCCGTGTTGCTAGGCTATGAGAGAATTTGGCATGCACCTTGAAAATAATAATAATAAAACCTACTGAATTACTATAAAAATACTCACAGTAGCATTTCAAAATTAGATTTATTTTTAAGTGTTACTGTTGCATCCCAGGAAGTTGAAAACCATATTTTCTATTAGCAAAACATTTCCCATACCACTTTACATTCAGTGCATGTATTAACTTTGCAAACCAGAGTTAAGCTTTCCTCCTGGGGACAGAACACTCATTTTTTTATATTGAAAATAATGAAAGTTCTAAAAAAACCACAGAGAAATTATTTTCCCAGTCATGTTTGCAATTCTTTACCCTTAGAATTACATAAGTCCCCATGTTATGACATTTAATTCCTGTTTTTACTCAACTTTGCCAAAGCAAGGCCACAAAGAATCTTCGTTATGTCTTTCTGTCCAAACATTTGTAAGTATTTCTACATGAATTGATATGTTAATTTTACAGTTCAGAGGGACTTTCTTCTAAATTCTACGCGAGAGCAGTATCATGACATGCTTAGTGCTACCTGCTTACCTACTGTAAAGAAGGTTCACACGACCACAAGCAAACACCTTTGCTAAGACGACAACATATGCAAAGTGGAAACGCTGGTGACAGTTAACAGACGGGAGGGGATGTTCGCCTCTGGGCAGTGGGGAGGGCGGACGGTGTCTACTACACTGGAGTCACAGCCGTGCACACTAAATGAGGAGAGGCCAGCAGCTGGACGAGCGTGCTAAGAAACCCTGCCCTCCTACTCACTGGAATCCATGCCCAGATGTGGGGATCCCAGGGAGAAGCAGGGCAGGGTTTTGTAAAACAGTCTGGCCCATTTGTTTGAAGAGCGCTCTGTTCAAGTATGAGGAAGTGATGTGTACAACTTAGGGATGCTAACGGTCCTTAATAGTTGTTCTATGTGTCAGATTCAAGTTGTTAGTACTCACAAACTCTCTAGTCCATTTTTCATAATTAAACTAAGTTTTCCACTAACAGAAAAGGGTTATTGAGCTACAGACTGCAAAAGAGTCTTGCCAGAAAATAAGATGGTGAACCGAGAATAAGCAATTACACTATGAACATGTTCAGGAAGAACAATCAACATTGAAATGAGCAAGAATGATGGAGAGTAAACCAAACTCATTATGTATTATATTGATAAGTGCAGATCGCTACCTATTGGATTTTCAGATGGAAAGTAATCCCCAGTCATACACAGCCTGCTAAACCCAGAGGCAATCTCTGATGCGTATTTCTAAACTGCCTGGCTTAAAGAAATAGAACTATCTAGATGTTAAAGCAGCACATTCAGTAGTCATATTAATGTTTTATGTTCTTTTTCAGATGAAACATTACTGTTTACAATGTGGTGCACACTTACCATTATGTGACATTCCAACAGCAAGGCATTTCTGAAATCTGCAGTATTGACATTTATTTCTGCTTTTCTTATGGATGCGGCAATTCAGATCACACCTGTCATAAATTAGCTTTAATCTGATTGTTCTTCGAAAAAAGCCCTGGAGTAAACATAAAAGCATGTAAAAGGATGCAAGAAACTGCTGGTGTCATTGTCACACTTGTCTGCACATACAAAGCTTCTTTCTGTATACACCCCAATTCTAGCAAGGCTCCTGTCACCGTGCTCTCTGCTTATCACCGAGTTCCCTTTCTGAACTGATCTGTCACTTCCAACCCACTTTGATACAAGGCTGAAAATCCCAAACAGCTGGGAAAGCTTGTGGGAATCAGTGCAGTTTAAAGGACAGTAGGGAGGCAAGCTGGGAGATCTACAGACACACCGAGCACCAGGAATACTGTGGCAAAGGAAGTGAAGCTCGATCTGCTCACAGAACAATTCGTTATAAAGCGAACACAAAATTTTCAAAATTTACCAACATAGAAACCAAAATTCTGCCAAGAGTAGTTTGATCTCAAGTAAATAAAAAAAAGTTACAGGCTGTTTGTTTAAATAGTTTCTATTCCATTTAAAATATTTATTTTCCTTTTTGAGCCTGAACACTTAAATAAAATAAAACATATAAATAACAAATAAAATTTGTTATTTAAGTGTTCAGGCTCAAAAAGGAAAATAAATAAGGAAATATTCTTTCACCTCTTCTGTTTCTTTGTTTTTACACAATGTTGAATTAATTTTACAATATTTATTTCTGGGTTCCATTTTCTAAGTTGTTTTATTTTCTATTTTATCTCCATTGTTTGGATATTACAAGTTTGCAAAGTACATTGGCACTTGAAAAATCCAAACTTGATGCCAAACTCACAGCAATTATTGTACAGAAGTCTTATGAAGTCTTATAAGAGATAAATCATTATGGAAATTCACAATTCTAACTTTTTACTGTTTAGTTTCTCAGATCACTTATAATCAATTAATAAAGGTTATCAAAATCTATCATCCTTTGTTCCTTGTAAAAGATAATTTTCCCCCCCAGCAAATAATAACAATAAAAGCATAATGCCAAGTCTTATTTATATAATTTACTGTAATTTAAGTAATCAACAGAACACTTATTGCTTTGTGTGTGTTCCTAATTCAGAGCTACAAATTTCATTCAAGCTCTGCATTGGATCTTCACTATCAGTTATTTTCCTCAAGATATTGAAAAGAGAGAAGATAGGAATTTCACATTAGACTCTGTAATATTTTTCTTTGAACTCAACAAATTATTATTAATGCTTTTCTCTGGCATTTCCTTTCTCATTCTTGAGGACAGTCAATTTTCATACCATTTATTTGTCCTTTATGTGTTATAAACATGAAATATCATTGACATAAAAAAAGCTGTTAGAGTTTTGAAACCGAAAGCCACATTCTTTAATGCCATTAGACTTTTCTGTAGTTAACTACAAATCTGTAAACTGGGTAAATAAACTCTAATCAATCAGACTAACAGAGTCTGAGTTGTAAGTTGCTCAGAGTATCAAGCTTTAGAGTCGAGCATGCGCCTGTTATTGCTGCGTTACATGAATTCAGATTTTACAAGTGACCTCCAAGAGAGCAGGAGTGAAATGTAATTGCATAATTGAGAAAAGCAGAAGAAAACCACAAAAATTCCAAATAGATCAGTAATATAATAAAAAAAAGCAAATTAAAGTTTAAAACCCTCACATTTATTCAGTCATAAAGTACCGGCGGTATATATGGAACCTAAATCTTTTTTTTAAAAAGCATAGATCTCTGATTTTACCAAGTGGTTATTCAGATGAAAACAGTATGAAATCTTACTTCAGACACATTTGTGACAATTTACCTTACAGCCCTCACACGCGTGCACACCGTAGTGAAATCCAGAGGCCTTGTCCCCACACACACGGCATTCGATGGCCATGAGGGAGTTGGAGGACTCCTCGTGAGGTTTATTGTACAACTGAACCTTTTCTGAGAAGTAGGGTGGGGAAGGAGGCTCCATTTTGATTGCACCTGTGTGTAGAGAAGATTAAAGTGATAAATTCAAAGTATAATTAAACATATAGAAGAAGCAGCAAGGGATAATCACGAGCAATTACAGCAAACATAAGCAGGTTGATAAGTCTACTGCAAATTTCACAATGAGTAGTAAAGAAAGATTTAAAGGGATATAAGCTGCTTGAAGAGGCAGATTCGATGAAGCAAGCGTTATTATAGATTCAGTTTTCAACTCTGGAGTGTGGAATGAGTTGAAGATAGGGTTATTAAAAGTTTACATATGGAGACCTCATACTTGAAAGGCCTTACTTTTCTCAGCATCTGATCTAGGTGTAATACTTTAAGGTGTTCGGAACTACTTCAAGGAGGTGGACTAGATTTTCTACTCTACTCTAAAAAATATTTAAGTATTTAATAAACCTGTGCAATGAATAATACATTATTGGATAACATATATATCAGATCATATAATATTAGGTATTTAAAGCAACTTATCTCTCTCCTGCGGAACACCATTCAACTTTGGATGCAGTTTAGAGATTTGTATTCTCTTCTGAAAGTTTTTAATTACAAGAGCAATTTGTAATATTGAACAAGCTCAAACAGGCAAATATGGTATCTTTAAACCAATCATTGCTGCTCATAGAAGAAAGCTGTGGCATTTGACACTATAGCATTGCATCCAATCACGCTTCAGGAATAATGTAACACACAGAATTACAATAAGGTGAGTTTTTCCTTTCCACTCTGATCACACTATACAAACAAGAAAGTTTTGTTTCCTATATAAACTAATAAGAAACAAAACAAGCAGCCTAAGTAGAGACAAAGAGGAATTATTCTACCTAAACTCTACTGTACTCTCTAGCTTCTTATTGAAGTGTTATGAACATTTCTAACTAAACAACAACAACAAAAAATCATTAGCTGTGAAAACATATTTTGATTTCTTTCATCACTAACCCAGAGGCGCACAACGCCTGCTCCGCTGGATGACCCAAGTAAAACACCACAGTTTCCTTAGCAAGAATTCCCTGAAAGAAGTTTTGTATGGAATACCATAGGCAAAACTGACATCAGATCTAAGCAGATCTTTAAAAAAGTTGCAGGCACAGCAACTTCACATTCCCACTTTGAGCAGGAACACAGTAACAACTGACTTAAGAACAGGTCACTCTCTTTCCTAAAAGAAGAGTCCTGTGTAATTTTTTTTTACTGTAGGTGGTGAAATTTTAGCTTTTTTCATAGTATGTAAACAATAGTAGTCCATGAAACTCCAGTGCTGTGCCTGCACTAAAAATACTGATAAAAGTTATTCCAACATCATGACTCAGGTGTAGTCAATATTTCTACTCCATCAGTTTCTTTGACTGTTTGGAATTTAAAAGCTATAGATATTAATAATTAATACACTATGCATGCTAGAGCATTTTTTAGCATCCAGGATATTTTTTCTGCATTGTGTGCATAAACCTTCAACGGACAATTCACACGCATGATTCATGAATAGGATACTGGAGGTATCCGAAACAAATGGTGGGGTGCGTGTGTCTAATAAAAAACGTTTAATGCCATTTTAGATCATAGAATCATGGAGTGGTTTGACTTGGAAGGGGCCTTAAAGCCCATCCAGTTTCAATCCCCCTGCCAAGGGCATGGACACCTTGCACTGGTTCAGGGGGCTCAGAGCCTCCAGGGATGGGGCATCCACTTGCCCAGTCTCCTGCTGCCTCTCTGGAAGGGTGAAGGGCTGCTATATATATTCCATCTTTTCTACCTGCCCTACAAGAAGATCTTGCAGTCATGTCTGATGACACAGGATATCAGGATTTATTTAGGCATCTGAATGCTTCTAAATCCTTTTGCTGACAGTACACTTTCTAGAGAATGAAGTAAATGTGAATACGAAGGAAATACTAACAAAATTAAAAGCATACTTTGGCAATCCTGAAATTTGATATCATATTTATAATCAATGCTTGTCTGATCAGTTCTTGCAAGAGGAATATCTTCATAGTGCGGTGAAGAAATGCTTGAAAAATCAACAGTGGTAAATGGCTTTATGTCGAAGGAATGCGTATGATCATCCATCGCAGACAGATCCACTGGACTAATTCCAAAATTAATGGGCCAAAACGGCATTTCTGTGTCAACCATTGTAATCCCTGAAAAAAAAGAAGAAACAGACAATTTAGAAGAAGCTTGTCATGTCTGTGACGAGCTTGGGCCCCAGATGAGGTCTTGTCTCATGTCCAAAGGGTTGAGGTGTGGGTGTTAGGGGAATGTTTAGGCCCCATCTATCATTTGGCTTGAGTTTGTCAGCCTACAATTGCAGTGGGCTGTAGAGTGGCACTGCACGGCTAACACCACGCAGTTAATCCAGCTTTGAGGGTCTGTCACATGGCATGAGAGCAAATGAGATTTGCTGGCACCCAGGGCCCAGGCCAACCTTAGAACAGAACCACTGCCATAGGTACGCTCCTGGACTGAACTGATCTGGTCTGCACCTCAAAAGGCAGCACAGAAAAGTACTGGGCTCACAGAACTATGGTTTGAATAGTACCTTTTATAGAACACTTATGTGCTTTAGTAAGCACGTAAGCCATTAGAAAACCACCAGTGACGTGAAATTAAAGCAGCATAAGTGGAAAAAAAATGATTTTTGTTTTTGTTTTAACAGACAGGTAACACTGAGTCCAGGTGCATCTCTCAACAGCATGCACATGAATAGAATCAGAAGTCTTCTACAATTATTTTTTTAAATTTTTCAAATTCTAATCATAATTCTTCCCAAATACCTGAAAATATCAAGTTTTTCCTATATTAATTAAAAAAATTAGTTGGTATTGAAGTGGTGTTTTTCCTCTAAATAACCAGAAACACCTGAAATCTTTAGTCATTCAAGTATGTCGAAAGCTTTATCCCAGAGTATTAAACCCAAGGCTCGGGGAAATTTAATTTATGACTTTCCAAATTCCATATGCATTTATGCAGATTTTGAAAGCAGCAAATAAATAAAAAGCTTCAATCTACAAAAATTTATAGCAAATTGGGTGAATTTAGATTGAGATATGTTTTTTTCAAAGTCCTCTTCTTGCAGTTCACTGAACTCAAATCCCCAATTCACACATATTTCAAGTATAAAAAAGTCTTTAACAGAAAGTGTAAAGCACTTACAGTTTATAACTATGGTCTGTCTTTAATTTTCCATGATCTATAAAAAGAACACTCTAATCTAAAAATAGAATAGTTGTTCTGCAACTAAAATAACTTGGTCACTTTGGCTGTTTAATTTGGACTTCAGACCCAAGTAACCTTTAACCTCTAGATAAAAGGAACTTTGATTTGATCTACGTTGAATCAAAACTTCTCCGTCACACTGCCAAAACTGTTGTTGCAAGATGGATATAATGGAACAGGCGTGCTCTGTAATTTTGGGATCATCTTTTGTTTTAATAGGCCTACAGGTAAGTGAAAGAGTGACTGTCCTCCCCATGAACTTGGCTGAAGCGCTGAGGTAGGAACGGTTATAGTTCTCTTAATCTTCCCTCAGGAAAGTCACTGTCATTCTTCCGCCTTTTAGGACTCGTAGCACAACTCTATGCTTCTTCTGTCTTGAACATTGATAACAAAGGCTGTAAGACATCTTACTTATTTTTACATTTCAAATAAGGAATCTTCACTGCAGTGGGAATAAAAGAGATGCTACCATATCCTGTGCTCTACATCACACGTGTTGCCCCTTGTAGAACAAAAGGGGAACCTGTAGCTCCTTCATACTGCCCTTCCTCTTATCTACCTTCCCACAGGGACACTGTCTCAGGTTATCCTCAATGAAAGATCTGCCTGTGAGTAAACAACAGAATTTCTAACCTCCACAAGTGAAAATGACCTGATGAAAGTACAGTATAGGTTGTCAGAATACCTTGGCGTTACATGGTATCTTCCACAGAGCCGATTTTTCTGTAAGCATGGAGTGCAAATCCCTGGCTGCCAACATTGGGAACTGTCTCCCTTAAACAGATTTGTGATTAAAGGAAGTCCATTTTTGTAATTAACCAGATGAATCTTTAATAAAAGAAAACCAACAGGCATCTAAATTTAAGCAAGGGACACCGACAGTTATCTCCACTTTGTATCTGGAAGTCTGCCTCAGGGGTGAAGGAGGATGCCCATAGGCACAGTTCCAGTTACAGCCCAAGTTCGTCCCGTGGAGTCCACTCGGTATGCACAGATGCACTCATGAGGTTAAGAAACACCCCCAGGCAACCATGTTATCCACAGGCAAGAGGACTCGTACTGACAGCTGCCCTCGCCCAGACACCTCCCTTGCACCAGAGCAGCAGCTGAAGAGGCTGGAGTACAGGTTTAACGGCAAGCACGAGCTTAACTCACTCACTGAATAGAGAGATACTTAATCACTTGCCACTGATTAAAGTTTTTATATTACACACTGAACAGATGTTAAACAGCTTTCCTGCATCATCCATGAAAACTCTGTAAAATATTCTCACAATTTGGAGGCATTATCACTCCATACATTCAATTTAAAAGACTCCAGTTTGCAAACCACCGTAAACAGCCACTGAAAGCCAGTCTGTATCCCACTTTCGGGCACAGTGAAGGACTGCGATGTTTTGGAGAATTTGATTATGTATAATGTGATTAATCCTTTGAAACTTCTGAATCATTATAACACAGTGTGTGCATAAAATCCCCTATGTACAGATATACTACAGCTTGGGAAGACTCAGTGTGTAAGTCCAGAGGTCTGGCTTGCTGAGCACAAGCTTCAAAATCTAGAGAGTTTAGTCATTCCTTAGCAGGAATTTTCTGGTTTCACAGCTAACTTGTTTCAGTGAAGTCTACCAACAATGCCAGAGCAGTTTCTTTGTAAAAGTAATTATAGCATAACTAAGATTTTTATTAAGTTTTCAAAAAGCAAAATATAAATAAATAAATAAATAAAAACCATTCTGTTATTCTAACAATCACTTAAAATAAGGGGCTGTGTTTCACACCTGCTGTTTTTCCTTACTAATTGTTTAGGGTTTTTTCTGTGCATCTGTTCACACCACATGTTCTGTACACTGGGAATAAAGGAAATAAAACCACAAAGATTACACTGAAGAGAAAAACAGAATTGTGGGTGCACCCATTCAGCTACTATGGGTCACAAAGTAATTCTGTTTTATGCTACTTGTATTTCTGCTGTAAGGCAATAAAATCTGAACTCAGCAGCCATTTAGAATTCTTTGAGCAAAAGCCTATGAACTCCACCCCTTCCTGAGGTGAACATCCCATGACTAGGAATATTGGTTCTTCTGATCTCCAGGCAACTCAAAAGGCTTTGCTCAACTGTTGCCATACAAAACCCGCCTACTTTTCATTTTAAAATCGTTATACTGTTTATATTATAATTTTGTCTGAGATGTACCGAAATATACTGAAACTAAGATTTTGTCTAAGGTACATAGCAATGGGACTGCACTTGTACACACAGGGATAAGGGTGTATATCTGCCGTCGTCAGTTAAAATAAGGTTCTGGCATGGTAAAATTCTTTAAGTAGATAGGGTTTACCCAACACAACAACCAGTTTGCAAGTACATTTTCCTTCCATCAAAACCAGCTGCCTTTGGCTATGTTGTACACCTACATCACCAAGGCCTTAGCTCTGTACGGTTTCCATGGATTTTCATTTCCACTCCCAGACTAGCATGAACTAGGGGAGCACTCTTGAACACAGAACTTGTAATGTAACCCCAGCTGAGAAAAGTCTTGCCTCTCAGGCCTCACAGTTCAGAGAAATGCGTCTCTTTTGAGGGATGCGACATTCTCCAACAGCAACACCTCAACACAGGACAGAACGGGTGTTTGTACGTGTGTGTGTCTGCAGGAGGAGACAGAGTAGCCATGGCTTCTACCTAATCTTGGTTTTTCTCATTGCTGTATGTAATAAAGCAAATTCCATGCCCTTCCAGCTATAGAGACTATATTTCTACTTCTTACTATGATGTCTGTGCAAAGAGGTGGCAAAGGATTTTTTTTTTACTATATTTTAGTACAATAAAAGGCATAAAGTATTTGACTTTCTCTCATTATGCCAATATTTGGGATTTATTTGGTTTAAAGTTTTAAAGTTCAAATCTTCACATGAGACTGCTAAGTCTTAGTCTAATTACAGGTATCCCGTTCAATTTAATAAAATTTGCTGTTACAGGGGAAACAGATGAATTGCTCGGTCTAATTTGTATTATAAATACTGGCATTTCATGCATTTCATGCATTTTTGTATTATAAATACTGGCATTTCATGCATTTTTCAAAACTGAAGTGTGAAAATTGTCCCTGTGTTTAGTAGCTAATTTACAAATATTTCTGGTTTGCGTGTAACTTCACTTGATTTCTGCTATGTGTTTTGTCTTTTTTCCTCCCCACAGAAGATGAATGTCCACAAAAAAGGGTATTCATTTGCAGTTCTCTTATGGCTTTAAAAATAAAACAGAACACCAAAACATGCAAAGACTACTCCAGGGCTCTTTCAGAAAACTCATGCATGCTCCTGTGAAATTCAGGTAATAAAAACAGATGTACCATTGGCTAAAAAGAGTCTCATGCAAAAATCATTCTCAGCCAGAAAAAGACTACGCAGAGATGTTATTCACACACAGTCGGATGAGTATGTTTTAACAGTTAATCATCTAAAAGACCAGAAGTGAAATAGAGAATACTGTTGAGACAACATAAAACACTGAGATATGAAAGGAGTTGTTATAACTCCCTTTACTTGCACTTAATCTCATGTAGCCAGCTGCTAACTATTAGCTACAAGGAAGCAAAGGAAGGCACATGAGCTCGTCTGACACGTCTGCACCGTCAGCCAGTGACAGCTTACAGTTAGTTGATCTGGTGCTGATTGTGAGAACTGTGAGATCCATTAAGCTACTCACTTCTGTCGCAATTGCAAATTGAATTGATTTCCAGTCCCGAAGAAAGTTATTCAGTGCATTTTTTAAATTAGGAAAACATAAAATATAATGTAAGAGATCACCATGGTATGAAAAACATCTTGGATCACAAGCTGCTCTTTACCATAAACACTACCTGTGCTCAGTTAACCTGAAAGGCCTGTTGCACTACATTCTAGACACGCTCTTTCCAGACAAAACTACCAAAATATGACCCTAAAGGTATTTAATGAAGCAACCAGAACACCCCAACCTCATAGGAGTTACAGAAAATCAGAAGGAAAAAAACCCAACAGTTAAAGCCTCTCAGCTTTGAAATACTACTAAAATCAAGGCAATGCTATAATTATACCACATGGACAAGTAGAAATATGGAAAAATATGTACGTGATGAAAATATTGTTGTTTGGGTGGGGTTTTTTTAATTAAAACACATTACATGGGATAGTTTGAATTTCATCTTGTATAAATATGTCAGAGTTGTCAAGCAAACTCATATGCAAGTGATGCAGAACTTAATGGGACTTTTGCCAATTAACTGAATTAAAGCAGGCTCAGACCATCTCTGCAATAATGTCATATATAAGTTGGTTAAGACCACTCAACCATTTCTAGATTTTAAGAAAAATTTAGAGATGGTGAAGGGTCAGCTTGATATCCCCAGAGGTTTAGTTTATTTATCTGCCTAAGAACAACAACAACGTGTTTTACATGTGCCTTGCAAAAATACTTGTACCCTAAATTATGGCATCCACATCCACTGAATTAAAGGCCTTCATTAATCCTTTAGAAGAGAATGCTGCAAAAGGACTAAAAGAAGAGAAGGACAGTCCTGTGATAAAAAATTCCAACGCCCTTTGGACAACCCGGTTCTTTCGTTGCCTTTGACACAGAAATTCTGTGTGGCAATGGACAAGTAGTTCAAGCCAGTATTTTCATCAGTGCTGTTTTCAGGTCCCAAATGTGAGATGCAGGGTCTGATGATACATTGTGTTCAGCACATGATGAAGTCTCTGGAAGGTGCAGATAATCATCAATTCTTGTAAGACTTTGAAAAACGACGTCTCTTTGTCCTAGTCACTGTTCTTCTGGTTATTTAGAGAAATTTGCATCAGCTTACCAGATTTTGGTTTTCATGGAGAAAAAAAGATGTCACTGTTTAGACTTTTGTCTCAGTTCTCGACTTGTCCAGTGAAAGGAAGTCATCTTTCCTTGCCCCGCCCCATTCCCTATGTTACCATCAAAAGGGTAACCATCAAAAGGTTCACCAGGGATGGTATCACTCCCCAAATTTTTAATATTCCTGATTATGTCTGAGCACAATGAAGCTTTAAGCTTAGTTTAAGCCTGTAGGAGACACTTTTGTTAATCACAAAATGATATATTTTGCATTCATACTACCTGTCGTTACAACAGACTTTACCTAATAGACAACAGCCTCATAAAATAGAGGTAATTGGTTTTTGCTAAGCCAAAGTATGTGAATTTCTTCTATATTGCAAACAAGGACTCAAAGCTCTTGGACATAGCTCATTTAGCACATTAAAACAACTACTGTATGGTCTGCAAGTTCTTAAATGTCACAGCCAGTCCGTAACGCAGGACCCGCACTGCTCTGTGTTTTGATGCTGCAGAGTCAGCAGAGGGAGCACAACATAACCAAAACCCCACTCTTTCCAAGAGCTCTGCTGACACAATTGGTGATGCTCTTAAACAAACAAGAATAAAAGTACCTTGGAAGAGCTGTGCTGCCTGGTACCCCCAATTCAGTGTTTGACAAAAGTCAGAGGATTTTTTTTTTTGGCAAACTCATTATAGTTGAAACTGCAGCAATAAAAACAGAGTAACAGGAAAAAGCTACAATGACTTACTTTAAAAATCCCATTACAGAATTGGGTACTGTTACATTTGCATCACCAGGAAGCAGAGATGAAAAGAATTTTTTTCTTTTTATCCATGCACGTATTCAAAACAATGGTATAATTCAGGGTAGAAATTATTTCATTTATGTGATGATGTGTGCACTGAACAGCAACATATTGGTAGGACTTAAAATAGTTATCCAAAACAGTCTTTTTCCAAGCAAATTACATATTAGAAACCACTGTAATTGTGGGAAAAGGACCCAGGCTTATTTAGGTAACTGACAGAATAAGTATTGGCAAACTTTTGTATTGTAAATTCAGATGAGTTTTGGAAACTTTGTGTTGCCTCAAGATTCCTACAGTAAAACTGTGTCGTAGCAGGAAGAAAAGTACTTCTGTGTGCACCTTGGACCCAAGCACATTCCTGCTTGTTCCCTGCCTCAGTAGACCTGATATTTTTCTTTCCAAGTATGAATTTGTCAAAAATATCTACAGGAATGACAACTGAGCTCACAGCAGGAAAAAAGAGAAAAAAAAACTTTTAAGGATTTGTTTCAGTTAGAGAGCTCTAAACTAAAGCTCCTCCCTTCCCCCTCAATTTACCTGTAAAACCAAAGAAAGTACCTAGGATCTTCTAGCAAATGCTGAGTGTCAAAATCAGCTTCACGATAACAAACGACTTAGTGAAGAAATAAGCTCATAGATGACTTGGTGCACTGCTTCTGGTGTCTGCCCTGACTCCAAGCACAAGATCGAGACAACTGATGACATTTTCTTCTCTGTTCCTCAGATCCAACCCTCAAGCCATCTAAATATGCCCCCAAAATGAACAGATTTATTAGGGAAGATACCTGATAACACCAAAAAGATGCAACATACAGACACAGACATATTTATAGACAATATACTTCTGAAAGAATAGGAATAACACTCCATATAAGAACAAGCCAAATGATTCCAGACAAAACGATTTTGTCACATCTTTAAGAGGAGGAGGAGTCTGTGGCAGGCACAGCCAACCAGCACACCTCAAGGGTTAATCATGGAGTGGGAGAGGTATGGGCTTATGAAAGTCCACTTGCAGAACCAGCACAGAACCAAAATTGTGATAACAAAAAGAAAAGCAACAAGCTGAGGCTTAGTGGAACATTAAAGGTGTGACAACTTGGAAACAATGCCACCAGACACAATTTTCTGTCACTTCTCCACAATGCAGACTGTAGAGGAGTGTTGAAGACTGGATAGCTTAAGAACCAGGCTGAGAAATGCATGTGATGCACTGTGCAAGAGCTGCAGAGAACAGTGACACAGACATCCTCAAAAAGCCAAATAAAAAGTACAGGGGGAGTCAACCCATCCATGATTTCAGCAAGGCTGCACAGTAGAACACCAGAAGAAACTTGAGAAACAGTCTAAGTTCAAAACGCCTGAAAAGTCCCAAAGCAAGCAACTATTAAATCAGTAGGAAATGTATTTTATTCCTATAACTGAATTATAACAAGCTGTGATCACTAAAAATACAGTCCATAAAATTCACTACAGTGTTTAGGAGGTAGCTGCTAATAGAAACAGGAAAAAAATGGTCTATTCAGGGAACAACACAGCTGTTTAATTTAAAACATATCTTATATTCTGTGCCTATGGAATTCACACAAAATGGTAAATGGCCTGGGTTCTTACTTGAAATAGCGGCTTTATATACCCTTGCAGTGACATATACCATTGTAAATATAGATGCAAATGAGAAACAAGCTCAAAATTGCCACATGCTACCCAGATATGCTACAAATTCTACCATCCTACTTTAATCATTTAATATAAGGTTTGTTGCTTTCTGCTGCTGGACAGATATCAATGAAACTTTACTTATTTCAGGATATAAAGAAATTGATTGCACGGCTGTGCTCAAATAACTGCTTCAATAGAAAATGAGAATATGGGATAGTGCAGGAGAGCTGTATGGAAAATTCTGATCTATATATTTAAAAAACTTCTGGACAGATTTAAGAGGAACAACACTTAAAAATCATGAAGAACATAACTCTAAAATTCTGAATTGACACTGTGTCGAGATCCTGGTGGTCAAACACTGACCACAACAGAAATGAAAATGATCTGCTACTGTCACAGTCTGACAGAACGATGTGCTGCAGAGATCAGTTCTGCTCTGTCAACTCAGATTCAAAGTCTGCCAGAAAAGACCCTCAAATTGTACTCAAATGCTTGAGAAGAAAAACATAGTTTTCTAATTACAGGCAGCTGCAATCTGTAACTCATGAGGCACCATGCACTGAAACTAAAATTAATCCTGATGAAAGACTCATTTGCCAATGCTTTTTGTTAAAAAACGTCTCAAAAATAACTCCCACTCTTCAAAATAGAAATTATTATTTCATTCAATTTACAAAAAGCCCCCAGAAGAAAATCTGAAAAGTTATAATCTCATTGCTAATACAAAGATCAGCATAAATGTCTACAGAATTCTAATGGGAAAAGATCGTATATCGGTATTTACAGAATGCCTGCTTCAATTGTAGAGCTCAAAGCTGGATCGGTTTGGTTTCGAGAGATTTGAGGAAACAAGAAGTAAATAACATCTCTAACTTGCACTGGCAGCATTGTACAACTGTTCAGGATATAAAACGTAGGCGTTACTCTCTATGTATCACTGTGATTTAAAAAAGGATCCTGACAGACAGGCAATGAATCACATTCAATTTTGTAATCAGAAAAAGCTGGCTCCTTAGGAGAGACCTTTGCCCCCATTGGCAAAGCGTGACAGCTACACACGCCAAGCGGAGGAGCAGGCCTTCTCTTGCCATGGACCCGGCCTCACAAGGCTGAAGGAAGTCACTCATTTTCAAATATACAAAAACTTGCTGCATTATAGACAAGACAGCAAAGCTTTATCAACTAGAAAGTCCCAGTACAATTCAATTCACAAGAACATTACAGTTCTCAGACCTGTGCTTGGCTCCAGGGACCTTTTATAACTGGCATTTCCCTGTATTGGGCAGACTTCGTATTACTCAGGTCTAGTGAAAATTTTTCTAAGTACAGGAAATTCATAGAATCCAAGAACTTAATTTTTGTGCAGCTTATTATTCTTTTTTTGCCACTGACTGAATATGAGAGAACATATCCCAGAGACATATAATAATAGAACTTTCAATTAATTTAAAAAGAAATGGATATAAGCTCGTTTTGTTAGCAGTAACAAAACCCGAAATTATCAATGAGTTAAGCAACCTTTTTGTTCTCTAAGTTTTCAGTCAGGTTTATAAGTTCCATCATGCCTTTTAAAGTATTTTAAAAGAAAATGCCACATTCAGATGCTACACACACAGACCTCTGCAGAGCCTCTGACTGTGCTCTCAGATGTTACCAAACTTCTGAAGAAAACTGAAAGCTTTATAGCTTCAATAGAAACTCAGTATTTAAGCCACAGTTAAGCTAAAACCCCATCTATATGCTTTATTTTGAATATTATATTATTGCTAATATTATTCAAAAACCTGCTGAAAGTTAAGCACTTTTAAAAACTCAGTTCTTGGTGAGTGAAAGATTTCTTTAGTTAAGGTATATTATTAAGTTACATACATACGTATGCATGCACACAAATAAATCAATGTATGTTGTAATACAGATTCATAAGAAACTAGAGTCGTACGCATGCTATATTTTCCATGTAAAATTAATGTTTCTCTGAGCCCAGAATCAATAAAATAAACTCCAGGGCACCACAACACCCCCGTTGCAATGTTTAGCCAGACACCTCCTGTATATTAAACACAGGAAAGAGCACTGTCCCGAAATATTCCAGGATAGTAGAAATGCTATCTGGTAAATGTATATTGTGCTCAGATATGATTCATGACATGAAACCTGGGAAATTCCTCTGTACCATCATAAGCCTTTGTGGGACAATCAAAGACTGAAGCATGTAATACAGCAAAATACACAAGAGATGTGTAAGCACTGCAGCTATTTGCAAGACAATCTGATGCCCCATTGTTTATTTGCTTTCATTAGGTCATTATCACTGTTCCTTTTAGTATATTAAAATATACTAATCATGGACTCCAGTCCTTAAAAATGGCGCTTAGTCAATGGTTATCAACTAAAGTGTCGATTTAGCATGAAATTTTAGAAATTTTAGATGCACTAAATTTTATGATAACACTGAAGAATTTTTGCCATATTAATACTTAAATAATGACATAAAGCTTTCTCAGTCCACTCAGTTTAGTAGAGAATTTATTGAGTTCTTTTTACGGATGCATGATCCTGTTGGTAAGAAGCCTGGGATTCTTCTATTTCCTCAGCCTCTGTCACGTCAGTGCTTTTTAATGTTCACAAGACAGGCAACTTAAGTATTGTTTCCAAGAGATGAGCTAATAAGGCATACAATTGTAATAGGGTAAAATATACTCATGAATGTCCTAAATGCAGTTCCTTGCCATGGCAGAATACTGAATACTCCCACAGGAAGAGGAGGAGGAGGAACAAACGCAACATGAGTTTAAACTCATTCCTTGAATTAAATCCCACTTTTAAAGTTTTTCCTGGCAGTCAAGTACATTGCAAATTACCCATAAAAATGCTTCTTTCATATCAGGATGAGCTGTTTTCATCACAAAGCTGTCATCTTCTAAAATACTAAAAATATAAAATGTATTTTAATATGGTAAGACTATACGTAGGGCCCACTTAATTTAACTATTTTATTTAGTAGCACGAAAAATATTTTAATCTGTTGGACAATCAATAAACCCTAAAAGCTAAAAAGCACTCAAACTTATTCATTAATATAAACATGCTTAGTACTATTTGTGTATTACATACAGAAATTATATCACCATGACAAGGAACAGACTTTCCTAAATATAATTTTTTTCATATATAATTAGGTATAATTTCTGGCATGCGCCAAATACAAGATAACATTCTCTGTGCATGTGTGTGTACAGCCACTAAACTCCGATGTCAGGCTACTTAAAAACACACCAAAGCCTGAAAAAGTAGATAAATAGTACCAAAGAGGACAAAACATTTAACATTCTCCTCTTCTAGATGCCCCCTAAATTAATCTAGCGCAAAAAATATGTTCAGACTTTGTGTGGAATACGCTTCAACAACAGTGTGTAAATAAGTGTGTATTTTCATTAGCTGCTGAAACTCTGCTATCAGACCTGTCTGAACTTGGAAGGGTTCTGCCAGTGGTACGCGCACCACTCCAAAGTGCGATGCTGCCCTGTGCAGAGCTGAAGGACCCTACTCTCTATTCCACTGTAATCGTTGCCGTCAGTCCAATAAGAGAAACACCAGGCAAGAGAAAAACGGGTACCCCAGTTGGATTATATACAACAAACAGCAGGCTTTGCACTGGCCTGCAGTAAGAGTATGCAACTAAAGCAATTTAGTAACAAAGATACGTGAACTTTTGTACACCTATCGTCTGTTGCACAAACGTCTCTCTTTCATCTTCTAAATTAGCAAAAAAAAAAAAAATTAACCTTCTCAACTGTATGAACTAAGCAGCATATAACCTGCTCGGCTACTTTTCAGCAATACAGCAATCTCTTGTCGTCTGACTACTGTACTTTTGACCCTCCAAAATATTCCCAACTAAACTATGTTGGCACGTTTTTACATGTGATTCAATAATTATTGTTCTCTATAGTGTAGGATATTTATCACATATTTACATCAATGTTCTTTGTATCTTGGACTCCGTCTTTCTAAATATTAATTTTTCCAGATAGATTTAAAACTCTCCCATCAAGGTGACTGCAGGCTGCCTGCACGAGGAGTGTAGCATCAGGTCACAGGCAAAGCAAGCTTGCTTTTTGTAACTGGCATTGCAACATTGTGCAAACCAACAAGTATTTAATGAACATCACCAAATTAATGATGAATTTCAGTTACCTTGAACAGTTCCACTTATGAAACTTTTATTGGACTACAGGACAAGAACATCAAGAGAATCTTTCACATTCCTGGGTTGTTTTTTTTTTTTGAGTCAGTATAAAATAAAATGGAATATAATGCTGGATTTTATTCCAGAAGAAAATTAGTTGGAGAATTACTGAAGGAAATTTAGCACTGAAAACGATCATAAAAAGTAGATATAAAATATGATTTTTAAAGCCTGCCTATGACTAAATGGCAGCAGTCTGAGAAAAAGAATACTACAGTATCAACTATAAAACCTCAGCATTAAGTTGGCATCAATTTACCTTTCAATATTGCTGTATTTCTTACTTTCAACAGAAATGATAGGAATTTTTTTAGGAATTTTCTATTTTATAGACTTCAGAAAGACTTCTTGCAGACTGAAACATAAAACTATAGTAACTACTGAACAGAGGAAACAAACCCCAACCCAAATGGAGTCCACAATCAGAGCTACCGTGAAACAGGTGATACTGAGAAGTCCTAGAACAGAATATTATCTTGAATATTATCTTGAGTTCTAAACTAAATAAAATTGGTTAAAATCAAAAGTTTGTGGGTGAACAATTTTCTTAGAAAACTCTAAGCAGTCCTGGGTATCAGTCTATACATTGGACAAATGAGACTGTTTTCAATCGCATCCTAATACTAATAAACAAAACTGCCGTTACCACTCAAAAAGCAAACACCACAAAACATGTGTTCAGAGACCGGAGTATCAGGGCAGCACTGTAGAATGATTCCATTACAGGCTCAGTTGTTATACAACTGTTATGTACTCCTCTGTCACCCACCCCTCAGCAATTTTCCGAGAAAAGGCCCTCCGTCACGAATTTTTCCAAGAACCTGACACAAGTCTTTGGGAGTGGCACAGAATTTAATGGAGATATTTAAGTCTTTTTCAAATCTATTTTTCAAGGGGGAAAACCCCCAAACAACCACCCAAGATACTCCTGTGCCCTTGAGAGAAAGGTAACTTATTAAAACCCCATGGGTCTGTGCTGTTCGAACATGATGAATACTCTCCCTGTAGCTCTTTGAGAGGAAGAAGTAGACAAAATATTTTTAGGAAAAGAACATTTCATCTTTTATTTAAAAATCACTAATGCACTTTGAAGAGATCTGAAATATAACCTGCCTAATGACACAATGCAAAATTCGACAAAGTCCTGACGTTGTTACTGATGCCTAAACTTACTGTGTGTTCTAATAAGAGATCTGGCAAAGTTTGGATTTCACAATGTGCATGAAAACTAAAAGGAAATAATTTCTTTGATCATATTTTCTGCTGGGTTATTTTTCCTCTATGTTATTAACATGCCAATATTATGCCTAATATGGCCCTACTTTTGTCAACTTCTCTATTTTGAAGTAAAAGTTTTCCCAATTTGTCCATTGAAATTGCCTGGCTTTTCCCATGAAGGAATAAACATTTCTACCTGTCAAGGTATGGAAAAGTATTTCACAAACCTCACTTGTTCAGTCATGTGAACTGTACATCATTCATTCATAAGCCTTATCCATCCAGAAATCAGCATAGATTTATATTAATGGTTAAGCAAGCACGTATGCTTGCCAATAAACAGCGCTTGTTTTGCAGTTTGTGGCTTTTGCTACTGTTCTTTGCTCCTGCAATCAAATAACACTTCAAAAATTATGTTTGATACTATTCTTCAGTTATTAATGGTGATCTTTAGCCCACAGTGCCCACGCACAGAAAGCCTCACTCATCACACACTTTGACACTCAAAGTTAGCAGAGTTTTGATCTGCCCGGTGACCACATAACTGTAGAAATCCTTCTAATATAGGAAGATGGAAACTGGTGTTGCTATTTTTGACAAGAAATCATCAAGAGTTACAATGACATCATTTTAGGACACAAACCAGAAAGTAGAGCATCCACAGCTAAGAACAACTTACTGTTAGGAAAAAGTTAAGGTATACTTTCAGAATGTTGTTATTTTTAACAGCTGAAGCTTAACAAATGCTTTAATAATTAATGCTAAACAGTGATTTTTTTAAAAAATGATTTGTTTTCAGCTGTAAAGAACCTACTTGACTAAATCAGTAGAGACACTCACTGCACTTTCTATTTTGCACAGAAATATTGTGCAGAGCATGAAGCGTCTGTTCACGCAAAGCTATAAAATCCCTGTGTGCCCCAGTCACCTATGCTCATGTGGATTTCAGTCTACGGAGCTCTGCACAGGAAACTGACAATTGCCTATAGACATCCCTGCTCATGTGAACTTGTCTGCTTTCTTCAAAAACATCAACTGCCATTCCATGTCTGTCTTTGACAGAAGTTGAAAGTTTCAATGAGGAGAAAAGTGTATAATCAAGTTCTAACTCTGTGGCAGTAAGATTAATAATTATAGGGTTATGCAACACTAACAATTGTGGTTCAAGTAAAGCAGCTATGTTAAATTTTAACAGCATTAAGAAGAGGGGAAGAAAGAGATTGAGAAAATTTCAGTTCCCTTCTCTGTCATGTGTTCTTGTCATCATCTTGGTTTTTCTATATTTAAAATTCTGTAAGAATTTCTTCTGCAAGTAATCTTAAAGGACAGTTAACAGTAAATCTTTCAGCTTCATGTCATGATAAATAGATGTATACACCACAATTCAAGAAAAAAATGTGTATTTAAATACCTAGAATTACAGCTAACTTCTTACATTTTTTTTAGAACATTTAGTTAGTATACTGAAAATAATCATATTAATGAACTTTCTGGAAAGTGTTATTTTCAATAATTACATGCAACTGCATTTCTTTAATCTAAATACGCCTGTTATTTTCACATACAAACCACAAATTATACACTAGAGTTTTGCCCATATACTCTGGGATACTTGATAACTTGATTGGTTTATTTTTAAACCAGCCATTCATCTCTAATTTGGACAGAATACAAAAAGTTAACCTTGCAATAAATTATATTGTTGTACTTCATTATTCTTTTTAGCAGATTCATTTCCTAGACAAGCAAGTTTACGGTGAGAAACTAAAAGTAATTATTATTGTGACTTTTTGTAACCCCTCAAGCACGCCTGTGAATAACTAAATATCATGTGGTTCTGCTCTATACTGAAGATAAGTTCCTGTGACTTTTTCTCTTCTATTTTTTTTTTTAAACTGCTAAACAAAAATCAATAGTTTGCAAGTTTCTATATGCTGAATTTTAACCATGATCACGAGACAGACGGTTGATCTCTCCAAAGATTCAACTGTATTTAAAAGGAATCATATTAAAATACTGTTGAGATGATCACAACAAAATCAATTCTTGAGACACGTGGATTATCTCCAGCGCAACAAAATGTAAAGTAGAGCTGAACAGCAGGATAAGACACTTCCTGCTTTCATGGTGCACGCAGAGCTCACACTGAAACTTGCTGAAGAACCTCTCATCCAGAACATCAGGGGGGTCTTGGCTAGCAGACTGCTCCCCACACTCTATACTCTGCCCTTTGCGTACCAAGGCATGAACACCTCTTTGAAACCGTATTAGCCTACTCTGTACAAAATAAGAAATTATTCTGCAGCAGCTTGGGTGACACTTCGCCACCAGAGATCTACTTGGCTTAGAGCAGGGATGGTAAATTCATGGTTCCCACTGTTCTCCTGCTCCTGCAGCGTAACGTGTGTCACCCATGCTGCACATGTGACCTGTGCTGGCAGGAGCATAGGGATGAGCTCGGCGCTGCCGCCGGGTAAAAAACAAGGTGCCAGGCTGGATAAAACAAGGTGGAAGGCTGGATTCAGCCTGCAAGTTTGACACCCTTGGCTTAGAGGGATATGACAAGGATAAAAATAAGGACAAGTATAATCTAATTCCATTACACCCATCTAAACTGGGAGAGTTTGGGAATTTAGAACCCATTTTTGATCTCTTGCCTTCACTTTCTACTGTCAATATATCATCACAAAATAGGTTAAACGCCAAACCATTTGCAAAGTAGAAACTAGTTTTCTTTGGGTTACAAAACAACAGTGTTCATCTTGTAGCTTTATACAGGCATACCTCCCAAGTGTAAAGGATGAGCTGTAAAACGTGTGTGGCACACTATGGAAAACTAGACAGTGGTCACCCCTGTATTTTGAGAATTCCTGAACTGTTTCAGATGTAACTGGTACGCGACTTGGCTTACTGTTTGGAACTATGGAATATTTTGAACAGCTTTATATAATATGCTCACTGAGTCAGACAAGATAATTTGGAGTCAAATGCTAACTCCTTTAAAACTGACTATAAAAATTCTCAGTATATACTCAATTTATCTTTTGTGGGATGATGATGGTAGCATGGTTTTGAATAGGAATTCTACACCTGTTGGTCAATATCTGAACATGTATTCAAAATCTCTGCAACACAAAGATACATACCATACTAAGCAAGCTTTTAACCTCCTCCTTCCTCAGACATTCCGAGGAAATCATTGGTCTATAATCCCAGGTTAGGAAAAAGAGTTGAAACTATTAATACTGAGCTCATAATAACACAGAAACAATAAATAGCTTCTCACAAGATTTAATTCTCAATAAAAGCAGATGGAGTTGCCAATTCCATTGTCAGATATAACCCCCCCACAATATCAATGGGCTCTGTACTGTGAATTTCAGGGCTCAACTTGATCTTGTATCTTAGCAGTTGTATCTTTATTTTACTATTTGTTCTCGGATGTTAAAAACTCTGTTGGAAGCAGTTCAAAAATACATTGTTGGAAAATTGTTAATGCCCTAGTCATACAATGTCATTTTGAAGCTCCCTGGGAATTTAGATTTACACAGCTTATTAGGATATGACCTTTCCCTTGATTTTTTATTTTAAGATCAAGTTAACATGAAAGTTCCCCAGTGGGAGTTGCTGTGTTTCCTTCACAGATAAAGAAAGAGCAATGGCAACTCTGTGTAGAGACAACTTTCATACATTTCTACAGTACGGACAACTTGTGGTCTTGACAGACATCCAATGCATTCCTAGAGGTTGAGAGGAAAGTCATGCGGTGCATTAACTAAAAAAAAACCCCAGGAACATAAAGGTATTTCCCTGAATCTTTCATCCTGGGGTTTTTTTTGTTGGTTTTTTTTGGTTTTTTGGTTTGTTTTTTTTTTTTTTGCCATGTCATTTGAGATTAAGTTTGAGGAATTTTAAGGCCTATGGACTCCTCGCATTCACATGATCTGGGTGGCTCTGATTGTGAGATAATGGCTTGTTTCTGGAACACATTCGTACTTCTTTGGGTGAACAATTACCACCTCTACAGCACTATTTTTCTTCACGATACAGATCTTGTCTCACCAATTCACACACTTCAGCATTTCCATGCTTATTAAATTAGCATAATTTTTCCTGGAATCTCCTGGAGTTATCTAAGAGCAGAAGGCTGAAAAATCAGTTCTCCAAATTTTCCTACATGGCAGGTATTCAAAACGGCTCGAAAGAATACTATCCCAAGTTCCCTGGTGGTCAGCAAGGGGGGTTCCTCAAGAGGCAGATTCAGAATAGCTAAAGCAGTCTCTTGCTCTAGGTTATTCTGTAGAGGAGAGACTTCTCTTTGTGATATGGGCTGAATACCAACTGCCAATAACAGTGTTTAGATGTTTTAAATGCGGGTCAATAAAGAAATGGTTAAAAAGAATTAAATATTTTGCCTTTGGGGGGTAAACATTTTAGGCATTAAGACTTTGCTATGCAAACCGCACTTCTGTTCAGCTACAGATACCAAAAGAAGAAAATAAACTGATGATGAAATAAAACAAATAGCTTCTTTTAGCTTTTCATATAATTAGTGTGCTGACTTAGTACATTGGGTAGGCATCGTGCATATAATGTTCTTATAACGATGCTACATTATATTAGAATGTAGTCTAATAGAAATTCATCATGATCATATTTGAATATCATAGCAATGACCTGTCCAACAAAAGAATCCAGAGATTCAACCGATTTCTAAAACAACTTCATCCAACTTTAAAAGTTTGCAGTTCTTCTCACAGTAGTGATGCATATTGTCTGCTGTAATTTGCCCATGCAAACAAAATGCAGTCCTTTAAATTTTCCAGCTGTTAACAGGGGTTGTCCCCATTAGTTAAATTTACATTTCCAGAAACAGCCCTTCCTCTTTCAATGACTGACAAGAGATACGGGTTTACTACTCTAACAAGCAAGTAGCAGACAGCCTTAAAACCAATTTAGATTATACGCAGACTGTAGGAGTTAATTTGCAGTCGATCTGAGGCTAATCTGTCTCTCTTGGGTAAGTACAAAGTCATTATCTACATCACCGGTGAAAGACCTCTATGAAACTTATGTATCTAACAAAGGAGTAAACAAATCCAAACTGATACGATTCACTGCATATCATGGTAGAGTACACTGATGTCGTATATACTTAACTTTTCTGCAAACAAATCTACCAAGATTCTAGAAAAATACTAGAAGGAAATAATGACAAGCTGTATACTGCAGCCGTACAGGAAGAACACTGTTGGCTAACATCATTTCTAACAGCAGACACTATCAGCAGGCGTGTTTGAAAGGTGATTCAATAGAAATTGTGTGACTTTTCCTACTCTGGTGACATAGACTGTCAATGCAGATGCATAGTGCAGGCACTAAAAGTTTATTTACAGAGGGCAGGACTGAAAATTTCATATGAATACATTCAGGCCATGATAAAGAGCTTTGTCTCCCATTCGTAATTTCAAGAATTGTGATTCGGTACTCCCAACACACCTATAATTGAATTCCTCAGTCATAAAATCACTGATGCCAAACAAGTTCTGATATCTTTTATCAAGCCTTTTTTTTCTTGTCATTTGTTAACGTATTTCTTATGGAGTTTTTCTTCTTTTTATAGATACATTTGCTTTAGTTATAAATTAACCCTGGAATTGACTCTCCCAGAGGACACAAACTGCTTTTTTATTCTCTTGAAAAAGTTTCAAGCCATATGAATTTGTGATTTGGAGCAATTTTGAATAAGAGTTGGTAGTTAAAACACAGAGGAAAGGAAATTTCAGAAGATTGACAAAGTAATGAGAAATAAACTGAAACTATTTAGAAGTTTTTCCTGTGCCTTCTGCTCTGGAAGCCATGATTAATTTACCAAAAGAGAATATATTTGCCTGTGGGATTTCTGGTGCTCCCAGTTCCTTGTAAAAATATTAACTAACATACAGCATCAATGTGAAAGGTCTTTCTAAGAAGTTCCAGCACATCCTAAAGATATGCAAAATAGTTTAAAATTTAGATTCAAGTGCAATTTGAACCATATTATAAAAGCATTAATATATATTTAACAGATTAATTCAAATAATGACCATTAAAGGACTAATTTTTCATTTGATAAATACAATCCTAAAGTAACAAGGCTTAAAACATTCACTGTTTCCAATTGCGTGGGGTCTCTTTCTCTTCATTCCCAATAGCTATGGAAAACATTGGCTTGTTTCAGCCAAAGCTAACTACAATGTTGAGGAGTTTGAACAAAATATGTCTAAATTGTTGTTGGGGTCACCACTGAAAGAACAACAGTTTGAACTCACTCTGTAACAAATAACAGACAATCCAAATAAGAAATTCCTAAAAGACATATCCACAGGAAACTAACTGAATCAGCTCTACTGTTCAAAGAGCAATTTGTATAAGGACAGACTAAAAGTTCTTAACAGCCAGGATAGTACACATGCTATTTCCTTTATTTGTCTTTATGTGCCCCTCTTAGTTTCATTATAAATCATTTAAGTGTGAAAAATTTGATTAGATTTGACATAAACACACCAAATATCCATTTTTTTAAAGGGTGTAATTCCTATTTTAGCTAGGATTTTCCAAGGTGGAGCAAATTGGAGAAAAAAAAAAAAAAAGCCTTCAAGATTCAGAAAACAGGAAATGATCTTACAGAACTTTGCATTTCTGGGTTACTCTTCCTGATCCAGTTTAGATCTGCTGTGGTTGTGCTACTGTGTACACCATGTGTAACAAGGTGCTGACTTAATCCTGTTTGGACACGGTTAAAAATGACACTAGTTTGGTTTTAAAAAACTACTTCAAAAATTTCTTTTTTAATTAACAATAACACAAATTATTGAGAAGCCCTGGAGTATTTTTCCTATATAAATAATTTTCATGCAGTGCTTTCCGCCACCTCCAGTTTCCCATATTCAAGGCAATGTCCTTCTTGCAAAGGTAAATGGAACTTCCTTTTCTACATGCTGTTTCTGACATTGCTAGTCAATTATTTGACATAAAATTATTAACATTCATCTTACATTGTGCTTTCTGTCTCTTATTGTCCTATTTTTATTTGTTAGTGCCTCATCCTCCTGAAAAACATTATAAATGCCCTTAAATCTTCAAGTCTTAAAATATATGTTCATCTGTTTATATTTTATGATTCTGTGCTGTCTGTTTAATTAAAATAATTTTTTTAATCCACGTCATTTGTTGACACCAGTTGGGGAAAACCAGTCATTCTGATTTGGTCCTAATATTTGTAATCCTCCCATTTGTATCAATGAGATGGTGAGAATGCAGGTCAGATTGCATCGACTCCCCTGAAGGAGCAGAACCATAAAGTTCTACACAAGTCCAACCATCTACTCTCACACCTTGTGTACACATTTCATAACTTTGTTTGCATGGTGAACTTTCTCTTGAGCCAAAAGGAATTTTCCGAGCAAACAAGTTGTAATGTATTCTTTAAAGGTGAGTTACAATGTTAGTTACCTGTAGCTCTTGGAATAGACAATATGACAGTCAAAATTCCAAAATATCTTCCATATTTTTTAGAATAATGGCTATGTCATATACAAGGATCTCGCTAACATCTGCTCAGGAGGGTTGTATAAATAGAGACAGAATTTTGCCATCATGCAAAACAAACTCCAATAACAACGTGATCCTTCACCAGAGGATAGAAAAAAATTAGGAGTATTTTTAAAGATTTTGGACTTTACATTATATGTCCATTTATTTATTTATTTATATGACAGCCAAATAGATAGTCAGCATAGACTAAAATAACTTACATAAATTTTTCATTTTATACAATGCCAACCATAAACCTCCCATTTCCGTCTTGTTTTCAAACTTAAAGATCTTCGAGTTATAAATTATTATTTTTTTCAGCTAAAAATCTAAGAGTGGAATATTAAGCACAGCTCATCTTGATCCATAGGCGGGAAATTATAACAAATCTGAGAGACATTTAAACTAATTCAGTTTCATCTACATGAATAAACTACAAGGACTCTCTTATGGCCTATCTTCCAGCCACATTATCAAACTCCTAGTCATCAAAACTGGGTGGCAATAGCTAAATGGTCTCTTGCTAATGGTCTGTGCCCATGCTAATTCCCAAAGTACTTCTGGAAGGCTGTTACTTGGTTGAGCTAAGACTGGACCAGAAGTAATTCTAAAAACGTAACCATTTAACAATCCAGTTCCAGAGCCTGTGCCCAAGTTACAGGACTTTTTTTAATTTACCAGCATGGATCTAGCCTTCGAGTTCAGTTAGACTTCTCTGAGACTAGAGAATACAATAGTTTTGGGTTTTTATTTTCACCAAGTTATTGAGCTTTGTACCAGCTTTTTTTTCCTAAATGTGGTCCCACTTTCTGCCTGCAAGCTACATGCAGTAGGTACTCGTTCGCTTTCCGGAAGGGGAAGCATGCAACTCTGAAGACATTTAGCATCACTGTGAATGTGAATAAGACTCTAGAACTCTCATAAATGTCACTAAACATGCATTTCCTTTGTACACTGTTTTATTGAGCCCTAACACAATGTGCTGAACTATTTTTTCCCCAAACTCACACTTCATTTCAGGAAAATATTAGATCTGTGCAAAAAGAAGCTGCAGAGATGGAAAACTCTAAACTACAAGTTACATTCTTGATATTCAGACAGACAAAGCAAGTAAAATTATCAAATTCCTATAACTGCCATCTAGCAGAGGCATTTAGCTATGTACCTCTGTCTCATGAAAACTGAAGAAATATTTTGCTGCTTCAGAAGTCTACAATGTAAAAACTGCAATACTACAGCAAACTGGAAACTGGTTACTAGTTATCTCCTCTTTTGCTCTGAGAATAGGTAACATGCTGAGTACAAAAGGCACCTCAAAATCTCCCCTAGCTTCTAGGAGCAAAAGTAATCCACATGCCCTGTGACTGCAAAAAAAACCTGCCAGTTCTTCAGAGGGACTGTACAGCATCAAAGGGCATAAGGGAACCTGTTATGAATAATGGCTCATAGAAGATGAAGTGGGGAAAATCCTGTGGGGTCTGTTGGTATCTCTTCCCAATGAGCGCTCATCTCTGCAGTAGATTTTCCATTTCTTTTTTCTCCAATGTAATTTCAGAAATTTTTATTCAGAAGATGCTTACTTTGAGGAGCTATACAACAGTTTCTATGACATACTGAGACCATAAACTGGTGCTATTTAGTATTTAGCCTACGTTGTGTTTAATTTCTATATTCATAGCCTAAACGAGCACTCTATCACTCTTACTGTTTTGAACTCCAAAGAATTCCTTTCTCCCATAGAATAACTGCCAGGTATAATTACTGCATTCATTAGCCCTTCCTGGAGTAATTGTCAGGAAAGCAGCAACCATCCCTGCATCAATTTCTTCTTCCTCTTTGCTTTCTTTCTACTTTCCTTCAAGGACAATTAGAGTTTCTCTCTACTTTGCCTCTTCCCCTTACACTGGTTCTCTCAGCTTATTCAACACAAACCTTTTCCTCCCTGTATTTCCCCCTTCAAATTGCAGGTTTGGGGAGGAAATGGAGAGGTGGTCCTACTGTCTCTCACTGTTTTCATGTCTCCCAGTTTGTTGTGGTTTTATTTTGTTTTGTTTTAATTTAAATCCACTCATTCTGACATTATAAAGAGATTCACAGCACAGCTTCTTCGTCACTGACAGCAGAAGAGTTACCCTCCTGCCTAAGGGTCAAGCTTCAGCAGAAATTCAAAATTGCCACATGCTGTACAACATTGTGCTGTGCTTTCCTGTTAGTGGACAGGGGAGGAGACAGGAATCCATTGCACAGCCTGCGTCAGAGAATGTACTCACACTACACTATATCAACTTCAGTGTATGTACAAGTTATTGTTATTCTAAACTTACCTCAGATTTCAGCAATATTCACTCCCTGTTCTCCTGTCCTTAGTGACAGGAAAGCTGTCACTTGTTGTTAGCAAATCAGACAGTTCCTGTTCTCAGAGGAGTAATAAATAACGCTAGATTTAAAAAACAGAACAAACTTGGGCAGAAAAAGAACAATGAGTAGGAATGTCAAAATACAGTGCAAGACCACGTTATGGCATTGTCAGCATATCTTAAACCAAGAAAAGCTGAAAATCTCATAAGAGACCAGAGAGAAGAATTCAAGATCAAGAAGGTTCCAACAATAAACTTTGAATTTCTTTCTCAAAGTTTAAACTTCTGTATTTTTAAAGACTTTCCCTGCTTTTTAATATTTTCTTTGGTAAACATAAAAAGGGCTAAATAAAGAACAACAGTCTAAGCTGTTCTTCTCACTTGCTTCTAAATTTCCTTCTGAATTAATTAATTAATTATCTTTCCTGATACTCATTATAGACAGCTTTTTCACTCTTTCCCAACTCTCCTCTCGGCTGAGCCTCCAAAGACCACGTCGGCCTTAGATCCCTGTCTTAATCCACCACTGCAACCAATATACTCATGCTGAACACGTGTAGCCTCTATTAAGATTAAAGATATTCTAGCTATTTCACAATATTTTAAAGCCACAGCCTATCTTAGCATTGCACGCAATACTCCACATATTCTGCACAAATTTTCTTTTAAGGGTATTTTTGTTTGTAAAGAAGCAGAACATTGTCGATAATTTTATCTTTTAAAAACAGAATTGATAAAACATACAGAAACCAGTTTTCTAGGGTTTCATTTGATCTCTCACCTACCCAAAGTTGGCACCCTGGTGACCCAAAAAAGAATGGAAAGAAATGCACATGACTTCCACATCCTGCTTATTACATCATGAGGGATGAAACAGCATATTACGTACAACTCGGAGGGCTGCTGTACTCTGTGCAACTCTTTTCTTGCATAAAAACATGCCTTTCTTAACAAAGCCATGACTCATTAAAATTTGACAGATGCTGTATTCCAATACACAGAAAAATGAAAACAAAAATGATAGACTGTTAGACACACTCATTTCACAATGAGATCAGTTACCAAGAACTATAACATTAGCATGCTAAGTGTTTTTTTTATATAAATTAAAATATGAAGGTGGGTTTGTGGGGAAAATATACTTTTAACATCCTATTTTTAGACTAAGGTTTTCATTGCCAAAGGTTTTCAAGAATAAATGTATACAAGAAAATATCTTTGCTGGAGGAAAAGAAGGTTCTTGATACTGAAGGGTTTTCCAGCACTTCAAGCATGGTCAGGAATTCCTGCCTACGCCAACAGTGCTGTAATAACTATTTCTTAATAAATTAGTAATCCAGGTCTAGGAAAATCAAAAATCATTACCTGTGTCAGAAAGTAACTTGCATAACCTGATGTCTTATCCCATCTAGCCTGAGTAAATCCTAAACCAGAGCGATGATTTCAAGTGTATACTTTATACAAGGTATTGGGGTATTGGATCACTGTAAAAACCCCCAAACTAAACAAGATGTGAACATAATAAATATCCGCCACACCCAATTTAACTGGGTAAAGCTGGCCAGCCTAATCACATGAGGCAGACCCAAAGAACAAGTCTTTGGGCAGTGCCCAAAGGAAACTGTGTAAGGAACCCTCTTGGGTCTCTTATTCATCATGCCATAATGTTCTTCTCTGCATCACAGAAACAATTAACCAGTTCAAGACAACTGGCAAGCTCACATCATAGCTTGATACTCCAAGAAGCTGGCAAAACAGAACCAAAATCAACTGGCAAGCTAATCATGGAAAGTAAGCATGGAGTTTGCTTGCAATAGCATTTCTACCCAAATATGAAAAAACCAAGCTAGAAACTACTAATTAAGCTTCTGTAGGATTTTTGGAAATTATTTTGCACTGCTTTGATATTGAAAAATATTTTAAAATCATTGTTAAACCCCCAAACCTTTCAAAATAATTCTTCAATGTGTGCTTATTTCCTATTTTACATCTAGGACCTGTCATAACAAACTTTTGTAATACTAATTTTGAAACTTACTCTGCAATTAAGTCATACTTAACTGCAGTCTTTACTAAATAACCTACTCAAGGTCAATTTAGTAATTCTAGCAATAGCTGTAGTGTACATGTAAAAAAAAAATCCAGGAAAATAAACCCTTTAAATCGTGCTTATTTTATTGAGAAAACTGATTTAATGTGAAATCATTTTGTTCTAAATAAAGCTTGAAGTTTCATCTTGTTTATCATCTCAAACAATCTTCAGCAACTGCTGGAAATTCTGAAAGTGAAAGCATAATTGCAGAACTTTTGTTTTCACATTCTTTAATCACATTCTAGGCAAAACTCAAAAAATCTGCACCTTTATAAGTTTTGCGATATGCAGTCATTTGTCAGACTCTTTCTGTTGACAATTACCATGGGATATTTAAAATAAATAAAACAGTATCCTGCTTTTATTAATATTTCTAATGATTTAAAAAATCAAATACACAACATTGATGTACAAATAAGGAATCTCAGTTACGCATTTTAAGTGCAAATGACAGCTTCCAGGAGTGGTGATTGAGAAGAAATACAGTAAAAACCTCACAGAACTATTGAGCTGGCAAAGTAAATCCATCCACTCTCAGTGGTTAACTTCAGCGGAATTGGAGGAACAGCTACATCACTAGGCCAGCGCAAGAACTTTGTTTCAGACACACTACAAGATAGGAAGCAAACAGCAGATAAAATAATTTCTCATCTTCCTGGAGGGAATGAGAACCTCAGCCTGTGGCCTCTTCAAAATTTCTCACGACTCAATTAAATACAGTCCTGAATAATGTTAGAGAATACAGATAAAATTCAGTGTAAGTAAAGCAACCTTTTGCCCTCACGTACTTCTGCACTTGCTTATCTATAGATTTCTCTGGGTGTAACTGAAAATAGAATTTGGCTTTACATTTTTTTTTACATTCTTAGTATGATTAAAACTCAATTTAGCAGCATACCATATTATAACATGCTTCTACTAAGCTTAAAACCTGAAATTCAGCATAATATTTTGTAGCTAAAATACCACTGAACAAGTAGCTCCAAGGAAAACATATTCAAGATGAAGGGATAGACTCTTCAGTTTTATTTACTGTAGACATAAAAACTCAGTACCTAAACCTATCATGAGGAAATACGTACATTATGAGAGGCAGTAAACAGAAGTGGCTGCATTTTTCCACAAGCCCCCATATTAGATAGCACCACAAAGCACCAGGTCTAGGTAGTAAAACCTGTTTTTCTGACCACCCCTACTAAAAGATCTTGGTGTGAGTGTTAAAGCCTGTAATTAACATTTTTCTTTTCATAGTTCCTTTTTTGGTGTAACAGAGTGACTCTTGGTAGTCTGACACATGCTTTAAGCCACCATGGTTGAGAGCTTATTTGACAGCAATATTAAAATATTCCCCTAGCATATATATTGTAAATGCACATCATTCCATTTGTATCTAGATAGCAACCTAAGTTTAAAGCCTCTCAAACTTGCAAACTGCTGCTACACAACCATGAATACTTAGAGCAGTTACACAACATCTGTTCAATAAATCTAAACAAACATGCAAGTACTCCAGACTTACAATGCAATATTAGAACATAAAATCCTATTTTATGCAATGCAGCGTAATCATATATTGTGTAAAAAGTTTAAGACAAGATCATAATTCTGGGCAGGGCTACTTTGTGCAAATATGAAATTCTCTGAGAAGTAATTTGCTTAAACTCAGCAGAAAAATACAAGACACAAAAAGAAAACTTCCATCACTCTCAATTATTCTATATCCCTATGCCAGGACACCCTGAAGTGTTTGTATGAAAATAACATATTTAGAACTGCATATATACACACAGGTAAGTTAAAGGAATAGTAGTTGCATATCTCCTATTAAAAAAGTATAGGATTCTGGCAAAAGGGAATCTAAAATATGTCACAATCACATCTGTGATAAAGAGGAAAGACAAGTCCCCATGGAGCTTGTGAAATTCCAATACCCCGTAAAACCGCACAAAGTATAATATTTTCCTCCCATAATAGCTGTTATAATACCAAAACTAGAACTCTCATCTCATTTCAAAGTCTAGAATAATCTAATACCAACTGCAATCACTATATCGAAATGTTAGGATTTCATTTAGAGTTAAAATATGTTACAAAATTGATCACAAATTCCAGAACAAAAGGCAGATAAATATACTACTCCTATTACACTGGCATTTCTTAAATAAGCAAAAGTCCTATGTATTTTTCTTTAGATATATTTGTGGTTATTTCATTTCAGGCATTTAGCCTCACTGAACAAACAGCAATCCATTTAGAGTCGGACCCTATATTTTCAGTATACTAAAACCACAGACTGACTTCAACAGTAACTGCACGGAATCAAGCTGTATACGGGTCAAAACTTCTAACACTGCACGTAGATATCGAACCTGACCCTACTGAAACAGCACAACTGCCACTGATCTCAGTGAACCTGGGATTCCTTTCCTGGACTCTATGTATCTTCCAATAAATCAACATCATGTCTTTTTTTTTTTTGATGCCAAGAAATGTTCTGTACACTTCTCTGTTGGGATATTATCCAATATTTATGCTCCTGCGTTATCAGATGCTATATATAGCTTTGCAGCGTGACTGAGGTAAGAAAGCCATTCTATAACACAGGGTTAACACATTACCTACACGCTCACATTCCCTACAAGCATGTACATAACCATTCATATACGTTGATCGCAGTATTCATCAAGCATATCTGTGCCCAAACATACATACACAAAGCTACATAAGCATTGTGTTTTTAAAATTGCTAATTATCAACCAGCAGAGTAGACTTTGGGATTCATAGACTGGAATTCATAGACTTTGTCCTGAAAGTGCAGACTGCATGGCATGAAGGTGATCTGCTTAGTCATGAGGGAAGGGGGTGGCTTATGCAAGTTCACAAAGCATCATCTCCTACTTGATTCCCAACATTCACAGATCGGCTTTTGAGGTAGTTATTTATCTTCCCCTTTCTAAACAGGATTTCTTTTTCTACTTGTAGCCAAACTGCAAAGTAAAACCAGCCGTGTTTAGATAACAGGGTGCTGCTTGGAAGTTGACCGGGGTTTTTCTGCTGTGCTATCACACATATACCTAACTGGGTTTGTATTTGTCATGACAAATTAGAATCTATTACGGTTGCAAGAATCTATTACCATTGAAAGAATAAATCAAAACACTGACATTTTAAATTAATTTTTTTTACACCAATCTCACTACTACACTGTGTCTCCATTGCGAATTTTCATTCTCATGTTGTAAAGTATTAAGGACAGGGGAAATCTTTTGAGTGAGTAACAAGATGACCCCTATCTCAACAAGGCTGCTAGGTACTACTGCAACACAGGTAATTAAAAATATCGATACAGTCTATGTATCATGAATTTTAATTGGAGAATGATGTAATTGTTTAGTTCAGCTCTATAGAGTGGTTTAGGAGAAGGCAAACAGGCCAAATAATATGATGGAAGATGTGGGAGGAGTAGGAGAAAATCGTGAGCCTCATCAAACTGATAAAAGTCCTGCACAAGCTTTCAGATGCGAAGACTGCAAACTGAGCCTTGGGGTTTGTTTTGTTTGGTTTTTTTTTCTAAATGAAAAGAATAAAAGCCTACAAGATTTACTCGTCTATTTGCCTTGTGGTGTGAGAAGAGCTGACAGCTTGGTAGTGACAGGCAAAAGGGAAGTCCTTGTTGCAGTGGAAGACCTGATGCTGCGGTAGAAGCTTAGTCTTTCCTATAGTTGCCACATATATTTTCTCCTTTATATGTCCTTGTACTGGAAGTACCCCAAGTGCCACTACCACCAATTACCACCACAGCTGCCAGTACTACTACAGTGACAATTCACTTAGCATCTGCATTTTCTACATATTATACTGTCACCAGGACCTGAAAGAAAGCACCATTGAAAAAAGACAAACTACCCTTCATCAAAGAAAGCACAACTGATAAAAGATGGTCTATCCTTCATTTAAAAAAAAAAAATAAAAAAAAATAAAGAGAAAGCAGCAGAACAGAGCAGAACAGACAAAATAAATTTAAGAGCTTTATCATTTAATACAGTAATCAATTTACATTTCATATTCCTGGGGTTCTAAATATCTCAAGACAAATCTTATGGCTCTTTCACTTATCATTCTGCCTTGGAAAGGTCTCCACAGAGGCAGAAAAAAAGGAGGTGAGGGGGAATTTTCCCCCAAGTACTCTGTAACAGTTAAATGAGATCCTTAAGAACTGACCTGTTTAATGGGAACCCCCAACTTCTGCTTGTGGCACAGGTATGTAGGACTTGAGAGTAACACTGTTCTCTTGCTTTGGATTATTTCTAACCTTTTCTTTTGTTAGTTCACGAAGTTAACTGACTCACAGAAAACATGAGGTACGAAGTACCTGAAAAATAGATCCCTGCTGTTAAAAAAATAGACACCATTATGGAAATACAGTGTAGAAAATTACTGCTCGTCATCTAATATCATGTAAAATTCATTACTCTAGCAGTGATTAAAAAATTAAACTAGCAACAATAATGGAAATTATTGTATCTATGACTTCAAAAGAACTAGAGTGGAGAATTTATAGCTGTATTTTAACTTCTCTTGAGTAACTGCACTGGAAACTGTTTTACTGCACACCAGAGGAGAATACAGGAATAATCCTCGTGATGAAAGCTAATAAAAGAAACTCAGATTCTGAATATCAAGTATGCACAACTAGTGATTCACAATTAGTCTACAGAAAGTGGCTAGTAAATATATTCAACACCATTCTGAACCAATTATATGTAAAAGAACCAAAAGAGGGCCTCAGCAATCAAGATGAAAAAAATCATTAAGTACATTTTTCATTATTTATTCCAGCTTTGTATAATTATTATACTGATTATACTGATAGTAATTGAAGCTGGGTCTAAATTTATTGTATTGACTTAGAAATTGACTTAAAATTATTTAAAAATATTCAGAGGAGTCAGATTTAGAAGCAGCGTTGATAGTGAGTATTTTATCGGTATCATAAGGAAGGTTAAAAGCTTCAATATGCTTCAGTTAGATCCTAATATTTTGCCAGCTTCCTTTTTCATGAGAATTTATTATATGAAATATAAATTTACAGCGGGAGAGCAAGCATTATTCGCATTTTCTATATTGTAATTGAAGTTTCCTTGAATGCTGTTGTTTAATAAATTGTATTATCCGGGAATCTGGCATTGAGGCACTTCTAAGAAATAGATCCTATCTTAAGGCTGTGTATATCAGCTCTGAACTGCTGACAGACAATGAGATATTTCACAAAACTGATGCCTAAATCTCCAAGCAATTTCTGCAGCAAGTTTTTTTTTGTCACAACCAAAGAGGATAATGGTGTCAAACACATGACTTCATGCAACAAATTCTAATACCAACAAGAGCACAACATATGAAACTTCTTTTCAAAGGAGAGAACTAAGTATCACATCAAGTTACTTGGTGTGCACTCTGAATTTTAGTTAACTAGTAACAAATCATAGTAACCTTTTAAAAGGCAAATTACTGATTAAATTACGGACTAATTGGTACCAGAAAAGTTGCTTGTTGTTTTTTTTTTTTTTTTTTTTTTGCTTTGTATACTCATTTTTATATGGAACATTACAATCATGTTCCACAGCAAAAGCTTGCCCAGCGATGGGGAGGCAAGTCCCAAGTGCAAGGGCAGCCCCCACCAGTTGGTGATGCGTTCATGGTTGGACTTGGTGATCTTAGAGGTCTTTTCCGACCTCAGCAGCTCTAGAAATCCAAGCCTGGTTACTTGAAAGACAATTATAACCGGCCCTTCTGATTTCACGGAGCCCAGTCCCCACAGGGCACGGAGAACTGATTCCCGAAGATTTCAGCAGGGTAACTGCCAGCCTGACGTCACGGATGTAACAGCTCCATCACGGTGAGGTCAGCGCGGTGCTGCCAGCGCCGCCGAGGCACAGCAGCCCGGCAGCGCGCCCCGGGGACAAGCGGCACCAGGGAGGTCTGAGCACGGGAACCGGGGGCAGCCACTAGGGGAACACCACCGGGACAGCGCGGGTTTCAACACCGCAGCCCGGCTGCTGCCGCCCTCCCGCGCGTGGGAAAGTGAGAGACCCACACAAAAACCCCAAAGGAGAGGTGTTCATTCGTGAAGCGCATCAGCCCGGGGAGCACCCGCCCTGCTCGGGACTGACCCCCTCCCCTCCCGGGCTGTGCATCCCCCACCGGGACGGGCGGGAGGCTCCGCACCTGCGGCCTCGGGGTTCTCCCTCCCTCCCTCCTGCCTCCCGCAGCCCCGGCCCCTCTCCCCGCCCCGCAGCCCCTGCCGGCCCCGCTCCGCGCCAGGAGCAGCCCTGGCAGCCGCTCACACCTGCCTCCCGCAACCGCAGGGCGCAGTCCCCCCGAGCCCCCGCAGCCCCTCCGAGACACCGCAGCTCCTTCGAGCCCCGCCGAGACCCCGGAGCTCCCCTGTATAGCCTCGCAGTGCTCTCGCCGAGACCTTCCGAGACCCCTCGAGCACCGCAGAGCTCCCGCCGAGACCCCGCAGCCCCTCCGAGACCCTGCAGCCTCCCTTGCCTCCTCCGAGCCCCGCAGCCCCCGCTGAGCGTCCCGCACAGCCCTGTCTCCCGCAATTCCGCCGAGACCCCCGGACCTCCCTCAACCTTCCCCGAGACCCGCAACTCTTCCCGAGACCCCGCACGCCCACGAGCTCCCGCCACGCCGGGCGCCCCGCACGGTCTCGCTCAGCCCCCTCACCCCGGGGCAGATCCCCCCCCGCGCAGCCCGAACTGACCTGGCGCTGTCAAGCCTCGAGCGGGAGGAACCGTTCCCTTCGGGCGGGATAAACTCCGCCGCCCGGCCCGGCCCCCGCCCGGGCACCGCCCCCTCCCCCCCGGCCGCACCGCCTTCCGCGACCGCCCACGGGGGGCTAGCGGGGCGAGGGGCCGCGAGGGGCGGGGGCTGAGGAACACGGGGGGCGAGCGGGGCGGCGGCTGAGAAACACGGGGGGCTCGCGGTTGTGCGGAGACTGCGCGGGGCGGGGGCTGAGGCTGAGCAGCACGGGGCTGAGCGGGGCGCGGGGGCTGCGCGGGGCGGGGGCTGGGGCACACGGGGGACTGGGGCACACGGGGGGCTGAGGCGCACGGGGGGCTGGGGCTGAGGCACACGGGGTGCTGAGGCTGAGGCACACAGGGGGGCTGGGGCTGGGGCACACGGGGGGCAGGAGCACGCGGGGGGCTCGGGCTGGGGCACACGGGGGACTGGGGCCGAGGCGCACGGGGGCAGAGCCAGGGGCGGGGGCTGAGGCTGAAGCACACAGGGTCTCAGGGAAGCCGGGGGGCGCGGGCGGAGCCGGGGGCGGGACGGGTCAGCGAGGAGGAGAAGGAGGCGCCGCTGCCCCGCGCTCCCCGCGCCGAGCGGAGGTCCCGGGGCGCAGCCGGAGTTTGACCCCTGTAATCTCCTCTCGCTGCGAGCCCAGCGCTCCCCGGCCTGTCCGCTCTCTCGGCGCTGCCGCTCTCAATCTCGCTGCTCTCCGCGCTCCTCAGGGGGCTCGGCCCCCTCCCCTCCGCCCGTGTCCTGCTGCGGCAGGAGCAGAGGCTGTTCTGAACAGTCTAGCAGGGAGAGGTAAAGAAAACTTTATTCCCTCGCTTGTTTTAGCCACAGGTTCCCTCTCCCTCGGCTCCCGCCGCCCCCCTGCCAGGAATGCGGAGGGAAGTGGCACGGGCTGTGCTCGGTGAGTCTGAGGGAGCAAGTTCAAACAAGCATGTCACCTCCTTCACCTTCACCCTCTGAGCCTTCTAGAAAGAACTCAGATGAGAAAAAGAAGCCGTAAGATCCACGGGCTCTGGAGAGTCATCTCACGAGTCAAAGTGCCCCAGGATACAACAGTTTATCTTTAAAAACTCCTGATCTCCTGGACATCATTAGAAGATTGAGAGGATCCTAACTTTGCCTCATTATGGTTCTTAGTCACCAAGCACTCTGAAAGACAGCCTGCCTCTGCTTTATTATTTGTGTACTGAAGGCAATTTATAGATTAGAGCTGAATACGTCAGAATACCTGGTCTACTCACAGATACCAACATCGCCTGCAGCTTTCTGTTTGTGAGAACAATCTTTCTGTCTGCAGAGGCTTGAAGCCTTGTGTTAATTTTTATGAGAATTATCTGTCTATTTGTATAGGCTTGAAGGAAGTGTTACGTCTGCCTTGACATACCAAGGAATTTTTTTCCATTCATGCCTTTCCCTCCATCTGAATTTTTTAGCCCTATGTGGGAATCTTTTGTTTGTAAGTTGTTTTTATTATTATTCTTTTTCTTTTGCTGCTTTTGATTTGTGTGGGGTTTTTTTAACATACTGCAGTCTTCAGTAATATTCTGACTCAGAATTAGGATCCAGGTACTGAAAACAAGTAAAACAAAACCTCAGAACTAGCTCAACATGCAATGGATGAGTGAACAGACAATCGTAGGTAAAATAATCTTAACAATAACAGAGGCTTTAATACCTAAACTATTAATATTTCTAACCATTTTACAGCAGGAGCTCAGGTAGAGGTGAAAGAAGAAAGGTAAAAGAAGAGAGGTCTTAGCCGGACACCTCCACAGGGGTCAGATTTATCTCTGCTGAGAATAGAATCAGCGCTGTTCTCTGGGCAAACTGATGGATTATATACTCGCTTTGTTCAAGTGTCTAAAAAATAGAGGAGCCATCTCAAAAAATCTAGGCTTTAACATGCAAATTTTTTTAAAACTCCATCTAACTGGGAGCATTGAAAAAACTGTCAGGTATTAATGAGTATCTGATTGTGACTATAAACTCATACTTTCAGCCTAGAATTTTAATAAATTAATAAGTAAAGCAGAAATACAAAGCATAGTTCATATTTTAAATAAATTGCATGGATGAAATAGGCATATCTAACTCAGTCCAGCCAAACACAGCTTTTGGAGAAGTATTACAAATACTGTAACATTTTAATTCTGTTCTAAGCATTATATCCTTTTAGCAAGTTCATCCTTTGAACAGAACTCAGAAGAAGGAGAAACAATAATATTGTCTTATGTACAAATTACTTAATGCACATTTTAACAGATTGAGCCAGGAAAGGAAAAAAATAACTTAGTCTGATTTCCTGAATAACATGAAATTTTAGATAGTACTTGGTACCACATTAAATGTTTATTTTAAAAAGACAGCTAATGTTAATTTGAAAAATCAAGAGTTGAAGACATTTTCTTTGGTAGTTAAAATACGTCTTATATAATAATTTATTTAATAATTTTATATTTAATAATTTTATTTAATAATGTAATATTTTAATATGTTTTCCTTTATCAACAGATAGTGGGTTTATTTTCACACACGGAACATAAAGCCAGTCATTTTGTATTGGTAAAGAAATAAAATAGGCTACAAGTTTAATTATACAGTAATGAAGTAGTGGTAATAAGGAAATTATTAATTTCTTATATAGCTTTTGTTTTCATTATTTGACTGTGCAGGTTTTGATTATGTGGACTTTCCCCCCTGCTTATCCAGGAGAATTCCTAAGTTTGCCTGAGGACTTCAGGCATTGTGAAATAAGAATGAAGTATCAGGCCTTCCTGAATCATGGGCAGTTCTTCCCTAAGTTCAAAGTGAAGCAGAAAAGGGCCTCTTGATATCAGTTCTAGTTTTGCAATTAGATGATAACTTGTCTTCACAAAAGATCAATTATACTGTGTTTTTCATATTTGATATCAAAGCTTTAGTTAGTTCTTTTCATGTAAAAGAATTGCATTTTATATTACATTTAATCACTTAGTTTTTCATGGTACATCTTTTTGAAGAGTTTGGTGCATCTGAAAAAAACCCCTTAACTTCTGTGTACACTTATTACTGAGTGTATATTGCTAATTAGTAAGAATTATTAATTATTAAGAAAATTTGAAGCAGATTATTTTTGCCATATGATTGAATTTATTGCCACTGAAACGAGAGAGTACTTTGTGGAATCTCAAGATGGTTAAGGGTATTAGTATGGACCAAGTAACCTCCCTTAAACATTTTTATTTCTCTTTCCCATCGTAATGAATGAATTTTTGTGCAACAGGTTCTAAGGTATGCCAGGTAGGGGTTAATGGTTTGATCCAAGGTTAGAACAATGAATATATTAAAGAGACTTATTCCACGATTTTTACGATTGGCTTGGAAAGGGAAGAAATCTTATAAGGATATAGAGGTGAAAGATTTATACCTCTTCCTCTCTGCATGTATACTAGTTCCAACTTTTACTTCATTCTGTTGATGTTTCCTTTGTCTCTATGCATTAAGTCTCTAGGTGCATTGAAGAAGTTCAAAATCACAAATCACATGGTCTGTCCCATATCAGTATTCCGGGCAGAATGAAAAACTATCTAACCAAACTTTTAACATCTAGAGGGCAATTTCATACCATAGCGGTGTGGCTATAAGTCTGGCAGTCAGAGGAACAAGTTCTGATTGTGGAAATTGCATTGGTTTAAAGTTACTTAAACAGTAACCTAAAAAACCCTATTGTATTGCTGCCTTTTGAGAAGCTACCCTGTGTACTTTCTCTCAGGTTATGTAATTTTTTTCATTCATGTATCTGATTATAATATTCCACTATGCTCCTATCTTCAGTTTTCACACTCTAAATATACTCACTTTTACTTGAAGGAAATCAGAATTTTCAAATGCTATCAGTGGTGGTTTATACATATTTGTGGCAAATAAATGTATTTATTTCTTCGAGTAATGGTAGGGGTCTGTCCCTAGATATGGTTTCAAACTCTTTGGAGAGCGCACTCCAGTATTGGTACACTGCATTTATCATGCCGTGCCTCGGATCCAACAGAAGCAGTAGGACTAGACATAATGCAGATTTTTCGTAGATAACCGTAGAACGGGTCAAAACAAGAATACTTTAAACTAAGAATGATCCTCCTTTTCCTGAACTTCAAGGCTTAGATAAAAAGAGAACAAAATCTAATTCATGCCTGCTTTAAATTTAGTAGAGCCAAGATCACATCAGGCTGTGATCAGAATTTTCTGTTTACCTAATTAGATTTTTTTTTTTTTTCATGATATTTGGTCTCTCCTGAATTCTTGACTTCTCTGGTTTCATTCTGTCTTGAAGAAAATAGCTTTCTCTCTAGGATTGTCTGGTTCTTCTGTAATTGGGTAGTATCTACATGTTCTAGACTCGCCCTGATTAAATGGGTCCACGCTGCATATCACACACAGCAGGGAAAAGAATATGTCGGAATAAAGAGCTCAAGCATATACTGCTATTCATCAGGTTTGTTAATCCATGAGACACTTTTTTTCTGAAAGAATCATTTTAAAACCACCAAGATTTTATGGCAATTTTGAGTCTCATTTAAAAACAGTTTATTCTAATTTCTTTGGTGATTGAGTTAAGACAGATTTATGAATGTAAGTTACTCATCTTCAGAAACTCAGATTTCTACAATTGTACATGCTTAGACAAATTAGAAGCTGATGCAACCAAGACTTAGAGTTGTGCTAACATAGGATGGGAAGGAGGTGGCTAGTCTTGTGGTTAGAGCATGGGACTAGCTGCTGAGAGGTCTAGGGTCTATTCCTGGTTCTGTTGCTGACTTCCTGTGGGTCACTGTCTAAGTCACTTAGCTGTGCCTTGTTTTACTCATATATAAAATGGAAATAATACTTATATTGCTAAAGCACTGTGAGACCGAAGTCATTAGTGTTTATACAAGTATTTTATGCTCATTAAAGGACTTTGTGTATAACTATCACAGGGTCAAAACCTATATTCCCAATGTAATTCCTTTCACTGTGTCTCTCACACAGCAATTTATTGCTTCTTGTAAAGAAGACTAAAAACTCAAAAGTGCAAAATTTAACTGAAATCATCTGGAAAACTTGCTTCCAGGTTCTGATAAACATGTTCATGAAGAGAATTGAGCTTTCTTTGTAACAATGTGAGAAAGGTAGTATTGGGATATTTACTCCCTCATAATTGTTAAAAAATAATTAATTCCCCCCCTCCCATTGTTTCTTTTGGAGGACTGCGTGAAGATCTCTTGGTACTTCCATTTCCTATAACCTTTGTCCTGTTTTATAGTTTTTATACATTGTTGTGATGGAATTAATTTCAAATACTATTTTTAAAATCCCTGTTTTTCACATATTTTACCCTGATCTCCAGGGTGCTCCAGATAGATGTAGGAAATACTGTTGATCACCTAAATGATGATTCTGTAGAAAAACAGTACACTGCAGCCCAGTGAAAGTCATGGAATCCAAAGCATCTCTTGGTATACTGCCTAGCCTGAAGGATTAGTTTCTCAGCATTTCAAGCACAGTGGCATGGATCTCACATTCATGTTACCACAGTTTTTATTTCTATTGCAGAGGGAAACTCTGGAGGGTTTTAGACCAGGGAGATCGATATGCCTTTCGAGCGTCTGGTATATTAGGTTTATATACTTTGATACTTACAGACATTTAAAATGTTTTGTAATTCTTTAGGACGGATGCAGATAGTAAAGACTGAAAGAGAAGTAGATGGCATTCAGACTATCTTATCAATTTAATTATCGTAACTGAAATATCTTCATTAGTCTTTACAGCAAATGGGTTGCACGGCTCTCAACAAGACCAAAGAGTAAATAAAGCAGCCTCTTGTTTCTCTTTGTAATTAATATTATTATAACGCTGAACATCACTTTTGTCATTTTAGTAATGTTATTTCCGAAAGAATCACCAGGATGAGTGGCATAACAGTAAAATGTAAGCGTTCACTCCTTACATCTCACAAAACTGCATTGCAAAATCCTCTTTTTCCATGAAGTTGTGGCCACTGATGAAGACTCCAACAAAATAAACACAAACCTGTCACTTCTAACTTTTACATGTGGACTCACAGGCAGCAGTTTCAGATTGCCGGTAGCAGCACGGTGAAAAAGTACGTTGAGATTTGTGCTACCAACATGCATGGGCTTTTCCTGGGCAGAGAAACAGTAACTTTAATCCTTACTGATTGTTGAACATGATTTTGCAGAAGTACAAGAAAATAAAATGTGGTCAGGCAATACAGCTTGGAATAGCTGTTATATTAAAGTCATCATGTTTCATTCATGCAAATAGCCCCGTTGGTTTGTCAGTTGCTCTTCTGAACTGACTCTTGTTAGTCCTTTACATAAATCATTATTTTAATTTAAGATCTTAAGACTCTTAAAAAATAAAGCTAATAACTGGTTTTTAGTCTGTGCTAACCATTAGAGGATGCCAGGTAAGTTTAGCAGTGAATCAGGGGCTATTTTGGGAGAAAAATATTACAATAATTTGCAGGAAATAACCTTTTTGTTCCAAAACAGCTGTCATTGAACACTATTATAACTATAACAATTAAAATTATCTTTGGTAACTTTTAGTATTTGGCATTTCTCCATTATTGTTCAGTTAAATATTTTTCAAGTATGTTAGGACTTCTGCCCACTGTGTGCTTGAAACCCTTCATTATCAATACAGAAACTCTCACTCATTTTGTCATATTGTAGTTGTTCATGGCAGGACCTGTGATACCTTCTGTGGAAGTTCTTTGCCATTCTATAGAATGGCAACAGGACTTCTGCTGAGCACTGGAGACTCAACATTGGCAGTAGAGAATTTGCTTTTTAATATGAAGTGTTGAATGCCAAAAAAAGTAATAATAAAAAAGAATGTACTAGCTAGAATATAAAGTGAATTAGGAAACATGTGCAAACATCCTGGTGAATTTAAATAGCTGGTTGGATCAAAAATGGAGGAAAAATAACATTGGGTCAGGAACAAAACAGAAAGTAGCCAGAAACCTTGTATTACAAATTTAGGATACAAATACTCACTGCTAAAAAATTCTTTGTTACAAAATATTATTGATTTTTAAAAAGGCCGTTTTAGAGGATGTAGTTGGTTGATGGCTTTAATATGCTTCATATACTAATTAAAATATAAAAATATTCCACAGTGCTGAGACTTTTTATTCACTCATATTGTAACTAGTTGATACAGAACTAATAATTTTTGTGAAATGTTTTTCAGAGTTTAATCCTTATTGTAATGTAGTAGCACTTGAGTTCACTATTTTTGGCTTTTGGTTCTCAGTATTGGCAGAGCAGAACTAAAAGGAGGTTCTTCGAAGAGCCTATCGTACATACATAGCATATGGTAATATTTTATTGATAGCATATTTGCATGCTATGGTATGCTTGCTTGTATTCATATCAGTATACGTTAATGTAGAAGCATCTCTTTAATGTGATGTAGAATCATAGAATTATAGAATCATAGACACCTCCCACCAGACCAGGCTGCTCAAGACCTCACCCAACCTGGCCTTGAACACCTCCAGGGATGGGACAGCCGTCACTGCTCTGGGCAACCTGGGCCAGGGCCTCCCCACCCTCATTGTGACAAGTTTCTTCCTAATGTCTGATGTAAATCTTCCCCCTTCCAATTTAAAGCCATTACTCTCCATCTGTCACTCCAGGCCTGTGTAAAGATCCCCTCCTCAGCTTTCCTGGAGCCCCTTTCAGTACTGGGAGGACACTACAAAGTCTCCCCAGAGCCTTCTCTTCTCCAGGCTGAACAACCCCAACTCTCTCAGCCTGTCCTCATAGCAGAGGTGTTCCAGCCCTTGGATCATCTCCGTGGCCTCCTCTGGACCCGTTCCAACAGTCCCATGTCCTTCCTGTGCTCAGGACTCCAGAACTGAACACAGGGCTCCAGGTGGGGTCTCATCAGAGCAGAGCAGAGGGCAGAATCCCCTCCCTCTCCCTGCTGGTGATGCTTCTTTTGGTGCAGCCCAGTACACAGATGCCTTCTGGGCTGCGAGCGCTCATTGCCGGCTCATGTGGAGCTTCTCTTCAACCAGCACCCCAAGTCCTTCTCCTAAGGGCTGCTCTCAATCACACCATCCTGCCATGCTGCACTGAAACCGTGGATTGCCCTGACCGAAGTGTGGGACCTTGCGCTTAGCCTGGTATCAGATGCCATCAAACTAATTATTATAGATTATAATTACAAGATATAATTATAAGATTTTACTCTGTGAACTTAATTTTTAGGGTTTTCTTGCCTTATGTATTGTGGTAGCAAAAAAATGCAGTTTGGGGAATATATAGAGGATGTTGTCTTGATTGCTGGTATTTGTGTTTTATTTATACTAATAAACAATAAAATGTAGCAACTAAGTACACTGTGGACTAGAACCTGGCAACCCACTGTTGTTTCAGTGAACTAAAGTAAATTTAATCTGAACTTCTCTACTTTCATTTGAAAATTTCTGACACTTGGGTCAGCTCACCCCTTTATGTGTTTATTTCTCTCTGCGGACCTTTCATCATAGTATATAGGGTTCTTTGGTCCAGTGCTTAAAGCTGTGGAGCTAGGTTACCAAAGTGTAAAAAATAGGGGTAGAATGGTAGAACAGAAAATTTGATTAAATTGGAAATTTTTTGTTGAAATTTATTTTGTATTTTATTTATTCCTGCGCAAATGCCCTTACTTACAAAGTATCCACAATTAAAAAGTGAATGGTCTTGTGTGGAACTAGACTGTTTGCTATTTTTTTCCCTAAATATGCATTATAGTGAACTTAATTTTTAAGTGATTTATGATGAAATGCTTTTAATGATAACAAATAATAACACAGAGACAATAAAGCATATTAGAAACCAGGATTATCTTACATTAGCCCCTCTTCTTAGAGTATAACAAACTAGGTCACAATTGGAGTACTATTTCCAGTAACAGTTGGTTTTCCCTAATTTGTTTTTTCAATAATTATTTACACCTGCTCCAAATGAACACAGAAAGAGTAATACATCTTTTTAAATGCAAGGGAAAATAATTTACAGCTACTTCTTCCAGGTAGACTGCAAATAAGTTTCAACTGACTGGGGAATAGCTCTGAATAATTTCACTCCTAGATATAGATGGATTACTACTGAAAGAATATGGAAGTTGCAACAAAAAAGCTTTTTGGGAAAAGATGGTTCTTTGTAGACTGTGACTTGGACAGCTTTGTTCTTCAAGGACATTTTTTCAGCAAGAATAGACCAATTTCTCATCTAAGGTATGGTAATGGAATGAAAGCATAAAACCAAATGCTTATGGTGTGAAAAGCAAGATTTAATATTCCATGGTGTAATGCTAGATGCAGAGGAGGAGTACTGTGAGATTTTAACTTTCATTGTGATTGTTGAGAGGAAAAAAAATAGCAAAATTACTTTTGTTTCTAGATACGTGTCTGGAAAATTTCTAAAAATGAGGAAAAGATATTACTTTTAAGAATTTAGCCTATTCCTTGAAATTAAGTTATTAAAACTACTAATCTTAGCTCAGAACAAAGAAGTGATTTAGGGTAACTGCTCTGATCTATGGCAGCAAACTCCTTCGATTCCCTCTCTTCTGTCCTGTTGACTCATCACGCAGCTCCAGACTCTTTTTGTTTGGAGTTCTTTATTCATGAGTGTACCTTTTTAAATTTATTTGATTTTTTGGTTGGAAACCGCAGCTCCATTTGTACAGGTTTTTACCTAAGCTTCTTTGTTAGGTAATGTTCCCATTTTTAAAATTGTATGATGTGATCTCTTATGGTCTGACCTGTTTACGAGCTTATGTTTTTAAATGCTCTCTTTCTTTAAATTAATGTTGATGTTTTTCAGAAACAGACCTTTTGAAAATACATGCATTTCTATTACTGGCAGGACTTTTTGAAACAGAGAGCAGTGTATTGTGTTTCTCAGTTATGTTAATTTGCTTCTCTAACACTCCAAAACCACTTAAATTGGGAAAACAAATAATGATTACTGACAGCCAGGTGAAACTAGGAATGTGGAAAAGAATATAAGCCAACCTGCTGTGACATCTGGGCGTATGACAGCAAAGCCAATTGTTAAATCCCCCTCTTTCTGGTTGTATCATCTTTCTGTCTTTTAAGAATCATTATCTAAATATTTTATATTCATGTTTTTAGAAGATCTGGTAAAAGTTATTTATAACACCATAGTTGTGTATTTCTCCGCATGTCTAAAAACAGTTTTATAGATAATTCTTCTCAAAATTTCAAGTAGTGTTGACTTCCAGCTACGCTTTTACCTTACGCTTTTACACTCTACTGCTTTTCCATATGCCAGTATCTGTTACTCTGACGCTTAAATAATAGCAACTGAGCTGGTGTTGAAGATCTTCTGTATGATCGCTGAAATAAATTACAAAACTTCCCCACAACTAATTTCAAGTTGAAATCTATCCCTCAACCCATATTAGAAGCAGAGAGGTTGCCCTGGACACAAGCCAGTCTTTCAAATCTCTTTTAAGTAAGAAAGGACTAAAAGTGGTTTAGTATCTTAGGTTTAACTGCCTGCCTTTAACCATTGGGTTTCAGCTGGGGAAACGTTATCAGCCTGCCTACGCCCCCAAGCTTTTAAAAATCATTTCTTTACACTTCTGTTTCTATTAAAGGCAGCTACACCACTCTTGTTGATGCTTTAAGGCAGAGCACAAGTGGGCATATCCTGCTGACAGAACTGTGCACACATGTGACTTACAACAGGAATTGTGTGGGTGTCTGAGACCAGAACTGGGTCCAATGCACTCTCTGCCTGAATTAGCATCCCCTTCTGCTGTGTGGTAGCAAAGAACTTCACCCCATGTCCAAAAAAGGAAAGAGAGCATCGCGATCATCAAGTGTGCAGCTGGGGTCCCAGGGGCTCTGGCTGGAGCCCTTGGCGAGTTGGCTTCCTGATGGGAGAGAGAGAAAAGGGAAAGGAGGGAAAATTTCTAATGCAGTTGATAAATTGTGTGTATGGTCAGGGTGGGGTCAGAGACAAGAAGAAAAAGAAGGCTTTCTGAGATTTCTTATAACAAGGAGCAGATTTTCTGTGTTCTTCTGGCCTCATTATTACATGAAATGAAACACCATCTTCAGTTTCTTTTTGTGCTTGGGGAAGCAAGGGACTAGGATGACTTTTTGATCTCTCCTGGGTTCTTTGCAGCAATGATCCCAAGTGTTGGCTTCAAAACACATCTTTTAGAAAAGACATTAACCAGTTGTCTCTTTGCTCTGCTCTGCTGATTCTCTTGTTGTTTCAGTTAGACACCTTTTCTGTCCTAGTATTTAGCCATTGCTAAATACTGCTAAAAGGGATTACAGACTAACACAAACTAATTAAAAGAAATACTTTCTTCATCTAGAAATTTATGCTTATTGTATAGGCTAGGGCACAACAATAACAATGACAAATATCCCGAACATCAAACCAAAAGTAAAATAACTGTCAGAAAAACTATTACAAAGACTTTCCAGAGTCTTTAGATTGATTCACAGAACAAAAAAAATGAAGCAAAACAAAAATTACATTTCAGAAGTGTTGACTTTCTAGTCTGATTTGCACTTGTATTTATATACAGAACTCCTCTTAAGTTTCAAATTGTCCCTTGGACCTTCCGCGTCTTAAGGACACAACAGAAAGACACCCATGTATGTGCTGCACTTTGCCCAAGCTGAGGGGGATGAATCTTCTTGAGTCTTGGAACTTTCTTCCCTTCTTGGATGGTGCATCCCGTGCCATATGTTCCCCGGAATCCCATTTGTCCTAGTAGGAAACTGGCCAATCTAATGGTGGGAAATGAAATTTGGGGAATAATTTCCCCCCCATATTAGGACAGCAATTGCTGGAAGGATGGCTACAGTTTGGTTAATCACCTTTTAGCCAACAATGTTTCAGAAAAGACAAGCTGCAGGTGGGGAAAACTGTGTTTTAGAGAGGACGTTTCCAAGGTGTAGATGTTTCTAGGGTTTTTTTCATAATAATGTGTGTCTAAGACCCCAAACATTCACCTCAGACATTCTGGAGATTATTCTTTCCAACTATAGAATCTCCAGTTTGTTTTTTAAATTTTTTTTTTGCAGTTTTTTTCTTTTGTTGCTAAAATTTTTAAATCTGCTTTGAGCTTTCTAAAAAATACAGCATTTCTTTCATATGTGAAGTTACCTATCCCATGATTTGAAAAACTGGCATTAGTGAGACATGTTGAAGGGAAACATAGACCTGAATTACCTATCATGTTCCCTTAGGTGAATGTTTTTCACTGGTAGTTTGTGGGCTGAGATGTTAAACATTAAAAATCTGTTCCACTGTGTACAAGATTCTCTGAGTAGATAAATGACCTTGTAATAACTTAAACTCTTAAAGGAGATGGTAATTAGGCAGTGAGTGAGTAATTTTTAAAGCATTGTCATAGTGATAGTATCCAGAACGTTCTCTGCTCAAAGTAGGCTTTGGGAAATTCCTTTTGTAAAGTGGTTTTAGTTATTCCTGTAATATAAGTGAATAAAAGCCTGTCCATCAATTATTACTTTTAAATGTTATTTTAGCTGCTCGAACCAGTGAGCTGATTTGACCTGTTTATGGACTTCCTTAAAGGATAGAGCAGTATTATGCATGATACTGAAGTTGAGGAAGTTTTCTGTGTCACCAAGGATCCTGTGTATGTTCTGTCAAATTTAAAAGCAGCATTGTAGTAGTAACATTTAGACCACAATCCCAGACATGTTTAAATGTGTCTTCTGCCACCACCATGGAACAACTGACATTAACGTAGTTATTTGTATGTCTGTGTTAATGACTGCAGGAATCAAGACTTCAACTTATCTCTGACAGCAAGGTGAGTGGAATGTCCTCTATTGGTCCTTCCCTCGTAACTCTGGGTAGTGTCTGAGGGGGTGCTTTGCCCCAACTTTTTGTTTTGGTTAATGGTCTGCAGTTCATTATGGAAAACAGTCACTCATGAAATGAAGGAAAGCAAAGCGTTCTTGTCTGAAGCTTTGTTTCCCAACTCGACTCCTATGCTACCGTAGTTGGATGGATGAAAGCTCGTAAGCATTCCTACTAAAAACCAAACCATGCTTCTTGCATAGGAACAGAACCTTCAAAAACGGAAACTGCGAGTGACTGCTTTCGCTTGGACTTCTAAGCATGTGCTTCCTAGCTGTGGGGGAGAGGAAGGTGCTACAGAGTGGCAAACTCAGGAGATGAGAGAAGTGGCTTCTATAAAGACTGAAGATCTAAAAGATGTTCTATTCACACCTGCTTTGCACAAGCATTAATTTATGTCTGAAAATGTCCCTCAAATTGTCCTCCGTCAGGACAAATTTTCCTGAATCTCCTTTTCTGTGAACTCTGAGGTGTTCTTTTTTTCTCCCGGGATAACAGTGTGCCAGGCTCCTGCCTGACTTCTTTGTTGGTGGCTCATGATACAGTGGTAAGACTGAGGAAAGGTCCTGCCATCTTCCTGCACAGAAACTTTGCATTATCAGAAAGCTTGTTAATGATATAGGATTCTGTTTCGGCTGTATTTGGCAGAATTGATTTACAGACGTGGCAAGGAGCATCTTCATGTTTGATTTCAAAGACCACTGGAAGACTATTGATACGACTTAAGTGAAATAGTGTGGGGGAAGCTGCACTAGAAGAAAGGAAGAGAGGTGTACTACACTTCAGGATAATGTTATGACTTGTAGACATCAGGCATTTGGACCAACCCATAGAAAGTAAACATCAATCGACTCAGTCATCATCTATGCAGGGAGGGCTCTACTGGGAACTGGCGAAGGAGATAAAGGATATAATACTTGTGATTTCAGCTGCACAGATTCAGATTAAGAATATAATTGAAACAGGTAATCTAAAAAGTGATGTATTACTACTCACAACCTACAAACCAAGTTTTACTGTATTTCTAGAAGATACATTTGATTATCAAGAATTAGTTAAAGGCTTGCTAGAGCAGTCTCAGAGGAGGTTCCTACATCTTTGTGTTATGTGGGAGATAAAATCAGATAATCTTTTCTGTCTTCAATATCTACAATGTCTTTCCTTTATGTCCTTGAATTTTGAAGACTGGTATTATCAAGCAATTATTTGCATTAGTTTGGAGTTGCTTTGATGCATTCTTTCCACTATGGCAAATAATGTAATGAATGGTAAAATGCAGGAAATCTTTCTTTCAACATGAGATCTATCATCTGGTGTTTGTTTCCCTGTACATTTCCTTCATTGTTTCCCTAATCTGAATGAAAGAACATCAGTGCCTTCATAGCTGTTCACGGAATATTTTTTCCCTATGCTACTTCTGCTTTATAATTTAATTTTGTGAAATTCTGTATTTAATCTGAGCTTCCTAAATGTTTAGATTTACCACTTTCTGGTTCTTCTCTAGTTTTATATAAATGTGAACCATTTGGCATGTCTGACATCAGATATTCTGCCAAACAGCAGAGAAGCTAATTAAAATATTCTGAGTATTTCAATTTCAATCTGTGGGCCAAATTCTCAGTTGTCATCAGCTCAGTTGGCGTAATCATGGAGCTCCACAACAGTACATGGAAATACGCCGATACAAATCGAGACTGTAGCCCACTATCTGTAGCTGAGATCCGTTGTTTAGTTGCCTGGTGGAAAGGAAATTTTTTTTTTACATCCTGATGCTGTTTTCTCCAGCAACATGGTTTCTCAGTAATTGCCACCTTTGTCCTCCTCATTACAGAATGTGCTATATCTAGCAGCTGAGATGAACTGTTGTACCATCCAGGACTCAATGGGGCAGCGGTCACATCCACTCTTGGCAAATAGTTTCAGCCTTGGATCCTGTTTCTTGTATCCTGATGCTGAGAGTTCTGTTTACTACAGTTTTCACAATAGGCTTTGAGAACGAGTACTCCGAGAACACAATAGTGTACCTCCAAAAGTGTTGCCAAGAGGAAAAAAAAAATAGACTTCCTTCTTTGGCAGTGGCAGAATATAGGCAAGGCTAAGCAGCGTTCTTAGCCAGCAAGAAGGGCATAACAAGATATTTTGACTCCAATAGCTCGAATGAAGGTTACTTTGAGAAAATGCTTTTTTCTTAGACAAGAGGAGTCTAGACGACTATTCTTGTTAAAGAAGATTGCATATAGAGGATAGAGGAAAGGAACATGGAATTCAAACATTTAAGGAGAAAGGAAACTATGGACATCTCATACTTCTCAACCTGTTGTAGACCACAGGTAGCAAGAAATGCAATTTCAAGTAGAGGATGCTGTCAGTGCTTATGAAAAGTACTAGGATGTCTTGTTTGTAGCCAGTGTGTCACAGCTGCTTATTTAATATCATTAAGAGAAATTCTAATATGAAGAACAGAGTGTGATATCATGAGTACACATGAGATGTTTCTGGAAGCACAGGAACAGTGAGAGAATGATCTGGAGCGTACAGGACTACTAGTCCTCATCAGGCAGGCTGCTGCTTGATGTAGTTCTCAGGATTTTTTTTTTTTGTATGGGGGGTGGGGTGGGGGAGTGTTTGAGAACAGAAGGAAGGAGGACATCCGTGCTACTTTTTTCTCATATTCCCTGGAGAATGGAGGAAGAACAGTCTACCTGCCACTGAGGCTAGGCGTGAGGACCAGCCCTCGCTCCCAGAAGCAGCCTGGCAGAGGTCATGGTACTAAAGAGCTGAGAATGCTCTTTGGTTTATACTGTCGGGGAGTACCAAAAGGGGCTGGAGGGATAAAACTAAACGAGAATACTTTAGTGGGAGAAGGAAACAGAAGAGACAGACGTGTAATAAAGGAAGAAATACAAAGAGAAAATAGATGAGTAGAAAAGCTTCAGCTTCTGGGTTCCCAGTCACTAAGATTTCCTTGTAGACTGCTGCAGATTTTAGCAGCATGGGTGCAATTTTTGAGTCGGCTGACAAAAATGAGAGCTGCAGTCCCATCACTCAGGCACTAACCTGACTGTGGCTGTTGGATATGCATGAGACTTCTGGGCTTTTTTTCCAATTATAGTGTTAGTTTTGTTCAGCAGCATTTACAACAGAATTAGTCAGACTTCCACTCAGCTCAAAAGACATGTTTTTTCAATTAAGCTTCAACCAAAGAACAAATGGCTTTAAATTACAGGAAAAACCCATTTCATAAAATTTTGAGAAGTTCGGTAAAGCCCCAAACTTAGAAATTCTAGAGGTCTGATGAAACCCTCCATATTATAGGCTCCTTTTTTCCTTATCTCAGCTATCCAGTGAAGGGCTTCAATGCCACTGCTTTAATTCCCAATGCCTTTAAAATAAAATAGAACTTGTGCCTTAAACACATCTAAATCTTTCCTTAACTTCACCTTCTGCATTCAAAACTTGTAATGTCTATGTTTCAGTAGTTACACCAAGGGCGCTGGAAGTTGCGACAACATTGATGAAGTGTAGGTAAGATATACATGGGTCATGCTTAGGGCAGGTGTACCCTCGTAAGGCATGTTGGAAACTTTTTCACGTTACACTGGCCAGATGCAGTGATTGCTCTGGGGAAGGGGAGGATGAGAGAATGAGCGTGGGCGGCGCACGGGAATTCACTCTGGTTGGCTGAAAGCTTTGCTCTAAGTAGAAATATGCTGACTTTTGTATGTATGTGATAAATGTGTTTTAAGAATAGCAGTGATTTCTTAATCCAGTTTTGCAAGTACAAACAATTACAATGCCTTGTAAAATAGTTGCTTAGACCCCATAGTCCCAATGTAACAAAGATCAAACTGCTTTTCTGCTTCTGATCGTCAGATTTACTCAAAGGAGGAGGGGAAGGAATAACAGAGGTTGAAATCAAATATTTAGATTTTAATTTCTTTATATACACTTCTAGGGACAAATATTAGAAATAGATTCTACTATTGTATTCTTTATTCGTGGATGGCAGTAAGCATTGGTGGCTTTAAATACAGTTGCTGCTTTGTGCTATGAATGTAATAGGAGTTTTCCAATGACTCAATGTATATTGAAGTACTGAAGAAAAGCATTTCAGTTCTTCAGGACAGAGAAAACCAGTTTTTTCCTTAACACTTTCTACATTAGTGATGGGATTTGCTAGATCATGCTGTTCTTTTAAGTACACGTGAAGGATGGAGGTATTTTATTGCTGTATGTATGCAGCTATATTTCAGTTTTGAAAGGGAGAGGAATACACGTAATGGCTTTTAAGCCCTATATGCCCAAAAGAACTCCAATCTTGATCTTCATTTAAAATAAGAAATGTGCATTACTGAGGTATTCTCTTTTTAAGCCCGATCCCTCATGAAGAGTGCTGCAATGGCATTTGGAAACACACAGAAAATAAATCAGCACAACATGACACCGTTGGCAGGACTGGTTTTTTGTGTGTATAGATAATCCCAGAGTGATCTGGCATATGCTCTATGAATTGTCTTGCATCCCAAGGGTGAGTTATTCTTCCAATATAGGGCTCAACACTGATGGTGTTTACCCTTTTTAAGTAAGGATTACAGAACCTATGTAAAAAACTACAGGGCAAAAAGTTATGAAAAATATGTTATTTTCTTTGACTGGGACGCTGTAATGATATGAGTTTAATTGCAGCTGTATCTTTCCTATAGGTAGCATAGCCAAGATCTGTTTCAGCGCCCATGGGTGGGAAAAAACCAAGCCCTATTTCTCTTTTTCTGTTCCCCCATTTCCCTCCCGTCTCCCTGTTGTCAAGTGGGGGATATTGGCAATGAGGTAGTGTGTGTGCACTTGGGTTAGAGCCAGAGGAACAACCCCAAAAGCCTTCCTGCAGCTGCAATAAACAAGAAAGTGAAATGTAGTGTGTGCATATACTAGGCCAAAGAACGTGACATGAAAATTTTAATTGTAGGGCTATTTTTCTTTTCTTTTGGGGGGGTTTAGAGTGCTATCTAAGATTTTTCCTTTGTAGCTGGCTTTTAAAATCATACGTTAATTTTCAAAAAGATTTTGATATCATAGCTAAAATATAGAACATGATTTGGCTATGTTTTTGTAGGTCATTCAGTTATTTCTAGCCCACTGTCTCTCTGTTACTCATATTATTTCCTCTTTTTGCAAACCCTTTACATATGATTTCATGTTGTCTGGAGGCGGAAGTTTCCAAGCTAATGCTGCCCAAGCTGAGTTTAACAAAAGAGTAAAAATAAGGAAATGATTAAATGTATTTGAATTTTATCATGCTTTTAGTTTAATATAATTTGGACTCCTAACTGCTATATAAGTAGTTTGGAACAAAAACTAATACAAGTTTGTTGCTGTACCATGTTGAGTAATAACCTCACATTTCCTTATGGCTACTGGCAGTAGAATTTGTCCAATTGAAAATCATACACTTCCACTACTCGATTCAGAGTGACTCCCCTATTTGCTGCAGGGTTCCTGGTGTGTGATTAAGCTATTATATATGTCATTGCCCCCTGCTGGAAAGCATCTGAAATACTTATTTCTAGGTAAAACACAAATGGGGACAATCTTTTTTTCTTTTTTTTCCCTTAGTTGTTCAGGAGTTAATGTCATGGTAGACATGCTCCTCCTTCCAAATTGATGGACAGATTCAGTTTTCAACATTGAAACTAAACTTAGTAAACAAATTTAATAGCAATGCCTCAAAAAGTGTTGTGATATTAAGACAGAGGGAAGCTTTATTTTAAAACTAAAAGAGAACTGAAATCTGCCTTATTGGAATTTATTTCATGTATCCACAGTGTGGATCTTTTAAAAAAAGCATTTGATTTGTCAGTGACATGACAGTGGGAATGGGGGCACCCTCAGCAAGTTCGCCATTGACAGCAAGCTGTGTGATGTGGTCAACACATTGGAGGGAAGGGATGGCATCCAGAGGGACCTGGACAGGCTGGAGAGGCGGGGATGTGCCAACCTCATGGAGTTCAACAAGGCCAAGTGCAAGGTTCTGCACCTGGGTCGGGGCAATCCCAAGCACAAACACAGGCTGAGCAGAGAACGGATTGGGAGCAGCCTTGGAGAGAAGGGCTTGGGGTGCTGGGGGAGGAGAAGCTCAGCATGAGCTGGCAAAGTGCACTCGCAGCCCAGAAAGCCAACTGTGTCCTGGGCTGCATCCAGAGCAGAGGGAGCAGCAGGGCAGGGAGGGGATTCTGCCCCTCTGCTCCGCTCTGCTGAGACCCCACCTGGAGCCCTGCGTTCAGTTCTGGAGTCCTGTTGGAACGGGTCCAGAGGAGGCTGTGAGATGATCCGAGGGCTGGAGCACCTCTGCTATGAGGCCAGGCTGAGAGAGTTGGGCTTGCTCGAGCTGGAGAAGACTTCGGGGAGACCTTATTACAAGTTGTCTTTAAGTACTGAAATGTTGCAAGAATGATGGCAACAAACTTTTTAGCAGAGCCTGTTGTGATAGGACAAGGGACAATGGTTTTAAACTAAAAGAACAGAGATTCAGACTAGATATGAGGAAGACGTTTTTTACACTAGGGGCAGTGAAATACTGTCACAAATTGCCCCAAGAGGTGGACGATGCATCCTCCCAGGAAACATTACAGATCAGGTTGGACAGGGTTCTGCACAACCTGATCTGGTTGGACATGTCCCTGCTCACTGCAAGGAGGTTCCCTTGAGATAGGCCTTAAAGGTCCTTTCCAACCCAAGCCGTTCTATGATAATATTTTACATTTTGGCATCATGATAAGCAGTCACTCAGACAGTATCAGTTCAAGTTCAAAGGTAAAGGTCTAAACCCACTTCTGAACAGTTACAAATGAACTGAAATTACTTAGTTGCCATCTCGCAAAATCAATGATTGATCTAAATGCATCAGATAGGAATTGGATCAGAAGTTTATCTAGAGTTGGTGGAACTGGGTGTCGTAGTAGTTGTTGAACTGGTGTAATGCTTTAGCTTTTAGTGATTACTGTAAAAGCAAGGAACTTAACACACATGAACGTTGTATTAACAGCAGCTCAGCCAACAGTGTGATGACTGAATGGCCACGTACAAATCAGTACATAAGCAGTACTACTTTCAGGATCTCTGTGCATTGCAAAAGGGATAAGTTAGCGGAAAACTTAATTAATGTATCCTACTAATTTTCCTTATTTTGCTTTTGGTTTGATAATATCTTTACATAAAGTTTCACTGTGAGGGGTTTTTTTTCCTTCCAAAATACTCGGTAATTATAATTATATCAGGAAGCCAAAAACCAAAGAACTTTTTCGTAGTATCTCTAGTGAGAAGATGGCAGTAGACTTGGAAAATCCATTCTAACCAAGTCTGCTGAAGAGGGAGGCCAGGCCTTTTATGTTGAAGTGAGTTTTTGGCATACATTTTCTGTACACTGTTACAAAAGTTTATGTGCTTGGAATAAGAAATAATACAGGTCACTGAGTGCAATCGCATCTGAATTACATGTATTGTGCACATTGTGAACTGTCTTTTCTCTCAGTAATTTAAAAGCAAGTCTTTGGAGTAAGATGCACAGAACTAGTAAACCTATATACACACATAAGTTTGAAAAATGTCATCGTTCAGAAAGCACCTCATGCTGATTTGGGTGTTTTTTAATTTACTCTGCTTTTTGGAAAATCGTCTTCCTCCCCCAGAGGCGTGGAAGACTTGCTATGAATCATAGAATCAGTCATAGAACGGTTTGGGTTAGAAGGAACTTTAGAGCCCATCCAGTTCCACCCCCTGCCATGGGCAGGGACACCTCCCACTGGGTCAGGGGGCTCCAAGCCCCATCCAACCTGGCCTGGTACACCTCCAGGGATGGGGCAGCCACCACTGCTCTGGGCACCCTGGGCCAGGGCCTCCCCACCCTCACAGCAAAACATTTCTCCCTGAGGTCTCACCTCAGTCTTCTCTCTTGCAGCTGAAAACCCTTCCCCCTCATCCCATCCCTGCACTCCCTGATCAAGAGCCCCTCCCCAGCTTTCCTGGAGCCCCTTTCAGTACTGGGAGGCTGCTCTAAGGTCTCCCCGCAGCCTTCTCTTCTCCAGGCTGAACAAAGAAATAATGATCGGGGCCCAGTGCTGTTCTCCGGGGTGGAAGATGGTACGCAGGGACCTCACATGCCCATTTGCGCTTCCGTCTCACCAGATGGCACGCCGTCCCTGTGGTGCCCGAGGGTTCTATAGCTTCTAGATCTCTGCTGACCAGTGTTTGGTCCCTGTGCTTTCTCCTTCACAATGGAACAAGCAGATTAGTGTTCTGGTAAGCTGTGCATTTCATTGCCAGTTTTCCTGTAATGCAGCATAATTGGTCATGGCTGGCAGTTACCTGCTTTTCAGGATTTTTGGTAAAATGGCTCTAAGAAGAAAGGTGATGCTTTGGACAGAAAGGGATCTTCTACCCCTCTCTAGCCCTGAAATTTCTATTGGTAGCTTGAAAATTACAGAACACAGTATTTGCATTTGGGAAATGAGTACTTCCTCCATTAAGAATATATGTTGTGAAACCCTGATATGCACACTAACCCACGCTTGCACTTGCTTAAAATAGAAGGGATCCTTGTGCTGAGTAGACATCAATTTGCAATGTTAAGGCCTTTTCCTCCTTATAGTACACACCTGATTTTTAGCCTTCATTGATGTTAAAGTAGTTGTAGTTGGCTTCTAAAAGCCTTGGGCTCCTTCAGGTGTGGTTTTCATGAATAGAGTCTGCTTACTGTAGCAGCAGATCGGGTGCCAATACTTCACATGGAAAACCAGTCTCCTCAAAGCCCAATCTATTCCAAGAAAGTGACCAACTCCTACAAAAATGACATAAATTATTTTAATTATTATAAACCAACTTGCAGTGCTGCTGCACCAAGATCAGCTAAATAAGCAGAAAATCACTTAGCCTTTTGTGTGTGTGTCAGAAGCTGAGGTTTTGATCAGCTGTGCTGTTAAATCACTTTCGATCCCGATTCAAAAGGGCATGTTGCTGAAAACCACAGCTGGCAGGAAGATAGTTCTCTAGATTAGATGATGGATTGTATTTTAGAACTGTATTGTGCAAATTGGGCACAAATTTAGTCTTGACTTCATCATCATTTCATCGCCTGTTTCAGACTTACTGAACTTGATGCAAAGGAAATGGCAGACTTCAAAAATTGTTTTTAATGTTCCTTTCAAACTTCATGAATATAACGTAGAATATGCAAGTTCTTATTTCAGGAGAATGAGCAGACTTTCTGGAACACTGGATACTATTTGACAATGATTGATTGATTTAAGTGGATGGTTTTTTTCTTGTCTGTGTCAATTTTATCCCCATATGTTTGTAATTGTTAGGGATCTTTTGAGAGGCCTTTTCTAAGAATGATGCTTACGGCAAATGTAGCTTTTACATTTTTCCAGTTGTTGAAGGCCACTTTTTAACCGTAGCGTACGCTAAAGGGAGTGTTTGGTCTGTCATCGTCTGATGATGAAGTGGAGTCAGTTATGGTCTCGTGATGTCTTGTTACAGTATGCACAGACCGTCACTGCCTCCCGTCAGTGGTCAAGGAAGTCATTTTAATATTAGAAAGCAAGGAGAGAAGGGAAAGGAAGGTGTGATGGGCTGAGTTTTAGTCAGAGGGTGCTGTAGTTTTGAGAGCAGAGGCAGCACCCTCAGATGATGCTGAGAGTGAACGGTAGCTGAAAGCCCAGATAGGAGCACACACTGCCTGCAGCTGGATGTTGGCTCTCATACTCAATGACAGGCCAAACCGACAGCAGACAGCTCCAGGGCGAGGGACAGATTTTTCTGATTCTACTATTTCTAATGCAAACTGGCTGATTCCATGCAGACTAAAATCACATATCCAGGTAGATTCACTCAGTTTTCACAAGTCTTTCTTTAGAGGGAAGGAACATAGGCGTGCATCTTTCACGGGTAACTTGCACAGTTAAAGCCTTTTTCAGAAGAAATTTTGCCAATCCTGTCAAATTAACTTTAACATGGGCTGGCTTAATGTACTGGGTGCAAACTCATCCCTTAGGGGGAAGAAGAGAAAGACCACAAGAACTGTCCTGATGGGTCAAACCAATGGTCAGGATAATTCAGTGTTCCATCTCTGACTGATGGCAATGTGAGGGGATAGTAAGAAACCCATCTTTTACAGGGTTAATTTTGGTAATCATGGTACTTTGGTGTAGTACCCAAAATATAGAGTAGACATTAATCAGAATTTCCTGAGATGTTCTTTTTTTTTCTTAGAACTTCTACGAAAGGGAAAAAAATGTCTTGTTTAAGAGGGCCAAAGTCATAGGAAAAAAGGACTAATTAATCACCAGAACTACCAGGAATGTTTGCTCTCACAATTACATTTTAATTCCAAATTAGAATTTCCTGTGCTATGAGTTGTACTAACTTGCAGGAACGAGCTGGTAACTCACTGGGGAGCAGCTGCTGAGCTGTTGGAACAGATTTCCTGCTGCTCCTGCACAGAAAGCGTGTGCTAGATCGGTGTCAGTGAGCCTGTATGGCTCCCATACTCCTCCGAGTAAAGGCTGTCAAGCTATTTCTTAGTAATCCAGCATCCCTATTTTGCTTGTATCACGGCATTTGAAGAGAAAGCATTACTGAAGGTTCACCATCTTCCAGCCGGAAAGAAAATGGAAACACATTCTTCTGAACTGCTGAGTCACTCTGACACTCTGAGCCAAAAGCTGATGCAATTCTCCTTTTATCACCGGAAGATCTCTTTGGTAATCACAGACACACCTCTTATTTCAATAGCTTCGGTAAAGGACTTGATTCCTCAGACCTAACCCAGTGCGTACAAATCACATTTTTGTTTTCTAGTCCCAATCTCTAAAAATAAAGGAATAAAACTCGGGAGGCTGCAAGAAGCAGATATCTAAAGTAAAGTTTCAGTCCTTCACCATGGAATTGCAAGGTGGCTTATGCAGAGAAATCCAGAGAAAAAGCACTTCTAAAATCTGGAATACTATTCGAATGATTAGTTTTGATGTGTATTTCATTCTTAACACTATTTACAATAATCTAGTTTTAATTGTAGCAGGAATTGTTTGAACTTTAACTGAGTGTAAATACAGGAACTATAAAATTACAAATTCTCCATTTTCAGTCACTTCTATAATGCTATAATAATATCAGATTGTATCATGATAACTAAGCCATTTCTGAATGTAGCTAAGGTACTAATGTTTTGTTACCAATGGAACCGGCACCAGCCACGCTGTTTCGGTTACTCTCTGTGATTAGCTTGATTAAGGAGAGATGATGCTCTTCTAAGAATGTTAAGCTTGACCTGGTAAAAATTGTAATAAAAATTTTATAGCTTCTGCATCAGAGGAATGAGCCCATTGTTAGCAAAATGTTCAGCTGGCATTTAAGTTGGCGATAACCAAAAGTAGAAATTAAAAATTACAGACATTTAAGAGAGCTGAGAGGAATGAGAGATCAATGTATTGTTTGTTTTACTGTTAGGAGATCTCCAGTTTAAAAAAATAATTGATATTCCTTCTTCCACACCCTTCTGCCATAATTATGTAAAGAATCTGGATTATGCTTCCGACTTGATTTAACTGTTTTATAATAAGTCACAAGCATACCTTGCCTACTTGATGATATTCCTTTAAGGTTGTGCCAGTCTTTCCATTATTAAATCATGTTTAATGTTGTATACTGGTTGCTTAAAAAAAATTCATTTCAAGCTGGAACTTGCTGTGCTTGCAATCTAGCCATAAGTGTGAGGGAGCATGAAAAACATCAATACTTAAGATATTATTTTTCAATTTAATGGAACTTTTGGCTTTTCTTTTAAGAAAAGCAAAAAAAAATATCATAATGAGGGCTTCAGATTGTTAGTGGGGAGAAGAAGCATAAAACCAATTAAGACCTGCCTTTTGTGTATATGATCTGCATACAGCCCCTGTATATTCCTCCCTTCTCACCCCCCCATCATAAATCTGACCCCTTTTTAGAAAATTTGACTTCTAGTTTGAGCAGGAAGCAACTAAAAGGGAAGAGCTGTGTGTAGAGTGGGCAGGATGGTAAGTTTTAAACAGCAGTTCAGATACACAGGTAGGTACAGAAGTCCTAGCTGCCCCCTCTGCTACTACTCTGGCTTAGTTTTTCTGAAGTTCAGAATTAGACAAGAATTGAAAAGAATGGTGAGTCTTTTGTAATCTTTTATTTATGATTTTCCCTGCACACCAGCCATCCCCCACCCCTCCATATCCCAAAGAAACACGGAGGCTTTGCAACTCAGCACGGCTGACCGGTGTACAGAAACTTTTAGTATGGGATGCTGTATGTTTTGTAGGACAGAGCAGAGATTTTTAATAGCAGAATTAGTGCTTTGGGAGTGTTTGAAATGAAGCAGTACATCCCCTGTGGGTCACGACGGGGAGTTCGTAGCTGGTCAATGTACTTGCTCCGTTCCATTCGGTTTAGGCATAACCTAGTGAAGGTCAAAAATAAATGTTGATTTGAAATAGCTACACCTCAAGATGTACTGAAGCGCATCTGAAGGAGTTACTGTAAGGACAGTAAAATGCCCTCTTCCTGGCTTTGTCCTGAAGAACAAGTGTCCCAGTAACTTTATCCAGCAGCTCTACTTTCCATTCTTAACACAGTATGTTTCTGTTATGTTAACAGTATGTTTCTGCTGTCTCCAGGCATATTTTTATGCCTTCAGTCTAAAAAGTGTCCTGATCTGTAATCTTTCTTGGACATAATTGTATTTTATTGTCCATTTTCCAGAACAGATGACTGAGTTCAGTCTTCTCATTCATTCATTCATTCATTCATTCATTCACTCAGTTTTTATTATCTGTTCTTTGTAAAGAGACCTCAGCCCACTTTAGATAAGCCTCCGGTTTAGGTTTTTGATTTTTTGGAGGCTTTTATTTTTTTGTTGTTTGTTTGTTTTGGTTTTTTTGTTTGTTTCAGTTTTTGTTTGTTTCTGTTTTTATTTTTTAAAAATCAATTTTAGCTGTTTGCTGTAGTCAGAGAGGTAAACTCATCCCAATGCCTCTTTGAAAGGTACACTTATTACATCTGTAAGTCTGATACTGTGAAAACTCCTCACAGCCCAGCTCTCAACTACAAATGCATCCTGTGCTAACGTCTAATGCCAAGTGATTTCTTATCCAAACATTTACTAGGCTGGGACTGCTTAATCTCTGAGATCAGGGAGACTTATTCTGATGTGGCTGTAGACTCTAGACAGATAAATTTTCAGAAATCCACTGAAGGCAGTTTACTTTTCAGAAGTTGCTGAGGGCATAATTTGGCTTTTTGCAGTTTAAGGGTGGGCTGTTTAACCTGAACAAGTTCCAGCTTGTTCAATTATAATTTAACAATATATTTTCCCCATACTTGCTGTGTTCCTCCCAAGGGATGCTTGCATCTCCTTGATGCATGAAAGAGTACCCGTAGTTAATGTACATATTAAATAAGTCTGTAAATTCTCACATAATTTTACATTTAAAAGTGCTATTTGAGGTGTGTGTGTGTATATATAATTTTGTAAGATGCATGTATAGAAATAAAACAGTCTTTGCTCTTCCCTTTTTTACCTCCTCAAGACATGTAATCTACAAAGCAGGAGAACTGCATGATAAAATGTGCCAGAGTGGAATGCATAATTATTCCAGAGGAGGGTAAGTCAGTTCAGAACTTGTACTAACATTCTTAAGGGCAGCAGGAGTCGTCTTGCCATGAAATTACATCAGCTCTCTATGGCCCAGAGTCAATGCACATGCTTTCCCTTTCTAGTAAAAAAGAGGTGTGAAAAATGCTAATGTCTTCAAAAATCTACTGCAGAACAAAGCTGAGCAGATGAATATATATTACAGTGTGGTGTTCACCTGTAAGTGAACTTGAATTTAAGGGGAGAAGAGATTGAGACATTGTACTTTTAAAACAACCATTTCACTCTTTTAATAGATTAAGTCATGGCTTTCAAACGGACAGAAAACATCTAAATAAGAAAAAGAATGCTTCCTTGATCCTAGTTCAGAGACATTCCCATAACAGGTGGGGCAGAGACCTTTAAATTACAGGTCTCCTCCACATACCCAGATTTGTTGCAATTCCATCAAGCAACGAGAGAAGACATTTTTTCGGTAAGTCGTAGCGATGTTGCGAGCAACCCTCGTCTTCAAAACTGTTAAAAGATGAATGTTTCGCTGGGATTGTGCAGTAGCAGAATCAGAGGTGGAATCTGACAGTAGCCTGTTTGCTAGAGGTCTTAAGCAGGAGCGTTCAGCCTTACCGCTAACGAATACACTTAAATTACTGTCCCGTTGAACGGTGAATATTGCAGCTCAGCACGGTTCCGATGCTCTGTCATTCTTATGTAGCAATCAGGCCTGGTTCAGTTAGCTGATAGGGAGTGACTAATTTCCATTTCCCCATGAGCAGAGGGGAGGAAAGGAGCATTTCCTTTCTCAAACTAGAATCTCTGGCACTTACAGCTGTTTGGTGGTTCTATTGTGCGAGACAAATTGTACACGGACTGCAAGCTGTTACAGCACCTTGGCAGCAGACTTTGTTTGCACACTAAGTTCTAGTGGCAGTCTCTTGTAGCACACCTTGTTTCTTACTGCATGAGGCCAGGGGAGTGTGTGGTTATGCGTGACTGAAGAAGAAAAGCGTATGTGGGGGAAACACATCGAGAGCTCTATCCATGCTCGTGACGCTGTTGTTAATGCAGGTTGCAAAGAAAGAGAAGGGTGCAAGAAGCAGAGACTACAGGAGTTTGGCTTGCATCAGCCAAAGCTGTGAAGTATTCCATGATGATAGATAGTCAGGATAGTAATCTCCTCTTTAAAGGGCCCATCTGGAAGATTTACATAATCATCAGTTGGAGAGATCTGTACAGTAGATCTCCAGGTAGCGCACACTTGGCAAGCGAGCTGTTAGCTGATGGCATCCTGCGCTTAGTGAGAGGATGCCTTGCCCCTCTGTTCTCCCTTTGTGTGTGAAACCTGCTCCTCCTAACTTCAGAGAAGGAGGCATATTATGAGTGAAGATGCTCACAATTGTTACAGTGGGTCAGAATGAAATAAATACATTCTTTCACATTGACATATTTTCCTGATTAGCTGAAAAATTAATGCCCAATTTCTGTAGTTCCCACAAATAAAATTTCAGGAGACTTAAATGGCAGAATTTTATGTGAAACACCCAAAGGGAAGGAGAAAAGCAGCATCAGCTTATCCCGTTTTTCCTTAACAGCAGAACTACTAGAAACCCAGCATCCATGGTCCTCGTGAATTCCTTGGGTGATCATCTTCACTATTCCAAGTTAAAATAAAGCTAAACTCACACTTTAGGTTTTGCTACAGCCTCAAAAGGGAACATGGCATTGCTAACGCGGTTTTAGTTTCATGCATCTAAAGTACTGTCTGGTGTTTCTTCAGTACAGCAACACTCCTGTGACCGACGGAGCAGAGCTAACTGTATAATTTTAAGTCCCTAAACTAGATCGTCTCTTAACAATGGTTGTCACTAACACTTGTAACGGACTTCTGAGAAGTAGCTCTCAAATTAAAAATGGTGAAGTGCTAGCCCATACGCACCACTTTTTTCTTTTCTTTTCTTTTCTTTTCTTTTCTTTTCTTTTCTTTTCTTTTCTTTTCTTTTCTTTTCTTTTCTTTTCTTTTCTTTTCTTTTCTTTTCTTTTCTTTTCTGTTTCTCATCTGGATAGATAAAAGTTCTTTTGTATTGCCTGTCTACCTACATCATCTTTTACCAAAATTTCGTTCTTAAGAAAGCCGTAGAAGAACAGAAACAGTCAGCTTTTTTTTTTTCACTATTTACTTAATTTATCTTCACAGTGTTAGGAAGCACAGATCAGTGCAAGGTGATAATAACAATCCAAAACCTTGCCTTTAAATAAAAATTCAGCTACTCTGCAGAGCTTATAAATCCTTGAAGTAGAATCTGGCGGATTGGGATCGGTCGGACAAACAGGCACATGTGAGTAAAGTAGGAATGTTTAGGAGAGGCAAATGCTAACAAAGCCCATGTGTAACAAGTTATCTTCCCAATTAATCCATTCTTATTATTGTCAGGTTTTCACATTTTAACCAGTTTCTGTTACCCTGTTACCATCCCTCACTTTTGTACAACAAAGACTTGGCTACAAAGCCAGATACCTTCTCCTCCGTGATACATATCCTGTACTGGGAAACTTAAATACCGGGTAATGTGAAGTGGATCAGTTTTTAAGCACCACATCCGTCCTTGAAAGTTCTGAGCAATGCCACTGCTAACAGAAGTCAAGACTCCAGTCCCAGTGAAAAATACCCCCCCCTTTGTCGTTTCTTTTTTCTTTTTCTAAAAAAAATACAAAAATTGATCATCTTTCTAGTTCTTTGTACCATAATCTGTGGGGAAAAAAACCCCAATCATATCTTTTCTACTCCTGGCCTATATTAAGGTGAAACAAGGGGATGGCCTTTCTATTTTTCTTCTTGGATTATTTTAAACTTGAAGAGCCCACTTTATACGCTAGATGTTATTTGACTTCTTCCTCTTTTTAAAAAAGTTAAATTTTATTTTATTTTTTTAAATAATTTTTGAGCTGCAAGAATCTAACTACAGGTGAGGAAATCCATGTTTCATGAAACTTACTGTAGACTATCAACTTGCTGTAGAATATTCTTCCTTAGAAAATGAGGAGGAACTAGAGGAAATGAGGATTTCGCATATTTGGCTACTTATTTACATGACTGAAAATGCATTTGAAAAAATAAATACTTGTTTTAGGTACCTATTTTGAAACTTCTATTAAAAGATTTTCAAAAATCTTTAAAAAAAAAAAAAAGAAGAAAAAAATTGCTTGAAGTGCCTGTCTAACACAAAGCATTTCCGTGTTTGAGATGTGCATTGTCGTTCAGAACTTTAAATCACTTGTGCTGGCATATGTGGCAGTTGAGATCATCTTTGTTAAATGGCTCTCACTCAATAACCCCTTGTAGTGATCCAAACTTGCATCTGCTGCTTTGTTTGCGGCACTGTCTCACTAGACACCTTTTTTTTTGCCGGGAGAACTAGCAAGGCAGGGCTCGATGGGGTTGCCTCTCACTCCATGCCTGAGCGGTTACAAAGGGTAAGACAGCTGTGTGTCCAGACGAGAGGGCGCTCAGTCCCAAGCATTGCCAACCTGTCCCGCGGATCCCGCACCATACCTGCCAGCCCCCACCTGGCTGGCTTTCTCACCAGGCTAGGCAGGGAGACGAGGTCTAAAGATGCACTAGGTACCTCTTGTTGGGCTTATTCAGGCACCTGCATCCTACCCAACCTTATTGGAAGCTGCTGTTGAAGGACAACTTGCTAGGAAATTTATGTGTAGGTTTGAGTGACAACCGTGTCAATGCACAGACAACATGCACTGACCTTTTCAGTTTGGTAAATAGCTTTATTGTATGTGATCTGTTCATTGAGACAACATTGGCTCAGAGAAGGGACTTTGTTCTTGTGGAGTAGGAAGTATACAAAGTACACACAATGTTTACAAAGTACCTTAGTACTATTTTGACTCATTTTTACTGGAGAGTTAGTGGTTGTTTCAAAGCTAGATTACTCACTTTGCCCATAATCATAATCTCTGACATCTGCTTCAGTGTTTTGAATTGGCTGCAGGCCTAATGGTCAGAAAACAGCTCCATCTCAATCATAAGACTGAACTCGATTAGTAGCTCCGTAGATTCTGTATTATCCTGGTTTATAAGTGAAAGATGAAAAAAGATGGAGTACTGTACATAGAAACCTGTGGCATCATAGGCTGCATCTCCATGGAAAAGGTGCAAATGAATCACAGAATCATAGCCTGGTTTAGGTCAGAAGGAACCTTAAAGATCATCCGGTTCAAAGTACAGACCTTATGTTCCTAGGCTGATGTTCATAAAGACAAACTACCACAGACACTAAGATTATTTCTGTGTTACCATTTATGCAACCCCAGATAGCATTGTATTGGCTAACTGGGTGTTGAGAGCTTGCACGTGAATTCAAAGCACAATCTGTTTAATGAAATAAGACAAAATGAACAATGAATGTTGGAATAGATTTTTTATAAAAATGCCTTTTTTTTTTGATTAGTGTTTTGGAGATGTGTTATAGATTGCTTAGCGATGTCTTAAGCAGGAAACATTGCATGAGGAACATAAGCGTGCACCAGCTTGCATGTGACACGCTTTAGCACGCTTGGAGGTATAAAGAAGTTCTGGCATTGTGGAGAGGCAGTGTGTTATGTACATTGTGTGGGAGGATACACCATGCAGATTTGATTGCATCATCTTGCTCTCTCTTTTCTTTTCTTTTCTTTTTTTTTTTTTTTTTTTTTTTTTTTTTTTTTTTTTGCTCCAGATGGTAAAACAAAGCCTGTAGTGAAACCCGTTTTCTCCCAGGAAGAGGTGGGAGGGAATTTTATATGAGCGAGAAACTTTGCCTCAAGTCGAAATCTGGGGCCTGGACTGATGAACTACCTGTAATTCACACTGTACTAAATATTGCTGAAACTAGGCATGTACTAATCATGAACCATGCCAAACTATGCATAATTACTTTGCTTTCTCTGTAGCAGTAATTAATTTGTGTTAGCAACTTTGATTAATCTTTCTAATCTAAAAGTAAAGTGCTTCTCAGACATGAAAGGCTCTATAGCTGCTCGCAGCCCAGGGAAGGGTGTTTCAATCCAGTGGGGGGCAGGAGGAGGACAACACGTAAAAAATCAAAGTATAGCTCATATTTCTGACCTAATAACAGTTAAAGCATTCTGTTTGCCACAGAATTCATTGTCTGAAGTAGAGGCTTCTGTACACAGTACATTCCTCCTGAAAGAAAAGAGAATTGCCATTAATTCCGTAAGAGGGCTTCTCTGAGGGCTGTTCCACAGAGATGCGGGTTATAGAGCAACCAAAGGGATTTAGGTTCCCTCCTACAGAGGGCAATGCTATGTATTCAACGTCTGTAATGTTGCAGTGCAAACTTACCCATACATTCATTTTACCCTTAACCCGGAGGAAAGCATTGTTGTAGGCACGATTGCTCAGCTCCAGTATTGAGTCAGTCCTCATCGTCATTCCAAAAAGGGCATCAGTTGTGTTGTCTGTGAGTGATTTGGTCACGTCTGCTTTTCAGGAAATATGTATGCTAAGACCATCAACTTAGACCCTGAGAGCTATCAGATGCTAATGTACAAACTAAATTCTGACATCACCGGAGATTAAAGTTTCCCAACTTCATTGCCAACCTCCTGGCTCAAGCCATGCTCTTCACCCAAAGGAATCCAAAACTGCTGAAAGGACTTGTACCATCAAATGGTGACTATGATTTACCTATCACAGCTAGAAGAGGTAAACTTTCTGAGGCAAACACACGTGTCTCTACAAACCCATTACAAATCCCATAGGGTTTTTAGGTTAATGTTGTCTTGCTCATTTTTCTCCCTCAGACATGCTAATATTATTTCCTCTTGTTTCTCCTGTTAGCACTGTTTCCTGGCAAGGAATACTGCTGCATCTAATTCATGATAGGCAGACTAACATGGTAATCATTGGAAATGGATAGTCTAGAGATTACTAATGAACTTCAGTTTGATTTAGATAATTAAAAAAAAAAAGCTGCCATTACTTCAAAGTCTGGGATCAATTCTGTTTTCGCAAGTCGGAGAAATATTTTTAAAATACATGACTTACTAGAAAATGTAAAGGCAATTCCTAGAATTTATTATTATTTATTTTTTATGATACTGATTCAAAAAAGGAATTATTTGTAATAGTTTATTTTCTTGCCGTTGTGATTTGTGTCCAAATACTTTACAATCATAAGGCTACCCTATTAATATCAGTCAAAACAGACAATATATATTGATGTTGAAATAAGCTTTGTAGAAGACATTTTTTTAAATCAGGCATGGGACTTTACATTTATTAGAAGGTGTTCACAAAAATAAGGGTAACATCATGCATATTCTCTGCAACTAAACTCAGTTATGGTTACAATTTAGAAATCAATTTAAATAGACATGTGGAGATACAGTAGTACATATACACTCTATTTATGACATTGTTAGTGTACTGACAACTCTCAGCAATACATCAGAACTCTACAACCAGCTGATGGAAAGATTGTATAAGGAAGAAGAAACTGCTTTGATTTCTCACATTATATATGTGGCTCGACAAGAATGTCAGTGTGAATTGCCTCCTAAGTTTGGGAGGCAAGAACAAGTCAAGACTATACTTTTGCAGTACAAAACATATACACACAGAATACACATGCATTGCCACGCATTGGAAATGGGTAAAGCAAGGAGAGACCCATTACTCAATGCTTTATTAACACAAGTCTACAAAGGAGTCTCAAATAGGATTATATAGTTCAGTCACAGTAAGGCCACAATATTACACTGGATAAGGACCTTAGAATTCGGCATTCTGTGTTAGTGATGGAACCCTTCCTTCTTTATACATTTTTATACATGTTCCTGGATGGAATCTCATCACAGCCTCCTCCTATTCTTTTGTTTTTTTGTAAGTTTAACATATTGCTCAATACAACAATTAGCACAGTAGAGAAGGGTACTGTCACAGGGAAAACAAAACCTATGTAACATTCATGTAGTGTTTAGACTATACGCTGGGTGCCTTTAGACGAAGCTGGCTAATCAGAAAAAAGACTAGCAAAGGATTTCCTCAAGTTTCGAATAGTTTCAGCTTTTGCTTCATCTTCGTTCACAGATGATCGGAAGAAGGATGATTCTGTGAAACTGAAGGCATTTGTCAAAGACTGCGACTTGCTGCAAGACAAAAATGCAACATGTTTTGTATGGTCACATTGTCTGCCAGCTTCTCTTCCCAGATAACTTGTGTAAATTATGAGAAAAGGAAAAACTTCCATGAGATGCAGACAGTTTGCATAGGAACAAAACGGGCATTCAGCACAAGCGATAGTGAGGCGTAGCACAGGGAGCTGCTGCGATACAGCACATTCCTCCTGTGCTTTGATTCGAGAAGAAGGAAGATCTTTTCTTAAGAGAACACACTGCTTTTTTACAGATCTGAAACACTGTATTTCAGGAAATTGGATGATGTAAATTAGAACTTGAGGAAAAAGGAAGTCCTGCCTACTACATCTAAATCACCTTCCAACGCTGGGTGATCAATAATTGTGTCCATTAAGGCCACTAACAGTTATGGACAAAGAAAAATCAATATATTGATAAGAGTTTGAAGAATGATTCCTAAAGTTGTAGTGTACTGTCTCAATATATATTGGACATTTGATCCTTAATGGATGCTTAACAACACTTTATATCTTTTAAAGTAATTCCCAGATCAGATATATTTTGTCTTATCAGTTAGTCAAGCAATGCTATTCTGGTTTCAGTGCTACTGTGCAACTACAGTAAAAGTCTGCAAAAGTCTCTGTAAGCATGAAAACAACATACAAAAAGGAAAACGTCTGAAGTTTAAAACTTAACTCATGACTTGTCAGATAAAATGATATTTAAAAAGTAGGCTTGAATTTAAATAGAAAACATTAATAATTTATCTTTTCCTACAATGACATCCACGCACTAGTAAAACTAGTTAACTGATTTCCTTTTTATAAACGAACAGGATTTCAGTTTTTGTGATAGTAAAACTGAAACACTTTTCTTATTCAGATTGTCTTATACTCTCCATGGTTTGCAGCTTCTCTACCCCAAACTAATAATGTACAGCAAACAGCGCTACGGGCGTTTTAGGTTTTTCATAAATTATAGTTGTGTTAATGAGAATAGACTGATAAATGTTTGTTTGTACTCACTGAAAGAGGGAGGGTGGGAAGCAGCACTTGACTTGATTAGTAACACAATAAGTAGCCTAATTAAATATTTATTCACAGATTAATAACATGTACATACAGGTCAGGCAACAGCATGTGGGTGAATACAAAGCATACACATGCAAATAAAGAGTTAATCCTACAGGCAGGAGATCTGAGTCTTGGTGTGGACCTAAAACTGCTCTTCAAAGTTAGAACAACTACTCTTATTATGGCTTACATCTTAAAAACTTTAATTTCTCCTTTTTAATTTTACTTTAAATAGAGACCATTCTCTTCTACTTGAAGAAAAGAAGAATTAATCTAGATTTGAACAAGGAACTAAAGGAAAGGGGGAAAGCTGGCAAACAGTATAAGGTACAGTTCTGTACCTGTGTTTTTCTTAAATGTCAGCAGTTCACAAGTCGTTTCAAACCAGTTTAGAGTCATCTTGCTTAACAAAATTGACCTCCCTCTTCTCTACCTATACTTAAACAGTGGATTAATTAATTTGAGTTTTATGATTATAAAACAGAATAAAGAACACACGGTCCCAGGAAGGCAAGGAAATTATAGTGATCTTCGCACATTGACACCTAACACGTTTTCTACTGAATTGTGCTCAGATTCACACTCTTATTAGCATGTGAGTGGGTGGAAAAAGGGGATCCGTGTTACTTGGATGCAACAAAGCCTACATGCCAGTCTTTGTACTTGGCAGAACAAGTCAAGTGTGTCTGTGACTCCACGGGCAGCAGTGTGTGTCAGGATCCCTATGCTGAAACAACAGCAAATCATTGCTAGTGCCTTCCCCGTGTTTTCTGTTCAAGGGGGTTTAAGCTGCAAGGGATGTGGCCACCGAGCCCCTTCGCATCCCTTCCCGCAGCTGCCAGCCGGCTGGATCCAGCACGACTGCTGTGCCGTGCGTTAGCCATGTGAGGAACCTCCAGGCAGTTCTCTGCGCGAGTCCTGCCATCCTGGACCTGGACAAGGCCGGCTGGAATCGCTTGTGCTGTACCGTCAGCAGCGACATACAACCCTGAACGAAGCACGACTGTACTGAAACACAGGCTGGCAGCCACTGCCTGACACGGTCCCTGGGGCTGTGTGTGAGATGGCCCTCTTGAAGCTGGGAGCTGCTGTCTAAGCGAAGGCAAGGTTAAAAGTTTAAAGGGAAAAGGTTTGCCCTTTCCTGGGCAGGCTGACAGCACAGCCAGATGTGAGACAGTGACACAAAAAGGAGAAAAAGAATACGAGAAAGACAGTGAGGTTTCAGACCTAGTGGGGGCAGGAATTGCACCACTTAATAAGTGCAAGGTCTGTAGCGCTTAGGATGTAACTAACGGTTTAACCTCATTTTACGCTCGGGAACATACATACGGGTTTTTTCTGAATATTAGACCAACTCCCAAATTACAGTTATGACAACAAAACCTGCGTTATGAGGAGAAAAGAAAATGGATAAAGCAAATCTTACTTAAGCTGTGGATGAGACTGAGGCTTCTGTTGTGGAGCAGGCTGTGGAGCGGGCTGTGGAGCGGGCTGTGGCGTGGGCTGCGGCGCGGGCTGTTGCTGTGGCTGTGGCTGTGGCTCTGCTTCCTTTGATAACCTGGTGCTGGGAGGACCTTGAGCCTGAGGACGTGGCTGCTGAGTTGTAGGTGCAGGCGGACGCTGTGGCTGGGAAGCCGAGGGCTTTGCTGAGGGCTTTGCTGATTGCCCAGGCGGGTACATGCGCTGGGGCTGCAATGGCTCCTGGCTTTGTGATTGCATCCCTTGGGGTTGCACTGGGCCCCCTAGGTTCAGCACAAGAAAAACTTCATAATGTTATAGGATCAAAGGAGGTGAATTAGATTTCATAGCCAACACTTTAAATAAGCCTTGAATGTGCTTAATTCTACTTTTGAGGTAAAATTCTATTCATATGGACTGCGGTTTCACGTAGTCAATACTACTAATCACAGATGGTACATTAGTAACTTGCTTGGAGCCCCTACGAGTCATTCCTACAATTGGTAAGAAGTACCAAATTTATCCCAGCAGTAGCAGCACTGACTTCAAATCGAATCAGTGGATTTGCACCCCATACAATTTTGGCCCAGTTCAAGGAGGGGCTGTGAGATAATTGAATATACCAGTAATATCTATTTCAACAATATAGCTACTATTTTCTGTGTAGTCATTGCATTTTTATTCCTCCAAATTTTAAAATTCTTTCTGTAATATTGCTCTTAGGCTCACTCTTACGGCAGTAAAACAACTTTATACTGAAAATTTCTGGCTAATTTAGAGTCTTTTGATAACTTATTTAACCCCTTAGTGAAATATGTCAAGAACACCACAACAAACACAAGAAAGTCATTACTAATCCTTTACCAAGGAGATCTTTCCACTGAGAAGGAAGTATACTGGCAAAATACTGTATCAAGTGTGAAACTACCATGTGCAGTAGAGACCTAGGTTGTGAAATCCTTGGCTGAAAGATGCTACATCATCATACAGGGGGTTTTCTGCTTTCTGACTGAAACGGTGCTGTGTCAGATATCAGCGGGCTCGCTGCTGTTATATCAGATGTCTGCATGTGGTTTCCTGGGCTGCTAGTTGTTATAACTGAATCTGTATTCTCGCATGTGACAAGGCACACAGGACATCTGAGTTAAGGGAAGGAAGGACAGGATGAAATTCTGAGCAATCTGTTTGTATAATGTTTCACTCAGGGTAAGCACTTTGCTGAACAGTAAATACAGAAGACAACTGATCTAGATGTTCTGACACTTTGGGAATTTTTAGTCTTGTGTAGATACTTAGCGCCAGCAACAGACTTAATAATCTATTCAAGTCTCTAAAAGAAACCCTTCATACCTGGAGGTACTGCTGCAATATATGACTTGTTTTTAATTGCTGTTACAGCTAGCTTTCCACTTACTATGTGAGTTTCCAGTATATGTGTCTGAGAACAGCACGTACTAATGCTTCAGTACGTTTTAATACAGTTGTAGCAGTGTGTTGTGGTGTAGAAAGATAAATAGCACGTACTGCATGTTAAAGAATGTGCCTTCATTGTTTCTTAATTTGAGCCTCTTTTGTAGGAAATATTTGAAGGTGATAACATGGTCTTGCAACATCTTAATAAGGATCATTTTCTTATTAGTCTCCTTTCACTCAATATTGAAAACCAGAAAGGTTTCTTTCCCCCACTTGTACATACAGGCTTGAATGCCAGAAACTTTACACTGAAGACAGATATAACTTTCTTTTATTGCACATTAAGCTGTACAAGATATTCACATAAAAGATATACTGCTGTCACACTTCCAGCACTTGCTCACTTTCTTGCAGCTGGGTTGTACAGAAGGCAACAATCATGAAAGAAACTTTTACCAAAAATAACTCAACAGAACTGAACATTAAGCCTACACTGTAAAACATCTGTTCCCTGTTACCCACAATATTGCACCTAAGCATGCTTACATGCAGAGACATTTTGGCTTGCTTCTTGGCTGTGGTATGTAGTAATAGTGTGTGCCCTCGTAAAGCCTGTACAGCCAACAACTCCTGTCTGCAACACCCATCTCTTCTTTGCACACACAACTCACAAACGTCGTGTGAAAAGCACTTGTGAATACTTGGACTACTACATGCAGAAAATACCAACTGCTTTAAATAAAATCAGTCATCAGATTCATTTCTTCACCCCAGGGCAGTGTTGTTTATTCACTTCTACGGTGTCTGGAGGTAAGGATTTGTGAACCTGATTCTAAGTGGAATTGTCTTAATACAGAACAAACTAGCCAACGCCGTCATCGGAATGATCACTGACCCAGACAAACGCTGATCACTAGAGCAAAATATTCATGTAATTTACTGATAGGTAGTAAACAGTAGCACTTACCACAAACATTTAAATAGCTAATAATGCATACCTTAATTCTCATCTTACCAGCCAGCTTGTACAAATAAAAGAAAAACTAAGAATGATGATGCTCACTGATAATTTTTTTCCAGTGTTTGTAGGGAAAACAGAAGCAGAACATAAGGCTGTTTTCCCTTTAAACAAAATTGTTTGCACTAAACTAATGGCCACTATTCATCTTTGTACGCATTCAAGATTAAAATTACAGTTTTGTGGCTCACTTGCGACTAAGCTTTATGGTATGCTAGCAGCGTGTAGCCTGTGATCCTAGGCTAGATTTCTCACACCAGATTAACTGCCTGCCTGTGTACTTCTCGTAATATTACATTGTAAATTGGCTATTGTGCAAAAATCACAAAGAATTCACCTACAGAAAATCTAGCAGTTGTCAGGGATCTCAAACCTTTTTCCATGCCTGATTTCCAGCAGTTATTTTAAACTCTATTAATGTGGATAATGCTGGGACTGATTTTTTTTTCTGGATATTTCTAGATTAAAATAGTAGACCTGAGCTGGTGAAGGAAACTGCTGACATTTTTGTCTTGCACCCTCATCGAAGGGCAAGATCCCTAGCTGGTTACAGGTACCCTGGTCTACCGTCTCCTAACATCTCAGTATTTGAAAAAATGAGCTCTTACAGGAAGTTTAACAGTCCTTGAGGTACTTCTCACCAAATCACCTGGGATTTAACTCTTAGGTAAGTATAAGATTTTTGAAAGTAATTGCATTAGTTTTCATTAAAAATCTCCATAGATTACTGATTCAGAATGACAACAAAAGGGACTACTTAATTGAAATAGGATACATTAAATACTCACACTTTCACGGAGATATTGCACATAGGTGGCCCATTTACATAGCTTTGTAGCTAATAATTTAATGTAGAATTACTAAAAATATGAATACAAGTATGTAAAATAGAAGATATTTTAAATATTCCTTGGGAAGAACCGCATCTTATGGAGTCACTGTAATATTAGACTTCCACATGCATATAAGTAAAACTCAAATGTTAACAAACTTTATAAAATTATAATTAAAAAGCCTCACTAGCAAATTCTAATCTAGACTTTTAAAAATATATCTGGATCACCTACCTAGTAGTCATGCACACGCACAAAAAAATAAAGGCTATGAGTACAGTGTGCACACACTCACAGAGTAAGCAAAAGTATTTTGACTTGAACCTTGGCGGTATTTTACTTAACGATAGATAATACTCAAAAAATACTGTCTATCCATCCATACTGTACAGTTGCACGGGGCTCTAAAGAGGCACATTCTTTGTACACTGTTGACAACAGCCCTGAAATCACAAATTTTACAGAGAAAGGTAGGTAAGCATTACACGCACAGACATGAACAAGTAAACAACCAGACGGTATAGTTGACACTGCATAGAAAAAACACAGTCCAGGTCAGCACTGAAACAATGCAAAAATTGAACAAAACTGGTATGTTTGCTTTTAAGATTGCGAGATTGTTTCTTTTTTTTTAATTTTTTGCTTTAACCCTTGCTTTTAGTCTCAATTATCTAAGTAGCCTGGACTTGTTTTGGTCCTACTGCAACGCCATTACAGTCGAGAATGTACTGTAAACAACCTTGAGGTGGTGGTCGCTGAGGTGGGATTTTGTTTGGCTCTGGCTCCTTTAGTGATCCACTCTGGAAAACACATTTGAAAACAGAAGAGAAAAAATTAGAGTAGCTTAGTTCCACTTTTCCACTCATTTGTCTTTATTTCCATTAGAAATCTCTTCATTGGTTAAGGCTGAACATATCCTTTTAATTTACTCCAGATAACATTTTCTAATTTAGCCGCTGTCTGATGTGATAGATGAATCCTGGACTAATCCAAAGCTGAGCTCTTAGAAACCCCTGCTTTCCCTTTGCCGCACGTGACCACGGCACAAGCAGTGCCTTCTCAGCTCTCACCTCGCGTTGGGTATGGTCTCCTTCCGCTCCTAGCACCTGGGACAACTTTTCGGTACCTCATTGCTTCTGCTCTTTTTTAGGACAGACTGAATAGAAAATAGACTTCAACAGATACCATGGTGAGACTTCAGAAATAAATTGTTCTTAATTACACTCACTTGCATCTGAAAGCACTAGCACAGCAGCGTTCGTTGCTAGTGGTAGTTTCACTGACTCGCTGACTGTAAGCGGGGAGGGAGATGGACTGCTCTAGGTTAGCTGGTTTTGCTAAGCAAAATGAAAGAAGGAAGCAAAACCCACAGACAAATAATAAAAATAATTGAAATTACTTTGTGCTACTCCATCTGACGTTATTAGAAACACATGTAATACTTAACTTTTCAAAACAGCAGATTTACTTGGCAGTATCCTTTTTAAATGTATATTTGTCAGGAGCAAAATATGGGCCTGAACCAAAATCCTGGAGCAGAGCACCCTCTGGGAACATGAGTATTTGAATCCAAACTTCGTCTTGGGCCCATCTCTAATATTTTGAAAAGTGAAATATGTGAAATCATTGGACTTAATAGCTTGGGGGTTTTTTAAGGATCCAAAAAGCAATTTGGATTTGTCAAGAGGGAAAAGCTCCAGAATATATCAAGTAGTAAATGCAAAATTAATTAAATCTGTTTCTTACAAAGCTTACTGTTTCTTTCTGATAGATTTGTATGTGATCTTTGAACTATAGAAATAAATCTTACTCATAATGACGTGAATTCCTGCACAATAATCTAGCAATTACGCCTTTTAAATGTTAGAACACCATTCTATTGCATTTGGCTGTTGCAAATTGCATTGTCTGCTTTTGCTACACAAACAAAAGGGCACAGAACAGGTCCAGAACTCTAAGGATTCAGTTACCAAACTTGAGCAGGCCAAATGAGGAGAAAAAAAGGATATGTACAAAATGAATGAGGCAAAATCTGATCCTTATATTAACTGATTAGTTCTCAGGAAGCATCATCGTAAGGATGAAGATACGTAGAAAAGAATTTCATAAGGAAACAAACGTGCACCAGAAAATTTTGAAGTGCTTTAGTGTGGTTGAAAGTTGTCTCTGTTTTGTTTCTCTCCTTCCTCTGACTCTGTGCCACAGGTAGAGCTTGACATTCTGTCCTGTGCGTGTTTCAGTGATCACGGTATCCACTCTGTACGCGCTGGAGCTCTCTGAAACACCACGCAGTCACACCAGGAACTCATTGGATCCTGGGGAAATGAGCCCAGAGTGGAAACCTTGAAAAGTTGCCCTAGAGGAGTGAACTCCTTTCACATTGCAGAGCCATTGTTCTGGTGCACCTGGCACCTTCCTCTGATGCCTGCGGGGCGCTGGGTGCTCTGCACTGCAGCCCTGCGGTTTCTTGGCTATTGCAGGGTGACACATGGAGCGTGCCCTTAAAGGGAAAGCATAAATAACTACTTGGGCTCAAGGACCTCTGAGAGTTTCTTTCTGGAAGACCAAACAGATCACATGATTTTTGTTAGAAAGCATGCATAATATTTTATAAGGAATATTACTGTGATCACCACGGGATCAACTTCCCAGCCTTACAACAGGTCAGAAAGCAACCTACAGGGCTCCTTGCAGTGGCAGAGGATGAACAAGGAGGATACGAGTGTTGTTATTTTTTAATAAAACAAAAATAAGAGAATATGTAGGTAAAACTCATCTTTTGTTTAGAAGCAGAAAACACGAGCTGGTTAATTTAAATTCACATCTTCTTTAGCGTTAAAACATCTGCAGGGCCTCTGTCTCCTCCGTGCCTTGAGGCTGAAGCAAATCTGCCATTCAGTCTTGCACTGAAACGGTCTTGGGTTTTATCTCATGCACCAGACTCCCTTGACATGACAACATCAGTGCTTATGCAATCTGCATATCTCCCCATCTTACTGAGAAATTATTTTTTCCTAAATTAAGCTTTCCATAAACCTCACAGAAGCTCGCTAATTCATACCTCAACCTTTCTGAAAGCTTAGAGCCTTTGTGCATGTTCTATTGAAGATGTATTTTCCCCTCTCTAGTCACCGACTGCAGCTGTCCTGATTTTACCACCCACACATCCTTTTTTTCACCAGATATCACCTGGTGCTTCCAGGAACCTCACCCACACTCCAGGCCAATCACATGGATATATTACTTTTGCTAATTAGCCAACCCACCCAGGCTGACCTAAAAAGACTAATTAGCATTACATTCTAATTGAGAAATCTTACTCATAATTTTTCAATGGTCTGTAGTATTCCAGTCCTTTTCAAGCATCTCTTTTTCAGTCTGAAACCTTCGTACCTGATATTAAAGACAGGCTTTGAATCAGCCTTGTTTGCTGCCCTGAGCCAAGGCCTTTAATAAAATCCACGCTTCTTCTAAAACATCAGTTGTTGGCAAATCAACTACAGACTGCAACTCCTCGCCTCTCCAAGGTGGAGCGCCAACATAATTGTAAGAGCTGCTAACTCCTTGTAGGCAGCGCTGTCTCTGAGCAGAGATGCCGGACTAGACCTGCCCTGCAGATGTACTCACCCTTCTTGGGTTTTTTCTTTTTTGCTTTGTTGCCCAGCCTAGAAACTCACCCATCTACTATTTTCTTTCAGCATAAACACATTATCCTGCGCTGCAGTTCTGATCTACAAACTTGCCTGTTGGTCAAACGCTTCCAAACACTGCAGGAAGGATTCAAGGATTAATATCCAGAATATATATAATGGAAAATGACCCTGAACAGATTCTTCTTCAGATGCTCAGGGCTAAAGTGCAAAATTAGTAGTAAAGAAGCTAGAAACGACAGTGTTTAGTATGCTTTAGGATTACTTAAGTGAGGTGTGGTAACTGCTGTGGTAGGGAACCCTTTTGGGTCTCATTTTATGGAACGCAACTTTCATATCAAATCCAAAGAGAAGAGACTGCTGATGTTGATAGTAACATTATCTAGAACTGCTTACAGTCTCCTGTTCAAAGGGGGTTTACTGTTTATATGACTATTCTTAAAAAAATACAACTTTACTTGTGGAAACCTCTAGGCCACATGAATGCTGTAAGTATCCTACAGTGATTTCTCAACTCTGGGTATAACGATTGATGCCTTGGTTGCATAATGGTCTTAAAGAATATTGGCGAAATTAATTATAGCCAGAGCAGAAACTCCACGACTTGCCTAGAAGACAGATGTCTCTAGATGTCTCTGTAGCATTTCCTTCCTTTCTACACTTAGCTGAAGCAGTCTCCTTAAAATTTTAACCGTAGAACTGGAGGAAAGAACGGTTTGTTCTTCAAATCGTATTGTATTATAATTTGATCAGTGGTGTTACTTCTTTTTCTACCTTGTATATTTATATAAATGCAGATTGGATTCATATAAACTTGAATTTTGAATAGTCTGAGGAATGTTGAAATGGGTGGGAGCAAAAGCAGCAACTTGGCAGAGAAACAGCCCTTGGGCAAAAGAGATGCTAAACTGAGTCCCAGCAAAAATTGATTTTGATTTGGCTGAGTTTGAAGATTTTGTGAACCACAGTTGGAGCACGTATAGTTGGTTTTGGGTTTTGTTTGGTTTTCTTTGTAATGCAATGATAGAAGCTTTTCATAGGTATTTCAATATTTGAGGGAAAAGCCATGTTTTTCAGGTCATGAAGTAGAGGGATCAATTGAGAATTGCCAAAATATGAGCTGAGTTACATCTCATAAAAGAAACAAGAATAAATTGTAAAACCATTAAGTCACAAGAGACCTAAGAAAAAATGTGATTGCTAAGCAGAGAGGTAATTTAGATCGTTTAAGTAGGGTGTCAATAGTAAATGAATGTGTGAAGTGTTCTTGGTTATGATAAATACAGCAGCAAGGGCAAGTTGGCAGATGGGATGAAAGCTAAAAATAAAATAGAGGTAAAAATCAAAGATCTTTCAGGGCTCATATTGGTTAGAGCAGGTATTCTTCATCTCAGAAATCAAAACCAGCTGACTCATGAAATACAGAATTCTGTATGAGATATCTCTAACAATTGGAAAGGTACAGGTTACCCTGAAGAACACTAATACCGCAGGAATTACGTTGTGGGTGAGGAAACGGTTGAAACAAGCAATATTAAAGCAAAAATAATGGGATGGATGTAACAGGGATGTGAGACTCTAGAATTTTTGTAAATTAAGTTGGCACAGAAAAGTAGATGTGTGTTACTGAAACCTGTTGCCGGTACTAAGCTGGAAGACTACAGGACCAAAATATCCTAAAGAAAGAATGAAACTGATGAGTGAGTGTAAAAAAAAAAACCTCAAATCCCTCAACAACATAAATGCAATGTCCAAAGTAATTTCTTTATGGACTAACAATGTGCATCTGTCAGAAATTTTCCCCTTCTAATGGGAAAGATTCGTGCAGTGAAAAACCCTAAAATCTTATGGCACACTCAGTGAAGCATTTCCCATAGGTGTTAGGCATGATGCTGTTGATTATCTATATTACCCCTGCTCAGGAAAGATGCATGTAGGCTGATAAGCCACCCAAAAGTGCTATTAAACAGACCAGGGAGATGGAGAGCCTGTATTTACAGCATTCGGAAGAACTTTTCTTGCTTAGTGTAGCAAAACGAAGGCCTGAACGCAGTACAGGTGCTTTTCAGAAATATATTGTACTGGTAAAGAACCAGGCAGGAAACAGTCTGGACTAAAGGGCAATGTGGGCCAAGAAAAAATGGGTATAAACTGAGTAAACTGGGCTGGAAATAAGCACGTATCAAAGTAGCTTTCTAATGTGGAGCATCCAAAAATAAGGAACTCCTTGCAACTTGTTGCTTACTGCTTTATGCACTCAACGTGCAGTGAGCACGTCAGAGGTTCTTAGTGGTTGCGGGCTCAGACCGTGCCCTGTTTCAGGTGAATCTGACATAGGTGATGTCTCTGCTTCATTGTGTGCTATTTAGTGTATTATATATTCCCTGTGGATGGAGAAAGGCAGTGAAACAGGCCTGGCAACAGCTAGGAGGGAGAGATGAGAGAAGGCACACCTTAAAAAGAAGCCACCTTTTCTCTGTCTAGTGCAAAAAGGGGAATGAGTGTTCAGTTTTGCCCTTCTCCACTGAGGAAATCTGTATGGAAAAGATACTTTCAGCAAAACTGATGGCAGCCTACAGTTCCTGCATGTTGAAGTTGTGATACAGAAGTCACTGAAAAAGGCGTTTTCTTAAACATCAAAACATATTCTAACTCGCATTGCATAGGCAAAGTGTTTTCCATTGCTAGATAACTAATTGATTCCCAGAAAGTAGTTTCCTTCTTGAATATTTTTAGACACAATCATAAAAACTGAGCACTCTAGCATGGACTCACTGCTGTTAAAAAGTACACTCCAGTATTTTCCCTGGGACACTGAAACAGCTTGTCCGTTCCAGCCCTATTTTCTATTACTCAGCCCCCACAGAGATGAGGTTTCTAGATAAAAAAATAGGATGTCAATTTATCAGGGAAAAAGCTTGTTAAGAAGGAGCATCCATAGCTTGTTGAGGGTAGATGGTCCCTTCCAAAGCCAGTCAGTAATTCTAACGGACAAGGATGCAGTCGTATTTTATTGCAGCTCTTGCTTAAAGAAGCCAGACTTCAACTTCTGTTTTTGAAAAGGGACCATTAAAAGCCTGCAGTGGCAGAGCAGCTTTCAGGCAGTTCTTCCCAGTGAAAAAATTGCTCCCTGTAGATCAGGAAGGAATGTGGACTATGTGATAGGAGAGAGCTCCCCCTGCGCGCTAAAGCAGTGGAGACCGAACGTGTATGTGTGCGTGTCTGCACCAGAGAAAGAGAGCGGTAAGAAATGACGGGCAAGTGGAAATGGTGCGACATAGCGAGAAATGTCCTTACATCTTTCCTAGGGTACGCAGATACCTCTGTATAAATGGCAGATGAGGTTCCCCTTGGAGGAACCATACGCTGTTGTGTGAAGTTGTAAGGAAGGTTTTGACCCTTGAACTCAGGCACTGAAGCCCTGGCTGATGCTGCGCTGTATCTGCTCCTCTAGTCCTTAAAAAACAACAACCCACATTTTTCTTTTTAATATGGGATGGCAAATGATACTTACGCGAACAAGAAGAGATCAAGATCTTTACACTGAGCCACAAAGATCCTGCATCAAGAGCAGAGTGATCAGCAGGTTGAAGGAGGGGATTCTGCCCTTCTGCTCTGCTCTCATGAGACCCCACCTGGAGCCCTGCATCAAGTTCTGGGGTCCTCAGCAGAGGAAGGACTGGGAGCTGTTGGAATGAATCCAGGGGAGAGAGAGTTGGGGTTGTTCAGCCTGGAGGAGGAGGCTCTGGGGAGACCTTAGAGCAGCTTCCAGTACTGAAAGGGTCTCCAGGAAAGCTGGGGAGGGGCTCTTGATCAGGGAGTGCAGGGACAGGACAAGGGGGAACGGTTTTCAGCTGCAAGAGGGGAGAATTGAGATGAGATCTTAGGGAGAACTGTTTTGCTGTGAGGGTGGGGAGGCCCTGGCCCAGGGTGCCCAGAGCAGTGGTGGCTGCCCCATCCCTGGAGGTGTTCCAGGCCAGGTTGGATGGGGCTTGGAGCTCCCTGATCCAGTGGGAGGTGTCCCTGCCCATGGCAGGGGGTGGCACTGGATGGGCTTTGAGGTCCTTTCCAACCTAAACTATTCTATGATTCTATGATCTATTTAGAACTGAAGTTTATGCTTTGAAACAAGAGTCCGGGAAAACTCAGGCCCAGTCTTATAAAAGTTCGCAGCTCCAGTATAAGAACAGAGCGTAACATCTCTCCATCCATGGCTGCATGTGCTCTCTTCTTGCTTCTCTTGATGAGGCACAAGTACGCAGCGACACAGAGGAAGCACTGGTGGTTGCTCTGAACTGTGACAAGCTTCTGGAAGCTCTCCTAGGAGCTGAGATGTAGTGGAGAATGATCTATAAGTGGCTGAACACAGACTTAGTCTACTGGCAGGTAGCCAGGTGGAGCATTGATCCACTACTAGATTAGTGTCTGAAATGATGGAGGGGGAGGGAAGTTGCTTCTTTTTCCTATGGCCAAATAAAGAATATTTGAAAATGAGCTGCTCTGTTTTGGATTTTTCTGTAATTTCTCTTGGTGCATACCCTTCTTTAAAAATTTTAACACGTATTTAGCACATGGTCCTTATTCAAAATAAACTGTGGCAATGACTGTTGGGGAGAGGAACAGAATCCTTGCAAGTTAAACATGGAGTAAAGCCAAATAGCTTTGCTTAAACAGATTATGATTTAAAGGTCAGAGAACTCAAATAAAAAAGTCAAGTGGAGACAGAGAATGATAACAAAAAAGTAGATGGGAAACACCCACCACAGTGGGGAAAGGAAAGGAGACCACGAAAAAGCCTCCAAAAAAAAGATACTTCTATTAGGTTCAGCTTAAATAAAAAAAATCAGAGAGTAAAAATAGATGAAAAATAAGATAAAATAAAAATTCAAAAGTATGCAACATGATAGTAATTATAGCACTAAGACAAACCAGCGAAATCTAACTAAGACTCTCCTTCTCTGTTTGTGCATATGGCAGCTATTGCCTGTTCCAGAACGATGGGATTACTGTTTTCCTTGTCTTCACTTGGAGAAGGCTGATTTTTGCTCTATAACGGATTGAGGACATTTTCACAGTCTCCAAAAAATGCCTATGAGACAAGAAAGCTTTTTCTCACAGAAGTCTCCTGTGTGCTTACGAAGGCCGTGCTATAGCTATGGGCTTGTGATTACTTAAACTGTCTTCTTTGTTCTTGAGGGCCATCACCACGGAGTTTCAGAATTCTCAAAGACAGTGTCTGCCTCTGTCAATACCACGGGCACACCGTGAGCTGAGCAGTAGATCATCGGGCCGAAGGTAATAAAGCATAATTTTGTTGTGTGGATGAAGACAAAAAGAGAGTAGCACTGCTATTATGTTAAAATAAACAGGGAAGTGTCTATTAACTAGTAACGCAAGAGACCTTGTTCAGTTTAAGCTAGCATTTTGTTGCCTTCTGTATTACAAATTTATTAGGCTCTCGCATCATATCGTACAGACAATTGAAGTCACCCTGATTATCCTGGTCCTGAAGCTGGATCCTGTGAAGTCGCCTGTGGGGCTTTTTCCTTTGGGCTTCTCTTCTAACAAGTACTTTGGTGAGCAACTCTTTCTCTTACAAAGCTTTGCTTGGCTTGTCTGCAGGGATCGTGTATTTTTCCAGGTACACTGCTGGTGATGAGCATTCAGTGTAGAGTATTCAGAAATAAAAATGAGATCAGGCCACATCCTGAAAGGTTTTGTTTCATTTGGACAGATTTCTGCTGATGTCAGTAGAAATTTTGACCAAATAATCCTAACCCTTTAATACCCACCCCTTAGTATATTCTCCCTTAAGAGTCTAAATGTCACCAGGTCCCTTTGAAAAGGCATTGTAAAGGCAGACTTGTTTTGTTCTTGGCACATTATTTCAAAACAAGCTAAGGAAGATAAACACCTGTTGGTGTTTCACTTGCTTAGAGAACTGCTCGGCCAACCAGATGCACACAAATCCATGGGGCCAGATGGGATCCATCCAAGGGTTTTAAGGGAAGTGGCAGAGGTTCTCACCAACCCCCTTTCCCTCATCTCCCAGCAGTCCTGGCTGACTGGGGCAGTGCTGCTGGACTGGAGACTGGTGCGTGTTACACCCAGTTACAAGAAGGGTTGGAGGGAGGATCTGGGGAACTCCAGGCCTGTCAGTCTGACCTTGGTACCGGGGAAGGTCATGGAGCAGATCATCTTGAGTGCTGCCATACAGAACACGCGAGACAACCGGGTGATCAGGCCCAGCCAACACAGGTTCACCAAAGGCAGGTCCTGCCAGACCAACTTAATCTCCTTCTATGACAAGGTCACTCGTTTACTGGATGAGGGAAAGGCTGTGGATGTGGGGTACCTGGACTTCAGTAAAGCCTTTGACACCATCTCTCACAGTCTCCTGCTGGACAAACTGGCTGCCATCGGCGTGGACAGGCACAGCCTCTGCTGGGTTAAAAACTGGCTGGATGTTCCGGCCCAAAGGGTTGTGGTCAATGGAATTAAATCCAGTTGGAAACTGGTCACAAGCGGTGTTCCCCAGGATTCAGTGCTGGGTCCAGTCCTGTCCAACATCTTTATCAATGATCTCGATGAAGGCATCGAGTGCCCCCTCAGCAGGTTTGTGGATGACACCAAGCTGGGTGCAAGTGTGGATCTGCTTGAAGGAAGGGAGGCTCTGCAGAGGGATCTGGACAGGCTGGATCGATGGGCTGAGACCAACGGGATGAGGTTCAACAAGGCCATGGGAAGAGCCCTCCATTTGGGTCACAACAACCCCGTGCTGCGTTCCAGGCTTGGGGAAGAGTGGCTGGAGAGCTGCCTGGCAGAGAAGGACCTGGGGGTGTTGGTTGACAGCGACTGAACATGAGGCAGCAGTGGCCCAGGTGGCCAAGGCGGCCAGTGGCATCTTGGCCTGTGTCAGTCCCAGCGTGGCCAGCAGGAGCAGGGAGGGGATTATGCCCCTGTGCTCAGCGCTGGTGAGGCTGCACCTCGAGTGCTGGGTTCAGTTTGGGCCCCTCACTCCAAGAAGGACCTTGAGGGGCTGGAGCGCGTCCAGAGAAGGGAACGGGGCTGGGAAGGGGCTGGAGAACAAGTCCTACAAGGAGAGACTGAGGGAGCTGGGGTTGTTCAGCCTGGAGAAGAGGAGGCTGAGGGGAGACCTCATCCCTGTCTACAACTGCCTGACAGGAGGCTGTGACGGGGTGGGTGCTGGGCTCTGCTCACAAGTGACAGCGATGGGACGAGAGGAAATGGCCACAAGTTGTGCCAGGGGAGGTTTAGACTGGACATTAGGAAGAATTTCTTCCCTGAAAGGGTGGTCAGGAATTGGCACAGCTGCCCAGGGAGGGGGTGGAGTCGCCATCCCTGGAGGTGTTTAAAAAACAGGTGGATGAGTTCCTTAGGGACAGGGTTTAGTGGGGAGACAGGTACGGTTGGACTCGGTGATCTCAGAGGTCTCTTCCAACCTTAGGATTCTGTGATTCTATAATCAGTTTCATTTAATGGATGCATTCACAGCTACCAACCAAAAGCATTTCTGCAGCCGTTTATCACTAGCAAATATCCAGTAAGGTATTTCCCTGGTCCTTCTGCTCATAAGTGAGACTAAATAAGTAACAGAACTGAGCAATACATGTGTACCTCCCTTAGTAATTACTCCATCTACTGGTACAGCTTCTCAGTAAGAATTTTAAATTATTATATCTTAACTTTCATGACCAATTTGTAAGTAAAATCTCTGCTCAACATCTGGATGTTGTGTCCCACTGAGATTTTGTAATTACTGTCAATATCAAAAAATTTAGGATTTATTTTCCTGCATGAACTTTGTTTTTAATATATTAAAATAACTGAATGTCAAGTTCAAATGCTCAAAATCAATCCAGCTTTGTGTAATGAAATCATAACTGTTTAAAATATATGGGCATCCAGCAGCTCAAGTCCACGTCGCCACCTCTGTTGTGGCCCCTGTCACTTATATGAAGAACACAGTATCTGCCCTGAATAGGCATCTTACTCAAAGATGGACAAAACACCCTTGCTGCAGAAAGTTACACTATCTTTTTATACTCGTGATAAGTAAACTCGACTGTTAAAAATGTAGTTGCAATGAATCTGCCTCCAATGTGGCCTTTTACCAGGATGCGGTGAGCTCAGGGTCCATACATGTTTATTTTCTTCTGCTTTTCTTAATACCATGCATCTATATTGGGATCTAAAAGAGTAACAGCTGATTTTCTTATATTTTCACACAGACAATATAATTAAAAGGTTAAAAACCCCCTTTGATTAAAATAAGCATCTCCTCTTCCAAATTCACACAGCTAAACCTGGGGTGTGTGTATGTACACTTAGATATATGTACACTTGTATATATGTACACTCACATATATGTACACGTTAAGGCAGCACAGTAAAATATATCCCACAGGAAATTAATGGAAATAAATAAAATAAGTACATTACAAAAGCACTGCAGGAAATGTTAGCTTAGGGAGCGCGCAGTGTCTGTAAAACGTACACCTCCCTCCTTGTTCAATGAGGTACAGCTCCTGTCACACCATGAAACACCTGATAATCCTACAGGGAGGGTTCTCCCCGCTCGGGAGGAGCCACAGGAGGTCGCTGTGGCTCAACCAGCGCCGCAGCCCTGCAAACGCGGCCCCTGAACACGGCCGTAAGGTGACAGGGTGAGGGTCGGCTTTTACCTGTCCTCCGCAAGGTACCGGCTTTACTGCTCCGTGATGCCTGTCTTCCCCAGCAGGACCCTTCGTTGTTCCTTAGGAGTTTTGATGACAGTATTTCAGATTCTCAGCCAATATTTTTAGGAAGGCTTGTCCTGCTGCCTGATTCTCTTTTAAATCACTCTAAACCGCAAGTATTTTAATATGCAAAGTCCATACCGAGGACTGTGTTTTCAAAGCCCTTCTAGGGAGACGGACAGTGCAGGTGGTAAAGCACAAACAGCGCCTTAGGTTTGGTTTGTAGTCACTGATGGCTGTCATAGAATCGCAGAATCGTTAACGTTGGAAAAGACCTCTAAGAACATCCAGTCCAACCATCAACACAGCCCCCCCGTGCCTGCTGAACCCTGTCCCAAAGCGCCACAGCCACACATTGGTTGAACCCCTCCAGGGACAGAGACTCCCCTGCTGCCCTGGGCAGCCTCTGCCAGGGCTTCACTGCTCTCTCAGTGAAGATGTTTTTCCTAATAGCCAACCTAAACCTCCCTGGCACAACCTGGGGCCCCTTTCCCCTCACCTTGTCAAAGCACAGACAAACTTTCTGAGGCTAACACTGAACAGAAAAAACGTACCGATCGCTGATGTAGACAGCAGAAGATGCTCAATTAATACCTACACAGATGTCCATGTTTATCGACAAGCTCTACTGCTCTGTTTACAGACAGCAACCTGATTTAAGAGTTCTGGAAGATAAACAATTAGAGAGCCATATAGTAAAATCCTGTCCAGACCTTTTCCAGGGTCTCTGCGCTCCCTTGTCCTGAGCAGAGAGAAAGGCAGGGTACCCTGGGCTTCTCACAGGTGTTACTGCACAAAGCTGAGTACAGTGCTTTATGGTCACAGGATGCCAGGGCTGCCATTTATCCCCTATTTATGTGTCTTCCAAAGAGAAAGAAATACAGCATGGGTGGTTTCAGGGGCCATTAGACCATTTAGCAGCCTTCTTAAGGCAAGCTGTTCTTGAATCGCTCCTGCTGCCGGTTAGTATAGCTCTAAGTCTAATAAGACATCTCCCAGCTTTGCACCAGCCACGACTGAAACAGCCTCGCAAAGTGAGCCCCAGTGGGTGCACGCTACCACCCAGACACCAAGTTGCAGGACGTACACCCCTGCTGCACTGGTATCGGATGCCAGCGGTGAAGTCACCTGCGGGGGCTGTGCTCAGGTAGAGGAACTCCTCCACTTGGTAACTGAACTCAGGGAGGAGGTGACAAGGCTAAGGAGTATCAGGGACTGTGAGACAGAGGGGACAGGCATCTCAGGAGGACTACAAGGGTGACGTGAGATGTAGAGAGAAAATTAGAAGTGCTAAAGCCCACCTAGAACTTCAACTGGCCAGTTCGGTCAAAGACAATAAAAACTGTTTCTCCAAATATATCAGCGGCAACAGGAGGACCAAGGAGAATTCCCATCCTCTACTGGATGCGGGAGGGACAGCGACAAGGGACGAGGACAGGGCAGAGGTACTTAATGCCTTCTTTGCCTCTTTAATAGTAAGGTGAGGTGTTCTCGGGATACTCAGTTCCCTGAGCCAGAAGACAGTGAGAAAGAAGCTCCAACGATTTGGGAAGATTTGCTTAGAGAACTGCTTGGCCAATCAGACACACACAAGTCTATGGGGCCAGACAGGATCCACGCGAGGGTACTGAAGGAGCTGGCAGATGTCCTCGCCAACCCCTTTCCCTCATCTCACAGTATCACAGTATCGTAAGGTTGGAAAAGACCTTTGAGATCATCGAGTCCAACCTATGACCCAACACCTACACCTACTCCTACTCGTCAACTACACCATGGCACTAAGAGCCTCATCCAAATTTTCTGTGAACACCTCCAGGGATGGTGACTCGACCACCTCCCTGGGCAGCACATTCCAATGGCCAATCACCCTCTCAGTGAAGAATTTCTTCCCAATGTCAATTCTAAACCTCCCCTGGCGAAGCTGGAGACCGTGTCCTCTTGTTCTGTCGCCGGTCACCTGAGAGAAGAGTCCAACCCCTGTCTCACCACAACCTCCCTTTAGGGAGTTGTAGAGAGCAATAAGGTCTCCCCTGAGCCTCCTGGCTGAGGGGAGTCCCCTGAGTCCTGGCTGACTGGGGCAGTGCCACTGCACTGGAGGTTGGCAAATGTTACACCCATTTACAAGAAGGGTTAGAGGGAAGATCCAGGGAACTCCAGGCCTGTCAGTCTGATCTCGGTACCGGGGAAGGTCATGGAGCAGATTGTCTTGAGTGCTGACATACAGCACGCATAGGACAACCGGGTGATCAGGCCCAGCCAACATGGGTTCGCCAAAGGCAGGTCCTGCCAGACCAACTTAATCTCCTTCTATGACAAGGTTACCCATTTAATGGACAAGGGAAAGGCTGTGGATGTGGGGCACCTGGACTTCAGTAAAGCCTTTGACACCATCTCTCACAGTCTCCTGCTGGACAAACTGGCTGCCACATCGGCGTGGACAGGCACAGCCTCTGCTGGGTTAAAAACTGGCTGGATGTTCCGGCCCAAAGGGTTGTGGTCAATGGAATTAAATCCAGTGGGAAACCAGTCACAAGCGGTGTTCCCCGGGGTTCAGTGCTGGGTCCAGTCCTGTCCAACATCTTTATCAATGATCTCGATGAAGGCATCGAGTGCACCCTCAGCAGGTTTGTGGATGACACCAAGCTGGGTGCAAGTGTGGATCTGCTTGAAGGAGGGGTCTGGACAGGCTGGATCGATGGGCTGAGACCAACAGGATGAGGTTCAACAAGGACAAGGGCAGAGCCCTCCATTTGGGTCACAACAACCCTGTGCAGCGTTCCAGGCTTGGGGAAGAGTGGCTGGAGAGCTGCCTGGCAGAGAAGGACCTGGGGGTGTTGGTTGACAGCGGCTGAACATGACACAGTAGTGGCCCAGGTGGCCAAGGCGGCCAGTGGCATCTTGGCCTGTGTCAGACCCAGCGTGGCCAGCAGGAGCAGGGAGGGGATTGTGCCCCTGTGCTCAGCACTGGTGAGGCTGCACCTCGAGTGCTGGGGTCAGTTTGGGCCCCTCACTCCAAGAAGGACCTTGAGGGGCTGGAGCGCGTCCAGAGAAGGGCAACGAGGCTGGGGAGGGGCTGGAGAACAAGTCCTACGAGGAGAGACTGAGGGAGTTGGGGTTGTTTAACTTGGAGAAGAGGAGGCTGAGGGGAGACCTCATCCCTGTCTCCAACTGCCTGAAAGGAGGCTGTGACGGGGTGGGTGCTGGGCTCTGCTCACAAGTGACAGCAATGGGATGAGAGGAAATGGCCACAAGTTGTGCCAGGGGAGGTTCAGACTGGCAGTGAAGATGTTTAAAAGACGGGTGGATGAGTTTCTTAGGCACAGGGTTTAGTAGGGAGACAGGCACAGATGGACTCGGTGATCTCGGAGGTCTTTTCCAGCCAGATGATTCTATGATCCTAATTACACCAGGGAGTGATTTGCTTGATGGGGATGTTAATTGGTGTCATGAATATCGCCTGGCTCGTGTATGGAGATACAGCACTGGGGGTCTGAAGGACGATACAGAGCTGTAGCAAATTCACAAGTCATGGCCCTGCTCCTCTTCCCCGACGCTATGGTTATACTTCAGGTGAATTCTATGAGACTGTGCGAGGCAGAACATCATTTAGAGACAAGGTCCACACCTCAAATTTAGTGTAGAAAAGTCTACTTCTCCTAATAAGCAGACTGACGTTGGATTCTAGATTTCCATCTAACTCCGTGATGAAATCCTTCCCAATTACGTGCATTTTCTTTCAGTTAAGATAACATCAAATAGTGATATTGTCTGCCCATCATAAAAGCTTCAGTGATATGAAGCAAATTGTTGCTCATCATAAGTAGTTTGCTTTTTTTTAAAAAAAAAAGCAAATGCAACAGCTGGAATGTGATAGAAATGTGAGCGCTCCTGTGAAGCACGAGATTAGGTGATCTGATAACGGCTTGCTTTTCTCTCCAGAGAAAATCGTTCTTTTTGCCATGTTCACATTTGGTTCAGTTTTCTCTCTGAACATAATAAAATAAAAGTGGAGAAAATGCTTGGCTTTAGGGAAATCATATACGGGGTCAGGGAACGAAGAATGAATAAGGTAAAGAGAAAAACAGGAATAACAGAAATTAATTAAACTAGAACTCTAAATAGGTGAAAATAGCTGAGCAAAGCACCCTTGACCACAGTCTCTACTGAGCTTACTGTAACTGTGTTGAACTCCCCTGGAGGTGAAGAATGACAAAGGTATTACAACATTTTAGGAAAGAGTGTTAAGAAATGAAACACTTCAGGTTCTGCTGTTCTAGTCTCAAAATAATTGAAGTACCATCCTCTTTACTTCTGCATCATTTATTGTTGTATTAGTGGTGTGCTACTGCTTTCTTTTAAATCAAACAGAACCACATACAGCTGGGAGTGCTGTGCTCTTTGTGATATTGTGTCATTATGGATGTTGTGTCTCTGGTGCACAGATTTCTTCCTTCCATTAAAGATAACAAATTGCCGGCTCTTTTTTTTGGATAATACCACATGGCCTGAACAGAGCTGGACTGAAATAACAATTTCCTAATATGATTTTCCTTAGCTTCAACTTCTATTGTGACCGTACTCCTTTGCATTTTGCAGTAATACTCATGCACAATATAATATTCTACATGGAATTTAGTTCACCAAAATTCATGCCGTGCTATTTGGAATATTGTTTCATCTACAACTGCTGCTACAGAAACAAGCATAAAAGAACCTGCACTGAGCAACTTCCGGCAGAGTTTCGCAAATCCAGACAGCAGAAGTTACAGCAATGATCTTTCCTATCAACAGGTGGAGACAGAGATAAGTGATTCCACTGGCCAGAACACTTCGCGGGGTAATTTAACCTACTGGTTTGGTCTTTAGGAAAGATTTCAAAAACACTTCTCAAAAGGTCTGTCAAAAGTATTCAAACAGGCTACAAAAGGTGGAAATCCAGGTTTCCTTAATTTTTCTGCCTGCAAGTGGAACAGGTTTTTCACATGGAAAAAATTCTCTTAAAATCATATTCCTGCAACAAGTTCTATTACGTACTTTCAGCATGGTTGTGAGTAAAACAAGCTGTCATATTTTTAAATTAAATAGAAACAACTTTATGTTTTGAAATTTTTTTTGACCATATGTAGTTCTATCAGACAGAATTTCTGTGAGTCCAGGGACTCTCACTCTTCCTTGGAGTGGGAAGACTCCTAAAGCAGCTGGCAAGAGCAAAACTGGCAGGCTTCGAATCCTGCAATCAAGGATACTTTCTATCCTAGCACGGTTCAATCACGCTGTCAACGGTAGGCAGAAAACTGCAGCCTGGGCCCACAAGAGAAGAGCAGGAGACACCGTTTGGTGGCTGCACCAGAGTCAGGTGGCATCGGGTATGGCAGCTGGAGCTGCAAACTGCAGCTTTTCTCCTTCACAGGTTCTCTGCCATCCTGTGCACCAGCAGAAGCTGTTACAGAGCCTGTGCAGGTGTTTAAGTTAAATAAATAAATAATATACAAAATATGTATATCTAAAACCTCTCAATACATCTGATGTCTCAGATTATAGACTTTATGGGGATAAGAATCCACCTCCGAGGTTTCAACCTAAGCAAGACAGTTGTTTGAGGTCCTTTGGAATCTTCTCCTTCTGGCAGTCTGACAGAGAGCACTTTGTTCACCTTCAGAACATATTGCAAGGCCAATCACTTCCATCAACATTTGGCTGCACAGCTCTAAACAAAGACTTATTATCCTCATCATTCTCTGATGGATATTTAATTGGATAGTACTGAGCAGTGCAGGCATTCAGAAATTGAAGAATTCTCTTACGTTATGCACCCAATGCCACAGTCGTGGATACACTGTAAATTAAGAACCCATGCAGATAATAAGGGAATTCAGAACTTGGCACATCTACAGCTGTATCACTGGCTGTAAGTTGTCCATTTGAAAGCAAAGCAGCAAACCACACAAATTACTCTTCGGTGTTTATGTTCCTTTGGTTTCTAGGGCCACGCACACACTTGATTTGGGATAAATTACTGGCTTTGCATTTTATGAGACCTGCAGAAATATGCAGCATCCCCTGGCCCCAGTGAACGGACTGCATTTCTCATGATTATGAAATAAATTTCTCAGATGAGGAAAGGAGAAGACTGTTCAAAGATGAAAGGGACAGCTTGTTTTAACAGATTGCTTTTATTCTCAGGAAAACAATCAAGCTAAAACTACACATGAGGATATACCTGTTGTAAAAACTATAGAGCTGCTTCATGGTTTTCTCTTAAAGCTTGGAAGATTAATGGGTATTTGCAAACAGCACCTTCTGTGGAAATTCAGATCTCCTTTGTCTGTCCTAAACTGATGATAAGGCAAAGCAAATTTTAAGGAAACAAAGTCTGACTGACTGAGAGGAAAACTAATAAATACTGCAAATATTCTGAAGTGATATCTCTGATTTTGATCAACTGCAATCCTAAGTTACGGATAGGATAAGGAAAAGAAGAAGAACGTTGAATAACACCGTGCTGCCATTAGCAAAGGCTGAATTCTTCAGTGACCTGAAATAAGCAGAAATCTAACAGAAGCAAATATTATCTTTGTATTCACCCAAAGCTTCTTTTGTTTAAGAAGAAAAAAAAATCTTTTCATGGACACAATGAGTGACAGCAATGACTGAGTAATTTAGGAATGTTCCGTGTGTCCTATTTTGATTCTGGACTTAAGTAGGCAGTTTTCTGTGGAAATGCATAAAAGCTTTATTTATATACAACAGAGAAGTAGTTTCTTTGAATGGCACCAGCAACCATAAACAATTCTCCTCCTTTGTCTTCTTTAAAATCCAGGGAAGCACGCCAATCCAAGACTTTATATTTTTTTCCCCCCAAAATACGAACTATCAAATGCTCTATATTACTGTGAATCTATTAATATTACAGTAATGTCTGTCACTGTTTTAAATTCTTATCTATGTTGACTTGTATGCTCTGGGCAACTCTAAGCTTGACTCTTTGCTTCATTTTAATATATTTACTAGCCCTGAAAAAACCTGCATTTTGGCATAAGGTGATTTATCTTTTTTCCCATCCCTGCCTTTCTTTTTCAGTGCCCTTTACAATGGTCTTGAGTCACGTTGGATGGAAACTTCTCCATTGTATGTGGTTCCATGGTTGAAACAATTTTGTGCTTAGTTTCAAGTGGCTGTAATATAAATAGAAGCCATACCACTTTTTTATGTGGGATGGTGTATTTTTATAACTTAAAGCATGATGATATATTTGAAGAACAAATTAGTCATTCTGCCTCAAGAACTAGTCTGTCTGAGGTATGCCACAAAATTGTTTTCAAATTGTTTACCTGCTGCGGAGCCTACTGAGAGCAAAAATAGATTCCTGATTTAAGCTTGGTAATTCCTGTATTACAGTTTGGCTTATTCTGTTGCTTAACTGATTACTATGGAGCTGTGCTGGTAGAGAGCAGCAATACAGTTCTTAATAGTTTAGTCAGAATGCATTGTCATAGTTTATTCCTGCATTAAAAGAAGAACTTGAAAGTTGTAGCTGATAATGCTGCCCTTGGTCAGACCTGCTGCCTAGTTAGGAAGGTGTGTAAGAAGCTATTTAGCATTTACATAGCATTTTGCAAAGAATCATGGTATTGTAGAATGTTTTAGGTCAGAAGAGACCTTGTAAAGACCATCTAGTTCCATGGGCAGGGACACCTCCCACTGGATCAGGGGGTTCCAAGCCCCATCCAACCTGGCCTGGAACACCTCCAGGGATGGGGCAGCCACCACTGCTCTGGGCACCCTGGGCCAGGGCCTCCTCACCCTCACAGCAAAACAGTTCTTCCTTATATCCAACCTACATCTCCCCTCTTTCATTTTAACACCATTACCCCTTGTCCTGTCACTAGAGGCCTTGGTAAAATGTCTGACCCCTCTCCGACTCTCTCAGCCTTTTCTCATAGGAGAGGTGTTCCAATGCTTTGATCACTTTCACCCCAAGAGGTCCGTGTCTGTCTTTTTTAGGGACGAGAATCCCCTCCCTTGCCCTGCTGGCCACGCTGCTTTGGATGCAGCCCAGGACACGGCTGGCCTTCTGGGCTGCGAGCGCCCAGTGCCAGCTCGTGTCGCAGCTTTTCACCCACCCGCCCCTCAGGTCCATCTCAGCACGGCCGCTCTCAACCCCTTCATTCCCCAGCCTGTACTGATACGGGGTGACTGCGGTGACCTAAGTGCAGGACCCCGCCATCCAGGTTCCTCTGGACGACATTCCTTCCTGCAGCTTATTGACTGCACCCTCAGCTTGGTGTCACCTGGAAACTGGCTGAGGGTGCACTCAGTGCCGCTGTGTACGCCATTAGTGATGACAGCGAACAGCAGTGGTCTCAGAGTAGACCCTTGAGGGACACCACTTGTTACTGCATTCCATTTGGACATTGAGCTGTTGACTGTAACTCTGGATACGGCCATCTGGCCAATTCCTTATCCATCTAATAGTCCACCCACCAAATCTCTCCAATTTGGATGCAAAATTTGTATGTTCTTACAGCCTTTTACAAAAATACTACACTCTCAAATGTTATTTAAAGGATCAATAAAATAAACTTCGCATTTTGTAAGCATGGATGTGGAAACGCAAAGATGATTTCCAAAGTCTGAAAGCCAGCTGGTAGCAAGGTCAGGGCCAGAAATCTTCACATTTTAACTATCAGGCCTTGTAAGATAAAAGAAGTGAAATGCATCCATTTGCAACCTTTGACACAAGATCTCTAGAGTGCAAAACATATTTCAGGAGTTTCCTAGATGTGAAAAGCAATTTCATGAATAATACAAGGTAATCATGTAGTTCATTTCTCACGAGAACAACAAGAATTATGGTCTCCATATTCTTTCCGACATCCTCAGGGCAAAGATTGTCTATTACAGTGCTTCTTATTTCTATGACATTTGATACAGTGGTAACCGAAAGGAAACAATACAAAGCCTAGTAATTCCCTGAATCCACAGTTATCAGTTTACCATTAATCTCATTTAAATACGACAAATCCATCAAACACGTTGGTATGTTCTTGAATCCTTACAGTTCACAATACGTCTGCATTGCTTTCCAGCCAAATTCTTCGAGGAAAAATTTGAGCTTAAAATTACAGAACAAGATGCTCTATTTTACCCCCCCCAGTCTCCTACCTGAGGCTGCTGAGTGGCAGTGGGTCTCTGAGGAGATGGTATGGGAGTTTTGGACAACATTTGGTTCATTTTGCTTACGACTAGATCAGTTATGTGTTGTCTGTCTTCAGTCTGATGCTCCCCAATCAGAGGCATCGCACAGTCCATGACCTGTGAAACAAAGCGGTACATCAGCTATCGATACGGCACCAACGGAAACTTACTCCACGTCTGCACAGAGTGTCAGGTCACCTCTTGACTTATTTGTTTTTAACAAAAGTCAGACAAGACTCCTAGAAATGGTATATGTTATATCAGGAAAAAACCCCCGAGCGCAGGCTATGGACCAGCAGAGCGAGAGAACAGCAATTTTACGATGTCATCCCTTCCAGTCTTCAAGCAATACACAGGTTCAGGATGACAGCTGGGCATACACTCCCTGGGGAACATGACTCCTGTGGGAAACACACAGCAGATAAGGAAAAGGACGTTTCTGAGGCTTTTCGGAGGTCTGCCAAAAATCTGAGGTAGTTGTCTCTGCTTCTGTCTGAAGATTTTTCTCTCTTATGTGTTTTTGCAGTTCATACCATGTTCATAAACTGAACCAGAACGTGCAAATGCATACTAAAGCTTCAGCTTCCTACCTGTTTGTTTGATTTCTGCTAAAGAAGGCTGGGTCCTTACTGATTAATAAAAAAAATTTAAATAAGACCTTGTTATTACTGAGATCCTTTCTGAGAAGTAGTGTGGTTGCAGTGCAGCTGATGCAAAAAAGAAGTAAGAACTTCTGCAAAGAAAGGAGGATATCAGAGAGGCAAACAAAAACGTGAACACTTCCATTCTAAACGTGGTAGATTAGAAGTGTTCAGGAATTATTTAATTATAGACCCATGGGATGGTTTAGGTTGGAATGGACCTTGAAGCCCATCCAGTCCCACCCTGCCATGGGCAGGGACACCTCCCACTGGGTCAGGGGGCTCCAAGCCCCATCCAACCTGGCCTGGAACACCTCCAGGGATGGGGCAGCCACCACTGCTCTGGGCACCCTGGGCCAGGGCCTCCCCACCCTCACAGCAAAACATTTCTCCCCAAGATCTCATCTCTATCTCCTCTCTTTCAGCTGAAAACCCTTCCCCCTCGTCCTGTCCCTGCACTCCCTGATCCAGAGCCCCTCCCCAGCTTTCCTGGAGCCCCTTTCAGTACTGGGAGGCTCCAGGTCTCCCCAGAGCCTTCTCTTCTCCAGGCTGAACAACTCAAGCTCTCTCCCCTGTCCAGATGGATAAAACTAATCCTGAATTCAGTTCGCTTCAGTAGGTTATAGTACTTGTTATTTTGACACAATGTTTGTTATATCTACTTCTGGCACATCGTCTGTTTGTTTCAGTGGAAGCAGAAGTGTAACATAACATTCCAATCCGTTATTCACAATGGCACTGGGCATTCTTATTTCAACAATAAAAGGATTTAATTAACTTCTGATAAACTGCAATCCTATTTCAAAATGCATGAAGCTTGTTCAGAGAAGGTGAAGGCGTGTCACCTGCAGCCCTGCCTTCTGGTGTTTCCCATAGGTACAGACCACTGGGGGCTGAGGTCTACAATACAAACAATAGTATTAATCATTAATAAGAGGCTGTCATAGATCAAGCGGTTAGACTACAGCAGCAGCAATTCACTGTATGGATGTCATCACACCTGACGCAGTTGGATTCTCTGTACAAACTGAGTTGTGTTCATCCAGCTTTTGATCTGTGAGAGGCTGTCCAGCCGCCAAATCTCACACAGGATTTCCAACTAGTGTAGGCAAATCACACCCTAAACACACCAGCAGGTAAGAGAGAAGGCGTTGAAGGATGAAAGAATCATTTGTAAGGGCTCCTCAAGGGTTTTGCACAACTGCAGAAGGAAGGCATTAATAAGAGTTATTTTGGAGAATGCTGCCTCTTTCACTATCAGGTGTACATTAGCCCCCCCCTTACCCAACAGCAGAAGTAACAGTTACACATCTCACAAATGTGCAAAGAACATCTCAATTTGTTTCCCATACACTTACATCATCTGGAATGACTGTGAAACAAATTGCCTAAAATAAAATGCTGTCAAAGGATTGGACTGGATTGAGATCTGGAGTATTTGGTCCTGACTGAATTTCTGTTTTTAAATACTCCAATAACAGCAAGTTTACATATAATTTTCTTTAGGAGATTTTGTTTGCCAGAACATGTGGGAAAAGTGTAGTTCTATGGCCTTGAAGCCTTGAAGCTTTGAGGTGTTGCTCAAAACTTCATGCCCACTTCAGTAGAGGCAATTTAATGTTTCTTGAAGACAGTATTTCAAGTGTAGCTTCCCTATTCACATATTGAGGCAGTTTCAAACACATACAACGTTAAAAACCACAGCCACTTGCTCTTGACAGTCTTTTGTCACTTGGTCAGGTTTTGATGAGGTTTTTCGTTACCATACTTGAACAAAGTATGGTGGGTGCTGGGCTCTTCTCCCAAGTAACAAGGGACAAGATGAGAGGAAATCGCCTCAAGTTGTTCCAAGGGATATTAGGAAACTTTTCTTCACTGAGAGAGCGGTGAAGCCCTGGCAGAGGCTGCCCAGGGCAGTGGGGGCGTCTCCATCCCTGGAGGGGTTCAAAAAGTGTGTAGATGTGGCACTTCGGGTCATGGTTCAGTAGGCACAGTGGGGTTGGGCTTACGGTTGGACTGGATGATCTTAATGATTGTATGATTCTATGATCCTAAATACCGTTGGCCAAAGATACGCTGAACCTAAACACGGAACAAGTACTTCCCAAATCTTGAAGGATGATAAGCTGTAACATGTTCTGGCGCTTGCCTGAATTACTGAGACCCCAAAGTGGGAGAAGGAGGAAGTAAGGCATCAGATTATCAAGAAAGCTCCTGATCCCAAAGGGAAATGTCACTCACCGAGTCAGTAAAAGATTACCAAGGCTTAAAAGCAGTTTGGTTGCAGGGCACTGCTCTGTTTAATGACTGCTGGGATGAGAGAGGCAGGGGGGGGGGCTGGAGGCTGAAGGGGCTCCAGCCACTTGCACTGCTGAGAGGGAAGGGCTGGAGCCTCCAGAGCACAGCATTTACACCCAGCCCTGCATGTGCACCTAAGCAGGCTTAGCTTCCCTCCCTCCCTTTCTGCGGCTGCAACTCTCAAGGACAGAAGCAACTTCACTAAGAGAGCACGTCTGCTATTCCTTAGCAAAGAAGCTAAGACCAAGGTGAATACTTTACAGACTGGGGTTTGTTGTCGTGGTTTTTTTTCTTTAAAAGCATGCAGTTTTTTTCTTCCTTGACAGTAAAATAATTAATGACAGTTATCTGAAATCAGTAATGTTTTATATAAATGTATCTTAAAAAATAAAAATATTTGAGGCGAGGCTAACAGTTTTTAAAACCTGTGAATGACTACCAGGAATGTCACACTGGCATTCTGCCCACTTTAGAGGGCTTGACAAAGTTTAAGCATACACAAAGCATCCTGTTTATAAATAGTCTATTTACAGCCTGTCCTAATTTTAAAATAGCCTTTAAACAGAGCAAGGCTTTTATTTCAGTACCTAGTTCAGCTGTTTAAAGAAAAAAGACGTCTGTAATTCGTGAAGTCAAATATGTTACTTTTGCAGATGCCAGTGGAAACATGGCCCTCTATGAACCGTGCTCACTTAATTCAAATCACTTGTATCTTTAATTTACATGCATTTTGGTAACCAATTCTATTGGATGGATTTCTCTTATCACCTAGAAACATATTCTGAAATGCACTTAACATCTTTATATTAAACTCTAAGAACCAAGGTGTATTTACTAGTAGTTGTAACAGAAACTACAACTGCATGTTTAAGTCAACACAACAGTGGCACAAAACAACACACCGCTCTTTCAGTGACTTAGTCTGTGCCCTCCACTGCTGTGGATAAGGCAAATAGCTGAAATTTGGGTTGGAAGGCTGTGACTGGCAAAAAAGAGAAGAGAAATGCTGTTTAACTCTGACGAATATGAAAGGAAATGGGATGGGACTAATAAAAGAGCCAGGGCAATTATGAAGTATCAGTAATTGCACAGGGATCATCATGTTTGGGGGAGAAACTACTCTGACAGCCACAGTCCAGCCATGTTTCTCTATCGCATAATGTGTTTACGATCACGGGACGGAGAAAGATCTTGTGCTTTATGAAGACCCGGACCAGATGCGGCTGGGAAGGATAGAGTTGCAGAGGTTAAAGGAAGGGCTAAGGTAAAGAACTCCATTGATACAGTGGAAGAAGAAGGTGTTTCTTGGATGCTGAAACACAAGAGGAATATGAAGGAACAGATATAGAGCTTGCAAATGACATGTGCCCAAGGAGTCTGACAGAATAACAATATATGGATTTCATACGGAAAAAGACCTAATGAATTACAGGAGAAGACATGAGAATTGGTAAGCGCAGAGGGGGGAGGAATTCCTTTCATGGGGAATCAGGGCAATTTTGAAGGTCTGTGCTCACGAGTGTGAGGACTGATAGCAACCATTTACTTTGGACTGTGAATAAGAGCAGCTGCGCTATGTTGTTGCTGTGGTATGAATGTGTTATTCTTCTGAGTTTTTCTTTGACCTCGATGCCGCCAACTGTGGTGAAAATTTTAACTGTAAAGGCAGAGGCTGATACAGATTTTAATTTAAGAGTTCTAAGTATGGAGGAAGCGACATTAAGAAAAACTGACAGTTTGAGGAGGTCATTTAAGACTGAATGGGACTGGTGTGATTTCCGAGAAGTACGAGAGTGACTGGATATGAAGCAATCCCGGGGCTTTTCCTGAGGTCTCTATAGCAGATGCAGGAATTATTTATAGCTGGAAATGTAACCACACCTGAGAAATCAGCAGGGGACAGCACAGCAGAAAGCCAGGGTGACTGCTGAGAAACTTCTATAGTCCCGCCCGTAGTGGGTGAATAACAACATTGGCAGAGCAAGTAAGACCAGCTGGGAAAGTGAATCAAGCATTCCCAGATGAAGGACCCAGTGCCTGCAGACATATTTATATGGTCTTCTTTGACTCTGGAATGAAAATAACCAAGCAAAAGATATCTATATCCAATCAAAACTGATGGATGAAGCTGAATTTGTATGTTGCCAACTCATGCATGTAGGAGATTAAAAAAAGGTGTTAAAATATATATAAACTGCAGTTAACATGTCTGAGAAAATGCAAGTACTTTGAAAAGAACATGTGGAAGTGATTGGTTTCATCTGTAAAATAACAACTTAGTTAACAGCACAATGAATTTTACCTGTACTCACCTTTCTATTAATAACGTATGGTTCGTTATGAACAAAAGAAAACATTAAAATGGTCACATTCAAGTGCTATTGTTGTTATTTTAAGATTTCAAAGTTCCAGGTATTTTGAAAATTGATACAATAAATATAAATATTATGTAAAAATAAAATCAGTGAATAATTATTCTTAGGATGGAAACCACACAGGTCACAGGCCATTCAAATGAAAACCAGGCTCCTAGCAAAACCAATTCACCACCTTCATTTGCTGTGTCACGAGATACACTTCATCTACTTTTCTGTCCAAAAGAACATCTGATGTCATTATTTCTGGAAAAGTGTCTGGAAAATTTCAGTGGATTGTATCTGTTACTTCCAAAATATAAAAAAAGGCCCAGAAGAGTTCATTGAATAAACAGCATTTTTTCTATCACATGAAGACCATGTATGAAGGAATATATTAATGAATGTAGCACTAATGCATACAGAAACTTGGAAAAATCTTCATTAAAAAGGCTCCACAGACAGACGTGGTCTTAATTAAATCTTAGTTACATCACCAAAAGAACAATTTTAGACTCCTAGATGTTCAGAAGTTCTTATGAGAGACTTCTGATTTCATCAACTATTGCAGCAGGATTTAGTTTCCTTATGAACCAGACTAGAGGATACTCTTTAATGGATGGAAAGCCACTGAAATATTTAGGAAAATCATGGCCATTACTATTTGCCACTCCTGTACACAGTTATATACCAAAAGACCCAATTTAGAGATAAGGTTATATTTCCAGGCAGTTGTTAAAAATCTGTTTGTTATCGGAGACTTTTATCCACAATATTGGCAAATACAGTAAGGAACAAACCTTCTCCCTCTCTTTTTTCTTTTAGAATAGGGTCTGAGCAACTCTAAAATTAGCCGTGCTTTGAGCAGAAAGTTGGACTCAGAGACCTCCAATCTAAATATGACCATGATTTGTGATTTGTTTAGTTTCTCAGAGGTTTTCCAAGAATCAATCATCAAAGATAATATTCAGTGGAGTCAGAAAAACGAGCAATGCTCAAGTATCTGTTCCTCTAAGTATTAAAACTACAGTAGTAATAATTTTAAAAGGCAAAGATGAAAAGTCCTTCTTTTATTTAAGAAGTCAATGGACCTTAATTTGATGTTTTATTAGCAAGAATAGGTGAAACAGTTAAAAAGCTGTATGTTGCGATGATGTGTTAATGAAATTCTTGTTTCTACAGCTTCTTTCTGGCATGATGCTGCTGCTTGGCAGCTGAATATTCCAACTGAGGTGAGAAGAGACACTAAATGAATAGCTAAGATTGTTATACACAATAATAACTTGGCCTTCCTCCTGATTAACCTGATAACCTTTCCTTTTAGCTAAGTGATTCTTTAATTAGTTCATTGTTCCCTAGTAGGAGTTTGGAGATAGTTTGTTGGAGACCAGAAGTAAAAGACAAGAAGGACCATGAGGTTCTTCTAGAGAAGGTAATTTCTTCCAGGGAACAACTGTTAGAAAACTATGTTCTTTTAAAAGTTAAATTTACCTCTCTACAGAAAACTGTAGAGACCCTGCAGCTTCATAGAAAACAGAGGTTGTATTGTATTTGAATAATATTATGACTTCAGTATTTTGTCCTTCCTGTCTTCAGACAAACTGGCCTGCGTTTTTTTTCTGGGGTTGCCTAAGGTATCCCTCGGCTGCATAGCAAGAAGGCACAAATGAACATCCTTCGAAATTCCCCTGAGAGCAGCATTTATAGCAGTGTGGAAAGATGACTGTAGACTACAAATGTGTAATTTGTATTATGTTTGTGAAATAACAGTAGTATTGGCTTCAGCTAGAAATCTCTAGGGTGGCTACAGAAACATGAAGACCCTGATGCACAAACTAGCACTAGGGAAGCGACCTAAATCTATAAAATGGACTCAAATCTAGCACTCAAAGCTAAAGAGTGTGAGAAGCTGTACTGACAACACTATTTCTTGGGTTTTTTTATTCCACTGGGACCTGCTCAAAGGAACATGCACATCTCACATCTACAAGAAGCTAATAGTAATAAAGATTTGTAAATGTCTTTATTTCATAACAAGGTTTATGTATGCACAAATTGCATCTAGAACTTCCCTGTCACCGAGTGTCCTTATTTTATTTTCTTTCATTTTAATTCTCTAATACTTCCATATTATTCCTGAACAGTCATTACTCTTCTTACACAGCAAGCACATTTTGCATTTGAATGGCCATGGGGCTTTAAATAAGACTGTCATTAACAAAATCTCAAACTTTTCATTGCATAAATATAGAAGAGAGACTATCAGAGAAACTAAACCAGAAAAAAATATGTTTGCTCTTCTTGAAGAAGAGGGGCATGATGACTGGATCTAACATTAAGAACCAAGGCATTCTTACCTGCAATACAAGAGTATTGTACTAGGTCATAGATAAAAAAATCACGTTATAGTGGTGTTTTTTAAGAAGTACAGCTAGAACATTAGATTCACATTAGACACAATGTTGTACTGATTCCGTAATATCGACCACTGTTACAATTTGTTTTGAGGAATAAAAGAAAGCAGAATGTTAAACTAAGGAAAGACAAAATCACCACCACGAAGCATTGAATGGCTCCAACTCTAAAATAATACATTTATAGGTATAGGATAAAAAACAAAAGGAAAGGGCAATATGAAATTAATTAATAACCTCCCAGAAATAGTCATACAAAAAGTCATTTATGTATTATATTTTCTATCATTAGTTTAGAATGGATTTTTTAAGAAGATGATTTCTACATGTAACATTACGAGTATTTTAAAACTATTGCCTTGGATTATGCGCGTCCTAAAGCTCTTGAACACCTTTGTCAAAACACTCACTAGGTAGAAAGTAGTTATTCCTGTAAAATGCTGCTCTCCCAACCTTATTACAGAACCCCCCTGTGATGTTAATGTCTATCTAGAATAATGAGTATATAAAAGATATTTTAGTAGAATTCTACCCTAACTCACAGTCAATCTAAGCTGGATGACATAGCTGCATTCTTTCCTGTTGATGGTCACACTGGTTGAACGTTCACACAGAAAAAACAAGAAGGACATATTTGTGTACATTATTTCGTATATCAGGAAGTTCCTGTGTCAGAGCACATCTGCAGAATTACAGTGGCAGTGACACAGAGCCACCTGCGTTTGTAGTAGGTGTACCAGTCACCGGCCAGGTGCTAGAGCGTAGGTTTCATTACGCGTGTGCAACGGGACCGTAAACCCAGCATTTACCGACTGATTGTCCTGCTCAGCTACTGGTTCTTGGCTGCAGCATGAACGTGCCAGCTTTAAGAATACATTTGTTTTCACATGCTGAAAGTACACAAAAGGCAAAAATTCTGCTATACTGGTGCAGACGGTCTTCTGCTCTTCATTATATCATAGATTTACAGGGCAATAGCTGTCAAAATTATAGGGTAATAACTGTCGATTTAAGCTGGCTTTTTAGAAGCAAATGATCATGAGTTTTACAGATGTTCTGTTGGATGTGAACTTTGCAAACAATTCTACATTTCAACATCTTAAAAAGATTCTAAATTTTCTTGCTGATGAGCATTACCATCTTCCAAACAATTCAGCTAATTCTGTAGAATGGCAAGAATTATTATGCTTCCATCCATTCATTCTTTTAATTGCAACACCTATTATGTGCACTACTTAAAATGCTGTATAAACCCAGCTCCTGACGTGTCTTGCAGTTCTTAGAATTCTATTTGCTTACAAGTATGGCTGTATCTGGCATGGAAAATTAGCAGATTTGTTCAGAATCAGGAAGCAAGGTGCTCTGTTGGTCCATGATATGATTTGCATTGGCTACATCATTTTGGAAAAACTGCACCCCCTTCTCCTCCTCACACAAGTTCCACCACACTTCCAGGCCCAATGCGGGTTTAGTAAGGAATCCAAAACTTGCTACAGTGAGTTTTAATATAGTACGAAACAATAAATTCTGACTTAGCCAGGCAGACTAAGAAAATAGGATTGCTTGAAACATTCCTTAGCATCTCAGGAGGTAGTGATCAATTCCGTTTGTTCTGCTGAACGTTTAATCCTTTAAACTACTCAGTCCTTTAAAGTGCTATGGAATTGTTAGCAATTGCAATAGTGATAAACAAAATTGTGAAACTAGAAAAGAATACAGAGAGGGTTTTACTTCTACAAAGCTTTTCTGTTACAAATAGATACAAACAACTCAAGAGAGTCAATCCATAATCTCCAGATTACTCCCATGGTTTAGAAAAAATTCTCTTACTTTTGCTTTAGCAAATATCAGTCCTTTGGAGTGAGGAGATTCTGAAGATCCTTGCCTATCTCCTGAATAAAATTCTAAGAACAGGAAGATGCTGGAGCAATCCTGAATTGTGTGATGGGCAAGTGACGACAGGTTGTTTTATGGCTAGACAAAGTCATATTTACCCACAATAAACTTAAGGTAAATGAGAAACTTAAAGTTTTCAAAGTTATCCACAGCAGAAACTTCTGATTCATGAGGAATCCAATCTTAAAGATACCATTTATGTTGGAAAAAAGTAAAGTTGTTTCCACTTCATTCTTAATTTCCCTTTCCATGCAAAGGTATAATTTTGTTGGGGTTCCCTTGGGATAGGGCTATCTATAAACCTTCCAGGAAAAACTGGTAAGCGTGCTCAGGAAAGAAACCATAAGGGTTGGGAAAATGTGACATCCACATTTGGTTTTGTTTTGTAGTTTGTGTACATTTCCTCAAACAGTAAAAGGCATTACCATATATAGAGTTACATTTTCCAGCAAGCGTTGCCACCAACTTGGATGTGTGGCTTTGTGTTATGATTTAAATGTTGCTCAAAAATACATATCCTTCCCTGAAATACAAATAAGTCAATGCCTAACTATCACAGATGTTCTTTACTTAGGTGTTTGTAAAATATAAAAGCATTTATTGAAAAGAGTGGGATTGCTTACCTCAAAAATATAATCTTTTCCATCCTTTCCATGTACAGCTTTAACAGCACAGATGTCCAAACCACCAAATATTTCAGAACAGGTGTCAACCCAGAGCTTGTACCTGTTTCATAAAAATAACATTTTTCTGTGAGTATCTCGCCAGGCTCTTGTTTTTCGATAGGCTTAACCTAACAATGTGTTCTATAGAACATTCGTTCTAAATTCAGGATTTTCACTATATTGTCAGTTTTAGCGAATTTGTATTCAAACAGACACTGGCCTGAGAACTCTATTTTTCCCAGTAGAACCCAGAAAAGCCACGGCTCTGCATCCTGACCCATTGTTATGCTGGATCCTGTCCCAGTCTATACTGGTCCAAACGTGTCAGATCTGATCTGTGGGTAACCTGAAGATATGATGTGCTGGCACACAAATAGCATTTTGCTGTATCCCATCCTGCATTTCCCATGCCCTTATGCTCATACAGCTGGCTGAGTTGTGGCTGCACTTCATAAGAGAACGCCACAGACAGGGGATTCAATATCTGACCAGCGTTTGCGCCCTCGGTGATGCCACGGGGTTTTATGAAATAAGGGACAGTTCTTCTGTCTTACTGTGAAATTCAAACTTTTCCATCTGGACACAGACTCAAGTGTGACAATCCTCTTGCCTGAGATGCTTGGTAGTGCCCTTCATTATGGATGGGTTCTACTCTTTTATCGGGGAAAATAGAACTGGAGTCTCCATCTCAAATTACAGCCCCATCTGTATTTCAAGGTAGGAACGACAGCTTTATACGTACATCACTTAACGAGAACAAAAGAAAAATCTAGACAAAGCAACCCTTAAGACGATGTGAGAAAAAGAGACGTATGACACTACAGAAAGGTGGCGTGGCATGCACGGGATACTGTTCTGCACGTCGGCTTAAGACACCTACAGCAAAATTCAACTGATATGTAAAGAATTCTGATGAATTCTACAGCTCCTACCAAAGCAAGCGTTTCACACAGTACTGAACGTAAGAACTCCATTTCACTTCTAACTCATGGCAAGTGATATGGACTGAGGAATGGACATCTGACCCCTTCTACATGCAGAAATGGGATTTGTTTTTCTTGCATGGAGAGCCTTACCCATCCTATAAACAGAGAGATCATCTGACTAACAAGGGAATGAAGTGGGACATGATAGAAGAGAGAGGCAAATTTGTGTGACGAGTACGGAACTGTTAGTGACATCACAGGAGCCACAATCCCCTGCCGAGAGCGTTCTGAGGTGACGTAAGCTGTGTGTGTTTGCTCAATGGCAAGAACTGACTCATGGGGCACAAAATAGCAGGGAGAGCTTTCCTTAACTGTGCACGGACACGAATAAGTGAGGATATGATCTGGGAAGGGTATACGGGCAGACAGCACAGTTCCACCAACTGAAGGACGTTTTACTTTAAAAGCCCCAAGTTTTAAAGCAGTCATTTATCATACGCTTTTTTCTTTTTCATTGGCTTGAGTGTAAATAAAAGCTGTTTCCTTTTACAGACCCTCTCCTGATCCAGTCTTTGAGCCACCATGCTAGATCTGCCACATTATAGTACTTTCCATCGCAAAAAAAATGATGTAATAAACATAGCATTTGACTTCCCAGTACGATCAAAGGGAACTCATTGCTCGGCTGAGAGTTTTATTTGTATCCGCATATCTTCAGTAACAGCATCCCTTCCAAGTAAACTTATTAGGTCACATCCTCTATATATTCTTCTATCAAGTCTGTTCCAGTAGAAATGTTCTTCTTTTAAGCAGAATACAAAGAAGCTGATACAACTGCTTGAAAAAATCCTAATGGTAATATTTTAGCAATGAAAGTGAATTTTTTTCTCCTGTGAGAAACATTGGTTTTGTCCAAAATGAGAAGTTGTTTTGGGTGCCTCACAATTTCAACATCTGTAGATGCACTGACTGATAGGACTGCTTGCAGGCACTTGCTTATAAGCTGCTTTTTTTGCTGTAAAATATCAACAAGTATCTTAGAAAATCATGAGGACAACAAATCTTTTCTTTAATGTTAAATATCTGGACTTTTACATGAGAAACAAAAGAAGACACTTTCTTTACTGAAACATCAATCAGATCAATGAAAGCATTTTTAACAGTGTATCTTCTGCCAACAAACTCAGAGCTGGAAAAATACGGTTACACTTGGCAAGAGAGGTCTTGGACGGACCAGCCGGTAGTGTTTTAAACCCAATGTTTGCACAGTAGGTTTACAAGAGGTCACAGTTCTTATTTTCCCAGAGCCATCCTAGTGTGCAGCAGCCTTATTGCTGACAGAGAATACAGTGTCATTCCTTGGGTGTCTGACATGAAGTACCGGGTGTGCCAGATGAGGTGTGCGCACTTAGCACAGGTCTCTGTTCTCGTCCTAGCGAGGGAGCAGTGCCTGTCTGGAACACAGGGGTCAATAAGAATATCTAACACTGAAATATGCTTGTTCACTGCTCGTCATTGGCCCTTTCTGTGCCAAATTTTTCTCTCTCTTTTAAATTTTCAGACTCAGATTTGTACTCCGTGAACAATGTCAATTCAGGCACTGCTTTCAAAAGACTTCTGCAGAACTCATGAGATGGATTATAAATGAAATGCACAGATGTCAGATTTGATTGCTTCTGCTATACCAGAAAACTACTTCAGCTCTTCAGAAAACTCCAGTTTTCTCATCTCCTCTTTGCTCTGCTTTGTGCATTTCAGCGTGCAACCAAACATAAAGCAGGGCTGTGTGACACACACCCCTCTCTGTTAGGAGAAAATAGCAACTTCTTTATAAACTCTTGTCTTCACCAGCCTGAAAGAAGTTTCGTTGGCCGGTGGTTTTGTAATGGGAAAAGACTTATGGTCCAAAATGGAGGCAGAAGCAAAGCACATAGAGAGTTTGCAGTGAGGTAGTTGGGCAAAGTTAGCATTTCATCTCATTACCTGTACTGGATATTGTTTAGTTGTCCTCACAGCAAAACTAAAATGCCTGTGTTTTTAAAAAGGAACAGCTCGTGGGCTGTAATTATGCGCACTAAAGCACACGCTTGCTTTTCCTTCTGAGTGCGGGTATAACCTCACTTTCTACAGGAAGGTGGGAGGGGAATGAGAAAGAGAAAGTAATGTGGCTCCACTCCATCCCCAGAGGGGAGATCAGCGAGGACACAGTCTAGACAGGGGTTGGACAGCAGGGAGTTGTAATTCCCATCTTAGTTGTTTTCACCTTTCTCAGAGAGGCAATGACACAGTTCCTGTGTCTCCCTCAGCTCATAAGAGGAACCAACTTGTAGGTTCCAGAATTTAAAGAAAAAAAATACTAGAAAGACTCTAAAACACTTTTCAAATTATACTTTTATTGTACAGAGCTTTTTCGGCTTCCACTAATAGCAGCCTTTGGAGAAGCTGCACAAAAGAAAATTTATAGCCATCAAAAAGCCTCATGGATTTACTTTCCAGTGAAAAGAGGTCTATACGTTGTGGAGGAACTTGGAGCAAATGAGCAGTACTGAGAGAAGAGTTCTCTTCCTAGAAGACCTGAGCTTTAACATGGCACTGCAAGGAGAACAGTCTTGACAAGAAACGTCCAGCTTAAGGATGGGCATGAAAAACACAGTAAAGCAATGTACAGACCTGGAAGGATGACATGAGGGAAATAAGCTTTGGTACATCCCAGCATCTGAGTAAAAAGCCTCACACTGCAATTCAGTGGAAATTTCAAAAATGAAAGATAAGCGATTTAGCAGGATTTAAAGTAGGAAAGAGTAATATGATTTAAATAGGCAAAGCTGAGACCACACTGCTTGGTTATAATAGATGATGTAGAAGGAGGGAAGTTTAAAACACAGTGGCGTGGCATAAGACTGTTAGGTGAAAGAGGGAAAATGAACCAGAGGAAATGACTGACATGTTGAATCTTAAAAATGGAATTCCAGTATTTTTCTAGGTGTGGATATGTATGTAGGAACCCAAGGGTGCATCTAGGTATTTAAGGCTTAGTTTGGGTAGTACGCTCCGAGACATGTTGCATGGAAACTCCTGGCTCATGTTGTTTAATCCAATTCAAAAATTTCTTTCCAGAATGAATGGGAGACGTACATCTACTGTGAACTGCTTATCAACAATGAGGTTTTAAAACATTCGTTTCAGGTAAAATTTTGTTAATGTTTTTTTAATTACCTTTTACATGAGATTCGACTTACTTATCTGACATAGCAATTTGTTCCAACATTGCAGAGCCCGTGTTTGTCTTCCAGTTTCCGGATATGGAAGTTCTCCTGAAAGGGGGAAAATATTACAAAGACAGCCAGTGGTTTCATGTTTTCACTACCTCTTAAATTACTCTGATTTTCACATGAATACCATAGCAGCATTTTCACGTTTTTATATCTGGAAGCTTATAAACAACATTTAAAACACGAAGAATTCTAACAGGCATGGCAATCGTCAGCAATACTCATTTCACTGTAGTCATGTTATGAAGTATGACAAGGCTGAGAGATTTTTGTTCCTCATTTATTATTTTAAGCCTTTTTTTTACAAAAACATACTGTGATTAAGTTCAAGTGTTAGCAATAAGCTGTTATCAGTTAAAACCAGATCAAATAGCTTGTAACATACTATTACTGCAAATGTCAAGGAACTGAAGGTTCAGCGTCTCGTTTCAAATCCATACCACTGCAGAGTTAGGTCCTGATACTTGAAAATGAACTATTTATCTTTTTAACATCTCCAAAGTGATCTCAGATCTGGTTTAGAGCTGGATTTGGTTTCTCCTCTGGTTTTTATTCTTTGCTAGTTCATTAATACAACTGAAACAGTTTCTGGCAAGGCTTGAGTTTGCCATTATTTATTTCATCTCTAAGAAAAAAACCATTCATCTGAAATTTTTTATTCTTCAGATCACAGGACTGTTACCAGGGCTGAGAAGATTACTGTTTTCTGAAACCTAAATGCTGTACTGGGAATAGGATGAGGATACTAACTATGAAGTGTTTCCAGTTAGTAAAATAATAGAAACATCTGTAATGTATTAGAAGTATGGTAGCCTATAGTTTTCTCTCCATTTTTCTATTAATCTAATTACAAGGGCCATTAGCAATTGTGGGAGAATTTTGCCTTTGCAATGAAGTCAGCTGAATTTTAGAGCACTAAGTTCTTGTAAGGTGCCGTATTCTTTGTTGGTGTGGAAGAAAGTAGTGAAAGGGGAAGATGCACGCAGAGTGCTGCGTGTAAGGTAAATCTGCCCTGTAATAATGCTGTTCTGTGATTTCTACTTCATTTTTCAAGTGATATTTATGTATATTTATATTTACAAAGGGATACTTTTAAGTTTGTTACTACTCTACACATACCTTGCATCAGAGAGATAATGCTTCTCACACGTCAGAATTCAACTCTACTGTCACCTTCTCAGAGGCATTTATTAGCAAGCACTACGTAAGGTGTGTTTGAGGAAGCACAATGTGACCAAATCAGAAAAAGAAACTGTCCTGAAGACTTTTAAGAAGTATTTAGTTCAAGATCCTCACCTGCACTGATGTAACCTCAGCACTGCTAACTAGAGGAGAAAAGATGGTTTGCTTTAAGCCATGCTTTCACTCCCCAGTGTGAAAGGTCCCCTGCTGAACCTGAAGCGGCCTCAAGACTAGATGCTTGGTTGGCTGTAAGGATGCTCTAGGGACAAGATGAGGACTGCTAAGGACACAGACCCAACTGGTGTAACCTCAATAGCTCGTGGGCTGGGGCTGTTGATGCTAGGTCTGTCACACAGAAGAACTCCAAATCCAGAGAGTCGTTCCATTAGGCCATGATTAAGTGGTACAGAAGCACCTGACCAGACCATCTGGCACTTTAAACACTAGATTTGATTTCCTCTACTGAAATACATAAGTTTCCCTCCCTTCTTCTCTTCTGTTCTGATAATTGCTAAGAGTCTTCTACATCATTATTTCCTCCTCTACTAAATACTGAATGATACATAAAACAACTCACCATCTTTGAGTGTTAGTTTTGAGCGTTTACATTTAGGCTTAACGTGTTTTCACTTGATTTCATCTTTGCAAAGAAGGCAGAACTGTTTTAAAGTTGAGGGAAAAGGAATTATGATTTGCAAAACCCATTTATAGTAACTAAATATTCCCCCTTTCTACACCTTTCCAGTTTACCCAGTACCCTTTAAAGTACACAATCCAAACTGCCTGGACAGGGACTCGTCATCAGAAAGATGTGTAAAAATACCTCCCTACAATTCTTGTGTAGATTGTCTCCTTAATGGTTTGATTGCATAGCACTGTCTGTCTTCAGTTGATGTGCTCTGCTTTTGTTTTACTGACCTTTTGATAGAAGTACATTAAGGTCAGAGTATTGCTCTTGGAGAAGAGATTTAGATGTACTGGTTTTGTATTTCTGGTTTTGTTCATTGTGTGTGACCCTTTTAACTGTATTTCCTTGAAATCAGATGGATTCTGTAACGGTACCAAGTGCAGTTAAGTATGCGTCACACAACATTCTGAGGAGCTGTGGTATTTAGAGGGATCCAATGTTGCATTTTGGCTATAATCTCTACTGACGGATGATAAGCACCAGTGTTTCGTGAGTCATGGATCCACTTATACCACAATTTCCCACAGAATTATAAAACTGAAGCTCTTAATAACTCTCTTTAAACTAGAAAAACAACTGTTCAGCTGGTATTTTTTGTGGTGGCTCTCTTAAGTACTCTGTTCCTGTGTCACAGCACAAAATGAGAACCAGCTGTAAAGCAATATTCTACTGACATAATATGTATGTGTGCGTATGAATAATTTTTCAGACATTTGGTAAATCTCCTTTTTATGATGCTTTGTAACGATGGATTGGTATTTCATTTTTTATGTGATTTAAGTGTATGAAAGAATCCAGAGAAAAAATGATTGCTAGGCTTTTAGCATTTGGATGAACCCACAGTTTCTGAGCAGAAACTTATAAATAAATAAAAGGTAGGAGGAACAGGCTGTCATTTGAACTTATTTTCGCTGTCCCTTAGGCCAACAGCTTTTTCTGTGAAGAAGAAACATTTATGACAGAAAATTATAAATTCACGTCAGGTAACTTCCAGAATTATTCTAGAGACTGAACAGCATTTAAATTTCAAGTCAAAGAAAAAAATGTAGGGCTATCTCCTACGAGATACAGTGGTCCAATTTCTACCATGAGCAAAGGACCACTGAGTTCCTAATACTGCATCTGACTGTTGGTATCTTCTGGTGTGTCACAACCATTATGAGCTGGGCCTTATTCCTCACGCTCTCTCAGTTGGGAGCAGAGATAAATCAACTCTGTTTATCGTAAACAAGGAAGGAAGGGAGACATGGGTATCACAACACAAGAATCTGCCTGTCAAAGCACCAACAAGAGAGCAAAGTACTATCCTAGCCTCAAAGAGACAGAAGTTGTTGTACGAGAAGGTCTGAAACAGAGAAAGAAGGCTGACAGGTGACTGGAAGCAGAGGGAGAACGAGGCTGTTGAATGGCACTGAGTAGAATAAAAGGTGCAAGTGAGAACCTGGGACAATACAAAAAGGCCAGGCATAAGGGGTAAGGACCAGGAGCCAGGGAGAAGCAGTCTGGGGAGGCTGTGGGCTGGGCCAAGATGCGCGTTGCACAGAAAGGAGGGAGGTGACCTTGGGGTGTAGGAGCACAGTGCTATTAGAAAGAGTAGAACAGATGACTCCAGGTTTGAGACTAAATGCAAGAGAAGTCAACGGTCTGGAACATCAGTGTATGACAAACAAGCAGAGTTAGAATTAACTTTCCCGGAAAAAACAGGAACTAAAAGCTGTATCACTCAGAAGGATTTATTTATGATCTTATTGCCTGCAGGGAGAGGTGGGAGAGGCCCAGCACACCTGAAAAGCTGTTTATATCTTCTGCCTTGGTCACTTTGCACAACTCAAATTTCCAACAAATTCAGAGTCCTGGGTTCAAAGTACAGCAGAAGGATTGAGTGTTCACACTCATGGGTAGATCTGACCAATGGGAACAGTATTTCTACCCAGTTCCATGCTTTCCTGAGGCCCCTTAGATGTACAATGAGCGGGTTCTCCTTGGAAGACCTAATCTTCGACATTCTTTCTCAAATACCCCTTCAAGTCATACATCAAGAAAAGCCTGCAGTTTCTTTTAACATTTTGATCTTGTGACAGTACAGAAGCCAAGAGTTTTTGGCGTTCCGATATCAATCTATGGAGACGCATTTTGTTCCTTCCCTGGCCCTGGGCAAAAGGTTCTACTTTCTCATAGAGCTTGTTGGTTATTCTTAAATTACTTGATACTGAATTAATATTATAAAACATTTAATGCATTTTCTTTAACACAGTGCCAATTTTTTGCTTCTCTTAGTATGTATGGTTTGTTTGTACTGATAAAGGACTTGACTCTACCTTACAAGTGTCCACGTACAAGAAAATCTCTGATCCTTCCAATGTCACAGGAGTTCCTAGGGAAATATCTTTGCATGTAGCTGTGCATCTGTAAATGCATATGTGCATTTTTTCCCATATTTTGTTATATCTGTCCTGCCTTGGAATTGTAAGCATGAGGGAACAAATCACCTAACTTGTAAAACCATGAATGAAATGAGTGTATGTCAGATTATATTGCTTGACAACTGAAATAAAGTAAAACTATGCATAAATACAGTTACCATAGCTCAACTACTACATCGTAATCTGCTTTGTTGCTCCAGCTTAATGTTGTTTCTGAATCTGAAACCCCCTTTTAGCCTCTCATATAGTCCTTTTAGCCTCTCATATAGTCATGATCTTTAAAAAAAATCACTTGGATTCTAAAATTTGAAGATATTTTCATCCATATATGTGAAGGTCACTGCAAGATTACAATTTTTCCTACATGTGTTATGTTAAAAGGAGAGTGCTTTGTTCCATTAACGTGTTATGATTCAGGTTTGTGTGGATGAATGCCATCTAAGTATCCCTACAGGGAGAAGATAATTTGACCCAAAGTTATTGAAAATATACAAAGGAAACTGATTTAACAAGTCCTCTATAGAAACAAATTCCCTTCCAACTGCTCTTTTCTTTAAATGAAAAAATATACTAATGTTAGCAGGAAAACCACTCTGGCAGGCTCACCTGTTGTCTTATTCTCTTCCTTCCAGTCACAATCAACTTAAAAAAAAAGTCTTGATAAATTTAGAATGTCTAAAATAATGTCTTTTTAGAGAGTATGACAACGGAGGCATGGAGTCACCACATCAGCTCAGAGACTCTTCCAACAGTCTTAACTGTATTGGTCTTATCAATTTTGAAACAAAAAGATGTAAGAAGATAAGGTTTTGGCTCACATGTATGCTTTGTAGTTACTGCCTATCTTTTGGATCCTGATGTCATATTTGGAGTCTATGAAGGGTTCGGTAGTGGCGTAGGTCTGAGTAAGTGCTACCACGCTGGCTATGTCCTGAAAATCGTAGTGGTTGTCTACCTTGATCTGTAGTCATCACACCACAAGCAAACATATACAAAAGAAAAAAGAGCAATTAGGAATGAAATGTAGAATTCAGTTGCAAATGGCATTCATGAGAAGTATGTTTTTTGACAGCATCAGTTTATAAAAAGAAGTATTGGATATTTTCTCTGATTTGTAGATTCTATAACGTTCCTGTATTAAAGTACCATTTTTTCTAGTCAGAACATTACCTGCTCATCTGTAGAAAGCAATATGCAGTCAGCAGAATTTTGGTTTGCTTTCCTTTTTTTTTTTAAGTGGTGATTGATAATTTTTGGTCTGCAGGCTTTAGAATTTTTCACGGTGTGATAATATGCAACACTTATTTATATAGACTTCTTGTCGATACTGTTAATTGCTCATGTAGCTGCATGTATATGGAGCCCTCCTGGAAGGGAGGAGATGAGGGGTCATGGGTACTAAACCCATCAACTTTAACATCCTGAAATGAGACGGAGGTGGGAATGTGGGAAATACTGATTTAGGGGGAGAGGGAGACTTTAGAGGACATAGAGAGGACAGAGGCATTACTTTCGGACGAGGGAGGGCACACCTCTACAGTTCTCTTCAAGGAAGTCGGCTGAAATGTTGGAGAAAAAGTGACTCAGAAGAGAACTCTTAGGGCTGGTAAAAATGGGAGAAGGAAACTGGAACTGCAACAACACTCTGACGCAAAGTACATTTCAGAAAGGTGAGGAAAGGAGGCAGGCACTGGTATTTCTCATGGAATCTGATATCAGCAGAGTTTGCAACTCTTTGCAAACCCAGCATCTTGTTTGCTTCCAGTGTCACCTGGTACTGAAAGGGAACCTGAGGGCCAGAGTGCCACTGCTGTGACATGGGACTTGCGTATTAAACAGGTCTGGGGAAGCTAAAAGAAGTATAAGGCCTTAGTATTTGCTCTCAACTCTCAGATGGAGAACAGTGCAGAGTAATTTGATGTTTGAGAGCCACAAAACCAGACACGATGCCTGAAAACTTAATAGCACATGCAAGTCTAATTACAAACAATGGAAACACTACTCCTAGCAATGCCTTTAGGGAGGACTGGGGTGTGAGGAGAACCTTTACTGGGACTCTGACAGTGAGTAATTCACTACAAAAACCTGGCATCCAATCTTTAAGGACTTTAAATATATATATCTAAAAAAAAAAAAATCTCAATTTATTTCTAGACATTTAATATGTTGAACATTTCTGTGCATTATGTCCCTTTCTGATAAATGAGAGGTGAATATTGAAAGTACAGTATAAACATTCTAATACTTCACATATGCAATCTGCAAAAATAGTTTCAGTGGTTAATTCTGCTCTCAGTTACATTGGCTGATGGATTTCCACTGACTTACTAAATAAAATGAAATAAAGCAAAACAGTCATAAGCAAAAGATTATAACATCCGGTACAACTTGCATAATTACTGAATAAAATACAATTAAATCAATTTTTTATTTCTATTGCTAGTGGTAAATATTATGTTCACGAAGCTTTTGAAGATCCAAGATGATAAATGTAACTATTCTTTGATGATTTGTTTTAAAGCACTGAAAGCGCTGAAGTGTTTTCAGTGAAAAAGTGGTTAATCTGTAATGATGAGAAATTTTCATTTATACCAATGAAAGTGGGATTTAAATCATATCCCGTTGAGCCACCATTGTGAGATAAGTGATATCAAAACAACTGTACTCACCACTGAAATGCAATTACTTTGGAAAAAAAAAGCAGCAGTTATACAGAGGTATGAAACAATCACAGAGAATATGTTAAGAAAGGAAATGAAGAGAAGTTCAGTATCAAACTGAAACTAATAAAGAACCAAGGAAAAACCTTCCTGTATTCCCAGGTCCAAAAAGTTGGATTGTGCCAACAGACCTTGACCCTTAAATAGTTTCACTGCGGTCAGCTAAATTAATAAATAAGGTTCTGCTTCAAGAAAGCATCTCAGCACGTTTCAGAGAACGTCCTATAGAGGACAACACGTAAGCTGAAAAGGTATCCATGTGAAAATATATTATGTGTTCCAATATTTTCCTAAAGAAAGTTGCTTTCTTGAATAACATACAAGCAGAGATTTGGAAGGACAGGGATCCCAGACAGAATTTGGACAATGGAAAGTTAAAATACCCAGGAAATGAAAGAACATGCATATTATTTTTAGACAAACACCCGGCCTCCTAACATGCAATAAGTAGCATCTGCACCTTTCCCATGCCTGAATGAGCATGTCCAATCTTCACAACAACAGGAAATGTTGGCATTGTTAGCTACAGGGGAGAACAGAAAAGACATATTAGAGATAGCAACTCTGAGTTAAATGGTGAAGCTACATCATTCAAGATGTAAACATGATCATAATGCAGCCAAAGTCAGGGGGTACTCACACACGTTCACCGGTGTGTTCTGGTTAGTTACTGTGCGTGTTTTCTGAGTGCTGTGTTATTCCCAATAGTACACTTGGTGTACTTCTACCTTAACTTTTTTTGTATGCCTTTCTTTCGACTTTTTAAATGGAATTTCTGCTATTTCATATTTTATGTTTCGCTGCTGTGTTTTCTGACTCTCCAGTCATTAATGATGTTGAACAGGATGCAGGTAATGGGTATATGAGTGTGCGTTATTCAATCACATGACAATGGTTCTCTCTCTCAGAAAGTTCTGTGAATAACCAGGCTTTGTTCCATCATTCATCTGAAGATATTTTAGATCTCCCAAACATCGTTACAGCTGTCACTTCTTTGTGTTTTTCTTCTACCTAAAATGTACGTCTATTGAACCCCTATTAACCACGCATAAATACTCTGGCTGAACAGGATTATAACTAGCAATAACACCGTGAACACGTAATCCATCTGGGCAGCAGCAGGACAGCGTTACCAGGGCTGAAACCTTCATTTAGTGTCAAATTTTAACACAATAAATGCAATCAAAGGCAAAGCTGATGCTTTAGAAAATAAACTAAGAATTCTTAGAGATTTTGTGAGAAATTTATTTTCCAAATGCTTACAAAGGAATGTCAATAGATTTAATGAGTTCACACTTATCTCACTGTGCTTTGCACCACATTGAACGGAAACACACAAACACTATTTCCATATTTATATGGAAACGTCATGGGAATGTGAATAGTGACATTAAGATCAAGAGATAAAGAATAAACAGGTCATTGGCTTTTGGTAACATTCAAACCTATTTGTAGGGATATAAAGCTAATTAAAATTCACACATGCGTTTTTAAGCTTTTATTTTCAATATGATTTCAGGATGCCTGCCTTAAAAATAACTGAAAGACAAATTTGCATGAGAACATGTGGGTATTCACGGCAAGGTGCATATTCTGTCCTACTGACCATCAGACTCCCAGTGCGATACGTGAATCTCTTCCTTTCTCTGGCTTTCCTAAGATGCATACCGATGCAACATTGTTCTCTTCTGACTTTGTTTTTTAAATCCTATAAAAGACATCTAAGGAAATCAAACCAAATTGCTTGGTTTTTGACAGAAACTTGGATTCTGCTCTGCCTGATCAGAAGAAAATGGAGGAATATCATGATCTACTCATTTACAGACCAGTTTTCAAAGCCTGATGGAAGTACGGGATGCTAGAGTTGTCAGTGTACAATAGAACAGGTTTTTCACCGATTTGTGCATCAAACCCAAAGCTAGGGTTTTTCAGGAGAAATCCACATTTGATTTAAAGACTTGCAGTTACAGAAAAATTACTGCAAACCTAGTTTAAATTATTTGATTAGTTAAGTAAAGACGTCATACATGTATTTCCTGCAAGGGCATCCTCAAGATTTTAAATCAATGATTACCACCACAGGCAAGCAGATCATCCTGAACCCTTTCTCTTAGTGCTTTACATTACAGGGGTAAGTGTAGCTGCCACTTTCCAGTGCCTCTGTAAAGGTAACTTGTATTTTCTGCAGAAATTCTGGGTACTTAGACTAACACTGTAGAAATCGATAACTATTAAAACCTTGGAAGCCTTTTATTTACCTCTTGGTTAGGAACCATTTCAAGCACTGCTCTTTAAATTGAAAATACCTATAACTGCTTTTTACAGATCTGTTTCAATCTAACCAATTTAAGTTAAGGCACGTAAGCATGAAAAAACTGATTAGCTTCAAGATAGCCAAAAGCACTCGCGAAAGCATTATACAGTAAAGGTCACTCATATTGCAATTTAAAATAAGCTTCTTGCTAAACAGTAGCACTGCCAAGTGCTGTGCAGTCACCATCCAGTCACTTCTCGCTTTCATGTTTTAAAACCAGCCCCTTTTCCTTTCAAATTGTTTCAGGGAGGAGTAGGAAGGAATCATCGCCTGACTCAAGACTCGTAAGGGCAGCACCACATTTTTATGACTGAAGTATAAACCACTGACCCCGGGTCTGTAATGGAAATGCTGGCAGACCTCTAACTATAGCAAATACAAATGGCCCTCCTGTAATTAAGAGAACCATGTATTTTCCCCTGATTCCAAAGCTGTGGAATCCTCTGTGGGCCACAGGAACAAATAAAAGTAAAAGAAACTCAGCTTTCCCCCTCAGCAAAATGTGCTAACATCATTTAAGGCAACAGAGTTCATTTTGCCCCAGAGTCTGATACCCAGATTTCATGTGGTGCACCACATCCCGGCGCAGGCACGGAGAAGAGGTGCTTGCAGGGGAAACAGGCGCCGAATGCTGCATTTCAAACTTCAGAGAGAAAAACTCAGGGAGCACAGAGGGCAGACAAATGTAAACTTCTCTCAGCATCTCTCTTGTCCATATCTATCAATGTGACCAGTCATAGAATCACAGAATCATAAGGTTGGGAGAGACCTCTCAGATCACTGAGTCCAAGCGTGGTCCATGAAATGTGTTCTGAACAGCACTGCCTTTAGTCGGGCTCTCACTTCAATTATCAGTTTTCCCACTGCACGTGGGGATTGGAAATGGGCCATCATGCAGTCACGTCCCTACTATTAACTAATTGTGGGTGCTACTGGTCTATCGAACAATAACGAAGCCTAGAATTTCTTACTGAAATCATCGAAAACTTGATGTGAGTCCTCATCCCACCACTTCCCACTCGGCTCCTTTATGTCTATTTGAGTCTTAACAGAACAGGCCACCTCGGGACTTTTCATACATTTGGGTAAACCTTATGTGCAACACAACTGTGGCATTAACACCGTAAACTTACCGGTCCCGTGGGCTTCCTTTGCATTTACATTACAGTTACTTGGCAGAGAGAAAGAAGATCTAACACTTATCAACTGAGTCACCTTAAACAGAGCTGATGGACTCATTGCCTAATTTCTGGCTGGGGGCAGAAAGTCCATTTTACAAAAATATTGCTTATTTTTCAAAGGTTTTCTTAAATTTTGAAAAGTATAAATTCTACTGTGACAATTGAAAACTGAGAAGAAAAGATCAGAAAAGATCAACAACAGAAATTACATGAAGAAATCCATCAAGTTCCTACGTCTGAGAGATGGCAATGGACAGTGCTGCACAAACCTGCATGTTTGTAATACAATATACACAAAACACAGCTGAGTATCTGCAAAAATAAATCCACATAAATAGGACTTATATTATAACATATGAAACAATGCATTCAACTAGAATCAGTAATCAGAGAGAAAACAGATTACCTGCCAGCCACGCAATAAAATTTTCCACAGTTATGTATGAATATGATTGGATTGCTAACAAATATTAGTGGCAACTGCAGAAACTGCCATGGCTCTTTGTAGGAACTCATATTCTGGGATGGATTACTGGTATTTGTAAATACGACATCATTAATCAAAATCATATCACTGAGTATCAAAATCTTTTATCAGCTCCTGAAAACTACCCTTTCAAACTCTGGACAACAGCAGCCTCGATCCCTGAGTTCCAAACTTGGAAACGCTTAGCATGGAAGTTGCTTTGAAATGGAGTTGTACTGAAATGACATGTTTTAATGGTTTGTTGTACGTTAATAGTACGAATTAAACTTCCAGACTGAATGGCCAGACAAATCCAACAGTTGTTCCCACAAGGCACCACCAAACCTCTTGGCAGACTGGACACCTGTCCTGTCCCACACGTCTAACCCTGTCTTAGTTAAGAGCACCACATAAGGGTTCAATGGCAGAGGGGAATGAGGGACTAAATATAAGAGGTGATTAAATCTGTAATGGAAATACAACAGTATATACGGGTTTAAAATGTGACTGCAATATCCTGTCTGAAAAATCTTCACATTTTTAATAACGTCTATCTTTTCCCTAGCCAAATGACTATATATTAGCATTTTTTCATTCAAGAGTTTGTTTGCATGCGGCTTAACTCTTTATTATCACTTTATTTTATATAACTACCATTTATTTAATTATTTTCAAGGCAGTCCAGTTGAAAATAGTTCTTTTAAAACAGCATTGTATGAATGCCACTAGAATTGATTCTGTAACAGGTCTGATATGTTTTTTTAGATGAACACATCTGAAGTTACTTGGTGTAGTCCTCACAGGAGATATTTTTTTTTAAATGGAAGAGTTTGGTTTTTCAGCCGTACACTTGCAATGGGACTACAGGAGCTGACAGAGCTTGAGCTCCACTGGCTGAACTTCTAAATGAGATCTGCGCTCATTGAGAGTGCCATGAGATCTGCACTCCACAGTCTCCACAGGTGAACTACAGGCACATTTCCAAACATGCTTTCAATCCACTTGCAGCAACTCTTAATAGTCTTCAAATCTTTTAATTTATTGATAATAATACAGTTAGCAATCCCTTCACATCTCTGACACTTGCAGATTGTCCGTTCCTTTTTCACCGGATCTATCCATATTAGTTTGATAACGAAAGGCAGCACAGTAGGAACTCATCACACACATTACCTCTCCAAATGTCCATTGGCTCTTTTTGTTTCCCACACTACTGACAGGCAGCTAGCAAAGGAATTGTAGTTACAATGAAAGTATTTATATTTAGGAATAGACAAAGAGCTATCTCAAATAGGAGTTACACTGATGGAATTACCAAACCCAGGGAGAAATCTTACCCAATATTCTGAACTTACTGAATAAACTGTAAGTAAGGCAAGTGTGCATTCACAGCAAATTGTTTTAAATACATCACAGAAGCACGCTTCTCTTGTCATGAGGTCTCTCAGAAACATCATGACATCTGTTGGCTAGCTAGTTATCAAATCATCCTCATTAAGGACTGAAATGCTTTGGATTTTAACTCTTCTGTTGAGGTATATTATTACATGAAACATTCCTTTCTCAGATCACTAGGACAATCTGCAAATTGGATTCAAACACAAATTAGGTTCAAAGCTTCCTTAGGTACGGGTCAGGACCTAATTTAAATGCCTGAAATCTGGAAAATAACACTGTACTGCTCTTCTGAAATGTCCAGGTATTTTCAATATGTTGCATATGTTGTTTCCATAATAGATTAAGGACTGGCCTATCCTCTGTTATGGTCCGACACACTGATAATTACACCCAATGAACACTGAAATGTCAAAAACTGGAACAGTTTCAGAAAACACTGCAATTACTGCTGTTTGATTTGCTAGAAGAGAAGAAAAAGATTGCCAAATTGGAAGCTAATAAAGAGACAGAGCAAATGGTAAAGGAGCTCAAAAAAGGCAGGCACCTGAGAACTGCCGTTGTCATCAGATAACCATTAAAACCATGGGTTATAGACTTCATGAACACAGAAAGGTTTCAAAGCTCCTGACCTCTGATCGGCAGATGCCCAGAAGTCAATAGCTACACTGGCTGCATTCAGAACATACTTCAGCTTTGAAACAAAGCATTCCCTGCCAGCTAGAAATTAAGAAAAAACAGTTGAAGATAAACCAGAGAGTTTCCTCCTTGCTCTTCTCTTGAAAATTGGTAGAGGTTTTTTTTTCTTGTTGAGAAAAGGAAGGAATTTGTATCCTTCAGTACTTCATTTGTTAGCCAGGTGTAGAGTGTTTGTAGAAGTATTCGTTAGCACCATTCAAGAGACCTGGGTGTATCCATTACTCTGCAGTACCTGGCACGCCAACAGGTACCGGGCCTAGGGTGCCTGTTTTGCTGCAAACACCACGTTGGAACTGCCATGCAGGATGTGCAGAAGAATGAGGAAAGTATAGTTGGGCATGGAATTTAAAAATCCAAGCCAACGAACAACCCAGCTCAATGACCAATACAAAAAATGCTAGGTGGAAAGGAAGGTATTGAACAGATGCTACAACTCTGAGCTCTGAGCAGCTAATTCACAACATTCTAAAGCTCACCAATACTTATCTGCTAATGCAGTGCTCCTGGAGAACCGCACTGGTTTACACTGTACTGCTGCCTGTAGTTTTGATGCACTTTACCAAAAAATAAAAAGCAGTCTGCCACAGGACTTCTTACTGAGAAGCACTAAATACTTCTCCCTGAATTCATCACTATGATTTCCTCTAAACCGAAATCTGCAGTGTGCATGCGGATTCAGGGTAGCAGCAGGGGAACCAAATCCCGTCACTCGAACATATCGACAAGAGCCACGTCCTCCCAGTGAACCTGACAAAATAAACTTCACTTGTGTTTTATAGAGAAACAAAACATGCATTGTAACAGTGGCAGCTGGCAGCACCATTAGTCTGGCGAACGTAGGTTCATTCAAGGATCTGTGCAGCGATCAGAGATCGCTACGTCCCCTTCTTACATACATACTTCTGCCTTGCCAGGTCATTCTTTAAACTCGAGCCAAACCTAAGGCTCTTGGTCAGAAATCCTACTTAATTGTTTTTTATCCTGAATGGAGTCTAGGTTTGCTGCAGGATGTGAGGAAGTTTTGAAGGAATTTTGAAACAATAATTTTTTAAGGAACTGTCTGATTAAACCCCACTTTGAAACCATAGAACTGCATATGCCCAGTCTTGGCAGGCTGAAAGACTACAATGCATGCCATCCCCATTCGTACACACCTGGGAAACCCGTTAGTGATTGGCAAGTTTTTACAGATGCTACCATCATCTCAAGATCTCTATAACATAAACACCATGACTGGACACTAAAAATACCTTCATTTTTTATTTTATCTGTCTATGAAGCCCATATGTTCTCAACTAATGCTGATTGCTAAGTTTTGACTATTGTAGATACTTCAGATAGATATTGTTTGAATTTGTTTAATTTCTGACCAGATGCTCTAGAAACTTTCATGCATGAAAGTTTTCTGATAACAATTGAGCTACTGCCAATTAGAAACCATTCTAATTAACTGGGCATGAAAATCTAAAAAGCCAGTTACTTCCCTGACTCTTACTGACATCACAATATTGAGGGTAATTATTATCATTGCTTGCACACATTTCATCTGCAGCAAAGGTTTAAAACTGAAGATTCTTTGTATTATGAGCTTACAAAGATAACCATCATTTTAATGAACTAATTTTTAATATGTGATTTAACATATGATTTCATAAATCTGCTTATCATGCTTTTCACTGTAGAAAGAACTATTCTAGTTTCCTACGCTTACACGATACCTACAGGCACCACGATCATCTTTTGTATTCTGAAGTGGACATTATTTAGTTAACTATACAGCTGTCTCCTGGGTAAGAGATCCAGCCTTCATCTGTATTGCTGTTGGTATTTTTGCCATCTGTAATGGAAATCATACCCATCCTTTCCTATTTCAGAAGTTTCCTGGAGTCTGCTTTACTAGAGTGTCATCCTGCTGTTCTTTCACTGTAAGTCAATTAGTTTAAAAGAAATGCTTAAAATTTAAGCCTCATACACTGAAGTGCTCAAAGGTTTCTAAGTTCTTCAGCAGTTTAAGTATTTTTGAACAAAGCCTAGAGGTACAAAATATAAGCTATTTTATTTCCAAGAGATACAATTTGAATTCCTTTAAATTACTTTGAATTCTTCTAAGTTATAATGTAAATTATAAACAAAGCTGTATATAATAACAAAACTAAGAAAAGATCATCTACTAATTAAAAAAAAAAAGAGAGAAAAAAAAGCGCTCTCTGCTGGCAACAATACAGAACCCAGCTCTTTGAAAGTGGTATTCACCCTGGCTATAACATCCTCATGGTTGAGTTGAATAGAAAAGCCACAATGGGAAAAAAAAGAGGGGTGAAAAAAAACAGTAGCGACAAAAACCCCAGATGCTGCATAAACATGACTTACCTCAAGTTTCAGTGTTTAAATATTTATCTTTCCAATAATCCCCAAGCAAAGTTCATTTAACCACTCTAGTTCTGTGTAATTTATTTGTGGAATATGCATCAGGCTAAATCTAATTTTGCTCTGCTTACTTTGGAGAAAGGAAATTAAAAGAGAAATAATGAAGGCGGCCTTTTATTCATTTTTTTTCTTTCCCAGAAACAGTCAGGAAGAGTCTTAAATCAATAAACAAGCAGAAGATGTACTTGCTCTGGTCTATTTGGTTTCAAGAAAACACAATCTCAAGATAAAATCAGGACTCAGCCTTGCAGAAGCTCTCCATCACCAGCAGAGGTAGCTCAACATATTCCTCTGGTAATGAAGAAAAGCAGAACCGTCATGCTCAAAAGGCTCTTCTTCTCAGCAAACACAAAGTTCAATTTGGAGATGTCAAGCCAGATTTTCCACTTCCTTGTGCCTTAACAGAAAACACTAGATGTAAAATTCTATCTGTATGGAGAAATGTTTTGTACACCCTATACACAAGCAGCAACCAAAGGAGGATCTGTGATGCTTTGTATGAGCTTGTTAGAAATATGGGCACTACAGGGATCTGAAAGCTCAGTGCGTAAAATGTGCAGAGCTGTAAATCGGTTAGTGTGCCAGGCAACCACAGTGAGGCAAATGCACCCTAATTGTGATTGCTTTATTCAAAACAGAGGGCTAAAATGGCTTATCAACTAAAGAAGTGCAATACAATTGGTGTGGGGAGGTCAGGGCCCCCTCCGTTCCCAATGAAATGAGTGGGAGCTGATGCAATGCAGGGTATTCTGAGATCCCCTTGTACCCAATTCCTTCACCTTGCCACTACCACCACCTCACAACACTGGGTCTTAGGAAGAAATCCGTTCTCTTGGTACTCAAGACAAGTTTGACATGGTCTTCATGTACATCCTCACACTATTGAGTAAATCAAAAGCAGGAAATCAATATCAAATACCTTTGTCCCCCACCGCTGGTTTTCAATTAAAAAAGAATAGTTATCTAAATCAATACAGAAGTGTTTAGACATTAGAAACCCCTTCTGCTTTCCATACGCGTACAGCATGAAAACAGACATGGTCATTAAAAAGAGGAACATTACGTATAATGGCAGTGAATCAAGAAAAGCAGTTCCTACAGATCTCTGACAGAAATTCTGGAGTAGACAAAACCTTTGCAGAGCCAAATTATATTTTGATTCTGACATGTCAGTCTTCCATTCCATTCCAATCATCCTACCAGCTACTGAGCAAACTGCTGCCTCTAAAACCAAGTCACATTTTGCCACCTTATAAAAAACTTACCCAAAATGCTGCGACAATAAACTGCATGGGTTTTTTACTGCAGTGCTTAGGCAGTGGCACCTATCAACACCCTCCCTTTTGAAGTGGGCTACAGTACATATGAAGGCACTGAATCTGAAAATCCATGAAAGTTCACCTATTTTATGAAATTCCATTGTAATTTTGAATTTTCTGCACGATTGTACCGTTGCTGTACAGGACACGTACTGTGACTGTGTCACTTAAACCGATAGCAGTTTTCAGGAAAAATAAATGCAATGCCCGATGAGAACTAGAGAGAAGAGAACAACAGCAAAGCATGGAGACGGCAACAGATAAACTATGACTGTGGGTAATCCTGCCTGCTGTCATTCTAAAATAAGATTCACTTGCACAATGGAGAGAGAATAAGATCGACACAGATAGAAAATTCCGCTCTACAGACTGCCAGAAGCTAATGTATCACAGTATCATAAGGTTGGAAAAGACCTTTGAGATCATCGAGTCCAACCTATGACCCAACACCTACACCTACTCCTACTTGTCAATTACACTGTGTCACTAAGAGCCTCATCCAATCTCTCCTTAAAACACCTCCAGGGACGGCGACTCCACCACCTCCCCGGGCAGCGCATTCCAATGGCCAATCACCCTCTCAGTAAAGAACTTCTCCCTAATGTCGAGCCTAAACCTCCCCTGGCGAAGCTTGAGACCGCGTCCTCTCGTTCTGTCACCGGTCGCCTGAGAGAAGAGACCAACCCCTGCCTGACTACAACCTCCTTTTAGACAGTTGTAGAGAGCAATGAGGTCTCCCCTGAGCCTCCTCTGTACAGAGCAGGCAGTCCAACCAAGAGACACTCAGATTCAAACTGTTTGGTAGCTGGCAGGGCCAGCAAGGTGTTCCCACTGTCATTAAAGAGCATCTTTAAAAAGCTGAATGGACCATCCCTGCACAGCACAGTTCAGCGCTCCTTGACATAACTTGAAGTACCAAACCCAAGCCTGCCAGAGAAATACTCAGGAGCAGGATCTGGGAATCCATGAGATGAATGTGTGGTCCTGCCTCTCATGGGAAATGTAACAGAGACAACCCACCTGCACAGGGCAGACAACGCAGTGCTGGCGGTGGGGTACCTTGCCAAGGGCTGGCAGCTGACAGGAGAGAGCAGTGGGGAAGAGCAGGGAAGCAGTATGGAACAGTGCTGCCTCTCCCACGTAAGTTCTAAAGGTGATGCACCTCACTAACCGCCTTTTGCCCCAGGAACTCCTGGGGAGGAGGCGAAAATGTCATAAAGTCAGTGTGAGCTTGTGCTGGAGCTCAGGGGCAGGAGTAGTGCGCTCCATGGGACTCTGCATGGATGGCATCCAACAGAAGGAGAGCTGGTGTTTCTAACACACCTCTCTGAGGGCTGTCAGAGGAGAAAGGAACAGCAATGGTCAGTAATGACCAGAATGTGGCTGTTGCTTCACAGTAAATCTAACAAGAATCTTGACAACCAGCAGTACAAAAAGCTCCTCCAGAATTAGAAATCCTGTGCAAAATTAGAATTCCCATTGAGAAGAGATGAAGCTGATCACAAATTTGACTGCAGTCAGATGTCCTGCCATGCTTCTATAACTGCACACACCAACAAACACAGTGCTTACCCCCAACCCCCTTTATTTTCTTGCATTTTACTAGGAAATGGAAATAGTTTGTTCAACTCTGGACTGAGTTAGCCAGACAGAAATGAGAGAGTGCCAAGTGGTTTTTCTACTCTGTCAATAATGAATTGCAGGAATGGGCGACTTTAATCCTTGAAAAATTAACTTCTTTGTCAGCAAGTGTTAGCTGTTATCAGACTGTAGCCAAGCAGCAGGCTGCAGCCCAACTGGTCTTACGACGTCATTTGCTATGATTTTACAGTTTACTTATCAAAGGAAAGGAAAAGTGACATCATAAAAACCAGCACAGCAAAAGAAGCCCTGCACTACTGGTCCATTTCTGCAAACAATAAAAGATCAGGCATTTCTTTTGCTTCAGTGTGCTTATATTTATGAAATGTTGGCTACAATTTCTCTACTCTCATTTAAGATAGAAGATTACTTTGCTTAATAGTTAGTCAAGAAATATTTCTATGTCTTTATATTTTACAAGGTCAAGATCTAACTGTACAACAGAGTGAGTGCTGAGCTTAGGGTTTCTTTAAACTCTCTAAAAGTAATTCTAATATAATGAAAAATACTAACAGTATGCAATATAAAAAAGGACAATGCAGCTTCAAGTTAGTGGTTGGTTACGCTGTTCAGAGGTAACAGGTACTCAGTCACTGTACAGACATCAGTAGAAGCTAGAGTCTGCTTTGGTAAATGAACTAAAAATTATTTTTCTTGCATTTGTGAGAGCATTTTCGTGAATACAAAGATTTCCAGACTCATTAAAATCCCTTTTAAATGCTACAGTGTAAATATGTCTTTGTCAAAACTGTAATAAGCAATTTGACAAAACTTAGTGTTTCAGAATGAAGAAAACAGGAGTTCTGCTGAGGTTCCAAAAATTGTTGGCCTTTTCCATTTTAGTGATAAGACTGTATTGATGGTGCCATGAAGAAATGAGAGCTACACCCACCAAGCACCGCTCACCTGTTGTGCTTTCCTGTGTGGGAAGCACAACTGCCAGTTTCACTTCCTGGCTACGCCCCCAGACTTGACTGCTGTACGGATCCGCTTTCCCTGCTTTTGTTGTGACCTGGTGTTTCACCTCAAGGTTGAGAAACCTTCTAGCCAAACGTGTCACTAAAATCCATGTTACCGCTGGCAGGTCTTGCTGCATATAGCATGTCCCAAACCTGTCCCTTCCCACTACAGTCCATCAGGGTGAGAAGTGACAGGGTGAGAGGGAAAGGTTTTCAGCTGAGAGAGGGGAAACTGAGCTGAGATCTCAGGCAGAAATGTTTTGGTGTGAGGGTGGGGAGGCCCTGGCCCAGGGTGCCCAGAGCAGTGGTGGCTGCCCCATCCCTGGAGGTGTTCCAGGCCAGGTTGGATGGGGCTTGGAGCCCCCTGACCCAGTGGGAGATGTCCCTGCCCATGGCACCGGGTGGCACTGGGTGGGCTTTGAGATCCCTTCTGACCCAAACCACCCAAGCCGTTCTGTGACTCTATGATGATTTCCAAGCTGATTGGCTCTGGAGAGACCTATAGGGAATATATTTCTTGAGTAGAAACCTCTCTTATGGCCATTTGCTTCTCTAAGTGCTTTAAATATTCCATCTTTGTACAGCTGGCTTTGAAAGACTCTTAAACAACGGGAACTGCAGGCAAGGCTATATAAGATCATAAGTAAAATGTAATTTTATGGCATTTGTACAACTGTCATATGAGATTTAGTTTTAGCATGCTGACACTTCTACACATTCAGTTGAATCTATTGCATTCTCAGCTATGTCTAGAAGACAGTTGTGAATTAATTTGTAACATCAAAAAATAGTTTTTAATTTTATTACATGCATAATATTTGTCATTAGAGTGTGCAGTTAGTGTTTCTGCACTAGATCTAGAGGCCTTTAATAGATGCTGAGCACAGCAGTTTGATGCGCTACTCTGGACAGTTACAGGCAAAACGCGCCTCAGTCACCATCAAATGGGCAGACTTGCCTGATTGATGTCAGAGAAGACAGTTTGCCCAGCACAGTTCTTTATTATTTGTATTTCTCTAACCAGTAACCAAATTGGTCTGTTCCCGTCACCTACAGCAGCAGCCATGTGATGTCATCTGGAAACCAATCAATGGCTCTCAATTAATTTCTTCATCACTTTCCAGTCCTACTACCCTAAGACCTGAAATCAATAGTCCTAGAACTACTGACCACAGAGGGCACTAAAATACCTGTGTGTGTGGGGGGGGTTCAGCCTTCTTGTAGTTGGAACTTCCTCTGTAAGGTTTCAGCCTCACGGCTCTTCTATCTGTTTGCTCACATGAAAAGCTTCCTGAAAGAAGTTACGTTTCTTTCCAGGTAAGAACAGAGATGTTAACCGACCTAAATTATTTTCAGGTGTCAGTCCTGGACCTGGATCCAGTCTTATGATTTGAAGCCAAAACTTCAGACTCAAGAAATAAAAATCAAAGTATAGCTGCTTGAACTGAATCAGCACATAGCGTAAAACATTCCTGGCTCAGTTTAGAAGTAGATCTAAAATCTGAAAATGAGACTGAGTCTAATAATTCTGAATATTTGTGTGTTTGGAGGTTTTTTTAACAGATGGGGAGCAGGTGGTTTTGTTTTGTTTTTTTATTTTGTTTGTTTGTGTGTTTAGGGGGTGGGAAGGAAAAAAAGAAGAATCAGAGCACTAATAGATGTAAAATCGACCTCTTAGTGTTCAAAAAGAAAACAAATCTGGTGCTGTGAAACATGTACTCATTTATATAAAGACAGCAAGCTACTTTATGTACATCTAAACTGCAAGAAAATACATTTTCAGGAGTCTGGACTGAAATGGTTCAAATTATGTTAATGGATTTTCAGCTCCTAAGCTTGATTTGTGAAATGATGAAGCGTGCAATGCTTCCAGCAGTTCTGCCCTGCGTGCCAAACCATAGATGTATTTATTACTCTATCAAACCTTATTTTGTTCTCTCGTGAAACAGCTTCTTTATCAGAGGAGGGTGCACACATATCCCAGGTATCCAGATCGCTACAGCAACAACAGACACGAAGTTGGAAAAGATTCCCAAACTCTTGTATTCCTGTCTGTGTTCCACACACAACATGAGACAGAAAACGCAGACACAGATCTGCGTTGGTCAGGGCTCACATTAACCAGAAACGCAGAGAAAGCTGCACCTCCTGACACGCACCCTTGGCATGTTTTCCTTGTTATTTTAAATTAAACCTGTGATGAAATAATAAAAAAGTGCAGATTTTTAAATTCATTATTCCTTGTAACTCCCAATTGTTCCAGGCTCACAAACCGAGCATTGAAACAGCGCCTTTTCATGAATGAAGTTCTGTCCAGCCTGCAAACAGGGACGTCATTTCAGGAGAAGGCACAGAAGTGCAGGGAAGAGCAGGGGCTGCGAACGAAAACAGAGCTTAAAAAGGACAGCTTTGTGTTCCGCACCGAGGGAGAGGAGGTAGCGGAGTGAGTTCGCACTCCCAAACTGGAGGGAAATTTACTGGGAAAGATAAAATCTTCCTTCTGCTAAAGATCATAAAATCAGCTTCAGATGCTCGTAAAAAATGTTCCTGTGAAGGCATTTGATCATTAATAGCTCGACTGAGTCCGAACAGCAGCCCCGCTGGCTTCCAAAGGTAACCTCTCTGCTGGTACAATAACCTTCGCCAATGATGTGCTTTGTCCCTACAGGAAGGCGGAGTCAGGAGTTTGTGCCAGGGCCATAAATAAGCGGCTCCTATGCCAGGGGAACGCGGAGTGAGTGAGCAGAGGCGCGAGCTCGGGCCGAGCATTAGAGGGCTTCGCTACCCCGCGCGCGGCTGCGGGACCCGAGCTGCGGCCGCAAGAACTCGGCGCTGCGAGGGAGTTTCGGTACCAAGCCAAGAGCGGGAGAGCTCTGCTGCTGGCTCAGCCGTGCGGGAGGCGAGATGAGCGCGGTGCCGCGTCCCTTGCTGCTGGCCGTGCTGCTGCTGGTGGCCCAGCGTGGCGAGCGGGCGGTGCGGGCGTGCAGCTGCGCCCCCGCGCACCCGCAGCAGCTCATCTGCGACGCCGCGCTAGGTGAGTCCTGCGGCGCGCGCGGGCCAAGCCGGGCCGCGCCGGGCAGAGCCGAGCCGAGCCGCGCCGGGCAGAGCCGCGCCGCGCCGGGCCGAGCCGCGCCGCGCCGCGCCGGGCAGAGCCGAGCCGGGCCCGGCTCCCGCGGCCCGCAGCGACGCGGGGCCTCTGTGGAAGGGGCGCTCTGGGAGACAAAGTGAGAGGAGCTGTTCTGCGTCGCTTGCTTTTCCACAGTGTTTGTAGCTACAAACCAGGGAAACTGCTGCATTAACGTATTCTTTTTATTTAATTTTTAGCATTTAACTTATAAACATTAGTATTTATTTTTATTATTTATTTCATCATTATTATTATTTATTATTACTCTATTATTTTTTTAAAAATCGGAATGCCTTCTCTGTGAGGTCCTAACTTAGAGCGGGCAGGGAGGAATACCTGAACTTCTGAAAGGCTGTTGTTTAACGGTACCTGCAACAGAGTGTCCTACCTAAGTACCTCTGCTGTGTTTAAACTGTGCCTTTAGATATTCTCTATGGATTTTTTCTGGGGAGAGGGGGAAGCCAAAACAAAAAACAAACCAAAGTAAAAGTCCCCAGTGATAACATATTGAAACACTCGATCCACGTTCTGCTCTACTACATTTTCTTAGATGGACTCTTGGGGAGTTTGTCATTTTCCAGCAGTGCTCCAGCAGGAAGCTGACAGGCCCTTTACTTCCTGCAGGTAACCCGGCTACAGCAGCCCTGTATGAACAGAACTGCCCGGACTTCAGGGCAATTTTTTTCATGATATTCAATCAGCAATGCGGTTGTCAA